>CM062615.1:2500-1257500 GCA_025617555.3 Puccinia polysora | reverse complement strand
CTGAGAACCTAACTTTCTGAATCTGCAGGTTGAATTGTATAAATTCTGCTGATTCAATAAGCAATCTGACAGTGCCTGCAATCTTTTCTGAGTGGATGAAATGTGAAGTATGATTAAAAGTCTAAATATTCCATAGTACTTGCAAAAATATCAGTTGCATTTGTTTTAAACTATTGTGTAAGAATATTTTTTACTTGTGTTGATCTTGGAATAACTTCATCCATGACTTGATCTGGTTCAAGTAAAACTTTTTTTTAGGACAGGAAGATGGCTATTCAGCCTTAAAACAGAAGTTGAAGTGGCAAAATCTTTGAATTAAAAACCCTGATATGTTTCTCCAGAGGAGCTAATCATCTTTTTTATCCCTAAATTAGTATATTTAAGCCAAATTTGCATCAAAATCAACAGTAAGAATAGAATAGCCCTTATGAATTTGCTTGTAGAGTTATTTCACAGCCATGATTCCTTCACATATCTCTGCATTGATGTGGCATTGTTAATTTAAAAAATCTAAGGATTGTGAGGAACCCCAAAGGTGTCATGAATGAAAAGGTTTTATAATTCCTCCTCAGTGAAAGAATTGGTCCATTTTGTTGTCTTCTATACTAAGAATAAGTTTTTTTACTGAAAATGAAGGTGGGATAGAAAACAATTTGAATGAAAAAACTCTCCAAAATGCCTCTGGAGGAGCTTCCCATCTTTAATCACTTACATAGTGTTTTTCATCCAAGTCTTCACCAAAATAAACATTAACAGAATCATGGCCCTTAAAAATGCATTTGTAGATCTATTGAAAAGCCAAGAGATTTTCACATATCTCCACATTTATGCGGCATTGGTGCTTTGCCAAAATTTAAGGTTTTTAAGTAACAAACCACAAATTATCAATGAGGAAGTTTTTATGATTCCTCCTCAGTGAAATGGGATGTCATTCTGTCATCTTCTATATATTGTAAAACTGCTTTCAACCAAAATTGATTCAGGATCGAAGACTTTGGGGTATTTCTCCTTGCATCTGTCTTCATTGATGCAAGCTTCTTTCATTTTCAAAGTAACACATGGGACAGGTAAAATTTGTCTTTTAATTGATTGAAAAATGTTTTGCTGTGTGCATTTATCATGTAGCTCTTCAAAAGCAATAATTCCAATTTATTCAGATGTTCTTGGTTGGAAATCATGGTAAGGAATTACAAAGATTTGAGCATGAGGCAGACCTCTTCCTGTAATTCTATAAATTTCTTTCTTCCCACTGTTAATCCAAATGTTCCATTCATGGTTTTTGATTTTCAAACCTATGCTACCATATCTGGATTTTGTATGGAACAGGTTTGCCATTTAACTGATGAGATGGATGATGGATTGACTACTGAGAGCATGGTTGGAAACAGAATAGTGTCTGGATGGTGATCCAACTATAAAAAACTCATGATCTGGGGGTTGAGAAATAATTGATGATTAAGATCAGGATGATCATATGTGGTGGGACTTCTCAAGTGATGGTAATGATAATTGTGAAGAATTTGATCAGGATGTGAGTGGTGTGATTCATTTTGAAGCACCATGAAAGGAACTGAAGAGTTTCTTCTATGTAGATTTGGAATATGACTCATGGTTGTTTTATGCAGAGGAGTCAATGATATAAAAAATGTAGCTTGCGGTGTGTCAAGATGAGGCAATACAATAGCAGGTGTTTTTTATGCAGAAAAAATCACACCCAAGCTGTTTGCTGTTGTACTGAAGGTAATCTTCTTGGTTAAATCACCCTGTTATACTGTTGTCTGTAAAATATCTTGCAGCTCATTGATATTGCACTGAAGGTTTTCTCCCTGGTTACATCCCCCCTGTTACACTGTTGTCTGTTACATACCTTGCAGCTCCTTGATGTTACACTGAAGGTGTTCCTGTTGGTTATGTCCCCCAGTTACACTGAAGGTGTTGTAGTTATGTACATGGGCGTGTGCAATACTTGTAAAAAAAAGAAGCCATAAACCATATGTTGTATGAGTACATGCAGATTATGCATGAAGTTGTGTGATATATATACTGGGGAAAAAAAGGGGACCCAAACTTATGTATAAGTACATACATGCAGAAATATGTATATCAAAATGGGGTGAAAATAAAAGCGCACACCATAAAAATAAATTATATTCAAAAAGAAGATAAATGTATATTCACATGGAGGGAAAAAAAGCTGACACTCAGAAAAAAACAAATTAAAAAAAAAACATTGAGATATATTCACATGGAGGGAAAAAAACAAACACCTGCAGAAAAAAAACTACATAAAAAAGCAGAAATTTCTATTTTTACATGAAGGAAAAAAAAGTGGACACTCCAAAAAAAATACATTGAAAAAAATAAATTGACATTCACATGCACAACCCGCATTCTCAACGCCAGGAAATGAATAGGGTCTGCGCACCTGAGGCAAACAACACCAATATTTATTGGGGGTGCAGGACCCAATCTTTTTAGTATATAGTGGAGATATTTCTGAGCCTTGGTAAGAGCTGTTTAATGATAAATTTCAAAAAAATTAAATATTTTTAGGATAAGGCAATCCTTCTTAGAGTGTTTGGAAGGATGATGCTTTACATGATTTAGATTCCAGACTTTTTCAAGAATTCTTCAAATGGTTCAAGCATTATATTCCATTCAATTCAATTTTGGAATGTTTTAATTAAGAGTGTTTAATGATTATTTCAGGAAAACTTAGAAGAAAAATTTATTCAAAAGCTTTCCAGGAATAAAAATACTTTTTTATCATCCATCTTGGGCAGAATTATGTGGTTCTTATCAAAAATTTGAAAGAAATGGTAATATTTCTTTGATTAAATCACTAGGTTTGTCTGCAATTTTGTAGATTTTTTTTTTAAATGGGGTGTTCTATTTCACTAGATTGGGCTTTCCAATTTGGATTTTTTAAATCCTCAAATGTATCTGTTCATGTACATTTTCCCAGTTTTTTTTTATGGGAAGACTCTTTTTAAAAGAATTGGACATTCTTCCTTCCAAGTTTATAAACTTTCAGTAAAGGATCTTTTTTATTATTTTTTTTGTCAAAGGATCAATCCAATGATAATAATTTCCATGAATAATCCACACAAATTTTAATTTTTATTTATTACTACAGTGACATACTGGAAAAAGGGTGAGGTTACCCAATTGGAAATTGATTCCTTTATGATATCCTGAAGGTATTGAGTATATTTTATAAATTACTTGGATTAAATACTTCTAGATTGGTTTAGTCAAAATCAAACAAAATTCTGAAGGTCTTTTGGGTTGTTTATGAGCTCACAATTTGGATTATTCCATGTGGGTATAGACACTTCAGGATGTTGAATCATTTGCATTGGAGGTTCAGCAGGAAGAGCCCCTTTTTTCCCCATTGAGGGTGTAAAGTTTTGCATATTTAGTGGCTAAATTTGCACAAGAAATTTTAACATTTTCCTTCATGGAAATTTTCTTCAAAAATTATAAAATTGCAGAAATAGTCAAAGGTGAATAATCGGATTTTAATTTTCAAAATTTAAAATAATTTGAAAGAGGAATCAAGATTTAGTATTTTGAGAAAAATTATGGCTCCCATTCAATAAGATACCAGATGATCCATTCCTAGGGATAATTCTCATCCAAATTTTATTTTCAATTCAGATAATTATTAAATAACTGGGCGGGGTTTTCTTTGAGTGGTGAGGTGAGTAAATGTGTTTAATGGAATTGATTTCCAAGTTTAAATGAATTGAATAGATTTAATTCTTGTTGCAGGATTGTTCCATATTGAAAACTTTTCAAGCTAAGTCCATTTCATTAAATTTGATATGAAATTAAAATCCAAAATTAATGAAGCTTTGAAGAATTTTTTTGAATATCTGTTTCATTATAGTGGGTCTGGGTGTGACAATTTTATTTTATCCAGGTAGATCTCAGAATTTTTTCTTGGACCTTGGAAATGAAGATAATGTTGAATTGGGAGCTGCTCATGAGAATTTGCCTTTTCAGAAGTGGGAACTTCTCTTTGGTGGAGGATTTGTTGCCTGAACTGCTTTCATAAAAAATTGTTCTTTAATTTCCAATTTTTTCTAGAATTAATGATGCAATATAAATATATATTGAATTTAATTTTTTGTTCTTTTCTGCACAAAGGAACCAAAATCTCTACCATCAATAATTTGATGAGACTCAATCTTAATTTATGAAAGAATCTTAATTTATGACAGAAAAAAAAAGAAAGAAAGAAAAAAACAGAAAAAAAAGAGATAAAATACATTTTTTCTATGAACTGTTTTGAAATTGATTCAGATTTAGAATAAATTAAATATATAGTTTCTTTAAACAAACAATTAAAGAAATGTTATGTCATAGGTAAAGGACTCAGTGTCAAGTAAAACATAAAATTCTCAAGAATGTAGAAATGGCTGAAAATGAAACAAAGAAGAGGGAGAAAAAAAAATTATTTTAAATTTCAAATAGATAAAAAAAGGAATGATAATACCCCTTCTATATCTATAATTCAATCCTAATTAATTGAGGGTTTCTTTTTTCACTTTGGGAAAGGTTTATACTCAATTGAGTTTGGATTGGATGTGAGGTATTGATGTGATGCAGGTAGTGATTTTGGATAATCTATGGATTAGGATTGACATATATTTAAATAGAAGATTGGATTTTTCTGTTTTGAGAATTTTCATACTCTTGAGTCACTGAGAGCACAGTAAAAATAGATTGATTCATTTGCAAATTTCATTTTTCAGCATATGTAACTTGCATTTACTGGCCTTATCATAGTAAAATACAAATTTCATCAGTTTCAAAATCATTATTTTTATAGTGATGTCAAGGTTTTTAGAAATTTGGATCAAAGCATCAAAGTTTCCTTCAATTTCTTTGACAAAAAAATCCCCCATTCAACAAAGTTTATCCAACCTCAATATGGGATGAATGAAAAAAATCCAAGTCCAAAAATCTAATCTTTAGTTCTTTATTTGTCATCTGGGATAGAATTCCCTATCATACATTCCACTTTAGATTGATATTTTAGTTTTTTTTGTAGTATTTTTTTCAATTTTTAATCTATTTTTCTTAATTGCAAAACATTCAATTTTATAAGAGTAGAATCATAATTCAAGTATAATTGTCAAGTTCCAAAGAAATAAATTATTCAGACTGTAGGCTATGCTAAACTTCTCATGGGAAAGGTGTTGGAAAAAAACATCCAGTTTGATGATAGTCATCAAAAATTTGTTTGAAAATTTGCTCATGTTGAAAATTATTGAATCTAAAGCAGAAAGAAGATTTAGAAATGGATTCAAATTAAATCCGAAGAAACAAAAGTTATGAATGAAAGAAAGGTAAAAACCGTTTAATTTCGATTAAAATAAACAAAAGATGATTGAATTCGTACACATAAAAGCAGTGGGATGAGTAGGTGTGCGTTGGAGACGTTCATTTTAACCCGTAATGTCATGCATGCTCCCAATTCAGACCCGAGAAGGTAAATGTTCACTCTTCTGCAATTAGTAATGAATCTCGATTTGGTCAGTTCTTATGCTCTGGAGTTCCACGTTTTGCTGCTGTAACCCGGAAAATGTGTGCATCGGTGAATTTTTCAGCGGCGTCATAGCTAGAACACTGGCGTTTGGATCATTTGGCTTGATGGATTTAGTTTTCACAAATTTTGGATTAACCAAAGCCGGGCTTTGGAGGGCAGCGCCTGGTTTCGATAGGTTGAGGTCTAATGAGGTCAAGTGCAGCTGATTCCATTTTTCTGATTCGGGCGTATTTTCGTTAGCCCCAGGCGAACGTAAAACTATGCTACGTTTTTTGGATTGCGGCTGTTTCCGCAGTCGATCAAAAACAGGACCCAATGACAAAAATCCTCCGGTTGCCTTCCCAGCGTTATACCCAGGATGCTGCCCTAATTCAGCCTTCGTGCTATCGAAGGTTTGAGGCCTTCGGTTGTCGTTAAATTTTTCCCAACCTGCTTGCATCTCCTCACTCGTCTGAGTTTTTTCGAGACACATGGCGGGTTTCGGAAAAGCCGGTGGTTGCTCGCTTTTTTTAAACTGACTCTGAGTCAGAGCTCGGGGGGTTTTCTGTATTTTTAAAGGTTTCCATGTTACGCGGTAGACGCCTTTTCTGAATGCCATAAATACCGGAACACCGATCATCAATAGAATCAATAGGCAAAAAAATCCTAGAGCCCAAAAATGGTTGGAATTGTTCGCTAGGATAGCTTTGTTTTGCGTTGAGGTCTCAGTTCCTTTCAATGCAGCGTGACTTTCTTGAGTATCAAACCCGTTGAATGTAGATTCGACCGTCCGGTGCGGGAGGATAGGTGCTTGAGTCGGACCGTGGTTATGAATATCTTGTGATGATGATTCGTATTGTGATTGACTCACTGTCAGGGGCAAATAGGATTCGGATGCCCCCTTCTTGAAGCCAGCTTTGGGCTGGCCAGCTACCAGTGGTTCGCGGTATAGGTCTTCATCCAAGTGTTGGGTTGCGAGTTCTTCTATAGTGCTAGGAGCTGAAAGGAAAATCACAGCGTTTCATCATCGTTCCCGGCCATGGGGTTGGGGATGAATCCTCTTACCTGTTTTGTCAGCAAGGTCCATGCTCTCAACCGTTCCGGCTGTTGCACTCTGAGGCCTGGAAGGAAAAACAACCAGTGGTTTTCTGCCAACCCCATCGATAGCGGGCAACAGCGGGGCTTCGAACTGCTCTGGTAATCCTGCGTTCCCCGCATCTTGTCGGCGTTGGTGGCTGAGGAAGTCTCGTTTGTGGTGAAGCGGGAAGATGCTCTCCTGATCGAATAAGACATGATTTTGATGGATGACCGGTTCACTAAGCGTTTCTAGTTGAGCTGCGTAGATCACGTTTTCGGAGGTGCTCCCAGGAGGCAAATGAGACCTGGCAAAGTGTTTCTGAGATGCCTCGAGATAGTTTTCGGCTTGCCTTGAGTTGATCATCACTTGACGTTGTTGACTGCCTATTTTCGCAGCAGCGTTAAATTATAAAAAATTTTCGGGAAAGACTAATCGAAGTCAGGATGAAGGAAGCCACTGCAGTATCCTGAATGATAACATAGTCTCGTACTTGATGTAGAGATGTGCCCTGACTACATGTGTGAGCTAGAAAACACATTTCCTCTGTTCGCATAAAGGAGATCGATTCAACACACTCGTGGAGTGAGTGATAGCCTTAAACATCATTGGTAAAGCCTGTGACCATCGGTTGGCGGCTTCATAGATAGGCTGACCAACTTTGGTAGATTCGCAAGGCTCGATGGGCATAGCCGATGCTGAAGATAGAAAAACAATGCCGATCTTCGTAATGTGCAACCAGATCTATGAACTGCTTTCCCGACCGAACGGCTCGCCCGTTTAGATGGCACTGATGCTCAACGGGCGTCAACTCACTCGCCAGTAGTCCTGGACACCGATGAAAGCTTCAAGATGAACTCATAGATCTACACGAACCAACCCTGGAAATTCTGAACCCGAACTCGGGTGTCGATTCTCCGAAGCATGATCATGGGCCCTTAACTTAATCGTGAAACGATTATTAGTCCTTCGGTCTCGTCGACCGATTGCATCAAATCATGTGCACCACGTAGTATTGTGAGTTGAAATAATGAAACAAGGAGTTGAAATAATGAAACAAGAATCGTACTTTGAATTTTCTGCCATGACCATTAAGCAAATTACTCAGGCCTTGAGTTAATCGAGAGGGACTGCTCGTGGATTCAACAATGAACGGCCTGTTTGCCAAGATCATTAGGTGTGCTAGAAAGTCTGAAATCCTCGTAGATGCACATTGAGTGTGAAAAGATGAGAACGCCATCGCCGGGACTCGAACCTGGGCTGGGCTAACTCTAGGTGCCTGCTTAAGCTGCGACGACGGTGTGCAAGTTTGTAACGCTAATATTGAGCTCTTCAACAATCAAGAAACTGTTGTCTTTTTTCTGTTCATATTTTGCAACTGACAAATGTAGTCAGCCTTACTTCTATCTTACCGCTTTTATTATCCTATTATTATTGTCTCAGCCCCTCTAGTTGTATTACCCTGCTACCTTAGGCCCCCTTTGGGGTTCTCCAGTTGTGCCTAAATACTGGTCCTCCCCTTGGACCAGGAATGAAATCCATCTGATCACCAGACAACTAAACCAGAGTGTCCCTTCCTCCCTTTCAGATCAGTTCCACTTGACTTTACAAGTATTTCCTCTTCCCCTTTGGCTCTTTGTAGTCTTATCATTCCCCGTTTATCTCTCTTTGGAATCATAGCCTATCTTCAACTCTTCAGAAACCAACAGAATGAAATGTATGTACAAGTCCAAATTCACTAAATAGTTTCATCATTGGATGCACCTTTGGACGCCCCCCCCACACACACACTATCAAAGTCTAACAAGGAATGGAGGAATTGGATAAGTTACGGACAAACAAAGTGATAATATCAACAGTGGTGTGATAGCAACCAACAAGGTTGAATCAGGCCAATTCACATCATCCCACGCAAAGCATAAGTGGTATATATTGATATATGTCACATGCCATTTTTGGCTTGCACAGGTCCACACACCAATCACAAGGAAAAATCAGGAATCTCTGGCTGACCAGAGACTTAACTTCACCACAATGGTTTCCCCAATTGCTTCACAGTTTATAATCAATTTCTAGAGAAAATCACCATGAAATCTGTTTTGTTTCTAGTAGAGTTCACAAAGATGCAAACACAGTTGATCCATGATTGCTTCTGAGTCTCCTCTTAAATTCTCCAAAAGTGACCAATTAATCCTTGTTTGATTCTTCAAATTTTCCACTGTGTTTCTAATTGTTTTCTGCAGGACTTATCAAAGGTGCCTTTTGATTTTCCATTATTTTTCCCCCAAGAATCCCCTTGATTTCTCCTTGGTTTTCTTTGATTTTCTTCAGCTTAATATGTGATCTCTTTCAGAGCTGTATGATTTTCAAATAATTTAACCCCATTTCATCCCTTCCAATTAAATATTTCTTCAATTATTCACCTTTTTCCTCTTAATTCATTCATAAATTTTCAAAAAAATCACCTTCCATTTAATATGGTCCAGAAACCAGGAAAGTCATGGTTGCAATGGATCATTTAATATTAAAGAAAAAATAGGTGAGATAAACTTTTGCTTGTATAAGGATAATTTTAAAAAGCTGAAATTATCTCCCATGACCATTTTTCCAAACCATGTTTAAGGTTCTGCATACTGATTTCCATAATTATTAATTAAATCTGTTTGATTTCCATAAAGATCACCATGCATTTATATCAAAAAAAAAATGAAAATGCACATTCTAAAAAGCATAATTTGACACATTTTTGGGTGGAATATCAGCCTGAATTTAGGGTACAGATAGATGAGGCTTTTGCTTTCTCCACTTCTCTCAAACCTCCTCATCCCTCCAACATACAAAATCTAAGCTATTTATATCACAATAAATAATTTACTCCACCAAGCAATTGCAAGAAGCAGCTTAATATGAGCAAGAATCTGAGTGATTCTCAAGTTGATTTTTTGAACAGGCTAACATTAAGCATGTTCAAAAAAATTGATGACCTTGAACCTGTTCATGATAGAAGAACTGAAATTCAACAGATCGTAGATGATGATAGATTCCTTCAAACATCAGAGCATCAATGGAATGGAGAAATTTGTCAAGCAGTTTCTATGGGCATGAACAAAAACCAAATCCCTGACTTTTGAAAACTCTGGACCAAGCATTGAAAGGGCCTGTTTGGAAACCACTTGTAACTTTAAGTAACCGCTCATATCTGGGGCCCCCAGCCAAAAACCTTCTGGGGATTGGGGCCTGTGAGCTCTCATTTTTAGTACGTAAACAGCAAGTTACAGAAAGTTAAAATTTCAAAATCTTGTAACTTGCTGTAACCTCTTTTTGCAGAAGACAGCATGGGAGTGTAAATTCAATTGAAGATACACTTGAAAGGTTACAGTGGTTGCCAAACACCTCTTTTTGTATGTGTAACTGTAACTACCTGTAACTTCAATTTGGCAGGCGGGGGAGTTACAGTTACACATACATTGTGCAGCCAAATGCCCCCTAAATGGCTTGGAAAGGTTCAGTGCTATGTTCATGTATGATCATATTTCCAAGTCAGATCATGAATTTCAATCTTGGCAGGTCCACTGATCAAGAAGGAATGCTCTTTGAAATACATGATTCATTTTTACAAGGAAGAAATACGCAATTCCAAAGGTTAGGAGCTGACTGGCTCAACCATGGTAATTTTTTGAAATATTGGTCTTGTGAAGAATCCCAGAGTAATGTAGGACAAGTTAAATTTGTCTTCAGGATGATATTCTCTTGCATTTAGGATATCAAAAATAAAACTTGAAAGGTGTATAGGGATGATATTGATGTGCTTTGATTGCTGTGTGATTTAATATGAGCACAAGGAAATCACTACTTTCAATTGAGAATATTTGAGACATGTTATGTGTAATTTTTTGCAGAGTGTTTTAACAGAGAGTGTGACGTTTTCTCTTTCTATGATTGGGTTTTTTTTAGCAAAAGAGTATTGGGTATAGAAGGGGGAGTCAAATGATTTTCATAATGAGACAAACAATTGTGATTGTATATTAGGATAGGCAGCCCACGGGGAGGTATTTTTTGTTTTATTCCAATCAATTGATTTTTTTGGTGATATTCATTCTTTTGATGAAGGATTCATTCAACCATCAGGATCAATGAGACTTGATTTCACTAGAGAATTATCTCCAGGGAGTATTTGAAATCAATTTTTTTCTTTATTCTGAATTTTTTCTGACATTTTCTATTGTATTTCAATGCTAGTGATGATTTCCCCCCTGGTTTTTTCCCCAATGCTTTCCAAAGCAGAAAGTGTGGCCTCTGCAGGAATTTCTTCACATGGAGAGAGTTCAAGCATGTCTTTGAGGATAGAGGCTCCTTTAATACATGTTACAGAAAATAAGAATCTTGCATTGTGAAGAATGATAGTCAAAATGGAACAAATGAACAGGTCAGATTCTCTGTATTCAGATGGTGAGATTGAGGCACCTTTGAAAGGATCAGTTATTCAAGCTTTCCAGAAAGGAAAAAAAACAGTGGGTTTCTTTTTTTTTCTCTGAGATAACCATGAGCTTTGAATCATTCATGTCATTTTCCATTTTGTAATATGCAGAGCTTTCAACATTAGTTGAATCTTCAAGCCATATGTATCAAAAAATTGGCAAAGGTTGATGTGAATGAAACATGAGTTTATTTTTAATACAAACAAGGGATGAAAATTTCCCTTCCCCCCAAAGAAATAATCCTGTGAGGCAGGGATCAGTGTAAATAAATTTGATGACTCCTTGTGAGCTTTCTTTTTGGTTGGAATTTATTTTTTCAAGATTTAACTGTCTTACAATTTTTAAACAAGCACAAGTGTCAGGAGAGCACCGCCAGAAAATTCTTGTGGTTAATGTCAATGAGGAGGCATCCATTTCAGGATCTAATCTCATTGTAACACCAGGTAGGTTTTTGAAAGGTTCAAAGTTTCAAATTTCCCACTGTCTATGATTTTGATCATAATTTTTTATGAATAAGCTGGTAAAAATGATTTGGAAAGGGTTATGATAGGAGGGAATAGCATGCATCAATCAATTTTTGATTTTGCTATGATTAATCCTGGTATGCCAGTTGGAGCTTCACCTCCCAATATCACTCCAGACGGTAATATATATTTGTAGCTATTTTTCTCTGTGAGGAACGTTCTTATTTATTCTTTAATTTTGCAGAATTACAAAGAAGATATTTGGATATAATGGAGAAAATTGGCCATAGAATTCCAGAGCGGGGGACTTTACCGCTCCAGGGAAGAAGGGGTCAACTATTTTGAATTAATCTTAAAGGAGGCCAACAATTTGAAGTAAATCCATTGGGATATCAAAGGCCTCCAAATGCTCCAATTCACAGATGCATGAAATCTTTACCAAACCCTTCAGAATGGATAGGAAATTAACATGAAAAATCTGAAAAAGTAAGGTCACATGGTGACATGGGAATAGAGGTAGTAGGTAAAATATTTTTTATGGGAAAGATGGACAGCCACTGTATCAATAGATACATAAATTGAAGGGTGGGTTGAATATTTTTTCCACAGTTTTTACTGAGGATTTGAGGATGAATATTTTGTGTTTTCTATTTAGGCCCAGAGATGCGTAAGAGGGTGCAAACATGTGTTGATGACAAAGGAGGAAACAGTAATGCAGATGTGCCTAGGTCTGTAAGGCGTATAGGAGAAGATTTTGAGTTGAATACAGCTGAATGTTTATTGATTTTGGCTAAACTGATGCATTTTTGATTTTGTTTGTTTTTACCTAAGCCATGTATTTTTCCTCTCCAATTGTTCACAAGTTCAACCGGTCCAGAGCAGATGAAGTTATCCTTATGAGGAAAATGCAGCAATTTGATGATAGAGGGAAGGGTGGCTTGAGTTTATTTGTCTTGGAAATTAACTTCCATGAAAAATTGAGGGCGTCTGCTTGGCAATCCAAGAATTTCATGGAGACGTCTTAGCAAAAACCAAAAGTGCAAGATGAACAGGAGGCCATGTTGACCCAGTTTTGAATCAATATGAGTGATTTGGAAGTGGTGAGATTGGGAAATTACTTTTCAAAACTTCTCTCATGGTTTTTCCTTTTTGCATCAAATATTCAGGGGAAAGACTGACATACAACCCATTCTCCCAATCCAATAGGTTGCAGCTGGGGAACCTTCTACATTCTTTGCTTCAAGTTCTGTTCATTTGGGCTTGTCAACCCCACATCAGGACGGAGTAAGGGCTCCTCCATTTGTATCAACAAGGGCCTCCCCTTCTTTCCCCAAAGAAAAACCAAGAAGAGATGCAGATATGTTGGACAATTCAACAATTGAAGGTATTTCACACCCTCAAGCATTGCAATCCTCTGGAAAGGATTTATTGCCTTCAAACCCTGTGTGGAATAATCCTTAAGCAACAGATCCACACCTTCAACAATGCAATACTGCGTCAATTCCTCCTGAACCTACTTCAACAACCGCCAAGGATGTGAATGGAGGAACTACTACAGCAGCCACAGATGTACCAATGCATGGAATTTCACCTCAACCTCAATAAATTAATGCCACTCAAAGACCACCTTCAGGGATGGCTGAGACAACAAAAGCTTCACAAAATTTTTAATCCTGTTCTAATTGTGAGTTAAATCAACTGAAATAAAGAATAAAAACTTAATCATTGAATGTTGGATGTAAATTATATTTTATTGCCAGACCAACCAGTTGCTGGAACTTCACCTGAGAATGGTGGGTGGTGGCTCCTATCAATGATTCTTTCAATAATCTAACTTCATTTTTTGGGATATTTTGACCAGTCATGCACTCAAGTCAAGCTGATTAGTTGGCTATTGAAATATGTGAGTTAATTATTTGAATTTTTCATCTGATGGAAATAAACTGAAAATTTGATATTTCTCTAGCCATGGGAACAGAAAATGATCTGGAAAATTCTGAAGAAGGTGTCTAAGAACTTGAGTTATCTAAACAAGATTTAAAAATGACTAACTGGTTTGAGTTCCAGTGTAAGACTATGCACAGGACTCATGTGAAAAACAAAATGAAGGACTCAGAGCCAGGGCATCCCTATCTTCAAAGAGTAAAAATAACAAGGAGAGGCAGAAATATTTGAAGAAAAATCCCACCAGAGATTGATACCATGCAGACTGTGGTGCATTCTCATGCCATATTCTTGCTTCAAATAAAGAATAGGGATGTCACCACACTACTGGGACCACCCACCAATGATGAGGGTGATTTGGAAGTTAAGCTTTGGAATTGGATTGCATTGGATCAGAGAAATCCAATGGCACCAGCCTAAACTGAAAAACCACACCCAAACTGTAACCAGTTTTACCCAAAACCGGCTTTGAGATCTTGGTCTGACACAGTTTACTATTGAATGGATGAGTGGATGGAAGAATCCATTCAACCAAGTGATGGATGTCTTGTTTTTTTCTACATGCTTTTGAGGAAAGAAAGGCAACACAAAGGACTTCCAAAATATGAAAAAGAGTAAACCATTAAATCACACACTTGTGGAAACTGAACTGACAATGTATGATTCAAACTTGTAGCTAGCAGAGAGGAGGCGGAAATGGTGTGATGAAAACAATTATGTGGCCCTTGCAGCACAGTTTTATGATCCTGCATTGTGCTCTGATACAGAAGAGGTGAATGAAAATGGTATAAATTTTCATGGGAAGATGAAATTGGAATGAAATTCAGAAAGAGCTTCCCAATTGATTGAAATCATTTGGTAAGGAAAAAAGGCAGCCCAAGGTTGTTGATAGGAAATCTTCCACCCAATTCAAGTTCAATCCAAGGATCCCAGCCAAATTTCATCTGGAAAATTTTACAATCAAAATTGGCTCAATACACTAAAGCCTGCAACAAGAGCTGCTTTAAAAATACAAGATATTGAGGTGATTAAGAATGATGGAAAACCTTCAGCGTGAATAATAAATAAATATTATAATTAATATTTTTTTACATCTTTTCATTCATTCCTTGAAAGACACATCATAAACGGTTAAATAAAATTATTCCTCCTCCTTTAGTATCTGAAATATCTCTCTCCAATCTTGATTTGTGATGATTCTTGATCTGAAAAAGAAAAATAAATTAGCTTGATAGTTCAGATATTCTGACTGGTTGAATAATAGCAATTGTACTTGCTCTGCTAGTTTTTCCTTTCTATTTTGAACCTCAATCAACATTAAGAGAACATAAATACAATTTATGTTCAGAAATTGCTTATGAACAGGATCTCACCTCTTGAATATTCTCCTCAATTGTTTTTGGAGAAATAATGTAATACACATGCACTGTTTTTTTTCTGGCCCAATCTATGCAAACAATCTACAGCCTGAGACTGGTTTTTGGCATTCCACCATGGCTCCTATTGAAGGTGGAGTATTAGCTACTTTCAATTTTTGTAAAGAAAGAACGGACCACATACCATGATGAAAAAAATGTTTGCACATGTGTTTTGAGACCCACCCCTGCAGCGTGAATGAAGGCCAGAAGTGTTTGGGTTGAGGTACTTCTGGCAAAACTGTCCAGGAATTTGTTTTGCTCTGAAGATTTCATGGTGCCATCCAAGCAGAAATATTTGATCTTGTAATGACTAAAAGCAATCTAGATTCTGAGATTTGAATATATTTTGAAAAACATGAGCATCTTTGTGAATATTGAAGTTTTTCTGGAGGAAGTCTTACAAATCAAGAAAGATTTTCCAACAAGAAAACACCACCATCTTTCTTGGGCTATCCCTTTCCTCCAATTCATCCATGATCATTTTGATCATTCTTTCAACTTTTGAGCTCTCAAAAAACACAGCAGGTTGGATTCAATGTTGAATTATACCACTTTTTTAACAATTAGAATCTTCTTCTTTCACTTTTGTTTCAAAATTACAGGATGATGTTAGAATCAGATTTGAGTTGGCCAACAGGCAATGATCACAGATTCCCCAGAGTTCCTGAATTCTATGGGGAATCCAGGATTATTGGCACCTTGATGGGCACGGTACTCTTTCTTTTGGAGTGATTTTACAATTATTTCATCTTCAATATTGTAATATTTTTGTGCAGAGGTTTTCAGGGGTGTGTGAATAATTTGATGTTTTTCATCTGGTAGACTATCAAGCTAATCCTCTTTTATTATCCTCAGAAATAGGTGATGCAAGATGAGTTGGAGTGGTTTGAATTTTCCAAGTTTGAGATGTTGTAGAAGCATTTTTAACCAATAGTTGTGAGATTCTTCAATATATGTGCAGAGGAATGCCAGCAATGACATCAGGTCCTTTAGATGGTCCTGGACCAGTGTCCCAGTGAGGAATAGGCATTGTTGAGCTCTAATTGCAAAGATTTCTTGAGTCATCTTTCTGTTACTGTTCTTGATTTTGCCATCAAATAATAGATGATCAGTTTCAGGAATTGCATATATTGGCAGTGATAATTACTGTGAAGCATCAAGAATTATCCCAAACAAACAACAAGAGTAAATGAAAGAAGAAGAAAGGTTGGATTCCTTCTGTTTCTTCTCATGATGGGATGCCATGAGGGGATAAGGGGTGATGATGACCAGGGATGAGTTGAGTAAATCTGGACTGAATAAATTCCTTTCACATCCATTGTAGATAAGGTGGTTTATTGTGGGAGGGGAAAAAGGTTTTCAAGTTTTTGCCCAGTTCTATATCAGGCGGGGTGGGAATATGATGAGAGTTGCCTGATGACATAGAAAAGGTGTAGGGTTATCTTAGTGGTTGTAAAAAGAGGTTGATTCAGGTATAGTGTGAAAAATAAGGGAGATTTATTTTATAGATTTCCTAAGATGCCTATCATCAGCGGGTGATGATAAATTCACGACTCATTTGAGTCATGTACATGAATCAAATGGGCCATGTGGCACGCTAAACAACTAAAACTGATTTTTGTGAGGCTCTAAACAACTAAGATTTACTCGTGGAGTGTGCCACACAAATACAAGATTTTTGAACCAAAATAAAAAAGTAAAAAAGTAAAATAAATTGAAAAAAAAAATTAAAAAAAAAACAGAAATCAACCAAAAAATCAAAATATTTTGATTTTTGGTTAAAATAAATAAATCAATTAGTTGATGAAGAATTAATTTATTAATTAATAAATAAATCAACAAATCAATAAATGACTGAATGAATAAATGAATAAATGAATAACTAATTAATTAATTAATTAATGAATGAATGAATTAATTAATTAATTAATTAATTAATTAATTAATTAATTAATTAATGAATGAATGAATGAATGAATTAATTAATTAATGAATGAATGAATTAATTAATTAATTAATTAATTAATTAATGAATTAATTAATTAATTAATTAATTAATTAATGAATTAATTAATTGATTAATGAATGAATTAATTAATTAATTAATTAATTAATTAATTGATTGATTTATTAAACAATTAAATAAAAAATAAATAAAAAGATAGATAGATAGATAAAAAAATAAATAAAAGAAATTGTGTTTAAAATGACCCATTTGACGCGTGTATGGGCCCCCACGCGTTGATTGGGTTGTGTGGGGCCCTACACAACTCCCACAAAACTGAGATTCATGAATTAATGATCACCCCTCACCAGCCAGTATTGAGCCCAAAGCAGTTGGTTGAACAGCTGTTGAATCAAGTAGATCCAAGCTTGAGCCACTGATTTTGTTTTCCCAAATGTGCCAGGCATTCATGTTTGATTTATTCCACAAGGGCAGAGAAGAGGTAGAATGTGGTGATTCACAATCAAGCAAGGATGCAAGTCCTTGAGCCTGGTGGGGGAGGAGTTTGGTGGTGACTACTTGTGGATTGGGATGGATTGGATTTAGATCACATCCACTTGGGATTTCAAGTAGGTCTGGATAGTAGTAAGGGTTTTCAACAATTGATGGCATTTTTAGCCTTTGGGATGGTAGTTTTGCCAGTGGGCAGCCCTTTTTTTTGAAGGGTTGTACTTGAGGGTTCTTTTGATGATTGTATCAGCAGCAAGAAGCTTATCAGGTATGTCTGATATATGTTGTTCATGAAAGAATAGAAGAAGAGCAATTCCAAATGTGGTAATTGAAGAAATGCCAACATGGAGAATGTTTTCCACAAAAAGAATTGGATGAGTAAGTTCCCTCATCATTGCCTTCCACCCACCACATGGTCCATAGCCTGTGAGCCAGGTGAAGAGGGCCAAAATGATTGAGTTAAGTGGAGGATCAAGGACTCCTACATGAGAAGGAAGATCTGGTATGTAGACATGTAGCTTATCATCTCTGACGTATAATGATGCCCAATAGGTTCCTTCACCATGTACCATTTTGGGACAGCTCAAATAGTTATTTCAGCAAGAGGAAGCTCAACAAGGACAATACAGAATGGTTTATTATTAATCAACTGCATTGTGAGTATGGTATTTTATGGAGGAATAAGACAGTTGATGTGTTGAGAAGGGAGGAGGATGGTACTAGTGTGGTCAATCTGTCAGAATTTGAAATAGGGGAGGTTGTGTAAATGGAAATCATGTGAATAATTTATGTACAAGTTGGGTGACAGGTGTAATTATTACAAATATATGCATAGAGAATGCAATTTACAATAAACCTCAAAAATATGATCAAAGAAGTGAAATCATCAAAATAAGCAAGGAATTGAAAAAGAAATTTGACCAGATCTTGGTTAATTTTTATCATGGGGTGTTTCATGCTCTACAGGGGCATAAAAGTGCCTGTGATGTCTGGTTTGTGGAAGCCAGGTATCACCTTGGAGCCGTGTTATGCCCTGTAGAGAATTTCAAAACCAGGCTACCTGAAAGCCACATAATGATGCTTCTCTTTCCTTCTTAACCCCATGCCTTAAATCTGTATAGCCAGTTAAATTTATGTATGTTAATTCCCAGTTTTTGGAAACCAGAAATCAACTTTGTGTAGCATTATTCCCCATACAGCAAAATAAGCAAGGAATTGACACATAACTTAAAATTGGAACAGATTTCTTTTACTTTGAATTGTTGGTTGTTTCATGCTCTACAGGTGCATAAAAATTCTCCAAGGTGATTCTTGGTTTCCAGAAACTGCATATCACAGGCAGTGTTATGCCCCCGTAGAGCATATCAAAACCAGGCTATCTACAAGTCACATTATTCTGCTTCTTTTTCCTTCTTCACCCCATGCTTCCACTCTGTATAGCCAGGTAAATTTATGGATTTTGATTCCTGGTTTCCAGAAACCAGAAATCAACTTTGTGCAGTTTTATGACCCATACAGAAAAATATGCAAGGAATTGGCACAGAACTTCACATTTGACCAGATTTCTTTTACTTCGCATCATGGGGTGTTTGACGCTCTACGGGGCATAAAACTGCCTGTGATTTCTGGTTTGTAGAAACTGGGAATCACCCTGAAGTGGTGTTATGACACTGTAGAGCATTTCAAAAGCAGGCTACCTAAAAGTCACATTATGCTGCTTCTTTGTCCTTCTTTACCCCATGCTTTTCCTCTGTATAGGCAGCCAAATTTAGGGATTTTGATTTCAGGTTTCCAGAAACCAGAAATAATCTTTTTGCAGTTTTATGACCCTGTACAGAAAATTAAGCAAGGAGTTGCAACAGAACTTCACATTTGGCCAGATTTCTTTTAATTTGCATCATGGGATTTTTCATTCTCTATGGGAGCAGAACACTGCCTGTGATTTCTGGTTTCCAGAAACCAGGCATCACCTTGGAGCGTTTTTATTCCCTGTAGAGCATTTCAAAACCAGGATACCTACAAGCCACATTATGCTGCTTCTTTTTACTTCTTCACCCCATCCTTTCAATCTGTATAGCCAGTTAAATTTATGGATGTTAATGCCCAGTTTCTGTCACACCACCACCCCATGTACTGTAGGGGAATCTTAGGTTATTGTGGGGGAAAAGGAAGAGACTGAGTTCAAGGGGAAAATGTGAGGTAGAAAGGCTAACTGCAAAGTGTAAACTTATGATTGGGTGAATAAACAAACAGCAAGAGGGGAGAAGTGTTCTGATGAAAGAAACCAAAGCCAAGACCAATGTGATGACTGGATTTAGCAAGATGCAAGAACATATGAAATTAACTTACTGAGGAGAAAACCTTCAGGCAGGCAATGCAGCCTTTATAAGTTAGTTTGAAGTTGACTGGATTCAAACCAATGTATTGTCATCTACACCTAGAGAGCAGTGAGGCAATGAATGATTGGAATGGAATGGGAAATTAAATAACAGCAAATTTGTTTCCAAGTTCATAGCGTAGGTGTAAGACAATATGATATGAGTGTACAAAGACGTAATGGATGAGGAAGGAGGGAATGACATGTGAGACAATGCAAATGTGAAGATACAGCTTATGCAAGGTAAGGGACTAGTCCATTTGCAAGCTATACAGTTGATGTGGCTTTCTAGACATGGTTGCAAGCTAGGGTGAGTGCGTGACCAAGAATGGAAGTCTGAGGATTGATGATGCCCAGGTTAGAAGAGAAAATCTCAAATGGATGGTTGACTGGAGTATAGTTAACTGTGATATTTTCAATTATATACTGATTTAGTTGCCAAAATTGGAAGGTTGTTAAATGATCCAGAGGAGGTAAGCGGAAGGCACTATTGATTGTGTGCTTTGTTTGTGTCACACTTATGGACTGAGGTAGATGGTAATGAGGAGAAGGATATGTTTAAATGGAGAAGACAATAACCCTTAAGCTTGAAGGATGACAGTTGCCCAGGTATAAAACACAAGCTCCTGCAAGTGTTCAGATGTTTTTCCCATTGATTCCAAAAGTTTTTTCAACTACTGTATACCCCTAATACTATTATACTTTATTGCTTTAAAATAAATCTATAATTTCAATATTTTTTCATCATTGTCTTCTTTTTGCAAAAGCTGCATTTTTCAAAATGAAGAATGCTTCCCTGGTACTTCCGCGGGAGGTCTCCAAGGCAAATGCAAACAATGCCATCTTCAAAGAATTGCTTTTAACTTTCCTTTAAATAGCAAGCCAGTGGTCCGTACCCCAGTGGAACCCACAAGTGAAGTAACAATTCAAAGGTCTGCACCCCTAGTAAACTATCATGTATCCCCAGTGCCAGAGATTGAGTTCTTGGGAATCTGGAACCCAGGTAAGTAAGGCTAGAGACTGATGTCAATGAAAAAATGAAACTAATATAATGTAAATTTTGTTCTTTATAGCATTTCCAAGGTTTAGAAGATACAAAACTAATACACCACCACCACCACCACCATATTTTGGGCTGTCAACTGGGTATCAAGCAAATCAGATGAATATTGAGGTGCAAAGCAAGGGGCAAGGTGAGGGGCAAGTTGAAGCAATGACAAAGGAGGCAAGGGAAGAATGGGTGGAAGTGGAAGGAGGGAATGGAAAGGAACAAGGAGGAGTAAACAGGATGGAGGAAGGCAATGGAATGGTTCAGGAGGAAAGATTTGGAATGGAAGGAGATGGACTGGGAGGAAATGGAGTGGAAGGAATTAGCACAGAAGGCCAAGGCAAGGAAAACCAGGTGCAAGTTGTGGTGCCAATTGAAACAAATGCAAGGGGTTTGACTGGCAATTTTGGGGAAGTTTTCTTGCAAGGCTGAAGAAGAGAGCCTTTGAGGAAATCTTGGAGGAAGGGGGATGGAATGCCTGGCGAAAGAGGGCTCAAACCGCAAACTGCAATGAAATCATTGAGAGAAATCTGGTTGCACAAGTTCTGGTGTTGTTGCAAATATCAGGATTAATAAAAAATGAAGACTTGGGAGATTTTAGGTCAATGGTAGCAGAGTTGACCAAAAATTGGGAGGAAGTGGAAAAAGAGATAAAGGAAACTTTCTAATTTTTTATGTAATTTTATTTTTATTATTATCTTTTATTTATTATTATATATTTTTTTGTTTTGAAGATAGAATTTTTACTTGAAATAAACATAGAAAATCATAGGTTTCAAAAGAAACAAATTTTAAGAAACTGAAAATAGAATAGCATAATATGGAATGGAAAATGCAATGGTACGGATGAGATGGAATAGAATGGAAATTCAGAATGGGATGGGAAGGTATGGTGGAATTAGGATTGGCAAGGTTTGCAAGGGTAGTTTGCATGTAAGTCTCAAACCAAATCAGGAGAGTTGCAAAGGTGATGGGATGGTTCCCACAAGGTGCAATCTTTGTCGGACTGGAAGCCAATCCATTTTACAAGGTATTGAAGTTTTCCTTTGCATAACATGGAATCCAGAATAAAGCTTACTTACCACTCTAGATGGTCTTGGAAAATGACCAGTTCCGGAGAAGGATGAGTCTTTCCTGGGTATAGGACTCAAGGTGGCTCTAGGAGGGACAAATGAAAGACCAGGTGGATACCTTTCAATTTTGCAGGTAATTTAAGTTTAAAAGCATTGGGAGAGATGACTGATTTGAATTTGAAGGGGCAAAGCTTTCATTCAGAGAGTTTTTGGGCTAGGCAAGTTCTGTGAATTTTGCAAGTATTGAGCCATAACTGATCTCCTACTGCAAAAGTTGAAGCCATAGTGCAAAGTCTGTCTGCTTGCTACTTATAACACTGGCTTTCTCCTTCAAGGTTATTTCAAAGTTATAATTGAAGGGAGTGAACTAGATTGAGATAATTGGTAGCAGGTTGAGAAGGTGCTACCTGAATAGATACAAAAGTCTGATTTCTACCATAAAGAGTCTGGAAGGGCAACTGTTTTGTGGAGGAATGAGTTGAGTTGTTGTAGGCAAACTTGGCTAGTGGAAGCTATTGAAAGCAGTTGTCCTGTTGATAAGCAACATAAATTCAAAGATACTGTTCTAGGATTTGATTAACTTGCTTGATTTTCCCATCTGTTTCTGGGTGGTAAGCCTTTGGTAAGTTGCAAGTGATCTTCAAATTTTGGCTTAGCAAGGTCCAGAAGCTAGGGACAAACAAGTATCCACAATCATCAACCATATTATCAGGAAGACCATGTTTTTAAAATACATATTCTATGAATGGATTAGCTAAGTCTTCCAAAAGAGGCGGCCACATTACTGCAAAGAAATAAAGCCATCTTTGAAAAGCAATCTACTACTAATAAAATAGCATCATAACCACTAGAGATTGGTAATTGCAAAATCAAATCCATAGACAACAAGTGCCAAGGAATAGGCAGAATTGGAAGTGTCTCAAGCAGCCCATACTTCCATTGTTTCAAGGAACTGTTACAATTGGAAACATAGCATGCACTAACATAGTATTTGACTTCCTTGGTCATACCAGGACAATAGAAGTCTTGTGAAATCAGTTGGTAGGTTTTATCCTTCCCATGATGATCAGCAAGCAGAGAATCATGCCATGAATTGAAGATATCTAACTTTATGCAAGGACTATCAGGTACTAATATTTGGTATTTATAAACTAAGTAATCATTTTTTTCAACACTATAGTCACTATCTAATAATTTCACACTCTTGCAAAGTTTTCTACACTTGGGATTGTAAAGTTGAGCTGGTAAAAGTTTGGAAGCCATGTCTCAAAGGTGAGTGATGATCAAACTGAGTTGGGCGGATTGGTGAGAGAAGCGTTTCCTAACATTTTCAGGGTTGTTATTGACAAAGGTGCTCCCCCCCCTGGGTAAATTTTGTCCCAATTTGAAAAGGCATTGGGGACTACCGCTTGTTCCTGGGGGGTTTATGTGATTGTGAAGTTGAACTCAGAGAGGTATTTGGCCCACCATACCTGTCTGCATGTAAGGAATTTTGAGCTCATGAAATATTGATGAGAATTGTGATCAGTTGAAACCTCAAGGGGTACTGTAAGACTCAAAAGGTTTGAAAACCATTTCTTCAAGCAGTAAACAATTTCAAGAAGTTTCTTGTCATGAATCTTGTAATTAAGCTCTGCAGTGAGCAATTTGCAAGTCTCAAAGGCTCCAGGGGGAAAGAGAGAGGAAGAGGAAGAAAACTGAAAGATTACTCCTGCAATTGCATAGTTGGTTGCCTCTGTCTCCACAATGGTGCAAGCTTGCTTGTCAAACTGAGCATGTATCAGAGCAGTATTGAAGGCTTTCTTCAGAGATTTGAAATCCAAAATAGCTTCTTCTGTAAAAACAAAATGATTGTCTTTTTGAAGAATGTTAGTAAGATTCATGGTTTTCTTGCCGTAGTGCTCAATAAACCTCCTGTAAAAATTACCAAAACCAAGGAAAACTTGAAGGGATTTGACTGAAGAAGGTGCAGGCCAGTCCAATTTGCACTGGCTCTTGGCTTGGTCCATTGATAGTACTTGCTGAAAGACTATGAAACCTAGAAACTGGAGAGAATGGGTATGAAACTTGCACTTAGAGGCTTTTGCAAACAGTTTATTCTTTAAAAGCCTCTGCAGCACCTCTTGCATGTGTGTGATGTGATCCTGAAGAGTTTTTGAGTAGACAAGTATATCATCAAAATACATCACAATGTATTTCTCTACAAGGTCAGAAAAAGTATCATGGACAAAATGTTGGCAAGTGGAATGAGAATTGCAGAGGCCAAAATGTATGATGGTATACTCATAACTGCCAAACCATTTTCTCATTGTGGTCAAATAATCATGAGCTTTTTAAATTCAAATTAGGTTGTAGGCGCCTCAAAAATATAACTTTGAGAAATAAGCAGCTCCATGGAAGAGGGTGAGGAGGTGCAACATAGGCAGTACTGGGTAGGCATTCTTCCGGGCTACTTGCTTCAGTTTCCTGTAGTCAACACAAAGGCAAAGGCCGCCGTCTTTCTTTGGGACAAACAGGATGGGACTGCCGGTATTTGAATTTCTTTTTCAAATAAATACTTTTGATAAATTTTCTGCAATGTATTCTTGAAGTGCGGTTGATTCTTGCTTTGAGAGAGAGTAGAATGGTCCAGGTGCCAGAGGTGTGCCAGTAAGCTTGATCCTGTGATCATAAGAACGGCAAGGAGGAATTTTATCTTTATTTACAGCTGAAAAGATGTCAGAAACTTCATGTTAAACCAAAGGTAAAGACTTGAATGATTTCTAAATCTTCAATCTTGTCATCTTGGACCACCCTCTTTGAGGTGCTTGCACAATGCAAGAGGATTAGGGAGCTCAAAACACACCCTTTGGGTGGCACTTGTTTCTCTTTGAAGAAACAAGGAAGAGGTAAGTTGGAAAAATAAGCAATAGATCCTAAATCTGAATAGGGAACTGGGGAATGAAGGTTGGGATATTGCAAATCTCCTGGCGGAAAATTTTCATCCAACTTAATGACAGTTTCAGGTGGGCTGTTTAATTCCTGTTTGAAAGAAGGTTTAGCGTCCTGGGGTTGTGATGTTCAATGTTTAATTACTCCTTCTTGCCAATTCACATCCAGATTCCAGTAAACTAGAAAGTCATGGCCTAGAATGGTGTTGTCCATTCCAAGAATATCCAAGACAAATAAATCCCATTCAAAGCTGGGGTAATTGGAAAATAAAAAAGTTCATTTTGCCTTTTGGGAAACCCAATGAGAAATCTTGGTTTCACTACTTACTAAATAGATGGGAAAAATATCTATCTCAGAATGCGTAATATTCTTGGAAGTGGCAAAAGATGAACTTATAAAAAAAACATTAGCGCCAGAATCAAGTAAAAGAAAATAAGGAGTATTTTTGGAATGGAAGAGGACAAATTTTGAACTTGGAGCACCAAGTGACTTGCAAGTGCAAAGATTGACTTGGTATAACTTAAATAATATTTATTTTTCCTTGAAAGTATTATAAAAACTACAAGCTAATTTTTTGACTGCTTAGCTGCTTCAGGCGCCAGCTGCTTTTCACAACTATCAACATCATGTTTTCCTCAACAATACATACATAAAACCATCCTTTTCCCTCCTTAGCCATTCCTTGTTCTGGAGCATCCTGGTCTCCTTGGCCTGGAATTTTGCAGTTTTTGCAATGGCCTTCCCTTTTGGGTGGAGTTTGAGGTTGGATTTTGTTTGGGTTGTTTTGGATTCTTTGAGTGTTTTTTTGAAGATTTTTCTGCCTTCAGAGCCAAGTTTGAAAATCCATGGTCATTTTTCCCAGAGAAGTTCTTGTTTTGATAGCCATTATCAAGCTCAATCACCCGGTTGATTGACTGCTGAAGGAAGGTTGTCTTATGTCCCCCCACTGCAAGTTTATCAATTAGGTGTTCCGGTAAACCTTTTTGAAATTGAAATAAAAGAGCTGCTGTGTTCCATTAGATGCAAGACTGCAAGTTTTGGAAATGGGAGATATAAACAGAAACTCTAATATTTTTGTTAATGACTAAGTTATTAAGCTTTTATTCAGAGTTTTGGACTTCATTGGGATCACCAAAAAGGGTGAATAGTTGCTGCTCAAACTTGTCCCAATTTTTGAGGATACAAGTGCAACTGGTATTAGATAATAGTTTGAGGAATGGTTTGAACCACTGCAAGACTCTTCCATCAAGGAAGGAAGACACATGCATAAATTTGTGTCTATCAGAAGGAAAATTGTTTGGATTGTTTGAAAAGATGATTTTTCAAGACTGTAAATAGGGTCTAAGTTTATTGGAGTGTTCCCAAATAAAATAATCAGGCTGCTTCATGCCCGGAGTGCGCTAGCTAGGGCCGCTTGGACCAGATTGCAAGGCATTTTGGTTCATAGCATGGATCAGGGTTGAGAGCAAGGTTGAAGCTTTGGTCTCA
Source organism: Puccinia polysora (assembly GCA_025617555.3). Classification (NCBI taxonomy): domain Eukaryota; kingdom Fungi; phylum Basidiomycota; class Pucciniomycetes; order Pucciniales; family Pucciniaceae; genus Puccinia; species Puccinia polysora. The sequence goes on along the minus strand of CM062615.1, from coordinate 1,231,213 downwards.
AGAGCATTAGTGCAAGCTCTCAATCTACCACAAGTTGAGGCTTCATTTGAAGAGTGTCTGGAATCTTTGATCTCTTAGAGAGGGTCCACTGGGGCTTCCTGTTGAGGAGCAAGGGGATCATGAAGAGGTTCAACCAAAGGGGATTTAGACAAAAGGACAGGATCTTAAAGGTTGTTGGGCCCAAGAAGCCCTGGGTCTCCCTGCCCAATGGATATTATCATTTTAAGGGGTGAGGGAATTGTTCCTGTTTGAGCAAGTAGGTGACATTGTAAATGAAGAGATTTACTATAGGTTGGACAACTATGGTAGAGGAGTTGAGTTAGTTAATTCACTGTCACACAACCACCCCACATACTATAGGGAAATATTAAGTGATTGTGAGCCCAAAGGAAGAGACTGAGTGCAAGGAGCAAATGCAAGGTAGCAAGGCTAACTGCAAAGTTCAAACTTATGATTGGGTGACTCAACAAACAGAAAGAGGGGAGAAGTGTTCTGATGAAAGAAACCAAAGCCAAGCCCAATTTGATGACTGGATTTAGAATGATGCAAGAATGTATGAAATTAACTAAATGAGGAGAAAATCTTCAGGCAGGCAACCCAGCCTTTATTAGGTAGTTTTAAGGTGACCAGATACAACCAAGGGAATGCTCATCTACAGCTAGAGAGTGGTGAGGCAATCAATGAAAGGAACAGAATGGTAAAAAAATAACAGTACAGTTGTTTCCAAGGTCATAGCATAGGTGCAAGAAAATAGAATCTGAGTGTAAAAAGACCTAACAGATGAGACAGGAGGGAATGACATGTGAGAAAATTACATGTGAGAAAATGAAAATGTGAAGATACAGCTTACGCAGGGTAGTGGACTAGTCCATTTGCAAACTATACAGTTCATATGGATTTCTAGACATAAGTGCAAGCTAGTGTGAGTTCCTGACTAAGAATGGAAGTCCAAGGGTTGATGATTCCCAGGGTAGAAGAGAAAAGCTCAAATGGATGGTTGACTGGAGTAGAGTTAACTTCAAGATTTGCAAGTATATACTGAGTCAGTTTCCAAGATTTGAAGGTTGTTCTGCAAGCCAGAGGAGGTAAGCAGAAGGCACTATTGATGGTGTGCTTTTTTTGTTTCACGCTTATGGACTGAGGTAGATGGTACTGAGGATAAGGATATTTCAAAATGGAGCAGAAAATAACCTTCAGCTTGAAGCATTATAGTTTCTGGAAAACAGAAATCAAATTTGTGGAGTGTTATGCCCATACAGCAAAATAAGCAAGGAATTGAAACAGAACTTCACATTTGACCGGATTGCTTTTACTTTGGATCATGGGGTGTTTCATGATCTACAGGGGCATGAAACCCCTCCAAGGTGATTCTTGGTTTCCAGAAATGGAACATCACAGGCAGTGTTATGCTCCTGTAGAGCATGTCAAAACCATGCTACCTACAAGCCACATTATGCTGCTTCTTTTTCCTTCTTCACCCCATGCTTCCACTCCGATAGCCAGTTAAATTTATGGATGCCAATGCCTGTTTTCTGGAGAGCAGACATCAACTTTGTGCAGTGTTATGCTCCCATACAGAAAAATAAGCAAGGAATCAACACAGAACTTCACATTTGGCCAGATTTATTTTAATTCAAATCATGGGATGTTTCATGCTCTATGGGCGCAAAACACTGCATGTGATTTCCATTTTGCAGAAAATGGGCATCACCTTGGAGCGGTGTTATGCCCCCGTAGAGCATTTCAAAACCAGACTAACTACAAGCCACATTATTCTTCTTCTTTTTCATTCTTCACCCCATGCTTTCACTCTGCATAGCCAGTTAAATTTATGGATGTTGATGCCCAGTGTAAGACTCCAAACAGTGCTTGCTGCAGGCAGTTCTGTGGAGGGAAAAGGTGCTTTTTTAGACTGCCCTTCTGAGGGTTAAAAAATATTTGAATTTAACTGGAATAAAGGTCAAGAAACTTGTGAACAAGGGATTTATGGGAAAGGGATGATCTCAATAGTAAACAACAGCTACAGAAGACAACACTATCTGAGGAAAAAATGGTGCTGGAAAAGACTTGAACAAAATAAGTTATAGTTTGTTCAGAGTTCAATAGAACAAGCCAGTTGTAAGTAAAAACAGCCAAAAGCTAATAGCTCTGGTATTCAGAAGAAGTTTGGGAAAGATCAACTCAATCCCAACCAACCTCCAGGTTCTCAATGAACCTGCCCAACTCTTTGCAATAAAGCGCTTTAAGGGTACAAGATAACTTTGGGTGGACATACAAAACAAAGAAATTTTCTTATGAAGCTCTAGAAACAAATCAATAAAAAATTAGAACCAAAATAACCCAACACTTCTCAAGGGAATCAAGAGTAGCATGAAAAAATGAAACTTCAAAGAAATAAAGGGAGGTTTAAAACTCCATTTTTTAAGCTTAATAAAACCTCTGATCCAAACGTGACTGATTCCAGAAAGAAAATCAAAGAAAGATCAAGAGCAGTATGGTTGGAAAAAGGGATCAAGGAGCGGTATAACACACTCAAGAATTCAATTAAATGAATTCTTCTTCAACCAGCAAGGCTATTTTTTGGTGATAAGGGATAGGGTAACAGAGGGGCAGATCAGGGATTTGAGTTCAAAGGCTCAAGGATCAGAGGGCAATCATAGATACACCCTTAAAAAAGAAAGATTATGATATTGCTCAGATAAGCGGGGGTAGATAGACTCACTCCCACATGGATTGATGATTTGTAAAAGGCAGGGGAGAGCCCCTCCTTTTTTGGGCAAGAGGCCCTGCAGAATATTTACAAATCAGATATGAAAGTGGAGAAATTTTTTTTATTTTTATTGACAGATGATGGGGATGAGAAAATCTGGACTCACAAAAAAAATGATCATTAAATATAAAAAAACAAAAAAAAGGACAGAAAGGGGAAACAGCCCTGCAGGTGAAGATGAGCAGCAGCAAGTTAAATGAGGAAGCAAGCCTGGCAGACAACAGGTGAAAGCCATGCGGACAACAGGCGGATGAGACAGTGGCGGGATGATTGGTTTCTGATGGGTGTCAGCCACAGCCAGATGGCTACAAGCTGGATGAGAGGATGAGTGCAAGAGCAAGAGTGCAAGGTAGGTGGGTCAGTCAGGAGCACAAAAGGCAATCACTTATCCTTGGCGGTTGGAGGAGATGATTGATGGATGATGATCATCCTTGCTGGGTTGAGGTTGTTGAGGGGGATTGATTCTAAGTGGAGGAGGAGGTGAGGCAACCAAATTGAGATGGTTTGGTTGGGTGATCTGGTTGATCCAGGATGATTGATGAGGAGGATCTTGATGGGTCAAAAATGATGATTGAGTTTGAGATCAAATGAGATTGGTGGATCATTGATGAGTGAGTTGGGAGATTTTTGGATGATGATTGATTGAAAAGAAGGATATCAAAGTTTATTATCTTTGAGGAGTTAGGTCAAAGGACTGAATGGGTGATTGTGGCAATTGTGGTTTGATGAGGGGGGGATGAAAATCTGTGTGTGCTCTGCCCAAAGAAAAATTTTATGCCAGGCATGATGAGAGGGAGTTGAAAACAGGGCCTGGGTACTTGAACACCCCAGGGACCCATCCTAGACTGCTAGGACAGGGAGAAGTTGAGAAAAGCAAAAAGTGAAAGCTTGCCATACAGGAACAAAATTTCCATGTATATATATATATGATAGGATGAGAGATCATATAAAAAATTTAAAATTTGCCCTTTACTAATGAGGTATCCCAAATTGGCCACTACACCAGTTTCCAGAAAGCGGACATCAACTTTGTGCAGTGTTATGCCCCCATACAGCAAAATAAGCAAGGAATTGACAAAGAAATTAAAATTTTGCCAAAATTCTTTTACTTTGAATCATGGGGTGTTTCATGCTCTACGGGGGCATAAAACTGCCTGTGATGTCCATTTTCTGATGTGGTGGACAAAACCTGTCCTATAGCTATCAGACTCACTTTTGTAATATAAAAACATCTCACACCCTCAAATAAACCTCTGAAATTGATTCTAAATCCAAAATAACCTATATTCACTCATCCAAAGTAGACCCTAACTCTCATGGATTAGAAGATACATCCCAAGAAACCTTCAACTGTGTAGAACTCATAACAAACCAGGTATCACATCTCTGTGGAGGACATATTGCATACCTTAAAAACCCATATCAGACCATCTGGCCCATCATCATCCCCCCCAGGAACCCAGCCAGGGGTGGTCACCCCTTATGAAAGATTTTGAACCCTTATAAAAGATATTGAACCCTTATAAAGGATATCAACCATTACCAACAATGATGAGCCCTTATATTTATCAAAAAATCACCTTTAGCATCAAATTTATTATCCATTAGTAACCAATAAAACAATAAAAACTATGTAATGGATAAGACTGGATAAAGGATTCTTCCCTTACTCAGCTTATATAGCCACAGTCAACTATCTTTTCCACCATTTCTTCCTTATCAACCTTGAATAGATTGATCCTAGGTCTGATAGAGACTACTATAGTAGCAGCTCTATTTTAAAATCAGCCACCAATCTCTTTTCTTTTATTTTTTTGAGACTAATATAGTACTTAGAGGGGCAGGCAATTCAAAACCATCCTTAGTATTCCTCTATCATATCAATATTTGTAGTAATGAATTCCCCCTGAAGTGACTGCCAGCAAGCTATTTGCTAAATTTAAACCCAATCCCACAGGAGTCTCTACACCAGAAACAGGGCATCACCTTGGAGCCATTTTATGCCCTTGTAGAGAACATCAAAACCAGACTATTTACAAGTCTTATTATTCTGCTTCTATGTACTTCTTGATCTCAGGCTTCCACTCTGTATGGCAAGGTAAATTTATGAATGTTGATTCTGGCTTTCAGGAAACTGGACATCAACCTTGGGCAGTGTTATGCCCCGTAGAGCAAGATAAGCAAGTAAATTTATGGCACTCCAAATTTTACAAGATTTATTTTATTTTGCATCCTGTGTTTTTTTACTCTCTATGGGGGCATAACACTGCCTGTGATTCCTGGTTTCTAGAAACTGGGCATCACCTTGAAGCAATGTGATTCCCCTGTAGAGCATGTCAAAACTAGACTATCTACAAGCCTCATTATTCTGTTTCTTTTTTCTTCTTCACCCCATGCTTTCACTTTATTTGGCTATTTAAATTTATCTTGATGCCTTTTTTCTGGAAACCAGAAATAAACATTGGGAAATTTGATGCCCCTGTAGAAAAAAATTACTAAGGAATTTACACAGAACATCACATTAGACCAGATTTCTTTTACTTTGCATCATGGGTAGTTTCATGCTTTATAGGGGCATAATACTTTCTGTGATTTCCGGTTTCTGGCATCAGGCATCAGTGTTTATTTTTTTTCTTTCTGAAATATCCTCAATTCAAATTACATGACCCAGTAAGAAAAACCAGACCACTGGAGAGCTTGATTTTGTCAAGACAAATCATGAACCATTTGAATTTTATCTTTATCTTGTATCTCTACAGGGGCATAAAACCCAGAGTCCAATGCCTGGTTTCTGGAAGCCAGGAATCAGCAAGCAGGCATTTCCCTTTAAAATATGATTTGTGCTACATTTTATTCCCCCTCAGGATACAATCAACTCATCTGAAGAATATCAATATTAATTATGAATTCCTGATTCCCAATTTCCAGAAATTGGGCATATCAGAAGATCCAATTTTCTCCAAAATGTAAACCCACATTGGAAATTTTCATCCCATCAGATTGATTACAAACAGAATGGCAAAATGTTTGATGCCCGGAAACCGGACCTTGGCTCAGTGCCTATTACCGCAGCCTGCGTCAGGGCCTGCTTGGGGCTGTTGTAGGGGATGGAGGGACTCATTTTGAGTTCCTCTATCCCAGTCAGTCTTTGCAGCAATGCATGATGCCTGGTTTCCAGAAACTGGGAATTGGCTCAGTTACTATTGCTGCTGCCCATGTTGGGGCCCGCTTGGGGCCGCGGTTTCTGGCTCTTGGCCAGTTTCTGGGTCTGGAGGCCCGCGCAGGGCATTTGTAGGGGGAAGATGGAATCACTTGGAGTCCCCCCACCCTGGTTGGTTTTCGCGGCCACGTGCAAGGGGACACTGCAACCAACCTGGTTGGGAAGCAGTGGGGGGAGAAAGATGGCCTCCCCCCATTGCTGCAAGGGAGGGGACAAGTCAGCAAGGCCAGTAGCAACAAAGAAACCAGTGGTGGTGGGGATTTGATCAACCTCCCACCATTAGTGATTTGACCAGGTGGGTTGCAAAAAGGAAACCAGCAGTGGGGGGGGCCCTGAACAACCTCCCACCATTGAGGGGCACTCCCCCCCCCTTTACCAAGGGGGAGGAGCAATGGGCTGGAGGGTACTTGACCACCCCCAGTCCACTTAAATTTAGCAACACCCTGGGGGAATTGACCTCCAGGGCCCTGGTGGGGGGATTTTACTACCCCCTTCCAGGAAACTGGAAGAAAGAGGGGTGTAAAGCATGACCGCTGGTTACACCCCCCCTTTTTTGAGCCTTAGACTGGACCCAGGCGTGTCCTGGGTCCCACCTGGTCCATGTGAGGGGCCAGGGGCTGGTTGCATGAGGAAACCAGCCTGTATGTGAGATCATAAAAGTAACCAGGGCTGGTTGTAAGGGACAAGAAGCCATGTTTTGAATAGCAAAAGGGCTGGTTCAGCCCTGTAAGGATGGGTAAATCAAAATAAACTGGAATAGGCTGGTTGTAAGGGTACAGGGACTGGCACCAGGTGGGCATATGTAGTCCAAACCAAGTAACAAGGCTTGTCAAGGCTGTAGAGCCCCTTTGGGCGGAAGTTTTGAATTTTCTCTTGTTTTATAATGGGCCCAAAATTCCTTTCTCCTGATGAAATATTCTTTGGAGAGGTTGTAGTGGATGGGGGTATCATTTCATTGCTAATGAACCTCTCCCCTTTTTGGCCCCTCAGAAATAAAAGAAAGCTGCCAAAAAGCTGTAAAAGCAACATTGACAAAGGAGGGATGACCATTGTGTCATGAACCAGACCCAGGCAACCAAACTTACAAATTTACCAAATCAAGTTGAGGATATCAAGCATGATCTGACTGAAACTGATTCCTATACTGTTCAAATCTCTGTTCCTCTTTTTGATTTTATTTCTTTTCCCTTTAATAACTGAATCTTTCCATCTTCTAAATGACATCCCAGACAAAAAAAGTATTGATTTTTTTGAATTTATTTTATGCATTCATCCACTTGAGCCACCTGTCTTCAAATACAGAGTCCAATTTGGATGTGGCTTTTCTGATATCAAAATATTCATTCAAATACAATGTGAGTGGCTTGACTATATCATTTTTCACATAAACATTTGAACACAGAGGAAAAGAAAGCTTATATCAAGACTCTCCCTGGAAGCTTAAAAGGAGACCATTCATCATGGATTTTCCAGGTTTTTCCCCCTCATCTCACGTCTTTCATCAGAGAATGTTTGTTGATACCTTTCACTATTTTCACACAGCCCCCAGGAAAAAGACGGTTTTCTGTTTCATTTTCATCTCTTATCCTTTACCAAGGTATGATTGTCTGAGAAGAAGCTTACGCAGGGATTTCATCCAGGACAGGAGCCCTGTAATTCTTCTCTGTTGAGGATGTGGCCTGAATCTTGCGCAAGCTCACTTAATGGTTCACATCATTATCCCCTAGGATGATCTTTCATTTCTCTCTCATGTCCATTGGATGGAATGCCTGTTGGAGGGAGTTTTTATGCAGGGAGTTTATCCATGATGGGCAACCTGTATTTCCCTCCTGATGATGACCAGCCTGGATGTTGCGCAAGCACTTCATGGTTCACCATGGCATTCAATACTTGGATTCAACCTGATCATTTTTCCTGTGAATTTTAGAGACATGGAATCCACTCCAAGGAGGCCCATGAAGCTTGTAGGCAGGCCAAGCAAGCTAGTGGAAAAAGTGGCCCTTTCCAACCAATCTCAACACCTGTGGTCAACATACCCATTCTTCCTGTCCTTCCTCCATGTCCAACTCAGAGCCAACATGTCCTCACCCTTACTTCCACCAGTCAGGATTATGGTTTCAGCTCTGAAAATCAGAAGAATAAAATTGAGTCATTTTCCAATATCACTCACTGCTCTGTTCTCAGCCTCTTCATCAACCAACCTGACCACTTTACAATGATCAGATGTCCAGATGTGCACTCAATTGCAAACACAACCAGGTTCCTTGAGCAGTTCAAACACCATATTAACCCAGGCCCTCCAATGGTTGTCCTTTCCAACAACTAGGGTGAATTTGGCTTGGTTTACAAATTTACCAAGTGGTTGGGCATGACACCCATGTAATATGACAAATTCAGACCCTTTAACACAACCATTTTCCAACTTTAATCTTTCTATGTAAATAAAAAAAATTCCTCTTTTCTTGGTGGTATCCTGAAAGCACTTGGTTGACGTAAGGGGTATGATGAAGTGGAAAAATTTGGCAAGTAGTTCTAGTATTGAATTTTTTGATTAAAATTGATACTATTTTAAATTCAATTATTTTTATTAAGAAAATATAATACTTTTACTTCAAAGACTCTTATGCCAGAAATATAAAAACAATGGAAGGCTCTCCTGGACAAGATCACATTCAATCAAGCAGATGAAACAGGCCAACATTCCCATTTTTTTTCCCAAGAATATGGAGGCCCCAGGACACCAAGCCTTCTGCTGGAAAAATCACCCCCACCTGGGAGGAGTTTTACAATCAATCTCATATTGATGAAAAAATCAATGCCATCACCTATGGAGGCTTTTGTGTTATCCATGAGGCAACTGGTGAATCAGCTCACTTTATTCAAGGCTTTGACATAAAAAAAGGCCAGTTTGTGCTTCCTGTTATTTCTATGCTCATTGATTTTGAAAAGCATGATGGATGGACTTATCTCTTTTGGGCTTCCAACATGTTATTCCACCAAACTTTTCAATCAATAATTGTTCATGATAAACAATGAAGTGAAAAACTTCATGATAAGCATTCAAATTTTTCATGATAAGCCTTCAAATTTTCTGTGATAAGCCTCTATTTTTTCATGATAGGGAATCAACTGCTTCATGATCAGCCATCAACTGCTTCATGATAAGCCATAAATTTTTTCACAATAAGTGAAGAAAATATTTCTATTGCTCCACAAGCACTTCCCCAAAAATCACCAGAAAATCATAGGTATCCATTAGATAATAACAATGCAAACATGGCCCAATCTCAAGATGATATAACTTCAATTTCAACTCCAGTTGTTTTTCCCATATTTTTGTTCCCATATTTGAAAATCAAGACTTTTTCCTATTAACCTAGATAGAAAACCAACACAATATCATCCTTCCAATGGTGATCACATCCATCATGAATTTGCATCATCAAATTAGTGCAGAGGCATCAAGTTTCCTGCTTTGTGCTTTCAATATTAAAAATAAAACCATTTTTAAAAATAATCTTCAAAACCATCAGCCCAATAAAAGCTCAAATATTTCCCGCAGCATTTTTACCATCTTCAAGCATCTCAACCTGGATGCTTCACTGGAGATATATTTCTTTTGTCCAGAGTTCTTCAACTTGGTTGACCAAGAAAAAAATTCAAAGACCCTAATATCAAATTCACACAATATTTTAAAAGATTTTACCAGGATCCACCTTTCTCATCCACTTTGGGATCTATTACAACTTCCATTAACTCCATGCCTAGCAGAAAAAATTTACAAGAATCAAAATTCTCTGCAATAAAACATTTCATTTACCAACCATTTCAAAAATGGCTTGCAATATTTTTGAACCATCCAGGTATTGAGGAAGAACTGCTCAAACATCTCCAAAACAAACCCTCTGAGATAATGAAAGATATTTGGGATGGGATTTTTTGGAAAAGATTCAATGGTCCAAATGAAACTTCCCCCTTTTTTTCAAAGCCTGGTAACTTGGAATTCACCCTATATGTTTACTGGTTTAATGCTTTTGGAAATTATAGTTTTCATGCCTCGCTTGGAATCATTGCCATGGTATGGCTGAATCTTCCAACTGAAATACGTCTGAAAGCAGAAAAACTTAATCTACTAGGAATCATACCTGTCCCCAAGAATCCTACTGGTCCTCAATTGAATTATATACTCACCCCCTTATTCAGAGAGCTTCAGAAACTTTGGAATGGTTTCCACTTCTCCAAGACCTATAATAATCCTTTGGGAGTTACCATTGTAGCTGCTATACTCACTGTCACAGAAGATGCTGTGGCAATTTGCAAGATCATAGGATTTACCATTCATTCAGGAAAACTTTTTTGCAACTTCCGTACCATTGAAAGTTCTTAGATAAATGACATGAAGCCTTCCAATCTGGCTCCAAGAAATATATCAGAGCACAAAATTGAAGTAAATACATGGTTTCAAGCAAATCAATCACAAAGAGATCATCTCTCCAAAGAGAATGGTGTGTGTTACTCAATATTGGAAGAACTCCCTAATTGGGATGCCACAAAAATGTCCAACCTTGATATAATGCACAAAATGATTCTTGGAGCCTTGAAAGATCATGCTGTTACCAAATTAAAAATTCCAGAATCCTCTTGGAAAAGATACAGAAAAAGGCACCAGACTCATCAGATGATGAATCAAATGATGATGAAGTTGAAAGTTGAGACAATGAAGATCCCAGTGAAAAATAAAAATTATTCTAGAGAATTACTTTGCTTGAAAAGAGATGCCCAGCAAGATTTTCAAAGTACAAAAAAAAAACAAAGGCAAAGGGGGAGAACAACATCTGGCTCTAACTAATGAAGAATTCATGGGGGAATCTTCTTCATTCTCTGATTTAGACTATGTAACTGTTTCATTTTTGGATCCAATCACTAGTGATATCCCTGAGAAAAGCCCTCCAATTTTAAAAACTTCAATTTTGATTATTTTCTGATGAAAAGTCTTCAACAAGTCATCAAGATTAATCCAATCCCATCTGATTGGACAAGAGTAACTGAAATCCTTGGAGCAGCAAGTCATGGAAGTCTCAAGGCTGCAGAGTGGTCTCTTATTTATAAATTCTACAATCCAATTTCATTATTTCCATTCAATTTAAAGAATGTCCATTCCCATAAAAATTTTTTGAATATACCTTCCATTTGGTGATCTGTTTTCAAAGGGCAATGTTAAATTCACGGCTCATTGAGCCATCCACACAGTTCAAATCAGGCCTTGTGGCACGCCACACGGTCCAATTTGGGCCGTGTACAACCCCCCCACAGCTAATGGAGTTGTGCGGCCCACCCAGCCCGGTCCGCCGCCGTGTGGACTTCCACACAACTACATTTAAGCCATGTGGAGTTGTACACATCTCAAGTGTAGTTGTGTGGCATCCCACACGGCAACAGACCCTGGTGAGCCAAAAAAAAAAGGAAAATGAATGAAAGGGTACTAACACAACCGTTAAACTAAATAAACCTTCCAAAAAACAGAAATCAACCAAAAAATCAAAGAATGTTCATTTTTTGGTTTAAAAAAAAAACTGGTACTATCCAATGGAATAGCCCTAAAGTAAAAAGACCCAAAAAAACACCAGTAACTGGACTAGCCCTAAACTAAAAACACCAAAAAAAGACAATTGACTTGACAAGCCCTAAAGTAAAAACACCAAAAAAAAAGACAAGTAACTTGACAAGCCCTAAAGTAATTTCAACTTGACTAGCTCTTAAGTAAAAGGGCCCAAAAATTAAAGAAGTCTTTTGAACAGCCCTAAATTAAAAATGCCCAAAAAAATACAAGTCTTTTGACAAGCCCTAAAGTTAAAGTGCCCAAAAAAATACAAGTCTTTTGACAGGCCCTAAAGTAAAAACACCAAAAAAGACAAGTTCAACTTGTGTTAAGCTGATCCCATCCCAAGCTTAACATAAGTTAAGCTTGTGATGGAATCAGCCCAACACAAGTTGAACTGAGTTACCATTGAAACTTTTTACACGGTATGAAATTGATTATACTGAAAACTGGGAACTGAAGGATATGGGAAAATCAAAATTGAGATATAAAATTAGAGAAGATGAGAAAGATCACAAATATCCGGCATAGGCTAGTTTGAGGTAGTGAGGTTTAGTGAGGAACAGTTACAAAAGCAGTGGAGGAGTGATGAGACAAGAGATGACATGGGCTAAAAAAGGAATTGAGTCAATAAGAGAAAACAGGGATGAGAAAGAAATAGGAAATGAGAAATGTAGGAATATCTCACTGGGCACACAGACAAAGCTTGAGGGGTTTTTCAGAAAAAGAAGAGGAAATAGAGAGAATAGGAAGATTGAGATAGTGAGATTGGGGATTGATTCAGGTTCTCAGGATTGAGATTGTAAGAAGCCAGAAGTGATAGAGAGTCATGAGAATCAGGAAGTGAAGTCTCCTGAGCCTGAGTTTGGAGTGTAGAGGAATTTGGAGTATTTCCACTCATCCTCTATCTGACTGAGAGTTGTGTCTGTGTACCCAGTAGGGAGATCTAACAACTTAACATAACTCAAAACACTAAACATAATGATGTTCAAAATGTGATAACCCTTTATATTAATAGAAATTGTTAGCTGTATTAGAATTACAATTTATATGAAACCCAATGATGAAATGAAGTCAAATTCTATTAAAATCTAGAATACATTTGAAGTTGATCTTTGAGATGATCAAACCAACCAGAGGTGTTTTCAGAAATCAAGGAACGTGGTTTTGCTAAAACGGGCGGGATTGGAATCATTTCTCCCTCCAGTACTAGTAGAACTCAGTGGTTATTGTTTACAAAGGAAACGAAAATTGGATTGGATTGATCAGGAACACCATTTTATCTTCACCCTTGATGAGGATTCAATTGGGGCTTCCAATGTTTCATGACCCAAATCCTTTTTTTCTTTTTCCAAAGCTTTGTTGATGTCACTATCAATGTAGAACTTCCAGGAACCCATGTCAGAAGAAGGAGGGCTTGCCACTGTTTCCATGCAAAAAAATGCAATGGTATACTTCAGTATTCAATCCAACTTTCAATTGATCAAACAAAGTTTGCTCACTTTTGAGTTGAGAAAAAATTGTTTGTAGATTTTGATATGATTTATGATTTGATTTTTCACTTTAATTTTACTTGTGTTTCAATTTAATGTCTCTTTGGGATTGCTAGGTGTGGAACAACAGTCCCACAAATTATGTGTTAATCCCAAATTTGGGTTGACAGAACCCAAGTTTGGTCCAGGGGGTGCCCAAAATTCTGGAACAACTTCTGGGGGGTTGTGCACCCTCAAAAACGGCTCACATGGGCCATGTGCAGGGCTTACAGGGCCCCTACACAACCCCCCGGGGGTTGCGCGTGTTTGAAAAGGCCCTTTGTAGTCGTCTTGGGGCCCCCACGGCTCATTTGAGCGGTGTAGGGCCCTAAACAACTAACACACAGTTGGAGCTGTGAATTTAACATCACCCATTTGCAAATTGCCACTTTTTGGAATACCAACTCCCAAAATGGTTCTGATTTCACCAGGCACTGGGAAAAATATTGCCAACTTTTTGGGAAGCTCTTTTCAAGTCAAAATCAAAAGCCAAATCATCATCTTCCATTCCATATTCCTGATATTTTAAAATTGTGGGGGCCTTGCCCCACATGTGCTACCTAGGACTATGAGCACTTCAATTAGCTATTTTCAAACTTAAAAAGCAACAATTTTTTGGGTGTGTGAATTTCTTTCAATCAAAGATATACAGAATACCACAATGCTGACTTTAATTTACATTAAGCTCTGATGAAATACCATGGACTATATTTCAAAGGTTCTGCAGAATTTAAAATATAAAGTGCCTGATCAACTCACCAGGTGGACCACCGGAGATAAATCAACTTTCAAGAATTCTTGAATCATCAACCAGTTCAAATTCAATCCCAAAACTAAATCTTGTCCATGCAAATCCAGAATCTTATTAAAAATTCCTCAATTATCTCAGGAATTCCATCTTTTCTAAAAATTGGCAATATTTCAATCAAATCAATAGTCCCAATGAACCAAACGCTGTTGATTTTTCACCATTGTGGAACTATCAGAATCATCTCCATTGAAATAAAATGGCATTATCAACAACTTAATCAAATTCTGTAAACAGTACTGCTTCATATAATCTGGGTAAAGTCTCCTTCTTGGGTCATATGAAAATCATATTCAGTGTGGTGGATCCATATGGGAGCATACCTGTTTAATTCTTCATTTCAAATTAACATGAATTGTTTAGTTGATTTGAAGCATCTAAATTTTTAAAAATTTAAGCATGGGATTGAACAACAAATGATTTCTTTTCATGCTGTTGAATGCCAGTGCGCACATTTCTCTCCAAATGGAATAATACTAGTCCCAAAATTATATCTTCCTGAAAGTGAAATTTAAAAATTATGGAATATGCAAAGTTGTATGAATTGTTTCAATTTTTTTCTTTTCATTATTTTTGGAGTGAATTCCAATTGAAATTATGAAGCATTACCTGCAGAAAGAGCAGAAATTTTATGAGAGAAGGAATTTTATGAATGATGAGGATACATTTTGTTCAAAAAATTCTCTGTATTCATTTCAGAAAATTAGGAGGGATTGTGCTAATAGGTGGAAAAGTGGAAACTTGTGGAAAATAAGGGAAAAATCAGTGAGAAATCAGGTAGGAAAAAATTGGAAACCACATGGAATCTTAGAGGAAGTAAAATAGAAACCTTGGAGAATACCAATCAAAATCATAAGTAAGACAAGAAGAAAAGAAGGAGAAAGCTAGGATATCAAAAGGGGAAATAGAATGGAATGAAATCAGAAACAAATGTTAATAATGAGGGAAATTTTGAAGCAACTCATAGTAAAATGGGGGTAAGCTGTGTTTCCAAATGATGAAAAAATTCTAGAAATCAATTGGATGCAACCATCTCATCCAAAGGATGTGATGTCACTGGCTGACCAGATACACCAGATTTTCCCTGGTGAATAATTTTGGCTTGCACAGGTCCAGACTCCAGATGCCAAAAAATGAACTTTCTCACCACGCAATAGCTTCTATTGGGTCCTAAAGGCTGGGCAGTGATCCATGTGGTGTTTGAAAATTTATTTAATGGGCCTAGAAGAGACACACAGAGGGTCAGTGCGCTGTCTAATCCAAAACAGGCATGCATTCAGGGGGCAATGCTGTGCCGCGAGTTGAGGTATCAAAATAAAATTTCTTGACCATTTTTTATTGTATGTTTCAAGGAAGATCTTTTCAAGACATTACAAATAATCAAAAATTTCATAACCTAAACCCTTTTTGAAAAATAATCAAAACAAACAAACACTCATGGTAAAGTACATAATACAGTCCTGGTAGGTCAGAATGATTCAAGATAGACAGTTTTTTCAACAGGCATCACACTGTAACAAGTTCTCATCCTGCTCCACTCATTCTTTAAATCTGAGGACTTCAGCGGTACAATGCACAAACCAAATATAAATTCTAACTCTTCTTTCTTCAAATGAAAAATATTAAGCTGAGAGGACTCATAATCCTATAAAAAACCCTGTTTTTGAGCAAGGCCTGATTCTCATCCTATCTGACTGATTCCATCACACACAATTCCACATCCTACATTACCATTCAGTGCCATCAAATTCTGACTAACAATAAATTATAACTCTTCCAAACCAACCTATGGTTAAAGGATCTTTTTAACCAGAATTCCCAGCTCCACCAAGCTTTCTGAAAATATTTCTGTTTCTTTTCTGTCTTTTCCTCATTATCCTCATTTTGATCCTTTTTCTCAAATTCTCCTTCTAAATCTTGGTCTTGATAGTTGTTACTGGTCTGATATATCAGCCTTGTTATCTCAAGAGCAGCAATTTGTACATTTTCCCCTGTTGAATGGGTAAATTCAACTCTTAATTTCTCATCCAAAATAAGTTAATTTGGATTTTTTTGGTGCAATTATTTGTTTTTAGTGTGTGCATGCCGGAATGATAGTATCTAACTCAAAAAATCCAATCACAAACATCCATTTTTCCTTATCAAAACTTTTAATAAATCATAAAAAGGACTTCAAATCACGCTAAAAACAGAGATAAATATTGAAAATAAAACTTTTGATGAGATCTAAAATAATTTAATGCAAGATATTTAATACAAGGAAGGGAAGTCTCTCTATGATTTTTTCCTTAATAATTGCCTGTTTTTTTCCATGAAATTGAAAAGAATGAGAAATAATAAACAAAAAATTCAAAAAATTGGGCAGAGATGAAAAATTCCTCATGAATCAAATTCCATGATGGGCATCACTTTTCAAAGAAATTTTGACTTCTATAGAGAGGAACCCAATTTAGCCTGTCATTTTGAGTGATTTGATTTTGCAATTTTACTTAATAAAATCCTTCATAACTAAAAATGAAAAAAACTAAACGTGAGCTTAAAGAAAACATGCCTCTTTAATTTGTTTGCAATGGCTCAGCCATGGTTTTTTGAACATAGGTTTTTTGAAACCATGGCTTTCTCCTTCTTTTTGAAACCTTGGAACTTGAAAGAATTTTTTCAATATTTCTCTTCTCCTCCCATGATTTTCTGGCACAGGGTTCTTTTTTCTTCAAGTTCTTGGCACAGCTCTTGTCTTACTTGGAGGCAGCCATCTTCTTCACCATGAAATAAGAATTTTTACAAAACCCTAAAGCCAAAATTACCATCACACTTCTGATTATATCTAGATTCAAAGGAGGAATTAATTAATTATGGAAAATAAACAGACTTACAGAATAATAAAATGATTGGAATCTGAAGTAAGATATCAAGGCACATCAATAAAGATAACCTTCCTGAGCTTTCCTTTGGTTTCTCAATTTGTACCTCCTCTGCCTTACCACTTTATTTATTACCTTCTTCTTTTTGATCTTCACAACCATCCACCTCTACTTTTGATTTCCTCCATGTACTTTTGTTCAAATATTTTGATGTCCTCTTTAGTGTGGATTCCATGGCAAATTTTTCCAAATATTTTTGAAAAATTCAAGAGCTGAAAAAAAAATTGTAGTTTCAAGACTAGGATTTATTCTGATTCTGTCTTCCTCTTCTTTCCTTAACCTCTTCAGGCTCCAACATTTGGATGGAAACATGGGTTCCCTGAAGAATTTTGCAGAATTTTTCAAATATTGATGGATTTTTTTTCAGTGGATAAATGATTCAATTCTTAATTTAAATTATTGAATTATAAATCTGGGTCAAATTTTTCTTCTTCTTCCATTAAAATAAGGAATTTTCATGAAATAATCCCAAAAATTGAACAATAAATAAAAAACTTTGATTATCCTCAGTTTCCTCATGTTTTATATCAAATGCCATGAATATGAAAACCTTTAGGTTTAATTTTTCCATTAGTTTCCATAATTTACTTCAACCTATGAGAGCAAGGAACTCCTTAAACTGTAGAAAAACTTCCAGAAAATATTTTAATGGTTTCTTTTTTCATTTTTTTCAAACTTCCAGAGGGTATGTTTGATGGCATGAATGGATACATTTGAAATAGTGGCAAAAACAGTTTGGGGGAATTTTTCAGGGCTTTTATGGTCATGAGAAATGTTTTGGTGAATATTTTGGAGCTTTGAATCTATAAAAATGGCCATTCTATTAAATAATTTAAATAAATCACCAGGTAATTTGAAAAATTCAGACTTGAAATATGCATGGCTAGAATCAACCCTGGAGTTTTTTAGGTTTCCAAGATTGGGATAGTGAACAGACCAATCCAGGATGAAGGTTTTTTGAATTAAGGATGTTTTTTTCAAGGTAGTCCTAAACTGAAGAATAGAAATCCTTGAGGAAACTGAAAAATTCATCCCAACTGTGTTAAAAATTACTAGGGGTTGTTGAATAGATAAATTAATTCTATTTTTGTTTTGAAAGAGTCCCATCTATCTTGAGTCTGGATGCAGAAATATTTTCTGCAATGGGTGGTGATATTCTTTTGAAATATTCCAGGCATAGAATTGCAGTTGAGAATCTGGGAATATTACTTGAAGCACTTTTCAAAGCGCCATTTAATTTTCTGTCACAAAGAATTTGGTAATTTTCTGTTGATACAAGCAATTATTGGTAGTTTGAAGGTCAGAGGGGGAATATTCCTCCTTTTCATGCAACATGAAGCAGATTGCAATGTTCAAAATATGATTGGTTGAAGTCTGAGATATGAAGTGAAGTAGTGGTAGTTTGAATTGTTTGGTCCTTTAAGTGCAGTAAATGAGGAATATGTGGTGTTTTATTTGGGAAATTTGAATTAATCCATGATGATAAAATTGAAAGGCAAGTGAGATTTCCTGAGCCACTGGATTGAGAATGGCGGGTCCAATTTCTGGTCTGCAGGAGGAAAAAAAGTGCCTCTATTTATTGAATTTTCAACTTTAAAATATTCTCTTTGCATTTTTTGGAGTGTGTTTTAAATATTTTTGGTGTTTTCAATGTTCCAGTGTCAGAATCTCATATTTTGTGAAGAATCTGGGATGGGTGAACATTGCCCTTGGCCAGCTGTATCACTTCTTCCAACTGATCTTGATCCAATGCATGGTGGGAGTGTGGAGCGGGGGTTTGGTCTGAGGTTGGGGTTATTTTTTGGATGGTTTAATTGAACATATTGACCAAATTACAGATTAAAATTTTTTACTTAATATTGAATAATTTCTATAACTCAAAGAAATATCAAAAAATCAATTTATAATTTATTTTCAAACCCTCTAACATCTTGAAACAAGATCTCCAAAGGATAAAAATCAATTCGGTCAAATTTTTTGAAAAAGTTTATAAATAATTTGTGAAGGTATAAAAAATGGTCCCCCAAACCGCCCTTCATAAAGTCATTTTGTGGTTTCAAGGTAAATGTTAGGGTTTGGAATTCCCCAAGAGAAACTCCCATAATATTTTTTAATTGCTCTCAATTTCCTACACAGTAATTCTATATTAGAATTGGCATACAACCAAAAGAAAGAGGTTAAAAGAAATATCACCAAAATGCCATTGCAATAAATTCTTTGACATTTGGTAATTTTTTGACAGGAAAAATAACTGGAATATTCTTAAAAAATAACTTTTAAGCCGTCTGTGATATTGGGAAGAATTCTAGCACTTAAAAATACAATAATAATTCAGCAGAAACCTTCAAAACAAGGGTGAAAACTGAAGAGAGGGTAGCCATTATTTGCTTATTTGTTGATCCTTGAGGGAATATTAAGGGGGTTCAATAACTTTAAAACCTTCTAAAAAGTATTTTTTTTTGGTTTTTCAAATCCTCTATAAATCAATTCAGCTTCAAATATGCATATATCAAAACATTTTAAATCACTGTGTGTTTGAGGGTTTCAGCATGAGTGAATTATGTCTGCCAAACATTGAACCCGCTTAAGTTAAAGTTTTAGCCTTTTTAAAAAAATTATTCCCAAAATAAAAATGTAATAAAATAATAAAATAATAAAAAAAATAAAATAATGAAATAATGAAATAATGAAATAATGAAATAATGAAATAATGAAATAATGAAATAATGAAATAATGAAATAATGAAATAATAAAATAATAAAATAATAAAATAATAAAATAATAAAATAATAAAATGATAAAATGATAAAATAATAAAATGATAAAATGATAAAATAATAAAATAATAAAATAATAAAATAATAAAATAATGAAATCATAAAATAATGAAATAATGAAATAATGAAATAATAAAATAATAAAATAACAAAATAACAAAATAATAAAATAATAAAATAATAAAATAATAAAATAATAAAATAATAAAATAATAAAATAATAAAATAATAAAATAATAAAATAATAAAATAATAAAATAATAAAATAATAAAATAATAAAATAATAAAATAATAAAATAATAAAATAATAAAATAATAAAATAATAAAATAATAAAATAATAAAATAATAAAATAATAAAATAATAAAATAATAAAATAATAAAATAATAAAATAATAAAATAATAAAATAATAAAATAATAAAATAATAAAATAATAAAATAATCAAATAATCAAATAATCAAATAATAAAATAATAAAATAATAAAATAATAAAATAATAAAATAATAAAATAATAAAATAATAAAATAATAAAATAATAAAATAATAAAATAATAAAATAATAAAATAATAAAATAATAAAATAATAAAATAATAAAATAATAAAATAATAAAATAATAAAATAATAAAATAATAAAATAATAAAATAATAAAATAATAAAATAATAAAATAATAAAATAATAAAATAATAAAATAATAAAATAATAAAATAATAAAATAATAAAATAATAAAATAATAAAATAATAAAATAATAAAATAATAAAATAATAAAATAATAAAATAATAAAATAATAAAATAATAAAATAATAAAATAATAAAATAATAAAATAATAAAATAATAAAATAATAAAATAATAAAATAATAAAATAATAAAATAATAAAATAATAAAATAATAAAATAATAAAAGGAAATTATTTTTTTCCGGGTGCTACCTATAAACTCACAACAGTACTACATCCCTGCAATGTCCAGTATACACGGAGAAATCCTTGTTTACACAGGCGTTTCAAGAACTTTGTTTTTTGACATTTGATAAAAAAGGCCTGTAGATAGGTGTCTTAAACTTTTATGGCTGTTCTTTTATAATTTTGGGAGCAGTTACACCCCTTCAAAAATCCAGTCAAAAAATTAACAAAATCCAAAAAAAAAACTCTTTTTTGGAGCTATTCCTTTGGCTTTCTGCTTAAGTTTTTTTGGCACTTTGAACTCTCAAAATATTTATCAATCAGCTGAAGATCTTTCAAAATTTTTTTTTATATTTTTTGGTTGTATCCTTGGCCCCCAAAAATTGGATCCAACATTAAAACACGTCAAAATAACATATCCTTCTCAAGATTTTTTTTGACTTCTTGAATCAATTTTTCTCTCAATTTTTTTTGGTAAAAATTAATATTAACTTTCAACCATTGAATAAAAAATTTGGCTGAGCGCTTATTATAGGTTTTACCCCACCAAATATTCATCACAATTAAAATAATTGAAAAGAAAAGGTTGGTCTTTCCTTATTTCTGCATTCTTTTTTGTGTTTACGTATGAGAATTTGAAGCATTTGACCTTCAAAGGTTGAAGAAGGCCTCTCAAGTCTTTTAAATATATTTTTTCTTTATTTTTGAAGCACTATTTGTTCCCTAAAAACCAAATCCAAAAAGGGGGGCAACAAAACCCCCTCTTGGCTGGGTTCCGCTTTTTTGAGCCTCCATGCATAAAACCCTTACCATTCCTATTAGATACAAGTTTGAAATTTTTACAGGCAATTTTCTAGTGCTCCCATCCTCCCATCATCAATAAAAGAACTTTCCTCCACCCACCCACCCCTGCCCATCACCGCCCATCACCACACCACACCACACCACACCACACCACACCACACCACACTATACCACTCCACTCCCCCCATTACCACATCACACCACACCATACCACTCCACACAACACAACACAACACAACACAACACAACACAACTCAACTCAACACAACTCAACTCAACACAACTCAACACAACTCAACTCAACACAACACAAAACAAAACAAAACAACACACTCCAAACCTACCATGACCAAATCTAACCTCCTGAACCAAAAACTGTTCGCACTCCATTTCTACTCAAAATCTTTCTGAATCATCATCTCAAATCTCTAATTCCTTTCTAAAAAAAACATCCCTTTTCAAAATGTCCCAACAAAAAATCCACCCACCTTTCAGAACTGTCTCACCTGGCCCATCCTCCATCACCTCATTTAATCAAACTAGTGTTTCTACTCCTCAGGCCCTTTCCTCATCTACTCAATCTAATGATACCACTCCTCTGGCCGCTCCTCCTGAACTATCATATAATCAAAAGGAGGAGTTGGTTGATGCTATCAAATCATTGGCAAAGTCGCATGGATGTGCCATTTCTACTAGAGTATCAGAATCCAGGATCCATACCTACACATATCAATGTGATCAATCTGGTGAATATAAACACAGTAAAGATCCCAAAAAATTGCAAACAATTAGAAATCCCAAATCCCCTTTTTGATTATCTGTAAATTTCTCCAAAAGTTTAGGTCTCTGGCAGGTTAAGATTATATGTCCAGACCACAACCATGCCCCCTCAGATGATACTTTTGCTCATCCAATCAATAGAAGAATTCATGGCAAGCAACAGGAGACTGTAGAAAAATTGACCAAGGCTGGTGTTCCCCCATTAAAAATTTAAAATTCTCTTATAAAAAACTCCTCAACTTCAGTTCATACAAACCTCAGTACTATTTATAATAAAAGATCTCAAATCCAAAGTAATTATCTTGATGGAAAAACCCCAATTGAAGCTTTAATACTGGAACTCCAACATTCTTTTTTTTGTACAGAATCAACAATATGGATGGACACATCACTTCTTTATTCCTTTCACATCCTGATTCCATTAAACTTCTAAAAACATTTCCTACTCTTCTCATGATGGATTTCACATATAAAAAAAAATAAATTTGGGATGCTTCTTCTTTGTATTGGTGAGGTAAACAATTCTTCAATTGTATTTGCATTTATTAAATCAGAACAAAAATTAGAACCAAAAATGTTGACCACACCTTTTATTTTCAATTATTTTCATTATTGTGAATAATTTGTGGGGTAAACCCTGTAATCAAAGCTCACCCAAATTTTTCATTCAATTTCTGGATTTCAATCTTAAATTTTTCCAAAATAAATTGAGAGAAACATTGATTCAAGAAGTGAAAAAAAAATATTGAAAAGGATATGATATTTTGAAGTGTTTTTATGTTAGAGCCAATTTTTGGAGGCCAAGGATACATCCAAAAAGTCTCAAAAAAATATTTTAAAGCTCTTGAGCTGATTCATAAATATTGTGAGGTTTCAAAGTGCCAAAAAAAGTTAAGCCACAAGCCAAAGAAACAGCTCCAAAAATGAGTTTTGTTTTTTGGATTTTGTTAATTTTTTGACTGGGTTTTTGAATGGGTGTCACTGGTCCCAAAATTATGAAAGATTAGCCATAAGGGCTTAAGACACCTATCTACAGGCCTGCTGTGTTAAAATTTCAAAAAAACAAAGTTCTTGAAACGCCCATGTAAACAAAGATTTGTCCATGTATGCTGGACGTCACGGCGATGTAGTACCCCCATGAGTCTAAGGGTAGCACCCGTGAAAAAAATAATGACCAAAATAAAAAAAATAAAAAAATAAAAAAATAAAAAAATAAAAAAATAAAAAAATAAAAAAATAAAAAAATAAAAAAATAAAAAAATAAAAAAATAAAAAAATAAAAAAATAAAAAAATAAAAAAATAAAAAAATAAAAAAATAAAAAAATAAAAAAATAAAAAAATAAAAAAATAAAAAAATAAAAAAATAAAAAAATAAAAAAATAAAAAAATAAAAAAATAAAAAAATAAAAAAATAAAAAAATAAAAACATAAAAAAACAAAAAAATAAAAAAATAAAAAAATAAAAAAATAAAAAAATAAAAAAATAAAAAAATAAAAAAATAAAAAAATAAAAAAATAAAAAAATAAAAAAATAAAAAAATAAAAAAATAAAAAAATAAAAAAATAAAAAAATAAAAAAATAAAAAAATAAAAAAATAAAAAAATTGAAAAATTAAAAAATTAAAAAATTAAAAAATTAAAAAATTAAAAAAATTAAAAAAATTAAAAAATTAAAAAATTAAAAAATAAAAAAATAAAAAATAAAAAAATAAAACAATAAAACAATAAAAAATAAAAAAATAAAAAAATAAAAAAATAAAAAAATAAAAAAATAAAAAAATAAAAAAATAAAAAAAATAAAAAAATAAAAAAATAAAAAAATAAAAAAATAAAAAAATAAAAAAATAAAAAAATAAAAAAATAAAAAAATAAAAAAATAAAAAAATAAAAAAATAAAAAAATAAAAAAATAAAAAAATAAAAAAATAAAAAAATAAAAAAATAAAAAAATAAAAAAATAAAAAAATAAAAAAATAAAAAAATAAAAAAATAAAAAAATAAAAAAATAAAAAAATAAAAAAATAAAAAAAATAAAAAAATAAAAAAATAAAAAAATAAAAAAATAAAAAAATAAAAAAATAAAAAAATAAAAAAATAAAAAAATAAAAAAATAAAAAAATAAAAAAATAAAAAAATAAAAAAATAAAAAAATAAAAAAATAAAAAAATAAAAAAATAATAAATAAATAATAAATAAATAAATAAATAAATAAATAAATAAATAAATAAATAAATAAATAAATAAATAAATAAATAAATAAATAAATAAATAAATAAATAAATAAATAAATAAATAAATAAATAAATAAATAAATAAATAAATAAATAAATAAATAAATAAATAAATAAATAAATAAATAAATAAATAAATAAATAAATAAATAAATAAATAAATAAATAAATAAATAAATAAATAAATAAATAAATAAATAAATAAATAAATAAATAAATAAATAAATAAATAAATAAATAAATAAATAAATAAATAAATAAATAAATAAATAAATAAATAAATAAATAAATAAATAAATAAATAAATAAATAAATAAATAAATAAATAAATAAATAAATAAATAAATAAATAAATAAATAAATAAATAAATAAATAAATAAATAAATAAATAAATAAATAAATAAATAAATAAATAAATAAATAAATAAATAAATAAATAATGATAAATGTAACAAAGCAAAATTTAAATGGGAATTCTATTTCTTCCAGACCCTACCCTTAAACTCACAGTAGTTATATATTCCCATGCCCTCTCTCACACACAGCAAAATCCTTCATTACAGTGACATTTCAAGAATTTGGGTTTTGGTAAATTTGAAGCTGAAAAATTGTAGCTGGGTGTTTTAAACCCTAATACAAAATTATAAAATTTTTGAAGCATTATAACACCTTCTAAAATTGATTGTAAAAAACAAGAAAATCAAAAATAAAACTGCTCATAGCACTTTTGGAGCATTGCTTTACCTTTTTGATTAATTAATTAATTTTGCGTCCTTTGAACTCCCAGAAAGCTTAGAGATCAATCAAACAGTTTCCTATTATATTTTTGGGATCTTTTTGATACATTTTTGACCTCCAAAAATTTGATCCAACAGAGATCAATCAAAACAACACATCCTTCTCATTTTCCTTTTTACATCTGGCATCAATTTTTCTTTACAGAAATTTAGAAAAATTTCAAAGATCAACCTAAAAATGATTATGAATTCTTATTAGATGTTTCAACTCAAAAAATCTCCATCCCAGTGACAATAGTTTGTAATAAAATAGGTGTTCCTCATTTTTTATTTTACTTTTTGCTATTTTTTAATAAATACAAATACTTTTCTATAAAGAATATTTCACAACTATTGGTCAAAATTACTCCACTGCTATTGTTTTGATCTTTCTGCTGGATTTTCTTTGGAGGGAACACAACCTCACTACCAAGCTCTCAATTTTCTGAACAATTGTCTTCCATGATTTGTAATCCTTGGTCACAAATCTTTTCCAAAGTGGATCCAATGTGAGAGCTTGCCAAGGATCATACTTTAACTTGCAGAAAAAAATACTTTTGAAGTCTCTTAAAAGAATGAGGCAGATAGTAGGAGATTTGGAGCTTGGGTTGGGTGGTGAAGTAAGAGGAAAAAAATTGCAAGGCATGAAGAAATAAAATAAAACCACTCAACACTTATATGTTTCAGCAAGAAGGAAACAATGGCACAAAAATTTCATCCAAAAATATATTAGAGCTGGGCCAGAAATGTGGATGTCTTTCTTTCCTACTTCTTGTAATTTTTCACCCCATATTTCACGCATTAATTTTGGGTCCTTGAAAATTGGGTTGGAAACCAGCTCTTTGACCATTCCTTTCATGATTTCAATTCATTCATCCAATTTCCTTCCCAAAAAAACAGTCTCTGCTCAAAATACACAGTTTCCAACTCTCATGACATCTTGGAAGGGGGCTATATATGGAATAGCTGCTTCAATGTAAATTAAGTCTTTTTATTGCAACTAAAAGCAAAAATTAGAATTTTTATAAAACAAAATATTTCTTAAAGATACCACTCACTTTTTCCATTGAAACTTTCTCAGAAATTCCAGAATAAAAATATGATAATAGGGTCTATCAGAGCTACAAAATCCACAGGTTTTTTAATGGTGGTTTTTAATTCAAAATGCCATTTCAGGCCAGCCATTAAAAAATACCCAAACCCACATATGTAACAACAGGGGTGTAAGAGTTACCTGAAAATGAGTGGGTTTTCTAAATTTTATTATATGAATTTAACTCTCTTTTTTTCTCCTGCCTCAGATTATTTTCATTAAGATCAAAGAGATCATTGAAAGGTATGAGACAATTAATAGCAACATTCACATTCATCATACAATGTTCTTGATTTTCAACATCCTTACACTCACTAGAATTTTGCCACCACCCCTGCCATCATCATTTTCACCATTTTTTTCACCTTCCTAACCCACCCTCATCCGTACTACTCTATTTTTCCCACCCCATCTCAGAACATGATGCCTCAGACCATCAAGTGTCCTGATGCCATCAGATTGAGTACCATTTCTCAACCAGATCCTACTGTAACTCTCACAGGATTATTGGTAAATTTTTATCAGGATCCTAATTCAAAGAAAGTCATTCATCCTAGCAAATTTATTTTATTTTACACTCTTCTGCCTTTAATCCCATCATCAATTTGTATCAATGGGTATCAACGGGCAGGATTATCTCCAACCAAAGTTTTGGATTGATTCAAGATTGAACAGGTTTGATAAGAGGGGGAGTGGAATTAGGGGTGGGAGTAGGATGGGTAGTGCTCCCAATTGGCCAGATGAAGGAAGTGCTGGCTTGTGTTGCAACAGAAGTTGTCATGCGCTCACCAAGTGTGTTTTCCCAATCCAGATTATCCATGTTGGCAGTGTGATCTTCCCAGACAATCATCCCCATTCAACCCTCATCCCCATACCTGGAGCATTATATTTCTCAATCACCTCTTCATTTTCACTATATTCCTCAATTCCAGTTTATTGAATCCTCATTTTTCTCCTGCCCAACTGGAAAATCAAAACTGAATCCTTCTATTATTTCCTTACCATACAGATTGGGACACAGGAGATGATGGTGGGTTGGTAGTCCTGTTTGGGCTGCAAAGTTATTTCCCATTGTTGTGACCTTTGATTTCAAAACCCAAGCAAAGCAGAATGTCTAGAAGATCCATCCTCTCCTCACTGGCTTTTCCAGCAAGTGTGAGGACAACCATTGCTATGTTTGGAATGTTTACTGCTGCCTGGAGAATCATGTTCTTACCACTACTGGCAAGGAAGTTCAAGAGGATGGGAAAATGACCATCAGGGCTGGTGGGGAAGGAGCTGTGGCTGGTGGATGCATGCAGTCAGCCTGGGCCCCAGCTTGGTCTGCTGGTCTGGAAATCATCCTTCATTATGGACAGAACTGGTTCAAAGTCCGGTGTATTTCTTTTTGGAAGGAGCCATGGGTTGAACCACTTATGATTCTATGATGATGTTTTGAGTAAAAAAAGAATTTGTTGAGATTGTTGTGGATTCAATGTTTTTTTTTTTTTGAGATTTTTGGGATGTGAGTCAACAGCAAGCTTAGGAGTAGACAAAGCATTTGTTGAGATTATTGGGTTTGACAAAAATTAAGCTGGTTCAGAATAGATCATGATCAGGTTTGACAGGAGTTCATGGAAGGCAAGTGGTAATATTGTTTGAGATTTGTAGATGATGAGGTTCAGATACGTATTTTTTCATTTTTATTGATAGTGTTGCATAAATTTCAAGGTTTTAAATTGACAATTTTGATGAAGCCCACCATTTTGAAATACACCAGTGAATGGTTATGTGTATGTCAGAAACCCACCATGAAAATGGCGTGTTTGGTCAAAGAAGTAATGGTGGGCTTCTAATGGCTTTTTGGCTAACTCTGATACACCTTAATTTTCACAAAATCTAAAAAAAAATACAAAAACAATCTGAAAAACTGAAAAAATGAGAAATTATCAAATTTGATCACTTTCCCAATTACTTTGGTTGCTTTTTTTTCAAACAGATTCTTTCCAGGAGGATTTTGAGGAGCTTCATATTTCAATGTGCTGAATTTCTTCTCTTTATTCTTGGTCCTGGATTTTATTCAGTGAAATTAACACCCTTATTTTTAATTTTTCAGGGACCTCTGAGGAAAGATTTCATGGAAAATTAACAAAAATTAAAATAATATCAAAAAAATCAGCAGAAATTCAATGAAATGAAATCTCACTTTCTTAATAATATCCAAATTTTCATCTTCTGAATATTCTCCTTCAGTAAGAAAACAATCCAATTTTACAAAAAGTAAAAGGAATTATCAAGAAAATCAGCTAATATTTAGAAAAATCATTTATATAGTGGATCCCCTGAGTTTGGATGGGTTTTCAACCCAGTGGTTTTTTTGTTAAACCACGGTTGGCAGGTTCCCAAATCCGCTTGGCAGTGAATCAACCGCTGCTTTTCAGGTGGTCAACCAATGGGGGTGTTCCATCAACTTGGCTGTGGCGGCTTTCAACTGAAGCTGCCAAGAGTTTGGCATCAATGGGAAGCCATCCTATTTGTTGTAGCGGTCATGAGAATCACAACAGCAGCAAACTCATGTCTTGTTGCTCTGAGTTGATCAATGGCAAAGTTGGTTTGATTACCCGAAAAGATGGGGCCCCCTTGGCTATTGCCCCATCATCAAATTTGGTCAAGCCATCAACCATAGCTTGTTGCATGACCAGCAGGATTTGACCACCCAACCAAACTCACTGGATACACAATATATATATTGAACTTTTCCTCTGATTCTTACTTCTTCTTTGCCTTCCCCTTTTCCTTCTTTGCCTTCTACTTTTTCAAAACCACAATGAATATATAAAAAATATGAATTATGAAAGAGAATTTATTTTTTGAAAATTTATCACTGACCATTGAATCTGCTGCAAATTTCTTCCTTGTCCTTCCTCTCCTCTTTAGTTGTTCTAAATATTTAATACAATATGGATATTGTTTACTGTAGGCCTGAAGGATCTTCTTGAGCTTATTGGCTGCTACTTAGGGCCTTCCTCTTATTTGAGATCTTTCAGTAGAATTGAGCTCTTTAATCTGAAAAATTTGATACTCCCTATTGTAAAGCTTTTTTCATTTAAACCTGATAATAATGTTGTTCTGCAGGTGGAAACTTATGGAATTATCCAAAGAATTCAGTCAAATATTTTTTTTTCCTTAGGGATTTTTTATTGAACTTCAAGATTTTGTGATTCTTTAGTTGAATTGGGGTTGAGAGTTAGTGTCAGAAAGAAAAATAGGAATTCATCATAAAAGTATCCATTTCAACTTGAATAAAAAGAATTTACTGAAAAGGAGGGTTTGAAATTTCATTGAGGATGGAAATTCTCAATCTGGAAGATTTGACCCTTTATGATAGACTATTCAACTTTTTTAAACATTTTATATTCATATAAGAAGATTGATCACATTTGAAGAAAGAAGTAAAAGATTCAGATGTTTGATGAAATAAATGAATAAATTTTAGGGCACAGTGGCAGATCTTTCTGGAGAGATGATTCAAACATTCAGGGAAACCAATGATCTTCTTGAAATCTTTCTGATAGGATTTAATGAATCTTTCATTGATTTGAATGGTTATGCAATCTAAAATTTTTATGAACTAAATTAGACAAATTACCAGTTGATTAAATGATGAATTTTTCAATCTAAGTTTTAATTACTTCTTTCTTTTGAGGTACTAGAATTTCAAAAGAGATATTTTTTTTTTGGCCAACTAAGGGTAAAAACTTTTTTTTGGGATCTAGTTTTAAAGCAGTTAGTAAGATGTGGGGGCATGCAGAATATAGAAAGGATTGTAATTTTTCCATGATAAATCAATTAAGATTTTTAATTGAAAAACTGGTGCCATTTTTTCTGGAAAAGCTTTCATTCATCCTCAGATTTGAATTTCTTCCTGAAATTGGTTTGGATATCTTAAAAATATTCCAGAGACAGAGAATATAATGAGAATATATTAAGAAAATTTCAATTTCACCGATTAAAGCCTGTTCCTTTTGATGGCAATAACCCTGTATTCTTGATTTTTTAATATTTTCTGAAATTTATTTATGACACATTCATATTTATCTTTTCTCTTTTGAGATAAAAAAAAGAAAACAACTGAAAAGATCTTGAACAATTGTTTACCTTAATAATGTGAAGAAGGGTAATTCCAAAATTTTTTTTTCATATTTGAATTCCATCATGAGAAAATTATGGAGAAATTTGAGAACTTGATGGAATCATAGTGTGAAATAAATAAATAATTGATGTGGCACTCCATATTTTTAATTCTTTATACAAAAAAAATTGTGGAATTTTAGAATAAGGAATTAAATGGGAGATTTTCTATCAAGGTATTTTTTTTGAATTTGGGGTCTTTTGTTGTGAATAGTACTGAGGTTGGTATGAAAAGTAGATTAGGATGGTTTTATAAGAGACTTTAAAATTTTTGAAGGGGGTAACACCAGAATTAGTTAAATTGACTACATTTTCCTCTTTCTTCCCTTGAATTTCTCTGTGTATTTTATGATTTGAAGGATCTTTTGAAGTTGGATGGTTTTAGTATGGACATATATTTTTGAACTTCCAGAAACCCAATATTTTTGAAACATTTCCACCTAATCTAAAAGGAAAATTGGCCTTTCTTCCTTTTTCCAAACACTTTTTATCTTTACTGGTTTTATGTTCCCCAGATGTGTCACATTGATATGTGTAGTCTTTCTTTCTTGCATTTAAACACTCTGGTAAGTATGGCATGTCCATGGGACTTTTCCCATGATTTAATAGCAGCAATTAGCCCCTGAATTTGATCATCATTGAGTTCAAGAGGAGGGGCTAGAGGGTTGTAATCAGTAGTTTGAGTAGATGAGGACAAGGCAATAGGAAGCCCCAGAGGTGCAAGGGCTGGATGTCACAGGCACTACTGCTCACAGAACTTAGGATAGAGCATATTTTATTGCAAGGATGATGGATGAATTTCATACAAGTATTGATGAATTAAGGGGTGGGATGAATCCAGGGGAAAGGCTTTGAAGTAGACTGATTGACTGAATTCTATAATTCTAACAACAAAGGGGAAGGTTAGATGAGTATGGAAGGCTGTTAGTCTTTATTGTGCTGATTTGACACCTATTTGAAGTTACTAAAAAATAAGAATTAGTATACTAATTCCTTGGGGGGATTACTCCAGGATGGAGGAGGGGCCAGTATATGTAAGAGCTGAGAGGAGGCCTAGACAAGGTATTGATAGGTGCTGTGGATGAGATTGCCCATGGTACTACATCTTGACTTGTTGGGCTGGAGGCAGTGGATGACAGATGGTTTGATGTGCCTGTAAAGGAAGTTTTGGCATTTACTGAACTTGTCAGCTTGCTACTATGTACAGAAAAACCTGCCAAAGTAAAAAAAAAAAAAAAGAAAAAAGAAAAAAGAAAAAAGAAAAAAAAAAAAAAAAAACACAAAATAAAAATCAATAAATTAATTATACAGAAGGATTGAGAAATCCATGAAAATTATTGCAGAAATGGATTTCCCACTCAAAATAAGGTAGGGTCACTCACTGACCCCACCCTTGAAATATAACTCCTTCATATTTTAAATAATTAAATAAGAATTGACCAAAAGGTCATGGCACCAATATGGCACCTTTTGGCCAAGTTGATATTTCACATATATTGTCAAGTATAGGTTTCACACCTAAAATTCAGTCAGAATTGAGTTGTTTTGTATATTTTAGGAGTTACACACAGAAATGTGTTATGTCAGAATTTGTACCTGTAGCATCACATTCCCGCGTAAAGAAGTACCGCGCGCAGCCAATTTTTCCACGCACACAGCGGATCCTACCCCACGCGCATCTGAATGGACTGATCCCCGCGTCAGGATCAGTCGTGAAAAATCTGACAGCAGGTACTGCTCACAGGAGCTAAAACCTATTAGGGTTTTCCAAGCATAAGTAATAATGTTAAATATGCATTACAGATGGTCTAAAAACCTTAAAAAATAAATAAAAATATTATATAATTAATCTTAAATTATTTTAAATAATAAATCAAATATTGAAGGTTACCATGAAACAAACAGATCCCAATCTAAGACCACAAAACACTACAAGGAGTGGCTGTAAAAATTATCAAAAATTACCTAAGTTCTCAGCAGATAATGGAAAATAAATAAATATCCACATCTGTCTAATTTGAACCAATACTAATAGTAAAAATGAAGGATAATTGCAGAATGATTAGAATTACACCATTAACAGATTAACAGATACTGTGGCTAAAATAGTACAGGAATGCAGCAGATCTGAGGAAAGCTGATTGACAGAAGCAAGTGGACGTTCTAAAATTGCCCTGACTGGCTTTCAAGCCTCATACCATGAGAAGAACCCTCTCTATGTGCCCTGAGAAGCTCATTATCACCCCAAAAGGTATTTATAAAGACCTCTTTGGATCCATTATTCATCATCAGTTTACCAGGAGTTTATTATTATCAATCAGACTCCGTTTCATTTTCAATCAAGTGCTTATAAAGAGATAAGCAAGTGATTTATGACTTATTATGCAGTATTATTATCATTTTCCAAAACCAATCAACCTGATTCACTAAAGTTTAGCTAGCAATCAACCCCATCTTCCCTGAAACTCTTTACCTGAATCTTTGCAGGCTTTTCTGTGGATGATTGACTCAGAGTGAGTTTTTCCCTTCCTGCCTTCGCCATTGTGCTGTTTAGTCCGACCATATCATTGTATAAGTCCTTATAAGGCGCCCATTATCATCCCAAGGTTCTTAAAATGCCTAAGTAGGCCCCTTGAAGAGAGGTTTTCTGCCTATAAAGATCCCCAGTAGCATAATGCTTTGGCCCCTCTTTTTATAACAAATTGAAAACCCTTTTAACCAAACCAATTAAAACTTGCACAAGCTCTTAAAAATATTTATTATTTGAGCTGTTTAAGTGTTTATCTTTGGAATATTATTATTATTATTATTATTATTCCAGTATTTTTATCACTTTCTGTAGCTAAAGGACTGCAAGGTTCATGGTATCAGAGAGCTTACAGAAATTGAATTTTTTGTTTTCTAGCAAGGATTATTGACTTTGGATATACAGTTTGTAATATCTATGAACTTCTCATACTAATTAAATTTATGGAGATATGGAGGATGTACCAAGCCATAGAGAAAGAGGGAGATCCTGGGAGATTTCCCAGGTCCTGCAGGGGATGCGGGTTTCAAAACCATAGTTCTGAAACTCCTTCAACTAAACCAATCCAACCTCCTCATCAGCTCCACCATGATATCAAACCCAACTTCACTTAATCCTACCTTCCACTGGGTAACACTCCTGCATCTCTTGCAGTCTACATTCTCTTCTACCAGCTTCACCCTTTCCCTGTATGGTATAAGCTCTATTTCCATGTACACCTCACCACTGTGTAATTTGATTCAGTCAACCTTCCCAGGATCCCTTCTTCTCTCCATGGCTTTGTACATCCTCCATCTCACCTCAACCCAATTGGTATATGAGTTAGTACATATTACACTTAGTATATACATATTACATACTCTCCACTTTCTGTTCTGCCCATACTCACAGGACTCCAGATCAGTATATTTCAAACCTTCCTGGACAGTCCCATCACCCAATTAGTCAACTAAAGCCTCCAGCCCAATCAATCAACATGTAATACTGTGGGAAATCCAACCTGCAACACCAGCCACTCATCCCTCAAGGCCTCCCTCTCAGCTCTCACATATACTGGCCTCTCTTTCCCTCCTGAGATAATTCCTCCCATGGAATTAGTATAAAACTTCTTACTGGTTAGTCGCTCTTCCAGTAGTTGTCATCTCAGCACAAGACATCCTTCACCCAGCCTGCTTAACTCAGATCACCTTGTCCCTTGCTGGTTTTACTCTTATAGGATTCAACAACCTCCTCCTGGACTTCTCCATTCCATCCTTCCATCTTCTTATCACTTTTACTCCTCCTCTCATCTTCTTCATTACAATTACAAAAAATCATCCTTGAGCTCTATGGATAGTAGTGCCTGTGCCTTCAGCCCCTTGCATTCCAGCAGCAGCCATGAAAGCAGGGAGATACTTCAGGAGTTGGATCCAGTAGATCCAGAAGGAGAGGTTTATTTTACTGAGGTTTGAGAATGTCTGAGGGGACCAAGTATGGAGATTCAAGGTGTGGTTATTACACTATCTCCCCAGAAGAGGAAGGGGTGGCTATTGATACCCCTAAGAGAAGTTGAGAATTAAGTTGACTTCATCATCATGTCTGATCTTTTCTTCCCTTCACATTATCCATCACCATTACCACCTGTCAGCTTTTCATCCCTTTCATCTTAAAAAAGATCACCCACTGAATCCTTAATTGTGGATAATACTAATGGCTACTATCTTGTCAACAAACGCTTTCCCCCTTGCCCCAGAAGTTTAGAGACTGACAAGATCTGCACCACCAGAACTTCCCTCAATTCATGAAAGTGAAAAGGCTGTAGGAGGTACAAGAGGCCTTGCTCTGTAACTACTGAACCTGGGAGGAAGGTCCTGGGACCTTTTGTATGGGTGAAAGAAATGTTTTTGCCAAATTCTGAAGTTAAGGAAGCCCCAGAATATTCAAGTGTTTTGTTGGGGCTCTCTAGTAGGTTAGTTCCATTTAATTGTGAGTGTTTCCTTGTCTTGTGATTTCTGAAAGTATTTCTCTGACAGATTTTCTTTCTTTATATTTTACTAGCGGAGGCTTTGCAAAATAAAATGAAGAAGGTTGAAAATCATGGGAAGGAATTGATGAAGATGGGTCAGTTGGTTCTAGATGGGATTCTGATAAGTTATCAATCAGATTTAAAGGCATTGGATATACAATGGGGGACACCATGTTTGTCTTTGAAAAGCTTGATAGGAGACTCCAAACTTGTAGAAGCACTGGGAAACCAGTCAAATCTGATGAAAAGTTTTTCAAAATTTTCAAAGCTTGTCAAAGCAGGTTCAAACAAGTGAAATTTTGAAAGGGTTGAAGTTTGAAGAGCAAGATTCAAACCAATTGAAGTTCAATGTTGCAAATTTAAACTGGTCAAACCTTTTCAAAGAACTTTTGAAGCTGTTGTAGTTTGATGAAAGTAGCAGAGAGGGAGTCAAAGAGGTTTCAAGCCATCAAAGAAATTTCAAATTTCAAAGTTTGAGAAATTTTTGCACCGTTGGAGTTGCACCAATCAAAGCAGGCATGGTTGTCAAAGCAGCCCTGATTCCTGTCAAAGTAGAATTCAAAGATGAAAACAAAGATGCTCCTGGTTATTTGGATGAATATGAGGATGAAGATATAAGGGAGGAAGGAGGAAATGAACAAGATTAAGAAGAGGAAGGAGGAGGATTCAAAGAAAAATAATTTGAAGAAGTTGAAGTGATGGACAAAGGAAAAGGAAGATAGAGGCCAATGGAAGAAGGAGGATCAGGGGTAAGGTCTGTTGGTGACCTGATTGGGAGGATCTTGTCCAAGGATAGAGTTGGAGGTGAGTATGGAAGTATTAGAAGAAATAAGCAGGATTGTTTTTATATTATTTTTCAGAGTGAAGGCAGTTGGTCCAGTCAATTCTGATGAAGATGGTCCAGTTGAAGGCTTTAAGACAATTGATGAGAATCTTGGAAAGTTTTCTGAACATTCCAGGACCAGTATTTTTTTTGAATGAGGATTGTATAATTTTGAAGAAATGGAGAAGAAAGGGAAAAGGGAGGATGTGAAAAAGGAAGTGGTAGCAGAGAAGCAGTATTTTATTTCTTCATCTTTAGTGAAAAATGGAACGGGGGATTCTGCTAAGGATAGGAAGGAATATTAGAACAGGAATATAAAGCTAGCTAGTGCTTGGGTGACTAAGATTTCTAAGATTTTGAATGAGATTCAGGAGGAGTTTTATATATAGAGATGAATATAGTTTGTTTTTATATTTGATTGATTTGGTTTAATATAGGGATAGAGGAATATAATTTAATTTACTGGATTGAATTTATGAAGGAAATCAAATAAAGCAATAAATAGAAGGAACTGCGAGTTATTCATGGGTTTTTAGTTCAAGTAGTTTTGGTTTTGGGAGGATAGTGTTAGTGGAAGTTGTGGAGAAGGGCTGAAAAGTTGGTGATATTGGAGACTGGTTCCCATGAGTTTCTTTCAGATTCTTCTAAAAGTTTTTCCATTTGACTAAGTAGAGGAGTTTTCCATTCCAAATCTTGGATTCCAGGATCTGAGATACTTCCCATTCTTCTTGGCCATTTATTTAAAGTGTTACTGGAGGTGGTTGGTGGCTAGGAGAGTTTGGGTCATCAGGGTAAGTTTTGAGGAGAGATACATGGAATACTGGGTGTATTGAGGAAAATTCATCAGGGAGTTGGATTTTGAAATCATGAGATCTTATTTTTTTGATAATGAGAAAAGGACCCAACCAATGTTCATAGAAATTCTTGGAAGGTCTTTTAGTATTTCTATTTTTTGCAGATAACCAAACTTTATTCCCAGGAGTCATACCTTTCAGAATATTTTTTCTTTTAAGGTCATCATAGTTCTTATACTTATCTATAGACTCTTGTAATTCTTTCTTTAGTTTAATCTGGTTCTTCTGATTATGTTCCAGGTAATTACTGGCAGTTTGATTGTCTAACACATGCAGAAAGTTAAAACTGGGGAAACTTCCATAGAGAGTGAAGAAGTTTTATTGGTGATTAGAACAGTGGACACTGTTTTTGTAGGAGAAATCTTCCAAGGGGAGCCAATTATTGCATTTGTCTTGGTGATAACTGATGTACATTTGAAGGAATTATTCCATTTCTTGATTTACTCTTTCATTTTGACCATCTGTTTTGGGGTGGTAAGCTTTGGAGATTTTCCATTAGATCTTTAACTTTTCACAAATTGTTTTCCAAAAAGAAAAGCTGAACAAGGATCATTAGCAACTTATGATATCAGCAGGAAACCCATGCTTGGAGAAAAAATGGGTGAGAAAGATGTTAGCCAATTCCAATGTAGTAATTGCACAAGTTTTAATTTGGTGAAGAGAGCCATTTTAAAGAAGTGTTCAAAAACAAAAAGGATAGAATCGGATCAATTGGAGGGAGGAGGTTGATAAATGAAGTCAATTCACATTGAATTCCAGGGTCCATTGGGGATTGGAAGGGTTTGAGTAGACCTAGTTTCTTTCCATGCCTTGTCTTGTTCCTGTTGCAAAGTTAGCTGTCTGAAACATAGTTCTCCAAATCTTTTGACATTCCTTTACAGTAGAAAGCTCTTTTTATAAGCTTGAGATTCTTCTGTTTACCAGGATTACCTGAAAAGGGTGAGTCATGGCTTTGATGAAGTATCTTTAATGTGAAATGTTTAGCTTGGTCAGTTACCACCACTTGACCCTGAAATAGGATTAATCTGCTAAAGTTTTATAAGGAATAATCAGTTACTTCTTCATTATTACTCAATATTTTGATGATAACCTGAATTAATTTGTCAGCTTGTTGACTAGAAATTAATTCAATCAGTTTATCATCAAGAATTTTAGCAGAAATGAAGAAATATTTTAGAAGCTTCAACTTCATTTTGTTTAATAAGCTGTTGAAAATTTTCAGGATTCATTTCAGAATAAGGTTTTCCTGCCTTCCCCCCCCCCCCCTCCCCCCCTATGGATACACATTTTCCCAATGTAAAAGGATATCTGGGATGTTTGAAAATCTTCCTGGCTTGTAAGTTATTTTAAAATTAAATTCAGAGAGAAATTCTTCCCAAAAAGCTTGTCTCTCCAAGTGAGAATTTTTAAAACATGAATTATTTCAGAGAAGAGTTATCAGTTAGAACTCCAAAAGGTTCAAAAAATCTTAACAGGTAAGCAGCATTTCTCAAAAGATAAAATAATTGGAATTATTTCTTTATCATTTTATTTCATATTTGATTTCAGCACTAGTAATTTTTCTGCTTTCAAAGGCAATAGGGTGTTTTGTGTTATCAGAAGTTTCCTGGTGCAGGAAATTAACTAAGGCATAATCACTGGCATCAACTTCAACATATTTTCTTGGGAGGTGATCAAAGGGGAAAATTTCTGGAGCTTGAGTGAAGGATTTCTTTATGTTTCCAAATTTTTGCAAAGCTTCAGGATTGTGAGAAACAGGAGAGCTGTTTCCAGTGATATAAGTTAAATGGGAAACCTCTTTGGATTAGTTCTTGATGAACCTGCAATAGAAGTTATATTAACCAAGGAAGGACTGAAGACTCTTCTGTTTTGAGGAACAAGCCAAGAAAGGATGTTTATCACTTTGGCAGTGTCCACAAATATACCATATCCTGAGATCAAATAACCAAGATAGTCCACAGAAGTTGCATGGAATTTGCATTTGGAGACCTTTGCATAGAGCTTGTTCTGCCTGAGTCTTTTTAGTATTTAACACACATGAGGGATGCTCTCCCATAAATTCTTAAATAAAATAAGGATATTTTCAAGTTAAACCACCACATAGATTGTGAGGATATCAGCAAGGATATAATTGGTAAGTTTTTGAAAAGTAGCTGGAGCATTAGTCAGTTCAAAAGGCATCACCAACTATTCATAACTTCCAAACTAAGATCTGAATGCTGTAAGGATTTCATCTATGTCCTTGATGAAGAAAATTTTGTAAGCACCTCTGATCTCAATTTTGGTGAAAATAGAAGAACTTGAAAATAAATTCAGTAACTAAGTCATTGGAGGAAGGGGATAATGGTTCTTCCTGTTAAAAGCATTGAATTTGCAATAATCAATACATAACTGCTGTGGTATACCAAACCTTATCTGCATCCATAAAACTCAATTTCCTAGTATAAATATAACCCCAATCAAAAAAATAAACTTGTAAATGGATTATACACCAAAAAAAACCTATATTCACCCAGCCAAATACCCCTCTATCTCACATGGTTTAGAAGATACAGTCAAAATCATTTATGGCCAGCTCATATCCCACCCAGGTATCACAAACCAGTGAAAGGCAATATGGGGATACCTTGGAAACCTTAATTGAATACCAGTGAAATCTTACCACAACCAATTGGACCCAACATACAACCAATCACCTAACCAATGGCTAACCAACCCATATACATACTTAATATATATCAATATATATAGGTAGTAACATGATGAACAAAACAACCTACCATTACAAGTCCACCACAACACCACACATCCATCTATGCAGCCAATAGAAGTTAGTACCAAACAATCACCAGTACAAGTACCATAGGGCTACCCAGCAATTTATGAATGCAGCCAGAACCATTTAGTACCAAACAACCCCAGCACCACACAGAAATTGATGTAGTCAGAAGCATGTAATACCAAACAACCCACAAGTAAAAGTTAACCTAGGACTACCAAGCAATTTATGCAGGCAGCCAACCATGTAGTACCAAACAAACCACCATTACAAGCCCACCACAGGCCATCCAGCAATATATGCATGCAGTAAAGACCATTCACTACCAAACAAACCACCAAGTAGTGCCCAGCAATACATGTAGGGAGAAGCAAGTAGCATCAAACCGACAACCAGTACTGCACAGGAATATATTTTATCTTCACTACACAGAAACTTATGCAATGATTTGCATGCATGAAACCGCTTTAGAACCTTTTTCCCAACCAGCAGAAATTCCTCATGTAACTGTACAGCCTTTTTCCAACAAGCATAAATGCCTCGTGTAACTATATCTCACTGTTCCTTTCCAGAACAGGGGGGGCTCAGGGGAAGCCTTGAGCACCCCTTGGGGCAGGATTTTTCCATTAAGGAGGGCCTCTCTGCCCTATCCAGGTTGTATCAACCACCACTCATCCATCTCCCACATCCCACTCATCACCATCTCATCGCCCATTCACCATCCAACCATCTGTGGTCCTACCCAGATATAAAAAAAAGAGATCATCAACATACCAATAAATAAAAAATGAAAAGAAAAAAAAAACAAATTTTATAACTTCACCAACCATTGAAACCACGCCATTAGGTGCTTTGAATAAGGGCTCTTCTTTAACCTAAACTATTCAGCACCAAATTAAAGAAAAACACCCATCACTCAAGAATTAACCCTTACTAAGAAAGAGAGCACAACAAAAGGGAACCAACAACCCTCTTTTTTTTTCTCTACCCAGCCCCCTGTGGGTAAATCCATCCTTAGGTCCTCTCCTGGAGCACCCCCTTGATAAATCCTTGAACCCCTTAATGTTGGTATATTGTTTAAGATAAAATACATCTGATCAACAATTAACCAATAATCCAATACATCTGATCTACTCTTCAACAAATCCTACAAATAAAGTTAATAATTCATCAAGGTCTGATCTGAGACCTATTTTAAGTATCAAATAAAAAAGCCTTTAATTTTTAAAAAAAATCATTGGGCAGACTTACTATAGTACTAGAAGAGCAGGCAATTCAAAACCACCTTAGTTTTTTACTAATATTCTTAAGGAGTAGAATTAATACTAAATTCACCTTCAAGGAATTCCAGAAAGCTATTTTCTAAATTATTTTTATGAACCCACAGGATTCTCTACACCTCAAGCTCCAATCCTTATTTTTGAAAAAAATGGGTGCTCCATTGCTTGAAGTGCTGGAGTGGATGAAGCCTTTCTCTACATTCTCTGCTATGTAGACTTTTAGGTTATACTTTTCACTATGAGATAGTGAGTATATTGGGCTAACTGGAGATAATGGGCCTTTCAGTTTTATGTAGTGATTGTAAGTGCAGTGAGGAGGATGTAGAAAATTTAATGGTTTGAAAAACCTGAACCTGACTGACATTCCAAGATGAAGACAAAAATAAAGGTAAGCAACTGAAGATTCAATAAAATAACAAGGAGAGATACCAACAGGCAAACACAACTCTACAGGCCAGATTATGGCCTCTAAAAAGACTAAGTAGAATTGGTGCACAATAAGCTAAATAGCTGAGAACGACCAAGTGAGTCCTTCTGATTGATCCAACCGGTGCGTACGTTCTTCCTTACACAAAGAAATGTGTGTTAACACTGAGGATGAGTTGAAAGGTTGATGGCAACCTACGTTTGTTCCACGGATGTGGTTGCTGGGCTGTCCAGTTAATCAAGAGGGAATTCTTGATGTCTTGATTGAATCTCTCTTGATGAGATGTTTGTTGTAAGGGTTGGTGTCAGCTTGAGGTTAACTGAGCTGGGTTCAAAGGCCCGGACTGAGTTTGTGATAGCTCCGCAACATGTCACATCATACATAGCGCAATCTGAGACTACAACTACAGAAGCACTACTGCAACAACTGGTGAGGATAGTGAAGACAAGCAGCAGTCTGATGAATCAACTGAGAATAAAAGGAAAGACAACAACAATGATCAAATAACAGAACAGGCTTGAAGAAGACAGACAATTAGAAAAATAATCAACACGCCGGCTCAACTCATCATCAGTGATTGGGAGTCAGGAGCCAACATACTTAGCCAGTTTTGAGACCGCCATGGCACTTTCTGCCTTGGTGAGAGGATTGGCCAGCATATCTTGAGAGGAGAAAAGTTCAATTTGAATTAGTTTGGAGTTCCAGTCATTTTGTAAGCTTTTCATCTTGATGTCAATGTATTTTGCATGTGACTTAGTTCCAAATTTTTTTATTTTGTTGTTCAGTCCCTTTTTATCAATTAGGTGAAGAGGGGGATCAAACTTTGACCGCCATACTTCGGAGATGAGGTGATTTAGCCACCTGGCTTCGAGATGACTGGCTGAAAGTGCGTTGCACTCAGACTCCGTTGAAGAATGAGCTATACATTTTTGACGCCGGCTTGTCCAATAGAGAGGACACCCCTTGAGCAGAGTAATGAAGCCGGTTTGAGAGAGGAGGGTGTCAGGATCATCCCCACATGTGGCATCTCTGTAAGTGACTAGGTGACTGGAGTTTTCCTTTGATTTGAAGACAAGCTTGTAATTCATTGTCTTAAGCAAGTATTGCCAAACTTGGATTACTTCATTCCAATGGACTATTCCCGGTTTTTCTGAGAACCTTGCCAAGTTTGAAATGGCATAACTGATGTCGGGTCTGGCCAGAGTTGCAATGAAGTTTAGCCGTCTGATTGGAGAACGGTAGTTGACGTTTAGTTGGTTGAATTGTTCAATCTTGTCTTTGGTTGCCGGAAGTAAGTGAGAACTGGTGGAGCAAGGGTTTGAGAGGGGTTTTGCATTTAGCAGATCCAATTCCTTGAGACCCTTGAGAATTTGGTTTGGCAATGAAAAACTGATTGAGTTTTTATCTTTTTCAACCTTCATTCCAAGCAAGGTGTCCACCTTGTGAGCTGACAAATCTTTGAATTTGCTCAGAAAAAGGGACTTGAATTTATTTACCTCCCCCACCACAACTAAATGGTTGACATGAAAAAAAGTGACGTAACTCCATCTTTGTGATGATAAAGACAGGGATTGCAGTTGCTCTCAACAAAGCCGACACTCTTGATCCAGTTGCTCAGTGTTTTGTACCAATTGAGAGGCGCCTGTTTAAGGCCGTAGAGTGATTTGATGAGTTTGAGATACTTTGACTTCCTCTTTGAGCCAACGGGGGTTTGTATATAGACATTCTCCTCTAACGGTGCATGTAAGAAAGCCGCCTTCATGTCAAATTGAAGGATTGGAAGTTTCTTTTTGACCAAGTACATGAGCAGTGCCCTGAGAGATGCTATATTACCAGTAGGCGCAAAGGTCTCCAGGTAATCAATCCCATAGCGTTGGTTGAACCCTTGTACTCAGACCCAAGCTTTGAGCAAGATAAGACCCGCGTGCAGGTCTTCCTTGCGACAAAAAGCCCACGTGGTGTTAAGGGGATTGGTTACTTCATACTTGTCAGCGTCTTCCCACACACCCAGCTCTTCAGCGGTGTCGAGTTCCTTGTTGATGGGTGCGACCCATTTGGGAAGTTTGAGCGCTTCATGGATGGATTTGAGTAATTTGGTGTGATGGTAGCCGTACCGTACCTGTGGTCGGAGCTGCTCACGATTGCAAAGCCTTGGAAAGAGTGTCTCCTGGATAACTGAATCGGAGCCCTCAGAATTGGATTGGCTTAAGTGGTCCTCAAGAGGGACATCCGGCTTGACGTCGTCTGAGTCGTTGGAGGCTGAAAGTGGTTCTTGAATAGCTGATTCTGGTTCCCCTCTGGTCACTGTTCCAACTGTGGGAAAAATGTTGTCTTCTACATCGCCATTGAAGGAGATACCGTTAGGGCCATGGGATTTCATGAACTGAACATGCTTTGTATTAATGATTTTCCCTGATTTTGACAGAATCTTGTAGGATAACAGCCAAGTATTGAAACCTACTAGGAACCCTTCATCACCCTTTTTGCTTAACTTTGAGGGAATTTTGGTATTGTTCAATAAGTAGATGCATGCGGTTCCGACGGGCTTCAGGTAATCCTTGGGCAGTATTGTTCCGTGCATCTGTTCCCAGGGAGATTTCATTCCGGTGTCTTGAGGGATTTGATTCAAAGCAAGGCAACAGCTTTGGATGACAATATTCCAGCAACTTTTGGGAATGGAGGACAAGCTGAAAACTGATTGTAGTTACTCCATGATAGTACGATTTGCTCGCTTGGCCTTCCTGTTATGTTGGGAGTGATAGGGCTTGCTGACAAGGTGATGGATAGTGTTGGATTTGAAGAATGTCCCAAGCTTTTCATTGACAAATTCTCCTCCCCCATTGGAGACAACCTCAATGGGGAATTGCTTCTTTTTTTTTGCTTCATTGTTGATGGCGAAGATGATGGCTTCAGCTGTTGCATCCTTTCTTGGCAGAGGGAGAGCAGAGAGGTAACCGGACTTGTTGTCAACAACAGTAAGAGCATACCTCATGCCGCCCTTGCTTTGCGGGTTTATTGGTCCCATAAGATCTAGGTAGAGTCGGTCAAACACATTTTCAGCTGGCTGTTGGTCCTTTTTGAAGGGAGATTTGCTTATTTTTCCTTTTTTGCAGGCTATGCATTCAAATGCTGAGCGTGTTTCCTTCTCAATGCTGTGTCCCAGGTGCTTTTCCATTCTTTCTAGGCTAGCATGACCCAGATTTTGATGTAGTTCTTGGAGCTTTTCCAGACTCAAAAAACAGGCTAGTTGCCTTGTCGACGTAGGGAAGTTGATGATTAGGAGATTGTTCTCTATTGCTCCATTGAGAATCATGGTTCTTTTCTTCTTGAGCGAGAAGGATGGGGGGTCAGATTTGCTGTTGACCCTTAGGGTACATCCCTGATTGAGAAGAGCGCCCATTGAGATTAGATTTACGGTATCATTGGGTACCCAGGACGTATTCTTCAGGTCTAGTTTGATTTCTCCGATTTTCAGAGTTGCAACACCAAGACCCCTTATGGGTATTCCATCCCCATTTTTCCGGTTTTGATGAGTTTGTTTCCGGACTGATTGGTTATCAAGGAGAAAAGGGATTGATCCCTGATCATATGGATGGAACAGCCGCTATCAAGGATGAATCAGTCACAG
This sequence comes from Puccinia polysora, assembly GCA_025617555.3. Lineage (NCBI taxonomy): Eukaryota > Fungi > Basidiomycota > Pucciniomycetes > Pucciniales > Pucciniaceae > Puccinia > Puccinia polysora. Next base: position 1,186,494 of record CM062615.1, on the reverse strand, counting down.
TCAGACTTGTTAAGCTTGTTTAGACCACAGAAAAACGTGTAATGATGGGACTCTGGAGTTTTCTTCTTTGCTCCACGGTTGAACTTATTTTTTGGTTTTTCAGGTTTGAGATCTTGGAACTCCACCCAGCAATTAGAAGCTGGATGAAATTTGACAGCCGTGTTTTTCTTGCCGTTTTTGCAGCAAGGGTAATCAGTATCCAATTGATTATGGGTGTAAAGAGCTGAGTAAGAGTCAGATATTTCTTTAGATTTTGATTGAACTTTGTTTTTGTGTTGAAATAGATGATTTAGAACAAAGGCCACTGTCAGATTGACCCCTGAGTGCATTATTTGCAATTTCATTCCTTTCAACGATTCAGGAAGTTTGAAGAGAATTAGATAGCTGAGGATATCACTAGGAAGATCAATCCCAACCTCATCAAGTTTCCCAAGATGTAGTTTCACCGTGGTAACAAAACTGTCAATGTCTTTTTGATCAAAGCCAAGGTAGAGAAAGTTGAAGAGCATCCTTGCCCAATTTGCAGCCTGATTAGAAGCAAAGTGTTCTTTTGCTGCAAGCCATATGAGCTTGGGAGAGTCCTTGTTGTTGGATTTGATTATGTTGGTGTGGGTTGAGGGATCTAGCTTGGACATAAGATAGGCCGCAGTTTTGTTTTCATCTTGAATTTCTTTGTTTAGATTGGGAGAGTTCATGAGTTGGAGAATGCCTCTCATTTTGAACAACCTTTCCATCTTCTTCTTCCAGATTGAATAGTTTGTCTCAGTAAGAAGTGGAGTTGATTCCATTAATGACTTCAGTGCCAACGCCTTAAAGTTGCCGTCGCCTCCAGGTCCAGGGGAAATTGTTTGTCAATCCATTCTGGTAGCTGGATGAGATTGCTTTGGCTTTTAACCGTGTAGAAAGTTTAATGGTTTGAAAAACCTGAACCTGACTGACATTCCAAGATGAAGAAAAAAATAAAGGTAAAAAACTGAAGATTCAATAAAAGAAAAAGGAGAGATACCAACAGGCAAACACAACTCTACAGGCCAGATTATGGCCTCTAAAAAGACTAAGTAGAATTGGTGCACAATCAGCTAAATAGCTGAGAACAACCAAGTGAGTCCTTCTGATTGATCCAACCGGTGCGTACATTCTGCCTTACAAAAAGGAATGTGTGTTAACACTGAGGATGAGTTGAAAGGTTGATGGCAACCTACGTTTGTTCCACGGATGCGGTTGCTGGGCTGTCCAGTTAATCAAGAGGGAATTCTTGATGTCTTGATTGAATCTCTCTTGATGAGATGTTTGTTTTAAGGGTTGGTGTCAGCTTGAGGTTAACTGAGCTGGGTTCAAAGGCCCGGACTGATTTTGTGATAGCTCCACAACATGTCACATCAGACATAGCGCAATCTGAGACTACAACTACAGAAGCACTACTGCAACAACTGGTGAGGATAGTGAAGACAAGCAGCAGTCTGATGAAGCAACTGAGAATAAAAGGAAAGACAACAACAATGATCAAATAATATAAAAGGCTTGAAGAAGACAGACAATTAGACAAATAACCAACAGAGGAAACTTATCTGCTTTAACCTTGGAGAAAAATTCTAGTACAGAATGGTAATCAGCAGGAACTTTCTCCAACATTTTTTCTAATTCTTCTAGTTCTGTTTCAATTTGAAACTTGTCTCAGTCAGCTTCAATGTCCTTGTGGGGAGAAACAGAAGTTTTAGAAGAGGTAACCAAGAGCATGAAATGCAAGTACAAATCCCTAGATTCTTCCTCCAATTAAATAGCTAGGGTATCATTTAATATCCAAGGAAGGTGGGCTATTTTTGAACTCAAAGTGAATTGGATTCTGTGTTGAGTAGGATGCAAAGTTTCTGAAGTAAATGGAATGCATTGGGTTGCAGAGACAAAGGCAGAGTTGGAGAGAGAAAAGTTGAAGGTAGGTTTGCCATGTTGATTTCAAAAGAGTTAGAGGAAATTTCATTGGTTGGCTGGTATCTTGGAGTGATCAGCCCCATCTTTCAGTTCACTTCAAGATTCCAATTGCGAAGAAAGTTGATTCCCAGAATTATTTCTTCCACAAAGGTTGCATTGGCTAGAAGGAATTCCCATTAAAAGCTAGGAAAAGAAAGAAGTGAGCCCACACAGTTAACCTTTTTTTAATTAGTTGAGAGGATGACCAATTATTACTGAAATTTAAAAGAGGGATAGGCCTTCCTAAGGTAATGGGCTGCAATGAAAACTTTAGAGCTATGTTATTAGCCATTACAGATTGAGTAACACCTGAATCAATCAAAACACTATAACTCAAGCCCTGATGAACAAGAATTAAATTTAAGCCTTTGGAAGGTTTTTCAGGGTAATTTTTTTGAATATTTTGTACCCTAAAATCAATACAGTTATAATCCTGGATTACAACAGAGAAAATACCTGATTGGCTTTTGGCTTTTTTGGAGAATTTTATTTGGGAAGAGAATTTTTGAAAGGCTTATTTTTACATTTTTCAATATTGTTTTTCCAACCACAATACATTCATAACCCCACCTTTTCTCTTCTTTCCTTCTCTTCAGCCTTGATATTTCCATAAGGAGCTAGGTCCAGGGTAGTTTTGGTGGAGTAACCTTGCTTCTTTTCAGATTTTTCTTGCTTCTTGGCCTTACCTTTGCCCTTTCCAGACTGATTTTATTTGGCCTGAGATTGATAGGTGCCTTGTTTTTTAGAGTGGTTGGAATTAGAAGACTTCTCCCTGACTTGTTTGTGGTACTGTTTTTTGTAGCCTAAAACAAAATCCATGAGTTCTTGAAGAGTTTCCACAGAACCATTGTAACCCACTAGTTGTTCTAGGATTTGAGAAGGGAGACTTTTTCAAAAATTAAAATAGAAGGCTTTATCACCCAATCCACAATATTTTTTCATGAGGTATGTAAATTCTGTGATCTGGGTGGAATCAGATCCAGATTTATTCATTTTTAAGTTCACAAGTTCCCTCTCAGCTTTGGAAAATTCAAGCCTGTTTCAAAAGAGGGCATTAAGTTGTTCCATGAATTGATACCAATATTTCAGTAGAAAGGAGGGCTCATGATTGCAGAGGTGAGACATTTATGGTTGGATTCAACAGCTTGCATTTCCAGATAAATATGATACTTCAAATAACACTGTCCTTTGATCCATTCTGAAGGTTCCTTTGTGATTTTTAAAGATGATTTCACAATCTTGAAGAAATTTTCTGAGCTTAGTGCAATTGTTTCCTTCAAATTTTTCAGCAGGGCTTATGTATGGAGCTTTGAAAGTCCCAGAGTGGGAAGTACTGGTGCTTGAAGGATTGGAATGCCTTTCCACAGCTGAATTCATATTTTGTAGAAGGGCTAAGAGGGTAGGATCCACAGCAGGTGTTTGAGTTGGGGGTTGACTTTGAGGAACACAAATTGTATTAGAAGAAAATGCTTGAGCAGATTCTTCCTGTTTTCCAAAATTAGGTGAATTGAGGTTACTGAGGATCATGGAATTAACACTTGAGTCTACACTCTTTTCATCATCCACACTTTCAGGAATAGGGATCCTTCTGGGATTGTACAAAGGAGAATCTAATCCGTAGCCTGGTTGGGTATATTGAAAAATCACACAATTAGAAAAATTTCTGAAAAAAGGAAGAGCTTAGGACAGGGAAGTCTTGGAGGAGCTGGAGGAATTATACTTTTACCCATGGGATTGGATGAAGCTGGCATTGGGAGTTTGGAAAATTTCCTGCCATGTCAACAAGCTTGAGGGGTCAACTGATCCTGATCTTGAAAGTTGTAGAGATAACCATGTTCTCTTGCTGCTCTAATTAATGGTGTAGTGGTGATGATGGAAGGTTTTCCATTTAAATGAGGCATAAGTTCCAGTTATTCCAAAGGAATTTACCCAAAAGAAGTACCTGGAGAAGAGATTTGAAGTAAAAGATTGTTCAAAAAAAGAGTCTTGAAATATTATAAAAACTCTTCAAAGTTTTTCAAAGAGTTTCAAAGAAGTTTGAAGAAGTTTTAAGCAGATTCAAAGTGGGCCAAAGAGGGGTCAAAGCGGGTTTAATATTGTCAAAGGAATTTAAAGAAGATTTAAAAAATGCCAAAGGAAAATCAAAATATCAAAGTCTTTCAAATTTTGATAGTGCCTTTCAAAGTACCTCAAAGCTAGGTTTAATTGTTTTGAAGCTCTCAAAGTGTGTTGAATTTTCATTTAACCTGGTTTTAATTTGGTAAAAGAACAGTAAAGCAGAATTGTTTGGGATGGATAGCTTCCATGGGGGTTGTCACACAATTTTTAGCACCCCCTTTGACATGTCAAGGGCCACACACTTGTCCGCATCAATGCATAGGTATTGATATCTGTAGGTTTAAGTTGAATGGATTGGATTGGATTGAATAGAGATATAGATATGGGTAGTAATCATGGTTAAGGAATTATAATAACATCACAACAGCCCCATATGTGCAAGGGGTAGATGGCAAAGGCACTACTGCTCACAAAACTCAGGATAGATTAGATTGTATTGCAAGGATGATAGATGAATTAAAGAAAAATATTGATGAATTAAGGGGTGATATGAATCCAAGATTAAGGGTCTGAAGGAGACTGATTTACTGAATCCTATAAGAGAAACACTAGAGGGGAGGTGAGATGACTAATTCAGGCTGTTTGGATTTCTTGTGCTGAGATGACACCTATTTTAAGGGAATAACCAATAAGAAATAGTATACTCATTACATGGACAAAATTACTCTAGGAGGGAGTAGAGGCCATTATATGTGAGAGCTGAGAGGAGGCCTAGACAAGTGATTGACTTGTGCTGTGGCTGAGACTCCCCATGGTATTACATCTTGATCTGTTGGGCTGGAGGCAGTGGCTGAAGGATTGGGTGATGGGCCTTTCCAGGAGGGTGTGGCATTTACGGAACTGGAATTATGGGTTTTCCAGCCAGAAGTATGTACTATGGATATACAGTATGTAATATGTATGAAATTATTATGACAGTTAGATTGGAGGAGAGATGGAGGATGCAGAGAGAGGGAGAGCCTGGAAGATTGCCTAAGAACTTCAGGGGATGCAGGGAGATACTTCAGGAGGTGAAGCTAGTAGATCCAGGGGTAGAGGCTGACTGAAGTGAGGGTTGGGGATGACTGAGGAGACTAAGTATAGAGAGTCAAGATGTGGGTATGACACCTTTTTTTTTTATATATAATTTTTTGAGGCCAAGAATACATCCAAAGAATTTTAAAGAAATATTGGAAAGCTCTTTAATTTTTTTAAAAAAATTTCTGAGGCCTTAAATCACCAAAAAGAACTTATTGTCTATCAAGTGCATTTGGGAACCCGGCCAGGTCCACTTGGCGCACAACAAGTGGGACTTAGATAGGTGCCCAGGACTCTTTATTGTGCCCCAAGAGCCCTTGATTGTGCGCCAAGAGCCCTTTATTTTGAGCCCAGAGCGCTTGATTGGTTTGGGCTTGCAGGGGGGAAACCTTGTCGCCCAATCAAGCTTGTTTGGAAACCAATCAAAGCTTTTTGAACTCTAAAGAGTTAAATATATTTGATTCCCTGAACCAAAAGACTAAAAACATGGGAGATCAACACAAGTAATCAAACAAGAAGAGGTGAGAGTAAGTTGAAGAAGATTCTCACTCTGTGCAGATGTGAAAAGAGTGGGTCCCTTGAAAGAATGAAGTAAAGGAGATGATAAAAGAAGAAACAAAAGCAGGTCAGATATCTGAAAATGTATTGTGAGGTGGAAAAAAATTTGAGTTGTTAGTTGGCCTAGACTTTAGTTCAGAGACAGCCTCACATATGAACAACAAAATAAATGAAATCAAGCTTGAGGTTGGATGAGATGATTATTTTGATGGTGGAGTGATAAGAGAGCTTGAGGTCAAGATGGTTGAGTTGAGTTGAGAAGCATTGATTGGATGATGAGGTGATTGTATTGAGGGTTGATTTGGGAGATGGAGTAAGCGGAAGATTTGATGAGTTGGAAGGATGAGGAAGGATGAGGTTGAAAGGATGAGGAGGGAGAGGGAGGTGGATTGGATAGGTTTTCAATAAGGAGAGTGCAGAAAAGATAAGTGAGTCAGGTGAAAGTTGAGTGACGGGTTGAAATTGATGGTGGAGGTGCAGAAGTTTAGTTTGAGGAAGATTTTCTTTCAACACACTTGGCACCAATCAAAGCTTTTGGCACTCAGCTGACCAGCTTTTCTATAATCAAATCCTTCCCAGTGTTTGATCTCAATATAGTTTTTTTCTTTTTTTGATTGAAATTTTGGTTTGATCTCTATTTGCATTCAATTCATGTAAATACAATTATGATTTTTTGGGGGGGAAGGGGGTGGTCAAAGAAACCAATCCTTTTTATCTTGAACTTGAAGCAAGCAAGGCTAAAGCTTACAATATCTCCCCCCAACTGAAGGAACTCAATCAATAAATTGCAAACCAGTTTGCAAGGTTGGAAAGGTGGGGGGGGGCTCAACAAGAAGGGAAAGAGGACTCAGTAGGGGTCCTTTGGCCCTGGTGGGTCTGGTTGGGGGGGGGGGGGGGGTTACACGGCTTAATAAATAAAAAAACAAAATAAATAATCATAATTTTCTAGATCAAAATCCCAAAAAATTGGGGATGACTGGGTCATTGAAACCAGCTTTGATTGGTGCCAAGTAGAACTTTACTAGGCACTAGAATAATTTGGCTAAGGGCCAACGCGCCCTTGACAAGGCCCCCAAATGAATTGGCTGGGCTCCCAGTCTGCTTTCCAAAGCACCATGCGTACTTTACAGAAAAATTGCATAAATTTACATGCCGCCCAAAAGGGCTTTACACACCATAATTAAAAAGGCAAAGAAAAGGATCCAAAAATGCAATGAAAATTTTTTTTTGATTGATTTTTTGATTGGATTTTTGAAGGTTTTCTAATTCTTACAAACTTACCAGATATTTTTGCTAAGGTTTTGGAAAACTCAGCTTCAGGGTGTGCCATCACATTTTCAAAAAAAAAATCTTGAAAAATTTGTGAAATAAAGGATTTGTCTTTGTTGGAGTGAAAGCGTGTGGATGTAAAAAACCATGATTTAAAGGATGGTGCCCTTGAGAAAATTAATTCCCTAAAAAATAAAAAATAAAAAATAAAAAATAAAAAATAAAAAATAAAAAATAAAAAATAAAAAATAAAAAATAAAAAGTAAAAAATAAAAAATAAAAAATAAAAAATAAAAAATAAAAAATAAAAAATAAAAAATAAAAAATAAAAAATAAAAAATAAAAAATAAAAAATAAAAAATAAAAAATAAAAAATAAAAAATAAAAAATAAAAAATAAAAAATAAAAAATAAAAAATAAAAAATAAAAAATAAAAAATAAAAAATAAAAAATAAAAAATAAAAAATAAAAAATAAAAAATAAAAAATAAAAAATAAAAAATAAAAAATAAAAAATAAAAAACAAAAAATAAAAAATAAAAAATAAAAAATAAAAAATAAAAAATAAAAAGTAAAAAATAAAAAATAAAAAATAAAAAATAAAAAATAAAAAATAAAAAATAAAAAATAAAAAATAAAAAATAAAAAATAAAAAATAAAAAATAAAAAATAAAAAATAAAAAATAAAAAATAAAAAATAAAAAATAAAAAATAAAAAATAAAAAATAAAAAATAAAAAATAAAAAATAAAAAATAAAAAATAAAAAAAATAAAAAATAAAAAATAAAAAATAAAAAATAAAAAATAAAAAATAAAAAATAAAAAATAAAAAATAAAAAATAAAAAATAAAAAATAAAAAATAAAAAATAAAAAATAAAAAATAAAAAATAAAAAATAAAAAATAAAAAATAAAAAATAAAAAATAAAAAATAAAAAATAAAAAATAAAAAATAAAAAATAAAAAATAAAAAATAAAAAATAAAAAATAAAAAATAAAAAATAAAAAATAAAAAATAAAAAATAAAAAATAAAAAATAAAAAATAAAAAATAAAAAATAAAAAATAAAAAATAAAAAATAAAAAATAAAAAATAAAAAATAAAAAATAAAAAATAAAAAATAAAAAATAAAAAATAAAAAATAAAAAATAAAAAATAAAAAATAAAAAATAAAAAATAAAAAATAAAAAATAAAAAATAAAAAATAAAAAAAAAATAAAAAATAAAAAATAAAAAATAAAAAATAAAAAATAAAAAATAAAAAATAAAAAATAAAAAATAAAAAATAAAAAATAAAAAATAAAAAATAAAAAATAAAAAATAAAAAATAAAAAATAAAAAATAAAAAATAAAAAATAAAAAATAAAAAATAAAAAATAAAAAATAAAAAATAAAAAATAAAACATAAAAAATAAAAAATAAAAAATAAAAAATAAAAAATAAAAAATAAAAAATAAAAAATAAAAAATAAAAAATAAAAAATAAAAAATAAAAAATAAAAAATAGGGTGTACCAAAATTATCCAATGAAACATTAGAGAATCACCTTTTTTTTCCCAAACCCACCATTTTTGATCCTAGATTTCTGAAATGAACAGACCTCTTAAGTAGTCAATTTCAGAATGGCAAGTTTCAAAAATGAAATCTTTCATCTATGCATTATCATTCATCAAAATCAAAAGCACCCATTCAGACCTCTACCTCATCTGATGATTGAACAAAAAAGTGACATTGTATCACCCATTGAAATAAACACCATACCTCTGCTGCACCATGCACCTCATTACTCAAAACCACACATATCACAATGAATTATAATAATTATCTCTCTCAGCATGTCAAATACAAACTCCAGAAAGGTAGTTTCAGATAAATTCAATTTGAAATATTTTTTCCATGTGAATATGATTGATAATTTTATTCAAACTCTAACTTATTTTCCTTATATGGTCTAGAATGGATCACCACAATACAGAAAATAAACTGCTCTATTTATCTAATTAAAATTCCCACTTACCCCCTGAAAAAACCTTTGACCAAAAATTTCTCAATTAATTTGAGTCATTCATGAAACCTGTTGAAATGATTGAAAATTCTCAATATTCCACAATGACTTTATAAATCCTCAACAAAATCCTGCTATCCAACTACAATTTTCTAACCAAGTATTGAGCTTAAATGGGAATCAACACAACATTCATTTTTTATTAAATATTTTTTCAACCATTTGTTTAGCAGTACACTCATGCATAAAAATGGTTTGAAAAGTATCCTAGTATCTTGGAACTCATCTCTTTGCTTTGAAACCAAGAAAGAGTAAAAGCACATATCTCTAGTCATGAAGATAGAATAATTTGAGTTTTAATCACATTTTAGATGGTTCTACCATCTCCTTCATTCAAGGAAAACCTCAAAATCAATGGCAAAAACTATTTTGATCAGAAGAGAATTCAATAAATCCTTTACTCATAAATCTGTTTTAAAGGATTGTCACCAAACATGTTTCCTATTCCAACTTACATACTCTTTTCCTGTTCAGCATTTTTGGATGAAAAATGAGTTGATTTTCTTACATGAAGGTGCCCCAGATTCATTTCATCATCTAAATGTGGTCTAGGCTAAATTTATACCTTCAAAATTACTCAAAAATAACTTGTTGGTGTGTTTTCCCAAAAAACAAAAATAGCAACAAACATACATTTCCCAAGGAAAAAATTTAGCATTTTTAATTAAGGCTTAATTAATTTTGGGGTGATAGATTCATTCCCCCCACCCCCTTTAGAGTTCCAGAACTATCAATTCTGTCTACCCCCGTTTGAGGCCACATGCATGTTTTGGAAGCCTTGTCAAAACTACTGCTGCTGTGGGTAACATGTGTAGTGTTGATATGGCCCAGTCCATTGAAAATGATCAAAACTGTAGCTATGGTGGTTTTGACAGGATCAAAAGCTTCTATTATTGTGTAAATAAACATCAGCCTGTCTGTATAAATCTCTAAATATTAACATACTGGTTTTTGAGAATTTCAAAATAACAAAATTCACCTCCTTGGGAAAACCATTCAGTAGAAAGCACTAGTGTTTCTGGAGCTGGTGTTTTTCTCCACAATCTTGGGGCTCTCCTCTTGCAACTCCAAAGCAGTTGAATGGCCCTAACCTGAAGTTACATACACTGTTGAGTATTTATATCTGCATGAGTGAAATTCTTTTTGGGGAAAATTCATGCCTTTCTACACACATGTATGTATGTACAATGGGTATACAAAGCTCTTGGGACTGATTGAAAAAAATCAGCCCTTGTACTTCCAAGTAATTTTCTGAAGCAAAATCTGAGACTGATAAAAAAAGTGTGAAGTTTCTTCAATTTTCATGTTTATATTATTCAGCATCTTCTGTCTTACAACACAATTAAGAAGCTCAGATGAAAATGAATTTAATATTTGGGACAAAATAATCAAACATTAAAAATACTCAAAAAATATGCTAAATCCAAAAAAAATGAGACAGCTTGGTACCATCAATCTTATTTCTAATTGATTATTCCTTGAAGAAGGATGAAAATGAAAACATTACTTAAAACAAAAGGCCATATTTTTTTATTCTACTAGTCAATAATGCTACAATTGATTACTGTTATTTTTTTATGGCTGGGGTCAATTGCAAGCAAACAGGTGACCTAGGAATTAAGCCAGGTTCCTGATGGCTGATTTGCTAACTCTGACAGGTGCTGATAAAACCTTTTGGTTTGAAGTGTGACTTTTAATGAAAACTCAATTTGTTTCAAACTTGAAAAAATTTTTCAAATCAAGAAACCTTGATGAATGTTGACCTAGTTTTATTCTACCATCAACATCAGGACCTCAACACATTTCATCATACCCTGAAATTGGATTGAAACCCATTATTCTGAGGTTTTCATAAATAAATTTTGGCTTGCCCTCTTGTTTCTAAATTGCTGAGGCAACTGCCACAAGTCCTGTTTTTTTTTAACAGTTTCTATCACCAGTTCATCAAGATCTATCCTAGAAAATACTCTTCATTTTACTTCTCTGACAGGCAAAATTAACTTATTTGATCTATTCACATTTTTGTTTGATGCTCGAGTATATTTTCTCCTTGATTTTGACTTGCAGTGTTGTATCAGATCTAATCTTTGAATTTCTCTTAGTGGGGAACCAGCACTGCTCCAAAAGCTCTGCCTATCAAGTCTTTCCAGTATCACCATAAACACATAACATATTTTTCTCAAGTCAACTTGACATGGTTTGTTTGGATGATCACATTTGATTAGCCTCTCAGATGTCAGATACTCTCTAATTGCCCTGTTGATTTGGCTCATCAAAAGTTTTCTACCACAAGGTTCCCAGGATCTAAGCACCTTTTCGCCATCTCAACAAACTCATGTTCTTCTTCGAGCATTTTTCTTTTAGACCCAGTTTACGTCATATGACGCCGGACCCCTTTCCCAGATTGCAAGCGTCAATGCTTTCCTGACCCGGTTGATATCACACAGCTCCCAAGCAATTCAAGCAGGCTAAGTGCTCATGGAAATCTGATAACATTTACTTTGAAGCTCGAAACACTCGGGGATCGATGACACACGAGAGGTCACGTATCGAAATCATCATAGGTGTCAAAAAGTTAGCATAACTTGAAACGCACAACCTAGAGCACTTTTTTCAAACGAGATGTAGCAGGGGTGGAGTAAACATCAAAAACCAAAAAATAGCAGGAAAATACAGAGCTGTCTTCTCTCAGGCCTCGCCCTGATGGTACAGAACGGATATAGTACTTCAGTTCGCCCTTTGTGACTTTCTCTTCCCGATTTGGGCCGAGAACCCGGTCTTAATAGCCGAGACTGAACGTTTAGAGCCACACGATTCACACGTAACAAAGTATAACCGGTTATCTTTCTCAAGCAGAGTATCCGGTGATTTACAGGTTTTGCAAGTGACATATTCGACTGGAATACGTTTGAATCGGATAAAAAAACCCAACTCAGCGCATGCGAAAAAAATAAGCTTGAAAAAAAAAACAGAGAAAATATCGAGCAATGGCTTCCAGGACTCGAGAAAGGGAAACTCACCAATATACCGACGCAATACATTCTCGATCTGTTTTTGCTGGAATCGACCCTTAATAACCAGGTTTCCATTTCCATCCACACTACCGCTCGTACCCAATTCAGCAAACAAAAACTGGATAACATGCTCGGGTTGACGATGCATTTTTTTACAAATTTCGGCCACGTTAGCCCAGATTGACCGTTTATTACCTTCTCTGTGAACTGAAGGGGGTGCGAGGGTGTATCTCTTCTTCACGCCACCACCAGATAAGGAAGGATGAGATAGGTAAAGCGCTTGGTAGAAACGACCGAGAAGCTGTCGCGAAGAACAAAAAAAACTGGATTAGCTCTGAGGTTGGGGAAAGAAGATTAGAATGGGCGGTTTGCTCACTTCATCGTAAGTATAATCACGATCTGGCTCTTTCAACCACGCCTTTTTCTCGGCTGCTGCTTGGGCTTTACTCTTTTCGCTCTCACCGGCGCCATCATCATCACCTTGACCGAAGAGTCCATCTTCTGGTGCATCTTCACCGTCCCCACCCGATCGGCCATCCCCCGTACTAGGTTTGTTTATTCCACCTTCGACCTCGGCCAACTCACGTTCGAAAGCTTCTAGATCAAAAGCTTTCTTCTGACTCTTCTTCTTCTTTTTCAACTCTGTTCATGAAACGATCGGTAAAGATGAGGACATTCATCAGGCTGAGGGTTTGATCGGTCACGAAGAAACCGCGTAAAAATGAACTGGAAAAAAAATATACACGTGAACTAACCTGCAAATTCTTCCGCAGCAGCGGCGGCTTCTTCAGAGGTATTTGCTGCAGCCGATTTGTCGTTTTCTTCGTTCGCATTCAACTCATCGTCATCCAAGTTTAAAGTGACAGATTTCTTTTTCTTCTTCTTCTTAAGATCGCTCAAGTCTAACTCTTGATTAGAAACTTCGACTGGATCGGAAATCGACTTGGTTTCATCCGTAGATTTGAGGATCGATGTGGGTTCTTCCGCCTTGAGTGCGGCGGCGGGCAGTGAGCTAGCGGGATCAGGTGTTTGTTCGAGGGCTGCATCTCTAAGGTTGGTCCAGCCTCATGAGGTGTGGTAAGAAGGTAGTGAAGTTCATTTCGATCAGAGACGGATTGATCTCACGAGTTTTTCTAGGCTCTGAACCATGTAGATTTTGCTTGCTGGACTGGATACTCACAATTCATCGAATGCTACGGCTTTCTTTTTCTTCTTCTTCTTCAAAGTTGCATCAAATAAAGGTTCTTCTTCCTGCTCAGCTGGGGTATGATCGATCCCATCTTCGGCCATTTTCGATGCAAGCCGATAGTTGTACGATGAGCTTTAGGCGTGGACGCTGTGTCAAGTTGCCGAAGAATTAGGTCTGGTTCTGGAGTGTGAGTCTTTGGTTTGGTAAACTGGTGATGCAGTCCGATTGGAAGATGATGGGATGCTCGATCGATGGTAGTGCAAATTCGACTCTCGACCGAGTTGACGATGGACTATTTGTGCTGTTGACCGTCGATGGTGTGAGTCGATCTGGTTCCGACCACCCAGCCCCGGCGCACGGCCAATTCAAGCTGGCGGGGGGGAGGGGGGGCGTTGGGATCGGGGACTCCCGCCCCGATCACCCACAGGCCGCAGTTCGACCCCAGGGGGAGAGTTCATGAGCCGGGGGTGAAACAAGCTAGTCTTGACATGTCGCATGTTGTAAATATATATGTATGTCACCAGTTCCATGAAGGTTGCACGTCCTACATTACATTTCCCGGGAAAGCTGTCCCTTTTTCCCGTGAGAACTGTGATCTTTCCCGGATGATTGTTTAGTAGAGATGAATACTGCTTTTGATGGCTTGATTTTACATATAAAAGGATAAAATAAATTAAAACATGTGATGAAAAAAGGTTAAAAATGGCATGTTTGTGCTTTGAAAAATGCAAAAAAGAGGAAGAGGAAGAAACAAGTGAACAACATTATAATTGCAATTGATTTGGCTTGATTTCTTGATTCAGTTTCAATAGGTCAATTGATGAAACTCTGTGGAATTGTTTGGTAGGTTGGTTATAGGAGCATAGGGTGGGGGGGGGGGGGAGGTGGGGGGAAGTGGGATGGCCTTCAAATGAACCTGTGCCCCCTGTGTTTATTTTATGGGAATGCAACAGACAATCTGGGATGTGGGTTCAGAAAATGTGGAAGAAAAATTCCTGGTTTCCCACCCTGCTGTACCGCTTTCCCAATAAACATGTCCCCTCAAAAAAATTTGTTCCAAGGGGAAAGTTTTCCTGGTCAATGCCATATTATCCTAAGCTGTGCAGACATACCAAGAATCAGTAACAAGAATGTATACCATTAAAAATAACAGCTTTGAAGTTGGCTCAACAATTTCTGACTGTTGTCTTCCCACTGGACAAGGATCAGCAAGACCTGAAAGAACTTCAACAAGGAATTGAGGCAACAACATAATCTTTTACCTTTCTGAAAATCCGAACCATGATTTTGACTCAAACTATCACCAGAAATTCAATATGAAAACAAACTTGAATACAAAACAGAAAACCCTTCTTCCAACTTTACCCAAGAATACCCAATACTTACCATGGTTTCAAAAAAATCTCAAGCGCCCTCCAAACCCCCCCCACCGAAATCAAAAACATGGCTTGAACAAGATTCCTTACAAAACCACCCAAACCCAGGCGCTGCAAAGAATAAGCCCCCACCTTTGACTCAAACAGTCTGTGGAATTCAATATTCAGCTCATCATCAAATCCTTCTATAAAAATTTCACAAAAGGTGAAATTTCCAAAATCCCCCTTGCAGTGAATCCCATGAACCTTTTTGCATGGCTAAAACAACAACCTCAACCAACCATGCATAAACAAGAAAACCAGGTCCTTTGAAACCAGAGATAAAGGGCCTCTTGAGAACAACCTAACATTAAAGATGTACTTGATTAACTGCCCAAGTGAAAATTGAAAATGTCAATACCCTCATCCTTGTGCTTGTTAATTCTCCCAAACACTGGTGTAGTGATTTTCCCTTACTTTATAAAAATGATAAACTTCCAACACTGGGTGTTACTTGTGAAAAACCTTCTCACAAGCTGTTGAAAGCCCTCCTCACATACCTTGAATTTCAATAAATTAGGCAGAAATGATGCAAATGATTCAACTAGGACCATTTTGAGTATGAAAGATGGACTGAAAATTGTGAATGATTATCTTTGAAATTTAAAATAAATCCTTTGAGGAAGTTTTATTATTCTGAGAGGCAATTTCTCAATGGTGAAGGAAATTAAAACAATTCAAATTTAATACTTTCTGTACAGAAAATGAAATAATTTATGGAATTAAATAACTAGGGAAACAATAAAACAGGTAAAAGCACTGTACTTTTAATGAAAGGAAGTTAGATTTGCTTTTGAATAAATTAAACCAGAGGAATTCTCACTCTAGTTTGAAAGTAATTTCCATAACAAAAATTTTATGAAACACATGGTCATGATATGTTTTTTCATCTTCATAAGAAAAATTGAATGTGGGGCAGTAAAAAGAATGAAAATTCACCGGGGAATATCAAATTTAGTTAAATTCAGATTGAATTTCATTTAATTTGCAGGGTTAAGTGAAACATGGTAAATTTTTATTCCAACTATATAGGTATAATCAAATTTATTATGATGCAATATCAAATCATGGGATAAGCAAAGTGAAAACAGATTTTTTTGAGGTGACCAACAATTAATTTAAGGAATAATTTCCCGGAAGACTCCTGCCTGATTACCAGTTTATAACTCTGTGGTTAATAATTCAAATGAATTAAAAAGATTAAAAAATTAATTGTAAAATCCAGCCTTCCTCAAAGATAAAATTTTCCCTCAAGTTTTTGATTCAAAATCTCTAATTTAAATGAACTTACTTATCATCATTCTTTTGATCATTAGTTAAAAAAAAAGGTCAAAAGTATATCTGGAGAGAACCTGAGGTATGTTCCAATTTGAGTTCTCCAAAAAATAGAACTTTGGGTTTGTAGCTAGAAACATTTCCCCCTTTAACACTCAAAAACACCCCATATTCTCCCAATTCCTGGGCCAGAAATGGCTACTAACAACAAGTTTTAAACTAAGAAGCCTAATCTATTTTAATTAATTGGAAAAAAAAATTAATTGAATCAGTGGAAACCTGAATGGTTAGCAGCTATTTTAATTTTTTACTTTGATTTCATTCTTTTACCACTATAATATCCCTTGGACTTTCCAACCCCTGTGCCAAGATGAGTGTGGTTGGTTGAGGGATGATATGATTGTCAACAAACCAATCTCAGGGCCCTTATTTTGGATTTTATCCTCTTTTTCCTGAGAATTCAATGAACACTTTTTTTCCTTTATCACCTCATCTATTCTGAATGGAAGCCTTTGTTATCTAAAATCAAAATAGTCCTTGAATCAAACTTACATTGCCTTATGAAAAAAATTCTGCACTCAAGATTGATTCCTTTCCACTGATTCTTGTGTTTTTTCTCAATCTATTACTGTATCTAGCCTTTCTCTGCCCCTGCTCCCCCATTTTTTTACTAATCATATTTTTAGCATTGTGCTGTAGTGAATTTTTAAATCATTTTGCTAGTTTTTACCTTCAAGTACATTTTCCCAAATTCAACCTCAAGTTTTGGTCATCCATTGTGATTACAAAAAAACATGTAAAATTTCAAAGATTACCAAATAAAGAGATGAAAAAACCAAATAAATAACCAAACATGAATCACTCAAACTCCTTTTTACTAAAATTATTGCACCCCTGCAACCATATTTCTTAGGAAACAACTGCCTCTGAAATACCCATGACAACCACTCAATCTTCAAATTTTTCCATGATTTATAAAATTGAACCAAAGTCCCATAATCAATTGTATATGATTTTACTTTCTTGAAGGATTGTTCTGGATTTTCTAATTCCAAGCTTCTTCCAAAAAGGAAAAAAATTCCACTTGGCTGCTGTTGCAAATCTGCTTGAGCCCCCTGGCACTAAAATGACACTTACATCACCATACACACCTTTGAAAAAAAATTAAATGAAATTCTTGGAGAAATTTCCAGGAGGATGCAGAGTTATTCCCAGTTTCCTGGAACCTTCTGGTACCTATTCTACATGTTTTCTCCATAATAATATCCCCAAATCCCATTAAAACCATTGTCCTGCCTGTGGCAATCTTGACTATTTGAAATCCTTGAGAATCCCCATGCACCCCTTTGGCTCCATTTCATTTGCACAAATCTCAAAATAAACTTTCCTGACACTCAATGAATGTGGAAAAAATATCATCTTCATGAATTACCAGGACAATTTGCATGTAAACAATTTCTGGAAAAATAAGAGAAACTCCCTTTTCACACCAACATTTCCTATTTGACAGAAACTCAGAAAAGCCCTGACACCCCTACTTCAACATCCATCAAATTCATCAACCCTTACCTCCAGGAATTAAAATCCCTCCGGTGAAGTTTTCACCAAGCAGATATTCAAGAAGAAGTAAAACCTAATTCTCAAAATTACAGTGTATTCAGATGATGACCTTACTACCAGTATTTTGTATTCCCTGTCCAACCAACTTTGAACTATCTGGGAACCTCCACCAGGAAAGAAATTCACCAAATCTTTGAAATGGATTTCTGCAAAGCTTTTGAATCCAGATCCAAAATGAAAGTAATAATTCATAAGAAAATCTTTGGAATTAAACAAAAAACCAATGTTTTCATCAATATAGCAAACACAAGATACATGGAAAAGTTTTTTTGACAAAAAATATGCAAAAAATGATTCCTTATTTTCCCCATGGCTCTTTCTGGGGGTTTTTCCACTTTTCAAAACACATATGTGTGGCTTGGCTCCACTTCCCTCTCCACAAATTGGTCCATGTAAAAACTCTAGTTCATCTACATCCCAAACCCAATTGGAAATCTATGAATTTTGAAAATTTTCCATATGGAAATTGTCAAGCCACTTGGTGCTGGTGGTTGTTTTTCAAGGAGTTTTAGGAGTGACTGAGTAACTGGGTTTCATGGGGATACCAATCAAACATGTAGGCTTTCCAAAAGGAAGACATCAGATTTTCAATCTGGAAACACATCAAAAATTGATTGGTTGTGGATGATGATGAATGGATGGTGGAGTTATTACTGACTAGGATGGCAGCTAAAGTAAAATCAAAATGGAAAAAACAGTGTGATTATATTGTGGGAATGAAACTATTCAGCAAGAAAGGAAACCTGTTCATCAACCAATGCCTTCTTGCTGATCACATTTGGTAGAAGTGGAAAATTGAATCTGCAATAAAATGATCTGTTTGAATTCAACTCTCTTGGACACTATACTTTGCACTACTTCCAATAGGGTGTATCAGATTCAGAAAACACACCATTAGAAACCTACAATTTCTTTTGAACAAACACACCATTTTTGATGGAGGGTTTATCAAATGCACATACCCCCTAACTGGTGTATTTCAAAATGGTGGTTTTCATGAAAATGGTGGATTTCAAACATCAAACCTGCCATTTATGCACCATCATCAATCCACCATCCATCCCATGCAAAAACTCCATCCACAACTCCACCTCAGCAAATACATACCAACCAGATTTGAGTGCTAACAGGATTTTCCTGGTTCTGCCAATTTGATTGTTGGGATGAAGACTAGCTCCTCACCAACATTCTCCTCCTCCTCCTCCTCCACAATCCACTACAAATTGATTTCCGTGAGTGCCCCTCCTCCTCCTTGTTCTTGTCCTTGTCCTCCTCCTCTGCCTCTGCCTGTGATTGATTGATTGATTGCCGGCAGCGGCCTGCTCCTTGTCAAGATGACCTGACCATAAAACCTGCACTCAACTACCTTGAACAGATGACTCCAGCGCCCAAGAGGGTCAAAATAAACCCCTAATCATGGCATACACCAACCACATCTTGGTAATAACTTTCTCCAATGTGAAACTCTCAATGCACTCTGAAATAAAACTAGGCCGTTTCTCAGCACTACTGTGCCTTCCACTGGCACCAAAAGCAATGGCACAGGGAATGCCCAACAACTCTCATAACCCACTCAGAACACCAAACTCATTCTTGACTACTTAAGAACCAGGTGTGTCATCCCTCTCCTCATGCACTCAACCAACAAACTGATAAGCAAAACAGAACGCTAAAACATCTTCAACTTGTTCATTAAATCATAACCACATCCACAGCCCCTCATTCTACAATCCTCCTTAAATCCTCCTTGAAAAGATTGGCCTTTTAAGAATCTCTCTGTCAGATCTCTGATACCAGGAACCTTGCAGTCCTTTAGCTACAGAGAGTGATAGAAGATACTTCAATAATAAAAATAATAGTATTCCAATGATAAACACTTAAAAAGCTCAAATAATAAATATGTCAAGAGCTGGTGCAAGGTTTAATTGGTTTGGTTAAAAGGTTTTTCAATTTTTTATAAAAAGAGGGGCCACAGTATTATACTACTGGGGATCTTTATAGACAGACAACCTCTCTTCAAGGGGCCTCCTTAGGAAGTTTAAGAACCGTGGAATAAATGGTGGGTGCCTTATAAGTACTTATCCACTGATATGTCCGGGAAAAATAGAACAATGGCCAAGGCAGGAAGGGAAACACTTACTCAGAGCACTTCCCCACAAAAATCCTGCAAAGATAGGAAGGTTTTAGAGCAGACATGGTGAATTTTCTTGACTAACTTCAATGGGTTTGATTGGTTTTGAGAAATAAATAATACTACTACAGACTAGGTCATAAATCACTTGCTTATCTCTTTATAGGCACTTGACTAAAAATGACACGGTGTCTGATTGATAATAATAATTCCTGGTAATCTGATGGGGAATAATAGATCCAAAGAGGTCTGTATAAATACCTTTTGGGGTCATTATGAGCTTCTCAGGGCACATAGAGAGGGTTCTTCTCATGGGCTGAGGCTAGCAAGTCAGTCAGGGCAGTTTCAGCACGTCAAATTGGTGCTTTCAATCAGCTGTCATCAGATCTGCTGGTTTTTTGCACTATTTTAGCCACAGGATCTGTTAATCTTTTAATGGTGTAAATTGATCATTCTGCACTTACCCTCTATTTTTATTGATGATGTTGGTTTAAAGGAGACAAATGTAAATGTTCATTGACTTCCCATCATCTTCTTACCACGTAGGTAATTTTCAATAATTTTTACAGCCACTCATTGTAGTTTTTTGTGGTCTTCAAAGATCAGGATCAGGAGTTTAGGTGGTAATCCTCAACATTTGATTTATTATTAAAAATACTTTAAACTTAGTTTTTTATTAATTTTATTTAAGTTCAAGTTTTCAGACTATTAATAATGCATATGTAACTTTATTACATATGTCAGATAATCCTGACTAGGTTGTAGCTCTTGTGAGCGCTACCTGTTTGCCAGATTAGTCACGACTGATCCTGACACAGGGATCAGTCCATTCAGATGCATGTGGGGTAGGATCCGCCGCAGGCGTGGAAAAATTGGATGCGCATGGGACTTCTGTATACGGAAAATAAGGTTCTGATCTGTGCATGCGGGCTCCTTTACTACTGCCAGCAAGTGTTGCAGAAGTACGGAAGTATGCATATGGTTGTGCTGGTATTCATGCGCTTTTGAGTGGGAATTTGCAGGCTTATGTGTGGGAATTCGCGCGTAGGATTTTTGGGAATTTTTGAGAGAGTTGGTGAAAAAAACTTTATTGCATTCACTTGTGTATTTAAATAGCTCTTATAGAAATAAGACAAACTGAACAGTAATGAAACAGAGTCATGATTTAATAAGACTGAGCAGTGATTGAGTGATTGAAAGATTTGAGAGACAGAAACTGAGAGACATGGGAGATATGAAGGAAAGGAAGAGAAAAGAACATGGTTACCTCCTGACGCGGCTCAACTAGCCAAATCTTGTCCTGCTGAGACGTATACGGGTGAAGAGAGTGAGTTAATGCTGCTCCTCCTAAACCTGCTTGTATTGACAAGATACTGATTCAAAGAGTGTGTGGCATATTGGCAATTGATCTTGAGATTCAAGATGGGGTTTCTTCTTCAGTCCTTCCTCCTACATCTTTCCTTGCTTCTTATTGTCCTCGGACGTTTGGCCACTCTCCGCACAGAGCACGCGCATGCGCACTGTTTCAACAGCCGGAATCACAGCCAGGTCATCCACTGACACTACTCCTTGACCCGGCAGGAGTCAGGCCAAGCAACTTCTGGGCTTGGATAGCTTTGACATGCCCCAGCGGCTTGGTGAGAGCGTCCGCAATCATTTTGTCCAAGGAACAGTGTGAGACTGAGAGCAGTGAGTTGGCCACTAGCTGGCAAAGATACTGATACCAAACCTCAATGTGCCTGGAGTTGGGATTCAACTGTGCCTCCTTGCTCAGGAAATTTGTGCCACAATTGTCATTGATGAGAACAGGTTGAGAGATAGGAATTCCAAGACTAAAAAGTAGGTTGGACATCCACCTTAACTGTTTGGCACACACGTTCATGGCAAGCAATAAAATTGGCTTCTGTTGTGGATTGCGCAATGGATTGCTTCCTTGTTGCCCAACAGACAGGGTTGCCATAGAGGGTGATCACATATCCCATGGTCAACTTACGGCTGATGGTAGAGGTGGCATAGTTGGCCTCTGCCCCACTGCAGAGTTTGGAACCAGCATTTGCCGACTGTTGGAAGTGGATCCCCAGAGACAAGGTACCCTTTAGGTATCAAAAGAGATTCTTTGCCACATTCCAGTGGGCCTTGGTGGGAGGGTTGGCGTGGCAAGACAGGATTTTGACCGCAAAGGTGATATTGGGTTGTGTGTGGATTGATAGGTGAATAAGCATCCCCACTGCTTGCTGCATTTTCTTCATGTCAAAGGGCAGAGAGTCTGAGGAAATGAGATGATGGAGATTCAGAGGTGCAGGAGCCTTGACTGGGTTGGAGGTGTCCATCTGTAGCTTGCGCAACATCTTAAAAAAAAAGTTGTGTTGATGAAGGATGAGGGATTTGTTGGATTGCCACTTGAGGGTGTAACCAAGATGCTGTACCAGACATTCCTGGGTGCAAATCTTATAGCTTTCCGCAAGTCAATCAAGAAGATCCAGTAGCTGATTGCAATCAGAGCCCACAAGCAGTCCATTGTTGACATGAATGTGGAGCATGACCAACTTGTCCCCATTGAAAAAGAGAGATTTGTTTCCTTGAGATGGAACAAGCCCCAAAGCAGCTAAGGTTGCAGAGAAGTTTGACTTCCAGCACCTGGGAGCCTGTTTTGTCCCATACAGCAACTTATTCAGCTTCCATACCCAATTTTCCTTACCCAGTGCTTCAAACCCGGCTACCTGAGCCAAATAAACAGTTGTTTCAATATCCCTGTACAGAAAGGCCGTTTTGACATTGAATTGAAAGAAATTTTGACAGTGCTGGGCAGCAATAGATAGAAGAGATTTGAGAGACTTGGTGCAACCACGGATGAATACGTGTCCAAGTAGTGTCAAGGGAACTGCTGTTGGTTGCCAAAGCACACCCATCAAGACTTGCAGCATACAACTTCCCCAAACTCATTTTTCTTCCTGACCAGGTGCCACATCCCTCCAATTACCATGTTGTTGTCAGGCTGTGGTACGAGCGTACCCATGTTTTGGTTTATCAACAAGGATTTCTCACCAGCCATGGACTCCAGCCACAGGGGGCGCTCCTTTGGATTGGCAAATGCTTCCTTGATGGAGATAAACTCCAACAGGAAGGCATTTTCATCATTGTCATCCCCATTTTTGCCATCCACAAAGTTGGTGGAGAGGTTACCGGACCTGGCTCCCAAGCAAGTTCTAGCTGGAAGAATTGCCAAAGGATAAATGGAGCTTGTGATCTCCTGCGGTGCCATAGCAGAGCGTGGTCTGTAAGTGTAGTGTTTAGACATTGACACCGGAAGCTTGGTGGGAGAGGACGCAGGGTGTTTGGGATTGCTGGAGGCCAGAGAAGGCAAGCAACGCCTGTCATTGGGAATGGTTGCTGGAAAAAAATCAGATAAAGTTGGGAGAGGCAATTTCTGGTGTGAGCCCAGTAGTGGTGCAGTAACAGAGGTCAAAATGACGGGTGAGGGAAGCTCCAAGTCAGGGAGGGACATTGGCAATTTAGTCAATGCAAGTTGATTCCCATAGGCAAAGACTGCTTAAGGATGAACAAAATCACTTCTGATGGTCACATTCTTCTTTGTAGGGTTTAGAAAGCGACTGGCTTCAGAGTATGACTCATAGCCAAGGAATAGAAGAGGAGATGAAAAAGGGAGTATCTTAGAGGATGAAGGTTGGTGAATGTGTACCTTGAGCCCAAAGGGAATGAGTTTAGTTATGTCCCTAACTGGCTCTATGGTGCAGTTTTGAGTAAGCAAGACCCCCACAGGGGAGGACCACTTGATGGACTTAGATGGAAGAAGGTTGATAAGGGTGGAGGAATATTGGGCTGCCTCATCCCAGTAGGAAATTGGAACTGAGGACTGAGCCAGGACACAGTGAATCTTGGTGATTAGCGTCTGATTGAATTTCTCTGCCAGCTCATTAGTTTGTGGTGAGTTTGCAGGGCCCTGTTCAAGCACTGTTCTGTGGGATTGGAGAAACAAGAGCAACTTAGAGGAGCCAAAATCACCCCCACAATTGCAATGGAGGAATGCTGGGGTGATACCAGGTTGATCTCTGACCTCATGTATGAATGAGATCATTCAAGCTTCAGAATCCAACTTGTGTCTCATAACATAGACCCAATTCAAATGAGAGAAACCACAAATGATGACCAGGATGTACCGCATGCCATGCTTGGATGGGGGAGAGATTTGCAGAACATCAAGGTGTAAGCAATGAAAGGGAGAAGAGGATCTTGGAAATGGATTTGAGTGAGATGTTTGCTTAATCTTGCATGTCTTAAATACCTCACAGTTAGCCAAGGAGCATTCTGGATTGTGGTTTGTGATTGAGTGGAGAGATAGGAAGCGCTTCAGGTACTCATTGGAGGGGTGTCCTTGAGAAAATTTAAACAGGTCACCAAGACCAGGCTGAATGTATTCCAACAAAAGATCGAGAAGATAAGTATGAGATCTGAAACTGAGGTGAAATACAAAAACAACCAACGAGATATTACTGGTGGACAATCTGAAAATGAGATATGAGATTTAAGCTCAAGTAAGATGATCAGAATTGATGAGTGAGTGCGCCAGTTGAGATGATGCAATAGAAGAGATTAAGCGCCTTGAATAACTGAGAAAAGATCAGTGTGAGTGAGATGAGCTAGAAGTTGAGGCTGATGCTCTGAACGTCTTACTGGATAAACTGGCTGCTAGTCTTGTTCGCGTGCTTGACGATGATAGTTGTAAAAGATGATTGATATCTTGAGGGTTTGTAAGAGTTGGTTTGATTGATTGAGTATCTTGAGATTGGTCAGGTTGAGTTTGTAATCTTGGGTTGTTTGAATTGGAGGATTGATTAATTTGAGTTGGTTGATATTTGAAATGATCCGCGATCAGGAGCAGAGAGTAGCCGGGATAGATACTCGCGGGTGATGACTGAGTATGGAGTGTCCACAGTCACTCTGATAGAAGCGTATCATCACAAAACAGATAGAATCATATGTGTGGGAGAAATAAAACAAAAAGAAAGAATCGAATGAAAATATAGAAAAATAAAAATATAGAGGACAGAAATAACAAGCAACGTGCAGAGCAGCACAACATCAATACTGAAAAACTTTAACACGCCCCCGCAACTTCTTGATCAGTGAACAATAGAACTGAATGTGTTGACTAGTCTAATATTTGATGTTTTATTGGCTGCTTTCGTTAGCCCATCAGCACTCATCGAGAGAGAGGGAATCAATTTAACATCTATGAGCCCAGCTTTGAAGTCATTTCGAAGGCTCTTGGTTTTTATATTGATGTGCTTGGCCTTTGAAAATGACCCAAATTTCTTGATTTTATCATCAAGTCCCTTGTTATTGATTAAGTGAAGAGGACACTTGAAATTGAATTGATAGATGTCTTTGATCAATCTCTGTAACCAGCGGGCTTCTAGATGGCAGCTCGAAAGAGAAACGCATTCAGATTTGGTCGACGAGTGTGTGATAGACTGCTGGCATTTGCTGTTCCAGTACAATGGACTTCCTTTGAAGGTACAAATAAATCCACTCTGCGAGATACGAGTTTCTGGATCATTGGCCCACATCGCATTGCTGAAACATACTAGTCGATTGGTGATCGAACGAGGGCCAAGTGTCAGGGTCAAATGTTTAGTACCGGATAAGTAACGCCAAACATGTATCACTTCTTGCCAATGACTAAGGCCTGGCTGTTTGGAATGTCTTGCTAGACTGGAAACGGCGAAACTGATGTCCGGACGTGCCAGACATGCAATGAAATTTAACCTTCCTATTGGAGAGCGATAATTCAAGTTCAAAGCCAAGAATTTTGCGTGATCGTCGTTGTCGGAGGTTTTGAGATGGAGACCAGGAGTGAGGGGTGTTGAGACTGGCTTACAATCGATCAAATTCATTTGTTTGAGCCCTTTTTCAATGTGCAGAGGTAGGGATAGATGAATTAGGCCGTCGTTTTGTACCACCTTCATACCAAGGAGCGTGTTGGGAGGATGAGCAGAAGAATTCTTGAACCTACCAAGAAAGCCTTCTTTGAATTGTTTGGTGTTGCCTGTTACAATCAAATCATCTACATGAAAGAATACAACAGTCACCTTGTCGTCGCCTATGTAGAGACACGGATTGCAATCTGATTCTTTGAAACCTTGACTTTTGATCCAATCGCTTAGCATGATGTACCAATTCCGCGGTGCTTGTTTGAGACCATATAGTGATTTCTTAAGCTTCAAGTACTTTGATTTCCTATTGCATCCGTACGGCGTTTTGATAAAAACCTGTTCATCGAGTTCAGAGTGAAGGAAGGCCCCCTTCACATCGAGTTGAAGAAAATCCAGTTTTATATCCGCTGCATAGGTCAGGAGACCCCTTAGAGAGGCTACCTTACCAGTCGGAGCATATGTGTCGAGATAGTCAAGGCCATACCTCTGGTTAAACCCCTGAACGCATAGCCGCGTTTTTAAGATGGGATCTTTGCCATGAGCGTTGGTTTTGATTTTTAACACCGGCACCGTGTTGAGAGGGTTGGTGACAATGCTTTCGTCGGCGTCCTCCCAAACACCTTGATCCTCTATTGTTTCAAATTCCTTCATGGCCGATTCCTTCCATTCTGGAATTTTCATTGCTTCTTCAAGGGAGGTCGGCACTCTGTCAGCTATGAAACCGTACCTCTCAGGTTTGACCAGGGTTCGTCTATCTCTGAGATTAGGTTGTAGCTGTTCTTCTAATATTTTATCCAATTCAGTCTTGGACTCTGACTCGTCTTTCACAGTTGCGGGAGATTGCAATTCTTCTGTATTTGAGTCGTTGGCTGAATTGGCCAGATCGTTGGTTTGAGAGTTGGATGGTCTTCTCGATTGAGTCGTGTTTGGTTTAGTAACATCTAGGTTAGGTTCATCCGTCTCGATCAAAATCTTGACGGAATTTTGAGAGTTGAAAATGACATGTTTAGTGTCTAAGATCTTGCCAGAAGCGCTCATAACCTTGTAAGATAAGAGAGATGGGTTGAATCCAACCAGAATTCCTGGCGCACCTTTCTCGTCGAACTTCGACTTGATGTCAGTCGAGTTGACTCAATAGGTCACCGGCGTTCCAATAGGTCAAATATAATCAGGTGGTAAATCTTTCTTGTGCATTAATAACCACGGAGATACTCCGTCCTTCTCCTTTGGTATTTGATTGAGCATTAGGCAGGAGCTGCGTACAACTTCATGCCATAACGATTTTGGTAAACCAGCATTGGATATGATCGCTCTGGCTGATTCAACTACTGTTCTGTTCGCCCTCTCTACTCTTCCGTTATTTTGCGAGTGATACGGTTCACTTATGATCTGATTAATGTTTTGGGATTGATAAAAATTTTGAAGTTTCATATTAACACATTCTCCACCCCCGTCAGAGCAGACTTCAGCGGGATAGGATCCTGTTTTTCGATGTTGATTTTCAATGATAAAGATGATTGTATCTGCTGCATCGTTCTTGGCGCGCAACGGAAAACATGCAATATAACCTGAGTGAGAGTCGATTAAGTTAAGAATATATCTAAATCCTCCTTTTGACGTCAGATTTATTGGGCCCATTAGGTCAACGTTAATTCTTTTGAAAGATCAATTCGCTGTTTGTTGTCGACTATTGAATGGTTTTCTAGTGATTTTCGACTTGTCACAGCTGAGGCATTTGAATTCGCGCTTCTGATCTGCAGGAATAGTCACTTTGAGATATCGTTCCATCCTGTCAATACTCGCATGACCTAAAGATCTGTGAATTTGAAGGAGTTTTGCACTAGAGTAGTAGGCTTGTTTTGGTTCGCTTGACATGTCGATAACGAATAAGTTATTGACAATTTGTCCAGAGATAATGACCTTTCCTCGTGATGATAGATGAAACGTGCTAGGTTGCAATTTTGAGTCAACGGATAGACAGGCACCTTGGGTCATCAGAGCACCAAGTGAAATCAAATTAATAGTAGATTCAGGAACCCAGGTGGCGTTTGATAGGATTAAGTTTGCGTCTTTAGTTGACAAAGCAACCTTACCCGTTCCTTCAATTAGAAGGGCCGCGTCCTTCTTGCCAGTTTGAATGAGTTCGTTTCGATCACTAATAGACAAATCTATAAATGCCTGTTGATCTGTTATCATGTGCACGGAGCACCCAGAATCTAGAATGAAACGTTTGGATAATTGCTTATCACCGATTGATTTCCCGTCACAGAAAAACAAGTAGAAGTGAGCTTCGTTCGTGGTTTTTGGTTTTGTCTTCTTCTCTCGATTGTGTAAATTTGAAGGTTTTAGCTCGGGAAATTCAAACAAACAAGAGCTGGCCGGGTGTGACGTAACAGCAGGGTTATGCTTTCTGTTTTCGCACCTCGGGCCTCTATATAACGCTATATTCATAGGTTCAACGTTTTCAGCTTGGGCCATCGCCTTGTTTTTATGTTGAATGAGGTGGTTAAGCACCGTGTCAATCTTCATTTCGGAGGTCGAGTGCATTATTTGTGACTTCATAGCTTGCATGTTTGAGGGAAATTTAAAAAGGACTAAATATGCAACGATATTGGATGGCAAGTCAATCCCTACTTCTGACATCTTTTTCAAATATACCTTCACCGCAGTGACAAACACCTCGATGTTGGAGTCCATTGAAAGATGAAGAAATCCATTAAAAACCCTGGCTCGGTTTGCGGACTGAGAAGAAGCGAAGTGCGCCTGAGTCGAAAGCCAAATAAGCTTGGCATCATCCTTGTTAACGTCATCTATAACATTGTTGTATGTGTTTGAATTGAGTTTGGCGATGATATGTGCGACAAATTCTTGGTTTATTTCTTCGTCGAGTCGCCTTAGATCGTCAGGATCACTCATTATCTCAAAAATTCCACGTAATTTAAATAATTTTTCGAACTTCTTTCGCCACATACTATAGTTATCGGCCGTAAGTAGTGGAGTTGACTCTATTAGTGATTTGATGGCTAAAGATTGATAGTTCGTACTCGTATCCCCCCCTGGTCCTGGCGTCGTAGAAGGCCCCGGTCGTTCCATATTGATTGGCTTTGGCTTTTAACCGTGAGAAAATTTAAACAGGTCACCAAGACCAGGCTGAATGTATTCCAACAAAAGATTGAGAAGATAAGTATGAGATCTGAAACTGAGGTGAAATACAAAAACAACCAACAAGATATTACTGGTGGACAATCTGAAAATGAGATATGAGATTTAAGCTCAAGTAAGATGATCAGAATTGATGAGTGAGTGCGCCAGTTGAGATGATGCAATAGAAGAGATTAAGCGCCTTGAATAACTGAGAAAAGATCAGTGTGAGTGAGATGAGCTAGAAGTTGAGGCTGATGCTCTGAACGTCTTACTGGATAAACTGGCTGCTAGTCTTGTTCGCGTGCTTGACGATGATAGTTGTAAAAGATGATTGATATCTTGAGGGTTTGTAAGAGTTGGTTTGATTGATTGAGTATCTTGAGATTGGTCAGGTTGAGTTTGTAATCTTGGGTTGTTTGAATTGGAGGATTGATTAATTTGAGTTGGTTGATATTTGAAATGATCCGCGATCAGGAGCAGAGAGTAGCCGGGATAGATACTCGCGGGTGATGACTGAGTATGGAGTGTCCACAGTCACTCTGATAGAAGCGTATCATCACAAAACAGATAGAATCATATGTGTGGGAGAAATAAAACAAAAAGAAAGAATCGAATGAAAATATAGAAAAATAAAAATATAGAGGACAGAAATAACAAGCAACGTGCAGAGCAGCACAACATCAATACTGAAAAACTTTAACAGTCCTAACGTTAAATGCCAGTCAACTTCATGGCGTGGTATTGTCAACAAGTAGGCAATGGGGGTACAGGATGTGTTGAGACAAGCCACATATAGGTTCCTGACACAAAGAAAGCAAAAGATGATCTTCCCCAACAGTTTGATTAGTATGGTTCAATGTTGGTGCACAATTTTCAGGCCATGATCTTCAAGTTGAGTTTCTGAGACTAGGTTCCAAGGACCCTTAGGTGCGTAGTAGACTGGATAAATGAGAGTTCCCCCATTATCTATCTTTCCCACGTGAGTTATTTGAGCCTGTCCACCATAAGTGTTGAGATTCTTGGCCAGGGAAGTAGGATCACATAGGAGTGAAAAATTTCAGACCATGGAACAAGAGGCGCCAGAGTCATAGATTAGCTCCAGACAAGATTGGGAGGAAGTCATTGTGCTGTAGAGGCCCTCCTTGTGAATGTGAAATCCAGAGACCTCTGGGTTCAAATCCTCTTTGCTCACAAAGTCAACCCTTTCCTTGTCTGCCACATCTTCTTCCTTGTCAACTACATTTAGAGAGAGCTGGGTCTCAAGCCATCTGAGCTCCTTGGTGAGTTTTTTGAGCTGAGCCTGAACTTCCAAATCCCTGTTAGAGGGAGACTTCCTGGTTGGAGTGACTGAACTTGGCAAGGACACGCCTAGCCGGGAAGAGGGGTTTCTTCTGGGCTTGTTCAGCCTTTGGTCTCTAAGCCGCCCATCAATGAATGTGCCAGATAGGAAGTTTTGGAATCATGTGACTCATGTTGACTATCCTCCAGCATAATTTGGTTGCTTACAACCTCCAGAGTAAACGGGATGAGATTGTAGGAGGACTGCACTAGAGGAGATAGCAAGGAGTCGTGGAAAAGGGATTTAAGGAAGAGAACAGCCGCCATGCCTTGAGAGACTTCCAGAAAACGTAGCTTGGGAGGATGTCCTTCTATGGTCTCAGTGAGATCCACATATTGATTCTTGAATCTTGTGATGTGATCTCAAAGTGAGGTACCAGGTTCATAGGACAGATGGATGAGGCAAAACAACATGTCACTGGCAATGATGATGGATTTCTCACCACATGCCTTAGCAAGTGATTGGAAGGCCACAGAGAACTTGTTGTGGGATGACTTGATTTCTGACTGAAGATTGCGTTCTACCACCTCGTACAGTAGGCTGATGGCGTATGAGTTTTTCTTGGAATAGGTCTTGGTGCCTTTGTGAGATTCTATCCAACTTTTGTCAAGGATTTCTTCATGGCCTTTAACAATCAACAGATTTTCAAACCTGGTCTTCCAGTCATGCCAGTTGTGTCAATTGATCTTGATCAGTTTGACCTTGGTAGAATATTTGTTGTTGGACTGACCACTCAAGGAGTCCTTGATCTGAATATGGTGACCCTTGTCCACCAAGCTTGCCATTGTTTTTTTGCCTGCCACTGAGCGCCTGGGTTTCTTTTTCTTAAGAGCTACTTAGTGACCAAGGTTTGTCTTTTGCTACCATGAGAGAATTGGTGAAAAAACCTTTATTGAAGTCACTTGTGTATTTAAATAGCTCTTATAGAAATAAGACAAACTGAAAAGTAATGAAACAGAGTCATGATTTAATAAGACTGAGCGGTGATTGAGTGATTAAAAGATTTGAGAGACATGGGAGAGATGAAGGAAAGGAAGAGAACAGAACACGGTTAACTCCTGACGCGACTCAACTAGCCAAATCTTGTCCTGATGAGACGTATACGGGTGAAGAGAGTGAGTTAATGCTGCTTCTCCTAAACCTGCTTGTCTTGATGAGATACTGATTCAAAGAGCGTGTGGTGTATTGGCAATTGATCTTGAGATTTGAGATGGGGTTTCCTCTTCAGTCCTTCCTCCGCCTATCCTTCTCCTCCTACATCTTTCCTTGCTTCTTATTGTCCTTGGACGTTCAGCCACTCTCCGTGCAGAGCACGCGCATGCGCACTGTTGTGACAGCCGGACTCACGGCTGGGTCATCCATTGACAATTTTAGCCCGGTTTCTGCCGGAATTTGCACTTAGTTTGGCGCTTCTCAGCGGGAATTTGCGCGCATGAGTTTGCAAGAATTTGCGGGCTCATATGCGGGAATTTGCATGCGGTTTTGCGCTTATGAGCCCGAATTTGCGTGCATGAATTTGCGGGAATTTGCGCGCTCATGTGCGGGAATTTGCGCGCGGGGTTTGATGGGGCATTGCGCGCGGTTTTTGGGGAAATTTGGGCGGGGCTTGTGCAGAAGAATCTATTTCTGAAATAATATTTTTAGTTTCCAACTCCTTCTAAGTTATATTGATATTTTGATATTTTGTCTACTTTGAAAGGTTGCTCTGCATAAGTAGCAAGGTGACACTCTCAAACTTGTTTTGCCAGGGCACCCTGCTGGAAAGCTCCTCCTGACTCTGAATCTGCATCTGCCGTAGTGCCCCTTAGGCTCTTCTTGGATCTTTCCTCTCTCACCTCTGTTTTCCCTCTTTCATACTTTCTGCTTCTTTGGTTCATTTTTCCTTTCAGAATCCTTGTAAAAAATTCTCCTTGTCTCTTTCCCATTCTCCTATCTATCTTGTTCATTTCATTTCTTCTTTGCCATACAACTTTTTCCTTTTCTCTTCTCACCCATTGTTTTTGTTTTCTTCAAACTATGAAATCTCACACTCCTCTGCTGTGGGTGGTGGCCTTCAATGGATGGCTTTGATTGCCTGGGGATGAGACCCAATGGATGATATTACCATCCAAGGAAGATTCCCATCTTGAGAATGCATTTTGACAGGTAAATTGGCCCATCCAGCAATGGCACATTTAGCATAGTGGTTAAAGCATCACTCACTAATTTTGAGGTCATGGGTTCAAATCCCATAGTGTGAAACTAAATTTTGCATTGCAAAACAGCCACTTCCCTTCAAATTTTATGAAACTAATCAAATCCCTTGTTGATCCTCACCCCAGAAAAGTAATTGCATGGGAGGGAACAAGATGGGAGGAGATGACTTGAAAAAAATACAGAGATGTGGAAAAAATAGGAATTTCAAGCCTCAAAATGTCATACCATGAATTGAATCCCTTCTTGATCCTCACCCCAAGTGCAGTAGGTGCCTGGGAGGGAACAATATGGGAGGAGATGATTTTACAATCATACAGACACATGGAAAGAATAGGGCTTGAAACACTCAAAATGTTATAATATGAAGTGAATACCTTCTTGATTTTCACCCCAATTGTAATATGAGGATGGGAGGAGATGATTTGGGAAACATACAGAGACAGGGAAAGAATAGGACTTTTCAGCATTGGCTGAAGGGGAAATGTTTGGATAGCTCTTGAATCACTTCGTGATCTGTTTGGATGAAAGAGCCAGCCTAACTTTCTTTTATTCTTTAACTCAATGACCATCAGGATATAACCATCAAAAATTAGAGGTTGGAGGTTGTAAAAATTGTGTTTCATTGTTGGATCCAAAGCAAGCATCATAGTGGGAGGGAATTTTGAGCCAGTTTACCAGGATGATTTGATCAGCTCTCTTGAGCTGACTTGAGCCTTTGGAAGCTGATGGGGGAGGATTGTTGGATGTAGAGTTCCTTGGGGATGTTTGCTTTGGTCCATTGGATTTTTGAGTTGACTGGTGGTGGGAGGTTTTCTGAGGGGCCATTTGAAAAGAGAAAGAGGGATGAAGTGATGAAAGCAGGGATGAAGGGATGAAGCAATGAAGTGATGAAGCAATGAAGCAATGAGATTTAGGATGTGATGAAAGTGGGGATGAAGGGATGAAGAAATGAAGAAATGAAGCAATGAGAGTTAGGATGTGATGAAAGCAATAAAGTGATGACAGTGATGAAGCAATGAGAGCATTAAAGTGGTGAGAGTGATGAAGTGATGAGGGGATGAGAGTGATGAAGCAAAGAGGATAGGAAGAGATGAGAGAGATGAAGTGATGAGAGCAATGAATCAATCAGAGTGATGAAGTGATGAAGCAAAGAGGATAGGAAGAGGTGAGAGCAATGAATCAAATTTTTCAAATGAGTTTGGAGGTAGAATTTTCCCCATGAGGTTGAAGGTTGAAACCAGGGGTGATGATGTGGAATGATGTGTGGTTGAGGTGGTGAAAGCCTTTAAATAGTTTATTTGAAAAAACTCATTTATTTTCAGGTAACTCTGACAGGTCTGATGTGAAATAAGTGAGTTTTTTGATTTTTAATAGTGGATTTGGGTTGAAACCTGCCATTAAAAAATGGCAGGTTTGCTCAACTCTGATACACCCTAATAGTTCTGAAATAAACTTTGACACCCATCAGTCCTTTATTGAATCCTTTGATTATTTGGCCCTAGATGCCTTCCCTGATGTCTCTTTTGCTGTCAACTACCTGTTTTCATGCAGTAAGCATCCCAATCACCCTCACTCAAATGGTCTGAAGCACCTCATACAGTACATGGCTTTGACTGCACATAACTAGTTGTTTTTCAAACCTGTGGAAACAGCCTTGCAACTCTGGATCAACACTGACTGGGAGGGGGGGGTGAGTAACACTGATCCACTCTGGGTTTCATTACTCTTCTGAATAATTCCCAATATCTTGGGCATCCAAAGATTAGAAGAAAGCTGTCCCATTGAATTTTAACACAGAATATGTCTCACTTGGGATGGCAGCATCAAGTTTTGTTTCCTTACTTCTACTAGTGTATATTGACCCCAAATTAGCAGAGGAAAGCCTTTTTCCTGGTGCAAAAGCTTGAGTAAAGTAGATGCATGGCCTCCATCCAGTTTGCGGCTAAGATTTCAGAGAACAATGCTGGCTGCCCAATTTTTTTTTAAAGGAGGTCAATGTTGGTATTTTCCAACCCTCAAGAAACCAATATTTTTTTAGAGGTAGATCTTTATCAAGCTGTTTTCTTCTATTGATTCCCATCTGTTATGAGATAATTGCACAACTATATTGGTGACCGGTGATAACAACTCAAGGTCTAAAATGCATCGCATCTCCCACAGTTTCTTTTTTTTAAACAACATGATGCATATTCTGAACCTTTGCATGAAGTGGGTGGATACAGAAGAACAACCAGTGGATATTATGACCAAAAGACTTGAGCCAAACAGACAACTAGAATTTTGTCAAAGATTTTTCTATGAGCAAAGTTGGTGGGGCTGCTGGTAGGAGTGAACAAAACTAGCCTTTACATTATGTATCTCACACGTTGTTTGTCACCAGTTCCGTGAGAGTTGTATATACACAGTATATTATCACAAGCCGCGGACCTATCGAGAATAAGTAATGAACTCGTACCTTTTAAAAATAACAGGGAGGCATACCCGGAAGGTCCTCCCTCCTCTTTTCCCGAGATGACCGGGGGTGACCGTAGCACCCTGTGGACTCTGGGCTGACCATCGGCGTCATCCGGGGTGTTCCTTGTCAGTCTGAGTCTGCGCCCCATCGATCGGAAGCACACCTCACACTCGGCTACAGACTTCCAAGTCCAGCAAGAAGCTTCTTCTCCTCATATCATCCACCATGTCATCGACTATCCTCACTCGACCTGTGCTCTCTCAACGAGCTGCCCGGCTGGTCCTCGGCCCCAATCCCACTCGGTCCTTCTCCTCCACTCCGATCCCAAATGCAACTCTGAAAGAAATCGAAACTCGGCTCAAGTCGGTGCGAAACATTGGAAAGGTGAACACTAGACTGGTTTTAGAGCCTATGCAGGACTAGATTTCGTTGATTTTTGATACATTTCCCGGCATTTTTTTTTTTTTTAAAAAAAAAATCAAAACACACCTTCACACACATATACACCTACACCTACACACACGGCACAGATCACCAAGTCAATGAAAATGATCGCCACGACCAAGTTGAGCAAGGCCCAACGAGCGATGAACGATGCCAAAGCTTATGGTGAGGCCAATGGCGTCGTCTTCAAAGAGTCTTCATTGTCGGAGGAACTCTCTGCTGGTTCCGACTCAAAAAAGACGTTGTACGTCGTCGTCAGTAGTGATAAAGGGTTATGCGGTGGCATTCATTCGAGCGTCTCCAAGCGCGCCAAAGCCGAGTTGGGTGAAAACAGTGAAGCTCAAGTTGAGTAGTCCCGCTGACCCTAGTGTCAAATTGAGATTATTTTATTCAAGTTCAACGTCTAACTGGGTAATAGTGTGATGACTGACTTTCACTTTCTCGCCGTATCAAGCTCGTCGTGGTTGGTGACAAACCTAAAGCCCAGCTCGGCAGAGTGGTTCCCAAAAATATCGTACTCTCATTCAATCAAATCGGTAAACAAGTACCGACTTTTGCCGATGCTTGCGTCATTGCGGACCTGATCGAAGAGAAAAAGTTGGATTTCGACAAAGTCAAGCTGATTCATAACAAATGGATTAGTGCCTTGAGCTACGAATCTACTGTTGTCGAAGTTTACAATGCCGATGCTCTCAAACTGGCTCGTTAGTAATTTTGAAGTTACTTTTGATGGTGATGGTACCGCCAAGGTCCGACTAATCTTTCCTTTCGTTTTCGTGGCGCAAACAAACTTGTAGCTAAATTCGCTGCCTACGAAGTTGAGGACGACCAATTGATTAAAGATTTATCGTCCTTCGCCCTCACCAACGCCATCTATACCGCGCTTGTCGAGGGCTATGCAACTGAAATCTCAGCTCGTCGAAATGCGATGGACAATGCTACCAGCAACTCTCAGACCGTGATCGCCGGTTTACAGATGAAATTCAACCGCATGAGACAGTCCCAAATCACCAACGACCTTGTGGATGTAAGTCGCTCTGCCTTTCCCAGACTACAGGCGGGTGTAACTGATCGCCTCGCTTGGTGTATTTTACCATCAGATCATCACCGGTGCCAACGCTTTATGAAATACCGGGAATGAGTTGAAATTCAGAAAACGTTAGATTGATCTGGTCAAAGCGTTTGCCCCGATCACCGCGCCATCATACAAATGAGAACGCCATGTTGGTCTGACTTGGATGATCTTTTTGTATATATGGGCGATCATGCTTTCTACTAGTTCAACCTTGTCTTGATTGTAATAGGGGCAAGGCATTGCTCTGTTCTTGGCGGCTTTGGCCTTACAAACCATTTCATAACTTTACTGACGCAATTTAGAGAGCTAAGATCACAATTCGTGAGGAACTGTATGCTCTCCCAAAGGTAAATTTTTAAAGCCGATGTGATCGTTGAACCTTTGGGGTCATCGCAGTGCTTCACCTACTCCTCGATCTTCGCCCTTGAGATTTTGATGTCATATGCTCTCAAACGGAAGTTTAACCACAATTCTTGGGGGATACGATCTTGAGGCCTTACGTCCAAGCCTTGATTTGAGAATGGTGATCAGCTCAAAAAGAAATAGCTCAAGCGAAGAATCTGGTTAACATGAGTTACCGCAGTGGTGAGGCCCTTGAAGCTTGTAAAACAAATTCTGAGTAGTGGCACTGACATGAGCGTTTTCGGTTTTTGTGGCGAGAGGATGAGTATATCTCCAATGAGGTTGGGGTTTGATGGAAGATGGAAGAAATGGGTGGATGATGCTTCCCAACGCATGTTTCAGTGTGTGGTTACCTCGATATAATATACTTTCAAAACCCCACTTACATATGAATGTGTGGGTAAGTCTGACACCCCTCTTGTGAACAAAATTTTGATGGTGTATTTGAAATGGAAGATTTGGATGAAACCTGCCATCAAGATAATGGTGGAGTGACTTACTCTGATACTTCCTATGGTGGTTAAGAATAGAATTGGCCATTTTATAAAATATATCAACCATGGATATGACAGGTGTATGAATAGGTCCCTCCTAGGGGAAACCAGTCAAAACCAAATCTTGATTATTTCCCACCTGGTCTTGGGCTCTGATATCAATCTTGAGAAAACAAAATATTTTGGCTATTTTTGTTGGCCAATTTTAAATTTGCAACCTTGCAACCCCCGTTCACAACTAAAAATGGGTTGCATGGCGCAATTTGCAACCCATTTTGGGTTGCAAACAGCCATTTGCAACCCATTTTGGGTTGCAAACAGCCATTTGCAATCCATTTGAGTTGCAAACAACCATTGGCAACGCAGGTGGGTTGTGAATGGCATTTGCAACCCAGAAGGGGCTGCAAACTGCGCCACGCAACCCATTTTGGGTAGTGAATGGCAAAAAAAAAACAATTTTGATTTAATAAATTATTTCATTTTATTTATATATATTAGGGTGTATCAGAGTTAAGCAAACCTGCCATTTTTTAATGGCGGGTTTCAAAACCGCCATTAAAAATCAAAAAAAACCACTTATTTCACATCAGACGTGTCAGAGTTACCTGGAAATAAGTGGGTTTTTTTAAGTAAAGTCCATAAAGGCTTCCACCACCTGTCCACTTCATACACCCCTGGTTTTCCACCTCTAACCTTGGGAAAATTCTACCTCCAACCTCATTGGAACAAAATATGATTCATTGCTCTTCATCACTTCATCACTTTATTGCTTTCATCACATCCAGCTAAATCTCATTGCATCACTATCCTCATCACTTCATCACTCTCAGCCCTTTATCACTTTCATCACATCCAGCTGATTCTAATTGCATCACTATCCTCATCACTCCCTCACCCTCATTGCTTTATTGATTTAATCACATCCTAACTCTCATTGCTTTATCCCTCTTGTCACTTCATCACTCTCATCTCTTGCTATCCTCTTTGCTTCATCACTCTCATAATGGTCCCTCAGTAATCCTCCCCCTCAAGTCCACTAAACACTGCAATGGACCAAAGAAAACATCCCCCAGGAACTCAAAATCCAACAATCCTCCCCCATCAGCTTCCAAAGGCTCAAGTTAGCTCAAGAGAGCTGATCACATCATCCTGGTAAAATGGCTCAAAATTCTGTCCAACTACAATGCTTGCTTTGGATCCAACAATGAAACATGTGTTTGCCAACCTCCATCCTCTAAGGTCAATGGTTATCTCCTGATGGCCAATGAACTCAAGAATAAAACAAAAGGTAGGCTGGATCTGTCATCCAAACAGATGAGGGAGTCATTCAAGAATTATTCAGCCAAGTAAAAAAAGGCCCACTCCATGTCAATTTCCACCGGCTTTGGTATCACTGACTACAACAAAGCCAAGGAATCAACTTGGTGGTTGATAAGTTGGACTCCATTTGTCCTTTTTATATTCAAATGGATGAAATCTTTGGAAAGAAGCCCAACATCACCCCTCTATCTGCCTTTGATGCCCAAAAATCTGATTCAGTTGATGCCAAGGACTTGGCTGGGGATGCTCAGCCTAGCAATGAGGACCTTGATGAAACCTTTGCCTTTGAGTGGCCCCCATCCAATGCCAAGGAGGATATTCAAACACAATCAGCTCCAATCACATCTACTTCTGCATTGATTGATGAGTCAAACCCAAACTTGGACCCCTCACTTACTTCTTTTGATTGCTCTCTTCCTGGGGTGGAAGAACTGGAGAACTTGGCAGATGAGGAGGATGCCATTCCCATATCACCATTGCCATCAAAATCTGCTCAAGTAAGGAAACAAGTTCTTTTCTCTTCTGTCTGGTTAATACTGAATCATTTAGATTCAAAATAAACAGGCTCATCCATTCCTGAATGGCCAAAAACTCAAGAAAATGGGGCCTCCAAAATCCCCTTCAAATGAGAGCAATGATGTTCCCACACAAACCTCCTCTGCAAAGGGAAAGCAAAAGGCCCCCAATTCCATCAACATCAACCACAATAGTATCCAAAAGAGGAGAAACACTTCAAATTTTCCAGGCTTTGAGGAGATCATGGAGAAGCAAGATTCAAGAAAGCCCATTGGATTCTCCTTGCTTTCAAAATCAAGCTCATTCCTATTCCCCTATGAAAAACAGTGAAATCACAAATTGAATCTGAAAAACTTCAGTTTGAAAAGGAGAAGTGGGATTGTCAACTGGCTATCAATTTGCAAAAGCAGAAAGCAAAGAGTTTGGCTCATCAACAAAAATGGGATGCAAAGTGGAAGTTGAAACAGGCTTAGCTAGAATTTCACAAAGAGGAAAAGGAGAAGGATTGACAGAAAGCACAACTGGAAATGGAGAGGGAATGACTGGCAAAAGAAAAAAAAGGATAAGTGGTCAATGGCTGCGGCATACATTGGTAGCAGTAGAACAGTAGATGAATTAAAGCAGACTACTCAAATGCTGGGCTTGTAAATATATTTGCTTTGATGAAAAACTTAAAACAAAAAAAAACATTTTTGATTACAACAATGCTTAATACTATTTTTAACCCAACCAACAAAAAAACATTTTTTCTTTATATTTATATTTTTTTCCCGGAGTATATTTTACCACTCCCCAAGTCCCTGCAAGTTTTTTGAGTTGTTTTGTTGATTTGCATTGACATTGCCATTCTTGTATGAGTGGCAGTCTCCACAGCAGGAAAATTACAGTGCTTGTACTTATTGGCTGCCAAAACCATTTTCACTATACCTATTTGCTTGAAAAAAATTCCAAAGCCAAGTTCAGGAAAAAATGGCTCTCCAATACTTCATATTCATCCATAGTTTCAATAAGTTTTCCATTTGATTTCTTGGTTGGAACTGCAAGTAAAAAGGAATACTCAGAGATGTCACCTTTGTCAATGTAACGTGAGTTGTAAAAAGAGTTGGATGTGAAAGTGACATGCGGACAGCAGTCAAAGAGAGTAGGCCTAGAGCTAAATTTGAGTGATGAGAAGGAGGGGATGTGGTTTTCCTTCATTATTTCACCATTTGATTCAAAGGGAAGTCTGGCCAAATTGCAAAAAAGTTTCCCTAAAATTCAAGAGACTTTGTCTGCCTTAAGATTGAGGAAAGCCTACTCTTGAGGGGAAGATTGAATAGATGATTACTTCACATAGCATCCAAGTAAATCAAAGGGTTCCATCAATTTTTTCCATCCAATCGCACACATTTTTCCACCCCAAGATCTTGAGGGACAAACAGTGTTGAAATTTTTTTTTGACTGGTGAAGGAAAGTTGTCACAAAGTTGATGTCCTTCTTGTCTTGGTCAGAAAGTTTCTCCAACAGGACAAATTCAATTATTTCAACAAGACCATTGTGATCAGATTCATTGAGAACAATTGATTTTCCATGGCTGAAGAAATGGAATTGCTTGATTGTCTGCTTGGCATGTTTGAACTCAGTGGGTGAGGGTTTTTAATTGTTCTTTTTCTTTTTGGCAGTGATGGCAGGATACAGATCAAAAGGTTGTAGTTTCTGTCCTGACCACACAACTTTTTGATGGATTCCCCCCTCTGCAAGTCCCAAAGAGATTTCTGATGCCCTCATTTTATCCCTCTTTTGCTTCAAATCCCTCTGCTTGCCATCTCTATTTATGTTTTTCACCTCATCTCCTTCCATCTTGTTCCCTTCCAGGCAAATTCTCCACTTGGGGTGAGGATCAAGAAGGGATTCAATTTGGAGTATAACATTGTGAGTGCAGTGGGAGAAGGGATTGCATTGAAGGAAAAGGGGTCAAAGAAGGGTTACAAAAAAAAACCCATTTCAGTCATGTGATCACCAAAAAAAAAATTACTGGGTGTGGGCATGAGCTAATTGGGCCAGGCTTATTACAAAAAAAAGTTAATGTCATCACCAAAAAAAAATAAATAAAAAAAAAAAATACCACGGTGTGAGCAAATTGGGCCAGGCTTTGGGGTGGGCCTTGGGTTGGGCTTTGGGCCGGGCTGGGTGGGCCAGGGGGGATGGCGCCAAGCGGCAAGGCAAGGGAGGGGGGTGGCTTGCGGGGGATCAAGGGGGGGGCAGATGAGAGCAAGGCGGGGGGTGGGGCCAGCAAGCCAAGGAAGACCAAGGGGGGGGGGCAAGCTGAGCTGGGAGGGGGGGGTGGGGCCAGCCGGCCAATGGAGACCAAGGGGAGGGGGAAGGGGCGGCAAGCCGGGCAAGGAGGTGGGGGGCAGTGAGCCAAGCAAGGAGGGGGTGGGCAGACCAGAGAAAGGGGGGGCAGGGTTGGCAAGACTGGAGCAAGGAGGGGGTGGGCGGACCAGAGCAAGGGGGGGCAGGGCCGGCAAGCCAAGTGAGATGGGAGGGAGACCAAGGCAGGGGGGAGAGGGGGGGGTGTTGGTGAGTGAGTTGGAGGGAGTGAGATGGGGTGAAAGGGAGGGAAAAGGGGAATGAGGAGGAGGGAGGGGGGAGCTTACCTGGGGAATCAACCAAGGGGGTGGGGGGGGCCTGAAGGGGGATGGAGGTGGATGAATCAAAGGATGAGCATTGGATGATGGGGAGGATGAGGAGGAGGGGGGGAAGCTTACCAGGGGTGCCAACCAAAGGAGGAGGGGAGGTGGTGGGTGAGGTGAAGGTGGTTGGTGAGGAGGAGGAAGGAGTGGACCGCCTGGTGGTTTGGTGGGGTGAGGTGGGTGGTTTTACTGGTGGTTTGGTGGATGGTTTGACCAGTGGTTTGGTGGGGTGAGGTGGGGGGTTTGGAATTTTTGATTTTTTTTTGCCTAAGTCCACCCCACCAAATGAGAAAAAAAAAACTAACTCAGCCTAGGAATCTTGGGTGAACAACCAAAGCCAAAAAAAATTGGTGAAGGGATTTTTTTACTAATTAAAAATAAAACATCACTCATAAATGCAAGCAAGGGTGAGAGGAAGAATCTGTTCTCTCATAGAAAAATATGAGGGACAATATGAGACAGGGATGACTTGAGTTGGATCAGGGATATCATCTTCAAAAAATTTTTCCCATTCATCTTTGATGTCAGCCAAAAGATTGTGAAGGATAAAACAAGTGATAATCAAGTTGATGAGGAATTTCATGTCTTTGGGGGTTTGAAGCTGGTTGTGCATTTCCCTTAAGCTGGCCCATCTTCCTTTCAGGACTCCTATGAAATGCTCAATCCAAACTTTTGATTGGTCAAGATGATATTTGAAATCAGTTTTTCCTTGATTGTTGGACAAAACATTCTGGTATGCTGGAACCACATATTTCCCACTAGCATAAGCTGAATTGGCCAGAAGGTATTGATCTTAGTCAAAGTAGTTCTCTGGTTGTTGGGCAATCTGCATCCAATTGAAAACATATGAATCATGACAAGAAACCAGAAGGCCAGCATGGAGGGATATGAAATTCTTGTTGTTATCACAAACAAGTTGTAGTGCCACAGAGTATCTATACAAACCAATAAAACAAATTTTGTCAGTGTTTCATCAAAGGATTTGGAAAGGAAATGAATAAATTGCCTTTTTTCCAATCAAAATAGTGGTTGCCATCTAGCTTGGGTTTTTGACTTAAAGGGATGGTGGTTCCTTCAACAAACCCAATGCAACCAGGAAAGCCTTTGGTCTCCATTAATTGAGATATATCCTTGTGTTCTTATTTGGTTGGCCAAGAAAGGACTGAGAGATGGAAAGATAGGATAGCAATCATGACTCTTTTGGTTTATGAGTCAATGGTTACATAACCAACTGATCATAGATTTTCTAATTGATGAATTGCTGCCCCATTTTGATTTGATCCCAATCTACAAAGAGCAACAGCCAGTTGGATAGCTGGATTGTGTTGAGTTTTCCAAGAATTGTTCTGGAAGATGTGGTGGTCTTCAATCATCTCCAAAAGCTTTATGAATGAAGGAAATAGAGTTTGGAACAGTTGCTGGAAGCTTAAGTCAGGGAGGAGATGAACCTTTTGCCTTTCATACATAGGGTTGTGGAGAGTTTTTCTTCTTGGAACCATGTATTGATTTTTTAATAGAGCATTCAAAGCCAACCAATTTGATTCCAAATTGGAGTCTGAATTGGAGTCTGAATGGTAGTAAAATACTGACAAAAGTTCAGTCAGCTTTTTTACATTTTAAACTTGCTGCCGGGAAGTTTGATGGGACATGCTGAGAAAGATGGTAGTTTGATGTGGGTTGATGGGATGATGATGGGATTTGTGTGAAGATGGAGATGTGAAGCAATAGAAATGTGAAGCAATG
This sequence comes from Puccinia polysora, assembly GCA_025617555.3. Taxonomy (NCBI): domain Eukaryota; kingdom Fungi; phylum Basidiomycota; class Pucciniomycetes; order Pucciniales; family Pucciniaceae; genus Puccinia; species Puccinia polysora. The sequence goes on along the minus strand of CM062615.1, from coordinate 1,143,104 downwards.
GAGATGAGATGTGTGTGATGTGATGGAGATGGGATTGGTATGGATTTTCTGATGTGGATGGGTTTTCTGGATGTGATGGATGGTGGATGGATGATGATGTATAAATGGCGGGTTTAGTGGCAGGTTTTATGTTTTAAATCCGCCATTCTCATGAAACCCGCCATTTTGAAATACACCAGTTAGGGGGTATGTGTATTTCAGAAACCCACCATTAAAAATGGTGGGTTTGGTCAAAAAAATGGCAGTTTTCTAATGGCGGGTTTGCTAACTCTCATATGCCCTATTTTTTTTTTATATTTATATTTTTAATTTAATTTAATTAATTAATTTATTTTTGATATATATATTAATTTTTTCATTCATTTCATTTTAGGGCGTTAGGTTTTTCACACCCCCAAACCTGGAAAAAATGGGGCTTGGACATCACCACAATGTCCTGCAACATCCACCACCCACGCGGTAAACCTGAAAAAAACATGGTTTCTAGGGGTTTCCAAAAAATAAAAAACCCCTGGGGGCTAGGGGGGCCTCTCAAACCCCTATAGAATAAATCCTAAGAATTTTTGAAATTTTTAAGGCCTTCAAAATTGCCCCAAAAAAACTGAAAAAAAAATGTTCCACATCTCAAATCTTTTTACATTTTTAATCTTTTTTTTGTTGATCATTTTGAAAAATCTGAAGAGACAGAAATTTTCCAAATATGGCTGGCCATTCAATCAGAATTTTTCAGAATTTCAGTACTTCACTTTTGTGCCAGAAAATGGGATTTACATAAAAAATGAGACATTATTTTCACTTCTTTTTTTTTGTTATTTTTCCATGAGATTTTCCAAATTTTCAGTTTCCAGTATTTTAGTTGGCATTGTGAAGGGCCCCAAAAAATCATCTTAGTGGGTGTTGAGTTTTGAATTTGATTGCTTGACTTGTGTTGAGTAGTGATGTGTGATTGGTTGATTGGTGTTGAGTTGTGATGATTGGTGATGGTTGTAATGATGGTGCGGTGTGGAGTGGATTCTGGATTTTGAAAGGTAATGTTGTGGTTGAGAAGCGGATTGGACCGCCCAAAGAGGTGAGGAGGAGGCAGGAAATCATTCAAAATCACATTGAATATCAGATTATTCATATAGAAGAGCCCAAAAATGCGGACCTACACCAAAAAGGGGTTTAAACATGGTATTTTGAGGTTAGAAATTCGAGGGCAAAAGCAAGGTCCAAAAAATATGAAAAATATATTTATTTTTAATTTGAAGTGAATTTTAAAAAATTAAACTCAGTTTTTCCATAAAAAGCATCAAAATAGTTTCAGAAATTGCCTCAAAACGCACCCCAAAACAGACACTTCCCATTATTGTTGTAGATGCATCAATTTTTTTTGGGTGTACAATTGATCCTAAAAATCCCCAAATAATTTTTTTGGGACCTTCACAATGCCCACTAAAATACTGCAAACTGAAAATTTGGAAAATCTCATAGAAAAATAACAACAAAAATAATTGAAAATAATGTCTCATTTTTTGTGTAAATTGCATTTTCTGGCGGGCAAGTGAAGCACTAAAATTCTGGAAATATTATAATTGAATGGCCTTCAATATTTGAAAATTTCTGCATCTTCAGATTTTTCAAAATGATCAACAAAAAAATATAAAAATAAAAATGTGAAAAGATTTGAGACATGGAGTGTTTTTTTATTTTTCAGTTTTTTGGGGGCAATTTTGAATGCCTTAAAAATGGCCAAAATTCTTAGGATTTATTCTACAGGGGTTTGAGATGCCCCCCTATCCCTCCATTTTTTTTTTGACAACCCCCAAAAACTGTGTTTTTTCCAGGTTTACCGCGTGGGTGGGGGATGTTCCAGGATGTTGTGGGGACGTCAAAACTGCGTGTTTTCCAGGTTTGGGGGCGTGAAAAACCTAACACCCTTCATTTTTTTTTTATATTTATATTTTTAATTTAATTAATTAATTTAATTTTTATTTATTTATTTATTATTTATTTATTTATTATTTATTTATTTATTATTTATTTATTATTTATTTATTTATTATTTATTTATTTATTATTTATTTATTTATTATTTATTTATTTATTATTTATTTATTTATTATTTATTTATTTATTATTTATTTATTTATTATTTATTTATTTATTATTTATTTATTTATTATTTATTTATTTATTATTTATTTATTTATTATTTATTTATTTATTATTTATTTATTATTTATTTATTATTTATTTATTATTTATTTATTATTTATTTATTATTTATTTATTATTTATTTATTATTTATTTATTTATTTATTATTTATTTATTTATTTATTTATTTATTATTTATTTATTATTTATTTATTATTTATTTATTATTTATTTATTTATTTCATTTTATTTTTTTATATTTTTTTCATATTCATATTATTAATTTAATGGATTAATTTTTTATTTTTTTATCATAATAAAACAAATAAATAAGATAAAAAAATTAATATTTTTTAAATATATATATATATATATATCCATTTGCGACTCAGATTGGTTTCAAATGGTGTTTCACGCCCCATTTGCAACCCCAGGGTGGCAAATTTAACATTGGACTTTTTTTTATATATTTCAAAAAATTGAAAGCTGAATTTTTTTTCTTTCCCCTCTTCCCAATTTATCCATTAAGAAGTAGATTTCAAATTCTCCCAATTCCTGTCTTCAGGTCAATCCTCATTAGAGAAGCTTCATGAAATTCACAGGACATTTGCTCAATGTGTTCATGTGAGTTCTGTCAGCATGTCTGGACAACAGCCATGAGCCTGCGCCGTGCGTCAATGTGTGACAACCTCTCCAGAGGCCCCCATGTTCTTCTAATCCTTATCTGCCCCCTGGTTCAATCTCCAGATCCAACTTAGTCTGAGGATTGAAGTCTCTCTCTGATTTGGCCCAGTATCCACTCTCTCCCCCACCTCTCTTCTTTTCCTCTCAACCTCCTCTCATCAGCTTCAAAGTCACACCAGGATACCCTATGCCCCATTGGTCTTTGTCTCAAGTCTGCTTGCTCAACCCATCCAAACATTGGCCAAGCCAAAAACCAGGAGGAGCTACGATCAGATCAAGCTGAGGTAACTAATACAACCCTGCTCCCCAGCCCGTGTCTCCATGTTACAACATCCCCAATCAGTCCTGTCTCCATTTTGTGCATCTTCTTTCAACTCTTTTTCATTCCTCCCCCACTTCTAAAAGGGTTCTATCTGTTTAAAATCAAACCTCCTAATTGCACATTCAGGGCAATAGGTCTTGCCTGTTGAGCTCTCTCAACAGGTGACACTGTCTTACTTTCCATCCAAACTTCATATGCAAGTTTTTCTGTCTACCTAACATATTTCATAATCAGATTTCTTATTACTCTAAGATAGTCTATGCATGTATGATTAAATCATCTGACTGAAATAAAGAGTAAGTTAAAATATCTCAGTGATGACCAAGACAAATATCAAGTATCCAAAGCTAATTTTTATTTTCTGAATTGGGTTTTGCTATTGATTTCAAAAAAAAAGGTGTTGTTAAAATGATTTGTGCAGCAAATAAGTACAAGAACTGTAATTTTCCAGCTGTGGAGACTGCCACTCATACAAGAATTGAAATTTCTATGCAAATCAAAAAAACAACTCAGAACAATTGCAGGGACTTGAACAGTGGAAAATTTTACTCTAGGAAAAAATTTTTAAATAAAAATACAAAATATTTGTTCATTGGTGGAGTTCAAAATAGTTTAAAGCATTGTTGTAATCAAAAGTGATTTTTTGATTTTTCTTTTTTAAATTTTTATCCAAGTAAATATATTTACAAGCCAAGCAATCAAGTAGTTTTCTGTATTTATTCCACTATTCTACTTCTGCCAATACATGCCATGGCTACAGATAAACTATATTTTTTTCCATGGCAAGTTTATCCCTCTCCTTTTCCAGTCAATCTTCCTGTCAATCCTTCTACTTTTCCTCTTTTTGAACCTGCAACTCAGCCTGTTTCAATCTCCTCTTGGCATCCAATTTTTTTTTGATAAGTCCACTATCAGCTTTCTGATTTTGAAAATCAATAGTCAGTTGATGATCCCACCTTTGCTTTTAAAATTCAATTTTTTTGGATTCAATTTGTAATTTCATTGGTTTTTATAGGGGAATACCAATGAGCTGTATTTCAAAAGAAACAAGATTCCATCAATGCACTTACTTGAATCTTGCCTCTCCATGAGATCTTCAAAGCTGGAAAAATTGGAATTGTTTTTCCTCTTTTGATGGCTATTGGGGTTGATATTGATGGAATTGGAGGAATTTGGATTTCCCTTTGCAGAGGAGCTTTTTGTTGAAATTAAATCACTATTATCTGAAGGTTACGTGGGAGGAACCATTGGCTTGAGGTCTTTGCCATTCAGGAAAGGATAAGGCTGTTTTTCTAGATTTTAAATCAGTTGAGATTAATCAGAAAGAAAATAAATTGCTTCCTTAATTGAACAGATGTTGATTGTAATGGAAAAACTGGAATGTCTTGCTCCCCATTGGCCAATTCTTCCATCCCAGGAAGGGGAAAAATCAAAGAAGTAAGTGAGGGATCCAAGCAAGGGTTTGAAGGGTTGATCAATGCAGATGTGGACATGATTGGAGCTGGCTGTGTTGGAATATTGTCCTCCACATTTGATTGGGGCCAGTCAAAGTTTTCATCAGGATCATTGTTGCTTGGATGAGCATCCACAGCCAAGTCCTCAGAATAAATGGAATTGGATTTTCAGGCATCAAAATCAGCTAAAGGGGCAGTTTTTGTCTTCTTTCAAAATACCTCATCCATTTTAATATAAAAAGGAAAAATGGAGTCCAAATTATCAAACACCTAGTTGATTCCCTTGGCTTTATCCAAGTCCATGGTACCAAAGCCAGTGGAGATTGAAATTGAGTTGGCCTGTTTGTACTTGGCTCAATAATTCTTGAATTGCTCCCTCATCTGTTTGGATGAAAGATCCAGCCTACCTTTTTTTTTATTATTTATTTCATTTTCCATAGGGAGATAAACATTAAAATTAGAGGATGGAGGTTGGACCACTTGTGTTTCATTGTTGGATCCAAAGCAAGCATCATAGTTTGAGGGAATTTTGAGCCAGTTTAACAGGATGATGTGATTGGCTCTCTTGAGATGGCTTGAGCCTTTGGAAGCTGATGGGGGAGAATTTTTTATTGTAGAATTCCTGGGGGATGTTTTATTTTGTGCAAAACCCACCATTAAAAAAATTGTGAGTGCGCTAACTCTGATATGCCCTAATATATGAATGGATACAATAGGTTGTATCAGATTTAGCAAAACTTCCATTATAAATCCACCATTTGTTTTGAACAAACCCGCCATTAAAAATGGCGGGTTTCTGAAATACACATACCCCTAACTGTTGTATTTCAAAATGGCCTGTTTCATGGAAACGGCAGATCTCAAACATCAAATATTCCTTTCTGCATCATCATCCATCCACAATCCATGGCATGCAAAACACCCATCCACACCTCCACCTCAGTAAATCCATACCAATCCAATCTCCATCTCTTCACACAAATCTCATCTCTGTTGCTTCCAATCTCCATTGCTTCACAAGCATCCCATCATCATCTCATCACCCCTCATCAAATCACCATCTTCCTCAACATGTCCAATCAAACTTCCTGGCAGCAAGTTGAAAACACATAAAAGCTGACTGAAATTTTTTATTATTTGACCCCAATTCAGACTCTGATTTGGAATCAACTTGGTTAGATTTGAATTTTATATTGGAAAAGCAATGCATTTTTCCAAGAAGAAAGACTCTCCACAACCCTATGTATGAAAGGGAAAAACTTCATCTCCTCCCTGACTTAAGCTTCCAGCAACTGTTCCAAAATTTATTGCCTTCATTAATGAAACTTTTGGATATGATTGAAGACCACCACATCTTCCAGAACAATTCTTGGAATCTTCAACAAAATCAAGCTATCAAACTGGCTTTTGATCTTTGTAGATTGGGATCAAATGGAAATGTAGCAGAAATTCATGGATAAGAAAATTTATTCTCAGTTGGTTATGGAACCATTGACTTATAAAACAAAAGAGGCATGATTGATATCCTATCTTTCAATTTCTCAGTTCTTTCTTAGCCAACAAAAGAAGAATTAAAGGATATATCTCAAGTAATGGAGACTGAAGGCTTTCCTGGTTGTACTTGTTTTGTTGATAGAACCACTATCCCCTGGAGTAAAAAACCCAAGCTAGATGGCAAACAATATTTTGATTGGAAGAAAAGGCAATTGATTCATTTATTTTCAAAATACTTTGATAAAACACTGACAAAATATGTTTTATCTGTTTGTCTGGATACTCTGTGGAACTACAGCTTGTTTTTTATAACAACAAGAAGTTCATATCCCTCCATGCTGGCCTTCCAGTTTCTTGTCACAATTCATATGTTTTTAATCAGATGCAGATTTCCCAACAACCAGAGAAATAATTTGAACAAGATCAATAACTTCTGGCCAATTCAGCTTATGCCAACAGGAAATATGTTTTTCCCGATTATTAGAACGCTTCTTTCAATGATCTAAAAACAACCAATTTCAACTTTCATCTTTCTCAATAACACGTTTGGATTGAAGATGCAATAGGTGTGCTGAAAGGAAGATGGGCCAGCTTAAGGGAAATGAAAAACCAGCTTTAAAATTCCAAAGACATGAAGATCCTCATAAACTGGATTATCAGTTGTGTAATCCTTCAAATCTTTCTGGCCAACCTCAAAGATGAATGGGACAGAATATTTGAAGAAAAAATTCCCAATCCTCCTCAAGTCAACCCTGACTCATCTTTTCCCTCATCTTCTGCTATGAGAGATTAGATTCTACCCCTCAAACTCACTCACTTTGATGAGTAAAATTCAGTTTTGAAATAGGTAAAAAATCACATCACAGTAATTTTTTTTGTTCAACCAAGAATCCTAGGCTAACTCCAGGTTTTTTTTTTTTGACAAAACAAAACAAAACCTCAACCTCATAACTTACCACTCACCAAACTCCCCACCACACCCCACTCAATCACTGGTTCACTCCTTTCTCCTCCTCACCAAATCACCAGTCCACTCCTCCCTCCTCATCACCAAACCACCTCACCCACCCCCTCCACCTCACAATCTACCTCCACCTCAAAGTCCCCCATTGATCCATCAATTTAGGTAAGAAACCTTCCTCCTCCTCCCTTTTAGAAACTGATTGGTTGCTAATTTTTTGACAAATTGAATCCCACCTCCTTTAGCCATTACCCCCCCTCCTTGCTTGATCTTAGCGTAGGACCCCAGGTAAGCACCCCCCCTCCTCCTCCTCCACCCCAATCAATTGTTAATCAATTTATTAGAAATTTCTTTCTAATGAATCAATCTTGCTGACCCAATTGAATCCTCCTCCTTCAGCCTTTACCAACCCATCCTTGCCTAATCTTACCTTGGAACCCCAGGTAAGTACCCCCCCTCCTCCTCCTCCATCCCAATTTACTAAAAATGAATATTGCTGGCGCAATTGACTCCTCCTCCTTCACCCTTTACTGACTCATCCTTTCCTGATCTTGCCTTGCCCTAATGGTTTTTTTTGCACAATGATAATGGTTTTTGTGTATTTCTTTAGTTATTGTTTGGGATTCAAGTATTTATTTTTTTAACTTAATTTTTTTTTTTTGGTTCACTCCTTGCTGCATTGCATGGGTGATTCATGCCATTTTTTGGGGTGGGTTAAATTTCCACTGTTGTTCTTAGGATCAAGCCAAGGTTCTTTTTATTTATCTTTATCATCCAATCTCTTTTCACCAACAATAATCACATGACTGACCATGTTTTTTTTTTTTTTTTCCACCATTTGCACCCATTTTCTGGACTGCCAATGATTCTGCCAAAAAACTTGAAATATTATTCAAAAAATTAAATCCCTTCTTAATCCTCACCCCAAGTGCATTAGGTGCCTGGGAGGGAAAAAGATGGAATTAGATTGTTTTACAAAAATAAAAAGAAAGAGGTGGCAAGCAGAGGGCTCAAATGAGAGATTCCAAAATCTCTTTGGAAGTAGCCAAAGAAGGGTTTAATAAAAAATTTGTGTGGTCTGAAAAAAAAAATGAAAACTTTGGATTTTTACCCTTCTATTACTGCTGAAAAGAAAAAGAATACTCAAAACCACTCCCCAGAAGAGTTTGGAAAAGCCAAACAGAAGATTGAAGAATTCCATTTCTTCAGATCTGGAAAAGGGATTGTTGTTGACTGCTCCAATTTCCAGTCTCTGGTTGCAGTAATAAAATTTGTCCCTTTGAATGAACTATCCAATCAAGATAAGAATGAAATCAAATTTATGACCAATTTACTTCACCATTCAACAACATTTTTCCACACTATTGATCCCTCAAGATCTTGGGGTGGAAAAATGTGGGCAATTGGATGGCAAAAATTGACACACCCTTCTGAGTTATTTGGAAAATATTTGAACAAATCAGATATTCTCTATTCCCCTCAAGAGTATGCTTTCATCAACCTTAATTTGGACAAGGTCTCTCAAATTTTAGGCCAAATGTTACAAAAATTAGCCAGACTGGCCTTTGAATCAAACCTTCAAACAATGAAGGAAAACCACATCCCCTCCTTCTCTTCTTTGGAATTTGGATCCCACCTCACTCCTTTTGACTGTTCTCCAAATATTAATTTCACATCCAATTGCTCCTACAACTCTCCCCATATTGACAAAGGTGAAATATCTTCCTATTCCCTTTTACTGGTGGTTCCAACCAACAAATTGAATGGAGAAATTATCAACAACAAGGATGAATATAAAGCATCCAATGGCCAATTTGTGTTTCCTGACTTGGGTTTTGAGATTGATTTCAAAAAAAAAGGTGTTATTAAAATTTTTTGGGAAGCAAAAAATTACAAGCACTGTAATTTTCCTGTTTTGGAGACTTCCACTCATATACAACTATGAACATGTCTATGCAAATTAACAAAACAACTTGGAATACTTACAGCGACTTGCAAAGTGGAAAAATATACTCTAGAAAAAAAATTAAATAAAAATAAAAAATAATTGTTTATTGGTAGGGTTAAAAATAGGGGAAATGTCAAATTCATGGCTCATTGAGTCGTGTAAACAACTCTGTAAAAAACTCTTTGAGTTGTGTACACGGCTCAATGGGCCATGTGGCACCCTACACAACTCAAATGAGCCGTGTGGCATGCTACACGACTCAAATAGGCTGTGTGGCATGCTACACGACTCAAATGGGCCGTGTGGTATGCTACACAACTAAAATGGGCCGTGTGGCGTGCTACACAACTCAAATGGGCCGTGTGGCAAGCTACATGACTCAAATGGGCCGTGTGGCATGCTACACATCCCATTTGAGTTGTGTGGTACACTAAACAACTAAAATCAAGTTGAGTAGCCTCCACTAAATCATAAATAACAAATTGGAAATTATAAATTATAAATAATAAATAATAAATGATAAATGATAAATGATAAATAATAAATAATAAATAATAAATAATAAATAATAAATAATAAATAATAAATAATAAATAATAAATAATAAATAATAAATAATAAATAATAAATAATAAATAATAAATAATAAATAATAAATAATAAATAATAAATAATAAATAATAAATAATAAATAATAAATAATAAATAATAAATAATAAATAATAAATAATAAATAATAAATAATAAATAATAAATAATAAATAATAAATAATAATAAATTATATGGAGTAGTGTATGGGCCTGCTACATGTCCCATTTGAGTTGTGTGGCATGCTAAACAACTAAAATCCAGTTGTGTAGCCTCCACTAAATAATAAATAATGAATAATGAATAATAAATAATAAATTATAAAGTATAAATTATGAATAATAAATAATAAATTATATTTAATAAGTAATAAACAATAAAGAAAAAAATAATAAATAATGAATAATAATAAATAATAAATTATAAATTATATGGAGTAGTGTATGGGCCTGCTACACATCCCATTTGAGTTGTGTGGCATGCTAAACAACTAAAATCAAGTTTTTTAGCCTCAACTACATAATAAATAATGAATAATGAATAATAAATTATAAACTATAAACTATAAATTATAAATAATAAATAATAAATTATATATAATAAATAATAAATAATAAATAATAAACAATAAATAATAAATAATAAATAATAAATAATAAATAATAAATAATAAATAATAAATAATAAATAATAAATAATAAATAATAAATAATAAATAATAAATAATAAATAATAAATAATAAATAATAAATAATAAATAATAAATAATAAATAATAAATAATAATTAATTATAAATTATAAATTATATGGAGTAGTGTTTGGGACCCCACGTGTTAAGGGGCCCTACACAACTCCCAAAGGTCATGTGGGACCCTACACAACTCCCACAGGTCATGTGGAACCCTGCACAACTCTCACAGGTCGTGTGGGGCCCTACGTGACTCCCACAGGCCGTGTGGGGCCCTAAACGGCTCCCACACAACTGGAGCCGTGAATTTAGCATTACCCTAAAAATAATCTCAAACATTGTTTCAATCAAAAATTTTTTTGCTCTTATTCTTAAATTTTTTATCCAAGTAAATATACTCACAAGCCAAGAAATTGAGTAATTTGATGTACTTCTTCCACTGTTCTACTGCTACCAATATATGCCATGGATACCAATAAACTATATTTTTTTTTCCATTGCCAGTTGTTCCCTCTCCTTTTTGAGATGCTCTTCCAGTCAATCCTTCTCCTTTTCCTATATTTGAAACTCCTGCTCAGCATGTTTCAATTGCCACTCAGCATCCAATTTTTGTTGCTGAGAAAAAAACTTGGCTTTCTGCTTTTTATAATCAATAGCCAGTTGACAATACAACATTTTCTTTTAAAATTCAGGTTTTTTGGATTCAATTTTTAATTTCACTGTTTTTTTGGGGTAATATCAATGAGGTGGATTTAAAAAGCTAGGAGATTCCACCAATGCACTTGCTTGAGTCTTTCTTCTTCATGATATCTTTGAAGCCAGAAAAATTGGAAGTGTTTCTCCTCTTTTGACAGCTATTGGGGTTGATGTTGGTGGAATTGGAGGCATTTTGCTTTCCCTTTGCAGAGGAGTTTTTTGTGGAACATCAATCACTATTATTTGAAGGTCATGTGGGAGGCACTATTGGCTTGAGGTTTTGGACATTCAAAGAAGGATGAGCCTGTTTTTTTGCAATCTAAATCAGACAGGATTAACTGGACCAAAAAGGCAAGAAATTTCTTCCTTACTTGAATAGAGGTTGGTTGTGATGGAGATATTGGAATAACTTGCTCCTCATTGGCAAAGTTTTTCAGTTCTTCCACCCCAGGAAGAGAGCAATCCAAGGAAGTGTTTGAATCATTGATCAATGCTGATTTAGCCATCATTGGAGCTGATTGTGTTGGAATATTGAAATTGGTGTCAGATTGGGGCCACTCAAAGTTTTCATCAGGATCATCATTTCTAGGCTGAGAATCCACAGCCAATTCCTCAGCATCAACTGAATCAAATTTTTGTGATTTGAAAGCAGCTAAAGGGGTGATTTTTACCTTCTTTCCCAATATTTCATCCATTTGAATATAAAAAGGAAAACTTGAGTCTAACTTACATACCACAAAGTCAATTCCCTTGGCTTTATCCAAGTCCATGATACCAAAGCTAGTGGAGATTGAAATTGAGTGGGCCTTTTTGTACTTAGCTCAATAGTTCTTGAATTTCTCACTCATCTGTTTGAATGAAAGATCCAGCCTACCTTCTTTTTTATTCTTCAGTTCATTGGCCATCAGGAGATAACCATCAACCTTAGAGGATGGAGGTTGGCCAACTTGTGTTTCATTGTTGAATCCAAAGCAAGCATCATAGTTGGAGGGAATTTTGAGACAGTTTTTCAAGATGATTTGATCAGCTCTCTTGAGATGACTTGAGCCTTTGGAAGCTGATGGGGGAGGATTTTTTGTTTTAGCGTTTGTTTGGGATGTTTGCTTTGGTGAATTGGAGTTTTGTGTGGACTTGCAGGGGGAGGTTTGCTGAGGGGCCAATTAAAAATAGTAAGAGGGATGAAGGTATGAAGCAATGAGAGAAATAAAACAATGAGAGTTAGTAATTGATGAGAGAAATAATGCAATTAGAGAGATATGTTGAATTACTGGGAAAGGATTGAATGAATTAAGAATCAAGAGGGCTGAGATGAAAACATTATCAGTAAAGAGAAAAGAAAACAAGAGAAGAAAAGAAAGAATACTGAAGCAAAGAAAGAGTCAAGGAGATGAACAAACATTGAGCAAGGACAAGGGTTGAGTAATTGTCAAGATCTTCTGTAGGTGTGTTTGAGTTCTGATAAGAGATGGGATGGCGGTGATGAAAAGACTTTAAGATAGATTCAGAAGAGGAGTTAGACTTGATTAATAAGAAAAAGAATTGGCAAGCTGAAGTATTACCAGTCAGAAATTGACAGGACAAGTACTTGAGAGTTGAGTTTGAGGAGATTCAAACAGTCAAGTAGAGTTTGAGGAGAAGAAGAAAAGCATTGAAGAAGAAAGGAGTCGCGAGAAGAAGAACAGGAGAAGAGACTTAAAAGGAAGGAGATGTAGAGGCAATGGAGAAGGATTGTTGAGACAGTGAGGAGACATGTATAAGATAACTTGTGACAGAGAAGAGAGTTGCGCAGATGAGACTGTAAGATGACATGTATAAGATAGCTTGTGACAGAGATGAGAGTCGCGCCAATGAGACTGTGAGAATGAAAGGAAGGAATAAAGAAAGAGACCAAAAGAGGAAAGAAAAGAACATTAGAAAAAAAATTAAAGGGTACATGAGAGAGCAATTTATTTGACACCCCCTGTGACTTGTAAGACAGAAGCCGGAGTGGAGTAAGAAGGGTTGATCAATTGAATAAGAGATTTAAGAGAACAAAGAGGAAGATCTTTTGTAAGGCCATTGGCCATCATCTTGGTAGAAGAAATTAATTCAATAATAAGATTTTCTTGTTTGAGTTCTTCTTGAATAGCTTTTGTTTTTATGTCAATGTGTCTGGTTTTAGAGTTGCAACCAAATTTTTTGAGCTTGTCGTCGAGACCTTTGTTGTCTATGAAGTGTTGACTTGGAGCAATTTTAGTCTTCCAGAGTTTTGCCACCAGTCCTCTCATCCAGATTGCCTCCAGAAAAGAATCAACTAGAGGATTGATTTTGGCTTCAGTTGTAAAGTGGGTGACATTCTGTTGCCAATAGCTACTCCAGGATATGAGTTAAATGAAAAGAAGAGACAGATGGCATGATTGAGATCTCCTCGTCTCAAGGTCATTGCTCCAGGTTGCGTCGCTCTAGCATTGAATTTGAGAGTCGGGGTGGTTGACTCGTAAGGTGAGTTTGAGGTCTTTTGTGGATTTCAGGTATTTCCAGCATCTTTTGACTTCCCTCCAGTGATGAATGCCTGGTTTTTTGCAGAATCTTTCAAGGCTAGAGACGGCAAAGCTGAGTTTGGGAAAAGTTAAACAAGCTATGTAATTGATAAGAAAAACCGCAGAGAGGTAATTGATATTCAAGGCTTTGAATTCTTTGTGCTCTTCGTCACTCGCAGGCGTTAAGTTGACGTTAGCTGTGAGAGGAATAGAGGCTGGCTTGCAATCGCTCATTTTTAGTTCTTCCAGTTCATGTTTGATATGTTTAGGTTGAGATAAAAGAATCTTGTTTTCAATACGCTCGTATTTCATTCCCAAGATTGTATTTGGTTTGTGGTAGCTTGAGTTGGGAAATTGCTTGGAAAATTTGTCTTTGAAATTATCCCCAGTGCCGACAAGGATAAGATCATCGACGTGGAAGAATAGAACTGAATTGGAAGCGGAATGAATGTATAAACAGGGATCAGAAATAGATTCATGGAATCCTTGCTCTTGAATCCAAGACGTGAGAGTATGAAACCAATTAGCGGGTGCTTGCTTCAGGCCGTAGAGTGATTTTCAAAGGATGAGATATTTGGATCTTCTGTTGGAACCTTTGGGTTTTTTGATAATTACTTTGTTGGCCAGTGGAGCATGAAGAAACGCGCTTTTCATGTCAAACTGAGAGATAGGCAGAGAATGAAAAAGACCAAAAAGAAGAGCAATACGGAGAGAAGTGGCCTTTCCAGTGGGAGAAAAGGTGTCTTGGAAGTTGAGGCCGTAGATTTGATTGAAACCTTGGAAACACAATCTACTTTTGTAGACTAGCAGATCCCCATGGCAGTTGTCCTTAAGGCAATAAACCCATGTTGTATTGAGAGGATTGATGGGTTCAAGACCCTTGTAATCTTCCCATACGCCAAGAGATTCAATGCCATTGAGTTCAGCGTCCATAGAGTTTTCCCATTTCAAGCTGTTGTGACATCTTTTTGCTTGTTCATAGGTTCTTGGAACGTAATAATGGTGATAGCCGTATCGCTGAGGTGGATTTAGCTTGGATCAATTGCAAAGAGAGTAATTTGGTACTAGCTGTTCAGCTAGTTCTTCCAAGGGATCAGACTTGGAATCGGAAAGGGGGTTTTCTGGAGAGTTAGAAGAAGAAGGGATGGAAGAGGAATGATTTTCATTGTCGGGATTTGCAGGGAGAATTGAAGAAGAGGGAGAGTTTAGAGGTACGTCAAGGAAGTCGTTGTCCATTTTGATTTGCAGATCATCATTGATGGATTCAATGTCTGAGGGTATAAGGGTGCCTGGAAGTCCCCAATCGTTGAATTTTTTGCTGCGATTAATTTTTTTTATTGAGAGACTACCTTGGAACCAATAGGGTGGAAGTATTTGGTCGGAAGAGATTTTTCAGTAAATAACTGATAAGGAGAAGGAGAATCGGGAGTCTTAGGAATTTTATTCAAGGAGAGAGTAGAGGTTTTGGTGACTTCCGCCCATAGATTGAGAGGAAGTTTGGAGCTTTGGAGGATAGCTCTCATAGATTCGGTTAGTGTTCAATTAGCTCTTTCCACCTTGCCGTTGTGTTTGTGATGGTACGGTTCAGAGACTAAGTGCTGGATGGAGTTGGCATTAAAGAATTCCATGAGTTTGGAAGAGGAGAATTCTCCGCCGCCATTGGAGCAAAGGGTGGCTGGGAATTGATCTCCTTTTTGCTTCTTGTGAGTTAGGATGATTTTCAGCTGCAGACAGGCATTGGATTTGTATTGAAGGGGAATTTCTGCAATGTAGCCTGAATAATTTTCAATGATAGTCATAATGTAGTTCATATTCTTTTGAGAAGAGGGAACATAGGACCAATTATAACTACGTGAAGTCGTTCAAAAGGTTTAGAGGATAATGTTGATGTGTTTTTGAAAGAGGTCTTGGAGATCTTGGAGAAAACGCAATCTTCACATTGAAATTCAGCAACGGATTTCAAGGATAAGGAAGGAAAGAGGTTTTTGAGAGGATGCGGGTTGGCATGGCCAAAAGATTGGTGCAGGGAATTGATGTGATTGTGGTCCGTATCCTTAAGCACAAGATGGCAAAATTTTAAATTGTTGCCTATTTGAGAAGGGGAATTGAGAATGAATAGATTTTCTTGGATGAATCCAGAGAAGGCTAGCTTAGATCCGGCAAAGAGGTAGAATTGATTCTTTGACAATGAGAGAGTGCAGTCCTTGGAAGAGATAAGTTTGCCTGGACTGATTAGATTAATCACAAGATTAGGGACATAAAGGCAGTTTCTGAGAGTGACGTTAGAACCTTTCCAAGAAAGCATAACAGTGCCTTTGCCCATGATGGGCAGTCTAGCTCCTTCTTTCCCGGTGTGGATGAACTTTTCAGTAATTTGCTTGTCAAGATGAGAGAAGAAGAGTCAAGAGTTGAACATGTGACAAGAAGCGCCAGAGTCAAATACGATGCGATTATGCGGGTTGATTTCCTTGATCCACGTGGTGAGGAGGGTCACATAATGGGCAACTTCTTTCGGCTTGGATTGAGAGTTGAGTTGAGCTCTCCAGCAAGCTTGAGCTTCTTTCCACCAATTGGGAGCAAGGTGTTCATGCAGGTGCCAACATTTATTTTTGGGATGATTGGGAGATTGAGGATTATGATAACCTCTTTTGCATCTGAGTTCCGCAGGGACAGGCTTCTTAGTTGGCTGAGAGACGACAAGGGCAGTTTTTCCGAGCTTGGCTTCCTTGGATTTAACTTTGGTTTTGTTGTCCAACTGGGTGAGGTGATTGAGGACTAGATCCATGGTGACAACCTTATCAGAATGCATTATTTGTTGGCGTAGAGAGTGGAGTGATGGGGGAAATTTAAAAAGGATGAGATAAGCTAGGATATTTTCGGGTAGATCAATTCCTACGTCAACCATCTTTTTGAGAGAGATCTTGGTTTCTGTAATGAAAGGATTGATTGCCTTGGGTTTGAATTGTTGATAGAGAAACTCATTGAACACTTGGGCTTGATTAGCGGTTTGTGAGGAAGCAAAACGTTCCTTGATTGTTTTCCAGAGAAGAAAAGCTGAAGAGATGTTTGCTGGATTCACCACATTGTTGTGGGTAATGGAATCTATACGTGGAAGAAGGATAAATCAAGTTTTCATGTTGTTGGTTAAGCTAAGAGTTTTTGATTTGTCCTCCAGGGCTTCCTTGATGCCTTTGAGCTCAAGAAGCATGGACATTTTGTCCTTCCAGATTGAATAGTTTTTGTTGGAGAGTATAGGGACTGCTTCAAGAGCTGCTTTGAGGATGATTTGTCAAAAGCCGTCATTGCTGGATCCCTCCATGGCTTTGGTTGGGCTTGTTGGGCCGTATTTGGCTTTTAACCGTCTTGAATTACTGGGAAAGGCTTGAATGAATTAAGAATCAAGAGGGCTGAGATGAAAACATTATCAGTAAAGAGAAAAGAAAACAAGAGAAGAAAAGAAAGAATACTGAAGCAAAGAAAGAGTCAAGGAGATGAACAAACATTGAGCAAGGACAAGGGTTGAGTAATTGTCAAGATCTTCTGTAGGTGGGTTTGAGTTCTGATAAGAGATGGGATGGCGGTGATGAAAAGACTTTAAGATAGATTCAGAAGAGGAGTTAGACTTGATTAATAAGAAAGAGAATTGGCGATCTGAAGTCTTACCAGTCAGAAATTGACAGGACGAGTACTTGAGTGTTGAGTTTGAGGAGATTTGGACAGTTGAGTAGAGTTTTAAGAGAAGAAGAAAAGAATTGAAGAAGAAAGGAGTCGCGAGAAGAAGAACAGGAGAAGAGACTTAAAAGGAAGGAGATGTCGAGGCAATAGAGAAGGATTGTTGAGACAGTGAGGAGAAATTTATAAGATAACTCGTGACAGAGAAGAGAGTTGCGCGGATGAGACTGTAAGATTGCATGTATAAGATAGCTCGTGACAGAGATGGGATTCGCGCAGATGAGACTGTGAGAATGAAAGGAAGGAATAAAGAAAGAGAACAAAAGAGGAAAGAAAAGAAAATTAGAAAAAGCATGAAAGGGTACATGAAAGAGCAATTTATTTGACAAGATAAAGTGATGAGAGTGATGAAGGGATGAGGTGATGAGAGTTTGGAAGTGATGAGAGAAATAAAGTGATGAGAGTGATGAAGTGACAAGGGGATGAGAGATGAAGATATGAGGATAGCAATGAGAGATGAGAGAAATAAAGTGATGAGAATGATGAATCATATTTTTTCAATGAGGTTGGAGGTAGAAGGAGGTGAGGTTGGAAACCAGGAGTCTATGATGTGGACTGATTTGTGATTGAGGCAGTGAAAGCCTTTAAATACTTTATCTGAAAAAACCCATTTATATTCAGGTAACTCTGACACCCCTGATGTGAAATAAGTGGTTTTTTTGATTTTTAATAGCAGGTTTGGGTTGAAACCGGCCATTAAAAAGTTGTGGATTTGGTTAACTCTGATAAACCTTAATATATAAATGGATAAAATACATAAATGGATACATCATACAAATGGATACAATATAAAAATGGATACAATACATAAATGGATAAAATATATAAATGGATACAATATATAAATGGATACAATATATAAATAAAACATATAAATTAATAAGTGTGATGATAAATTTGCAACCCCCAGTTGTGTGGGCTTTGTGTAGGGCCCTACACGGCCCATACCAGACTCCACCTGACCCTGGTTGCAACCAGCCAGCAAAGAAGACCGGGCCGGTTGCATTGAGGCAACTGGCGGTGGGGGGGATTTGATCACTTCCCCACCTGTGTGAGGAGGCTTGGAAAAAGCAACCAGGCCAGTCGCAGCAAGGAAACTTGTGGTGGGGGGGACCTGACCACCCTCCCACCAACAACAAGGGGCACTCTCCCCCCCCCCCCCCCTTTACCAAGGGGGAGGAGCAAAGATCTGAGGGGGATCTGACCACCCCCAAGCCCATCTGTTGTTAGCAATGCCCTGGGGGCATCAAACTCCAGGGCCCTGGTGGGGTGATTTGACTTCCCACTCCCGGGAATTGACAGAAAGAGGGGGGGTGGGGTGGCATGTCTGCTGGTTACACCCCCTCATGTGAGCTGGGTCCCATCAATTTTTATTTGTTTATCTTAGTTCTTTATTCTTTTATTCTTTTAATTTTATTTTTGATTTATTTTTTTTGGCCCAAAATGGTTTGTGGTTGCTTTTAATGCTACAAAACTACATTTGATTTGTGTACAACCCCACACAACTGTAATGTAGTTGTGTGTGGTACCACATGACTAAAAACCACTGTGTGGGGGCTACACAACTCAATTGTAGTTGTTAAGAGGCCACACAACTTGATTTTAGTCATGTAGCGTGCCACACGGCCCATTTGAGTTGTGTAAACAACTCAAATGGGTTGTGAATGTAACATTACCCATATATAAAATAAATAAACAAGTAAATTAGAAAAAGAAAATAACTTAGATAGTGGCTCTTTTCCATAGCCAAGGAAAACAAGAAAATCAAAATAAAATAAAATATAACATAAAATAAGAATGTATATGCTTGCAGGCTGATGTTGATGGCCAAAATGTCTGCTTATTTTGATTCTGTTTAAACCAATTTCTGCAGTGGTTTTGATGGCTTTCACAATGAAAAGCTTGATTTCACTTTCTAGAAAGTGCAAAATCAAGGAATATCTAGTTGAAGCTCTCTCCAATCTATAGTTGAAGCTATCCCCTTTCTTGAACCAAGTGGTTAGTGTGAAGTCACTGCACACAATGCACAGTGACTTTGCAGTGGATCTTGGTTAAATTGAGCTGCACTTGGTTGGAGCTCAAACTGAGCTTGATCATAGAATGGGCTTGAGATCCTTCATGGAAATTCCTAGCAAGTTCCATCAAATTTTTTGTGGTGTTTTTTCCTGTCAAAATAGCTGCACAGCCCACCACAGGAGGAGCAGGGGATACCAAAAGCGCCTGCCCTACCCCTCTCTGGAATTTTAAAGAGCAGGGGGACATAACTTCCTAATGCCAGGGAAAGTTTTGAAACCTTAAAATTAAGGTTTCAAACCTTTTGAACTGAGGAAAAATGCCAAAAGGCATGAATTCAATAAAAAATACCCAGTGAATGGTTTGAGGTATGTATTTTCTTTCTCATTGAAAAACATGCCCAAAGGCATGATCTTAGAAAAAAAAATCAAAGCAAAACCCTTTTTTGGAAAAATGTGTGTTTCTAGTAGATCCCTGGGCAGGAATTCAGCCTGGGAATTTTTCCTGATCTTGATTAATTATTAATTTTTTAGGATAAAACTATTTTATTTATGTTTGAGACTTATACCATCTATAAAGAGTTAGATATCTGAAATGGTAGTAAACTGAAAGAAATTTTCCATTCTCATGATGGAGTGAAGATATGAGAAGAGCTTTTGAGGTTTGAGGTGATGGAGAAGATTTTCCAGAAATTGAGATTTGAAATATCCTCTGTCATAAGTTTTTGGGGCACTGAAATGACTATAAATGGACAGACTGAGAAGACAGAAAAAAAATTCAGAGACTGGAGCACAATCAATAAAATATGAAGGAGATAAGGAGATAAGGAAAGTAAGAATAAATAAAATAAGATAAAAAATTAGAAATAGAGCATGTGTAATAAAAGAAAAGAAGCAAGCTACATAGGAAAGAAAGGGAAAATGAAAAGAAGGAGGATCAGAAAACTCAACAGGTTTAAATGGAAATTTTTGGGTAGAAGCCACCATTTCTTCAATGAAAGATTTGCTAAGTTTGATAATCCCTTATGTTTCAATTGAATTTTTTTCCCATTTGATTTTCATCTTACTCTGTGGGGGATGACCACAATATTTAATCAATGGGTCTGGAATTGATTCTGATGAAAATTTGGTAGGTGTCTATTTGGTGCCTTTTTTTGGAATTTAGGATGAGAAGTTGATTTAACCCATCTCAAGTGCTTCTTTCTTTTAGCTTCAAAGGTCCAACGGGTAACTCCCAGAATCAAAATTAAAACCTGGAAACTGTGCTCTTTCCCTAGGAGAAAAATGTGCACTTTTTTCATTTTAGTCCCTAGCTGACATAGCCTCCGGCCAGTAAATACAAGATGAACTCGGAAGTGATGTTTTCGTATACATTAGTCGACTGAGCTGAGTGGAATAGAGAAATTGAATAAATGTTGCAATCTTAAAAAACGCAATCTCGAGAAGTACATCAAAAAAGGCAGTTCTACTACAGCCAAAATCGCAGATCGGAGCAGATTTTGCTCGTTGGTTTCAGGCAGACCAGTCCGGTTCTGTGATGGACAACAAAAACTTGAAAAACTGCGCTTCGAAAAAAATGTCCGGTGATTTTTCGAAATCATTTTTTGGTTTATTCGCACATGAGGACACCGGAATGCGACCACGCGATGTGCTTCAGTTCGGTCGAAAGACGTGACACGTATTGTCATGCATCACTGGTGCACTTCGTGCATCCTACGTTATCGGCAAACATCAAATTCAATTCCATAATCAATGATAGAATCATAGGTGGTCTTGAATGTTCACGTACGGACTCTTCGGGTGTTTTTACCTTCACGCTCGAACCAAAAACAGGTAAATCTTTGTACTCTCTCCATCGGATCTCCTACAGCGAAACCGCTTGTCGCTACAGATGTTAAGCCAGACGTGAGGAACCAATGGAAGTCAGAGGGCTTCATGATGAGTACATTGACTTACTTAAGCGATTAAGGGCGTTACGTGCGATGTAAGTGTTAGAAAGTACCAAATAGTTTTGGTCGACGGTAGAGCCGAGTTGTGTGCAATTTTCAAAATAAAGATGCGAAATTACTACGAATTAGACATTTGCTCCAAGTCAATGATCACGCAATGAGTCCCCCGACAACTTATTCAACCCCCAACAGGGACGATAAAGCTTAGGAAGCGCGAGCGAGGCGATTGTGTCGTATATTCGATGACTCACGAGGGTGTGTTTGGGGGGTGTCATTCTCATTCCCCATATGACATGAGTCGAGCCGACAGAGGAATTTTTTACCATCGGGATCAATGCATGCTTTTTTGTCAAAGATTGGGAGGTCAGGCTGAGGACGATCTTGGAGAAACGATTCCTGTGGAACGATAAATCACCAACTGACAGGCTTCGCCTGAATCGGGCACGCTATACTCGTTCCACATGTTTTTGCAGTACGCAGGCTTGAAGGCCTCTGAAGGTTTGGGCTTGGCGGGTTCTTCTAGCGTTGGATCTTTAGCCGCTGTTAACCTCTTGAACAACGTGGGTCCGTTCGACATTGACAGTCGAGATAGCGAGGAAAATATCAGTGCACTTGAAGAGGTTAGGACCATCAATTTGAAGTACAGCATCGTGGGAGTGTTGAGACGGTTTGGAAGAGATGCTCGAGACTACGACGGTTAACTCTCGGGCTATGAGAGTAAGAGTCGACAGTGAAAGCACTGAATACCAATGAAAATCGCACTACAGCGGCAAAGCCCACACAATGTTAACTTGAAGCAAGGAGTTTTCTGATAAATGTACCACCGCAGCCCTGGTAGACCAGGAGGCTTGCTGGCCAGAAGCCCAAGTCGCTTGTTGTTCGTTTCGGTAGGACTGGAGGCAACCTATCGCTGCGGGTCCCAGGAGTTCGATCGGCTGGTCTCCATGGCTGGGGAATAATCCTGTTTCAAGCAACCTTCCAGGTTGATATCTTCATCATAGTCCCAGCTCAAATCGAGCTATTGAGCGTGTGCCACTGCGTCTTGAGCGTGCCATTGGCATGGAGGATCGGCTGTAGGGGCCAGCCTCATTCCATCTTCCCTGGCTGTATGCTCCATATGTGTACATACATATGTATCTACAACCTACAAACAATCAGATGGAGGATGGAAGCAGAAGAAACGGTCGCAAGGTAGATCAGGGTGCTTATCAGGTCGGGCTGGCTCGCGGGCATCCCGTACCTGCCGGGTGGATGGTCGGGTTTCTGTGATCATCAATATTGGACAATTGACGATTGGGAGAAGGTTATCTGGACTGATGAGTCCAGCTTTGAAATTGGCAAGCAATCCCAGCAAGCAATGGTCTTGAGAACCAGTCAAGAAAATTTTGAATCCAACTGCTTGGCCCCTGCATTCAAGAATGGGAGGTCCTCTATCATGGTGTGGGGTGTGTTCATTGGCAAGAGAACCTTCCGTCCTGTTATCATTCCACAAAAACAGCAAACTACAAAGGATTTTATCAAAATTGTGTATGAGGGCACTCTTGGCCCATGGATCAGAAATTTTGATTGATTGGATTTTTTTTTGATGGAAGATGGGACCCCAGTCCACAAGGCAAAGATTGGCAATGACTGGCAAAACTCCAACAACATCAAAAAAATTGTTTGGCCAGCCCAGTCTCCGGACCTCAACCCAATCAAGGATTTGTGGAAATTTTTAAAAAATAATATTCAACAGCTCTACCAACCAAAGACAATACCAGAGATGGAAAAGGTGCTCCAAAGTGCCTGGGAGAAATTTCCTCATCAAAATCTCAAAAACTTGATAGAATCAATGCCTGATTGCATGCAGGTAGTTATCAAGGCCAATGGAGGTTCTACCCAATGGTAGAATCAATTCTATCTCTCTCTCTTTTTTTCTCATTCCTTACCATCTTGTTTCTGTCTTGTGCAAATCTCATCATTTTTCAATGGTAAATTTTTTGATGATATTTTTTTTATCTGTCATCAATTTTAAGCCAATTTGTAGCCCTTTCTTCATTTTGAATTTTTGGTCTTTTTATTTTTTTTATTTTTTTAAATTAAAAAACTCATTGTTCAATAAAGTTAGGATGCTTAATTTCTGATATTAAAAAAAACCTTTTCTCCTGTATATCTATGTTAGAAAAAATAACATGTAAAAAAAAACATGGGTCAAACAAAAATAAGGTCATCAGTCCCAGTATTTTTGTCTACCCACTGTACTTACAATCACAGTTAGCCATGGGCTTTGAAGCTAGCTTTCACCCAATCCAATTCTGGCCAACTTTGAAAAATTATTTTCAACCTTGTATTTTCAATTCCAATCATATATTACTTATCTAAATAACCAGCCCAATTATTCCCAGGAGATTTCCTATTTTACCTTGAATTCATCCCATCATTCATTAACCTACACAAATTTCCATCTAATTGCTTTGTTACTCCCTTGAAATTGTATTTTTCCATAATCACACTCAATCTTTCTTTTAGCATGTACCCAAGATGATGTCATTTCATTATGCCTTGCATTTCTTTACATTTATTACCACCTTGCTTCATTCCTAGCTAGAGAGTCCATCCATCAGGTTGTAAATAGTCATGCCCTCACAAGGCAACTTACCTGAAAAGGAAAAGCCTTCCTTCTGCAGATTTTTTCCTCATTTATTAAATATCATATTCTCTTGCATCTTGCTGAGCAATAAGTATTAAATTGAGCACGCCTCAGTTTCCATACCAAAAAAATTTATTCTTGCACCTTGCACTGTGCTTTGAGCATCAAATTCAAACCTCAAAGGATAGTTTCATTCACTTTGATATTCCTTGTAGAATTGGTAATCTTCTCATTTGTTCCAACTCCACCTGAACGCCTTTTCCCCACTTAGTATGTGAGTAATGCATGAGAAAGGATATTAACTATCTCAACTAAAAAATCTTAAGGACTTCCAAGTTCCTAAGATAGTTTTCATTATTCATATCACATCTTTTCTTAAATGGGGACACTTTCACACAACCACCCCATGTACTATAGGACAATGTTAGGTGGACATGAGCGCAAATGGGAGGATGCTAATTTCAAGAGAAGTCCAAGTATAGCAAGGCTAACTGCAAAGTGCAAACTGTTGGTTCAAAGTCCCAATAAAACTGCAAGGAGGATAGATTGTTTCTGATGAAGGGAAACCAAGGCAAAGCCCAATGTGATAACTCTGAACTCAGAAAAGATGCATAGAAAGTATGAAATTAACTAACTAAGGAAACAATCTTCAGGTGGACTGCATGGACCTTGTAATGTAAGCAAGGGTGACTAGGTACAACCTGATGGAAAGTTGTTTACAGCTGGAGAGAAATGACACAATGAATGACAGGAACAGAAAGGGTAAAATCAAATGTGTGGTACAGCTATCCAAGGTTTTAGCATATGTGAAAGAAAATAGATAATTTGAATACATGACCATATATGGTGAATTAATGGCCTGCAAGGAATTTTAAAATGATTCAAATGTACAGAGATTTCTATGCAGGCAATGGGACTATTCCTTTAGCCAATTTTTCAACTGATATGGCTTTCTATGCAAAATTCAAGCCAATATGGCCTGTGACTTGAAATGAAGTACCTTGATCCCAGGGCTTGAAT
This sequence comes from Puccinia polysora, assembly GCA_025617555.3. Lineage (NCBI taxonomy): Eukaryota > Fungi > Basidiomycota > Pucciniomycetes > Pucciniales > Pucciniaceae > Puccinia > Puccinia polysora. Next base: position 1,118,268 of record CM062615.1, on the reverse strand, counting down.
CACCCAAAGGTGGAAGAAGCAAGGTTGATTGGATGGTCAACTGGTCATTGGTTGAAATGCAAGGGTTACAGGTATAGACTGAGTTGCCAAGGTTTGAAGGTCACTTGCATAAGCAAGAGGTAGTAAGCAGAGTGCACTAAAGATGCAGTGCTTGTTTGGTGTCATGCTTGTAGACTGGGTTAGATATTAATCAGGAGAGGGATATGTCAAAGAGATGGTGAAGAAAAAAAAACCTTAAACTTGGGGCGTGAAAGAATCTTTGCTTGACCCTTAGGGTGAAAGAAAGGCAAAAAATGAATCCAACACTTCCCAGCCTAAACCACATATCTACTCATCTGCCTCCTAGATTCTAAGTTCCTTCTTCCCTTTTAGCTAAAAGAATTTATAAAATAAATAGTAACATATATTTATTGCATAAATTAAAGATAACTACCCATAATAAGAAACTATTGGAGTTGCAAGGATGAGATGGTTCAGATTGGATCCAAACATACTCAAAAATTTATAAATAAGAATAATAATGATCATTGAATATTTTCTAGATCCTTCTGTCATTTTAATCCTCTTTTCCCCAGGATTTGTCTAGATGGAAAAGCATTATATTAAATCCTGAATCTCACCAAAAAAACCCAAGACAGGTTATATTTTGTGGATACAGTAGAATTTAATAAATTATCAAGTTAGAACAGGGAGAATTATGTTGAAATTTTACCCCCTGAATTTTCCAGTCTAAGCAGGCCCGCACTCAAGGCCCAGTTGAATGGACCTGGGTCTTAGAAACTCTGACACAAAACAACTGTGTATGAACTCTTTCCCCTATCGGTGGAAAAGTAGGAATGTCGGCACAACAGTCAAAATACTTAGATTAAAACCAATCACCACCCCTCATCATCTCTATTTGGTCAAATTTTGTCAACTCACTCATTAACAACCTCCTTTTCTCTGCTCCTCTTGATCCTCTTTGTTCTTTTCTATTTCATTGTTCTTTCTTTATTCACACTCATACTCCTCTTGCTCAACACCCTGAATTTACCTTGGACCAATCTGATGCTCTGAATGCCTGGTGATATTCAGCTTGTCCAATTTCTGCTTTCTCAAATCCTCAGACTCATTCTCAGCTGAACCTCAGTCTTGACCTGCCATATGGACCACTGTCAAATCTCCATCACTTAACATCATCACCTATCTCCGGCTCTCACTCACACTGTCTCATCATGCTGTTGGTCTTCAAAACTCCCTGATCTTGTCCTTGGTTCTCCTGATCTCATTCCTTTCCTTGTTGTTGTTGTTGTTGTTGTTGTTGTTGTTGTTGTTGTTGTTGTTGTTGTTGTTGTTGTTGTTGTTGTTGTTGTTGTTGTTGTTGTTGTTGTTGTTGTTGTTGTTGTTGTTGTTGTTGTTGTTGTTGTTGTTGTTGTTGTTGTTGTTGTTGTTGTTGTTGTTGTTGTTGTTGTTGTTGTTGTTGTTGTTGTTGTTGTTGTTGTTGTTGTTGTTGTTGTTGTTGTTGTTGTTGTTGTTGTTGTTGTTGTTGTTGTTGTTGTTGTTGTTGTTGTTGTTGTTGTTGTTGTTGTTGTTGTTGTTGTTGTTGTTGTTGTTGTTGTTGTTGTTGTTGTTGTTGTTGTTGTTGTTGTTGTTGTTGTTGTTGTTGTTGTTGTTGTTGTTGTTGTTGTTGTTGTTGTTGTTGTTGTTGTTGTTGTTGTTGTTGTTGTTGTTGTTGTTGTTGTTGTTGTTGTTGTTGTTGTTGTTGTTGTTGTTGTTGTTGTTGTTGTTGTTGTTGTTGTTGTTGTTGTTTTTGTTGTTGTTGTTGTTGTTGTTGTTGTTGTTGTTGTTGTTGTTGTTGTTGTTGTTGTTGTTGTTGTTGTTGTTGTTGTTGTTGTTGTTGTTGTTGTTGTTGTTGTTGTTGTTGTTGTTGTTGTTGTTGTTGTTGTTGTTGTTGTTGTTGTTGTTGTTGTTGTTGTTGTTGTTGTAGCCCTCAATCTTTTGCATACTCAATCAATGATTTCTTCACGGTTAAAAGCCAAAACAACCTCTAAAAACAACATTTAACAAACAGACTGAGGTAGAAAACTATTTGGGTTCCGTGGATATCTTTTGTCAAACCATGCTTAAGACATACCTCAAGACTATTACTCTACGTGGAGAAGCAAACTATGGCATGTGGAAAGACAAAATGGACACCATTCTGCATGTATAAGAATGTGCTTCTACAATCAACAATGAGACCTCTAACCTCAAACCAGAAATCAATGATGAACCCAAGTTTCTCATTATCTCTAAGCTTGATTCCTCTGCCCATGAAAACATAGTCACCTTGGAAAACAGTAAATCTGCAAAAATCCTGTGGAAGGAAATAATAAAAAATTTGTGTCATCTTAAACCTCTAACCAAGCTCAAGTATTCAAAAGCTTCCTCTATCTCCCCTTCAACCTAGAAAACATCAAAAAATTCATCACCAAGGTCAATGTATGCCTCAAAAAGATGGCTGAAGTAGGAATCAAATTTCCCAACAAAATTTTTCCTACCTCCTCCTGCTCAAATTCCCCTTGTCAATGGACAACTCCAAAAGACAAATAATGAAATCCAATAAGTACCTTTCTGTGACATTTTCCCTAAATTATCTGACCCAGCTCAACAAAAAATCCCTGGCACAGTACTCTATTTTAACCAGAAAATACAAAAAGGATGTTTCTCTGTTTAGAGGGAAGCCCTCTTGTCAAAAATCACACAAGTCTAAGGAATCAAAGAGATGCATCAAAGGTTGCAATCATCCCAGCAAAGATAAGAATCAATCAGCGGAAGACTGCTGGCATTTAAACCCCAAGTAGGCCCCAGAATGGTGGAGAGAGGGTCAATCCAAGTGGACAGCAAGAAAATCTGGAGCAAAAGAAAGGAAAAAACCCCACTCAGTGCATTAACTGGCTTTACTGAATCAATGGATTGAACACAGCCATCACCATCAATGGTTTCTGCTGGACAGCGTTAAATTGGTGCACATGCTCAACAAAAGTTGCTTTTTTGTTAAGATGGAAACCTACATCATAAATTCAATCAAGACTGGAAAGAAGGGGGCCATTCTGCAATTCAGAGGGAAAGGAACAGTAGAACTGCACTGGAAGAACATCACCCTCAAACTCATGGAATATTTCTACATTCCCAATGTTACAATCAACTTGATGAGTTCTGGAGAACCAAAAGTCAAGGCCTGCTCTATGCTAGCTGAGGACCACTACTTTACCTTTTCCAAGGGTGACAAAAAAATTCTTTTCAGTGAGGTTTGTAATAAATTTTACACTCTTCAAACTCCCTCTTACGGGCCTAACCTGAATTGTAAATCCCACCTTTGAACTCTAGTCTCCACTCCTGACAACAAGCTCACTGAAATCCACTGCAAGTTTGGTCAGATGTTGGAATTAAGACTGTTGCCTCTCATCCAGCACATCCCCAGTGAGTTCAAATCATGGTTTAAGTGTTTCAACTGTGTGAAGAACAAAATCAGAAAGTCCTCCTTCAATCAGCCCTTAACGTGATCCTCAAAGTTCTTTGACTGCATCCATCTCAACCTGATGGGCACTATTTGGCCTCTCTCAAAATCTGGCCAAAGATTCATTCTGACTCTTGTGGATAATGCAAGCGTGTACCTAGCTGCCATCCCAATAGCTTCCAAATACAAGACCACCAACGTGTTAATTGAAATACTCAAAAAGGAAAATCATTGTTGGGGTTTCTATCCTTCAGCAGTCTGTTCAGATGGCAGAACAGAATTTTTAAACTTTAAATTGTCATTTTTTCTAGAACAAACGCACATCTCCCACTTCATCTTGGAACCCTATCACCTGGAGCATAATGGTCAAGCAGAACAAGCCAACCAAGATATCATTGAATTTGAAAGGGCAACTCTGAAGGACAGCAGGCTTCCAATGAAGGTCTGGCACAAGGTGGTCAAGGGAGTCTTTTTCATGCTTAAACACATCCATACAAAGGAGAACTCACTAACTCCTTGGATGAAGATGCAGGTTAAACTCCTTGTTTCATCATTCCTGCAACCTATCAGAAGTCCCTGCATCTTTCTGATCAACAAGGGACCAAAGGGAATGAAGTTCAAAACAAAAGGCAAGGAAGGAACCCTAGTAGGCTTCAATTCACTCTTCCATCCATATTGCATTCTGACTAAGACTGGTTCAATTATCTATTCAAAGCATGTGGAATTTATTCAAATGCCTTGACCAAGGGAACAAGCTTTGATTGTGGACAAAAATATCTTGACTAGTTTCACTACTGAAAACCATACACCCAATAAAAACCAAGTACCAGAAGCAACAACTTTGCCTCAAACTCCCTGGAACAACTATCAAAATGAGCCATCAGACCCTGAGTCTTATGATGATTAAAGCGGCTCCATTGCCAAGAGAGACTCAATAGCCTATTCATCTGCAGAGGAGAACATAGCTCCCACATCTGAGTGTGCCTCATTTCAACAGCCCACTCCTTGCAAAAGAACTGTGACCTCTCCTCCAATACATGTCCTCAGAGACAGGTCCAGATCAAACCCCTGCAGAGGTATGGGTTCTTCCACTGCTACAAAACAAGAACATACAAAGATGCGCTCAACTGTGAGGATCAAATCAGATGGATAGAAGCAATGAACAAAGAACTGGGATGCATACAATTCTTATAGGTGTGGGAAGAGTATGAAGGACCAGAACCAAGAAATTCCCTCAAAACCACCTGGATCTACAAGCTCAAGGAAAATTTTCATGGAGACCCAGTTTGGTACAAGGCTTGACTATGCATTCAAGGATTCAATCAGAGTGAAGGTCTCAATTACTCAGAAAATTTTTCCCCAACTGGAAAACCCTCAACTCTACAACTACTTCTCCTTTATGCTCTCCAGTCAAAGAAGAATATCTGTCAGTTCAATGTCAAAAGCAAATTTCTACACTCCCCTATTGATGAGGAAGTCATCATCAAAACTCCAAAGGGATCCAATTGAACCTCCTGCTTCCTCAAACTTTGAAAGTCCCTCTACGGCCTCAAGCAGGCTCCAAAAAATTGGTACAAGATGCTGATAGCCTGGTTCAAGGAAGTTGTCTTCAACAAGTTGTCCTGAAATACTTGTCTCTACCTGTCTAATGATGGTAAGTCAAGACTGTTCTTTCATGGGGACAAAATCATTGTGGTTGAGAATGCAAAAGAATTTGAGAAGAAGTTCCTGGCCAGGTTCTGAGGCTCAACTGCAAAGGACCCTGACACCATCTTGGGAATGAAAATAGAGGTGCTGTGTGGTGAAATCCTGTTGAGTCAACCCAATCACATAAATAATGGTCTGAAGGAACTTGGCCTGGAGGATGCAAGGTCAAGCAACTCACCTCTCACTCAAAGCCTACATTTAAAACTGGAAACTGAAAAGGATTTTGAGGGGTTCAAAGCCCTAAACATCAATTATAGATCTGCAATTGGTCTGTTGAATCAAATTTCCTGCTACAATTTTCCTGAAATCATTTTTGCTGTGTTAAGTCTTGCTAGGTTCAACATCAAAGATGGCCTTTCCTATTGGAACAAGATGAAGAAGACTTGGAAGTACCTCAAGGGCAGATCCCATCTCAAACTCTGCTTGTGCATCTGCAATGCGGACTCACTAACATCAGCATTCTTGGATGCCTCCTGTGATGATGATCTGGACACCAGACCATCTCAGACTGGGTACCTGTGCACAGTGAAAAAATGCATAATGTCCTGGAAACGTGGCAAGTAAAGTAACATTGCTTATTCATCCACCAAAACCAAAATAAATACCCTGGTTGATGCCTTAAATGAGTTAACCTGGATCAGGGCCCTCAAATGGGAAATATTCCCATTGGAGCTTTCTCCAATCATTTTGTATATTGAAAACAGCAGCCTGAACAACAATCTCAAGAAATTTGGGTCAAACTCAAAAACTTGCCATCTGGACCTGAAGACTAAAGGCATGCGGGAAGAGCTGAAGGCAGGGAATATACTTTTGAAGCTCATTAATTAAGAATAGATTCCTGAAAATGCTCTCACCAAAAGCTCTAGCCTCACCAGGCTTCAGCTCCTTTGATTGTTGTTCACCAACTGAATTTTTTTCCCTCCTCTTATTCTTTTGTTATTCTCCCTTCACTTCCTTATTCTTTCTGTTCCAATCTCATCTCTTCATCTCACCAGGAATGGGGTTTGTTAAGATTTCACCCCCTTAACTTGCCAGTCTCAGCAGTTCCACACCCAAGGCCCATCTGAATGGACCTGGGTCTCAGAAAATCTTACCCAAAACAATTGTGTCTCAACTCTTCCCCCTATTGGCAGACAAGTAGGACTGGGGGAACAATGGTCAACATACTCATATTATGATAAATCACCACCTGTCAGCCTCCTGGATGCCAAGATCCTTGCTATCCTTTAGCTACCAGAGGTGATAGAATAAATAATAGAAATATTATTCAATAAATGCAGCAAAAATCCATAAAATATTTGGATAAAGCTTATTGCAAGGTTAATTGGTTTGGATATGGTTTATTGTTATAAATCAATATAGATAAATTGATTATTAAATATTTTTATAGAGGGTCCACAATTATATTTGGGATATTTAACACCTCTCTTCAGGGAATTCAGTATGAAAACACATAGGCCTGGTTACTTTGGAACCTTTAGTTTAAAGGATATTTTTCCCAAAGATAATATGTATATAAAATACACAGTGAAGTGGCCGGGCTTTGTAACCAAGCAGCCACGACAGAGAAAGTATAATAAGACTCACTGGTATATTATTAAATCCTTTGGGTACCTTTTTGGGACATGCACTGATGGGTTAAACCTGTATACTGGGGTTATAAGGCTGTTCAGCAGTTTAAATTGATAAAAAGGGTTGTGGACGGATATTATTAATCAGACTAAAGCCATAAATCAGTTACTTATCTCTTATAAGTATTTGATTACCTTGGCAAGGTTTCTGGATGTAAATATAAAGGGTCTCTGGGTATCAATATCCTCAAAAGAGCTCTTTATTTATAGCTTTTGGAGTCCCAATATTGTCCTTCTGAGGGGTACAGGGGCTCAAAGGGACGGAAAACAAGGCTAGCAGGGTAACCAGTGGTAGCCTGTCACGTGTTCTTGGTGCTGTAGCACGGGTATCATCTAATTCCACAGTTTATGGGAATTATTCTACTTTATAATTGATGTTTGGACGTGTGAATAACACTAATATGTCCTTTTTATTTATTTTTTAATTAATTATCCTTAGTAAATGTTCCCAGTGGGTTAAAAATTATTTTAATAGACACTCCTACGGATATTCTGATGTCAGGTGAGTTCTCATTATGTATTAAATAATTGGAGTAAAGTCATGATATTGATTTTACTCCTTATTTTCAAATTTCAGTTGATTTACTAAAATAATTACTTAAAAATATAAGTCATGGGTATTCATGTACTATTTTTAAATCATTAGTTTTCTTAGTATGTCACAAAAATATTGATGTCTAGAAATTCTCATAATAGTATCTAGAAATTCTCATAATAGTATCTAGAAATTCTCATAATATTATATTAAAGTATTTTAATATATTTTTGGAAGCAGTCATTATCTTATTTTCGACATTTTTGGTACTTTGAATTATATTTAATAAAAAATACGTATAAAGGTTATTTAGGTATTTTTATATAAGTTTATGTATTTTTAGACTATCTACTATCCATGGGAACATTCATTACATATGTAGAATGTTCCCATGTAGGTTGTAGCATGTTTACACGGTACCTAGGTTTCTCAGGCGGCCTTTCACTTTTTCAACCCATAGTCCCGCGGCTGCATACTTGTCAGAGGCCCAGGGCTGCGTACACAGCTTTGACAGGATGACAGTGCTGTAGCTCAGCGGCGCGCGGGTGTATTGGCTTCCGCGGCTGCATGCGGGAATTGTGACAGAACACGTTTCCGTCTGTAACTCCTGAAATATACACAACACCTCAATTCTGACTTAATTTTAGGTGTGAAACCTATTTGTGAAAATACCTGTGAAATATTTAATTGGCCAAAAAGTTCAATAGTGGTGCCTTGGTATTTTGGTCTTTCTTTCCTTAATTATTTAAAAATATAAGGAGTTGGATTTCAAGGGTGGGGTCAGTGATTGACCCTACCTAATTTTGGGTGGAGAATCCATTTTTGCAATAATATTCATGTTTTTCCCACTCCTTCTTAGGTTAATTTTATTATTATTATTTTTATGTTATTTCTGTTACTTTTGCAGCTTGCTCTGCAATAGTAGCAAGCTGACACCACCCCTCATCATCTCTCTTTGGTAAACTTTTTTCAACTCACTCATCAACAACCTCCTTTTCTCTGCTCCTCTAAATTCTCTTCTTTCTTTTCTATTTCATTATTCTGTCTTTCTTCACACTCATACTCGTCTTTCTCAACTCCTCCTCTCAACCTTGAACCAATCTCATGCTCTGAATACCTGGTGAGATTCAGCTGATACAATCTCTCCTTTCTCACATCCTTGGAATCATTCTCAGCTGAACCTCATTCCCAACCTCCCTTATGGACCACTGTAAAAGCTGCCTCACTTAACATCATCACCTAATACTCTGGCTCTCACCCACGCTGTCACATCATGCTGTTGGTTTTCAAAAACTCCCTGATCTTGTACTTGGTTCTCCTGATCTCATTCCTTTCATTGTTGTTGTGGTTGTAGTCCTCAGTCTTGTGCATAAACAATAAATCATTTCTTCAATTTACTCATTTTGGTGATTATCAATTCAAAGTGAATTAAGAATGCAAAATGAAATTCAGTAGTAAAAGATTGTTCCAAAAAACGTTTTTACGTACCATGATGGTGATTGTTTCTCAGAATGAGTAGACTTCAAAAACCTTTTTCAAGGTCCCAGAAATTTCCAAATATCTCTTCTTCCTCTATTGATAAGTACTTGATCCTGGATGGTTTAAAATATTCTTCTCTTTAATTGATTGGGTCTGGGTTGAATAAAGCTTAGATAGAGTTGGTATTTATTCCTTTCAATTCAGAAAATATATTTCAGGGGCCAAAAAGAGGTTTAGCACAATGCATTGAGGTCAGAATTGCAGTAATAGATTTATAGGTCATCATACCTGATGAAATAAAACCAGAAATTCCCTATTTTTTCATACTTTCATGATTTCCTCCAGAATTATGAAATTTCTTTATTAATCAAATCAGCCATAAATACTATTTGAGCTGATCTACATAGGACTTTCATATTTGATGCATCATAAATTGATTTATATAAATGTTTTTTATTATTCAAAATTAAATACTCACTATTTCAAAGCAAACAAATTGACAAAACTTGCTAGCAAGCATCATAAAGGAGCTTAGGCCCAACCCATCAACAGGCTCAGGTCAAGCTTTCATCAAGATAAGGTCAGGTCTTGACTAAGCTCCACTAAAAAGTCACTGTGCATTGTGCACCACCTGTTTGATTCAAGAATGAAGATAGATTCAAATAGAGAATGGAGAATTACTTAACCAGAGATTCCTTTTGATGCTTGCTAGCAAGCAAAATGAAACCTCTTCAGGGGTTTGGAATAATATTGGAGTTTTCTCAGTTTTTATCAGATCTACAAACTTAGTTTGCAACCAGATTTGGATTAAATAGCCTTTTTAGTTTTATACATTGAATGAAATACCTTGACTTCAAATTTCAAGGGTCACATAGGTAAGTAGGATGTATTCAGCTAAACCACTTTGTTAAGGCAATTGAAATCCAAAGCAGATATTTTAGCTATAAATGCAGGTTCCAAAACAAGAATCATCATGAAATTTAATCATAAAATATAAAAAACACTCAATTTTGGACTTCATTTGCTGATCATACAATATAAATGGAATATATGTTAATGGGTTATTCCTGTGACCATTCAAAATTAGAAATATAGCTACCTCCCTCATCAAGACAAAAAAATAACCCTAAATCCATCAAAATTTATTCTAAAATTCTCAGTCTTGCTTTTCATCTTAAATTGACTGCTACTCTTGGTTTTTTTCATCAAAGAAGAATCACTACTCACGTAAGATCATCTAAACTCAAGATTTCTCTTCCCACACAAACCTTTAAATTCTTCCTCATTAATATTTGATTCAATCTATGGCACTAGTCTAATTTTGTACCTTCAGTAAATCCTTAATTCACTTTGGAATTGTCTCTTGCCAATATTCAGCTTCTTCAAATCAACACTATTGTGCACATCAAGTATATTGCATTGTTTTTTATGCTTTCCCCTGGGGAAAATATTCACTTATTACTGTAAAATCTAGCCAATTCCTTTGGTATTATTGACATGTAAAATCCTTTTAAAATCACATGTATATAGTACATCTCTATTGTATAAATTTAGTGACTATTCTCAGAGTTTGGAACTACTCTTTGAGTGAGCTAGAGATTGGAGGGGAAATGGGAACTTAAAATATCAATATTTCATTGATTTTCTCATGTGCACAATCCTTTAAATAACAAAAGTTTACATCTGTGTGCCATTGCTACTACACAGAGAAATAATTTATTTCACAGTTGTTTCCAAAATTCATTTTTTTTTGAATTATAAAGCTGCAGTTTGGTTGCTTGGATTTCTAAGCCCTCAAAGTAAAGCTTTTATATTTTTAGTTTCATTGGAAACCCTTCAACAATGTAATCAAAAAATCAAATCATTCAATGGATTTTTGCATCTTTATTTTTGCCTTTTAACTTAATATTTTTTTGGCTATTTTAGCTCTTAGGAATTTAAAAAACAATCAAAGAAATTTTTAATATTTTTTTCAGATTTTTTAGATGTATCCTTTTACCTTAGAAAATTAAGTCAAAAAATGAAAAAAATTCAAAAAAAGGTAATGTTAAATTCACAACCCATTCAAGAGGTTTACAAAAATAAAATGGGAGGTGTGGCACACTACAAAAATACCATTGAGTTGTGTAGCCTCTACACAACTACAATCAAGTTGTGTAGTCTCTACACAACTAAAATTGAGTTGTGTAGCCTCTACACAACTTGATTGAGTTGTGTAGGCCCCACACAAATTGATTGAGTTGTGTAGGCCCCGCACAACTTGATTGAGTTGTGTAGGCCCCACACAACTTGATTGAGTTGTGTAGGCCCCACACAACTTGATTGAGTTGTGTAGGCCCCACAAAACTTGATTGAGTTGTGTAGCCCCCACACAATGGTTTGTAGCCATGTGGCACCGCACACACAACTACATTCAAGTTGTGTGGGGTTTTAAACAACTCAGATGTAGTCATTTAGCATACCACACAACTACAAACTGTTCTGGGCTAAAAATAAAAAAAATAAAAAAATAACAAACCAATAAAAATTGGTGGGACCCAGGACTCACATGGGGGGGGGGTGTAACTGGTGGAAATGCCTCCCTCCCCTCTTTCTGTTGATTCTTTAGAGGGGGAGTTCAAATAACCCCACCAGGGCCCTGGAGGTTGATTCCCCAAGGGCGCTGCTAACAACAGATGGTCTGGGGGTTGGTCAGATCCCCCTCAGCTTGTCACTACTCCCCCTTGGTAAAGGGGGGGGGGAGCACAACTTGTTGTTTGTGGGAAGGTGGTCAGTTCCCCCCCACCACGGGTTGCCTTGCTTCAACTGTTTCACACAGGTGGGGAGGTGATCAAATACCCCCACTGATAGTCACCTTGATGCAACCGGCCCGGTGTGGTGTTATTATATAGCCTTGGGTTGGAAACTGCATTGCAGCCTATGTGCTCAGCATTGAATAATTTGGGCTAAGCATTATGGGGTGGGCATTGCCTCAGCAGTGGCTGCTGTGGGTTCAGCCTGCAGGCTCAGAAGTAGGTACTGTGGGGATCAGCAGACCAGGTGCGGTTTGGGCTTAATCAGATGACACTGGCTGCAACTTGCTTGGATTTTAAAGACCTAGGAATGGACCCAGCCCATCCAAGTTTGCAGGATGGTTAGTTTGGGGAGGTAAGGGCAGGGCAATTGGGGAGGCTATGTGAGCAGGGGGGACAGGCGCAAGCGCTGACTGATCCACGGGCACTGGAAAATCTTGATGGCACATTGGGCAGATGCAGAAAATTGCGGGAGGCTCCAAGTAGGGTGCGGCAGAGGGCTGCATCATGAGAAGGAAAAACCAGGTGTGCGTGATTGCAGGAAAGTAAAAAGGATTGGGTGGTATGGGTATGGGTTAGGGTTAGGCTGGGGTTCTGGTTTTTAGGGTTTCCTGCTTATTTGTTTCTAGGCTTTCATTGTGCTTGTACTTAGGTTATGGCTGTGAGGGATGGCATAAAAGTCCTCACTCTCAGTGCCGGGTCTGGAAGGAAAGGATAGAATTCATGAACCTCTCTCTCTCTCTCTCTCCCTCTACCTCTCTCTCTCTCTTTCTAAGGGTGCATCCCACTCCTTACAGACGCTAGTACCAATAAATTACACACTTAAGGGCAACTTCTTTGAGTACTTCTCTCTTGTTTCCACATCTGGGGGTCTGGCTGGGAGACTTTATTTTTTCTCAGTCTCTTGAAGGTAAACGCAGGATGCTGCCAAAAACCATCCCCAAATCCAATGTTATGCCCGCTTTTCCCTTGCAATAGGCTCCTCCCAACACCCCAACTCAACCTCCACCACCAGCTTTTCATGCTTCTAGGGTGGGTGGTTTTGCCCTCCCATCAGATGAAGGGTTGTTGCAAATGGCAGTTGAGACTCCTTATTGGGTGTGGCTTAGGCCAAGGGACTTCCCTCAACTCCAGCTCAACACCATGGATGTGGATAAATTTCCTGCTAGGTTTGAAGGGATCACAAACTGCAAGGGTGAAAAGGGTGCAGATAAGATCCATACCATTGTCCTCTATATCAATGAGGAGGAGAAGTTTTGGGAAGTGGAGGAGATGGTTGGGTATGAAAGGAAGAATTGGGTAAGATTAAAGAGCAAGATGTTGGTAAGGTGGGGAAAGCGCCAGCCTTTTTTCCAAGAAAGAAATTTTGAACAAGCCGCAGAGGAAGCAAGCGGGTTTGGAGGGGTCTGGATGCGCAAAGTTTTGGTGGAGTATATGTCAAAATTTGAGCGGATCTACGGTTATTTGGCAAAGAAGAAGGTTGTTGTGGGGAAGATGGGGGACATGAAGCGGGAGTTCTTGGGTGGGCAAAAGCCTCAAATTCATTTGCAAGTGCAACAGTATCTGTATGATCACGGTTTGGTCAAAAGATTGTTAGACAGGAGAATTGCAATTCTTCCAGACCTATCAGTAATCTGCCAGGCTGTGGAAAGTAAAATCAACCTAGATGAGCTCATTGCAGACATGGAAAGAAAATACTTGGCAGTCTCTAAGAATTCAGTGATTCTCTCAGTGCTGGCCCCTGATCAAGCGCTGGCCGCAGGACTGTAAACACCCTCTTGCCCTGCAAGGCCTCAGCAAGCTCTGGGACCATTGGTGGGCAAAATGACAGAGATCTTGCAGGATTTACAAATCTTCCTCAACTGGGAAATGGCTAAAAGGGCTCCAACCCAACAACGCGCAACACAAAATCATATGGTGGAAGGTTTCAAGCCTCCCAGTGGGCCCTCCAGAGGGTTTGGGGTACGCGCTTGTACGTATTGCGGGGGAAAAGGACACTGGAAGTCAGGGTGTTCCTACCTCACTCAAGACATGAATGAGGGGATGGTTTGCATGTCCAGATTTAAGTTTTAAGACTCCAAATGGTGCTGGTTTTTGGTAGTTCTGCAGAGGGGAAAGGTGCTTTTTTAGGCTGCCCTCCTGAGTGTTACAAAAATATTTATATTTAACCGGAATCAAGGTCCAGAAACTTTTAGATGTAGAATCAATGAGAAGGGATAACTTGGTAGTAAACAACAGAAAGGAAGAAAACACACTCTGAGACAAGAGGGTGAGGGAAAGACTTGAAAAAATAGGTTATAGTCTGTTTCAGAGTTCAATAGAACAGTGCAGTTGAAAGTAACAGCGCCCACAAGCTAATAGCTCTGGTTGTAACAAGAGGCTCAGGAAAGATCAACTAAATCCCAATCCACCTCCAATTTCTCAATGAACCTGCCCAACTTAGACAATCAATTGCTTGAAGGTACAAGGAGGGTACCAGATAACTATGGAAGGCCCTACTAACAATGCAACTTGTCTATGAAGTTCCAAAGCAGAACAATGAAGCAGTTGAAAAAGAGTAACCCACCACTTCTTGAGGAAATTAAGAGTAGTGTGGCAGAATGCAACTATTGCCAAAATACAGGGAGGCTTAAAACTCCAGGTTTAAACTTAATAAACCTCTTAATCAAACATGACTTCCAGAAAGACAATCAAACAAATGATCAAGACCAAAGTGGTCAGAGAAAGGGATTAAAGGAGTGGTTTAAAAATCTCAAGAATTCAACCAAATGAATTCTTCTTCAACCAGTCAGGCTATTGGTTGGTGATAAGGATGAGGAACAGGGGATAATCAATAGATATATCCAGCTTTATGATGATGATGATGAGGAACACAGGAGGATACCCTTATTTCTTTATCAGAGGATTTGATGATGATTCAATACCACAAGATGAATGATGAATGGAAAAATCAGGGGAGAGCCCCTTCTTTTATGGGAAAGGGACCCTGTAAACTATTTACAATTGGATAACACAAATGAGAGAGGATTTTTTTTTGAGGAAAATGAAATGATAAGGGAAAATTGTAATGAAAACAACAAAAAAAAAGACAGGAGGATAGTAACATGGGAAAAGAAAATGAAAAAAGGAAACCAACCCAGGTTTGAGGATAACAGCAGGAAGCGGATGAGCTTCCGCGGGTTGAAAGATGAGCGGCAGATGAGCCCAAGCAGCTATGACAGTGGCAACAGCGGGCAGAGAGACAAGAACAGTTGTGATGGGATGAATGCTACTTTGGGTAGAGGAAAGGGACTGGCTGTCTGAAATGAAGAAAGGCGTCAACAAGGGCAAAGGGTGGGAGTGACTTGTAGAATAAACAGAGTGGTACTGGTTGAACTTTGAAAGATCAACATTTCCAACATGGGGGATTGAGTGCAATCCAGTTTTGATGAGATGGGACAATAGATGATGAGGGGATGAGGAGATGTAGCAATGATTGATGAGGTTGAGGGTCAAGATGGAGGATGAGTTAGGATTATAGATTGGGATGTCAATGAGGGAGAGAGAGGGGGCCTCTGATGGAGGAGCTAGCTTGGTTTTGATGGATGGAGATGGGTCTATTGCTGCTGTTGTTTGTTTTCATTGTTGTCAAGCCTTGAAATTGATTGTTGATGATGATATCAATGGATTGAGATCAGGAGGAAGAGGGTGATCTAGTGGATTGTATCAATGATTGATGATTGGATTTGGTTGTATTGGAAATTGATAGACTGGTTGAGATAGATAGTTAGGACAAAGAAGAAGAAGAAGATGATGATTGTTTCCCAGCGCTTGGCAAAAAGAAATTGGGTGCCAAGCCCAAAGAGGAGGATTTGAGCGCATGACCTGGGGACTTGAAAACCCCAGGGGTACCCTTCTTATACAGCTGGGACAGGGAGAAGTTGGAGGAAGGAAAAAAATAAAAATTCCTATACATAATAATTTTTTTTAACAAAGATAAAAAACTAAGAAATGTTTTTTTAAATTTTGCCCCTTTTCTTGAGGTGTACCAAATTGGTCAGCACAAAGTACATATTCCCAAAGGGTGAACCAGTGGAACTGACAAAAGGTCAGCCACCTAAAATGGTACAAATAAAAGAACAGGAAAAGGCTCTGGCCAAGACTTCTTGGGTATTGCTTGGGATTGCCACCGCGCCAGGGACCTGGGAAGCTACAAGAGTGGAGGCCAAAGTAAGGGTGTTGGAAGCAAAAAAATGGGTTGCAGTAGAGAGGATGTACGTTGACCTTAAAGAACAACCATTGGCCCCAAAGGTAGCCGCGCATGCACCAAAAGGGGATGGGATTCCAGCAAATCCGGCAGGAATTGTACAAAGAGTGATGGGGAAAACAGCGCCAATACCCCTAACTCTACGGGAATTACGGGCCATTGTCAATAAGACGGTCCAGGAATTGAAGGAGTGCGGGAAAGGCCGGGTTCCGACAACAGTCCAGCGGTTTAATGTGGCGGAGGAGGAGGTAGATTGCAAGCTGTGCTGGTTGAAGTCTGTATTGGTTCTGCTCACCTATGTCACAATGAATATTGCGGGGTGGAAGGTATGGGCAATGTTTAACTTGCTCCCATGAAGGTTAGTGGACTAGCTGGGTTTGGTATGGAGGAAGTGTGCAATGGGGCTTTGGGAGTTGAACAGGGAAGAGTGTTTCATGGAGGGGTAGAGTTTGCAAAGGTCCTGAAGCCCCTATGGTTCCTTTTGGTGGAATGCGGCAACATTATTTTGGGACAGAATTTTTTTGTTTGGATTCTGGGCCCAAATGGTCTTCAACTCCAAGCCGTGTATGGAAGCATTAACGGTCAAGGATTTGTTTTGCGCGCAGTTTGAGACAACAATCTGCAACCACAGAAGAGGGAAATGGGTGCAGGGACTGGCCATGTGCGGCAATGGTGAGTCCAATGGGGAGTCAACTGTAAGGGACACCCCATGGAGGGTTTTCTCTAGTTATCCGCGGTTAATGCTCAGAGAAAGCTCTGGATTTGCGCAGGAGGTTGAATAGCAAGGGGCAGGTGGAGGAGGAAGAAGTGCAGAGAGAAAGAGTGGCAGAAGTAAGCTCCCTTCCTCAGTATGCATCCCCAGGAGGTTCTAACTTTTGAAAACCCTATCATTGTGCACAGTTGTGAGAAAAGGAAAAATCCCTGGTTTTGTTATTGCTAGGACTAACAATGCCAATGGCCGGATTTGGATGGCAATGTGCAATTCCGGAAAGTAAAAGCTGGTAGCCCAGAAAGTCCAGCCATGGAAAAAGCAAATCCTGTAGGGGCTTAACAGACCCCTGCGGCCAATTGCTTGGTCCCGGGACCTGTGGAAAATGCCTCTGAAGAAGTCTGGATGGGTAACCCAATTGGTGCAAATCACAGATGAGAAAGTCAACACTCTAAACTTTGGGCCGCGGGATGGTTGAGTATGGAAAAAAGGGACTTACTGGTTTTGGTGTTGGTATTGCAGGAGAAGGCCCTTGCCTTTGGACCAGAAAAGTGAGGATCATTGAAAGTCAAGATTGGTGACCCATATGTAATCTCCACTGTTCCACACAAGCTGTGGCAAATAAAGCCAATTTGGACCATTTGGGAGGCCTTTTTAGAGTTGGTGCGCAAGCGCGTGAGAACAGGGATTTATGAGCAGTCCATGTCAAGCTACTCCAGTCCAATCTTTGCAGTTTTCAAGCAGGACAGGAAGTTTTTGAGGATTTTTCATGGTCTGCAGCAGCTCAAATTGCTCACCATCCATGACACAGGGTGCCCTTGCGCGTGGAGGAATTCCTGGAATTGATGGCTAGGTGTGCGTGCTATGGATTGGTGGATGTGATGTGCAGGTAAAATCAGCAGGAACTTCACCCCAATTTTCAACCACTGACTGAGCTCAAAACTGGGTTAGGAAGGATACAACTAATGTGGCTGCCACAAGGCGCAACCAACTTGGTGGAAGTGTACCAAGCCCAGATGACCTGGATACTGCGTGATGACCTTCTGGGGGGTGTCCATATCTTTATCAATGATGCTGGTATCAAGGGCCCAGAAATTGACTATGGAGGCGCGGTTTTGATGAAGGCTCCTGCAATCCATTGGTTCATTTGGGAATATGCAGAGACACTGGAATGGATCTTGTTGTGGATCAAGGAGGCTGGACTTACTGTTTTGGGGAAGATGCTGGCTGTCTGCATTCTGGTGCTTGAAGTTTTGGGGCATGCAATGGCTTTTGACGGCAGAAAGATTGCAAGAAGAAGCAGAAAAAGTTTCTTGAGTGGCCAGCTCTGCAGACGGCGTCACACATTCTCCAGTTTCTGGGGTTGTGTAGCTATGTCCGCATGCTCATCAAATGGTTTGCGGAGGTGGAAATCCCCTTGAGGGGTTTGACATGGAAGGGTGCAAAGTGGGAATGGAATACTGGGTGTGACAAAACATTTGCAAAGCTCAAGGAGATTGTGGGCCACAACATTTTCCTCTGGGATCTGAACTATTATGCAGGGGGATAAGCTTGGTATTCAGCTCTAGAAATTTTGTTGCGGAGGGAGTCCTGACACAAGAGGAGGACAGGAAAGATTGGCCGGTGCTCTACAAGTTGGTCACCTTTACTGCAACGGAGAGTTGTTACTCACAGCCAAAGTTGGAGTTGTGCGGGGTTACCAAGATTGTGCAAAGGCTCCAGAACCTCCTGTGGGGAGTTCATTTTGAGCTATTGGTGGAGGCGGAGGCCTTGGCACAGATGATCAACTTTCCAGCACTGCCCCACACACCCATTACTAGGTGGCTAGTGTTCCTTCAGCTGTTCTCCTTTAGTATGGTGCATTTTCCAGGGAAGGCATTCAAAATGCCAGACACGCTTTTGTGGTATCCCCAAGATGAACTGTACAAAGGGGCAGATCCCCTTGATGTGGAATCTCCAGTCATTGGGGTAGGGGTAGTGGAGGCAGAGGTTTGTCTCCCGCTGTGTCAGTCTGGAGTTTATGAAGTCTTGTGCTCTTATTTGCAGGATCTTCAGTTTCCCGGGGACATGGAAATTATGGTCATTAGATAGGTGAAGCAGCATGCAGTAAACTTCTACCTCCAGGAGAGGCAATTTTGGTGGCAGAACGCTCCCGTGCCTCTTGTGGTCACAATGTTGAGGACAGAACAAGAAGTGATCCTTAGGTTTTTGCATGACAACCTTGGTCACCGGGGCAAGATTGAAATGCAGAGGAGAGTGAAGGAGCAATTCTGGTGGCAGGGGGTTGTGCGCGCAAAACAGGAATGGGTTAGGACATGCAAGGCCTGTCAGTGGCAGAGTTTGATGTTGCCCAAGGAGGTTGGTCACCCAACGGGGGAAGACACATTGTTTGGATGGGTCTCCCTTGAAATAGTACACGTTAAGGCAGGGAAGTTTTCATATTTTCTTGTTGCGTGGGAAAACCTTTCAGGATGGGCTGCGGCCCGCCCTCTGGTAAAATTTTTGGTGGAAAAGTTTTCTCAGTTTTTGGTGGAGGGCTGGCTTGCCTGTTATGGATCACTTTTCCTGATCACAGTGGACGGAGGCGCAGAGTTCTGGGGTTGTTTGATGGTTTTGTTTAAAACTTGCAGGGAAAAGTGTGTCTGCGTGACAGAGTACTATCCAGAAGGCATGGAGAAATCAACCAATCAAGGACGCACTGGTAAAGATGTGCAGGTAAGAGGGAAAAAGGTGGCAGGAAACCCTTCTGGTGGTTCTCTTTGCGGATTGGATCTCTGTGAAGCAATTGATGGGCTACTTACCCTATGAGCTGCTCTTGGGACAGTGGCCCATGCTTCTGGTGGACTTTGAGTTGGATATGTTCTTGGGCTTTGACTGGTGGAAGTTCAAGACCTCTGCGGATCTTGTCAAGGCCCGCGCAAAACAACTCCTCAGGCATGAGGCAAGCTTGGCAAAGGCCCCGTAGAAGTTGAAGAAGACCCAAATGGTTTCTGTCCACTGCTGGGACAAGAGCTGTTCCCACTGCCTCTGGGATCCGTTGTGGAAAGTGGACTTAGTGCTGCTGTACAACTGTAGTCTGGAATCTCAGTGGGTATGGCTTTTTGCTAACAAATGGAACTGCCCATACCATGTGGCTTCTAAGTTCATGGGAGGAAGCTATCAGCTCAAAGAACTGGATGGGACACCTCTTAAGTGGAAGGCCATGGCTTCACATGTGAAGCGCTTTTTTGCATGAGGGTCCACCTTTTTTGACAACACAGCAGGGGACGGCAGGGAAAAAAGTGCGGTTTTTGAAATGATTGGAGAGCCGGTTGGTTTGGGCTCTTTGGGTAAAAAGGAATTTGTGCGCAAAATGCTGCTCCAGAAGAGTGGGAGGTTTCAAACCACTGGGGAAAGCTTTAAAGCTGGGGGGGACACTAGTTCTGGATGGGAAAGCCTGATTTGGCAAGGGGGTGCTCTAGCCGGTTCACAGCCGGAACAACTAGGCACACAAGAATGTCTGTCTCCTGAATTTTCTGAATGGATTAGTTTCTTGGATTGTTACTGGCTTTGGTTTATGATTGTTTCAGGAATGTGGGTTCAGTGCAAGTCCAGGTCTGTATATGCAAGGAAGATCCCCAAAAGTGGGAAGGGGAGGCGAGACAAGGAGCAATGCAAAAAAAAGCTTTTCTCCTCTTGTCTTTGGTTTGGGCCAGTTTCATTTTCTTTTCTTTTCTCTCTTTTCTCTCTCTAAAGACGGGTGTAATGGGCAAAGGTGGTTATGGCTGGAGCGCACATTGGGGATAAGCCTGACTTGGTGAGGGGGTGTTCTAGCTGGTTCACAGCTGGAATGACTAGAAACCCCAATTTTTTTTTTTCTCAAACTATTTTCCCGTCTTGTGATTGGCCCGTGCTGGCATTTGGTTTTTGTGCTTGCTACAGGATCCGGGTACAGGGAACTTTGTGGCGGTTTGTCTGGGGCGGAACAGGTACCTCTTTGGAATGCTTGGCAACTCACAAAGGTGAAATTGACTTGGGACGCTTTGCTGGGCATTGGCGGTTGCGTGATTGCATGCAAAGCAAATAGGTACTCAGAACTTTTCCTCTCTCTATCACTTAGGGTGCAGGGTTTCTCTCACAGGGTTACTCTCATGTGATTGCTCAAATGAAGGAACGTGCGTGCAAAAAATGTGTATTTCTTATAATGTGGGGAATGGCGTGGAAAGAACATAGAGGGAAGGAATGAGTGAAAGAATAGGGGAAGGAAGGGGGGAATGCATCTAAGACATCTTCATCATTTCCTCCTGTTATAATTATGGCCAAAAACTAGCTTAGGAAAATGAGCAGTAATTAAAGCAAAAGAAATGCTGGACACCTTGTGTCAATAATTGCTTGATGGGCTCTCAAAAATGGGGCAACACGTTGGATGATATTGTTGATGAATTGAATTGGATGATCAATGGATAATGGAAAACAGCAGGGAGAAGAGCTCCTTAAGTTCAAAAGATTGGCCTCTTGTGAGCCCATGATACAACAAGCCAAAAGGCGAATTTTCCGCCCCAAAAGAGCTCTAAAGTATCTACAGGCCTTCTGACTTGGTTTGGGCTACATCAGCCCACATGGCATTAGTCCCTGTACCCTTACAACCAGCCTATTCTGGTTTTTTCTGGTGTTTCCACCTCAATGGGGCTGAACCAGCCCCTGTGCTGTTCAATCCCTGGCTGGTTGTCTGTTACAAGCAGCCCTGTTAGTTATCTTAGCACTTGTACAGCCCTGGCCCCTCATATGGGCCAGGTGGGACCCAGGACTCACCTGAGTCCAACCAAAATCTCACCTGGGGGGGGGGGGGTGTAACCGGCCGACATGCTTCCCCCCCCCCTATTTCTTTCAAATCCATGGAGGGGGCAGTCAAATCCCCCTACCAGGTGCCCTGGGGGTTGATACCCCCAGGGTGTTTCTATGGCAAGTGGGCTGGGGGGTGGTCAGGTCCCCTCCAGCCCGTTGCTCCTCCCCCTTGGTAAAGGGGGGGGGGGGGAGAGCGCCGCTTTGATGGTGGGGGGGGGTGGTGAATTCCCCCCACCGCCGGTTGCCTCAATGCAACTGGCCTGGCCACCTCTTTTGGTGGGGGGGTGATCAAGTTGTTGAGACTGTGAAAATGAAGATGTGTCTGGTGGGAGTCAAACCCATAACCTCAGATAGACTGAGAAACATACTAGAGTTCTGCCTTTACCAACTAGGCTACAGATGCTTGTGGCTGCCAGGGTTGTTTGGTATTAATGGTCTAGGTTCAACTGCACAGCCTCCGTACTGTGGTGATACATCATGTTAGCAGGTTTAACCTCAACACCCCCCCTTGCTACATGATGTAGAAATAGGTACGGCAATACCCAGGTGAAAGAGTGATCAGTGCGGGGATTGAACCCGTGATCATGGGGTAGGCTTACAGGGGATTATAGTCTTACAGGAAGCATTCACATCTTATCCCAGTCTCTTATGTAAGCAAGTATACGCTCAGGTAACCTCTGGGCTCATAACCTGTTGAGACTGTGAAAATGAAGATGTGTCTGGTGGGAGTCAAACCCACGACCTCAAATAGACTGAGACACATACTAGAGTGCTGCCTTTACCAACTAGGCTACAGATTCTTGTGGCTGCCAGGGTTGTTTGGTATTACTGGTCTAGGTTCAACTGCACAGCCTCCGTACTGTGGTGATACATCATGTTAGCAGGTTTAACCTCAACACAAGTCCCCCCCACCATGACCAGTTGCCCCTTGCGACTGGTTGCTGGCTGGTTACAACCAGCCATCCCTCCCCCTCCCCCTCGCAATGGCAAGCAAGGGGAGGGGCAGGAGCCAGGACCACCAGCCCCGCGGCCACCACCCAGCGCAGGCCATTGGGCCCCACAGACGGGACAAAGGCAAAAACAGCGGCCCCAAGCGGGCCCCAACACGGGCAGCGGCCCCAAGCTGTCAGCTTGCTACTATTGCAGAGCAAGCTGCAAAAGTAACTAAAATAACATAAAAATAATAATAATACAATTAAACTAAGAAGGAGTAGGAAAACCATAAATATTATTACAGGAATGGGTTCTCAACCCAAAATTAGGTAGGGTCACTCACTGACCCCACCCTTGAAATCCAACTCCTTATATTTTTAAACACTTAAGGAAAGAAAAACCAAAATACTACGGCTGCATTATTGAGCTTTTTGGCCAATTAAATATTTCACACACATTGTCACGTATAGGTTTCACACCTAAAATTCAGTCAGAATTGAGGTGTTGTGTATATTTTAGGAGTTACGGGCGGAAATGTGTTTTGTCACAATTCCCACACGCAGCCGCGGCAGCCAATGCACCCGCGCGCGGCTGAGATACAGCCTTGTCACTCCGTCAAGGTTGTGTACGCAGCCCCAGGCCTCTGACAAGTACGCAGCCGCAGGACTACGGGTTGACAGAGTGACAGGCGGCCTGAGAGGCTCAGGTACCGCATAAACATGCTACAACCTACACGGGAACTTTCTACATATGTAATGAATGTTCCGGTGGATAGTAGACAGTCTAAAAATACATAATATTATATAAAAATACATAAATCATCCTTATACGTATTTTTTATTTTAATATAATTCAAAGTACCAAGAATTTCAAAAATAAGACAATGACAACTTCTAAAAATATATTAAAATAATTTAATATACTTTTATGAGAATTACTAGACATCAATATCTTCTTGAAATACCAAAAAAACTAATGATGTAAAAATATTACATGAATTCACATGACTTATATTTTTAAGTAATTATCTTAGTAAATCAGCTAGAACTTGAAAATAAGGAGTAAAATCAATATTATGACTTTTGCTCCAGTTATATAATACATAATGAGAAATTACATGACTTCAAGATGTCCGTAGAAATGTCTATTAATATAATTATTAAATTACTGGGAACATTTACTAAGGATAATTAATTAAATAATACATAAATAGGACAGATTGGTGTTATTCACACGTCCTAATGTCTATTATAAGGTGGAATAATTCCCATACCCTGAGGAATTAGATGCTACCCGTGCTATAGCACCAAGAACACATGGCAGGCTACCCTTGGTTACCCTGCTAGCCTTAGTGTCCGTCCCTTTGAGCACCTACAACCCTCAGAAGGACAATATTGGGACTCCAAAAGCTATAAATAAAGAGCTCTTTTGAGGATATTGATGGGCAGAGACCCAGTTATATTCATATCCAGACACTGTGCCAAGGTAATCAAGTACTTATAAGAGATAAGTAAGTGATTTATTGCAATTTCTGATCATTAATATCCGTCCTCAACCTCTTTTTATCAATTAAAACTGCTGAACAACCTTATAACCCCAGTATACAGGTTTAACCCATCAGTACACGTCTCAAACAGATACCCAAAGGATTTAATAATATACCAGTAAGTTTTATTATCCTTTCTCTGTTGTGGTAGCTTGGCTACAAGGCCCTGCCACTCCACTGTGTATTTTATATACATATTATCTTTGGGTAAAATATTCTTTAAACTAAAGAGCCCAAAGTAACCAGGACTACGTGTTTTCATACTGAAATCCCTGAAGAGAGGTGTTAAAGATCCCCAATATAATTGTGGCCCCTCTATAAAAATATTTAATAATCAATTTATTCATATTGATTTAAAACAATAAACAATAACCAAACCACTTAACCTTGCAATAAGCTTAATCCAAATATTCCACGGATTTTTGCTGCATTTATTAAATAATATATTTATTATTTACTCTATAACCTCTGGTAGCTAAAGGATAGCAAGGGTCTTGGCATCCAGGAGGCTGACACAAGTGGGCCGCAATGCGGACGGCAGCCCCAACCGGGCTGCAACACAAGCGGCGGCCCCAATGGGCCACCCCAAGCCCAAAAACTAAGTAAAACATACTTTGGCGGGCCATCCCGTCTGGCCAAGTATGTCCAAAATAAAACTTGGGCCCAATTACGCCCATACAAGCCCATCTGGCTGTATTTTCCCATATCCACCGCCGGGCCCATTAGGGCCTGTGTACTAATGAGCCTGTTTCACGCGTTTTGAGGCCAGTTTCCCCAAATCAGTGACATCCACACAGGCCTGTATGGTTTATGTGAGTGTCCAATGGGCCGGAGAGGCCCATATGTGCATCCCATTTAGATTATAATTATACATAGCACACACGTAAGTGCATACATATTTTAACAACTCCATCTCCAACCGCAAAAACACCAGTAGGGCCCGGAATGATGCCAGGAGCTTGCAGTGGTCTTCTGAAGATTGGGTTCCAAGGGTTGTGAGGAAAGCCTGTAGAAGAGACATTGACCAAGCGGCAAATTCTTCAAAATTGGCCACCAGGAGGGCGACCAAAATTGGGATCTCCAGAAGTTTGGGCAGGGTTAGTAGAGGAGGAGCCAACGGACAAGGTGGGGCTTCTGGTGGACCATTTGAGGGACATGGTCCAGGCGGAGGCAACAACAAGATGAGAAAAAGAGAAGGTGGGTTTGGAGGAATGACGGCCAAGACCATCTCCTATAAGTCCAACAAGTACCTCAATCCAGGATCCAAGGCCAGAGCAGGGCCAGGCCAAGGGGTTGAAGGAGGGGGGGGGGAGGTGGAGCTGGTGGAGGAGCCACCTTCTGTCCAAATATTTCCTTGATGTGTGGGTCCCTTGGTCCTTGATTGATCCAGACGCAATAGGCCCAGTATTGAAGGGTGGCCTGTCAAGCCGCAAATTTTGGGAAGTACTCCCTTTGGGGTGGCCCCACGTAACAAAGAGGGGAGGCTGAGTCACGGCTATCACCCAAGGTTGCTGGGGGAGGAGCCTGGCAGAGTCCACAAATCCTCCAAGATGGTATTGTCATCCAAGACCACAAACGCATCCTGATTCACCCTCTTGCCCGGTCAAGGACAAGAACCAGATTGGGGGAGGGGAGGGGATCCCAGGGCATTCCCTTGCTAAGGGAGCAGCAAAGGTGGTCACTATGGCAAGAGGTGCATGCATAAAGACAAGGGATCAGCGAGCACTCAAGCCCTTTTTGAGCGCAGAAACTACAGGGTGTCATGGCAGAAATGGAGGGGGGGTTGGGCAGTGTAGGGATGAAGACCGCAAGGGTGGAAGGTGGTATAGGTGGGGTGCAAGGTATGGTTGAGGTAAAAATTGGAAGACTTCTGGAGACAGAACTCAATTTTGGGGGGGGGGATGTGGTGTCATTATATAGCCTTGGGTTGGGAACTGCATTGCGGCCTGCACACTCAGCATTGGGTAGGTTGGGATCAGCATTATGAGGCACACGTGGCCTCAGCAGTAGCTGCTGCAGGATCAGCAGGAGGTACTGTGGGGCTCAGAACACCAGGCGCTGGTTGTGCTTAATCAGATGCCGCTGGCCGCAACCTGCTTGGATTTTACGGACCTAGAAATGGAACTGGCCAAACCAAGTTTTCAGGATGGTTTTTTGGGGGAGGTAAGGGCAGGGAAATTTTGGAGGCTATGTGAGCAGGGGGATGCGCGCAAGTGCAGACTGATCCAGGGGCGCTGGGAAATCTTGATGGCACATTGGGCAGATGTGGACAATTGCGGGGGGCTCCAAGTAGGGCACGGTGGAGGGCCGCCTCATGAGAAGGACAAACCAGGTGTGCATGATGGTAGGAAATCAAAAATGATTGGGTGGTATGGGTAAAGGTTAGGGTTAGGCTAGGGTTCTGGATTTTGGGGTTTCCTCCTTATTTGTTTCTATGCTGTCATTGTGCTTGTACTTAGCTTAGGGTTGAGAGGGAAGGCATAAAAGTCCTCACTATCAGAGCCAGGTCTGGAAGGAAAGGAAGGAATTCATGAACCTCTCTCTCTTTTTCTAAGGGAACATCCCACTCCTTACAGACACTAGGAACAATAACTTCTGATCTTAAGAGAAACTTCTTGGAGTAATTCTCTCTTGTTTCCACACTGGTCTTCTTTGCTGGCTAGTTGCAACCGGTGTTGAAAAAAGAGAGTACTACTCCCCTAAGTTTTCCTCAAGTTGGAAGTTATTGGTCCAACCATCTGTAAGGAGGTTGAGTACTTATGGGTTTTGATAAAGAGAGAGATATTTAGAAGAAAAAGATGAATAAAGAAAATGATGTTGTATATTCCTTCCCTTCAATCCTTTGCTAATACTTTGGTGATAAGACATATATGATCTGATACAACCCCGAGTTAAGAGTGATTTTTTAAGTCCTCCCTCTCAAACCTAACCTAATTAAAAGTGCATCTGAAAGCCTTACAACAAAATTAAGAAAGGCCCCTAAAATCCAGAACCCTAGCCCAACCAAACCCTTCCGCCATTATTTACATCTGTTTTTTCCTTCTCATGGAATGGCCCTCCACTGCGCCCTACTTGGAACCCCCATGTTTACCTGCCTGCGCATTTCTGCGGATCCTGTGATCTGCGCATTGGTCTGCACCTATGCTGGTGTGGACCTTCCCAGTGCATATGACCCCGCAGTTTCCTCGCTCCTGCTTTCTGAAATAGCCGCCCGCAAAATTGGTAGGGTTGGCTCCATTACTTGGTCCGCTTCATCCAAGAGGGTTGCAAGCCCGCCCCGCCTAGAGTGGGCCCAACCATCACCAAATGCTGAGCCTGGGCTACCCAACTGCTGAGCGCGCAGCCTTCAACAAAGTTCCTGATCCAAGGTTATAAATACCACACCAGATCCCCCCCAAGTTGATTTCTGTCCTCAGAAGTCTTCCCATTGCTGCCTCTTCCTGCACTCATCAACCACCCCTCCTAGTCACCCAAGTCCCACCCCCCCCCCCACTTCCATCTGAACTTTGCCATGGTCCCTCCCTGCACCTACTGTGCCTGCAACGGGTCAACCTGCACTCTTCTCTCCGGTTGTTGCACGTGCTCATCCTTCTGTGTTGGCCATTGTTGTTTCTTGCTTGGAAAAACTATGCTGTGAGCCCATCCCGTCCCCAATCCCCCTGTCCGCGCAAGGGGGCCCACTGCAACTCATTTGTGGTTTCAAGGGGTGAATAAATCTTGGAGAAATTGTGGAAACTGCCCGGCTTGCCATCCTCCCGCCGCCTGCAAGCTCCATCACCCCCAACCTTTGTCAAAAGCCACAACTTGGCCTCCCCCTTCTGTTGTTCCGGACTGCTGTATAAGGAGGACTTTGCAAACACAGCAGAATGGCAAGCAGCCCTCCGCTTCTGGGACAACCTGGTCCACGTCAACCAAGGCTTGATCAACCCATGCGGGGAGGAACTCTTTTGAGGGGGCCCAGCTCCCCCTCCAGCCCCTTGCCCAACTCCCAGTCCCCCATGCGGCTCCTGGAACTCTGCCCCCAACACCTCCATCATCATCTCCGGCCCCCCAATTGTTACCAGAGCCGGCGGGATGCCCCTCAACTCCAGCGTCCCCAGAACATGTAGCAATTAAATCTTCGCCCCTGGCTTCACCTCTTCCCCATGCAGCCAATCCAGAGATCCTAGACATCCCCACTGGGCTAGCACTAAGGGAGGCGCGCTTCAAGGACTTTTCCACCAAGTTGGAAAACCTCCTTCAGCAGTTCCTCTCTGCTCCGGGTGCTCATGGAACCAAATCCCGGAAAAAACTTTTGGTGGCCTTCCGAGGACTTCTGGACGCAGAAAAGTCTGAAATGGGGGAGGTTATGGACCTAATTTAGGCGGATCACCCCCTCCCCCTTTCCCTTTTTTTCCCTTCCTTTTTGGTATCCATGCAAATATGTATTATCAAAGAAATAGAATTTTGACGCGCTATCCTTGAGTGAGAGGCCTTGGAACTGAGTGAGAGTGAGAGTGAGAAAAAGAGAATTGGAACCCCACATCCGCGCATGAGCAACCTTGATACTGAGTAAGAGTGAGGAACAGCAAGGTCCACGTCTGAGCATGGATCCTGAGAGAATAGAATCCCTAGCCTAAGTGAAGCAACCAAAAAGGTCTGCATCCGCATGCAAGCCTAACAGGAAAAGAACCCCAAAATCCGCGTCCCATGTTGTCAAAGTCTCCAGAAGGGTAGTTGGACTGCCCCAGACAAACTGCCACACAGTTCCCCATACCCAGCCTGTAAAGAAACAGAACAACCATACACCAGCACGCACACAAAACTTAACAGAGAGAAAAGCCACCAGAGAACAGACATTCTGGGGTGCCTAGTTGTTCCAGCTGTGAAACAGCTAGTGCACCCCCTTACCAAGTCAAACTGTTCCCCCCATTCATGTTTTCTGATCTTCTCTAAATAGAGAAAGAAATAAACAGAGAAACAGAGGTTTTTTTTGGATGTTCTCCTACCAAAACCAACATCAGGCCTATGCCGCTCCTTGTCCCGCATCTCCCATCCGCAGGGCTTTTCCTTGCATTTTCAGACCCAGCTTGCGCCGCACCCGCTTCCCTGCAAGCAATAATAACCAGAGCCAGTACCAATCCACAAAACCAATCAAATCAAGGAAGTAAGGAAACAAACATTCTGAGGCCTCTATTTATCCCAGCTGTGAACTGGCTAGAACACACCCTCACCAAATCAGACTTTACCATCCAACACTAGCTCCCCCACCCCCGGCTTGGCTGCTGTCCCCAGTGGGTCGCAACTGACTGCTCCGCTGTACTGGCACACCGTGCGCAGGTACCTCCAAAAGCAAAGGACCCATGCCGTCCATGTTCTTGGGATTACCATTTTCCTCTGCCAAATATGCACCATCAACACCGGAGCTATCTCTGTCCCCAACCATCTTGTCAAACAAGGTAGATCCCCGTGAAAAGAAGCTCTTCACGTGAAAGGCCAAAGCCTTCCGCTTGAGAGGAGTTCCATCCAATTCTTCCAGCTGATAACTCCCCCCTGCAAACTTGGACGCCATTCAAAAGGGTCTGTTCCAATGGTTGGAAAATATTTTACCTCACTCAAATTCCAGACTACAGCTGTACAGTAGGACAAATCCACCTTCTGCAGCAGGTCCTGGAGGCAAGGGGAACAGTGCTTGTCCCAATAGAGGACCAACCCTTTCCTAGTCTTCCTCAACCATTCCGCGGCCTTTGCCAGAACCTTGTCCCGCCTGAGAAGTTTTTTGGTGTGTGCTTCTACAAGCTCTGCAGAATTCTTCTCCTTCCTCCAATCCACACCCAGGAACGTTTCCAACTCAATGTCTACTGGGAGCACTGTGCGCTTCCTGTAGAGCAGTTTGTAAGGCAAATAGCCTGTTGACCGCTTAATGGAGATCCTATCCACAAAGAGAACCACTGGAAGGGTCTCCTGCCACCGTTTTCTGTCCTCCCTGCACATCTTCACCAGAGCTTCCTTGATAGGCTGATGGCTGCGTTCAATCATCCTGGTGCCTTCTGGATAGTACTCTGTTACCCTCCTAAACTTTGCTCTGAAACTATGAACCAGCATCATCAAGCCTCCCCAGAACTCTGCGCCCCTGTCAACATTAATTGGACAAATCAAACCTTACCGTGAAAACCAGTACTCCTCCAAGAAATGAGAAACCTTCTCCGCCAACAACTTTACCAGAGGACGTGCCTTGGCCCATCCCAATAGATCATCCCTTGCAACAAGCAGGTATGCAAACTTCCCTGCCTTTATGTAGACCACATCCAGGGAAACCCGTCTGAACAACGCTTCCTCTCCTGTAGGGTGACCCACCTCTCAGGGCAGCCTCAAACTCCACCTCTGACAGGCCTTGCATGACTTTGACCACTCCTGCACCGTGCGTACCACACCCAGCCACCAAAACCTTGCCTTCACCCTCCTCCACGTTTCAATCTCACCCTGGTGGCCAAGGTTGTCATGGAGACTCCTCAGGATTGCTTCCTGGTCTGTCATCAATGTTGCAACTATGAGAGGCACAGGGGCACTTAGCGGCCGCAACTGCCCTTCCAGTAAATAGAAGTTTGTCTTCCGCCGCTTTGCCCAGTGGATTACCGTTCCCATTTTACCTTTTGGGAACTGAAGATCCTGCAAAAAGGAGCACAAGAATGTATAAATCCTGGACTGCTGCAGCAGGAGACTGACCACCGCTTCCACCACACCTACCTGGACAACTGGAGATTCCATGTCAAGGGGCTCTAACCCCTCAAACAGATCCTCCCGCGGATACCACAAAAGTGCATTGGAAAATGTGAACACCTTCCCCAGAAAATGCACTACACTAAAAGAGAAGATCTGAAGGAACACCACCCAACTGGTCATAGGGGCGTTTGGCAGCATTGGCAAGTTGATTGATCACCTGCGCCAAGGCCTCTGCTTCCACCAAAAGCTTGAAATGCACACCCCAAAGCACATGGTGGAGTCTCTGCACAATCTTGGTGACTCTGCACACTTCCCATTTCAGCTGTTAATACCAACTCTCCGTTGCCGTAAAGGTCATGGACTTGTAGAGAACCGGACTATCCTTACCATCCTCCTCATGCACCAAACTCACTTGATTTGACTGCCAAATAAATACCTCCTGCGTCATAGTCAAGGTCCTGCAGGACAATTTAGTGTTGCAAAATCTATTTGAGCTTTTCAAACGCGGCATCATACACAGCCGTCCATTCCCACGTTGCCCCCTTCGGTGTCAGCACCTGTAGCAGGCTTGCAACCTCCTCAAACTGCTCAATAAACATGCAAAAATAGCTGCATAGCCCCAGAAACTGGAGGATGTTCAAAAGTGTCCACAGGGTTGGCCACTCAAGGACCTTGTTCTGCTTCTTTGCCGCAATCTTCCTACCGTAAAAATCCACCAAACGCCCCAATACCTCCAGCGCCAGAACACAGACCACCAACTTACTCCCCAACACCATAAGCCCTGCCTCCTCAATCCAGAACAGGATATGCTCCAACTTCTCTGTGTACACCCAGATGAATTGACAGATACGCAGGGCCTCCTCCAACACCATGCCTCTGTAATTTGTCCTTGGCCCCTTAATGCCCGTGTTGTCAATGAAAACCAAGATGCCTTCCGCAAGGTTGTCCTGAAGAATACAAGCCATTTGAGCCTGATAGACCGCCACTGAGTTTTTCACGCCTTGCGGCCACTGTGTTAGCTGAATCCTGCCCAATCCTGTCTCAAATGCAGTGAGCCGCCACAAGTTGGGGTGAATTTTGCGCTGATTGTACCTGCCCATCACATTAACAAATCTTTAACATGCGCGCCCTGCCATCAATTCCAGGAACTTGTCCACGCGCAGGTGCAATCCTGCGTCCTCAATGGTGAAGGAGTTGAGCCACTGCAGATTGTGGACAATCCTAAGCAATTTGCCATCCTGCTTGACCACAGCAAAGATTGGGCTAGAGTAGCTCAAATTGGACTGATCATACAACCACGTCCTCACGTGCTCCCAAACCAATTCCAAAAAGGGTTCCCAAACAATCCAAGGGATTGGAATTGGCTTGATCTGCCAGGGCTTGTGAGGAACCGTGGGAATCACGTAGGGGTTGCAAATCTTGCCCTTCAACAATCTGCACTTGTTTGGTCCAAAGGCAAGGGCCTTCTTGCGTAGCCCCAGCACCAATGCCAACAAATCCTTCTCCTCTGCACTCAACCACCCCGGTGGTCAAAAATTAAGTGCCTCAATCCATTCATCTGTGATCTGCCCCAATTGCATTACCCACCCAGACTTCTTCAAAGGACTTTCCCAAGGATCCTGGGACCAGGCAATTGGCCAAAGAGGCCCTTTCAATCCCTGCGGCATTGGCTTGTTCCGGGGACGGACCTTCTGTGCCAGGGGTTTGTACCATCCGTAAGAACACACTGTTGTCTTTGTGAATCCTGCCAACAATCAAACCATGGCTCTTGCCTTTTCTCACAAATGTGGCACTTTTGTAGGGCTTTCAAAGCACAGTACCTTCCCGCAACACATACTGAGGAAGTGGACTTACTTCTGCCATCTGCGCCCTCTGTGCTTCCCCCCCCTCTACCTGCTCCTCCCTAGTTTACTGTCTGCGCAAAACCAGAGCCTGTCCCGCGCAGAACACACATTTGACTAGGCAAACTCCTCTGCGGGTTGGCCCTCTTGGTCAGCCCCCCTTGGATTTGTCCTCCTTGCCGGCCGCTGCGGCCTGCACCCACTTCCCCTTCCTGTGGTTGCAGATTGTTGTCTTGAACTGGGCACCGGACGCGTCCTCCACAGTCAGTTCCTCTGGTTGAACACTATTTGAGCCCATAATAAAAACATAAACGGCTGCCCTAAGATCATGTTTCTGCACTTCACCAAAAGGAAAAACAGCGGCTTCTGGACCATTGCCACCTCCACCACCCCTTCCACCCCAAATTCTCTGCCATTCAACGCCCAAAGCCCCATTGCGCACTTCCTCCAAACCAGCCCTAACTTGCACGCCAGCCTTGTTGGAAGAAGGTTAACCATCAACCCACTGTCCACCATTACGCACACGTTCCTGCCCAAAATTTTAATTGAGACATAAGCAAGCAGAACCAGCACAGCTTGGGTTCCCCTTCCTCCTCTGCTGCGTTCACCCGCTGAACTGTTGTTGGGAGCCAGCTGTGTCCGCACTCCTTCAGCGCCTGGACCATCTTTTTGACAACCACCAGGGAAACCACGGCCAAATACCGCAGGGTGAGAGGTATTGGCGTCTTTTTCCCCATCAACCTTTGCACAATCTCCATGGCCTTCTTCTTCCCTCCAAAGCTAATTGACAGTGTGTTCCCTACCAGACCCCGCGCAACAATTTTTGGGGCCTGAACAAATGGCTGCTCCTTGGCATCCATGTCCATATTTTCCACCACAACCCTCTTTTCTGCCGCCAACCCCCTGAATTCAGCCTTGAGTTGCAGGAATTGCCACGTTTCAGGCACGGTAAAAATTCTGAGTGATACCCAGGCTGTTTTGCAGGAGACGTGATGGGCACCCAACCTGCTGCATGGGAGGCGGCTGACCAGCCTCCAAGTCCACCTGCTTGCCTGTTGGGAATATGTAAGTCATCCCGGACATGCAGACCAGCCCCCCATCCATGTCCTTAGTCCATTCCATGTAATTTGACTTCCAATGAACCTTATCCCTGAAATAGGTGCACGTGCAAACCGCAAATCCACTTGAAGGCCCTCTTGTGGGTCAGAAGCCCTCCACCATGTGAGGCGGCATCCCGCGCAGCTGATTTGTAATCTGAACAAGGAGAATCCAAAGTTCCTGTAACATATCTGTGACCTTTTTTACCGGAAAATAAAATGACTGCTGAGGCGCCCCCGGACGTGCAACCGTTGACGGACCCGCTGGTGGTGCCTGCATTGGAGCCAAGACTGAGTGAGCTGCCAGCTTCTTTGAGACCACCAGGAACAACCTGGCCGTGTCCTCAATCAGCTCCTCCAGGTTGATCTTGCTTTCCACCACCTGGAGGATGACCCCTAGGTTGGGAAGTAGCGCAACCCTCCTGTCTACCAACCACTTCACTAACATGTGCTCAAACAAGTACCCCTGCACCCGCTGTGGAAACAAAGAGGGGGGAAAATCCCTAGTTGTCCTCAAGTTTGAGAGTTAATGGTCCAAGTGTCTGTAAGGAGGTTGGATGCAATGAGTTAAAGAGAGAGGGAGAGAGAGAGAAAGAATAACAAGATGAGTTCCTTGTTCCTTGTTCCTTCAATCCTTCCCATCCTCTGTGATAAGATAAGATCCCCCCTCCACATCCAGGTTGAGGGTGCTGTTTAAGTAACCTCCCCCTCAACCCTAACCTAAGTACAACCAGAAGCAAGCAAGAATAATGAAATACAACCCCTAAGTACAGAACCCTAGCCCCAACCCTATCCTTCCTTCCCATCCCATGATCCTTATCCCATACCCCTTACCCCATATCCATCCGTATTGCCCGCCTGCCATTATGTCCACCCGGTTTGTCCTTCTCATGACACCGCCCTTGCAACGCGCCCAACTTGGAGCCCCCCGCGCATGTTTGCATCTGCCCAATGCACCATTCCAGATATCCAAGGTACATCCGCGCGTCTTGCAAGGCGCCATCCGTCCAATCCAATCCAATCCACCCCGCATCTCCAGATGCTGATCCCACAGTGCAGCTTGCTGCGTAAAAGCCACACCCATTGCTAAGCGCGCGGCCACTGCTGAGCCTCCCATTGCTGAGCGTCTGCCACTGCTGAGTGCGCAGCGCAAAGCCCATTCCAACTTGCGTCCATAAAATACCACTGCACCGCTACCAAAGTTGTGGGGCAAGTCCGTCCAGAAACACCCGCTTCATTGCCCCGTCTGTCCTGCCACCACCTGGTTCTTCTCCAAGTATCTATGGATGCGCTCAAACATTGAGATATACTCAGAAAAGTCAACTTGTGTCTGTACTCCCCCACAGGCAATTGATTCCTCCACCCCCCGCTTGAAGTCACTCTCCCGGAAGAGAGGCTTGCATTTCCCCCACCTCTTCATCATCTCAGTCTGCAACCTTACCCAGTCCCAAGCCCCGTAACCAGGCATATCCTCCACTTCCCAAATCTTACTCTTGTCTGTGATGAATAGAACAATGGTCCAGACCTTGTCCTTGCTCATTGTGTGCTCAGAATTTGCAATATCCTCAAACCTTTCCAGAAAATGCCCAATATCTGCGGTGTCAAGCCGGAGGTGCTCAAAGTCTCGTGGCCTAAGCCCTACCTGTCAAGGAGCCTCAACCAATTCCAAAGAATCAGACCAAGGGGGAGCTAAACCACTGGAACAAGCAGTTGGTGGTGGTGGAGAGGTTGGTCCACTTGGTCCCAACCGCAAAGGGAATGATGGCAGAAGGTTTGATCCTAGATTAGTTGTTGGTAACATTGCACCCGCTACCTTTGAGATACTAGGAAAAAAGATTATTTCCTGGCCCAACCCCCAGATGTGTAAACAAGAGAGTACTACTCCCCTGATTTTTCCTCAATTTTGGAAGTTATTGGTCCAAGAATCTGTAAGGAGGTTGAGTACTGATGGGTTTTGAGAAAGAGAGAGATAGTTATAAGAAAACAATGTTTTATATTCCTGCCCTTCAATCCTTTCCTAATCCTTTGGTGATAAGACATATATGATCCAATAAAACCCGGAGTTAAGAGTGATGTTTTAAGTCCTCCCTCTCAACCCTAACCTAAGTAAAATTGCAACTGAAAGCCTAACAACAAAACTAAGAAAGACCCCTAAAATCCGGAACCCTAGCCCAAACTTAACCCATACCACCCAAACCCGTCCACCATTATGTACATCCCTTTTGTCCTTCTCATTTCACAACCCTCCGCCGCGCCCTACTTGGAGCCCCCTGTGTTTACCCACCTGCGCGCATCTGCGGATCCTGTGATCTGTGGATTGGTCTGCACCTATGCTGGCGCGGACCTCCCCGGAACGTATAACCCCGCAATTGCCCTTCTCCTGCTTTCTGAACTAGCCGCTTGCAAACTTGGTTGGGTCCAATCCATTACTTGGTCTGCTTCATCTGAGTGGGTTGCAAGCCTTCCCTGCCTATAGTGGGCCCAACCCGCACCAAATGCTGAGCCTAGCCTACCCAACTGCTGAGCGCGCAGCCCACAACGCAGTTCCCAATCCAAGGTTATAAATAAAACACCACACCGGGGTTTCTGTGTATGGGCCCCCACGTTTCAAATGGGCCATTCATGGCCCTACATGACTCCCACACGACTGAAAGTCATGAATTTATCATCACCCAAAAAAAAGCATATTTCTCATTGGACTTTTGAATCCTTTTATTTGCCTTTTTAATTCATTTTTTTTGGTGATTGAAGCTTTCAGAAAGTTGAAAAAAATAAAAGATATTTTTAATATTCTTTCCATATTTTTTGGATGTTTTTTTTTACCATATAACCACTAAGTTTATAACTGCAAAAAATTCATTATTAAATTTTTTCCTTTGTAGATACTCCTTGGGGATATCAAATAATTTAGAAAGCATATTTATGAAATTAATTGAAGGCAAATTTATTATTAATTTTGATCCTTCAAATATCTATTCAACTCATGTGCATTTCAATTTCCTTCCCTTGTAAAAAATATAAATTCTGAACAATAATTATTTTTAAATTAATGGCTGAATGCTTTGAAACTGAAATAAATCTCATATCAGCTCATGTTTGTTATTACTTTTGATTGATATGATTCATGAAAGGAACACCCTATGGATGTGGACTAGTGATAGGCTTCCAAAAATTGATGTATGATATATATTTGATCTTAGCCAATATTACAATTCACAAGGAAAATGGTTTCAATGGATGGACCAGGAGTGGGGGCAAGGATGTGTTTACGCACAGGGAGCGTATTAGGGGAAAGTTTTTCAGTACCTTCTTTTTTTTGGAATTTATGCGTCTTATTAGAATTGCACAAACCTTGAGTGCAATTGTTATCTCTTATCAGCTCTTTAGTGTTCAAGTCCAGTGTGTTCATTATTTCATACTGCTTAGTTATAAATCCAGTGACTCCTTTATCTTGAATCTAAGTGGCCCATTTTCATTGTTGCTCATGGGCGTTCTGGTCAAGTGGCCTATTTATATTTTGCTAGTTAGTCACAATTCTAGTAGGCTCTTTTTCTTGAATCCTTGAAGCTCTGCCTTATCTCAAATCACCCTGAAGTGGTCCACCAAGTCATGTGGAGTCTAAATGGTCTGGTATTGAATATTCTTTATCCAATGCTATCTTTTCCTTTCAACCACTTGTTGGCCATCATGTAATTATTCTATTTATACTGATGTCCAAACAAGTGAATTCAATCATCAGTTCTTCCACACTTTGAACTGGGAGTGCTCCCTTGACTCTCTTGATCCGCTCCCCTTGGCAACATAAGACCTCTTCATCCCCTCTTCATTTTCTTTCCACCGGAGCATCAAACTTAAAACTTCACACTTTTTTTTCTGTTTTTCTTTAGAAGCTTTACTAATTTATTGAATGATTTTTTCCTTTGAATTTTGGTTCTGAGTAATTTTGATAAAAGAAGAACCCTTATTCAAGAAATTTATCAGATGTTTTAATGGCCAAATATGAGGATTTAAATTCTGTTTCCAATTTCTTTATTCTTTATGAATTTTTTTAATGATGATAATCTACCTGGAAATTTATCATGATGGATGTGAGGAATGAATTTGTGGAGTCTTAAGGAGGAATGATGATAACCATTTTATAGGGGAGAGGTTCCCTCTATAGATATAAAAATATCTTTCCAGGGGGTGCTCAGGAATCCCCTGAGGGAAATTCTGATCCTCTCTCTGTACTTATTAGGTGCAGGCAGTTACCATTGCATGAGGAAAAAAAAGAAAAGGCTCATTTTAAATTTGTGGCCCATTTGGCCGTAGAAAAGATTAAAAATGAGCAGTGTGGCACGCCACACAACCACATTCAAGCCGTGCCGCGTGCCACACAGCTCAAATAGCCGCGCGGCCCACACACCACATTCCGGGATAGTGTGGGATGCCACACAACTACATTCCAGCTGTGTAGAAATCCACATGGCTTGAATGTAGTTGTGTGGAAACCGCGCGGCCCACACACTATGGGCCAGGATTTTGTGGAATCCCACACGCCACCAGACCATGGTGAGCCAAAAAAAAAACAAAAAAAAAAACAAAAAAAAATGAAATGAAATGAAAGGGTACTAACATAACACATACTTCCAAAAAAACAGAAATCAACCAAAAAATCAAAAAAAATAATTTTTTGGTTAAAAAATAATTAAATAAATAAATAAATGAAAAACAAAAAAACACAGGTAATATACAATGGAATTGCCCTAAATTAAAAAGACCCAAAAAAACACAAGTAACTGGACTAGCCCTAAACTAAAAACACCAAAAAAAAGACAAGTAACTTGACAAGCCCTAAAGTTAAAACACCAAAAAAAACAAGTAACTGGACTAGCCCTAAACTAAAAAAATAAAAAAAAGACAAGTAACTTGAAAATCCCTAAATTAAAAACACCAAAAAAAAGACAAGTAACTTTATAAGCCCTAAAGTAAAAACACCAAAAAAACCAGTTCAACTTGTGTTAAGCTGATACCATCATAAGGATTAAAATATTCCTTATGATGGAATCAGCCCAACACAAGTTGAACTGACTTACCATCAAACTCTCATTCAAAACACTCAATATAATGATGTTAACTCAACAAAACTCAACATAATGATGTTCAAAATATGATTACCCTTTGTATTAATAGAACTTGTTAGCTGCATTAGAATTAAAATTTATATGAAACCCAATGATGAAATGAAGTCAAAGTCTATAATCTCTATAATCTAGAATAAATTTTCAGTTGATCTTTGAGATGATCAACCCAACCAGAGGCTTTTTTATAAATCAAGGAATGCTGTTTTTCTACAATGGGTGGGATTGGAATCATTTCTGCCTCAAGTAACAATAGAACCCAGTGGTTATTTTTTACAAAGAAAATATAAATAGGGTCTGATTGACCTGTAACACCATTTTTCATTGGAGTATAAGAACAACATGAATCCAATGAAATGAAACATATAGGTCTGGCGTATGTTTCTGCTGATATTTGTACCATATCTAGTTTAGCCAACCATTTTGAAGAGGGAATTTTTTGATTGATGTCTTCAACATCAAGACTTTGTTTAATCTTTTCTACCTCTTTTGCACCACCAAGAATCTTAATGTAGCATGCTTTATTTTTCTCTAATGTTTCAATCATTTCCTTTCTCACTTTAAGCCATCCATGTTCATTTTGACCAAGAGATTTAGCAATGTCCCTAAATCCCTGATTCCCATCTCCAATTAGATCCCAAAAATCACCCAAGAACTTATGGAATTTCTTAGTTATTTGATAGAGGTATTTCACGTTTGGTTCCTATGATGAAAAATAACTTATTATTCATTTATTTAATCAGATCAATGAAATAAATACTCACCAAAGATGAGCTTCTGTTTGAGCTTTGCTGCACCTTGTCTTCCTCTGAAGAGGATTCCAATTCCAAATTAAGTGATCTCAATTCACTTTCAGTCTCTTCCTCTGAACTATGAAATTCAGATTCTGATACTTCCAACTTTGACTAACAATTCATCATTTGTTAACTAATTCATTAAACACAAAAAACAAACATTTTCCAAAAGAAAAGACTTACAATCTTTATTATTTTCTTATTTGGCACCCTTCCAGTCCTATTTTCCTGCTTGAGTTGGTTTTCAACATGCTCAAAACAAAATGTTTCTCTCCAAGTATCTGTGAATTTTGGCCGGCCCCTACTTGATTGCAAGACTTCAGGTTGAAGTCTTGCCTTTGATTGATATTTTTTGATCTTTCAAATTATATACTTCAATAGGCTGCCTTGCTCATGATCTGGAGATTCCAAGATCATTGCATTCACTTTTTCACATAACTGCAGAATTCTTAACATTTTGTTCATGTTGCACTTCAAAAATTCAAAAGGATCAACCATTATTGAATTAGGAGTAATTAATCAAAAAGCATTAATCACATAGTTATTTGAACAAACCAACTTAAGCCAAATTACAGAACTGTAACTGCAAGGGTCATAGTCCAACCTCCACTGAGGATGAACATATTTGGGTACCATGGATACTCTGAATGATAGATGGTCACCTATTTGGTGGGAACAGGGAAAACCCATAGTTTTGGAGTATGACTTGGTGCACACTTTGCCATCATGATCACCTTTGAACTTCTTGAATTTTTCCCTAAAAAGCTGAATTGCCTCTAAAGGCAATTTGTATCCCAATGTTAACATTTCAGGTGGGAGAACTGTCCCTAACTTAATTCAAGAGTTGTGTAGTGATGCATGAACCAATTTCATTTTATTTGAAACTGTTCCATCAAAGTTTTTCCAAAAATCCAACATGTTTCCCAAAGAGTTTGCAAGGAAAAGTTCAAGAGTGGCATGGGCCCCTTCAACCCAAGAAGTTTTTTTGTTTCCAAAATCTGGGTTTATACAATTCCAGGCCATTACAAACATCTCTTTGATAGGGAAAATTTTATTTTC
Source organism: Puccinia polysora (assembly GCA_025617555.3). Taxonomy (NCBI): domain Eukaryota; kingdom Fungi; phylum Basidiomycota; class Pucciniomycetes; order Pucciniales; family Pucciniaceae; genus Puccinia; species Puccinia polysora. The sequence goes on along the minus strand of CM062615.1, from coordinate 1,077,775 downwards.
CGTATACTCAAGCACATCCTCATTTTCTTTCAAGAAACAATTAACAAGTCAAAAGTTCAGAACCCAAAACTAGGAAGAATAAGAAGCAGTGATTTGGAACTACTCTGAGTTCTGCCTTATTGACCTCCACCTCCTCCTTGGTCTTTGAGGCCCCATACTTTTCCCATAGAGTCATAAAGCTTTACCATCCTTCAAATTCATCAACAAAGCGCCCTTTACAGTTTTTTTGTATGTTTTTAGACAAGTGCCAAGTGCAACATTGTCTTGATGACTATGGGAAACTAGATCCAATTGCACAAATCAGAGCTTTTTCATGGTCTGTCACAAAGACTTTTGGCAGTCTCTTAGGATCATAAGCCAACTCCTTTAATACATTTACAGAGAAACTTTAGAACTCAAATGTTTATTTTGTTATGAAAACAAGAGCTTTTGTGAAATTTTTCCGGTTGGCTTTCATTCCTACAACATTCAATAGCGGCATTTTGTACTTATTTTTTTTTATAAGTAAAATCAAAAATAGAAATATGATGGAATTGTTTTGAAAGCTTTAATGAATCTGGGTGGACCAGTAATAGGGCCTCCAAGTGACCCTCTCCACTGAATTTTGACCAATGAATCCAACTTGATTCTTCAAGCTGTTTTTAGAGTACGTCCATAACACTTTTCCCCTTCAGTTCTTCAAGCACTACCTTTTACTTAGTGTCATAGATTGTTTGGTCATCAACATAATTTCCCCCATAAATCTTGCTCAATTTTCTCTTAATTTTCAATGTATTGAGCCCATCATTCATGGCTTATATTAGATTTTCTAAGGCTACCCCAGTGATTCTCCTCAGTTGAGGATGCACAGAGGGATGTTCTGATGGTTTATGGTTATGTTGAGTTTCTTTGTAGGAGAGTTGCCACAAGGGGTCTGCCTTTGTGCAACTTGCATGGATTAGAAACTTGCACCCAACCTTCCTTGTGTGAGTTTTCCAAGACCTTTTGGTAAGGAGTTTCCCTGAGTAGGAACCATGTTGATCAAAGACCAAATCCACATATTAGGGTGTATCATAGTTAGCAAACCCGCCATTAGAAACCCAGCATTTTTTGACAAAACCCCCCATTTTTAATGGCAGGTTTCTGAAATACACATACCCTCTAACTGGTGTATTGCAAAATGACGGGGTTCATGAAAATGGCGTTTTTCAAACATCAAACCTGCCATTTTCATCCATCCACCATCCATCACATGAAAAACACCCATCCACACCTCAACCTCAGCAAATCTATACAAATCCCATCTCCATCACATAACACACATCTCATCTCCATTGCTTCACATCTCCATCCATTCACATCTCCATTGGTTCACATCTCTTGCTTCACATCTCCATCTTCACACAAATCCCATCATCATCTCATCACCCCACATCAACACAAATCCCATCATCATCTCATCACCCCACATCACATTGCCATCTTTCTCAACATGTTGAATCAAACTTCCCAGCAGCAAGTTGAAAATGCAAAAAAGCTGACTGAACTTTTTTTACTATTTGACTCCCATTCAGACTCTGATTCAGACTCCAATTTGGAATCAACTTGGTTGGATTTGAATGCTCTATCACAAAAGCAATACATGGTTCCAAGAAAACAAACTCTCCACAACCCTATGTATGAAAGGCAAAAGCTTCATCTCCTCCCCAACTTAAGCTTCCAGAAACTGTTCCAAACTCTATTGCCTTCATTCATGAAACTTTTGGAGATGATTGAAGACAACCACATCTTCCAGAAAAATTCTTGGAATCCTCAATGAAATCCAGCTATCCAAATGGCTGTTGCTTTTTGTAGATTGGGATCAAATGGAAATGGAGCAGAAATTCATTGATTAGCAAATCTATTCTCAGTTGGTTATTGGACCATTGACTCATACACAAAAAGAGTCATGATTTCTATCCTATCTTTCTGTCTCTCATTCCTTTCTTTTCCAACCAAAGAAAAAATTCAGGAGATTTTTCAAGTAATGGAGAATGAAGGCTTTCCCAGTTGCATTGGTTTTTTTGATGGAACCACCATCCCCTTGAGTCAAAAACCCAAGCTAGATGTCAACCACTATTTTGATTGGAAAAATAGGCAATTGATTAATTCTTTTCCAATGACTTTTATAAAACTTTGGATCACACACTGACCACATATGTTGCATCTCTTTGTTCAGATACTTGGTGGCCCTACAACTTGTTTGCAATAACAACAAGAAGTTCATATCCCTCCATGCTGGCCTTCTGGGTTCTTTTCATGATTCATATGTTTTCAATTGGATGCAGATTTCCCAACAAACAGAGAACTACTTTGAAAAAGATCAATAACTTCTGGCAAATTTGGCTTATGCTAGTGGGAAATATGTAGTTCCAGAATACTGGAATGTTTTTTCCAATGATCAAGGAAAAATCAATTTCAACTATCATCTTGCCCAATCACAAGTTTGGACTGAGAATGCCATAGGAATCCTGAAAGGAAGATGAGCCAGCTTACGGGAGATGCAAAACCAGCTTCAAAATTCAAAGGTCCTGAAGATCCTCATCAACTTGATTATCACTTATGTAATCCTTCACAACCTTCTTGCCCACATCAAGGATGAATGGGACAAAATGTTTGAAGAAGATATTCCTGATCCTCTTCAAGTCATCCCTGTCTCATCTTTTACCTCATCTTTGGCCATGAGAGAGCGTATTCTACCCCTCACACTTGTTCACTTTGATGTGTAGCATTTGGTTTTTAAATAGGTGAAATATCTTTTTTGGTTTTAGCTTTTCAACCAAGCATCCAAGGCTGACTTGGAATTTTTTTTTTTTTTTTTTTTGGTGGAATTAGACAAAAACAGAACCAAAACTTCCCAACCACCCACCTCACCCCACCAAACCACCGTTCCACTCTCCTCCTCACCCACCACCGGTCCACCTCCACCTCACCCATCACCTCCACATCACCCTCCACCTCCACCTCACCCATCACCTCCACCTCACCCTCCACCTCCACCTCACCCACCATCACCACCTCACCTGACCTCACTCACTGCCTCCCCTCCTCCTTTGGTTGGCAACGCTGGTAAGCCCCCTCCCCCCTCTTCCTCTTCCTGCCCCTCACCAGTTGCTGATCCTTTGATCAATCAACCTTTAGGCCAACCATGACCGCCTTTCTCAATCCTTCAGGTGAGCCCCTTCCCTCCTCCCTCCCCCTTGCTCCCAACTAACACCCCCCCCCCCCTTGGCTTGCGGACACCCACCTTGCCTCCTTTGGCAAACTGATGACAGGCCGCCCCCCCCCTTTCTCTCTTGGCCAACCGCACCACCCCCTCCCCTCCTTCAGCCGGCCAACCAAACCCCCCTTGCCTTGGCCAACCAACAACGGGCCACCCCCCCCTTGCTTGCTTGGCCAACTGCCCAAAAACAGGCAACCCCCCCCCCTTGCTTGCTTGGCTGACCGCCCAACAACGGGCCCCTACCCCCCTTGCTTGCTTGGAAGCCAGCCCCCCCCCCTCACTTGCTTGGACAACTGTCCAACAAAGGGCCACCCCCCCCCCCCCCTCGCTCCCAACTAACACCCCCCTTTCCTCCTTTGGCTGCCCCCCCCTTGCTTGCTCAGCCAACCGCCCAACAACTGGCCACCCCCCCCTTGCCTCCTTTGGCTGCCCCCCCCCCCTTGCTTGCTCAGCCAACAGCCCAACAACTGGCCGCCCCCCCCCTTGCTTGGTTGGCAGTCGCCCCCCCCCCTTGCTTGCTTGGCCAACCACACTCCCCCCTCCCCTCCTTCAGCAGGCTGACCAAACCCCCCCCCTTGCCTCCTTTGGCCAACCAATGACGGGCCGCCCCCCCCCTTGCTTTCTTGGCAGCCGGCCCCCTCCCTTGCTTGCTCGCTTGGCCAAGCAATGCCCCCCACTCCCCTCCTTTGGCTGACCAACAACCTGCCCCTCCTCCCTCCTGCCCCCCCCATCCGCTGACTGACCCGCAAACCAACCTGCCGCCCCCCCCTCCTTAGCCAGGTGACCAAAGGTGAGCCCTGTGACCCCCTTCTACTTTTCCTCCTTCCGCTCATTGATTGCTCAATGAGTCTGACAGAAATTTTTTTTTTCTTAGGGGGGGGGGCTATCATCATTGACAGACCAGTATTTATTTTTCTACTTTTTTTCATCTTCCACAATGATTGAAACATGGCTGATGATAGTTTTTTTTTGTGGATTCCCCGCAATGCAACACCCATTTTGAACCCCGTTTCTTTCCATGCCTTCCCTTTTTCTGCATGACCCATGCTTCTCCTGCCATGCTCCCAATGTTATACAACAAATCAAATCCTGTCTTGATCTTCAGCCCAAGCAAAGCAGTTGCATGGGAGGGAACAAGATGGAAGGAGATACGTTGAAAAACATGAAGAGAGGTGGAAATCAGAGGGATGAACCTTGCTTCTCCTGCCATGCTCCAAATTTTATGCAACCAATTGAATCCTGTCTTGATCCTCACCCCAAGCAAAGAAGTTTCATGGGAGGGAACAATATGGAAGAATATGTGTTGAAAAACATCAAGAGAGGTGGAAAGCAGAGTTCCCAAATGAGAGAATCCAAAATATCTTTGGAAGAGGCTGAAGAAGGGTTTTTGGAAAAGATTCTATGGTCTAGGCAAAAACTGCAACATTTGGATTTGTACCCTGCTCTTGCTGCCAAAAATAAAAAGAGCAAACAAAAGCCCATCCCTGAAGAGTTTGAACAGGCCAAACAGAAGATTGAAAAGTCCCATTTCTTCACTGGTGGAAAAGTTGCAGTTCTGGACCAATCCAATCATCAAGAATCTCTTGTGGCCATAATTGAATTTGTCCCTTTGAATAAACTCTTTGAGTAAGAGAAGAAGAACATCAACTTTTTGACAACTTTCCTTCACCCATCAAAAAAAAAAAAAAAACACTTTTGGCCCCTAAATATCTTGGGGTGGGAAGATGTGGGCTATTGGATGGAGAAAATTGATGCACCCTTCTGAACTTTTTGGTCAAATAAAAAAGCTATTCAAACTTCCCCTCAAGAGTATTCTTTCCTCAACCTTAGGTTGAACAAAGTCTCTCAAATCCTAGGCCAAATGTTTCAAAACTTAGCCAAACTTGCATTTGATTCCAACAGCGAAATAATGATGGACCACCACATCCCCTCCTTCTCTTCTTTAGAATTTGGATCCAGCCTCACCACTTTTGACTGTTCACCACATATCACTTTCACCTCCAATGGCTTCTAAAACTTCCCCCGTATTGATAAGACAACCTCTCAGACTATTTGTTTTTACTTGTGGTTCCAAAAAAAAAACTCCAATGGACAAATGATTGGCAACAAGGATGAATATCAATTATCTGATGGGAAATTTTTTTTCCTGACTTAGGTTTTGGTATTTATTTCAAAGAAAAAGGTATTTTAAAAATTTTTTGGGTGGCAAATAAGTACAAACACTGTACTTTTCCTGCTGTGGACACTGCCACTCATACAAGGATGCCTATGTCCATGCAAATTGACACAACCACCAGGAACACCTGCAAGGACTTAAAAAGTGGGGCAATATACTCTAGAAAAAAAATGTAAATAAAAATAAAAAATATTTTTTTATTGGTGGAGTTTCAAATAGTCTCAAAAATTGTAGTAATCAAAAATAAATTTTTATTTTTTTTTATTTTTATAATTTTTAAAGTAAATATATTTACAAGCCAAGCAAAACATTTTTTTTATTTTTGAAATTTTTAAAGTAAATATATTTACAAGCCCAGCAATTGAGTGATTTCCTTGATTTCATCCACATTTCTACTGCTACAAATACATGCCATGGCTATGGATAACCTATCTTTTTTTTTCTGTGGCTAGCCTTTCTCTCTCCTTTTGGAGTCAGACTTCCTCTTGATCCTTCTCCTTTTCCTCTTTTTGAAACTACAGCTCAGGCTGTTTAATTTGCCACTCAGAATCCAACTTTTGTTGATGAGCCAAACTCTCAGCTTTTTGCTTTTGACAATCCAAAGCCAGTTGACAATCCCACTTCTCCTTTTTGAACTGAAGTTTTTCAGATTCAATTTGTGATTTCACTGTTTTTCAGAGGGAAATAGGAATGAGCTGGATTTTGAAAGCAAGGAGAATCCAAAATTCTTACTTGAATTTAGCTTCTCCATGATATCCTCAAAGCCAGAAAAGCTTAACGTATTTCTCCTCTTTTGATGGCTATTTGGGTTGATGTTGATGAAATTTGAGGCCTTTTGCTTTCCCTTTGCTGAGGATTTTTGTGTTGGAATGGTGTTGCTCTCATTTGAAGGGGATGTGGGAGGCGCAATTGGCTTGAGTTTTTGGCCAATTAGGAACCAATGAGCCTTTTTTTTTACAATCTAAATCAGTCAGGATTAACCAGACAGAAGAGAAAAGAACTTGGGTTCTTACTTGAGCAGATGTTGATGGTAGTGGAAATACAGAAATAACTTCCTCCTCATTGGCAAAGTTCTCCAGTTCTTCCACCTCAGGAAGATAGCAATCAAAAGAAGGAAGTGAGGGGTCCAAGGTTCTGTTTTACTCATCAATCAATTCTGAAGTAGATGCAATTGGAGCTTAATGTGTTGGAATATCCTCCTTGGAATTGGATGGGGGCGGCTCCAAGGCAAAGGTCTCATCCAGGTCCTCATTGCTAGGCTGAGCATCCACAGCCAAGTTGTTGGCATCAACTGAATCAGATTGTTGGGCATCAAAAGCAGAAAGAGGGGTGATGTTGGCCTTCTTTCCAAAGATTTCATCCATCTGAATATAAAAAGGACAAATGGAGTCCAACTTATCAACCACCAAGTTGATTCCTTTGGCTTTGTTGGAGTCCGTGATACCAAAGCCAGTGGAGATTGACATGGAGTGGGCCTTTTTGTGCTTGGCTGAATAATTCTTGAATGACTCCCTCATCTGTTTGGATGAAAGATCCAGCCTACCTTTTGTTTTATTCTTGAGTCCATTTGCCATCAGGAGATAACCATTGATCTTGGAGGATGGAGGTTGGCCAACACATGTTTCATTGTTGGATCCAAAGCAAGCATTGTAGTTGGAGGGAATTTTGAGCCAGTTTACCAGGATGATGTTATCAGCTCTCTTGAGCTGACTTGATCCTTTGGAAGCTGAAGGGGGAGGATTGTTGGATGTTGAGTTCCTGGGGGATGTTTTCTTTTTTACATTGGTTTGTTTAGTGTACTTGCGGGGGGAGGATTGTGAAGGGGCCATTTAAAAAGAGTAAGAGGGATGAAGGGATGAAGCAATTAAGTGATCAACCAATGAAGTGATATGAAGGTATGTGAGGAAAGTGGGGATGAGGGATGAAGCAATAAAGTGATGAAGGGATGTGATGAAAGAAGGGATGAGGGATGAAGCAATAAAGTGATGAAGGAATGTGATGAAAGCAGGAATGAGGGATGAAGCCATGAAGTGATGAAGCAATGAAGTGATAAAGGGATGTGATGAAAGCAGGGATGAAGCAATGAAGCAATGAGAGGATGGATGTGATGAAGGAGATAAAGTGATGAGAGTGATGAAGCAAGGTGAGAGTGATGAATTGATGAGGGGATGAGAGTGATGAAGTGATGAGAGCAATGAAAATCAAATTTTTTGGATGAGGCTGGAGGTAGCATTTTTCCAATGAGGCAAGAGATTGAAACCAGGGGTGATGATGTGGAATGACATGGTTGAACTGGTGAAAGCCTTTATATACTTTATTTGAAAAAACCCATTTATTTCCAGGTAACTCTGACACATCTTATCTGAAATAAGTGGGTTTTTTGATTTTTAATGGCGGGTTTTAAATGGCTGATTTGGGTTGAAACCCACCATTAAAAAATGGTGGGTTTGCTTAAATCTGATATGCCCCATTTATCTTTCTTTGAGTTAAAAACTGTCAGATCATTACCATGCTTCATAGCCCATGTTTAAAAATAGTTTTGCCCCTCTTCCCTATTAGGAAACGTTCTCACAGGAGGTGGGTCAAGTGGATCTAGTAAACATTCATTGGTTATTGTCATATTTTCATAGGTTTCATAGTTTCATGATTACAATCCCTCAATTAGTTTTGATCAAATTAAATCAGGCAAAGACCTCAGTAACATAAAATTTTACTCACAACCAGAGTTCAAATCCAACTGTAAAAAATTTTGTTCCTCAATTGCCACCCTAGATGAGGATGCAATAGGGGCTTCCAATGTTTCATTACCCAAATCCTTTTTTTCCAAAGCTTTGTTAATGGCACCACTGATGTAGTCCTTCAATGCAGCCATGTTACAAGGAGGGCTTGCCACTGTTACCATAATGCAAAAAAATTGCAATGCTACTTCAGTATTCAATCCAACTTTCAAATGAACAACTGCAAATTTTTGCTCACTTTTGATTTAAGATAGATGTGTCAAATTTAAATTTAATATCTAGGATACTTCAATTGATTTCACTTTCATTTCACTTTAATTTCACTTTGGTATAGCTAGGTGTGGTCCAACTGTCCCACATAGTATACGTTGATCCCAAATTTGGTTTGAGGGAACCCAAGTGTGTTCCAGGGGGTGCCCAACATTCTGGAACAACTTCTGGGGGGTTGTGAACCCCCAAAAACTGCGGATTTGAGCCATGTACCCCTGTACATGGCTCAAAATTTCCGTTTCCAGGGGTACATGGCTCAAAATTGCTGTTTCTGGGGGGTAAACGGCTCCTTTACAACCCTCCTGGGGTCACACGTGTTTGGAACAGCCCTTTGTAGTCGTCTATGGGCCATGTAGGGCACTAAACAACTAACACACGGTTGGAGCCATGAATTTAACATTTTCCAAAAGAAAATAGTGCAGATGTATAATATAATAGGGAAGCACATTATTCTCATGAAGGCACAACTTGCGTATTTCACTTCTACATGGTACTGAGGTAACTTTTCAGGTTGGGAAGTAGTTAAAAATCAATCTTTGTGCATACACCCCTTGCATATTTTGTTTTGGTATACTGGGGAGACAATTTTTTTTTTAGAAATGCAGGTTCCCCTTGCATATATTGCTTCTATATTCTTATCAGTTAATTGATACTGGTTTTTTTTCAATGGATTTTCTACCTTCATATTTTGCTTCTGCATTTTAATGAGTTTATTAGCTTTTTGTTACAGCATTTGTGCTCTTACATGTATTTCCTCTTTATGCTGATGAGGGGATTGGTTTTTTGGGACTAAATGTTGTCTGTTGAACATATTGCCTGTCAGCCTCATAGATTCAAAGACCCTTTTAATTGTTTACATACTACACGTGATATATTTTAATGGATAAATTATTCAAAGTGATGCAGCAATGAACAATCAATATATGGATAGATAAAATGCAAGGAGTTTGTTTGGTATGTTTTAAGGGTGAGTTTATGAATACATAACTTATCAAATAAATAAAAGAGGATACAAATGGAATTCTGGAGATTTTTAACACCTCTCTTCAGAGGATTTAACTTTTAATCCATGCACCTGGGACTTTGTGACCTTCATATAAGGGAATATTATTCAGAAAATATGTGGTATGGCTGGGCTTGTGTAGCAAATCAGCCAGAGAAGAGATGAATAACTTACTTAGTAGATACTTGATACCAGTTCACCTTCAATAACTAAAACAAAGTGCAATTAATGGACCTATATGATTTTTTAGGACTTGCCATGGTGAAAAAGCTGAGTTATAAGGGTGGACTAATCAAGGCCAAATTGGGGTCTCTGGCTGGCCAGTGACTTTATTTAACCATCCAGTCCCATTTTCTGGCCCATTGAATCCCATTACAGGAAACTTCTATTCACCAATGAAGAACATTGAATTCACCAAAGCTTAGATTGAAAAAAAAAATCACATGTTATTCACCATGGTGGAAAATTGATTTCACCAGTAATTCCTAAATGAAGAAAACATAATTTACTTGAACTTCCACATTAATGAAACTGAATATCACTTGGCATTTACCTAGGAATTAAAAGTTGGCTGCCAATTTAGTTTTGACCAATGATATAATTCAGTTGACCATTTCTCCAGATCTCTGCTCTGTTTCCAATTGAACTAAATTGATTCAAAGAGAAGCATCATGGGTGGTCTGTGTCTCTCAGAACAGGTAATTCAAGCAGCTTCTTGTGACCTCCAAACTTGTGAGGATCAAACTGAAGTATTTCTGACAGAGAAGAGATTTTAATTATAAATGATAGTGAAACCTTTTGATTGATTACAAGTATTAATGGAAAAGAAAGGAGAAATCTAAAAAAATAGAAAAAATGAGAACGCTGCTAAGATAAAAGGAGGAGAGCCTCCAAGAACCCAGGTCACAGTTTTGCGTCAAGGTGGACCCAATGGGGCTAAAATCACAGTGATATTTTTATAATTGAGATCTTCCCTGGTAACTTGGTCTCTCAAGTCAAGTTCTGGGAAAAGATTGTACAATTTCAGAGAAGTGTGAACAAGTTTCAAAATTAAGTGCATGAAAAATATGGAAAATCAATCATTATGAGTCATTTCAATGGCAAAGAAACAGGATCCATCCAAACTTTGATCAATTGAAGAAAAAGACCTACCCCAAGAGCTCCAATCTCTGAAATCCTTTTCCAGGAAAACACAATTTTGATTTTGCTTTTCCAATGTTGCTTCCATGTAGCTTGTTGCCTTGTAGTTGAACCATATTCTCAATCACTATACACCAGATCAAGGTAATTTCTGGAGTTATACTACCAATAAATTCCACACAATTATGTGGATAACTGGAAAGCACACAGAGGAAATTTTATTGGATCTTAACATATTTTTGAGCCCCCCCCCCACTGACACAAACCAACTCCTTGCACCAAAATTCTGGTGTTTGGATCCATGCATCCAAAAACTAGCCTTTTGGTGCAAAGCACAATAGAGTTGGTTTGTCCCCTCCCTTGCAGAAATAGAGGTGAGGGGATGGGGGGAGAAATATTTGCCCCCCCCCCCCCTCTGCAGCAACCCAACTCCCTGTAGGTGGAAGGGTGATCAGGTCCCCCCCACTTCCAGTTGCATCAATGCAACTGGCCTGGTTTGATTTTTTCCCCTCCCTTGCAGAGATGGAGGTGAGAAGATGAGGAAGAAATCTTTGCGCCCCCCCCCCTGCCGCAACCCAACTCCCTGTGGGTGGGAGGGTGATCAGGTTCCCCCACTGCTGGTTGCTTTAATGCAACAGGCATGGTTGCAGTTGGTCCCTCCCTTGCACCAATGGAGGTGAGGGGATGGGCGGAGTAATCTTTGCGCCCCCCACCAAGTCCAGTTGTGGCTGGGGTTGAGGAACTCCCAATGAGTCACTCTGTCCCCTACAACAGTCCTGCACAGGCCTTTGGGCCCCAAAGTGGGCCAAAGACAAGAAACATCAGGCACCATTGGGCAATAACTGGGTAAATGGCCCCCACAGGCTTTCTTAGCCCAAACTTGGAAAATGACTCCTTTTGCAGGCTGTCCTGGCTTTCCAAGTAAGTCCATAATACAGTATAGGCCCAGAAATGGCCCCTCAAGCCCAATTGGCTTGGGAGGCCCAAACCAGTGGTTCCATGAGGGCCCATTTCCTAAATGACTTATTTCACGTGTTTTGAGGCCATTTTTCTCAAATCAGTGACATTCACACAGTTATTTATGGTCAGTGTGTTTTTTCAATTGGCTTTAGAGGCCCATATTTGCATTTATTTTTGATTTCACTCATATGTGGCCCCCACGTTGTAAGACTCCAAATGGTGCTGGATGTAGGCAGTTCTTTGGAGGGGAAAGGTGTTTTTTAGGATGCCCGCCTGAGTGTTACTAAAATATTTAGGTGTAACCAGAATCAAGGTCCAGAACCTTGTGAATAAGGAATCAACAGGAAGGGATGAGTTAAATAGTAATCTGTAGCAATGCAACAACACAATCTGAGGCAAGATGGTGCGGCAAAATACTTGAACAAAATAATTTAGAGTTTGTTCAGAGTTCAATAAAACAATGCAGTTGTAAGTAAAAATGACCACAAGCTAATAACTCTGGTCATCAGCAGAAAATTAGGAAAGATTAACTCAATCCCAACCAACCTCCAGGTTCTCAATGAACCTTCCCAAATCTCCAAAATCAAGCACTTTAAGGGTACCAGATAACTGTGGGTGGCTTTACAAAACAAAGAAATGTGTTTTATGAAGCTCCAGAAGCAAAGCAATAAATAATTTGGACAGGAATAGCGCAACACTTCTCAAGGTACTGAAGATTAGCATGGAAAAATGCAACTTCTGGGAAATAGAGGGAGGTTTATCAATTCAGTTTTAAGCTTAATAAAACCTCTTAGTCAAACCTGAATGATTCCTGAAGGTCAATCAAAGAATGATCAAGACCAGTATGGTCAAAAAAAGGAATCAAGGAGTGGGATAACACACTCAAGAATTCAACCAAATTAATTCTTCTCCAACTAGCAAGAATATTGGTTGGTGATAACAGACAAGGCCACAGAGGGGCAGACCAAAAATTTGAGTATGGAGGCTAAAGGATCAGAGGGCAATCATGGATATACCCTGAATAAAGATGACAATAAAATTCTCAGATAAAGGGGGGAAGATGGATGCACTCACCACGGATTTATTGACTGACTCAGATGATGGATGATACAATGATGATGGGACAAAGGCAGGGGAGAGCTCTCCTTTTTGTGAAATTGTCATTTCTGTTAATCTCTTTTAATCTTGTCACCTTGTTTTTCTTTATTTTCTGTTCCTTTGTCATGTTTCTGTAATGCTCTATCTCTCTCACTCTGTTGTGACTGTACCCCCTGTGTCATCTGCTCAACCTGCACAACAGCTTGACCCTCACAACCTCACCTGCTTGACCAGTGCAACCTCTTCTGATTGACCTGCGCAACTTCTTTTGCTTGACCCGCTTTCTGAACTTCAAATATGAAGCACTCACAACTATAACTAAACCAAAGAGAGGATCCTGATTAGCCCCAGGGCTCTTCAGTCCTCCACATTGGGTAAGTTATTTTCATACATTTCCTCAAGTCTTACCAAACTCCTCACGCATCTAACTCCGTTGTTTAGGCCATTTTATTCAGGGTCTATGTCATCCTACTCTATCTACTATCTTACTCAGCCAAAAACAAATGCATGTTTCTTCATCTTATGCCTTACTCCTATCATTGTATCAGCAGCACCACTTCTTGGCTTTATTTCAGGTTCTTTTATGTTCTTTCCTTTCCAGCCTGCTTTGTTTCCTTCTCTGTCATTATTGCTTTGAACTCATGCAATCCAACTTTATTTCAGTCTCTTACTTTGACATATATACAGTCCCAATTGACTCAACCCCAGCCAAGCAGATTTGAAAACATGTCAGACATCAAGGACTCTAACAAATGGTTGAATATCCCACTTCTAAATAAAACAAACTTTGCTTCCTGGGCCCTTTGTATTCAAAGTCACCTACGACGCCGTGGACTAATGCAATACATTGAGAATACTGAAGACAGGGAACTCATCATACAAACAACAGCAACACAACAAAAGAAAGCCTATGAGGCGGCCAACATAATTATACAATACCTTGGAGACACCACGTTTGATTCTATCATCAATCCTGCCAATCAAACCAAACCAAATGTCATCTGGGCCAACATTTAAACTTGTTCTGTCTCCCAATACACAAATAATCAAGGACACATCTGGTTAAACTTTATTTGCTATCAATTCAACAGAGACCTCTCAACTTACATCCAAGAATGCCAAAAACTCATGAAAAAACTTTCAATAGTCCATCTGGAAGTCCCCACAGACATACTAAGCTACACAATTCTGGCTAAATTGACAGCCAATTTTTACCACCTTGTTGATTCCATACTTCTGAACAACAATCTCTTTCAAAGCCCCTCTCTATTACTCAAAAAACTCAGTGAATTGACTCACCTGGAAGCTTTTAGATCCCAAATCCTCTTGCACAATGGTGATTCCTCCTTTACCGCCCTTCTGAAGACGGAAGTAAACAGCAAGAGAACTGGTCCAAAGCACCCCTGCTCTAAGGGACACCATAACCCTCTTGCTGAACACCCCAAAAGTTGATGTTAGCATCTACATCCGCATTTACGTCTGGAAAGATTCAAGATCTCCTCCTATCTTACCAAGTCCAATACCTCTCTGGATACTCCCCAAACAGACACTCCTCAGGCTTACTATGATGCACAGCTCTACCTGAAAACCAAATTCTCAGTTAACACTACCCTGCTCCCAGTTCTTGACTCAGGCGCCACGCATCACATTATCAACAAAGCTGAGTATGTATTCAATCTTATGCCCACTAGAATCACCATAGGCACAGGCAATGACAATGCCCCACTGATTGCCACTGGGATAGGAGAGGCTGTTCTCATCAACCACAAAGGACAAATAATGCAGCTCCATGACATACTGCTTGTTCCAGAACTCAATAGAAGTCTGATATTGCTGTCCAAACTAAATCCATCCATCACCAAAATCAATGAAATTGGCCACTCCGGCTCCAACATCTACTTAGATAAATTCAACATCATTGGCTTGACACAAAACTCACTCCTAGAATTGATTGTCATTGGTTCCAAGTTGTACAAGCCGCTAAGTCTACACTGCAACACCTCACTGAAAAATATTCACAACAGGCTGGGACATCCGGGACATCAAGCCATTACTAAGATCTACCCCCAACTTAAACCAACAGCCAAGTCCAACTGTTCCACCTGTCTTCATTGCAAACTCACCAGAAATCCCTTCAAAAGCAACTTTAAACTGGTCAGTTGTCCTCTTGAGGCCCTTCACCTAGATCTGGTTGGTCCCTTCCCTTTCATTTCTCATGGGGGTGGCAAATATTTCCTTTCAATTATTGACCAATTTACAAGATTCAAGTTGGTCTCTATACTACCATCCAAGAACCTAGCCACAACTGTCATTAAAGATTTCATTTCCAGGTACAAAAGGAAATTGAATACTAAAGTAGTCTGTGTCATATCAGACAATGGGGGTGATTTCACTGGGACGGAGTTTGCTGACTACTGCAAGGATGCGGGTATTTTTCAGCAGTTCTCTCCACTGTACACTCCCCAAAACAACGGCTACGCTGAACGCAACAACTGCGCCATCCTTGACAAGGCTCAATTTCTTCTTCACCACAGTCAACTTCCTCCTTCATTCTGGGCCAAAGCCATCACCACAGCTACCCATCTTCTCAACCTCCTGCCCATATCCTCAAACAAGGACCAGATCCCCTATACAATGTGGTAGCACAGAAAACCTAACTAAAATCAACTACAAACCTTTGGTTGCACAGCCTACATAACCATTCCCAAACAACTGCAAACCTCCAAGATGAATCAAACAAGCTTCAAAGTTATTTTTGTTGGCTACTCTAATGATCTTTCCACTTATTGCATTTGGAATCCCTCATCCAGAAAAATTTTTTGAACCTCAGATGCAAAATTTCTTGAATCTGAATTCTTTTTCTCCTCTCCTGGCCATCTTTCCAACTGTTCTACTCTACATTCTCCTATCTCAGACACCCTCCTAGTTCCCTATTCCCTTCAGTCCTCTCCAAGTGAAAATGCGCCAATACTCCCTTCCAATGTCTCTCCTACTTCATCTGTGACCGCGCCCAATCATTTTTCTAAACCTGACTCTGTTATTCACCCGTCTCCAGAAAAACCCAGGTTGGATATTATCTCCACCAACAAAATCCTTTCCCATAAACAACAAGATTGGCCTCTGGTTTATCTGATTGACAACAGCTATCAAGATCCAAAAAATCTTCCCCGAGCAATGTCCTGCAAGTTTAAAAACAAATGGGTAGCCGCCATGGACCATGAAATAGCCAATCTTCTAAGTTACAAGGTGTGGGAAGAGGTTGATTACTGTTGAGATTTCACCAAACTAGGATGTTTCTGGGTCTTCCAGACCAAATGCAATTCCAATAATCACATCACCAAATTCAAAGCAAGATTATGCATTCAAGGATTCAAGCAAGAAGAAGGCATCAACTTCAGCTGTACCTTCTCTCCCACTGGAGACATGACTTCCTTGCAAATTCTCATCACCTTTGCCATCCAAAAAAATCTCAGCTTCCACCAACTTGACGTAAAATCAGCCTTTCTGAATTCCCCATTATCTAAAAGCATCTTTATCTCTCCTCCATGCAATGTCCCCTTTTGACCTGGTAAGACCCTCAAGTTAAAATGGGCTCTCTATGGCCTCAAGCAAGTACCTCAAGCCTAGTATAAAACTCTAAGTTCTTGGCTTGCCAAAGTAGGCTTTGCTCAAAGTGCAAGTGACAACTGTTTTTTCTGGAACAGCAACACCTGGCTCTACATCCATGTTGATGATATCGCCATATTTAGCAAAGACCCCAGCACTTTTGTTCACCTCATCACGTCAAAATTCCAATGCAAGTACTTAGGTCAAATCTCACTTCTGTTAGGACTCAACATCTCTGTCTCCAACAAACAAGTAAAAATCTCTCAACACTTGTACATCTCCAACTTTGCCAATCATTATCTACTGCCTAATTACAAACTTCACTCTACTCCTTTCAAGCCAAATGCAAAACTTCAAAGTGCAACAGATGCAGAAGCCTGCAAATTTGAGAGTCTTGACCTGAGCTACAAAAAATTATTGGGGAATTGTTTTACATCAGTTTCAACTCACAACCAGACATTACGTTCCCAACTAACTATCTCTCTCACTTTCTCACCAAACCTAACAAAGTTCACTATGATGCTGCGCTAACCATTCTCAACTACCTTAAACATACCCCCAACAAGGACATAGTCTTGAAGAACTCCTCAACCAACCAAGATCTTGCCGCCTTTGTTGACTCCGGCTGGGCCACATGCTTATCAACCAGACAATCAGTAACAGGGATCATAGTCACCTGGAAAGGAAACCTGATCAGCTGGAAATTGCACAATCAACCAACTGTCTTGTTGTCAACCACCAAAGCGGAATACAAGTCTGTTTCAGATGGCATCAAAGAAATCAAATGGCTAATGCATTTAATTTGGGGGGTATTTCAAGACCCTTTGAGTGAGGCTACACAAATCCGTGAAGACAATGAGGGATGTATCAAACTTGTGATGCAACAAGCAAATCACTCCGTCTTCAGGACAAAACATATGGACCTGCGGTATCATTTTGTCCAAGAAGAAATTGAAGCTAAGGAAATCAGTCTTGTAAAAGTGTCCTCATCATCCAACTTGGCCAACTTCCTTACCAAACCTCTATCCAGAAACAAGTTAGAAGCCTGCCTCAAATTAATCAACTTTGAATAAACCCAAGATAAAAAAAGGGGTGGCTGTGAAATTTTCATTTCTGTTAATCTTTTTTTATCTTGTCACCTTGTGTTTCTTTATTTTCTGTTCCTTTGTCATTTTTCTGTCACACTCTATCTCTCTCATGCTGTTGTGACTGTACACCCTGTGTAATCTGCTCAACCTGCACAACAGCTTGACCCTCAAAACCTCACTGGCTTGACCAGTGCAACCTCTTCTGATCAACCTGCGCAACCTCTTTTGCTCATCCCACTGTCCGCATTTCAAATATGAAGCACTCATGACTAGAACTAACCCGTGTAGAGGATTCTGATTAGCCCCAGGGCTCTTCAGTCCTCCACATTTTGTAATTTCTTTTCATCCATTTCCTCAAGTCTTGCCAAACTCCTCAAGCATCTAACTCCATTGTTTAGGTCATTTTATTCAGGGTCTATGTTATCCTACTCTATCTACTATCTTACTCAGCCAAAATGGAGCGCACTTTTCTTCATCTTATCCCTTACTACTATTTTTGTATCAGCAGCACCACTGCTTGGCTTTATTTCAGATTCTTTTCCGTTCTTTCCTTTCTGGCCTGCTTTCTTTCCTTCTCTTTCCTTATTGCTTTGAACTCATGCAATCCAAATTTATTTCAGTCTCTTACTTTAACACTTTTATGGGAAAGAGAACCTGTAGACCCCCTCCTTTTATGGGCAAGAGACCCTCTAGACCCTGTAGACTATTTACAATCAGATGACACAAATGATAGCAGAATATATATATATATATATATATATATATATATATATATATATATATATATATATATATATATATATATATATATATATATTGATAGCCAGATGAAAGATTATATATAAAAAATTTAAAAATTTGCCTTTTTTTTCTGAGGTTTCCCAAATTGGTAACAAAATCTGTCCCCAACTTACAGAATTTCACTAGTCTACCTCTTGATTTTGAGATATTAAGGAAAAAAAGGAGGAAACAAAGAAATCAAAACAGAAGAATGGCCATTTCCTGATCTTGAGAGTGATTGAAAAGGTTGAAAATATCTTGATCCATCCAAAAGAGTCCTCAAAGCAGAAGAGATAAAACACAGAGGGAGTCCCAGGTTCTCATGTATGTGGCATAAAGTAGAGTTTTACAACAAAAATGCAGCAAATGACCCTGGCGGTGCACAATTGGGAGGAGTTACTTCTGGGATAAGTTGCCTCCACAACAATAAAACCTTTTAACTTGAGCAGCAGAGAACCTTCTGGCCAACTGAGTACCATTCAGTTCTTCCAAAACATAGGATCCACCTCTGAATTGAATAACCACCCAATAAGGACCATTCCAGCAATTTGAGAAAAGCTTTCCCCACTGGGTCTCCAAGGATTGATTATAAGCTAAAACTAGATCACCAGAATTTAAGGGATCCCTGATTTGATTTGAGTGCTTATCTCTCCAATACTGAATCAATTTTTCTCTTTATTCCATCCTCTTCTGATAAGCTTCATCACAAAAATCTTTTCTTTGCTCAAGTTTCTTGGATCTGGCAACTAATAGATCAGTGGTTGGAGACACCTTCTCCCATGAGATAGCCAAAAAATATTCCATTTCAAGATCCAAAGGAAGAACTGCTATTTTACCAAAGATTATTTCATAAGGTGAGTAGCCAGTGGTCTGTTAAGTTGATATTGAATCAGAGAATAGAACCAGAGGAAGAAATCTGCAACAATTCTTCCCAATTTCACCAGCAAGTTTAAGAATTGCAGCCTTCAAAGGAGAATGGGCCCGTTCCACCATGCCTTGGCCTTCAGGATAATAATGAGTAGTAACCCTATTTTTTCCAGGAAGAGATTGGATCATTTCAGAAATTTTTCCACCAAATTCAGAGCCACCATCAGTAGATTGAGATCAAGCCAAGCCGTAACACATTTTCCAAGTCTCATAAACGGAACCTGCCACTGATTCAGAGCTAACATTATTAATAAATTTGGCTTCAATCCATCCAGAAAAATCATTTCTAGCCACAATGAGGTACTTGGTACCACCTGCCTTAATGTGAACCACATCCATAGAAATCCTTCCAAAGAAAGTGGACTCCCAAGTAGGATAATGAATTTCTGCTGGACGCGTAAGATCATGTTTTTGACAAATTTTACAACTCTTGAACCATTGAGAAACAGATTTATTCAGAGATGGACACCAGAATTGTTTGGATAATTGTTGATAAGTTTTGGCTTCCCCACATTTGCCAAGACACTCATGGAGACTTCCAAGGATTGAATCTTGTTTAGAAGGAATAGTAACAACAACAAGAGCACAAGGATATCCTCTTTTCATAAGCCTAGAGCCCTGTATAAAGAAATTAGAGGACTTTCTTTTAAGAGATCAAAATTATTTAGCAGAAAGATCAGGGGTTCTTTCAAAAGTTAAAAGTTACTTCTCTAATTTAAGCCAGAACCCTTGCTGAAATCCAAAATAATCTTGAGAGGAAAAGGAGAAGACAGGATGGATCAAAGGTTCTTCTTCATCCAAATCTATTCCAAAATCAGATGCTTCATCTACAAGAGGAAGTCAAGATAAACCATCAGGCATGGTGAAGTATTTTCCAGGTCTGTGAACAATATCAAAAGAGAAAAGCTGAATAAAGGCCACCCAACAAGTCATAGGAGCATTTGAGAAGATGGGAGCATTGATCATCTCAATAATGGATTGAGTGTCAACTTGTAACTCAAAATTTTGACCGCAGAGGACAGTTTGGAGCTTCTTCAAAATTTGAGCCACACCGCAGAGTTCCAGTTTTGGTTGAGAGTATCTAGACTCTACATCTGAAAAAAAAAAATATTCATAGAGAGCAGGACAGTCCCAACCATTTTCATCTTCCTTAGTAAGGACCGCCCCAACAGATTGATAACTAGAATCAACAGCCAGCTTGATCTTACAAGCTCCAGGTCAATAAGAGATCTTTTTCAAAACTATGTCTTTACCAAAAATCATTTTGAGAAACTGAAACAAATGTTTGCAATCTTGCGTCCAAATCCATTCAGCTTTTTTCCTGGTTAGACAACGCAAGGGAGCACAGATTATGTATAAAAATGGGAAATAAATTTGAACAGAAGTTACAACACCTAGAAAGCCTCTTGATTCAGTAGGATTTATTGGAGTGTGCCAAGAGATGATATTGTTGACTTTGGCTGGTTCCATCCTTCTTCCTTCCTTGCAGACCACATGATCAAAAATTTCCAGGGAAGGGACACAAGCAGCCAATTTGGATTCAGAGACAGTAAGGAAAGACTCCTTGATTCAAAACAGAATCATTTTGAGAGTAGTAGCATACTCCCAAATGAATTGAAAAATTCCTGAATGCCAAGGTAAGAGCTCATTATCATAGTTAGAAACTTGACCTTTTATTCCGCCATCATCAATAAAGATACCAGCATGATCAGGGATTCAATCCTGGAGGATCCACAT
This sequence comes from Puccinia polysora, assembly GCA_025617555.3. NCBI lineage: Eukaryota > Fungi > Basidiomycota > Pucciniomycetes > Pucciniales > Pucciniaceae > Puccinia > Puccinia polysora. The sequence goes on along the minus strand of CM062615.1, from coordinate 1,057,011 downwards.
CATCTGAGCCTGATATAATGTGACCAAATTTGTGGCACCTTGAGGAAATCAAGTAAGTTGAAATCAACCAAGAGGGGTATTGAAAGTAGTGAGAGGTAAAGAGATAGGATGTAAAAATTGTTTTTCATAATCACCCATGATTTCCCCTAGACCATAGCAAGCTCTCCCAGAGAAAGATTCAAAAAGTTATTCAGTGGCAGGAGGAATACCAAAGTCTTTAATATTAACTTTTTTGAGAGGTTGAAGATCATGAACTATTCTAAGTTTACCATCACTTTTGAGGACATTGAAGACAGGGCTGGAATAACTGGAATTTTATTGTTCATATAGACCAGTTTGGAATTTTTTTCAGACAAACTTTATAAATTCATTTAATTTGGCCACAGGAATTGGAATCTTTTTCTTTTTCCAAGGATCATGTTCAACTACAGGGATGATATAAGCAAAAACATAGGATTCTTTCAAGAGACCTCTCTCTTCTTCACCAAAGGCAATATATTTTTCCCTTAGAGATTAGAAATTTTTTGATCAAATTCAACTCATCAGGAAGAAGCCATCCATCTGGACCAAAGTTGACCACTTTCAGACATTCTTCTGTGACACAACCATTAGGGACAAAGGGACCAGTAAGAGACCAAGATAAACCACAGTAAGGATCACAAGATAAGGGAGGGCAAATGAGAGGAGCATTGAGTTTGAGAGGCATAGGATTCTTGGCTGGTTGGAGATTTTTTGCAACTGGTTTATACTTGGTAGCAAAAGAGAAAATTTCTTGTTTCCTCCAAGCATTGACCAGCAAAACTTGACTACAAAAATCAAGACCAAGTTCCAACATCTTCCACATCCAATGTTCCGCAACTTCCTCAAAGTGTGCCTTTTCCATAAAAGGAAAACCAGGAGATAACACTTTTCTCACATTTGTGGCACAAGGTAGGGTTTTAAAAATGACAATAGAAGAAGGCCCTAGCGGTGCACAATTGGGAGGACTTACTTTTACCCCAAATTTCCTTCACTGAAGCCCATATTCCTCAATACCAAAGCCACCAAGAATAGAATTGAGTTAAGTATCTAGTTTATACTCATTGCGGAGACTCAAACCAGAGCTGAGAGAAAATTTATCAGAACTAAGAGTAAAAGGAAAAGAAGACATAACAGATCTAGAGAGAGAAGAAATATTTTTAGAATTTTCTATTTTGAGATGTTTTTTATTTTTAATGATTGCAAGATCAGAAGAAAATGGTGATAAAAAAGAAAAATAAGCCTTGGTGATGATAGTTGATCCTTGAGTTGAATTCCAAGGCTGAGGATAATTAAAACTATCAGTAGGATCAACTATTCCAATAAAAAATGAGAGGAATTAGAATTATCCTTCTGCTTCCCTTTTAAAATTGATTTATGAGCATGACCAGGGAAATCTCTTTCCCAACAACCAGAATTGAAAGAGCAGAGAGGGAATTCAATTTTTCTACCATCAGTATCAGGGAGGAGAATTCTCTACACAAATTGATCAGAAAACATCAGGGTAGCACCAAACTCCATCAAGAATGGTTGACCCAAGATCATAGGACCTTCCAAAGAAGTGATCCAAAAGTGACAAGTTCCAAAAATTTTCCATCCAATTCAAACTAGGACATCTTCATTAATACCAACCAATTCACAAGATTGATTCCCTATCCCATAAACCAGATAATTGAAGCTGACCCTTGTACTAAGCTTGAGTTTGCAATCCATAGCATGGGAAATTAAGTTGAGCTGAGAACCATAATTGATGAGGAGATAAAACTTTTTAACTGAATCACCAAGATAACAAGGAAGAAAACCAAGAGGACAGGAGTAAAGTTTGGAATCTTAGGAGGGATTGGTTCCACCGGAGTCCTACATCAAAGTGCCAGAGGAAACCTTTAATTTGTCAGGACCAATCTTTACACAACAACAAGAGATCCATTTCTTCATCCCTTCAGCAAAAGAGGGCAAAATTGACAGGAGCTCAGCAACAGATAGATCAGGAATTTTAAGATCAGAGATTTTCTTTAATACCCCTTCCTAAGTATTTGGGTGGTCCTTTGAAATTCCCCTCTCAAAACAAACTTGGGCTGGGTGGAGGAAGGAAGTTCAGGTGAAGCAGAGACTAAGATAGGATCAGAAGGTTGAGGTGGTTTAAAAGATGAAGGATTAGGATCAGATTGGTCTTGAAAACTTTCCATGAGTGGTTCCTTTTCCACCTCCATTTCTTCTACATCAGAGGAAGGAGGCTCAGTTGAATATCAACATTTGACTAGTTTTCAAATAATTGAGGAAGGCAAGGAAAGGGATTTATTAGGTTTGGGCTCCTCATGTTTTTTCCTAGCTGGATCAAATTGATAAGGTCCTGCAAATCTAGAAGAGGAGAGGGCTGGAGAATACCAAGGTTTAAGGGTACCACAAGAAAATTGAAAGTCCCAAGAAGCCAAAGATTCCTTCTTAGGGTTGGGTGGCTGAAAATACACCACTACAGGACGGATAGGTCAAGATGAATCAAAAGGGATCAAAGCACCATTACAAAGAAAGAAATTTTTCCCCTTCTGTTACACCAATTTTTTCTCTTTATCCTTCTGGATTTCATGACATCAACCAGTTCCATGACCTTACCTATGACATTAGTAGCAGACCAGAGTGGATTTAGGAACAGAATTAGAGTTTTTGGGAGTAGGAAGAGAAGAAATCTTTTGATAAATTTTGTTCTCAAAAGCTTGGCATAGCTTGGTGATCTCATTTATAGGAATATTTTCCTTGCTGGACTGAGGATTTTGTCTGAGCCTGCAATTTGCCTCCATCTTATTCATAATTTTGTTTAATTCTCTGAAAGAAGGAACATGTACTGGTTCAGTGGTTCTAGGTTTTTCAAAAGTTGGAGCAGTTTGACCTCTCACAACTTTATCTACAGCACTCATAAGGAAAATGAAAACAGGGAGCTTGAATCAATTATCCCTGGTGGTGATCATTGATCCAGATTTGACCAATTTATCCCTAATCCTTTCCTGCACTCCTAGCAAAAAAGATTGAGAAAATCAAACTCAAACTTTGTCCACTGTATCAATATGGTTGTTTTGGATAAGATAAGATTGGATTGGGTCCCATGACTTCCTAAATGACTGATAGTCAGAGGCTGAAGAGACACCACAATTTGAGATCCACTCAGAGACAAGAACATCCAAGTCCTGCAAAGTAAATCAAGCTACATCTATTTTTCACCAATATTCCAACATTTCTTCCCTTAAAAGTGTCCAGTTATGGGATTTGAGTCCATCAAAAGAATGGATTACTTCCATGACTTTGTCAGAGGAGATAAAAAATTGTAACTGGTAGGCCATATTTTATTCACTTTCCCCATTCACTTCAGCAGCCATTTTGTAAGATTCCAAGAACTGTCCCTCATTTTTCCCATTGAAACCTAAGTTCTTGTTCTGATGTTTGATATTGAGCATCTTGGCCCAAACAGAGGTGGAGGAAGCACCAGTAGATTCCATTTTGAATAACAGATTTCATAGGGAATCCAAAGAGCAGAATTCCAAAGTGGTTCCTGAGTGTGGCAAGAGTAGTGCTTTACAAAAAAAAAAAAAACAAGAATCTTTCCCAGAATTTGCACGATTGGAAGTACTTACTTCTGGAATACGTTTCCTCCACAGATATGATCTAAGAAAAGGATAAAAGAAAGAAAAAGGATCAGATTTTGGATTTGATTCCAAAATTTTGGGACTGTAAATCCCAAGGTTGCTGGTTTTATCCTTGCCTGGGCGAAAAATGTAGGACTCAAAACGGTGCTGGCTGTAGGCATTTCTTTGGAGTGGAAAGGTGCTTTTTAGGCTGGCCTCCTGAGTTTTACAAAAATATTTAAGTGTAACCATAATCAAGGTCCAGAACATTGTGAATAAGGAATCAACAGAAAGGAATGAGTTGAATAGTAATCTGTAGCAATGCAACAACACAATCTGAGGCAAGATGGTGTGGAAAAAGACTTGAACAAAATAATTTAGATTTTGTTCAGAGTTCAATAAAACAATGCAGTTGTAAGTAACAATGACCACAAGCTAATAACTCTGGTCATCAGTAGAAGATTAGGAAAGATCAACTCAATCCCAGCCAACCTTCAGGTTCTCAATGAACCTTCCCAAATCTCTGAAATAAAGCACTTGAAGGGTACCAGATAACTGTGGTTGGGTTGACAAAACAAATCTTTTTGTTTTATGAAGCTCCAGAAGCAAAGAAATAACTAATTTGGACGGGAATAAATCAACAACTCTCAAGGGACTCAAGAATAGCATGGCAAAATGCAACTTCTAGGAAATATAGCAAGTTTTAACACTCCAGGTTTTAAGCTTTATAAAACCTCTTAGTCAAACATGACTGATTCTGGAAGGGAAATCAAAGAATGATCAAGACCAGTATGTTCAAAAAAAGGGATCAACAAGTGGTATAACACACTCAAGAATTAAACCAAATGAATTCTTCTTCAACCAGCAAGGCTATTGGTTGGTGATAACTGATTGGGCCACAGAGGGGTGGACCAAAAATTTGAGTATGGATGCTCAAGGATCAGAGGGCAATCATGGATATACCCTGGATAAAGATGACAATAGAATGCCCAGATAAAGGGGGGAAGATGGATGCACTCACCACGGATTTATTGACTGACTCAGATGATGGATGATACAATGATGATGGGAAAAAGGCAGGGAAGAGTCCCTCCTTTTATGAGAAACAGACCCTGTAGACCCGGCAGACTATTTACAATGAGATGACACAAATGATGCCAAGAACATGTCCGTCCGCAGATGCTTGCGCATGAAAACAACAACAACCACCCCCATCCAAAGGTAGAAGGGGGTGAGACAAATGAGAGCAAAGGGGACGCTGAGCCGTGCAGATGACAGGGGATGATTGGTCAATGGTTTACCAGTAGGATGATGACCAATGTTTTCAATGAGATTGTTTGGATGGGATGGTTGAGGTTTGAGAGGGTAGGATGAAGGGAGTGGAGAGAGCTGATCTTGATCACGAGTGCTTTGAATCCAGTTGCAATCCTCAGGCAACTTGAGACCAAAGGAATCAATGCTTGAATTGGGAGGGTAATGATTGGGTGGATGAGTCAAAGGATTTGCAAGGGGGGCCAAGGGGGATCAATGATGATGATTTATTGATGGTTGTTAGGTTCATGGGACCCTTCAAGTTAGGGTTGATGATGATGATTATGAGGATTATGAAGGAGAGGATGATTTTTTGTGCATGCTTGGCCAAAACATAAACAAAAATTGGGTGCCAAGCACAAAGCAAAGGAGTTGAATGCAAGAAATGGGGACATGAACACAAACGGGTCCCTTCCTAGACCAATAGGACAGGGAGAAGTTGAGGAACAGAAAAAAAAAGGTTTCCATACCAACAATATATATATATATATATATATGATAGACTGGAATATTATATATAAAAAAAGGGTAATATTTAATTCATGAATCAAATGGGCCGTGTGGCATGCTACACAGCCCATTTGAGTTGTGTATTGTGCCAAAAAGCTGATTTGAGTCGTGTGGCATGCTAAAAAACTACAATCAAGTTGTGTAGCCTTCACACAACTTGACTGCAGTTGTGTAGCCCCCACATAATGGTTCAGTTTTGTGTGGGGCCACGCACAACTACATTCAAGTTGTGTGGGGTTTTAAACAACTCAAATCTAGTTTTGTTCTGTGCCACACAACTAAAATCATTGCGGGCCAAAAAAAAACTAAAATAAACTAAATAAAAATACAAAAAAAAAATCAACCACAAAATCAAAAAATGTTGATTTTTTGTTTTAAATAAAAAAATAAAATAAAAAATAAAAATAAAATAAGTAAATTCTTTCAAAACCCCAAGGGGTTTGTATACCTCCATACACAGGTCTAAATGGTTGTGTACATGGGTACAAAAATCAAAAATGCCCATTACAGGGGGTATATTCCCCCCCCAGGGGTTGTGCATGTTTGGAACAACCCTTTGGAGTAGTTTATGGGCCCCCAAGCGTTTAGAGGCCTTACACGACTCCCACAGATTGTTTGGGTCCCTAAACAACTCCAAAATTACTGGGAGTTGTGAATTTATCATCACCCATAAAAAAATTTAAAAATTTTCCCCTTTTTTCTGAGGTGTCCCAAATTGGTTGTATCTTAAAACTCTGGTTTTAAACCACTATATCAATGCCTTATGTTTCAAGATGATTTTTATCAATTTTATTTATTAAAATTTTATTAAAAATAAACTAGATTGGTAAGAAAATAACTGGAATCTTTGAAGTATTTTTCATTTGTTTATTATGGTTAAATTCAATGAAGATGGGATTTACAATCTTCATGAACACTTTAAGTAGTATTTACAGGATTGGAAACAAGATTACCATTAGGAGTGCATGTCCCAGAGTAGAAATATTCTTGGAGGTATTTTCATGCAACTAGGTTTAGACCTGCCTGTGCTGATCTATTGATCTGTGGTTGTTGGACTGTCTCTTGTTACGTTGGCATTGACCTACTAGGAGAGCAGACCATCTATCAAGAGGCATGAACCAAAGGGTGAGCCTCACCAATCATTAAAGGAAGGTAGCAACTGACATTCACCTTTCTGTGAGGATATTTTTACATTAATTCACTGGGAAGCCGGTGATCCTATTTTTTCCCTGGTGGTAAATCATTTTGAATTTTATTTTCCACAAAATTGAAACCATACTGACTTTGATTTTCAACCAAGGTTAAAATCAGTTGACTTTTATTATCCAACAACGTGAAATCCACAATATAGTGACTTCATGTCACTGGTCAGCCAGAGAAGCCAATTTGTCCCTGGTGACTGTTCGATAAAAATTTCAAACTAAATCCTTTAATCAATTAATTTTCCTAATAAGCAGACTATTCCAGTACAGAGCATTTTCTGTATGAGTAATAATGAGTAGCTGAGGAATATAAAGCCTAAAAGAGGCCTGTATTCATCCCTTTTCAGTCTACCAGGGGACCTCCTGAGATTTATCAGTGTGAATTGAGGCTAATAAACCTTCCTCTGGGGCAATTATTGCAGTATGGCATGGCCTGCAGGACGCTTTTGGGGTTTTAGGCTTTATGGCCTGGTCACGTTTCAAGAAATATGATATTTCTGGAATTTTTTGCATGATAATTGCAGGGGAAATGAGCCTGTAATCCAAGTATAAATCCCATTTGTGTTTTTGTGTGTATTTTATGAGTTTTGTGACATTCTAATTAATTGAATATAGTTTTATAGAAATCTCAATGTTATTAAGCCAGTGCAGGCGTCACTTTTTCAGGCTTGATAAGTTTTTGAAAGTGAATTCTTGCCATTTTTTTTTGATTTTGGTCAGAAGTTTCAATTAATAATTTGAGGGTTTTTCATTTGTCTTTATTCTCATATTTAGAATTATCTCAGGTTTTTTTGACATGCATCATGGATTCAAATGTATATTTCATATTCCTGCCTTTCCCGTGTCTGTTTTAACCCTTATTTCATGGGTTTCTGTGTCAATTTTGGCTATGAAAGCTAAGGGTAAAGCTTTCAGCCTGTGTACTTTCAATGGCCTGTCCTTGATGTGGCTTTTTGTTGGAATTTTGAGAGACAGGTCTGTGTGCTTGTTTCAGGCCTGTTGATGGTGTGCATGGCTGAATGCAGAAATTTAGAGAAAACACAAATTTTTATATAGCTCCTAAACTATACACAAAAATAATTTTCTGACTGAATTTTAGCCAGGTAACATTTATGTGATGTTTCATGTCAAATTTCAAATGTAAAAAAAGTTCCAACTTGGTGCCCTGGTTATTGTGGTACAATAAATTTAGGAGTTAAGGAGTTGTATTTTGGGGATAGGCCCAGTGGGTGACCCTACCTAATTTTTGGTGGGAAATTCATTTCTGTAATAATAATTGATGATTTCCCATTATTTGTATTTATTTTTATTATTTTTGATATTTTGGTAATTTTGTCAGGTGGCTCTGCAATACTAGCAGGCTGGCATTGCTTCTGTGTGCTTATGAGGTGATTTTTACTAGTTTTTTTGGTTCTGCATGTGGTCTATTTCACATATTTCTTCTTTATAATAATTGATTTATTTGTTTTTGTTTACTGAATTTGCCTCTTGTATATATTCCTTCCATATAATGGTGAGTTGCTTTGTTTTTTGTGAATGCATGTTGTCTCTTGTATATATTGCTTCTGTATGCTGATGAGTTGATCTGTTGTTTTTTTTGTGATGCATGTGGTATTTATTTGAAGGTTTTCAAGTTATTTCCATAATTATCCCACTGATTTGTGACACCTGATTGGTATATTCTTTATCATAGTTAATTTTGGAATTATCTTCTTATCCATGGGAGGTATATGGAAAATTTGGCTGGGTAAATAAATTTTATTTTTGGTTTAGAATAAATTTTTGAGTTTATTTTGAGGATTTAAATTTTTATTACACTAGAATATTCAGTCTAATTACCATCAGGCAGGTTTGGTCTCCCAAAACATGCCATCAATTGAAGTAAAATTGATAAATTTTATTTCCATGACCTATGAACTGTTAATAAAATAGTACCATTTAATCTTGATAAAATCATTCAATATTGAAAATGCCATCAATTACTCTTTTTTATTCACCAAAAAATATCTTTCTGATAAGCTTTGACCACCCTTCTATTTTTTTTACATGGAAGGGAATCTCAATTTTGTGCAACAAATGAAAAACAAATCATACATGTTAGTTTATATAATTTTTTTATATAAACATGCCATGAATTTCAAAGTGGAAAAATATGTGAAAATGAAAAAAGAAAACCGTTTTGAAATTGTGAGAAATAAAATCTTTCTTGAAAGGCTTGATTTCTGTGATATATTCAGTTAACAGAGGTAATTTTCTGCTTCTCCAAGGAAGAAAAATAAGGAACCCATTTTTAATTTAACTGGAACAATAATTTCTCAATCCAAGCTTCATTTAGTCCCAGAATGAATCATGGATTGAAAAATTATCAGTTAATTATGATTAAGATATTCAAGTAATGATAGTTGATTTATCTTTGATGAATAAAATTTAGTAATACCAAATCCTTTTGGTCAATTTCACTTCAAAAAGAAAAAACCTGAAATCCCAAAAACTTTGCTTCTGAATTCCCCATTTTTTTATTTCAAATTTACTACAGATCATTTTTTAAAAATTTGGTAATATTATCCTGTGCCACTCAAATTAAATCTTTGATTGAAGATTTGAAAAGGACCACCCTATTTTTGAAAGCCTTGGTGAGCTTTAGGAATCAAAAAAATGGTTATTTTCTGGATAAACCCTGATATATAAGAGAATTGATAATACAAGTGATTTTTCCCATTTATTTTCCCAATTTTTTTTTTATTTTCAATAATTCTATAAATAAATCCCAAACCATCTTGAGATTTTATTTGTGCTACTTCCACATAAAAATTATTCATCTTTCAAAATAATAAAATTTATATGGGAAGTGATAAATTTGTAACCATGGGTTGTGAATGGGCTTGAAACACCATTCATGACTGATTGATTTTGTGAAAGGGTGTGGAACACCATTCACAACCAATTGGAGTTGTGAAAAAAACCCTTTAAAACATGTGAAACCCCTGCAGGGTTGCATACTACTTGTTTGCAACCAATTTGGGTTGTGTACTACTTGCTTGCAACCCCCCAGGGGTTGTGTGTGTTGTTTACAGCTCATTTGGAGCAAATTAGCCCCAAATTGGCTATTTTGGGGGGTAATTAGCGGTAACCAGGCACACCTGGGCCACATTTGGGTGCTGTCAACCCAAATTTGGAGATTTCACATAGATTTTGGGACTATTGGAAAACAAAAATAACTGAATCAAACATTATTTCTATTGGAAAATAGAAAATAGAAAAAAATATACACAATACTTGCCTGTTGGATAATTTTCTTTTTATCAACCCAAAAGTGAGTACATTTTGGATTTGTTGAATTGAAATTTTGATTGAATAATGAAGTGACTTTGGATTTTTTTGGATTATGGGAACAGTGGCAAGCCCAAGCCCCCCTGGTTACAACATGGCTGTGTTGAAGGACTTAGTTGATAGTGCTGTTAAAAAAGCTGTGGCAGAAGCTGGGGACTTGGGAAATGAAACATTGGAAGCACCAATGGCATCCTCATCTAGGGTTACAATGTAGGAACAAGATGTTTCAAAACTGAAATTGACTGGTGGTGGTGCAAAACATTTCATGTGAAATTTGATTTATTTTATTTGATGGAAACTAATTTAACTATAGCGGATTTAACTATTTAAGTATGTAACTATGAGGTGCCAGAACCCCTTGACACTCCTCCCGTCAGATCCTTTCCTAGTAGGGAAGAAGCAGAATAATTTTTCAAAAAATGGGCATCCATGCATGGCTATTCTTTGACAACAGTCAAGTCAAAGAAAGAAAAATATTTAGACCTAGCATGCAACAGACATGGAATATATTCATGACTGTTGCTCACCAAACAGCAAAAGAAAACTTTCACAAGGAATCTTGGGTTTTAATTCATGATCCGTGCAAGTTGCACAGTAGAAGATCCCACATGGCACCTCTCCATTGGAAATTACCAAAATAATCATCAACCATATTCAAACCCCTCAGTGCATTCTGAACTGAGGAGAACCTCTGGTGTGTCCTGAGATAATCTTCAGGAAGGCATGCGAGATGGGCTCAATAAAATTCAATTCAAAATGAAATTGAGCAAGATTGATAGTAGAGAATACATTGAAAATATAAAAGTCTATAACATTAAGCGCAAGTTAAAGGCAGCACAACTCAAGGGTAAAATTGCTATGGATTTGCAATTAAAAAACCTCCAATATACTCAGTGGGTGGCCAGGTCAAAATTCAGTGGAGAGGGTCACTTAAAGTACCTGTTCTTATCTCATCCTGATTCAATAAAAATTTGTAAAAAATTCCATCATATTGCTTTGTTGGATTTTACTTATAAAACAATAAGGTAAAAAATCCCACTATTGCATGCTTTAGGAATGACTTCCAACACGAAAACCTTTACAAAGGCTTTTGTTTTTTAACAAAGAGAAAAATTTTAGTTCTACAGCTGGGAGTTGAATTCACTAAAGTAGTTTATTTAAGATCCTGAGAGGCTTCCAAAAGTCCTTGTGACAGACCATGAAAAAGTGCTGATTTTTTCTATTCAACATAGTTTCCCTTAGTCATCCAGACTGTTTTTCTCTTGGAACTTGTCTAAAAATATTCAAGGAAATTGCAAAGTTCACCTTGGTAATGGCAATGAAGGAGGGAAAATTTTTATGTCTCTGTGGAAAATTTATGGGGCCTCTGAAACAAAGGGGGAGGAAGAAGTCAATGATGCAGAAACCAGAGTAGGCCAGTTTATTTCTCCTTCTGCTCATCTCTGTTGGGATTTCTTATGTTGAACATGCATATAGTTTTTCTTGAAAGATTTTGAGGATGTGCTTGAGTATATGGGAAATAAAATTTTCACTATCAAAGAGAGCTTTGTAACTGCATGGACTTGTGTCAACCCGTAATTTAAAGATAAAAAAATTTCTTGGGTAGAAGGGGCCCACTCTACTTTCAAACAATTACTCACAAGTTTGTTTTGGAACATTTTGAATGTGTGGAAATACTTGGATGTAACAATTGATGGCCAAATCAAATCATTGCAAGAATTTCTTAACAACTCTTCAATAAATTAGGAACAGTTCTTCCACCAGAAATGTTACATTTTGGATACAAATTGTAAATTGAGTTTATTCAAATCATTGGGGAACAATTCAAGAAGTTAAAGTGTGATCATAAAGGCAAAGTGTGCACCAATTCATATTCCAAGGCAATGGGCTTGCCCTGTTTCCATATATTAGGCAACATACTAGCATTGAGAGGATCTGTTGTGCCTGAGGATGTTTTTCCTCAGTTGAGGTTAGACTACAACCCTTCCAGTTCAGTAATTTTGATTTTTGGATTGTTTGAATTTCTTTTTTATGAACTATTTTTGATTGATGATTCCTGGATTGATTTACTAACAACTGATGCTTTTTCTTGTTGAAAGGTTGAAACTGATCCAGTGCTCCACTCTTCTCAATAGTTTTATAATATCAATTCAAATGTTTTAGGAAAAACTGAAGAAGTTAAAGTGGAGCTTTTAAATTCCTGGGTCAAGAATGCAAAAAACTTTGTTGTTAAGCCAAGGCTCAAGCCAAAATTCTTACATTCCAGCCACAGAAAACCCAATTTGAAAGAGACCTGGCCTCAACTTTCAAGATTTGAACATTTTGAAAAGGAACTTGAGGGGGAAAGGTTGGTTAGAAGGGCACCAAAAAGACCAAAAATTGTAAGTCTTTTATTTTGAGAATTGTTCATTGTTGTCTTTTTCTGTTCATCTTTTGTAACTGAAAAATTTAGTCAGCTTTATTTTTATCTTACTGCTTTCATTATCCTCTTGTTCCTGACTCAGGCCCCCTCTGGGGGCTCTCTAGTTGTCTTAACCTTGCTACCTTAGGCCCCCTTTGGGGTTCTCTTGTTGTCCATAAATACTGGTCCTTCCCTTGGAACATGAATGAGACTCATCTGATTAACAGACAACCAAACAAGAGTTTCCCTTCCTCCTCTTCAGATCAGTTCCACTTTACTCCAAAAGTAAATCCCTTTTCTCTTGGATCTTTTTAGCGTTATCAATACTTCTCATTTGGCTCTTCAGTAGCCTGCCATACTCCTTCCTCTCCAAATAACCATTTGCTCTTTGTCAACTGTTCATTCATTTTGATGGTTTAATGCACTTTTGGTGATATTATGTTTATATTCTAAGTCCTCAGGCTCAGGGTCCAAATTTCATGGTTCAGAGGAAGAGAATTAAATTGAACAAGCCTCCCTTCATTTTGAATTGGAATCCTCTTCTGAGGAAGAAGACATGCAGGAGAAGTCAACTGGAAGCTCATGTTTGGTGATTATTGATTTGATTAATGTGATTTGAACATTTTGTAAGTGAGTTTTGATTATATGAACCAAAACTGAAATAACTCAATCAAATAACTCAGAGCTTACATAATTTCTTGGGTGAGGTTTGGGATCCTGTTGGTGGTGGTAATTTTGTATTTAGAGTCATTGCTAAATCACTTGGTTATGATGGAAATGCAGGGCTTAAATTCCAAATTGAAATGATGGAAAAATTGAGGAAAAATAAGGCATTCTATGCTAAAATACTTGGTGGTAGCAAAGAGGTACAAAAGATCCAAGATATACTTGATGTTCAAGACATAAATGAAAAGATCACCTCTTCAAAATGACTTTCAAAGTTGGATATGGTTCAAATAATAGCAAATAATTATGCAAGGCCAATTTTTTTCATTTAATTGGAGTCATGTTGTACTTAGACTCCTATGAAAATGGATTTTAAAGAACCATCAGATTCCATATTTGTTTCCTTTGTTAACAATAACCACTGGGTTCATTTATTACTTGAAGGGGATATGATTCCAATCCCACTCATTTTATTAAAACCTTCTACTTTTATTTTAAAGCAATCTTCTGGTTGGTTTGATCATCTCAAAGAGAAAATGAATCTGCATTCCAATTTAAAGACATCATATCTTTTGATCATTTGGGTTTGGTATAACATGTACTTCTGATGCTGATCTTCTGCTTCTATTAATATAAAGGGTTATCAAATTTTAAAAAATAATTGTTTTGAGTGTTTTGAGTTAACATCATTATGTTTACTTTTTTAAATGAGATTTTATTGGTAATTCTGTTCAACTTGAGTTGGCCTGATCCCATCATAAGAATTATTTTTACTTCTTATGATGGGATCAGCTTAAGGAAAATTGAACTTGTTTTTTTTTTGGTGTTTTTACTTTAGGGATATTCCATTGAGGTGGACTTGTATCAAGTCCACCTCAATGGAATAGCCCTTTTTTGGGGGGGTTTGGTTTAGTTTTTCACTCTTCCAATGAAATAAGTTCAACTTGTGTTGCACTGATCCCATCATGAGAAGTCTTTTTACTTCTTATGATGGGATCAGCTTAACACAAGTTGAACTTTTTTTTTTGTTTTTACTTCAGTGCTAGTCCATTGAGGTGGAATTTTATTCCTCTATCTTGGGAGTTGATCAATTGACCTGATGAAATGATATGAATTAAATTGATTTTGTTTAATTCAATTTAGTTGAATTTTGTTTTGATTCAATTGTATTCATTTTTTAAGATACAATAAAATGTTTTTATTTTATTGGATTTTATTCAAACATTATATTTTATTGTATCTTGTTTGAGGGATGTAGTGTATGTATATTGTTCCTTTTTATTTTCATCTACCCATATTTATTTTTCCATTTTTTTTGGGGGGGGGAGGGGGGCACAATTTGTTTGATTTTTTTTTGAATTTTTAACTGTTTATTTTTTTTAGGGTAATGTTCAATTCACAACTCATTTGAGTTATTTACACAACTCAAATGGGTTATGTGGCACACTACAGGAATAAAATTGAGTTTTTAAGTCTCCACATGACTTGACTGTAGTTGTTTAGCCCCCACACAACCGTTGTGGTGTTGTTATATAGCCTTGGATTGGGAACCGTGCTGCGGGTGGCTAGTTTGGGAGGAAAGAGCGGGGTGATTAGGGCTATAGGAGTTGCCCGGGAGCGCACAAGGGCTGGCTGACTGGCAGAGCATGAAATAATGTGGCACGCTGGGCCAATATGGATAACGCAGGGGGCTCTGAGTATGGCGCGGCAGAGGGCCACATCATGAGAAGGACAAACCAGGTGTGTGTAACAGTAGGTGGGCTTGAAGGTGGTTGCAGTATGAGAAAGGCTATAGGAGCAGGCCAGTGTGGAAGGAGATTGTGTGTTTGGTAAATTCTCCGCAACAATATAATATTCTCTGCAACAATCTCCCTTCAAGTTTTGGAAAGCCCACTAGCCCTTGAGTTACACTCCTGTACCTCTGCAAATCCCTAATCAAATTCTGCTTCCGCACTTGAGCCCAAAACCACTAAAGCTAACTTTCAATGAAATAATAGTAATAAACAAGGCGGACTCCCCAACAAGCTCTGCACTTGAACTATTTCCCTATATATAACCTCCAAGAACTCTTGCTTTTAACTACACTTCAAAGTAACAAAATAAAATAATAACACTATAATTTGCCGTGATAATCTCCAATAAAGGTAAACTCTGGTGCTCCTCCCCTCCATACAACTAAAGAAAAGCTTCCTTATATATATACAACAAAATAATGCAAGCCTCAAATGAAATACCACACTTGTCTCCATGCATTCTGCACTGACCCGCCTTAGCTACTCCAAAAAAGGAATGTGAATTGCTAATGAAAGACCCCTTTTCCCACTGACTTGGTGCATTTGCACTGATCCCCCTTACCAATAGTCCAATCCTTACCCAATACAATGATTTTCAGTAGATTTGGTGATCCTGTTGCCAATTCCCCCTAACAGTTGAGTCTTCCCAATGCATTACTAACAACAGATCCTCCTTGATCTTCCCTAGTGGATCACTCCCAATCCTGCATGCGGCATAACTACAAATCCCCAACAATCTGCATGCTGCCTCCTTGACTTCAGCATTAATTGCCATACAGAGCTCCGCAATCTCAGTGCTTATCCCATAATCAGCCTAATCCATACTTCTTAGCTTTGATCGCTTGCTTCTGCATTAGTAAACCCACTGCCGCAGAGGGAAAGTTATATTCAACCGTGCCATGTCTGCAAAAGGCAAAATTCCTTGTCATTGTGCCGGCAAAAGGAGCGTGCCGCACCAATGCCAAGCCCTCAGCTATTGTACTGCGGAATAGACAGCCCGCCAACGCGCTTATCTGAGCCTATTTTACTGCGGACTTCCACCCACAGCTGAGCCGCTCCAAGTTGAATGTCCAGTGGTGAGCCCACTTGTCTCCGTATCTATAAAAAACCACCACATTGGGTGCGCGCAAGGGCAGGCCAACCCGCGGGGCAGGAAATCACACCACGCGCTGGGCAGATACAAACAACGCAGGGGGCTCTGAGTAGGGCGTGGCAGAGGGCCGCGTCATGAGAAGGACAAACCGGGTGTGTGTAACAGTAGGTGGGCTTGAGGGTGGTTTTGGTATGGGAAAGGGTTAGGGTTAGGCTAGGGTTTCTTTTCTATTTGTTGTTGTGCTTGTACTTAGGATAGGGTTGAGAGGGTGGGTATAAAGTCTGCGCTCTCAACCCCAGCTTGTACAGGGGGAGAGAGGGAGAGATATACATGGATTGGATTGGATTGGATGGATGGATGGATGAAGGATAAGGAAAGGAAAGGAAATTCATCTCTCTATCTCTCTCTCTCTCTCTACTGGAGCATCCTTATCCTTACAGATGCTAGGACCATCAATTCCGGAACTCAAGGACAACTAAGGGATTAGCACCTCTCTTAGTTTCCACACTGTTTGGTGTTGTGTGCGGTGCCACACAATTAAAAACAAAGCTGGGTTTGGGAGCCCCCAGGGCCAACAAGGACAGCACAATATTTTTCTGCAATAAGGCTTGGAAGTGATCTTGATCAAGATGTGGAAAACCACATAAATCTAATGCAAGATAACCCTCAATTGGACCTCCAGTTCACACCAGAGAGTTATTCAAGGCATTTTTGAGGTTTTTCTCAAAGGCCATGATTAAGGAATGTGCAAATGCAGGGTTAACAGGCAGTTGTTTAACCAAATTGGTGGAGGCTGGACCAGAATCCTGGCTGGAAATCAATGGAAAATCCCCAATGGCTGAGAATATTGCCTTTTGAATCAACGGCTTAGGGTCTTGCATAGCCTTAGTAAGATCTTAAGCCACAGCAGTTTTGATCTTGATACTCAAATAGACAAGAAACCTGAGGTGATGCCAAACTGTCAGGATTATTTTCCTGAGTGCATTTTTGTTGGTTTTCTTAGCAAGAAGATCACAACATAGCTTGATCAAAGGAGGTGAGAAGGTTTCACTTGGGTTGAGGTAGGAAAAGGCTTCTAGCAGTGTTGTGCGGTGCTCTGGGCTTGAAGCTTTGCCAGTCTTGAGTGGTGTTGTGAGTTTTTTGAGGAATTTGAGAGGTACTTCAGAGCACTCAGTCCCAAAAAGAGTTTGAAAAATTTCCAGGGAAGATTTTGGAACAACCCATTTGATGTATTTATGGGCCCCTGTGCGTTGATTGGGCCATGTAGGGCCCTACACAACTCCCACACAACTTGGAGTTGTTAATTTTTCATCACCCTTTCATTTATTGTTAAGGATGAATGTGCATTTATGGCCCTGGAGTTGTGAATTTTCTACATTCAGTTTTTTTTTTTTTTTTTGCTCACAACCCTGGAGTTGTGAATGAGTTGTGAATGGCATGCCACAGCTCAAAATGGGTTTTTTTGCTGGTCTTTCAACCCATCTAAGTTTTGAACAGCCATTAACAACTCTGTGGGTTGTGGAGAGCCATACACAATTCAAATGGGTTGTGTACCGTGCCTCAAAATCCCTTTTGAGTTGTGTATGGGTTGTATAGGTTTGTGAATTTATCACAACCCTTTTATAGGACCATATTTTAATTTTGAAAAATTAGAATCTACAAACTCAGAGAGCATTAGCATACCTTGTAAACAAAGAAGTCCTAGATACGTACCATACTTACTTGAATTTTACTCAAAAAACTTGCTGAAACATTAGTCTTGAGTTCAAAAAAGAAAAAGAAAAAGGTAAGATGAATCAATAAAACCATTCAAACTTCCTATGGCACTTTGTGATCCATCCAAAATTTCATCTTGCCATGGTGAGATTGATGGAGTCAAAATACTTTTTAATATTTTATTTTATTTTATTATATTTTGTGATCATCTCCATCAGGTGATCAGAAATCAAATTTTTGAAAAATGGATGAGAAACCTGCTGGGTAAAAGGCAGGAAAAAGTCAAGTGGAACCAAGAAAAAAAATTACATGCTTATGAAATATACCAAAAAAAAGTGAAATCATGTGAAAAGTTCACTTTGGTTCATAGGTGGAAAGATTTCATTCAACTTCAGCTTTTTTTTTTCTTTACTGGCTGTGATATTCAAGTTTGTAATCCTTGGATTGTCACTGTTGGTGGCACCAATTTTCCCCCATGGCAAATTTCAAGCAATGTTCAGTTATCATGGAGTCCAACTCCAAGTTAATTGAAGCTTATGGGTTGTGGAATCACCAGTGAAACCTATCCCCCACCATGGGCAACACAATACAACCTGAACTTCATCTGATGTCTGATGTAAGCTTTGGTGAAGTCAAGAATCTTGATTTGAGAACAGATGGTTCTTCCAAATTAGTGATTTGATGGGACTGGATGGTGACATGAAGTCACTGGCCACCCAGAGAGCCCACTTTAGGCCTGGTGCTTGTTGGGTTGTAAGGTGAGTACTGGAGCTGATGATGACCTAATGGATGCCAAGATGACCCACATGAAAATGATCATAATCCTCACCATAAACTCATCAAGTTCATCACAATGACAATCAGAACAAAGGATGGTGATTTATGGGTTGGATGATGGATGATGATCAGTCAAGATCTACCACCACCATCATCCCTCTCTTTCTTTCTTGCTTGCTATATTTTTCTCTTTCTTTCTTGGTTGTTTTCTTTTTTTGATATGGTTTTAGGCAATCAGCTTTGTCAGGTACTTCCAACCCAGTTTGCATTCATCATGGATATACATATTATACTCAATTTTCCTTGGTTATTATCATTTCTATTTTGCAACTTTTTTTTTGTGCTTTGTGAACTTTTCCTTTGTTTTTTTTTTTGTGTTTTTTTTGGTTGGTTTGCAGAAGTCCTCATGCCCCCTCCCCCTCTCACACCCACGCATACACCAACACAGGATCTCATCAAGGTCCTCCCCCTATGACATTGCTCACATGACAAATGGGGTATGATACCATGATGGAGTTATTCATGATAACCCATCTCTCTTACCTACATGTCGAACATCTGATTAGTAAACAAAAGAAAAGGAGCCAAAAAAAAAAAGTCGAGGTAGTTTGGAAAAATCAAACTGCATCTAATAAATGACTTGCTGTTGTTCATCATCATTACTCATTCATTCAAGTCATAATCGAACGAAACGCTTCTCCGCCTTTGAAATCAAAAGAAAACAAAAATGTCCTTAACAATCAAACTTTCAAGTTTCACAAGTCATAACAACACATCAAAGAACAAAACTCAAATAATAAGTGTTAGAACGTCATCGGAAGAGAAGTCATCAACGGTTGGAAACCGAGTATCGAAAATCCCAAGAGAAAACAAAATAGTACGTGTTTCTATTATTATAATTTTCCTTCGTTTTTCCCTTTGTTCACTGCTTTTTTTTTCAAGTAGCCAATTCAATGGCGAAATCATTCTGGATAGAAGTCTCTTCAGAAGCATGAACTTTGGGATGATTTTCAACTTCAACACCTCGATCACCGTCATTGATAATCGATTCAAGCTGATGATCATCATGGGAGCTGCTTCGATACTCATGATCGAGATCATGGCGATCACGAGTCAGATTCTTTTCGACTTCCTGATTGTCCTCTGTATCATCATCTTCATCCTCCTTTTGAATCATATCCTCTAAAAACTTGATCCGGAATTTCATCTCCTCGGTCTCATCTTCTTTTTTCATCGCAATATCCTTCCACTTGTCAACCTCATTCTCCAACTCTAATATCTTCAAGTTATGGGCTTCATGCAATTCGACCAAGTTCGCGTTGGTGCTGGAACTAATTTTGTTGTTTTGAGTAGCATGAGGCCCCTGTCCACCGGGGGATTTTTGCAATTGTCTTAGCTGGTCCTCAACTTGTTCCCTCTTCTTCATTTCTTGTTCAATCGTTTGGCCAAGTTCTTCAACTAGAGAATGTGATATCTTAATCCTGTCTTGATCAGATTCAATTTGCTCTTTCAAACTTCGCAATTCTTTCTCCAGTAAAGTTCTATCTTCAATATGCTTGGTAATCTCAGTCGAATGAAGTCCTCTGGCGTGTTCAAATTCTAATCTCGACTCTTCATGCTGTCTCTCAAATTCAGCTTTTTGCTCGGCCAAAGTTTCTTCAGACTTTATTAAGAGCTGCTGCAGTTCTTCCAATTCATCCGACTTAACTGGCTCATTTAGCTTTGCTTGCGATTCGGCGAGCAGGGCCTTGGCAGTTTCAAGTTCGGCTGTCAATCGATCGATTTGATCTGATAAGTCCTGATGGCTTGCTCGAGTAGTTGAGAGATCCGAATGCAATGCGCTCAGTTCAACTTTGGTTTGAGAAAGCTCATTCTCAATGGTGGTTTTTTCGGATGCAAAGTCAGACTGTAAGGCAGACTTGAGCGCGTCTAGCTCAGCTTTGTGGGACAGCAATAACTAGATGATCGAAAAGAAGAAAAAGCCCGCAGCGATAAGCAAAGATTCTCCAAAACCAACGGTGGTAAATATGGAAATAAAAACCTTCCCACTTGCCTGATCGGTCGATTCTTGAGACGACTGTCGGAAAGCCTTGAGTTGGGCGATGTTGGATTCATTTAACTCATCTTTAGCGCGCTGATACTCTTGATCAAGTTTGGTGGCATTCTCGGCTTGAAGGGCTTCAATTTCGCTTGTCAGTCGGGCTTCCAACGCCTAGCGAGTCGAAAAGGATGTTTGGGAAAGAAAAAAAAAATCAGATTCAGACATCTCTTTTCAGGTCTGGGGTTATACATAAGAACTGAATCTCTTCACTTACTTGCTTATCAGCCTGCAATGCTTGATTCTCATCTTTCAGTTTCTCTTGCTCTTGCTCTAAAGCGGATTTTGCCTCTTTGACCTGAGTAATCTCTGCTTCCAGTTGGGCGAGCGCGGCAGTGTGCTCCTGCTTTATTGAGCTAATACTGGATTCGAGTTCTTTCGTGACAGTATTCTTGGCTTCTTCAATAGCACTCAAAAGCTCTTGTGTGTGCTGTTCTGTGAGCATGGACTCCAAAGAGCCAGTTGATTCTTTCAAGTCTGCAAATGCTTTTTCGGCCTCTGCTACTTTTGCCTCAAACGTCTCTCGCAAGTTTCGAAGCACAGCTTCATGCTCTCTAGTCACAGCTTCCAATTGTGAGGCATGTAAGGAGTTTAATCTTTCCCGCTCCTCGGCGTGTTGGGTTGTGACTTGTTCGGTCTTCTTACGCACCTCCTCAGAAAGAGTTGACTCAAATTTCGCGGTCGTCTCATGTTCAGAATTTTCCAGGTCAGTCTCGAGCTGTTTCAAACGCGACTCGAGGGTAGCCTTTTGTGCCTGAAATTCTAGGCGAGCTTCTTCAAGCTTGCAAGACAACTCTTGAGAGTGCTGGGTTGACATCTCGGCCATGGCGGCATCCTTGGATGCATTCGCTTCCTCTAATTGCTTCTTCAGCTCGCCAATCAACTCTTCGAGCTGTTCAACTTGAGATAAAGCTTCGGCCTGCTTGGCACTGAGGTCGGATTGGTTTTGCTGATGTGAATTTACCACTTGCTCAAGTTCTATGGCACGGACCTTAGCAGCTTCACGCTCGGCTTTCGTTGCGTCTAGCGTAGCGAGCGAGTCAGCGGCTTCAGCTTGCGCGACGTTGGCTAGCTCCTCTATCTTGAGGTTGAGACTATCGATCTCGGACTTCAACTTCTCCTTCTCGGCATCCGCCGACTTGGCCAGCTCTTCAAGCTTAGCTTCTAGAGTTGCGAGTTGCTCAGATTTTGAGACTAGATCTAGCTGAGCTTGGGAAAGCTACTTGGAGAGGAAGGTGTGGATCGGATCGGACAGGATTAACGAAATAAATAGGAAGCCTTGGCAAAGAAGCCGGAAACAACGAACCTTAGTTTCCAATTCGGCGATCGACTGGTCCGTCGCAAGAGCGGCGGGGCTTGCACCAGTGGTCTTGTTGGTAGTAGCACCGGGCGCAGTAGACAATTTTTTGCCGGGAGCCAGAGAGCTGTGGGCAGTCCTACCAGGTGGAGCTGGATTGTTGGCGGGCAATTTTCGAGAGTTAGCTGCGGCAGCCGTGGGAGTAGTGGTAGCGGCAGTACCGGCCGATTTGAGAGGGGGCTTTGTAGGGTTGACGAGTAAACTCGTTCTACGGGCCGCCGTGGGAGAATGGACTGGATTGGCAGTTGGCTTGGTGACTGTCCGAGTGGGGGCAGTACGGACTGAAACTGAAGCCCGGAGTAGGGCTTTCGCGGTGGCGTTGGTTGCGGCGGCGGTAGTAGCAGCAGCGTTAACATTCGAGATGCGCGGGTGACCTTTGACGGCAGGGGTAGGTTCAGATTTCTTGAGGGGAGGCTTCTGTTCATTTCTGAGAGCCTTGGTCGCTTGATTAGGTTTAACAGCGGGGGCGGAAGGTTGATTACCAGCTGGGTGCCTCTTATCGCCGGCCGAATCCATTTGATCGGCTACTGGGTCCTTTGCATTAGCGACTAGGGGTTTGGGATCGGTGGCTAAATCTTTTTCATCACCGGTGGGGTTGTTGTGATCGACGACTGGGTCAGGATTCTTGTGATCACTAGCTTGATGATCGCCAGCCGGTGCCTGGGGTTCACCAACTGGATCCTTGAGGCGAGTAGGTGAGGGCTGAGATGTATTATTGAGAGCACGGACGGATTTCTTGAGGATAGGAGTGTGAGCTTTAGGAGTGAGAGATTTATCGGGGCCTTTCTCTGCTTGGCAAAGACAGGAGTATTTGATACAGTGTGATCGGAGTAGATCGAGGGGTTTTATTCAAAGAGTTGATTGGTGTAAAGCAGGGGAGCGCCAATCATGAACATGATGATTTGCAAGCTAAAGAAAAGGGGAAAAAAAAAAACTCCGAGTAGGAGAGGAATCAGATTACAGACCGAATGCTGCGATCGCGGCTGCAATACCCCGTTTGGCAGGGCCGTTGAGCTTAGGAGAATGGGTGATTGCCTGCTCGGCGGGAAGTTTGTCGGCTTGGATGGGTGGACTGGAGGGCATGGCCTGATCGGGATGAGGGGTTGGTGTGAGGTCTGGGGATAGCTGGGCGGGCGACAGGTTGGTGACAGGCTCCATTGGAAGGTAGAAGATCGATGAAGGAGAGTTTTCGAAGGGGGCTGAAGATCCGATCGTCGACCGATTGATCGAGATGGGGTGTGAGAGTTGCGAGATAACGCAGAGTAGTAAGAGTAACTTAGAACAGTCGGTGGATGGGCAGGTTGAGATAAGAGTAGTCTTGGGAAAGAATGAGTGGGTTGAAGAGGTAAGGAGAGGGAGGGAGAGGGAGGTGAGCAGGATGTGGATGTGGATGAGGGTGGGAGAGACAATGGCAGAGGAGAAAATTGGTCAACAGCAACCGAGGAAGCCTGGGGCGGGAGGAGGCGGGGGGATGGCTGGAGTCAATCTAAAGTATTCACATCCACATCCCACTCCAGATCGAGTACATCAGCGGTGGTCGGGCATGGAGATCAGAAGCTCGATGGCAACCAGCTCACGTGAAAAGGACCTGGATACTCATCCTCATCACCAATTCGGATCAAAGCTAACAGGTAACATTCAAGTCACCCAAAAAAAATCAATCCAACGAGCATTGGTGTCAGCCATGAAAAAAGAAAAAGAGAAAGTTCGCTCGATTCTAAACATGCATCATAACACGGATGTAAACAATCGTTTTTAAAGAAAATAGAATCAAGTCGATCAAGATATGAATCAAAAAAAAAAAAAACAATCCTTACAGCCTTCAGCCAAGGGGCCATTTGCTTGGAGGGGATAACTCGCAGATTGCCAAAGGGAAAGGAAGCAAAGATGTATGACTTTTTTTTATCAAATAATCAGGTCGATCCACCCATGAACACCGGATGAGGAGTTTGGATTAGTTTACAACATCCAACCCAAGATTGCAAGCTATGAGTATGAACATGTTCAAGCCTTTCCTAGATCGATCATGAATATTGATGCAGAGGACCGCTCGGACATCAGCCAATTCCTATAGCCATTCAAGAAACAGAGTACTCAATCATACACCCAAAAAATCGAATTATATCTGAGGAGTATTGGATTTTTTTTTTAAACCAATCGTAATTCCTGCTATAAATAAATCAGATCTGAAAAAAATATATCTTTTTGACAGTAAAAAGAAGCATATTAATTCATGCATACAATTACTCTCAACCCTCTTCATTATTTATTCATGGCCCGGTGGGTCAGTAAAAACCTTTTTGTATGTGCTGGAAATGGAATAGCAGCCGTGAATCTACCAAATGGAAGAACAACTCATCTCACCTTTGGAATTCCCTTGGAGATCAAAACTATGCTTCAAAAATATCAACGCATTCCAAAAAGGATTAATATCTCAAAAAAGATTCTTTAATAATCTGTGATGAAGCACCTATGAATCATATGCATGCTCTTTAGTTGCCTGACACACTACTTTAAGATGTAATGGATTCTATTATACCTTTTAAAGGAAAGTTAATGGTTCTTGGTGGTGAATTTAGGAAATTTTTTTCTGTTTTTCAAAAGGTGACACATCCTCAATTAGTTGATGAAAATGTGGGAAATTCTGCATACTGGTGATATTTCCAAATTTTGAACCTTGCTTCAAATTTATGTGTGGCAGGTTATCCTTATTTTCAAAATTCTCCAATTTCTGTTGGGGATTGTCTCATTTTATAAAAGTTTCAAATAGAATACTTCTCCCTCAGCACAAAATTATCCATGAAAATGAGGAATATCATTCTTGAGCAAGATTAATCAATATTTTATTCCCAAAATTACAAAACCACTACCTTGTTACCAGTTACCTAATTGATTGTCTTATTCTATTTTTCAAGAATACCAAAGTTGGTCTTTGAAATTGAAATTGATTGATTATGGTCAGATTGGGAACAGAGGTGATATTTGCCAAGATAGCTACAGGTGATGGATTCCTTAGGAAGAGTGATGGCAGTAACCTTGATTGCTGACCCAGATGAATTTTTTCTACCTTTCAAAATTATTATAAAACAGTTCTCATTCAATTTGGAATTATCATTGAAAAATAACAAATCAAAAGGTTATACAATTTCAAATTATGGTCTTTATATTCAAGATCCAGTGCCCTCCCATGGGTAGTTATAGTTTGAATTTTAAAGGTGTATATCTGAAAATTTTGCAAAGGACATGGTTGCAACCTGGAAAAAAAAATTCATTTGAAACTGATAAAATTTTTTATCATAAGGTCTTCAATGCCATCCATCACTGATATATATGATTTGGTTCAATTGCGTACCTTTTTAAATACTTGAGGAATTGTTCATTTCCTTTTTTTTCTAACCCATTCCCCAGATTTCCCACATTTAAATAGCTTCCAATTTTTTCAAATCAATTTTTTTTATTCAATCCATTACCCAAATTTGGGGGCAATACACTACAGCCAATTTGTTTAATCCATTCCCTAGATTTCCAATTTGATTATAGTTATTTAGAAAATATCACATTTTCAAATTACACCAGGGTCAATTTTTTTAATTCATCACATTTTAAAATTACACCAGGGTCAATTGTTTTAATTAATCATATTTTTGAATTACACCAGGGTCAGTTTTTTTAATTCATCACATTTTTGAATTACACCAGGGCCATTTTTTTAAATTCATTCTACAGATTTACTGCTTGATTATAATCATTTAAAAAATTTAAATCCCAATCAGTCCCCAAATTTGGGGGCAATACTCTAGTTATCTAATATTTTTTATTATTTTTTTGAAATGTGGATTTTTCACACTGTTTTTTATCTGAAAATTTTTGCATGGGAATTGATTCAAAATAATTTTTCTGGTGTGCTAGAAGGTGAATGCCAAACAAATTGGTGTTTTCCAATTTTTGCACAAATTTTTCTATGGTTTATGCTCATAATTTGCATGCATCCCAGTGCACCTAAATTTTTGGTTTCTGAAAATCCACACCAATCTGGCATGCCTTTTATTTTAAATTAAAAAGGGCTGGTGTGTACCATCATGCACTCCAAAAATGGGGGTTTCCAAATTAGATCACACCCAAGGAGGTGGTTTTTGTTGGAATATATTCCCAGTCTCATAATCTTTCTACCCATCACATCTATTCTTTTACTGTTTCTTTCATTGTCTCAGCTATCAATGATTCATTATCCCAGTTGTCACCTAATTCATCATCTCAGCTCCGCCTGTTTCATCAAGTCCCGCCTGTTTCAGTCTCACTATTCAATATTCATTATACAAACCTATCATGTCACAACATGTGTGACATTTCAATCATTGATGTATACCTGAGGGCAGGGGCCAAGCAAAGAAGAAGATCTTTTCTCATCCTTCTTCTTTGCTCTCAATCTGTTATTCCTCAGGTAAGATTTGGTTTCTTGTTTATTCTAATCTCATTTCTTATTTCTTTCTTTTCTTACTGAAATTCATAATCCTTCTTCTTTGCTCTCAATCTGTTATTCCTCAGATCAAGAGTTCAACAGTTTTTACACTAGGAATACAAATTTTGGCCTGCCATAAGTAAGATATTGGCATTTAAATAGTCAAAACCATTTCATCATGGTGTTTTTAATGAAGAACATTCATTTCCAATATCAAATCTTCAATTGATGCACCATCAGCCATCAACATGAAAAACACCAATCCAACACTCCAAGTAGTCACTATCAAAACCAACATCCCAACTCCATTACACCATACACCTGATTTCTTCAGATTTTAAACATACCAGGCTAAGCTCACACCAAAAAAATTACCAAAATCACACCAAATTTTGAAATTGGTGTGATTTTTGCAATTTTTTTTTGCTAGAATGATTCCAAAAGGTTTGATCTGTTGTGGAATACAGAAGAGGACTTCTCCTTTAATGGTTCCAAGTTTGGAAGTTATTGATCCCCTGCGTCTGTAAACCCTGAGTGCAACTGTTCACCCTTTGACTGAGAGATAGAGAATTGAGAGTAAACATCCTTCCAAAACCTATGGAAACCAATGATCCTCCGTGATCCAATCCTCCATGATACCTGGGTTGAGAGTGCAGCTTAAGTAGCCTACCCCTCAACCCTAGCCTTAGTACAACCAGAAACAAGCAAGAATAATGAGATACAACCCCTAAGCACAGAACCCTAGCCTCAACCCTATCCTTCCCATCCCATAATCCACAACCCATATCCCATATCCCATATCCCATATCCATCCATATTACCTGCCTGCCATTACGTCCACCCGGTTTTTCCTTCTCATGATGCAGCCTTGCACGGCGCCCAACTTGGAGCCCCCCGCACATGTCTGTATCCACCCAACGCGCAATTCCAGATATCCAAGATATATCTGCGCAATCCGGATCCGCATCTTGTGCCGTGCAATCCATCCAATCCAATCCAATCTGTCCATCCCACTTCTCCAGACGCTGAGCCCAATTCAACTGCTGCTGAGCCCGCAGCGCAACTTGCTGTGGCAAAGCCGCACCCATTGCTGAGCGCGCTTCCCCTGCTGAGCGCGCAGCGCGCAGCCTATTCCAACTTGCATCTACAAAAGACCACCACATCCCCCCCAACTTTAGTTCTGTCCCCAGAGATCCACCACTATCTCACCTGCCTCCCACCATACCCAATAGATACCACCTCCAACCGCACCCCTTCATTGGACCAAAAGAAAGAAAAGAAAAAAAAAACTATCCAACACCCCTCAATGAACATGTCCTGTACCTACTGCAGCCAGAACGGCCTTCCGTGCCAAATTCTTCCAGGCAGGCACGCCTGTGTCCCATGCTGAGCCGGACACCGCCACTGCTCCCTGTTGGAGGACATGCCGCGCGACTGACCCCAAGGTCTCCTGTGCAAGAGGACCTGTTGCCACTCCTTTGTGATCTTGAGTGACAAGGAGATCTTGACAAATGAGTGGACTCCGCCCAGTTTTCCTTGCAACCGCCCGCAAAGCGCCCCTTAAAATCCTCCATTGGGTGAGAGCCACAACTTGGGCTGGACCTCCAAGGCGCCAGGATTTTGCACACTTTGCGGACTTTTGGAACACCACCCACAAGTGCGCTGCGCGGGTTTGGGTGAATTTACCGGCAATGGACCCAAGGATTCCAAACCGTCCAGCCACACCTCCTTCACCCCCACCAAGGCCAGCTCCACCTCCGCCACCTCTGCGTCCTCCCACTCCTCCAAGACCAACTCCTCCTCTGGGGTCATCACCACTGCCACCATCGCCATCACCAGCTCCCGGGTCATCACCAGAGCCCGCGTGCGTGCCATCTCCTGTGGTAATTGAGTTTTTACTGGAACCCACAGCCGCTGCAACTCCTCTTTCTGCAACTCCCAAAATCCCAGAGATCCCCCTGGTTCCAGCTCTCCCCTTGGCAAGGTTTGACGCAATGGTAAACAACACGGACAAACTCCTCTGGCAATTCCTATTGGTTCCTCACGCGCACATTGCCCATGTGCAACGCAAGGTCCTGGCCGCTTTCCAATCCCTAGACGCAGCGGCTTTCACAGACCCAGAGGATGTGATGAGGACTTGGCTGGCGTAGGCAGATTGCCCCCCTTTCTTCCCCCTTCCCTTCATTCCATCTTGTATTCATCCCCGCGCCCATTTGCAAAGATATGGACTTTTTCCGCGCCATCTTGAGTAGCCTTTGGTCTTTGTGAGAGCCATGAGAGAAATAAGAGCCACGCGCAAGATCTGCAAGAGTGAGAAGGATCCGCGCCACTGAGAGTATTCAGTGAGAGTAAGAAAGAAAATCTGCGCGCAAGATCCCCACTTTTGAGAGCAACCCACAAGAGTGAGGAGTATCCACTCAAGGTACCTGGACCTCCCCAGAAAAACTTCCATACAGTTCCCTGTACCCATCTACAGAACAGAGAGAGTACAAAGAAAACCGTCTGAGCGCGCACATCCATGAGAGATAGAAAGAAAAAGAATCCACCCAAGCCCATTTGCACCTTCCATCTATAAGATAACCAAGAAAACTTTAAAAATATTTTTTTTAAACACCAACCCGTTTCCAAGCCTGCACCTTGCTCTTCAACCCACATCCGTGCCGTGCAACAGGCTTTCCTAGTTCCCTGAATCATCTTTTGGAAATCATCCATGAGTTTGCATCTGGATGCGGGGCTTGTCCTTGCATCTGCAGACCCAGCTTTGCAACGTTCCCGCACCTAAAAGAAACCATCCATAGCCATCAATAATTCCAAAAAGCCAGTCCAGAGAGAAGAAAATAAGAAAACAAAAATTCTGGGATGTCTAGTTATTCTGGCTGTGAACCGGCTAGAGAACCCCCTCACCAAATCCAATCATATCCCCTAATCATCCAAACTTCCCCCCAACTTGGCTGCTGTCCCCAGTAGTCTGCAGTCATTTACTCTGCTGGAAGCAAGGAGCACGCGCGGGCTCATCCTTGGAGGAGGGATCCACATTATCATCCCCTCAGCTATCCAACTCAGCCCTCTTGTCAAATGAAGTTGAGCCTTGCCCAAAGAATTGTTTCACGTGCAAAGCCATGGCCTTCTGCTTGAGCGGAGTTATTTCCAATTCCTCCAGCTGCTAGCTACCTCCAGTGAACTTTGACCTCACTGCGAAAGACCCGTCCCATCAATTAGCAAACAGCTTCCCCCACTGAGTTTCCAGGCTCCAGTTGTAAAGCAGAACCAAGTCCCCCTTCCGCAACGGATCCCAGAGTTTATGCAAGCAGCGCTTGTCCCAGTAGTGGATGGACTTTGTGCAGGTTGCCTTCAGTGTTCCAGCCGCTTTTTCCAGCATCTTGTCCTGTTGCAGGAGTTTCTTGGCGCGGGCCTTGACTAGCTCTGTGGCCGTCTTAACCTTCCACCAGTCAATACCCAGAAAATTTTCCAGCTCAATTTCAATTGGCAGCACAGGTTGCTTCCCAAATAGCAGCTTGTACAGCAAATAAACCATCAATCTCTTCACCAAAATCCAATCCGCAAAAAGAACCACTGGAAGGGTTTCCTGCCACCATTTGCCATCCTTGCTGCGCATCTTCACCATTGAGTCCTTGATTGGATGGTGACCGTGCTCAATCATCCCTGTGCCTTCCAGATAGTACTCTGTCACTTGCCCAAACTTTGCTCCACAACTTTGCACCAACTCCAACAACCATTGCTGGAACTCCGCACCTCTGTTGACCGTTACCGGCCAAAGTGAACCGTAATGCGCAAACCAATCTTCCTCCAGAAGCTGACCAACTTTTTCCTCCAAGAGCTTCACCAGTGGCTGTGCTTCCACCCATCCCAACAGATCATCCTGTGCAACAAGGAGGTATGCAAACTTACCCGCCTTGATGTGCACAAAATCCAGAGAAACCCGCCCAAAAAACGTGTCCTCCCTGGTGGGGATACCCACTTTGCCAGGCAATGTTGTGCTCTGCTTCTGACACAATTTGCACAACCGTACCCACTCCCGTACCGTGCAAACTACAACCAGCCACCAGAACCTTGCTCTCACCCGCTTCCGCGTTTCAAGCTTTCTGCAATGGCCAAGATTGTCATGCAGACTTCCCAGAATCACCTCCTGATCTGCCCTCAATGTGCTGACCACAAGCGGTACCGGCACGCTCTGCCACCACAGCTGCCCTTCCTGCAGGTAAAAATTTCCCACTCTCTGCCAAATCCATCAAACAATCTTGGCTGGCGTGTCATCCGGAAACCAAAGATCCCGCAAATACAAACTGAGGACCGCATACCTTCCGGACTGCTGGAGTGGAAGTTGCACACCTACTTCCATCACCCCTACTTTAACCGTTGGGGCCTCCACATCCAAGGGTTCTGCGCCTTTGTACAGATCATCCTGCGGGTACCAAGACAGCGCGTCTGGAATTGTAAAGGCTTTCCCTGCAACATGCACCACCATGAAAGAGAACAACTGAAGGAACGCGACCCACCTGGTCATAGGCGCGTTTGGCAGTGTTGGCAAATTGATCATCCGCGCCAGCGCCTCCGCATCCACCAGAAGCAAAAATTGAATCCCCCATAACAAATGCTGAAACCTCCGCACAATCTTAGTGACCCTGCACAGTTCCAACTTTGGCTGCAAGTACCGGCTCTCTGTTGGCGTAAACATAATGGACTTGTAAAGAACCGGAAGATCTTTCCCCTCATCCTCCTGGGTCAGCACCGCCCCTGCGCCAAACTAGCTTAAATCCACGCCCAACTTAATTCCTCTGGCATCATAATCCAAGTCCCGCAGTACAATATTGCGCCCAAAAATCTCCTTGAGTTTGTCAAAGGCAACATCAAAGTTCAAACCCCAGGTCCACTCCGCGTCCTTACAGATCAATGCCTGCAAAGGACTAGCAACCTCCGCAAACCGCTCAATGAACATCCGTACATAGCTACACAATCCCAAGAACTGGAGAATGTGCAAGACAGTCTTTGGCATTGGCCACTCAAGGACTTTGTTGTGCTTCTTTTCCACAATCCGCCTTCTGTCGGAAGCCACCACATGTCCTAGAACCTCCAGTGCAGGCATGCAGACCGCTAACTTTTCCCACAACACCGTAAGTCCTGCTTCCTCAATCCGAAACAAGATCCGTTCCAGCATTCGTGCATACTCCCAGAAAAATTGGAAAATCTCTGGAGCTTCTGTAAGTGTTTCCCCTCCGTAATCTGTCTTTGGGCCTTTGATGCCCACATTTTCAATGAAGATCTGAACCCCCTCAGGAAGATTGTCCTTCAGAATCCAGGTCATCTGCCCTTGGTAAACTGCAACCAAGTTATTAGCACCTTGCAGCAGCCGCATCAGTTGCATCCTTCCCAATCCGGCTTCAAAGGCAGTCATTGGACGCAAACTCCAATTGAGTTTGTGCTGATTTTATCCGCCCATCACATCCACCAACCCGCAGCACGGGATTCCTGCCATAGATTCCAGAAACTTGTCCACGCGCAGAGGTTGTCCCACATCTTGGATTGTAAACAAATTGAGCCGCTGCAGATCATGAAAAATCCGTAGTGACTTCCCATCCTGCTTAACCACCGCAAAGATTGGACTTGAGCAACTTGATGTTGATTGCTTTTAAAGACCTGTCCCTGCATGCTTGCGCACCAGCTCCAAGCAGGGCCCCCAAACCGCCCGCAGAATTGGAATTGGCTTGATCTGTCAAGGTTTGTGCGGAACCGTTGGAATCACATAAGGGTTGCCTATCTTGCCCTTTAACAGTCCCTTCTCTTCAGGTCCAAACGCAAGCGCTCTTTTGCCAAGAATGAGTACCAAAGTCAGCAAATCCTGTTCCTCCGCACTCAACCAGCCTGGCGTTCCAAAGTTAAGGGCCACAATCCGCTCCAATTGCGTCGCCCATCCTGACACCTTCAGTGGAGATTCCCAAGGGTCCTGCAACCAAGGGATTGGTTTCAGTGGTCAGTTCAGATCCTGCGGCATTGATTTTTTCCGGGGATGGACCTTTTGCGCAACCGGCTTATACTTTCCAACATTGCACCGCGCCATCCACATGCATCCTTTACCATAGGTCCTAGTCAAAACCAAACCGCGGCTTTTGCCTTTGCTCACAAGCATGGCACAATGATAGTGTTTTTGTGAAGTAACTCCCTGAGATGCACACTGAGGAAAGGAACTTACTTCCAGCGCTTGCGCATCCCCTGCTTCCTCCCTTCTTCCCACCTGCTCCTCACTTTTTGACCACCTGCACAAAGCCAGAGCTTGCTCCGTGCGGTGACCTTGGCCAACTAGTCAAAATATGCCTCTGGAGCACCCTTGCAAACCAACTCCACGCCAGGGTCCTCCTCCTCCTCTCTTGCCAAATCCCGCAACCACTTCCCCAACCCCTGATTGCAGATTGTGGTTTTGAATTGCCTGCCGGACAAATCTTCCACCGTTAACGCTTCTGTCCCTGCCTCTGGATCAAACATCGTTTGCGCTTGGAACCCAAACATGAATGGCCGTCCTAAAATAGCCTCCCCGCAATCAACCAATAGAAAAGAAAGTGGTTTACAGAACCTTGCGACCTCAACCTCTTCCTCCTCCACAACCAAATCCACGCAACACGCCCCGCCGTTAAGCGCGCAAAGCCCCATTGCGCATTTCTGCCAAACAAATCCCATTTCATCAACCAATCTAGATGGGAGGAGGTTCACCATAGAACCGCTAACCACCAGCCCCCACACCTTTCTTCCAGAAATCTTCATCAAAACATAAGCCAGTGGAGTTGAAACTGATTTCATCCCCGCTAGCTTGCGCTCCGCGTTATCCCAAGCCAAGTTAACTTGTTGCACCATTGGAGGGATCCTATTGTGCCCGCAATCCTTCAGCGCTTGCACCATCTTGTCTACCACAACCGGCAACACTGCCGCCAACTCCTTCAGGGTCAAGGGAATGGTTTTTTCATTCCCCATTACCCTGCGCACAATTTGCACCGCCTTCTTCTTCCCGGCCGGATTCACCGGCTCCCCATCTGTTTCCAGAATGCGCGCAACCCGCTTAGGAGCTTCCAGTTTTACCTGTTCCTTGGCATCCACGTCCATCCTTTCCACCGCCACCGACTCCTCTTTTGATAACACCCTCACTTTTGCTTCCACGCGCAGTGGTTGCCATGCCCCCAGACCAGTGACAATCCCCAGAAAAGCTTGAGCAGTTATGGCCAATTTCTGTCCTTGCGCGCACACTTGCTCCACAACACTTGGATTCCCAGGTTTGGAGGAGATCCACTTGCCCATTGGGAACATGAATCCCATTCCCACCAGTCAAACCAATCCCGCCTTGAGGTCCTTTGTCATGTTATTGCACCCTGACCGCCAATGCCCCTTGTCCCCGCAGTAATTTCATAACCGCAACATGGGTGTATTTGACAACAGAAGCGCTCCACCAAGGTGAGGAGGCGTATTGTGCAACCCGGACAACATTTGAATCAGAAAGATCCATAAATCCTTCATCAATTCCATCATTTTGCTAACCTCCAGGCTTGTTGTTGGAGGGTTTGCCTGAGCATGTTCCGTTTTCAAGGGGCTGCAACTGGAGCTTGCGTTGGTGCCGCCGGAGTGTGGGAAGCAGACTTCTTAGGCTCCTTTGGGAACAACCTTTCCAAGTCCTCCATCAGCTCCTCCAAGTCCAGCTTGCTCTCCACCGCACAAAAAATGAAAAGGATGTCCGGAAGAAGCACAATACTCCCATCCAACAACCTCTTCACCAAGTTGTTATTGTACAGGTGCCTCTGCACCCGCCCGCGGAGTGGGTGACTGAGCCCTCCCAAAAACGTCCTCTTTGTTGCACCCATCTGTCCCAATATTACCTTGTTCTTTGCCAGGTAGCAATAGATCCAATCAAACATTGCTACGTAGTCCCCCAGTTGTGCCTGCGTCCGGACTCCGCCATTTGCACTTGCTTCTGCCGCGGCTTGCTCAAAGTTGCCTTCCCAAAACCAAGGTTTGCGCTGTATAGACTCCTGTGGGATTATATAAAAAGTAGAAAATAGCTTGCTGGCAGTCCTTGAAGGGGAATTTAGTTATTACTTCTACTCCTTTGGAGTATTAGTATATACTAAGAGTGGTTTTGAATTGCCTGCCCTTTTAGCACTATAGTAAGTCTGCCCAATAATTTATTTAAATTAATGGCAGGTTTATTTGAGACTTAATATAGGTCTCACATCAGACCTAGATTAATTATTGACTGTGATATTGGTAGGGTTTGTTGAAGAATAGACCAGATGTATTGGACTATTGGTTAATTTATTGATCAGATATGTTTGATCTTAACCAATACCCCAATATTAAAGGGTTCAGGGTTTATCAAAGGGCTGGTTCAGGAGAGGACCCAAGGATGGGTTTACCCACAGGGGGCTGGGAAGAGGAAAGGTTGGTAGTTTCTTTTTGTTGTGCTCTCTTTCTTTGTAAGGGTTATTTATTAACTAATGGGTGGGGTTTCTTCAATATGGTGCTGAATATTTAGGTCACAGAAGAACCCTTATTCAAGCAACTGTTGGGTGGTTTAATTGGCTAAAGATGGGTAATAACTTGGTTTCTGATTTATTTTTTCCTTTTATAACTGATTCACTACAAATATTTTATCTGGGTAGGTACCGCAGATGGATGGGCCAAGAGGGCCTGATAGAGTGGATGGGGATAGCTGGATAGGGATGATGAGTTGGGTGATGATACAACTTGGATAGGACAGAGAGGCCCTCCTTAAATAGAAAATCCTGCCCCCAGGGGTGCTCAAGGCTGCCCCTGAGGGTTCTCCCTGTTCTGGTGAGGAACAGTGAGCTACAATTACATGAGACATTTTAGATGGTTAAAAAAGGCTTGTACAGTTAAATGAGGCATTTATGCTGGTTGGGAAAAGCTGTTACAGGGGTTTCATGCATGCACAGCCCTGCATAAACTGCTGTGAAGTGCAGATACAATGTATTCCTGTGCAGTACTGATGGTTGGTCCAGTGCTACTTGATTCTCCCTACATGTGCTTCTGTTCATTCACTGGTGATTTGTTTGGTGCTGTATGGTCTTGACTGCCTGCATATATTGCTGGGTAGTGCTGGGGGTTGTTTTTACTGGTGGTTTTCTGGGTATCATATGCTTCTGACTACATAAATTGCTGTGTGGTGCTGTGGTGGGTTGATACTGCATGGTTCTGACTGCCTGCATATATTGCTGGGTAGGCCTGTGGTACTTGTACTGGTAGTCTGTTTGGCATCACATGATACTGGCTGCATAAATTGCTGTGTGGTTCTGAGGTTGTTTGGTACTGCATGGTTCTGGTTGAGCCTGGTTCCACTTCCTCCTGCATATATTGCTCCTGTATACTTCTGCACAGCCTTCTGTATGTATGTTTGCCTTTTTTTGTTTGGTCCTGGTTGAGACTGGTTCCACTTCCTCCTGCCTGCACTGTTCCTGTACACTTATTCACCGCCTCCTGTATGTATATTTGCTTGCTTTCTGGGTGAGGTGATAGGAGCTGAACTAGCTGTACTGCCTCCTGTATCTGTATTGCTGTATTCTGGTTGGGGTGACAGGGTTGGTGTATGGTCCTGGTATTGAGGGTAAGCTGTTACTGTCATTTATTTGAGATTTTACAAGTTATGTCTTGTGTCTTCTACAGAGATGTGACCCCTGGTTGGGTATGAGTTTGCCACAGTTGGAGGTTTGTTGGACTGTATCTTCTAATCCATGAGAGATAGTGGGGTACTTTGGCTGAGTGACTATGGGTTATTTGTGATGTAGAATCCAATTCTGAGGTTAATTTGAGGGATTTATCTGTTTTTACACTAGAAAAGTGAGTCTGATGGCTATAGGACAGGTTTGGACTACCACAGTGCCTTCCCCACCACGCCAAGATTTCTGCCTTCCATTTTGGCCAATCAAGTTCCTCATACCCCTCCATCTCCTCCACATCCCAAAGCTTCTCTTTGTCTGTGATGAATAGGACAACAAGCCCAGCCTTATCCAAACCTGTTGCACATTCTGTGTTGGCAATTCCTTTGTATCACGCAAGGAATCACTCAACGTCCTCCGTGTTGAACTGGATGTGAGGATAGTCACGCAGAATGATGCAAACTTGCTTGTGGTTGGCGCCATTGTCGGAACAAGGGACACCATATCCCACCCCTGATGAGGGTTGCTTGCAATAAGCCAGAGGAGGAGGAAGAGGGGTGGGGGTAACGTTAGATGACCCCGCAACGGTTGATGGGTGGTACTGGGACATTGTGCTTTTTAGTTTCAAGAGACAAGGAACAAAAGATTACTTCCCTGCCAGACCCCCAGATGTGGAATACAGAAGAGGACTTCTCCTTTAATGGTTCCAAGTTTGGAAGTTATCAATCCCCTGCTTCTGTAAACCCTGAGTGCAACTTTTCACCCTTTGACTGAGAGATAGAGAATTGAGAGTAAAGATCCTTCCAAAACCTATGGAAACCAATGATCCCCCATGATACCTGGGTTGAGAGTGCGGCTTAAGTAGCCTACCCCTCAACCCTAACCTTAGTACAACCAGAAACAAGCAAGAATAATGAAATACAACCCCTAAGCACAGAACCTTAGACTCAAACCTATCCTTCCCATCCCATAATCCACAAACCGTATCCCATATCCCGTATCCATCCTTATTACCCGCCTGCCATTACATCCACCTGGCTTTTCTGTCTCATGATGCGTCCTCGCGCCATGCCCAACTTGGAGCCCCCTGCGCTTGTCCGTATCTGCCTGAGGCGCCATTCCAGATATCCAAGATATATACGTGCAATCCAGATCCCTGTCTTGCAATGCACAATCTGTCCATCCCGCTTCTCCAGATGCTGAGCGCAATTCAACTGCTGCTGATCCCGCAGCGTGACTTGCTGCGGAAAAGCCGCACCCATTGCTGAGCGCGCTTCCCTTGCTGAGCCCGCAGCACAACTTTCTGCAGCAAAGCCGCACCCATTGCTGAGAGTTCTTCCCCTTCTGAGCCCGCTGCTACTGCTGAGCGCGCAGCGCGCAGCCTATTCCAACTTGCATCTATAAAAGACCACCACATCGTGTGTTTTTATTAAAACAATTACTATAATCATGCCAACTGGCATGCTTTCCTACCCCAGGAAGGTGCTCAACCCCTTTAAGGCTTAAAGGAGTGCCAGGGGTGGGAGGATGTGCCATTTTATGAACTTTTGCGCCCCCCCAAAAGGCCTGTAATTATTAACAGAGGCCCTGGGGAGCTAAATTAAGGACTCCAGATCCCATTTGGGGTCTTTCTGGGGTAGAAAGCTTTGGAGAAATCACAATTATGGACACCAATTGACAAAATTCAATGTTTCAAAATGCAACAAAGATCAATTTTATGCAAGCAATTCACATCTGACCTCAGATTTTCAAAAAAAAAAAAAACCATCCAATGTAAGAAAAATCAGAAAAATGATCAAAATTTTTTTTTTTGCACAAAATGGGATATTTCCAGTTGAATTCAGATACCTTTGTACCAAACATAAAAAAACATACAAGAATTCTAAATATACCTACTTTTTTCTGGAAATTAAAATTTTTTCAAATATCCAGAAAAAAAAATCATTTATTACATAAATAATCATAAAAAAATATGAAAAACAGATGTAATTGAAGAAAATTAAATGTTTCTGATGGAATATAAATACCCTTGCACCAAAAATAAAAAAATTAGAATTTTTCTATTTTGTTTTTCTGAGTTTAATTCAGATATTCAAAAGTAAATAGGCACTTATCTGTGTGCCACTTACTGGTTCAATCCAAGCAGGATTTATAAATTGGCCTCTAAGGCTCATCTAACAATCATTCAGACCATGCCTTCCTGCATGGATGTAATTGATTTGGGGAAACTGGCCCCAAAACATGCAATCCAGGCCATTTGGTACATGGGTCCATTGGCGTGGATTGGCTATCCCAGAAAAATGGGATTTAGGGGCCATTATTGCGCCCCACTGTATCCTAGACACACTTGGTCAGCCAGGCTGGCCTTCCAAAGTGGTCAAATTGTGATTTTGGGCTGGGATGGATGATCCATTGGGGCTGTTTCCCATGTTGTGGCTTGCTTGGGGCTACGTTTTTGCCTTTTTGGCCTGTTGTGGGTCCCAAATGCCTGCGCAGGGCTGTTGAAGGGGGAAAGGGATTCAATATGGTGAGCCATATCCCAGGGTGCACATGGCACCCAGGCTGAAGTTAAGTGGCTGGTTTCTTACAACCAGCCCAGTTGAAATTAAGACAAGTTTACACCCAGCTACAAAAGGCATCCAGGAATTGATTCAAAAGAAAAGGGGCTGGTTCAGACCTTTCCAGTTGCATACACACCAATTGGAAAGGAAGGGTCTAGTCAGGAAGGCCAGGATCAAAGACCATATGGGATGTATGAGGCCAAACTAAGTAACAGGTTTTGTAGAGCCTGTGGGGCCCTTTTGGGGATACATTTTTGCTTTTTCTCTTTTTGTATCATGGCCCCAAAAGAGGCCAATATTTTTAATTAAGCGTTTTTCCTCCTGCTGTTTTACAACAATCCATTTGAATTAATCCAATCAATTATTGGAGCCATTGGCCATTATGAGACACAAGTGTCCAGTATTCATTTTTTTATAATTACTGATTCTCTTACTTCTATGTTTAATCTTTTGCCATAATTCTTGCCAGATATTTTTAAATATTTGAAAATAAGGTTCATCAAGTAAAAAAAAAATCAAAAATTGATTTCATTGAATAAGGTTTGATACTTGTAGTGGGATTAAAATAACCTATACAAAACATAAAAAGACATATACATATGATAGATATACCTATTTTATGAGAAGAATTTCAAAGATGTTGGAATATTCCAACAAATCATTGATCCATCATTAACATAATAAAAATGAATATAAAAACTAATATTCCATGCAATGTAAATTTATTCTTACCAACAATGAAACAAAATGAAAAAATGAAATATGGAATTATTGAATCATGGGAATTGAAATATTATCAAAAATCAAAAAAAAAACTACATCAAGTGCAAGAATAATCAAAGAAACATCAATTTTGATATTTATTTAATCTTTGGTTTACTTGATGGAGTTTCTTTGAAAAAGTTCAATGATTTTTTGATTCCTCTCATTGAATAGGTGTATTTTCCATGTTTCATATTTTTTTTATTTACCATAGAAACATATATAAATTCCATCAGAAATATTGATTTATTTTCAAAGAAATCAATTTTTGATTTTGGCATTGTTATTATGTTACTCAATGAATTCTTTTTCAAATATTTTCAAAATATTTTAATTCTCCTAAAAATTTAGGCATATCTCAAGTGTTTTTGGTTTTCCCAAGTTCTTTATAAGTTATTCAAATCCCACTGAAAATATCAATTCCTGTTCAAAGAAATCAATTTTTGATATTTCAAGTTTTTTTTTTTAATTGTGATTTTTGAAGCATTTTTTGGAATATTTCAGCATATTTGAATTTTCCTCATGAGATATATGTAGAATTTTACTATTTTTTTCATTTTTGGTACAAAGGTGTCTACATTCCATCAGAAATCTTGAAGTTTCTTCAATGAAATCTTTTTATATATTTTTTTATGATTATTTATGTAATGGATGATAATTTTGTTTGCATATTTCAAAATATCTGGATTTAAATAGGTAGGCTTAATTTATTTATGTTTTTTTCTGTTTGGTACAAAGTTATTTAAATTTGATTGGAAATATTTCATTTGGTTCAAAAAGAAATATTTTTATTGTTTTATTATTTTTCTTACATTGAATGAAGTTGTTTTTCAAATATGAGGTAAGATGTGAGTTCCTTGAAAAAAATCTACATTAGGTTGTATCAAAGTTAGAAAAACTGCCATTAGAAACCCGCTATTTTTTTTTTACCAAATTTTTAATGGCAGGTTTCTGAAATACAAACACCCCCTAACTGGTGTATTTCAAAATGGCAAGTTTCATGAAAATGGTGTATTTCAAACATCAAAACCATCATTTATGCACCATCATCCATCCACCATCCATCCCATGAAAAACACCCATCCACACCTCCACCTCAGCAAATATATACCAATCCCACCTCCATTGCATCACACACATCTCATCTCCATTGCTTCAAATCTCCATTTCTTCACACAAATCTTATAATCATCTCATCACACCACATCACATCACAATCTTTCTCAACATGTCCAATAAAACTTCCTGGCAGCAAGTTGAAAACACAAAAAGCTGAATGAACTTTTAACCACCGGTCCACTCCTTCCTCCTCCTCACCAAACATCCTCACCCACCACCCCCACCACCTCACCCATCACCACCCTTCCTCCTTTGGTTGGTACCCCTGGGAAGCCCCCCCTCCTCTTCCTGCCCCTCATTAGTTGCTGATCCTTTGATAATTCAACTTATAGGTCCCCCCAAACCTCCTTTCTCAATCTTCCAGGTAATCTCCCCCCCCTCCTCCTCCTCCTCTGCCACCGCCACTGCCATATTCTTGCAATTGATTGCAGCAAGTTCCCCCCCTTTTCCTCCTCCGCCGCTGCTGTCCACTTGCAATTGATTGCGGAAAGTTCCCCATAGTAGCCCTTCCTTGGTGGCCTCCCTGCTCAGGCTCTCCCATCAAACCAGCTGGCTCTCAACTGGTGTCAAAGATCTAAATCAACTCTTCAACCTCTCTTGCTTCACTCACCGCTCACCTTCCCACCTCTCCTCCTCTGCCGCTGCCGGCAATCAACTGATTGATTTCTTGTGACCTCCTCCTGCTCTTACTCTGCTGCTGCCAGCAATCAATTGATTGATCACAGGCAGTGGCAGACTCCTCCTCCTCCTCTACTGCCGCCAGCAATTGATTGATTGATCACCGGCAGCCTCCTCCTTCTCCTCCTCTGCCACTTCCAGAAATCCATCAAGTGATAGATCAATTGCCGGCAGCAGCCTCCTCCTTCTCCTCTGCCGCCTCCGGCAATTTATCAATCAATTGTGGGCAGCAGCCTCCTCCTCCTCCTTCTCTGCCGCCACTGGAAATTGATAAATTGCGGCCGGAAGCCTCCTCCTCCTCTGCCACCGCCGGAAATTGATTGCAGGTGGCCTCCTCCTCCTCCTCCTCTGCCAAAGCTGGAAATTTATGGATAAATTGCGGCCAGCAGCCTTCAATGGATGGATTTTATTGCCTGGGGATGGGACCCAATGGATGATATGACCATCCAAGGTACACTTGTTGGAAAGGTACTGTGATGAGCAGATGATGAGCTGGGATGATCATGGTGAGCAAGGGGTAATTAGATGATGAGGCTGAGTGTTTGGAAAGCCACATTGGCCCATCAGGAAATTGCACACTTAGCTTAGTGGTTAAGCATCACTCATCAATGTTGAGGTAATGGGTTCCAATCCCATAGTGTGCAAAATTTTGGGTTGTAAAACTGCCACTGTCCTCAAAATTTTATAAAAAAAAATGAATCCCCTCTTGATCCTCACCCCAAGCACACTAGGTTTCTGGGAAGGAACAAGATGGAAGGAGATGATTTGAAATAAATACAGAGACGTGGGATTGAGAATCCATTGCCAATTGATCTCTCAATCAATCTTTAATCAATCTCTCAATCAATCATGAATCAATTGAGCAATAAATTCCCATGGGGTATCAGTTAAAGTGAATTTATAAAATCAATTGAATCCTTTCTTGATCTTCAAACCAATTGTAATATGTTGATGGGAGGAGATGATTTGAAAAACATACAGCGACAGGGAAAGAATAGGGCTTGTCAGCATTGGCTAAAGGGGCAATGTTTGGATTTATAGTTCTTGAATTGCTCCTGCATCTGTTTGGATGAAAGATCCAACCTACCTTTTTTTCTATTCTTGAGTTCATTGGCCATCAGGAGATAGCCATCAACCTTAGAGGATGGAGGTTGGCCAACTTGTGTTTCATTGTTGGATCCAAAGCAAGCACCATAGTTGGACGGAATTTTGAGCCAGTTTAAAAGGATGATGTGATCAACTCTCTTGAGCTGACTTGCACCTTTGGAAGCTGATGGGGGAGGATTTTTGGAAGCTGAGTTCCTGGGGGATGTTTGCTTTGGTCCATTGGATTGTTTAGTGGACTTGTGGGAGGATGTTTGCTGAGGGGCCATTTTAAAAGAGTAAGAGGGATGC
This sequence comes from Puccinia polysora, assembly GCA_025617555.3. NCBI lineage: Eukaryota > Fungi > Basidiomycota > Pucciniomycetes > Pucciniales > Pucciniaceae > Puccinia > Puccinia polysora. The sequence goes on along the minus strand of CM062615.1, from coordinate 1,014,480 downwards.
AGCAATAAAGTGATGAAGGGATTTGTTGAAAGAGGGGATGAAGTGATGAATCAATGAATCAATGAGAGTTAGGATGTGATTAAAGCAGGGATGAAGCAATGAAGTGATGAGAGAATGGATGTGATGAAAGCAATAATGTGTGAGAAAGTGATGAGAGTGATGAAGTGATGAGGATAGCAATGAAGAGATGAAGAGAAATAAATCAAATTTTTGGATGAGGTTAGAGGTGGAATTTTTACAATGAGGTTGGAGGTTGAAACCAGGGGTGATGAGGTGGAATGATGGGTTGGGACGGTGAAAGCCTTCAAATAATTTATTTGAAAAAACCCATTTATTTTCAGGTAACTTTGACACCTCTGTTGTGAATTAAGGGGGTTTTATTGATTTTTAATGGTGGATTTGGGTTGAAACCTGCCATTAAAAAATGGCAGGTTTGCTTAACTTTTATAAGCCCTATTTATTTCAATGTTAAATGTTGAATTTACTCAATTGGTGTCCATCTTTGAATTCTCCAAAATATTCAACCCAAGACAGACCCCATAGGGGGCCTGGAGGCCTCAATTTAGTCTGTAAGGGCCTCAATCAATATTTACAGGCCTTTGGGGGACAACACGCCATCAAATTGTGTGTTCTCCCACCCCAGAAACTCCTTTCAACCTCAAAAAGCCTGCATGCCTTCCTGGTATGTGAAAGAACACCAGTTGGCTCAATTATAGTGATTTTTCCTATAAAAACCCCAATTTCACCTTTTGGCAGCATTCTAGCAAAAGAAATTGCCAAAATCATGCCAATTTCAAAAATTTTCATTATCTTATTCCTTTTTTTTGGTGTGATTTCAGACAGGGCCATTTTACACATCCCCAACACCCACACCTTGTAACTTCAAATAAAGCACAGAACCACAACTCATAGAAATATTCACTCTCATAATGTCTAAACCAACTTCCAGAAAACTAGTTGAACATTCAATCAAGCTGACTGAAAATTTGTTTAAATTTTACTCTGATTCAGAATCTGGTTTGGAATGAAACTGGTTATCCTTGAATTTTATATTAAAAATTTTCTACTTAGTCTCCAAAATAGTGACAGTGCACCCTTTGTATGACATTCATGAACACTCTATCTCCCCCTCAGAATTATGCTTCCACAAACTGTTTTGGAATTATTTGGAATAATAAATGGAAATTTTAGAAATTATTGGAAACCATCATGTCTTCCTGTATGAATCTTGGAATAATCAGCGCTATAATCCTATCCAACTTTAATTTGACCTTTTCAAATTGGGCTAAAATTGTAATGGAGTAGCTATTCATAGTATAAAGAATCTTTTCCAATTTGATATGGAAAATTCCACTAATATAAAAACAAAAAATCATGTCACTTGCTAGAAAGTGCAATCAAAGAACTCAGGCCCAATCTAAAACCAATCTCAGTTCTAGCTCCAGCCAAGCTCAGGTCATGCTATATCAAAGCTCCAATTCACAGTCACTTTGAATTGTTTACAGGGACTGCTCAAAAACAAATTGGTTGGATCATGAGCATAGCTTCAAATAGAGATTGGGCAGATCTTCAACCAATATTCCTTGATTGGACTTTCTAGAAAGTGAAATCAAATTTTTCATGGTGATTTACCAAAATATTTATCATTGCTATCCTAGGATTTTTCCACTCATCCCTTTTATTGCCAAAGTAAGAATATCCCAAAGAGATATCACAGGTAATGGGGACTGAATGCTTCCAAGTTTTATCAGCCTTGTTGATGGAACCACTATCCTCTTGAGTCAAGAAACAGAACTTGATGGCAACCACTATTTTTATCATAATAAAATTTAATCAATTCTTTCATGCTCAAATTTGTTTCATAAAAAACTCACAAGCCATCCTTCCTTTATTCAATTTTATAATATGATATGGCTCCAATGGTTTTGGATTAAAACAATAATTTTATTTATATCCATGGTTTCCCTCCAGTTTCCTGTAATTATTCATACATCTTCAATAAAATAAAAATTTACCAAAAAACTCAGAACTACTTTGATGGGGATCCATACCTCCTAGCCAACCCTGCCTATGCCAGTGGTCAATATGTGGCTCCATTATAATGGAATTTATCTCCTGATGGTAAAAACAAAACCAATTTCAACTATAATTTAGCCCAAAAAGAGTTGAAACAAAAAATTATGAAGGATTCCTGAAAGTCAGATAGAAGATCTCAAGAGAAACACAGAACCTGTTTCAAAATTACAAAAACATGAATATAATAATCCACTGGATTTTCTTCTGTGTTATTTTCAATAAAACTTTCACCAAAATCAAAGATGAATGGGAAAAGATATTTGGACATGATATCCATTATCCTACTAAACACACCCCTTTCTCATCTTCTCATCTTTTTGAATGAGAGAGAAGATTTTACCTCTCACTTTTTCTCAGTTTGAATCATGATTTTTAATACTCAAAAAAGGTCAAAATTCAAACAAACAATTGATGGGGTGTATTATTATTTTTTGTATCATTTTAGGCTTTATTTTCACCCAAGAATCCCTTTTTTTTGTGGAATTGTAAAATTTTCAGTCAAATTCCAGCTCCTTCTCACCAGTAACCATGGACCTTCACCCCAGTATTGCCCCCCACCTCACCATCAGCCTCAATGTCACTACTTCCACCTAAGTACCCTCTCACTCACCATTAATTACCTCAACAACTAGCCACCTCATCGCCACCAAAAAACTCAAATCAACCTATGAATCAAAATCAATATTTGCTCCAAATAGGATCTCAAAAGGTGATCCTCCTCATAATCCTCATCCTCAAAAACTCCCTCTCCTATCTGTTCCTTGAATACTGCTTCTAATTATCCTTTTTCTTCTTATTTGTTTTGGATGCCCCCCCCCAATTTTACCTCACACCAGGACCACCAAAAAGCAGTTGAGTTGACTGATCCTCATCTTTCCCAATTCCTCACTTTATTGCTAGAAAATAGCTCTGCAATTTGGCTTTCCAAGAAATTCAGAAATTTATTTTTAAGGCTCTGTTTTGCAACCAGGGTGTAACTTTCCCTGCTGCACCAAAAATAAGTTACACCCTGTATGTCACAGTTGTGACATACAGGTCCTTTTGACAAAGAGTATTTGTAAGTGTGCATTGCCATGCACACTGTAACTTGTGGCCCAAAATTTGGCTGGGTTCAGACATACAGGGTTGACCCTGGAAATTTTTTGGGAAAAATGTTGTTTTGGGCCTCTTCCACAGGCATATACACATGCACATACATGTCTGTGGTTGCCAAACACGGCCTAAAGCAACTTGCTCCTGATTTCTGCTGGCCTCCTACTTTAAGGAAAAATGTAAATTAATTTGGTCTGCTTATCCTCCTCCTTCCAACTCCCTGCACTTGAATAATTTTCAATTTTCTTTGAAAAGCAAAATTTTATTGAATTCTGATGAATCACCCCCCCCCATCTTAACCACCACCAGGACCAAAATTCAGCAGGTGAGTCTGCTGATCCTCATATTTCCAAACCCCTCCCCTTTAGAAATTTTCAATTTCTTACCAAAAATATGTTCTCAATTTCTGTCAGATCCCCCCTCCCCATCTTAGATCCCACCAGGAACACCAGAGCCCCCCCCCCCCTCCTGGTGAGGATGCTGATGCTCATACTTCCCACCTCCTCCCCTTTAGAAGTTGAAATTTTATTTGGATATCAATTCAAAAATTTCTTTTAATTTTGCTTTTCAATTTTTCTGATTCATTCACACCCTTCTTTCCTTCTCCCAGGACCCCCAGACAGGCCCTCCCCCTTTCAAATAATGCAACAATCACCACCACCACTATTATCATCTCCACTGCAAGCTCCAACTCCACCACTTCCAACTCCACCACCTCCATCTCCACTACCACTCCTTCCATCCTGCATACTCTCACTACCACAATCCCCCCTCACTCTTTCCACCACCATAATCATATCCACATACACCACCATCATCAATGCAAATCTCCTAATTATCCTAAATTGACCATGTTTTAAATTCTGATGGTTTCAAAAAAAAAAAAGTGAGTTCCACTGAGTAAGAGTCCCCTGATTTTGCCAAAGTTTTCTTTACCCAATTTTTTCCATAAAAAAATATTACAGAATCAGGATCATGAAGATTGGGGAGTGATTCAGTGAATTCCTTCCATTTCCCCCCTGTTTCATCTTCCCAAAGGTGTATTTAAACTTGATTATAAAACCAGGATCATAGCCTTTTTTTGAGTGATAAATTTCAGTCCCATACCAACCTTCTCTTTTCCAATATCCTTATTATTTTTTGATTTTTAGTGGAAAAGTTATAACTTCTTCAAGAACCAGGAAAAAAATGGGAAAAGGAAAACCAATAAGAGAAGAAAACGTCAATGTTTTGCAAAAATCAGTAATTTATAAATTAAGCTTGTCTGCATCTCATCTAGAATTAAGATTTATTTTACTGTTTTATTGTTTTTGTAAAGGCCTTAACAATAAGATTGAAAGAAACCTTGCTTCCAGATTGTTTTGAAAATAAATTGAATAGGTTGTGTTTTTGTTTTATTTTTCTGTGTTTTTTTGAATTTTTAAAGGCCAAAAATACATTCCAAAAATCCCCAAGATATTTCTGAGCTCTTAGAATGATTTGAAAAGTTTTCAAGTCATGACTTTTTAAGGGAATTATGATCAAATTGGAGGATTTTGGAAGCTTTTTTTGTGAATTAAAAGATTTCATCAGACAGGGTTGAGGGAGCACTCTAGTATGGTTAATGGAAGAACTGATAATTGATTCAATCCTTTATAAGGCCTATCTTAAATAGAATATACAATAGAACTTGTCCTAATCCATACTTGTAACAAACCATAACTTGTGAAATCCCATGGCAAAATTGATCCACCAAATTGGTGCCAGCCAAAAGTCAACTCTTAACCCATGATCCTGCCTAATGCAGTAACACATAGTTTAAAAGTCACAAAACTGGAAAATTTGGTGTAAAATTGATTTTATTCACCCCTACTACCCCATGAATTTTAGTTGACAAATATGTATGTCAATATGTTTTATGTACATATCTACAATGCTTCACCTCTATTTCTGCCATCCCATATTCACCATAACTTCCATCTACATTGTATCTCCACCATCCCACACCATCTCCGCCACCAAGCTAGTGATTTAAATCTCTTTATATCCTCACCATATATCTTCTTTCTTCCTTTGTTTACTATGCCTATCCTTCAACTCATTAACACCTCAATCCCCCCATATCAAGACCGGTATTTGTTGTGACATGGAAACACCATTTTTTTCTCAAGCAACCCATATTTATCTTTTGCAAAAATGCTAGATAAAGCCAAACTTGACCTTTTTGAAGCTAGCCTAAAAAAATTAAATGAAGACTGTTATGGCAAAAAAAAATACTCAACAAATCACGCAGAAATGAGGAATTGACAAACAAGGAAGAGGAATGGCTGGATAATGAAGGAAACTTGATTAACAAGCACATGTTGATTGAAAAACTTAAGAATCTTCATTCTGATGGTTCTCTTTGATATCACTTAACAAGAACAATGTCTCCGCCCTGCTGAATTTAGTTGGAAATGTAGAAACAGACAGCCAACATGAAAAAGAATGTAAAAAAAAGGCAAACAAAAAGCAACCAGCCAATCAGAAGATGGATTTTACTCAGATTTACCCCAAAAAAAGAAATAGGTCAAACAGCAAGAAATAAGAAAGAAATGCAACACTCACACAAAAGGTAGAGGTGCTTGGCTGGCACTACAAGAACGGCAAGAACCAAAAAAAAAAAAACAGCCAATAATTTTTCAAAAATCTACCCTGGGCTTCAGTTGAAGCAGCTGTGGGTATCATCATGGATCAAAATTGAAGAGAATATTTGTTTCCAGCATACCAAAACCAATGGATCTGCCAAGAGGGTGGGGGTCCATAAACATAGCAATGTCAAAAAAATACTGGAAGAATGGGTCCAAATTGCCCTTGCTGCTAAGTTGAAAGTCACTGGCAATGTCCTTTGAGCAAAGTGGAAATATTTTTCCCATCTCTGTGGTATAACTGTGGACAACTGGCTTGCTTTATCAAATGGTTGGCTTGATAGCTTCAAGGCGCAAAAACTCTCTTCATCAATTTACCAAACATGGCAAAGCGGGAGCTGTCAACTTCCAAATTCTTGGGAAAGAAGTAATGCATTTTTGTATGTTTATGGATCAATACAGTCTGGATGATTTCTTCAATTTTGATGAGACAGGTTTATTCTACCCGTAAGTGAATGGAAATTCAAATCAAATTAAAAAAATTTGCTAGCATATTGACTTACATTGATTTGTTTAAAGGATGCCTCCACATAAAGTTCTGGCACAAAACAGTGAGAAGGGTATCAAATCTGTGAAGACAAGACTTACAATTGGTTCTGCTTGCAATGAATCTGGTACCAAGAAGCTCCCCTTACTTTTCATTGGGAAGTCACAATGACCACAATATTTTCAAAAGAAATTTGCCCATCAACTTGGGTACAAATATTACCTCAATAGCAAGGCATGGATGACCACCTCAATTTTTGAAAATTGGATCAGTGGATGGAATGCTGAACTGAAGATAGCAAATTTAAAAGCTCTACTTCTTGTTGATAACTTTTCTGGACATTTGATTCAACCCAATGGCCTCTCTAATATTCAACTTGAGTTTTTAGCCCCCAACCTCACCTCCCACATTCAACCCTGTATGCTGGTATTATACAAGCCTTAAAAGCTTACTACCAATTACAATTCATTTCCTATTCAATCTGAAAATTCAATGATAGTGTCCCAGTGTCACAAGTTTAAAATATTGATCAGTTATCAGCAATGTGATTGTGCCAATTAGCCTGGGGATCTGTCAGCCCAAGTACCATAAGGCACTTCTGGGCTCATACCAAACTTACCAAAAAGAAAAAAATTGATTGATCCAAGGATCTCAACAATGCTCGGAACAAACTTCCATTTGAAGTGCAGTGAAAGAGCATGAGAAAGTTGGATTGATCAAAGCAAAAAATCAAATGTCTCTTGACAAGATTCTAAATCCAGCTGATGAAGATAGTTTTTTTTAATATCACCAGAAGAGATATTCAAATCAAATCAGAGCAACAATAATGAAAATGAGCTAGAAAATGATAAGTTTGAAGCAACACCCAAACCTACCAGTGAGTCCATTTTGAATGCCATCAAAACCTTGTTTCATTCAGTACATCAGTCACCTCAACTCTCCTGAGGCAGACTCATTCAATGACTCATTACAGTCATTCTATTTCTTTTCTAAACTTGAATTCTCTAGAATGCAAAAGAAGTCCACATTATTGGAATACCTCCAATAAATTTTAATGTATTTTTCTTTTCCAAATGGTTTTTCTATTTAAATATCCCTCAAAAGCTGTTTTCATTCTATATATCCATAAAAATGTTTACAAAATTCAATAAATGAAACATGTGCCATTTTTTTCAAACTTAACCCAAGCCACCTTCCTTTCCTAACCCATGGTTTTCATGGGTTAGTGAAATTTCTGCTCTAACCCATGAAAAACATGGGTTAGTGTAGGTTTCTCTCCAAATCCATAAGCCATCCAAACCCATAGAAAGATCAGTCCGCGGAATTGTATGGATTAGGACAAGTTCTAATGTATACAAGCAGGCTGAAAATTGGTTTATTAATATAATGAATGAGAAAATATAATGAATAAATAATTTGAATCTGTAAAACTTTTTATTTAAGTTTCACTACAGTATTATGCAACAAAGCTGTAGCTCAAATTCCAACACTCCCCTTGCTTGATACTTGGGTTCACTGGAAAGAAGGTGGATATATTTTGGAATCTAGCATTTTATTCTATATAACTCTCACTCTAACAAAATAAAATTATTTTTGAACACTACTATAGATTTTTATTCCCTTTTTGGGATAGCATAGTAAGATTTTTTGGAATAAATTATGAGTTTATCTATCATATTGGTATCAATAAAACATCTTGAAATCAAATTTTTGGAACTTGGTTTATTATTTCATGAATCATAGATTAAATCAAGTTTAGAACTTGTAGGCCAACTGATTGCAGCAAAAAGCTAACTTGTGGAGGCAATAAATCTGTAAAGGTGGGTAACTTGAAGTAGCAGCCCAGAACAAGAATACAACCAACTGAGTTAGAAACCCAAAAAAAAATACAATCAACTTAAGGTAGAAATTGGACCAGGATAGACTGTCAACTCAAGGTTGCAACTGGGCCAAGAAAATAAAGTTAGAAAAAAATACTGGATTACTTGAGGTAGATACCAAACCAGAAGAAAAGCTGGCCAACTTGAGGTAGAAAATAACCAGGGGAGACTTGAGGTTTAAATTTTTCAAAATAGTTGAGGATTTAGTCATTTCAATTGATTTCAAGATGTAGAAAAGACTCTTTTCCACATTTTGATTCAGTAAGGCAAGTTTTAGAGAAAGTTGTGAGCTGGTGAGGGTTAATGGCACTTTGAAGATATGGATTCAGAAGGAAAATTTACAGACTCAAATTGCTTGGAGAGGATTTAAACCAGCTGGAGCAATGAGATTGGTTTAGGAGTTGTTAATCAATGGACAAGCTGCAAGTTTCAAGGACATCAGGTTGAATATTTGGGGAACTCAATTGATGATGGGAAGGATATTCAGAGTGGTTCCAAGGTGAGGAATGCATAGTTTTCAAAGTTGAAATATTGTTGATAGTGGAACAGGATAGAGACAGAAGGAAAACAGGAGGAAAAGGATGCAGATGGAACATTGTCAAGGTGATCTAGGTTTACAAAAGCAAAAATTAAAACTTCAAATTGGGACTGATGAGCAATAGTTGGATTGATCAATATGATCAGATTAATTTAAGTTGAAGGAGGGAAGGTTGCAGAATATTTACTTAAGAAAATGATTGAGTAGAAAAAAAAAGCCATAATGGGATTCAGGGGAGCCGTTTTGCTCTTGATCATGTTGAAATTATGACTGGTTGAGGGCATTATGATTAGATTCAAGGATTTTGGAAGCTTATTTCATTAAAAAAACAAATCATGAGAAAGGATCAAGGGTGAGCTCCAGTCTGGTTGATGGAATAATTTATAATTGATTAAATCCTTAATCAGGCCTATCTCAAAGAAAAAAGATAAAATCAGGGCTGAAAAGTGTTTGAGTAAGATAATGAATAAGAAAATATCATCAATAAATAATTTGAATCTGTAAAAATTTAATCTCAAGTTTTACTACAGTATTAGGCAAAAAATCTTCAGCTCACATTCTAACATAAACTAGTCATGAATTCAAAATGCCAAAAGAAAATAAAATTAAGCAAAAAGGCAAAGGAATTGCTCCAAAACTGTGCATGTTGTGAAATTTTTATTTTTATTTTATTTTTTTATTAAAAAAAAAAAAAACTTTTTGGAAGATTTTTGAAGGCCTCAAAATTCTTCAAAAAATCTGAAAAAAAAAAAAAAAAAAAATTCTGGGGATTTCAAAAACCCAGTTATGGTGTGTAAATACCCTCTGGGTGGAACCCTAAGTTTTTTTTTCAAAAAATAAAATAAAATAAAATAAACATTGTATTCCCAAAATTCTTGGTTTCAATCTGGATCAATATTTCAAATTCACCATTCTGGAAGTTCCCAATTACCTCAAATTTAATTTTCAGAGATTCAAGCTAACCTTTGTTGATTTTCTGTTTGGTCTAAGTTTCTCCCTCCCCCCCCCTCCCCCTCCCACAATCAACTATGCATATAATGGGTCATTGGGTCAACCCCTCAATTAATCTCAATTTCTGATTGATTTACCTCTTCTTCTTCATCTTCTTCTTAAATTTTTGATCCAATTTCTATTGCTTTCCTTTTGAAATTCCTCTACAGACCCTTAAGTCTCTGTTCCAACTTTGTTAATGAGGCTCACCTTTTTGAAAATTCCACCTCCCTTGATTCCATTTCCCTGGGCCTTGAATCAGCTTCTTCCAATGGTGAATCCAAACCTTCTCCAATTCTTTATTCTCTTAAATCCTACTTTGGATTTTCCTTGGCTGCCTCCTCACCCATATTTTTCTGCCTCTTCTCTCTCCAATCATACCACTTTGTCCTTAGCAAATATTCTGTCCTGTTTTTCAAAAGAATTAAGTATTTTTCTGATCTCCAATTCATGCCTTCCTCAATCCCACTTGGTTCAGGGGATTGCAATTCCAACTCAAAAAATCTGCTGACTCAGTCCCTATACCATGTGTGCAATCATATTCTAAAAAAAAAAAACTTTGAATCAACTTTCTCTCTCACTCTACATCATGAAAAAACAATGAGCACCTGATTACAAGTGATATAACAGGGCACAAAGGGCCCCTTTGTCCTCAGGTATGTCACTTGTAATCAAGGGATCATTGTTTCTTCATGGTGCTATTTGACTTGAATTTGAATACCTCCTTCATGCTTACTATGGCTTGAATTATTGGTTCCCAATTCACTCTCATCAAACTTCTTCTACAAAAAAATACCTTTACTCAAGGATCCAACAACCCAATCCTTTTCAGGCTTGGAACCATTTTGATCCAAATACAAGACCAATGGAATTATTCAAACTTTTATCTTGGTCCTCAATAAACTATTTAATTGGCTCAACTTAAATTATTTCTCCTACACGCATGGGTTAATGTATTCATTGGCTCAAATTAATCCATCACCACAACTTGGAATTTTCGATGATTTGGAACTAGTGATAGACATTCTTCTTCTAGGGCTAAAATTAATTCAAGCAATCAAGTAACTGTGTATACTCTTGAGCAATAATTGGATGATTGATAAATAGATGTAAAAAAATGATTTGGTGGGAAGATAGATTCACAGAAGCTTGTCCCTTCTTTTCTACCCACACAACTGTGATTGAGGAAAATGTGATTGGGGCAACTGTCGTTGATCACAACTCATGACCACCTCATTGCCATAAAACTCCAACGAAATAGATCAAAAAAAAAAAGTCAACGTGCCATACTTGCATCAGAAGACTATAAATTCAGTATATTGATTGATAAAGTAGTGGATCATTCATTGTAACAATCATACAGTGCATGCTTCATCCGTTTCGGTGGTTGATGAGATACAATCCAAGATACTAGACACATTTGATTAAAATATCGTACTTGTAAATCAAATCAAATCAACAACTTAAAATATGAAGTGCAGGCTAACGAGACGGATAAGAGCAGAAAGGAAGAGCTGATCAGGTAAGCATGTGGTTGGATTATACTGAGCAAGCAGTTTATTTTTCCTTTTTCTTTTTCTTGGGGCTGTTCAATTCGAATCGCAAGTTCCCGATCTGATCTTTGATTGTTTTTGATATTAGAATGACTTCCTGAGGCAACCCGACCATCTTGGCGATGTCAATCCCACTCGATTCTGGATTTAAACCTCTCCGAATTCTATGAGAGAAGTGTAGGACTTCTTCTTTGTTTTCCTCGTAGCTGCCCTATTATCCAGATCGTCATGATGGTAATATTGGCGAAGGAAAAACTAGAAATCAGTCATGGGTGCTGAGATTTTGATGAACTATCAATTCTCACGGAAAATCATCTCTTCAAACTACCTTTCTTATAGCCACAGAAAACCTGAAGCGACTGAAGGTTAAGTTCACAATCTTAGGGGAATTGCTTACAATCTTCGAAGAACCAAAACAGAAAAACCCTAGCTTATCAACCTTGAGATAATCTTCCACTTCAGGCTTTTTCTGACCGTTAACGTTACCATCAGCCAGTAGTAAGGCCCCAATATGAGGTAAATGGGTTGAAAATAACGTTCGACAGTTAATTTTCTCCAGTAAATATTTCAGCACCCCAAATGCAATCGATAATCCATCTTCAATTCCTGTTCCTCTACCCACCTCGTCCATGAGAACCTTTTTTGTGTTCCAGTAGGAATTCATCAAAAAAAAAAAAAAAAAAAAAAAACGAAGAATCGCGGTTAATGTAATCTTCTGTGGTGATTTTTTTTTACGCTTGGAGTCGCCGTCGACTAACCAAAGACATCCCAGTCGCCGACTTTAAAATTTTAGCGGTTTCCTCCATTTCGATTAGAAAAGTACCTTTCCCGAGTACTATATTATCAAACGAGCCAAATCTGGTAAAAATTTGATGAACGAGGCCTAGTTTGGCTTGATCTGCTGGTACGAAACTGCCCGCTTGAGCCAAAATGTGGATCACAGCAACTTGCCGTAGGTAAGTGGACTTTGGGGCCGATCCGATGGTTTTATGTTTGTTCGACAAAATAATTTCAATATCAAATCGATCGTAGAAGCAAATCAGCCCTGATGGAGATGACCAGATGATAGGCTGATTTAAAGACGATAGGTACCTTGCCACCATTGTTGGGACCTGTGATAACTTGAGCCAGGCCGTCATGATTGTCCATCACGATCGAATTCGGGACAAAACTACCACTAGCACTCAACTTGAGTGCGTGCTCAGCGATGGGATGTCGGCCATTGACGATCACCGTACTGTTTCTGTTTTTTGAAGTGGCAATAGCATAACACAAAAATATTTTCAGAAATCCAGAGCCATCCTTTACGCCCAAGCCGAGTCCTCCACGCTGATGGGAAGACCTTGCTTACTCTCGGGTGATGGATGGCCTCACACAATCTGATTCAACGGCAAAAGTTGCAAAACTTTGAGACAAGTCCAACTCGGCAAGATTTTCAAAAGATGCATTTAATGAAATATGCTTTGCTGTGACCTATTAATGAGAATTGACAATGTCGTGCATTTTAAAGATCTGATCAGCACCATGCGCCGAACGCGTCTTTTGTTTATTCTGGTGAAGAAGTCATACCGACAAACGAACCTGCTCAAACAGCTGTTGCAATACCCGATTCTCGGCTTCGATCACTTCATGCTTGAATCTGTCTATCGACGCGTGCAACTTGGTCCATTCCTTATTTACCACAAAGGACATCGAATCAAAAATCGAGTCTTTGATTTCAAATCGCGATCAACTCACAGGAGTGGTGAGCACAACACGCGCTCCATTTTCAACAAGCTTCTGACCGTTCAGCTTGTCTAGCTGGCTTTTCCACAAGTTAGCTGATTTTCGGGATTTGTTGATACTTAACACAGCGCCCAACTTGGGTGCGATCTGTAATTTTAGGTCAGGGCAATCTTGGTGTTTCGTTGATGAGGCATGCGGAAAAGCTTAACATCCTGGGTGCGAGATTGATGATAAAAGATCGAGCCATTGGTCTACAAGAAAACCTACCAAAAGAAGCTCGGTATTTGGTCTGGAGTTGTTTTCCCAAATCCGTCACCTGTTTCAGTGCTTGATGTCGGGAGCTCATCTCTTTGTTGAAACTAAACTGAGGAAATCAGCAGGCGATCAAAACTTCTTTGCATTTTTATGAAACCGTCTTACTTGGGGCGTACATTCCAAGCCATCGGAGAAAAGATATCTTTGACTTCATCAATCGAAAGATCTTCGGTTTGGGTCTGACTAGTCAAATTGCAAATCTGAGGGCAGTCCTTCAAGGTAGTTGATATACGATCCTCAAGAGCAGAATGGCATTCTAAAGGAAATTCGATATTTGAAGTCTCTAACGTCGACCTAATTGAAGAGGCAGTTCTCAAGACCCGGGCAAGCGAGACTAAATCATAAACTGTTCCTTGACCCAGATTGAATCGTTGAAGTAGTCTAATATAGTCGATGTCTTTTATATCATCAAATCTATCTTGAACGTCCTCTATAGCTATCCGACTCCCCACAAACTTCTCTACTAAGTCCAACCTAGCTTCTATTTCCGCTAAAACTCTGCTTGGATTTACTATGCGGGGCAAGTCCACAGATCGCCGGTATCAATATTCACGTCACTTGTTGGGCCCCAGCTAACACGCACATGTATTCACAGTGATGGATGGTGAAAGACCAGGTAGATTTGAAAATTTGAACTGCACTCACTGATCCGGTCACGGATTAATCTTTTGCCGGGTTTGGTGATGGCTCGAGAGATAGTTGAAAGTAAGCTACCAGCAGAACTCTTGCCATTTTGGGAGCGGATGATTTCCAAATCTTCTATCGCTTCTGCATCCAACCTGAGATGACGCGAAGTGTGGAAGTAGGATGGTTGAAGCGACAATCGAGTGGGAAGAAGGTTTCGCGCGATGTAAAACCTAATCAGGTTCTCAGCTGATAACTCTTCAGCAGCAAGAAATGGCTAAAGAGTCCGTGCAACAATGCGATTGGTGCGTCAGCATAGCCCCCAACATATGTTCATAGACAAGAGACATGAGAATGTTTGTACATCACAAGTGGGTTCAATTTTGGTAACGAGTATTGCGAGCTTGGCAGCCTTAGAGTTGGGAGGAATACAGAACGAGCTTTTGGCCGAGATTAGGATTTCTTTGGGAGCGATTCTACATATTTGATCGATCACTTCATTTTCCCCACCATCGTGGATGGTATGAAAATAACTTCCAGTGGACACGTCTAGCCAAGCAAGCTCATTCTTGTGAATGGCGAGCAAATAATTGTATGATTCATTATCAATCAAATTCTCATCGGAAAGTGTGCCAGGGGTGATAATGCGAACTATCCTTCTCTCGAGGTCCTCATCAGTAGAGACTTGCTCGGCGATCGCTACGACTCGACCATGTTCATTCACCAAGGTTTTGAGATGTTTTTGAAGTGACGATACCGGAAACCCCGCAAAGGGATAATGATGCCCTGAAAACTGGTACTTGGCTTGCTTGATGTTCAAAAGCTCTGCTACTTCGATAGCTTGATCAAAGTAGGCCTATATCAATGTATATGGATAGGAATTTTGGAAGCGCTCAGCTTCAATAAGATGATTCTGCGGCTTTCTGCATCCACCGAACGGAATATGGGCGCTCAACTTCGTAGAATGAGCCGACACATGTCAACAAGATTGCGTCTGGGAATTTGAGGCGACTGTCCAGGATAAACTTTGCAATCTTGCGAGTGTAGATAGACGGATTGCGCGACGGGGGTGGGCCAACGGTGACAAATTTATCAAACTTTTCCAGATTAGCCGCAACTACATGGTTGCTCTTGCCTGAGAAGATAAGACATGATGACTGGTCAGATTTCGAATGTGGAGTTGGGCCAGAAAAGTAGCTGGTCTACCTTGCGTTTCTTTGGTCTTCTTCAAAACCAAGGGCTCTAAGGGTTTGACAGCTTTTCTTCCGAGGCTGGGTTCAACAGACGGACGATTTGAAGGCGATTTGAGGCTGGTGAACTGTAGGCGTGATGCAAATAAAAAGAAGTCTAATCAGCATCAAAAATCAACCATTCGGTTGGCGGAGATCTAGTTCGAGGGTAAACGTATCACCACAGGAAGGGTGGTAGCCGTGATCAACGCACATATGGGCATCAATTAGGTTTTTGGGCTATGGATTCCATTTCAGGTTCGAGGCAAGATCAGCCAATGACTTTGTCTTAGATTTTAGTAGAAAAGAGAGGAGGACGAAAAGTGTGAGAAGGAAGTCAATTGTTCCAACTAGTATCAGAGTGACACTGCTGACCCTCACCTTGGCACGTCTAGAGGCTTTGGAATCCTTTGCTTTGATCGGGTCCTGCTTCAGGGGATCGGATGGAGCGATTGACCTTTCCGGGGTTTTCGGGTTGGACACGACATCCTTAGGTTGGGAGTCACGATCCAATGCGACTGGGTTTTCAGGAGAAGTTTGAACGTCGTGGATGACAGGGTATGGTTCTATGCGATCGGCATCGGAGGTTGGGGAGGCTAGATCCCGCTAATCCAATCAAGGGCGCGATGATCCCAATAATGATTTCTCAGACGACGTGGCACATTAAGATGGATATGATGGTGACTGACCAGGTTATCGATCAAGTTTGAAGGCTTGACGGGGTGTCGAGCTTGGTCGGCGGGGTCGTCGGCGGCGGGAGAACAAGAGGAGAATGGCCGACGAAAGGGGTAGTGGAATATGGTCTTGGAGGGACATTTGAGGTAGCTTGACGTTCTCGTGAACATTGCCGTTCTTGGAGTGGGTTGGTTGATCGATGGGTGGCAATCGTCGGCGTCGGCAGTCTTTGTGTGAGGAAAGCCTTCATTCAGCCGGCTCAACGGCGGGCGGACCGGGGCCATCATTGGCTTCCGAGACCAGGGCTGGGCCGCGGTACGGGTCGACAGCCCGGGTGCATCGGAGCACAGTATGACGTATGGTCTGGTCTATCAAGCGCGTTTGGGCGCCTTGTAAACTTAATGGATATTTTTGTAAAGCGCGATTGGCGCCAAAGAAACCAATATTGGCGCCTGGCCAACTGGTTTGGGCGCCCTATCAACCTCCGCTTGGCTCATGGGCAAGTGCGATTGGCGCCTTGTCAACCTGGTTTGGGTGCCGATCAGAGCTTGGCACATCGGCCAATGTTGACTTAACTTTTAATGACAAAATCTTATTTCAAACCTGGTTTTTTTTCACTTTCATGTTGTTAATTTTCTTCACATGCAATATCCTATTTTTTGTTAAAATGCTACGTACATAACTTTTTTTTTTTTAAAAAAAAAAAAAAAAGGAAAGAAACAGAAAAAATACAAAATAAAGATAATTGATGCAAAAATATTCAGGGATCTGCCAACACAGGGCCCGTAATAGGCTGCATTTCAAGACAGCATCTATAGTATTTTTTAACATGAGAGAAGAAATTTTGACTTTTTTCTTCATTTATTGCCTCTTGGATGCCAGACTTGACTTGCTCAACAAGCTCAGCTTGAGTTTTGGGCTCTTTTCCTCTAACATATGATTTTATTGAATGAAATGAATATTTGATGGGGTTTAGAAAAGGGGAATAGGGGGGTAAAAATTCAATTGAGATTGATTTTGAATTTCTAAAATCTGCTCTCAACTCGTCAAATTGTTCCCCATGGTGAATTGGGGCATTATCCATGATAATGATTGATTTGGGTGGTAATCTTGATGCCAGTGATGAAAGGAATAAGCAGAAATCATCACTGCCTACCCCCTTTGACTTGGTACCATCTGCGTTGAGGAGCTTGTAGTAAACAAAGCCTTCTTCTGACAGGGCACCAATCAGTGTCACCTGCTTGACCTTTGGAACCAGACTGAGGACAGCAGGTGTCCCTGATGAAAACAAAAAAAAAGTTAGTTCATTTGAAATCAAACAAAAACACTTGAATAAGAGTAAAAAGGGAAAAAAATATAGAACATACCTGAAGAGGCATAGCCACTGGACCTCCCTGAATGTAGGTCAAAACCAGATTTGTCAACGTACAGAATCTTCCTTTCCAAGTCCATTCTGCATTGACTAACGTAATTTGCACGCTGCTCAAGAAGCTTGGGTTTATTCCATGAAGAAGGAATATTTGTCACTTGCTTCCAGGTGATGTTGATATCCTTGAGTAATTTACTGATTGCTTGTGTAGTAACTTGAACACTATGCTTGTTTTGAAGTAAGTCAACCATCTCCTTCAGGGTAGAGGTTGACTTCTGGTCAATGAACGTGAGTAGATCAGTAACCATCTTGTCAGAAAACTTTGATGGCCGTTTCTTACTTATTTTGATGTTGTTGGGATCCTCTTTGATTATCCTTTGAACTTGACAACATGATATATCAAAGGTTGAGACGGCTTCTTTCTGTGTCATTCCCTTGGCCAGGACATTTGATTGTACAAGTTCCCATACCTTGGGCTTGATGATGGCCTTTGGTTTTCTTTCTTTATGTGTAAGTCTTTTATTTTGATGAGTCCGCATTTCTCCTATTTTTTGATGTGCATTAAGAATCTGTTGATTTTGAAAATTTTGTTTTTTTAATTCTTCAAGTTGTTTAGCAAGATCTCTTGCTTCAGCTTTGCCAGCTTCAATTTCAAGCGCCATAGGATTGATGATGTTTGATTTGTGATTCATCTGCATAAAGATGATGAAATATGAGTAACAATTCAAATAAATATGAGAGAATGAAGAGTGAAGAAAAGACTTATGTTGATTGACTTCTTAAGGTGAGTGGTAATGAGGGGGGTGCACCAAGCTTTGATGTGGGTCAAAACGAGCTTGAGTAGGTGTCAATATTTGACCCCCGCGCGGCCTACCCTATCAAGCGCCCTGGGCGCCTATGCAACCCCCAATTGGCTCATGACAATTGGGGCTTTGCCAGGCGCCCAGATGCGCTTGATAGACCATATGTACATACACCACGGGTTCACTTTGGGCGGTTGAGTGACGTGGACCCAACAATGCGGGTCAAATTGACGGCCTGCGCGTTGAACACCTGGCATTTTGATGACCGGGTTGGTCAATGGTTAATTGAACAACAAATGATGGGGGATTCAACCAATGCGTTGATTTGCCAGTTGGCTGATTGGTGAGTTGAGGTCAGCGTTGTTGTGGGGTCACCTTGCCCCTGCCGTCAAATTGTCAGCCGGAAGAGCAGGGTGGATCCATGTAACGTCATGGCTTCTGAGGAACTGGCCCCTCTGTCTCCTTGAACCTCAGCAGCAAGACTCATCCAACCAAGTCCAACTCCTGACCCTTCTCACCTTGCTCTTCCATCCCCTCACCCTTTTCTAGCTCCATCTCAACTAAGTATGAACTTCAGCGTTGAGCTAAGTTCCCCTGTCTCTGTGGTCTGAGCCCCCAGCTTGACTTCCATGGCTGCAGGACTAAGCAGGACTCAGCCTGGAGCCTTTCACTTGAGCACTTATTCTTCCCACTGTTTGGTCTTTTTTTTGTTTCTCTTGAAAATCTAGGATGTAGAAGACCACAATGGTACCCGCCTGTTTTCAGTTGCTAGGAATCATTTTTTTTTGTCTATGCCCATGAACTGCTTCCTGGATGGACATCACTGATTTCTCTTAATCACGGTTGAACATGCTGACAATCCTGGTGGTTTAGATGGAACATTTCTGGATCAAGACTAGAATCTACCAAGATGGTAGTCCCCATTGCCGCCCTTTACACCCTCCTCAAGCAACAAGATGACCTTCCTCCCATTCTTTAAAAACCCATCACTTGCAAGCCACCCTGTCAAGCAATCCTCAATCCCTATTGTCAAATCAATGTTTGTGGGAAGCTATGGGTTTGCCCATTCTGTTTGCAGTGGAATGCTTTTCCTCTCAAGTGCCTTTGCCTAACGGATCTCAAACCCATCCAAAGCTCAACTAAGCTATGTCATCCTCTCATCTCAGTTTCTAATCCTTCCTCAACCCCTTGCAAATGCCCCCTTTAAACCTAGTCCTCCTCCTTACCCTCTTTGTCTTAATATTATCCCTCCCAATCCTGCTCAGGTCATCCTTCCCACCTTTGATCCACTCTCTTGTTTTTTTTGGGCCATCTGTCACAAGACCTTTTTGATTGCTCTTCTGACCAGTATTTTTTTTAAACCCTTTGAAAATTTTCATCCCATTTCATTTTAAACATGTGGCTGTAACTTTCTCCTCATCAAGACATGAAAATTTGTATCATAGTGTTTATTGCCAACTACAACTTTAGCAATGAAAATCACACTAAAACAAATAAATAAATTTATTGACTGTGCCAACAATGGAATCAATTAAAAAAATAAAAAAAAGGTTGAATCATTGTTGAAAACCCATTCTTGCCCATCTGACCAACAAGTTGATTGGCAGTCAATTTGGCTTTGACAGCAAATCAATGCGGTATCACCAGCACCAAGGGTGGAATCCACGTCTAAATGCCAGCAAGCTCTTGACCAACCTCAAGGTCATTGCATGCCAACATTATTTTGACGGCTTCTTCCCACTAAGGGAGTGCCGTCAAACCAGCATTGCATGCGCGGGTGACTCAACATCACATTGGACCCATGGTGTACATACATATCTGGCATTGGCATACATCTCTACTATTTACTAAATCTCTACTTCTCTACTTCTCTATCTCTACTTCTATACTTCTCTATCTTCTCTACCTATACTTCTCTTCTCTGTTTTAACCAAATTGGGTTACATATGTATAAAACTTGGCCATGCATAAACCATACTATATAAGACCAAGCAATGGTACACCATAGTGAAGAACGCTATGGGCTTTACCACTCATCACTCCAACAGGTTATGAGCCCGTTCTCCAAAAATAACAATTCACCATCACCAGAGAGTTTCCCGCTTTTTTCTGCTTTCATAACTATACCTCAGAACATCTCCTTCTAGTACCCCCGCTATCACCTAACCTTACATACATCATCACATCAGAAAGATCTTCCAAACCTTGCATTCCCTCCCTGCCCCCTCAAGCAAGCCAAGCAATACCCTAACTCACAGTTGCCTGAGGAGCATCAGGTGGCCTGGCCAGCCGCCTGATTACATTTTAATCCCTAGGAATGATTAGCTGTACAGGCACCTGGGTTTGGTGCACCGGCCCAACCTCTTCCCCACATACCCCACCACACTTCTTTACTCCCTTCCCTCACCGTTTCTTTTTACCCCCACTCTCCACTCCCACTACTTTCCTATTGCTTGTGTTCCCTTCCTTTCTCCTTTCCTTTTGTTCTCTTTCCCCTTACCCACCAACACCCTTCTTGCCAACTCCTATTCACTGATGAAACCACCACCGGCCACCCAACGCAGTACCTCCTGCAAACCAACGGGGACAAGCAGCAGCCCTGCCTCAACCATGCTGGGCTCCCTCAATCTGGGAGCCTCCACAACATCCACCACAGCCCACCAAGGCCCTGAATCCCTTGCACCTTCCAGGCCCGACCTCTCTCCTCACCTAGCCTTGGGAGTCCCCAGAAGCATTGACACCATGTCCGTGGCACCAACCAATTTCCACAACATCCGGGAAGAACTGGAGGAGCAAATGCTCTGTAACAAAGTTATTGACTCTGCAATCACCCGCATCAGACCAAATCAACACCTCAAACTGGGTGGGGAGAACTTTGGTCAATGGCTACGCAACCTGAGGGATCTTGGTAGGCACCATCTGAGCAACCCAGACTTCTTTGGGCAACCGTGCTCAAATTGCATTTAAAAGCGCATTGGGCAAGTGATGCTCTTAGAATTGATCAACTAATCCCTCATTTGCAATGTTCAGGACCTCAACACTGCCAAAGAAATGGTCAAAGTCCTGAAAAAGCGCTTCCAATCCGTGAGTTGGGCAGGACAACTTGACTTGTGGCTCCAATTCCTGTCCTTCCAACTTTACAACAACCAGAGCACTTTGGGGGTTCTGGCAAGGCTACGTGATATGTTGATGGAATGGGGGAGTATGGGGGCAACTATGTTGGATGACATTTTCCTTGGCTTCATTGTTAAAAACTGCATTCCGTTGGGCTCCCACTTACGTGACAAAGTTGACCAATTCTTGGAACAATATGTCCAGCACATTGGCCTAGCTACGCCCCCACTTGCCTACATCATACAGGCCATCAAGATCTGCCGGCAACAACTCCATCATACAGCCTCTGATCTGACCTGCCCCCTGGCCTCCTTTCACCATGTGGGCCTAGAATCAACTCTCCACACATCCACAATGGACTTCCCGCCCATAACGTACCCCATCAAGACCTACCTAGCCAACATACCTCAAGACCAGTGGTCTGACACCCTGGAATTCTTTGCTGCAAGGGCCAGAAACTGTTGGAACTGCGGGAAATCCGGCCGAATGCAGAAATCTTGCCCAGAGCGCCGGAGGGGACGGCCCTGGCCTGGTCAGTCAGGACAAACACAACCACCTCCCCTGCCAACAGCACCCCCTCAGATATATCCAGTTTTGGGGCCATGTATCCACCTGTACCAACACGGCAGGCACCGCCCTGGACATTCCTGCCCCCCCCCCCCACTGGCCACAACCCAGACGCATGACACCAGGAAGGCCAACTACTACCAACTAAATCCAATCAGGGGCCACACACAAAGAAATGAACAGGCGACGGCCAGCCTTGTTGACATTGGCAACACATCTGAAAATTTGGGCAGCCTGGAGTTTAACCGCCTCCAACTAGGGGATACTTTGGTACGTCCACCCGTCATCCTTGATACCAGAGCTTTTCAAAGTCTCTGCGGTGACTTGACTATGCTGCATGATTTCTGCCCCCTCCCCAAACCTATACCACTGCTTGTGGCGACTTCAGGCAACAATGCCCATGTCTCAGGGATAGGTAACCTCAGGTTCCTTGGTGCGGATGGCTCCATTATCACCCTAAAGGGAGCTTTGTACAGCCCTCTGGCTAGGTCAACTTTGATATCCCTGGCCGCTCTATGGAAGGCCGCTTCAATCTTTGCTTATGATGTTGAGTATGAAAGTTTCATCATATGCGGTTGTGACTCCTCTGTTTTGTTCAGATGTCCCCTAGACAAAATTAAGAACAGATGGTGCATCCCCAACGCACTCATCCCGCTTGACAACCATGCCACTGCCACTTCCACCTCCCCTCCTGTTTCTTCCCTTGTTGCTCCTACCAACCTGATTTTTAAACATTTTGACCCTGTATCCAATGCAGTTCATGATTGGAAACCAGAATACGCTGACATTTTCATTTCCCCAGTGGAGAGAGTGGTGGACTACCAGTGGAATGAGGAGAAACTTGCGGCAGATGAAAAAACTCTTCTTTTTGGCACAGGGTGTTTGGAAATGTGGGTGTGAGGGAAATCCAGAAGATTATTAAATTGGACCTGGGGACAGGTCTACCTGCCTCAATGCCTGATGGGCACATTGTATTTCCGGTGTGTATGGTAAGTAAAAGCACAAGACTAAACCCTTTGGGATCCATAAACAGGAACCCAAACCCACTGGAGGTCTTGGCAGCCAACCTGGTTGGGCTGTTTGAGGTCCCCACCTTCAATGAGGGGTGCTTCCTCTTGACTATCCAAGATGCAAGAAGCAGATACACCTTTTTCAAATTCCTACAGAAGAAGTCCAATGCCTCAGCCTTCATCATCAGCACAATTGACCGTGTTGAGAACATGACAGCTCATACCATGAAGGTCCTCCAGAGAAAAAATGGAAGCAAATTTTCCAACAAGGCCCTGGACAACTATTTGACAAAGAAAGAGATTACTGCCAAAAGATCATTGCCTTACCATCATTATCAAAATGGCATGATCAAACAATACAACCGCACCGTGAGCAACATGGCCCAGAGAATCCTGTCTGATAGCAAGCTCCCAAAGTTGTTCTGGGGCTTTGCATTTTTCTGTTCCTGCTACATACTGAACCACCTCCCAAACAAGCTCCGCAGGAGATTGATGCCACACAAGGTCCCGTTTGGGAGGAAACCGGTGTGGAAAGAATAAAGGTTATCCCCCTATAATTGTCCCAAGGTTTGGAAGTTAACGGTTCCCTGCGTTTGAAAGGAGATGAGGATGTCCAAAGTCGCACTTAAATAAGAAATAGAGATAAGGAGATAAGAGATAAAGAAAAGTAGAGAGAGAGAGAAATCGCCAATCCTTCAATCCTAAGAACTTTCCACCTGGATGTGTATCTGGTATGAGTTCCTTTAATCTCTTGGTGAGATGAGTGATTCAGCCTGATGATGTGATGTGATTCTTCCTCTTCTGCATTGATCCATCCTCCATCCCCCTCTAACCCGGAGTTGAGAGTGAGGATAAGTCCTCCCTCTCAACCCTAACCTAAGTACACGTGCAAATAACAGTATGACAACAAAACAGAAAACAATCCCAAGACAGAAACCCTAGCCTCCTCTCCCCACCTCCTCCGTACCAAACTCCCCCTGTCGTCCGTACGCCGTTCTGTTCATCCGGTTTGTCCTTCTCATGACGCGGTCCTCGCACCGCGCCCTACTCAGAGCCCCCCGCGCCTGTCCGTATCCGTTTGTCCGCGCCCGTCGTGGGTGTTTGGTAATATCCGGCATGATCCGCGCGCTTGCGCGCGCGCTTCATCCGTTCCTTCATAGCCCCCGGATTGCTCCGCCCCTATGTATCCAAACCGGTGCGCCCGCAAACCTAGTCAAGCACACTACCTTCCAAATCCAATCTCCGGGGCAGATTGCCGCCCACACTGTGGAAACTTGAAAAGAGTTACCTTCGCAAGTTGTCCTGAGTTCCAGAAGTTATTGGTCTAGCGTCTGTAAGATGATTGGGCTCAATGAGTTTTAAAGAAGAGAGAGTGATAATATGATGAAATTCCTTCCTTCCCCTTCCGTAAGGTGATGATGATCCTCCCCAACCCAGAGTTGAGGGTGAGGTCTTGAGTCCCCCCCCTCAACCCTAGCCTAAGTACAACCACAAACAACAAGAACGAGTGATGAAATACAACCCTAAGCCGCAGAACCCTAGCCCAACCCTATCCCTCCATCCCTTGCCATTACCCGCGCCCTTTGGTATTAACGTAGCCCGGTTCGTCCTTCTCATGGCGCGGCCCTTCGCCGCGCCCTACTCGGAGCCCCCCGTGTTTCCGTCCTTGCCATCTGCGGATCCCGCGATCCGCGGGTCGGCTCATGCTTATGCCCGCGCGGGCCTCCCCAGCGCGTATAGCCCATGATTGCCCCGCCCTTGCCTTCCAGACTAGCCACCCGCGAGCTTGATTGGGCCGGCTCCATCACTTGGTCTGCTTCTTCTGGGCGGGTCGCGGTCCGGCGCCGCCTAAGGTAGGCCCAACCCATACTTGGTGCTGAGCCCCGCAGCCCCTACTGCTGAACCCGCAGCGGCTTCTGCTGAGCCCGCAGCAGGCACTTCTGAGACCGCAGCAGGCACTGCTGAGACCGCGCGCACGCCAGATGCTGAGCCCAACCTACCCAACTGCTGAGCGCGCAGCCCGCGACGCAGCTCTCGATCCGGGGTTATAAATACGACACCACATCCCCCCCCAAGTTGAGTTCTGTCCCCAGAGGTCCTTCCATCACCACCTTGCCCCTGCCGCACCTACCGAACCGCTTCCACCCCTAGCCGTCTTAGCCGCGCTCCTCCTCCACTCCCCGCCATTGCCATGATCCCCTGCAATTACTGTGCCCGGAACGGGCTAGTCTGCACGATCGTCCCTGGTCAACGTGCCTGCGGTTCCTGCCGTCGCGGTCACCGCTGCTGCTTGCTGGGGGAGGGTATGCCACGCCCTCCACCCGCATCCGGCTCTTGTCCCCGGCCGCGCAAGAGGGCCCGTCCGGACTCGTTCGTGGTTTTGGACGATGACTCGGTCTTGGAGCACTCGTGGAATCCTCCTGGGTCGCCCCCTGGCCGTCCCTCCCCAAGCTTGGACCGCGACTCCACCTCTCCATACCGTTGCGCTGGACCTCCCTGCAAGGAGAATTACCCAAACTTCGCGGCGTTCCGGGCGGCCATGCAATTCTGGGCGGACCGGGTTTGAGTGACGCAAGGCGCGAGGGACCCGCGCCTTGATGAGATTCTCCGGCGTCGTGCCCCTGGTCCTCCTCCGGCTCCCGCTCCTTCTCCAGCTCCGGCTCCTCCAGCTCCAGCTCCCCCAGCCCTGGCTCCAAGCCCAACCCCTCCTCCGGCCTCCCATCACTCATTGGACTCGGACGAGAGGCCCCCAACCCCACGAGGCACCCCTCAACCGCCCGCATCACCCATTGTTATCCCGTTGTCGCCTCCTGTCAGTCCGAGCGGTCCAGATGGTCCCCCGGAGGCTGCCTTCTCCCCGGTCCCGCCTCCCCCCAACCCGCCTGAGATTCCGGACATTCCTGTCCTCCCGGCTCTCCCGCTTGCAAGGTTTGATGCAATGGTGGACAACGCGGACGGGCTACTCCGGCGATTCCTGGCGGTCCCTCGAGCTCACACCACTGATGACCGTTGGGAACTCTTGGAGGCCTTCCAAACCCTGGTCGCAGCGGCTCGCGCGGACACAGAGGATATGATGAGGACCCGCTTGACTTAGACGGATCGCCCCCCCCTTTTCCTATTATTATTATTATTATTATTTTTTTTTTTTTCATAGTTCCTATTCTGCGCCCTTTTGCAAAGAAAGACTTTTGCCGCGCCATCTTGTGAGAGCCTTGAGAGAATTCTGCGTACGCATGTTATGAGTGAGAGTGAGATTGAGAATGACAGCAAGGTTGAGAATGAGACGAAATTGAGATCCGCACCCCGCCCGTGCACTGATCCAACAAAGTTTTCCGGAAGGTACCTGGACCGCCCCAGCCAAACTGCCACAGAGTTCCCCGTACCCACCCTGCAATAAACAAAACAACCCTACACCAGCGCGCGCACACAGTTATCCAAGAGAGAGAAAGAGGACATAAGGGAAACAAACACTCTGGGGTGTCTAGCTGTTCCGGCTGTGAACCAGCTAGAAAACCCCCTTACCAAATCAGACTCGTCCTGCGCGTGTTCAACCCATAATCCGCACCCATTACTCCATACACAAGACAACAGGTCGAGAGAAAAACAGAGAAAAAGATCCAAACCTCAAAGAAAAAGATCACTATATATATATATTTTTTTTTTCCATGATCGGGCCTCCGCTCCTCATCCTGCGTGCCCATCCGCGGGGCTCGTCCTCGCGTTTACGGGCCCGGCTCGCGCCGCGCCCGCGTCCCTAAAAACCAAACATAGCCGACACCAGTACCAATTCGCGAAACCAATTTATACAAGAAATAGGAAAACGGACATTCTGGGGTGTCTAGTCATCCCGGCTGTGAACCGGCTAGAACACCCCCTCACCAAATCAGGTTTTTGCCCTACTCGCGCCCCCCCCGACTTGACAACTGTCCCCAGCGACTCGTAGCCTTTTACTCCTCCAGGGCGGCGCGTCAAGCGCGGGCTCCTCCTCAACCAACAAACCCAACCCGCCCATTGATTCCGGACCCTTGGCTTCGTCCCGCGCGTCCGCGCCATCGCCAGCCGTCTCGTTGAAGGAGGTGGAGCCGCGTGCAAAGAAGCGCTTCACGTGCAAAGCCGCGGCCTTCCGTTTGAGCGGCGCCCCATCCAATTCCTCAAGTTGATAACTCCCGCCTTCAAACTTGGATGCCACGCGGAAGGGGCCTTTCCATCGGTTGGCAAAGAGCTTACCCCACTGAGACTCCAAACTACGGTTGTACAGCAACACTAAGTCCCCCTTCCGCAACGGATCCCGGAGACAATGGGAACAGCGCTTGTCCCAGTAGCAGACCAATGCCGTCCTGGTCTTTCGCAACCTATCCGCGGCCTTTGCCAGGGTCTTGTCCCGCCGGAGAAGCTGTTTGGCGCGCGCCTCCACAAGCTCCGCGGAGGTCTTCACCTTCCACCAGTCAATGCCCAAGAAAGTCTCCAGCTTGATGTCCACCGGAAGGACCGGGCGCTGCCCGTAGAGGAGTTCATAAGGCAAGTAGCCCGTCGAGCGCTTGACCAATATCCTGTCCGCAAAGAGGACCACCGGAAGGGTCTCCTGCCACCGCTTCCCCTCCTTGCCACACATCTTCACCAGCGCGTCCTTGATCGGCTGGTGACCGCGTTCAATCATCCCGGCACCCTCAGGGTAGTACTCCGTGACCCGCCCAAACTTAGCCCCGCAGCTCTGAACCAACCCCATCAAGCGGCCTCGGAACTCCGCGCCCCGATTGACGGTGACCAGTCGGAGCAAACCATACCGCGCGAACCAATCTTCCTCCAAAAACTGGGCGACCCTTTCTGCTGACAGCTTGACCAGCGGACGCGCCTCAACCCAACCCAACAAATCGTCCCGCGCGACCAGCAGGTACGCGAACTTCCCCGCTTTGATGTGAACCACATCAAGGCAGACCCGTCCGAACAAGGCATCCTCCCCCGTAGGGTGACCCACCTCCCTCAGGAGCCTAGAACTCCGCCTCTGACAAGCCTCGCATGACTTCACCCACTTGCGCACCGCGCGGACCACCCCCGGCCACCAGAACCTCGCTTTCACCCGCCGCCGTGTTTCAATCTCACCCCAATGCCCAAGGTCGTTGTGAAGACACCGCAGAATCACCTCCTGGTCCCTCCTTGATGTTGCGACCACCAGGGGCACGGGGGTGCACCGCCGCCACAGTTGCCCCTCCTGCAAATAGAAGTTGGTCGTCCGCCGTTTTGCCCACCAAATTACCGTTTCTGACGTACCTTCCGGAAACCAGAGACCCTGCAGAAAGAAGCACAATTTCGCGTAACACCCGGACTGCTGCAGCGGAAGGGCAACCTCCGTCTCCATCATGCCCACCCGGATAACCGGAGATTCCACGTCCAAGTGTTCCGTTCTTTCAAACGGATCCTCGCACGGGTACCACAACAGCGCGTTGGGAATTGTGAACGCCTTTCCTGGAACATGAACCACACTAAAGGCAAAGAGCTGAAGGAACGCGACCCACCTAGTCATAGGGGCGTTTGGCAGCATCGGCAAATTGATCATCCACGCCAGAGCCTCCGCGTCCACCAAGAGTTCGAAATTCACCCCCCAAAGCAAATGCTGCAGCCTCCGCACAATTTTGGTGACCCCGCACAGTTCCAACTTTGGTTGCAAATACCAACTCTCCGTTGCAGTGAAGGTTATGGATTCATAAAGAACCGGCCTATCCTTACCATCCTCCTCCTGCATCAAAACACCTCCCGCGCCGAGTTTGCTAGAGTCGACAGCCAGGCGGATCCCTCCCAAATCATAGTCGAGGTCCCGGAGGACAATGTTGCACCCCACAATCTCCTTGAGCTTTGCAAAGGCAGCATCACACCCCGCCGTCCACTCCCATGCCGCACCCTTACGCGTAAGTGCCCGCAGCGGACTCGCCACCTCCGCAAACCGCTTAATGAACATGCGGACGTAGCTGCACAGCCCCAAAAACTGGAGGATATGCGAAGGCGTCCGTGGAGTCGGCCATTCGAGGAATTTGTTCCGTTTCTTCTCCGCGATCCTCCGGCCGTTGGCGCCCACCACATGTCCCAGCACCTCCAGCGCCGGAACGCAAACCGCCAACTTACTCCCCAACACCGTAAGCCCCGCCTCCTCAATTTGGAACAAGATTGGCTCCAACGTCCTCGCGTATTCCCAGACAAAGCGGCAAATCCTTGGGGCTTCCTCCAAAAACGCGCCCCCGTAGTCAGTCTTTGGCCCCCTGATCCCCGCATTGTCAATGAAGATCAGAGCCCCCTCCGGGATGTTGTCCTGTAGTATCCACGTCATCTGAGCCTGGTAAACTGCCACCGAGTTTGTCGCGCCCTGCGGCAGCCGCGTCAACTGCATTCTTCCCAGCCCTGTTTTGAACGCGGTCAATGGCCGCGAATCGGAGTGGAGCTCCCGCTGATCGTACCCCCCCATCACATTGACCAGTCCGTAACACGCGCGCCCCGCCATCAATTCCAAGAACTCGTCCACCCGCGGCGGCAATCCTGCGTCCCGGATGGTGAATGAATTCAGCCACTGCAGGTCATGGACGATCCTCAGCAACTTCCCGTCCTGTTTAAAGACCGCGAAGATTGGGCTAGAGTAGCTCGATGTGGACTGCTCGTACAAACCTGTTCTAACGCGCTCCCGGACCAGCTCCAGAAAGGGCTCCCGCACGGTCCGAGGGATCGGAATTGGCTTGATTTGCCAGGGTTCGTGCGGCACCGTGGGAATTACGTAAGGGTTGCCGATCTCTCTTTTCAACAATCCGCGCTCGTCCAGCCCGAAGGCGAGGGCCTTCTTGCAAAGCACCAATACCAATGCCAGCAAATCCTTCTCCTCCGCACTCAACCACCCCGCCGGCCCAAAGTTAAGCGCCTCAATCCTTTCATCCGTGATCCGTGCCGACCGGGTTACCCACCTCGACGTCTTCAATGGACTTACCCAGGGATCCCAAGACCAGATGATTGGTCTCAGGGGCCCGTTCAGCCCCTGCGGCATTGGTTTGTTCCAAGGCCGGACCTTTCGCGCCACAGGCTTATACCGCCCTGCGTTACACCTAACCATCCGCACGCGTCCGTCGTTGTTGTTGTGGATCCTGGCAACAATCAACCCGCGGCTTTTGCCTTTGCTCACAAGCGTGGCACTATGGTAGGGTTTTTGAAACGCGGTACCTCCCGGTGACGCATACCGAGGAAAAGAACTTACTTCTGCCACCCACGCCGTCAGCGTGCTTCCCTCCCCCCCTTGCTCCTCCCTGGTTGGCCGCCCGCGCGAGACCGGAGCCTGTCCTGCGCGGTTGCCGCGGTTGACTAGGCAAAATCCCCTGTGAGGCGGCCCTTGCAGCCGTTCCCCCCGTCGGATTCCGTCTCCTCGCCAGCCGCCGCCGACCGCACTCACTTCCCTTTCCCGTGGTCGGAGATCGTCGTCTCAAACTTGGCCCCGGACGCGTCCTCTACCGTCAGCGCCTCCGTCCCTTCCTCCTTGTTGAACGCCATCCGGGCCCGGAACCCAAACATAAATGGTCGACCCAAGATCACGTTGCCGCACTCAACCAAAAGGAATGACAGCGGCTTCCGGACCTTCGCAACCTCCACCTCCTCTCCTTCCACCACCCCGTCCACCCAACACTCACCACCGTTGAGCGCCCGCAATCCCATGGCGCACTTCCTCCGGACCAACCCCAACTCGTCCACCAATCTTGACGGAAGCAAGTTAACCATTGACCCGCTGTCCACCATTGCCCACACCTTCCAATCCGCAATCTTCATTGAGACGTAGGCAAGCGGGACCAACACGGCCTTGGGTGGGCACAACTCGCGTTCCCCCCCTTCCTCCGCCGCGTTCACGCGCTGCACCGTTGCCGGAACCCTGCCGCGCCTGTACTCCCTTAACGCCTGCACCATCTCTTTGACGACCACCGGAGAGACCGCGGCCAGCTCCCGTAGCGTGAGAGGGACCGGCATCTCGCTCCCCATCACCCGCCGCACCACTTCCGCGGCCTTCCTTCTCCCTCCGGAGCCAGCCGGCGGCATGTCGCCCGACGGTCCTTGCGCACCAGTCTTTGGGGCTTGAGTCTTCAGCCGCTCTTTCACGTCTACGTCCATCTTCTCTGACAAGATTCGCTTGTCCGCCGCCAATGCCCAAACGTCCGCCTCCACTTGCGGAGCTCGCCACGTGCTGGGCCCGGTGATGATTCCAAGCGACACCCAAGCGGCCCCTGCAGACTGCGCTCTCGCCCTGACCTGGTCCAATGGGGACGGGTGGTCGGGCCCGAAACTTACCGGCTCACCCGTCGGAAATATGAAAGTCAATCCGGACGCGCGGACCAATCCCTCGTCCATATCCCTTGTCAACTCCGCGCAACCCAACCGCCAATGTCTCCTGTCGCCACAATATGTGCAGTTTTGGGCCAGGAACCCTCCCAAGGGTCCGCTACCAGGCCAAAGACTCCCCACCACGTGGGGCGGCTCATCGCGCCGACAAGGCGGGGGCGGAGCCGTTGACTGGATTTTTGGCTGGACCGTGGGCTGCGCTGCGGGCTGCGCCGTTACCCAATTGAGTAGTATCCGCAGATCCTTCAACATGTCCGTCATCTCATTCACCGGTACCTCCATTGTACCCAGCCGACTTGTTGTGGATGGGCCTGCGTGTAGTTCCTGCGTCGGAGGCGGGGCTGAGGAAGCCGCTGGTCTCTTCGAGGCTGACAGGAACGCCCTAGCTGTGTCCTCAATCAGTTCCTCCAGATCAATCTGGCTCTCTACTGCCCCGTTGATTGCTCTCAGGTCCGGGAGAAGGATGACACTCTGGTCCACCGACCGCGATACCATCCCGTGCTTGAAGAGGTGCCGCTGAACCCGCGCGCGAAGTTGTGGCGCAAGCCCACCCAAGAACGCCCGTTTCATTGCTCCCATCTGACCCCCCACCACCTGGTTCTTTGCTAAATAACTATAGATACGGTCAAACAGAGATTTGTACTTGGACAAATTGTTCCGCGTCCGCACTCCACCTTGCGAGATTGCATCCGCCGCCGCCCGCTTGAAATCCGTTTCCCGGAAGAGGGGTTCTCGCTTTCCCCACCTTGCCATCATCTCGCCCCGGAGCCTAGTCCAGTCCCAAGCCTTGTAACCAGCCATATTCTCCACATCCCGCAGCTTACTTTTGTCCGTGATGAAGAGAACGACAGTGCGGACCTTGTCCTTGCCCGTCGCGTTTTCGGAGTCCGCAATATCCTTGAACCTCGCAAGAAAACGCCCGATATCGGCAGTGTTGAACCAAAGATGGGGAAATTTCTGCGGCCTAAGCCATACCCGCCGTGGGGCCTTGGCCGCCTCTGAAGGCTCCAACCGAGGGGGGTCAAAGCCGCCGGTCCAAGTGGTTGGAGGTGGGGGAGGTGTTGGTCCGCCAACTCCCGCCCAGGGGGGGGAAATGGGGGCGGATTGGTCAATCCTGGAGTAGTTGTTGGCAACATCGCGTACGCTATCTTCGAGAGACTGAGAAAAAAGGTGACTTCCCAGCCAGACCCCCAGATGTGGAAACTTAAAAAGAGTTACCTTTGCAAGTTGTCCTGAGTTCCGGAAGTTATTGGTCTAGCGTCTGTAAGATGATTGGGCGCAATGAGTTTTAAAGAAGAGAGAGTGATAATATGATGAAATTCCTTCCTTCCCCTTCCGTAAGGTGATGATGATCCTCCCCAACCTGGAGTTGAGGGTGAGGTCTTGAGTCCCCCCCCTCAACCCTAGCCTAAGTACAACCACAAACAACAAGAACAAGTGATGAAATACAACCCTAAGCTGCAGAACCCTAGCCCAATCCTATCCCTCCATCCCTCGCCATTACCCGCGCCCTTTGGTATTAACGTAGCCCGGTTTGTCCTTCTCATGGCGCGTCCCTCTGCCACGCCCTACTCGGAGCCCCCCGTGTTTCCGTCCGCGCCGTCTGCGGATCCCGCGATCCGCGGGTTGGCCCACGCTTATGCCCGCGCGGGCCTCAGCAGCGCGTATAGCCCATGATTGCCCTGCCCTCGCCTTCCGGACTAGCCACCCGCAAGCTTGATCAGGCCGGCTCCATCACTTGGTCCGCTTCTTCTGGGCGGGTTGCGGTCCGGCGCCGCCTAAGGTAGGCCCGACCCATACCTGGTGCTGAGCCCTGCAGCCCCTACTGCTGAACCCGCAGCGGCTGCTGCTGAGCCCGCAGCAGGCACTGCTGAGACCGGGCGCACGCCAGATGCTGAGCCCAACCTACCCAACTGCTGAGCGCGCAGCCCGCAACGCAGCTCTCAATCCGGGGTTTTAAATACAACACCACAACGCCGCATTCGATGCTGAGCCCAAACCGTCCACCAGGTGTGGAGCCAAACAGCGGCTGCTGATGATCCAGCAGCTGCCGCTGCTGAGCACTCCGCATACCCTAGTGCTGAGCCCATGTGCCCCCAATGCTGAGCGCGCAGCCGCGACGCAGTTCCCAATCCGTGTCTATAAATTGACACCACATCCCCCCCCAACTTGAGTTCTGTCCCCAGAAGTTTCCCATTGCTTCGCCATACCACCACCTCTGCTACTTCCACTCCACCCCCACCACTTCCCACTACCACCTTCCCCGTCTCCCTCCTGTCCATTGCCATCATGCTCCCTTGTGAGTTCTGCGCCCGGAACGGGCACGCGTGTTTGATAATCCCCGGTCGACGCGCCTGTGTAGCTTGCCGTTGCGGTCATCGTTGCTGCTCGCTTAGCGACAGCATCCCTCAAGCTCCCCCCCAATCCGGCTCTTGCCCCAGGCCGCGCAAGAGGGCTCTTCCGGACCCGTTTGTGGTTTTGGACGACAAGTCAATCTTGGAAGGCTTGTGGACACCACCCGGTTCACCTCCATCCTGCCGCCCCCAAGCTCCGTCACCCACCGCTTCACACGTGAGCCGCAACTTGGCATCACCCCTCCGCCGGGCTGGACCTCCGCAACAGGGCAAATACAAAACTTTGGAGGAATGGCGTGCGGCGACCCGCGCTTGGGCCGCTGCTGTTGGCGTGAACTGAACAGTACTGGACCCAAGACTCTCTGGAAGACCCGCGGCCGCGCCAGCACCTCCTCCTCCTACTCCACGACCGCCAACACCGCCCGCCCCACCAGCGGACTTGGATGAGAGGCCTACAACCCCCAACGCTCCTCCGCCTCCGTCACCAATTGTCGTCCTGTCATCACCTCCAGCTGGACCAAGCCCCCCTGTTGGTTCCCCGGAGGCCCCATCTTCACCGGCCGCTCCTCCCCCCAGCCCTCCTGAGATCCCGGAGATTCTGATTGTAATGGCGCTCCCGGCGGCTGGCTTTGAAGCTTTCCCGGAAAGGTCAACCACAATGCTCCGGAATTTCCTCGCAATCCCCTGCGCACAATCCTTGGAATCCCGGCGCAAACTCCTGGCGTCTTTCCGGGCTTTACTAGCGGCTTCGAGGGCGGAAATGGAGGAAATTATGAAGATGGCTTAGGCGCATTGCCCCCCCTTTTCCCCTTCTTCCTTTCTTCTTCTTCTTCTCTTCTTGTCGCTTGTACCGCGCTTCCCATTTTCTGTTAAGAAAATACATGTCTCTGCGTGAGGTCCGAACCTTCTGAGAAAAAGTGCGCGGCCGCGCTTTGTGAGACTGAGCTTGAGATTGAGTCCGCGCCCGCCCGCTTGCTTTGTGAGCAACCGTAAGTGGCTAGCCGTTCCAAAAGAGGCACCTGGACTGCCCCAGACAAACTGCCACACAGTTCCCCGTACCCTTCCTGTAACAAACACAACAACCAAAACACCAGCGCGCGCCACCGTAAGGGAAGAGAGAGAGAGAGAGTAGGAGAACGGACATTCTGGGGGGTCTAGTTGTCCCGGCTGTGAACCGGCTAGAGCACCACCTCACCAAATCAAGCTTAGTCCCATACCAACCACCCATCCTTGAGATATCCTGAGAGAAAGAAAAAGAGAAAAAGAAACCAACAGAGAAGAAAAATAGAAAAGAACCCCTTTTTTTTTCTTTTTTTTTTTTGCGCAACACCCGTAGACCGCCCACAAATTGCTCTTTGTCCCGCTTCCCCAATCCGCGGGATTGCCCACGCGTCCTGGTTCCGCGGGGCTTGTCCTTGCGTTTACAGACCCGGCTTCGTGCCGTGCCCGCGTTTCCTGCAAAAACCCCAAGCCAGAAAAGACCCCACAATCCAGATAAGAAAGAAAACATAGAGAAACAAACATTCTGGGGTGTCTAGTTGTTCCGGCTGTGAACCGGCTAGAGCACCCCCTCACCAAATCAAAACTTATCCCCTAACCCCTCTACCTCCCCCTCCACCTTGGCCACTGTCCCCGGCTGGTCGCAACCGCCTACTCTGTTGCAACGGCACGGCCTCCGCTTCTCCGCCCAAAGACAAATCCCCAGATTGCATTCCTACACCATTGCCGCGCTCCACACTCCCCTTGTCAGATCCTTCACCCCCTTCCGCCGTCTTTTCAAACGAGGTAGATCCTTGTGCAAAGAAGCGCTTGACATGCAAAGCCGCCGCCTTCCATTTCAGCGGAGTACCGTCTAATTCCTCCAACTGATAGATGCCACCCTCGAACTTGGACGACACGCGGAAAGGGCCGTTCCACCGGTTAGCAAACAACTTCCCTCACTGAGACTCCAGAATTTGGTTGTAAAGGAGCACCAAATCCCCCTTCCGCAAGGGATCCCAGAGACGATGCGAGCAGCGCTTGTCCCAATAGCGCACCAATGCCGTCCGAGTCTTCCTTAGCCAGTCCGCGGCATTTGCAAGCATTCCGTCCCGTCAAAGGAGCTGTTTGGCGCAAGCCTCAAGCAATTCGGCAGAAGTCTTCGCCTTCCACCAGTCAACCCCCAGGAATGTCTCCAACTCAATGTCCACTGGAAGCACGGGGCGCTGCCCGAAAAGTAACTCGTACGGCAAGTAGCCTGTTGACTGCTTCACCAAAATCCAATCCGCAAACAGAACCATTGGAAGGTTCTCCTGCCAGTGCTTACCATCCTCCCCGCACATCTTGACCAGGGCGTCCTTGATTGGCTGATGCCCGCGTTTGATCATGCCGGCCCCCTTGGGATAGTACTCCGTTACTCGGCCAAACTTGGCTCCGCAAATCTTCACCAACTTGACCAAACTGCCGCAAAACTCAGCCCCTCCGTCCACTGTGACCAGACAAAGCAACCCGTACCGCGCGAACCAGTCTTCCTCCAGGAATAGAGCAACTTTTTCCGCCAAGAGTTTGACCAACAGACGCGCTTCCACCCAACCGGACAGGTTGTCCCGCGCAACGAGCAGATAGGCAAACTTACCGGCCTTGATGTGGACAACATCAAGCAAGACTCGTCCAAAGAGGGCGTCTTCCACTGTGGGGTTTACGACTTCCTTGGGCAGTCTCGCGCTCCGCCGTTGACAGGCTTTGCAGGACGCCAGCCATTCCCACACCGCACGCACTACCCCCGGCCACCAGAACTGCTCTTTGACCCGCCTCCGCATCTTGACCTCTCCTTGATGACCAAGATTGTTGTGAAGGCTCCGGAGGATAGCTTCCTGATCCGCTCTTGAAGTGGTAACCACAAGAGGAACCGGAGTCTTCCGCCGCCAAAGCTGCCCCTCCTGTACGTAGAAATTCCCCGCCTTCCGCTTTTCCCATCGCATGTCCCTCTCCGTAGCTCCATTGGGAAAGCAAAGGTCCCACAAGTAGTCACAAAGGATTGCGTACCGCCCGGTCTGCCGGAGCAGCAGTTGAACGCCTGCCTCCACAACCCCTACCTTGACAACTGGGGCCTCCACATTGAGCAGTTCCGCGTCCTTGAATGGGTTGTCCCTTGGATACCGCGACAACGCGTCTGGCATAGTGAACGCTTTCCCCAGAACATGAACAACAGCAAAGGAGAAAAGTTGGAGAAACGCCACCCACCTGGTCATGGGAGCGTTGGGCAACGCCGGGGAATTGATCATCCGCCCCAGCGCCTCTGCGTCCACCAAAAGCTCAAAATGGACCCCCCACAAAAGATACTGGAGCCGCCGCACAATCTTGGTGACCCCGCACAACTCCAACTTCAGCTGGGAGTACCGGCTTTCCGTCGGAGTGAAGGTGACTGACTTGTAAAGTACCGGCCTATCCTTGCCGTCATCCTCTTGAGTGAGAACCCCCCCCACGCCGAATTTGCTGGAATCAACCGCTAGCCTAATTCCTCCTGCGTTGTAGTTGAGATTGCGGAGCACAATGTCATGTCCCACAATCTCCTTGAGCTTCCGGAACGCGCAATCACATTCTTCCCCCCACTTCCACTCCGCGCCTTTCTGTGTTAGTGATTGGAGCGGGCTTGCCACCTCCGCAAACCTCTTGATGAACATACGGACATAGCTACATAATCCCAAGAACTGAAGGATATGCAACACCGTCTGCGGGGTCGGCCATTTGAGGACCTTGTTCTGCTTTTTCTCTGCAATGCGCCGGCCATTGGAAGCAACAACATGGCCAAGGACTTCAATCTCCGGGACAAAAACCGCCAACTTCTTCCCTGACACCGTCAGTCCTGCCTCCTCAATGCAAAACAGGATGCGTTCCAATGTCTGCGCATATTCCCACACAAAACGTTGGATGCCGGGAACTTCAACCAGCTCCGCTCCCCCGTAATTGGATTTTGGACCTTTGATGCCCGCGTTGTCAATGAAGATTTGGACTCCCTCCGGAAGATCATCCTTCAGGATCCAAGCCATTTGCGCCTGGTACACCGCCACGGAATTGGTCGCGCCTTGCGGGAGCCGAGTCAGCTGCATTCTTCCCAACCCAGTCTCAAATGCCATTAGAGGCCGCGAGCGAGGATCCAACTCGCGCTGGTCGTATCCCCCCATCACATCCACTAAACCGTAACAAGTGCGCCCCGCCATTGACTCAAGGAACTCGTCAACGCAAGGGGGCCTTCCTGCGTCCCGGATCGTAAAGGAGTTGAGCCGCTGTAAATCATGAACAATCCTCAACAACTTTCCGTCCTGCTTAACCACCGCAAAGATTGGGCTGGAGTAACTAGACGTTGACTGTTTGTAAAGGCCAGTCTTCACCTGCTCCTGCACCAACTCCAGAAACTGCTCCCAGACCGCCCGCGGTATCGGAATTGGCTTGATCTGCCACGGCTTGTGATTGAAAGTGGGGATGACATAGGGGTCGCCAATATTGTTTTTCAGGAGCCCCTGCTCTTCTGGTCCGAACGCGAGCGCTCTTTCCCAAAGAACCAGAACCAAAATCAGCAACTCACGCTCCTCCGTACTCAACCATCCCATTGGGCCAAAGTTGAAAGCTGCAATCCGCTCCTCCGTGATCCGCGCCAAGCTATTAACCCACCCCAAAGACTTAATCGGTGTGACCCAAGGGTCCCGCGACCAAGTGATTGGTCGAAGTGGTCCCTTCAGTTCCTGGGGCATTGGCTCATTCCTCCATCGGACCTTCTGTGACACCGGCTTGTACTTGCCTGCGTTGCACCGCATCATCCACACGCATCCTTTGCTGTAAGTCCTGCACAGAACGGAACCGCGGCTTTTGCCTTTGCTCACGAGTGTGGCACAATGATAGGGTTTTTGAAGCGTAGTACCCTTGGGCCATGCATACTGAGAAAAGGGACTTCCTTCTGCAAAATGCGCGCCCTGCACTTTCCTTCCTCCCCGTCCCTGCTCCTCATTAGTCGACCGCCCGCGCGAAACCGGAGCTTGTTCCACGCAGTCTCCTTGGTCGACTAGAAAAAATCCTCCAAAGGTTGCCCGTCGCATACCAACTCCGTGTCTGCTTCCTCCTCATACTCCAACACTCTCCTCCGCTTCCCTTGCCTGTGATCGCAGATAGCCGTCTCAAACCTTCCGCCGGACAAATCCTCCACCGTCAACGCCTCCGTTCCGGCCTCCGGATCGAAAACCAAACATGAATGGCCTCCCCAAAATCACATCCCCACAATCAAACAAAAGAAAAGAAAGGGGCCTGCGGACCCTTGCAACCTCAACCTCCTCCTCCTTGACTACTCCATCCAAACAACACTCCCCTCCATTAAGCGCGCGGAGACCCATCGCGCATTTCTGCCAAACTAACCCCAAATCATTCACCATCTGCAATGGCAGCAGGTTCACCATTGAACCGCTGTCCACCATAGCCCACACCTTCCTTCCCGCTATGACCATCGGAACGTAAGAAAGCGGAGTCAAAACCAATTTTGACTCGCACTCCCTGCGCCACGTGAACCCGCTGCACCATCTGAGGTACCCGGCCCTGACCGCAATCCCGCAACGCCTGAACCATCTCGTCTACCACCACCAGAGACACGGCCGCCAGTTCCCGCAAGGTCAGCGGAACCGGGGTCTCATTACCCATCACCCTTTGCACAATGTCCGCCGCTTTCTTCTTCCCTACAGGGTTTGCTGCCGGCGCCTTGGTTCCAGGCCCGCGCGCGGCCGGTTTTGGAATGGCCAATGGGGGTTGCTCCTTTGCATCCACCTCCATTTTATCGGAGACTGCCACCTTTTCTTCCATTGCCACTACCCTTACCTCAGCTTCCACCCGAGGTGGTTGCCACAATCCGGGACTGGTAACAATGCCCAGTGACGCTTGCGCCATTGTTCCTGCCTCCTGACCCCGTGTGTGCACTTGCTGCATTGCGGTCAGCTGGCTTGGCTCCATTGGAATCTGTTCCCCCGTCGGAAACATGTACCCCATCCCCGCCGTTTGAACCAATCCCACGCTGAGATCCTTTGTAAGCTCCTCGCACGCCAATTGCCAATGACCGTTTGCCCCGCAGGACGAGCACCCCCTCAGCACAAAGGTACCAGGCGGCCGAAACCCCTCCACCATGTGAGGTGGAGGCCCTCGCGGCTGCTGCTGGCCCATACGGCTCATGCAGATCTTCAGATCCTTCATTAGTTCCGTCAATTCGCTTACCGGAGGGGCGGGCGCGGGTTGAGGAACCAGAGCACGCGTGGAAGTAGGTGGAACTGGGGCCGGAAATTGCACTGGAGCCGGAACCTGGGGGGCGGATTTCTTTGGTCCCGCTGGGAAGGACTTAGCAGTGTCCTCAATAAGCTCCTCCAAGTTGAGCTCACTCTCCACAGCCCAGCAAATGACAGCCAACTCCGGAAGGAGCGCAATGCTCCTGTCCAGTGACCGCTTTACCAAGTTGTGATTGTAAAGATGCCGCTGCACCCTTGCCCGGAGTTGAGCGCCTAAACCGCCCAGAAACGCGCCTTTCATGGCCCCGTCTGTCCCGCCACCACCTCGTTCTTTGACAAGTACCAATAGATCCAATCAAATGTCAAGGTGTACTCCGCCAGCTCCACCTGCGTTCTGACTCCTCCGCGCGGGCTCGCCTCCGAGGCCACGCAGTCAAAATTGCTTTCCCGGAACCAAGGTTTGCCCCTACCCCACCGCGTTAGGATCTCCGCCTTCAGTTTTGGCCAATCTTGATTCTCGTAGCCTTCCATTTCCTCCACATCCCGGAGCTTCTCTTCGTCCATAATGAACAGGACAACCAGCCGGGCCTTATCAGCGTCCGACGCACCTTTGGCATCTGCAATACCTTTGTATCTCAAGATAAATTGCTCCACATCCGCGGTGTTGAATTGGATGTGAGGGTAGTCGCGCGGCCTGATGCCAACCGGACGGGTGGGTTCATGGTCACTGGAGACCGATGGGGGAATGGCGTAGCTTGTCCTGGGTTGAGCGGAGGGAGGGGGAGGAGGAGGGATGGAAGACAAGAGTGGGGTCGGAGAAGCAGACCCGGAGACGGAAGGAGAAGGAGAAGAAGAAGAAGGAGCCACTGTAGGGAGGTATGAATAGGACATTGCGCCCAGTTACCTTTGAAAGACAAGAAACGGAAGGTTTATTCCCGGCCAGACCCCCAGATGTTGAAAGAATAAAGCTTATCCCCCTATAATTGTCCCAAGGTTTGGAAGTTAACAGTTCCCTGCGTTTGAAAGGAGATGAGGATGTCCGAAGTTGCACTTAAATAAGAAATAGAGATAAGGAGATAAGAGATAAAGAAAAGTAGAGAGAGAGAGAAATTGCCAATCCTTCAATCCTAAGAACTTTCCACCTGGATGTGTATCCGGTATGAGTTCCTTTAATCTCTTGGTGAGATGAGTGATTCAGCCTGATGATGTGATGTGATTCTTCCTCTTCTGCATTGATCCATCCTCCATCCCCCTCTAACCCAGAGTTGAGAGTGAGGATAAGTCCTCCCTCTCAACCCTAACCTAAGTACACGCGCAAATAACAGTATGACAACAAAACAGAAAACAATCCCAAGACAGAAACCCTAGCCTCCTCTCCCCACCTCCTCCGTACCAAACTCCCCCCATCGTCCGTACGCCGTTCCGTTCATCCAGTTTGTCCTTCTCATGACGCGGTCCTTGCAACGCGCCCTACTTGGAGCCCCCCGCGCCTGTCCATATCCGCTTGTCCGCGCCCGTTGTGGGTGTTTGGTAATATCCGGCATGATCCGCGCGCTTGCGCACGCGCTTCATCCGTTCCTTCATAGCCCGCGGATTGCTCCGCCCCTACGTATCCAAACCAGCGCGCCCGCAAACCTAGTCAAGCGCACTATCTTCCGAATCCGATCTCCGGGGCGGATCTCTGCCCACGCCGCATTCAATGCTGATCCCGACCCGTCCACCAGGTGCGGAGCCAAACAGCGGCTGCTGCTGATCCAGAAGCTGCCGCTGCTGAGCACTCCACATACCCTAGTGCTGAGCCCGCGTGCCCCCAATGCTGAGCGCGCAGCCGCGATGCAGTTCCCAATCCGTGTCTATAAATTGACACCACACCGGAAATGGACCACCTTTGGTGCTTTGGTGCAACCGCCTTTGTACATGTTCCGGTGGAGATGAGGCAACATTTGGAGGCAAGAGCTGTTGAGGGAGTGGGAGTTGCGTACCTGGAGCGGTCAAAAGGCTGGCTATTCTGGCTGCTGGCAGAAGGCCATTTCACCCAATTGGCCATGGTGCGGTTTCCCAAACAACTGTCAACTAAAAGCCACGGCTCCCCAGCTGCGGACAAGAACAACAATACAAAATCCCCACCAGCCAAGCCATCCAAAAACAACAAGGTCTCCATTGCCAATGCCTTGCGGCTTGGCAACTTCACAAGGGAGCATCTGTTTGACAAGAAGGAACAGGTGATTGACCAGATCCTGGCAACCTGCAAGTTCTATAATGTGAGCGTCCCAAAGAACTTTGTTGCAGTGATGAAGTCAAAGGACTGGAAGCATTGGCAAGTGGCAATTGATGATGAGCTGAAGAAGCTGGAGGAGATGGGGGTATGGGAGGTTTGTTTCCTCCCGGAGGGCAAGGTTGCGCTGGACTTCAGGTGGGTGTTTGCACTGAAGAAGGCCTTTTGACAGGACAAGGACATCTAAAAAGCAAGATGTTTTTCAAAGGGATACAAGCAGGTGGAAGGTGTTGATTTTGTTGAGAAGTTTGCCCCAATGGCAACATTTGCCTCCCTGAGGCTACTACTGACCATGGCGGCCAAGCTGAACTGGTCTATCCATAGCTTTGAATTTGTAGCAGTGTATCTGAACTTGGCAATTTACAAGGAGGTGTGGGTCAAGCCGCCACCTGGAATGTGAATCCCAAAGGGTCACTACCTCCAATTAAAGAAGGCACTGTACAGGAACAGACAGGTGGCCGGGTGCTGGTGGCTACATCTGAAGGACCTGCTCATACGTTTGGGATACACCCCATTGCAATACAACGGCTTGCTCTATGTGCTGAACCAAAGTGATTGGAATGGGGTGATTTGGATCCATTTAGACAATGGGGTTGTCACTGCCTCCAATATAGACACCCTCAAGAAGCTAGAGGCCAATCTGCGCAATACGCTCCGGATCAAGTGGTCCAAGGGCATCAATTGCATTGTTGGTGTTAGGACTGAGCATGAGAACCAAGGGTTCATCCTCTCCCAACAAAAGCTGACCAAAGCAATCCTGAAGGAGCACTGGGATCATACCACCACGCACATGATGCCACTGCCAGCCAACTACCACCCAGTGAGTAACACTTCAATGACACCCCTGCAGAAAGATGTCTACCTATCTCTTGTTGGGGCCCTGAGCTACCTGGTAGTAGGCACCAGGCCTGAACTTGCATATGCAGTGAAATTACTGTCATGCTTCATAACTAACCCCAAACAGTCCCACTGAAAACGACTGTACCACTTAATTGGGTACCTTGCACACTCATGGAAGAAGCAGCTGTGCCTGTTCCCAACAGATGACAGCCACTCCCTAAAGGGGTATTGTGATGCATTGTGGGGGGGTGAAGCCTCCTGCTTAACACGTGGGATTCTAGTGTCTTTACTTAACTTCCCAATCATATGGGTATCCAGAAGACAGTTTTTCATAGCTGTGTCAACTTGCCACGCCAAGTAAATGGCGCTTGAGGTTGTGACAAGACAGGTTCTGTGGATCAGGCACCTGATCACCAACATACTCAGGTTGGAATACGTAGGCTACCTTTTCTGCAACAACAAGGACGCAGTAAAGATTGCTGCAGAAAATGTGGCAAACAAATGCACATTCCACACCAACAGAGACTTTCACATAACCAACAACGCACTGTAAAAAGGACAGACAACACTGCTCTAGGTACCTTCAGAGGAACAGGTTGTGGAAATCCTGACCAAGCAGGTAAGCCAACCAGTTTTTGAGCATATGTGTGAGCAGCTGGGTTTGATGTGAGGGATAGTTCATTATCTCCCATTTTCCCTCTCAGCAATTTACTCCCTTTCCTGTGAGCCATTTGTTTTTCCATAGTTGTAACTACTGTAACCCACCTGAGCCGCAAGAGTCTAATTTGCATGTTTGAGGGGGGCTGTGTTGTAACCACATTGGGTTACATATGCAAAACACTTGGCCATGCATAAAGCATACTATATAATAACAAGCAATGGAACACCATAGTGAAGAATGCTATGGGCTTTACCACTCATCACTCCAACATTCTCTACTTCTCTACTATATACTAAAAAGATTGGGTCCTGCACCCCCAATAAATATTGGTGTCATTTGCCTTGGTTGGGAGGAACCTGTTCATTTCCCAGAATTGGGTGTGCATGCTTTGCATCTGACTGTTGATTTTTTTTCAATGTATTTTTTTTGGAGTGTCTGATTTTTTTTCCTCCATGTGAAAATAGAAATTTCTGCTTTTTTATGTAGTTTTTTTTCTGCAGGTGTCCGTTTTTCTTTTCAATACATGTGAATATATCTCAATGGTTTTTTTTTTGAATTAAACTTTTTTTTGTTTTCTTTCTGAGTGTCTGTTTTTTTCCCTCCATGTGAATATACATTTATCTGCTTTTTGAATCTAATTATTTTTTATGGTGTGCGCTTTTGTTTTCACTCCATGTGCATATACATATTTCTGCATGTATGTACTTATACATAAGTTTGGGTACACTTTTTTTCCCCAGTATATATATCACACAACTCCATGCATAATCTGCATGTACTTGTACAACATACGGTGTATGCCTGCTTTTTTTTTTTACAAGTATTGCACACACCCACATACAAACATACAACACCTTTGGTGTAATAGGGGGATGTAACCAATAGGAACACCTTCAGTGTAACATCAAGGAGCTGCAAGGTATGTAACAGACAACATTGTAACACGGGGGATGTGACCAGGGAGAATACCTTCAGTGCAATATCAATGAGCTGAAAGATATGTAAGATATGTTACAGACAACATTGTAACATGGGGATGTAACCAAGGAGATCAACTTCAATGCAACATCAAACAGCTTGGGTGTGATTTTTTCTGCATAAATAACACCTGCTATTGCATTTCCTCATCTTGACACACCACAAGCTACATTTTTTATATCCTTGATTCCTCTGCATAAAACAACCATGAGTCATTTTCCAAATCTACATAGAAGAAAATCTTCAGTTCCTTTCATGGTGCTTCAAAATGAATCAAACCACTC
The DNA here is from genome assembly GCA_025617555.3 of Puccinia polysora. Classification (NCBI taxonomy): domain Eukaryota; kingdom Fungi; phylum Basidiomycota; class Pucciniomycetes; order Pucciniales; family Pucciniaceae; genus Puccinia; species Puccinia polysora. The sequence continues at coordinate 969,784 of CM062615.1, read as the reverse complement.
AAATCCTCATTGTATTATTCACAATTATTATTACCATCACTTGAGAAGTCCAACCACATATGATCATCCTGATCTTAATCATCAATTATTTCTCAACCCCCAAATCATGAGTCTGTTATAGTTTGATCACCATCCAGAAACTATTCTGTTTCCAATCATCCTCAAAATAGAAGTCTGATACCCAATCACAGGTCCACACATTCTCAGTAGTGGATCCGTCATCCATCTCATCAGTTAAATGGCCAAAATTTTCCATACAAACTCCAGATGTAGTAACACAGGTTTGAAAATCAAAACCCATGAATGGAATATTTGGATTGAAAATGGGAAGGAAACATTTTATAGTATTCCAGGGAGAGGCCTACCTCATGCTCACATCTTGGTAATTCCTTACCATGATCACCAACCAAGAACATCTTAATGAATTGGCATGATTGTTTGTGCAGAGCTAACTGATCAATTCACACAGCCAAACAAATTTCAAGAAATCAAAAGAAACATGATAACTGTCACATGTGGTACTTCAAAAATGAAAGAAGCTTACATCTATGATGGCAAACGCAAGGAGAAATAACCCAAAGCCTTCTATCCCAAAACAATTGTGATTGTAAGCAGTTTTCCAATATATAGAATATTACAGAATGGACCTACAATCTCACTGAGAAGAAATCATAAGAAGTTCCTCATTGATAATTTGTGGTTTGTTACTTAAAATCCTTACCTTTTGGCAAAGCACAAATGCCGCATAAATTTGAAGATATGTGAAGTTGTCTTGGATGTTCAATAGATCTACAAATAAAATTTTAAGGGCCATGATTGTGTGAAGACTTGGATAAAAAAGACTATGTTAGGTATTAAAGATGGGAAGCTCCTCCAGAGGCATGTTGGAGAGTTTTTTCATTCAAATTGGTTTCTATCCCACCTTCATTGTCAGTAAAAACAGTTATTCCAAGTATAGAAGACACCAGAATGGACCAATTTTTTCACTGAGGAGGAATCATAAAAACCTTTTCATTTATGACTACTTTGGGGTTCCTCACAATCCTTAGATTTTTGAAAATTAACAATACCACATCAATTCAGAGATATGTGAAGGAATAATGGCTGTTAAATACCTCTACAAGCAAATTCATAAGGGCTATACTATTATTAATGTTGATTTTGATGCAAATTTGCCTTAAATAGACTAATTTAGGGATACACAAGATGAGTAGGTCCTCCAGAGACACGTATCAGGGTTTTTAATTCAAAGATTTTGCTACTTTACCTTCTGTTTTAAGGCTGAATAGCCATCTTCCTGTCCAAAAAAAGGTTTTATTTGAACAAGATGAAGTCATGAATGAAGTTATTCCAAGCTCAAAAAAAGTAAAAAATATTCTTACACAACAATTCAAAATAAATGCAACTGATAGTTTTGCAATTACTATGGAATATTTAGACTTTTCATCATATTTCACATTTCATCCACTCAGAAAAGATTTCAGTAACTGTGAGATTGGATATTGAATCAGCAGAATTTATACAATTCAACATGCAGATTAAGAAAGTTAGGTTCTCATATTTTTTTGTAATAATTCTTTTTGTGCTAATTCATTCAATAACTTAAAGCAAGTCAGAAGAACTTCTTATGTTTTTTTTTCAGAGATAAAGGTTATCCAAGCTTTTACTTGAGCAAAATCATCATATAGAAGCAAAAATGCAAAGTTTTGATGAGGAGATTCACTGTCTCAAGCCAAGAAAGTTGTTTTGAATTCTATTGGCACTTGTCCTTCCAGAAATTCCACCTTTACCATGGAATTTATTCTTAAATTTCATGTTGGAGGCTTTAGCTCATTCTTGAATCACAGATCAAAGGGTCCTAAAAAAAATCAGATGAATCAACTAAATCATATTCCAAAAACACAGAACAAAAATTTGAAACACGTTTACTGATTATCCAAAATGTGATAAAACAGTAGAGGTCAAAAGAATAAACAGGAAATGAATTCTTGAATAAGAAAAAATGGCGCTATAAATGAATCATATTTTAAAAAGATTAATCTTCTTGATAATAGAAAGAGGAATATATTTGAGCTCAGATTAAATTGATGCAATTCATCTCAGCCCTCTTAATTATTTATTGATGATCCTGGTGGGTGAGATGAAGAACCTATGACTCATAAGCATACTCTTTAGTCAGTTGACAGAATCCTTCAAGACCTAATGGTTTGTGATTTACCTTTTTGAGGCAAATTAAGAACTCATGGTGGTGATTTTGGGAAAATTCTACCTGTTTCTCAAAAGTGTACATATCATAAAATATTTAATGAAATTTTGGAGAATTCTACCATGGTTCTCTTAAGGAGAACACTCAAAATTTCCATCAAAAAGGGTCTACTAATTCATTTTTTCCCCAAAGGTTTCTCCTCATAACTAAAAAATCAAAACTTCAGAAAATTTCAAATATCAGTATTTATCTTCAAGATCAAGCCTTCACCCATGGGCAGTTACATGTTTCTATTTTTTCAAGATCAATCATTTGCCCATGGGCAATCATATGTTGAATTTTCAAGGTTTTGAACCAAAAGTTCAATGTGGGTATTGGTTGAAAAAAAAACCAAAAAACATATCTCATCTTAAGCTTAAAACACGGTTTACCATGAGGTATGGAACACTATCCAGAAATAAAATCAAATGCCAAGATTTCCATTATATATACTTTTTTTGAATTGCTTGACCATTGAAATACTCAGAAAAATTTATAATTTCATCATTTTATTTTTAATCCATCTCCAAGATTTTCAACTGGATTGAAATCATCTCAAATTTTTCTTATTTTTTCATGTCAATTTTTTTATTCAATTTTTTTACCATGAGGGGTTGAATTTTATCCATCACTGAGATCACATACAAAGATTTCAATTTTATTTAATTTTTTTAAAATGCTTATTGGTTGAAATACTTCAAAAATTGTTCACATCATTCTTATTTTATCCATTCCCCTCATTTTCCACTTGATTAAAATTATTTATTATTTAAAGAATATCATATTTGTTCCAACCATTCTCAAAATAGAGGACATAATTCTTTGATACAGAATCACACATCCACACATTCTCAGTAGTGGACCCATAATCCATCTCACCAGTTAAATGGCAAAAATTGTCCATACAAAATCCTGATATGGTAAAATAGGTTTGCAAAACCCATTGATGAAATATTTTGATTGAAAATGGGAAGAACTCATTTTATATTATTCCAGAATAGAGGTCTGCCTCATTCTCACATATTGGCAATTCTTTACCATGATCACAAACCAAGAACATATGAAGAAATTGACTCTGAAGAAATTGTAATTATTTTTTGTGCAGACAAATGATAAAATCAAAGAGAAAAACCATTTTCAAGCAGTGAAACAATGCATGACACCTGTCCCATGTGGTACTTCAAAAATGAAAGAAGCTTACATCTATGATGGCAAATGCAAGGAGAAATACCCCAAAGCCTTCTATCCTGAAACAATTGTGGGTGAAAGCCGTTTTCCAGCATATAAAAGATGCCAGAATTGACCTACCATTTCACTGAGGAGGAATAATGCAAAGTTCCTCATTGATAATTTGTGGTTTGTTACTTAAAATATTTACCTTTTGGCAAAGCACCAATGCCACATAAGCATGAAGATGTGTGAATGTATCTTGGCTGTTCAATACATCTACAAATACATTTTTAGGGGCCATGATTGTGTTAATGGTGATTTTGGTGCAGATTTGGATGAAATAGACCATTTTAGGGATTCAAGAGGTTAAGCTCCTTCAGAGGAATTTTTGGGAGTTTTTTCATTGAAATTTGTTTCTATCCAGACTTCATTGTCATTAAAAACAATTATTCAAAATATAGAAGAATCCAGAATGGAACTACAATTACACTGAGTAGGAATCATAAAAACTTTTGAATTGATAATTCCTGTGGGGTTTCTTACAATCCTTAAATTTTGGGAAAGTACCAATTCCACTTAAATGCAGAGATTTATGCAGGTATCTTGGTTTATAAATACTTACAAAAATAAATTTATAAGGGCTATGATATTTATAATTTTGATTTTGTTGCTTATTTGGATTATATTGCCTAATTTAGGGATTCAAGGGTGGGTAGGTGTTCCATAGACATATTGAAGATGTTTTTTTCAAAAATTCTTTGCTGCTACACCTTCTTTGTTAAGGCTGTATAGTCATCTTCTTTTCCAAATACAGTTGGAAATCTGGAGAATTGAGTCAGAAAATTGGCTGTAGTGTATTGCCCCAAATTTGGGAAATGGATTGAATAAAAAAATTGATATGAAAAAAGGGATGTTATTCAAATGTGGTAAATCTGAGGAATGTATTGAAAAAAAAATTAAATGAACAATTTCTCAAGTATTTCAACATATAAGCAATTAAAAAAAATGATTATCATTGAAATATCAGTATTTAATTTCAGTGATGGATGGCATTTAAAACCTCATGATAAAAAATGTTGTCAGTTTCAGATGAATTCCTGTTTCCAGGTTGCAACCACTTACTTTGTAAAATTTCTGGATCTACACCTTCAAAATTCAAACTATAACCTCCCATTGGTGGAAAATGGATCTTGAATATAAAGACAAACATTTGAAATTGTATAAAATTGTGATTTTTTTAGTTTTCAATGAGAATTCCAAATTGACTGGGAACTGTTTTCAAATCATTTTGAAAGGTAGAAAGCTTTCCTCTGGGTCAGAAATGAAGGTTGAATATGGAATATCCATCACTCTTCCTGAGGAATTGAGCATGCATATGAGTCTTAGGTGCTTTATCACATATTATCAAAGAAGCTATTTTGAGATATTAATACTTTTTGTAATGCTTTGATATTTTTGATTGATGTTAATATCTCATTTTTGAGGAATCTTGGATCTTTAATCCCAGATCAAATTAAACCTTCCACTGTGAATTTAAAGCAAGAATTTAATACTAAAAGTGGGTTTTCTGGCTGACCAAGTGCCAATAGCATTCTGAACAACTTCCTTAGTCCAAAAGGGTGGATATCCTCATTGCCTTATTTTTTTTTAAAAAAATGATAATTAACCTCAAGTAAGCCCATTGACAAATCTGCCTCTCTGAAAGTTGGATATGAAATTCTATTTACTTGATTTAGGTTTTCAAATGCAGTAGCACCAAAAGAGTTGTCCAACAACAAACTGAGAAACCACCTTTCTAAATCTGAAGGATGAACAATGTAAATTCACCCAATTGAACAACAACCTTGACAGTGCTTGTATTCTATTCTGAGTGAATTAAATTTGAAGTATTGTGGAAAGTCAGAATTTTTGATTCTCCTTTCAAAACCATTCATTGGATTTATTTTTAAATATTACATGAGCATAGTTTTTCCTTGGGTTAATCTTTGAAAAACTTCATCCAGGGCTTCATCTGGCTCAAAAAAAACAGTTGATGGTTAGGAAGATGAATATCAAGCCTATACCTGCAAATATCTTAAGATTCATTTGGGGCATTGGTAGTTTTATAAAAGATCAAGATTGTAAGGAACAACCCAGGAATTATGAATGAGGAAGTTTTTTTGATTCCTCCTCAGTGAAATGGTAGTTTGATTCTGGTGTTTTCTATGTATGGGATAACTGCTTTAACCATCAATTGTAAAGAACTTGTAGCAAATGTGGAATCACCAAGTGATTAAATGTTTTGCCCTTGTTACATGTGTTATCCTTGTTACATGTGTTTGAATTTTCACTGTTCAAAAAAAAAACGCTTGAACCAAGTGAGGAATTAGTGTTTACTACATGTTTTTTCAATGTCCTCTGTGACAGTCCTTGTTACATGTGTTATCCTTGGTTAAATGTGTTGTCCTTGGTTAAATGTGTTTTGCTTGGTTAAATGTGTTTTCCTTGGTTAAATGTGTTGTCCTTGGTTACAAGTGTTGTACTTGTTTACAAGTGTTTTCCTTGGTTACATGTGTTACCCTTGGTTATTTAAATTTTCAATGTTCAAAAAAAAAAGAAAAGAAAAGCTTGAACCAAGTGAGGAATGAGTGTTCATTACATGTGTTGTCAATACCCTCTGTTACATTCCTTGTTTCCTTGTCACATTTGTTGGCCTTGTTACATTCCTGTACTTTTTAAATTTGTTGGCCCTGTCACATGCATTGACCCTGTATGTGCGTGATAGTACAAAATAAACCTAATATATACATACAAAGAGGTAGTTGAAAATTATTAAAAAGGAATAAGCACCAACGTTGCATATGTACATACATCACACAAACCTAAATACATAAAAATGGGTTGTTGAAAAGTATTAAAACTTACAATCTATGTAAACGTATTAGTTTGTGTTTGAATTTCTTTTGAAAAAAGCGGACTGAAAAAAAAAGTAGGCAGAAAAAAAAATACAGAGAAAAAAAAGCAAACCAAGAAAAAAAAAAGCAAACCCAAAAAAAGAGGAATGAACTGGATGCAAGAGGTGCAGCATGAATTTACTTTGAAAAAAGCGGACTGAAAAAAAAAGTAAGCAGAAAAAAAATACAGAGAAAAAAAATTGACTTAAAAAAAAGCAAACAGAGAAAACAAAAAAAGCTGACAGAGAAAAAAAAAGTGAACAGAGAAAAAAACCCAGCTAAAAAAAAGGAAACCAAAAAAAAGAGGACTGAACTGGATGCAAGAGGTGCATACACAAAGACCTTGAAAAATGAATACTAACCCAAGGACCTCAACGCTGGGTGGGGTGTGTGAGGTTTTTCAATCTTTTTATATTTATAGATAATTGCCCCCAAAGTGGGGGAGGAATTCTTTTGCCTGGTGCATTGCTGGGTGCAGTATTGACTTTGCCCAGTTTCAATGCAAGAGGTGCATATACAACAACATTGTTAAATGAATACCAACCCAAGGAACTCAATGCTGGGTGAGGCGTGTGAAGATTTCAATATTTTTATATTTCTAGATTTTTTTAAGGTGTCTTCTTTTTTTTTCACTCCATGTCAATATACATATTTCTGCATGTATGTACTGATACATAAGGTTGTGTCTGCTTTGTGACAGGGGGATGTAACCAACAGGAACAAATTCAGTGTAACATCAAGGAGCTGCAAGGTATGTAACAGACAACAGTGCAACAGGAGGGATGCAAAGAGGGAGAACACCCTCAGTGAAATATCAATGAGCTGCAAGATATGTTACAGACAGCATTGTAACCGGGGGATGTAACCAAGGAAATCACCTTCAGTGTGAATTCTACATAAAAACCACCTGCTATTGCATTTCCTAATCTTTATACACCACAAGCTACATTTTTTATATCATTGATTCCTCTACATAAAACAAACATGAGTCATTTTCCAAAAATGAATCACACCACTCAAATCCTCATGAAATTCTTCACAATTCTCATTACCATCACTTTTGAAGTCCAACCACATATGATCATCCGGATCTTAATCATCAATTATTTCTCAACTCCCAACTCATGAGTTTTTTATAGTTTGATCACCATGCAGACACTATTCTTCTTCATTCAAATTGTTTTCTATCCCACCTTCATTTTCTGTAAAAAAAGTTATGCCAAGTATAGAAGAAACCAGAATGGACCAATTTTTTCACTGAGGAACCATAAAAACATTTTCATTTATGACTAATTTGGGGTTCCTTCAAATCCTTAGATTTTTGCAAATTACCAATGCCACGTCAACACAGAGATATTTGAAGGAATCATGGCTTTTAAATACCTCTTGAAGTATATTCATAAGGGCTGTGCAATTCTTACTGTTGATGTTGATGCAAATTTAGCTTAAATAGACTAATTTAGGGATACACAAGATGAGTATCTCCTGCGGAGACACGTATCAGGGTTTTTAATTCAAAGTTTTTGATACTTCAACTTCTTTTTTAAGGCTGAATATCCATCTTACTGTACAAAAAAAAGGTTTCATTTCAGCCAGATGAATTCATGAATGAAGTTATTCAAAGATAAACACAAGTAAAAAATATTCTTACACAATAATTCAGAATCAATGCAATTGATAGTTTTGCAAGTACTGTGGAATATTTAGACTTTTCATCATAATGCACATTTCATCCACTCATAAAAGATTGCAGGCACTGTCAGATTGGTTATTTAATCAGCAGAATTCATACAATTCAACCTGCAGATTCAGAAAGTTAGGTTCTCAGATTTTTGTTAAATAATTCTGTTGGTGCTACTTCATTCAATGACCTAAAGCAAGTAAACAGAATTTCTTATGAAATTTTCAGAGATGAATCTTTTTCCAAGTTTTTAATTGAGCAAAATCATCATATAGAAGCAAAAATGCAAAAATCAAATGAGGAGATTCACCATCTCAAGCCAAAAAAGTTATTTGGAATGCTATTGGCACTTTTTCTGCCAGAAATCTCACTTTTACCATGGAATTCATGCTTCAATTTCATGGTGGAGGCTTTAACTCATTCTTGGATCACAGATCAAAGGGTCAAAAAACAAAATATCAGATGACTCAACTAAATCATATTCCAAAACCACAGAACAAAAATTGGAAACACCTTTCCTGATTATCCTAAATGTGATAAAACAGTGGAGGTTACAAGAATAAAAAGGAAAAAAAACTCTTGAATAAGAACAAATGCTGCTATAAATGAATCAGATTTGAAAAATATTCATCTTCTTAATAATAGAAAGAGGAGTACATTTGAGCTCATATTAAATGCATGCAATTCCTCTCAGCCCTCTTAATTATTTATTCATGATCCTGGTGGGTGAGATGAAGAACCTATGACCCATAAGCATACTCTTGATTTGGTTGACAGAATCCCTCAAGACCTAATGGATTGTGATTTATCTTTTTGAGGCAAATTAAGATTTAATGGTGGTGATTTCTGGCAAATTCTACCTGTTTCTCAAAAGGTGTACACATCCTCAAGTAGTTTATGAAAGCTTGGGGAATTCTACCATGGTTCTCTCAAGGAAAACACTCAAAATTTAAACCAACAAGAGTCTCCTAATTCATTATTTCTTCCAATAATCAGGAAATTGATTTTGGTTTAACATGAGATGTTGAATTCTATCACCCACTGAAATCACATACCAAGATTTTTTTACTTGCTTATCTGTTGAAATACTTGAACAATTGTTTATGTAATTATTTTTTTAATCCATTCTCCTAATTTCACGATTAAAATCATTTATTACTTAAAAAATATCACATCTGCTCACGTTAACTTCTTTTTATTCAACCCATCCCCAAATTTGGGGACAAATGACTAGTATGTATGTATGTACATACTTTGCGTGTATGTACATACATACATACACTATCAACAACTAGCTGGGGGAGAGGAACCAAGCATGGTAAGCATCATCAAGCCACCAACTAACTAACCATTACATTCTTCAAGCCACGCCTGCCTCCTCACCGGCAATCAGGACCAACATGGAACAACCCACTATCATTTTTTATCGGTAAGTGAGGTACCAAAGCTCATGCAACCTTTGAGTTTATTCTAAACCCAAACGGCATCAATTCACTTATGACCCATGCTAATGCCTGTCATTGATCTTGTAAATTTTCTGTCCCAGATGCGAGTAATTGATTTATTGCTCTAACTCTGACCACCTGACCGCCAAACCAGGCCCTGATTGCAGGTTTGATTTCTCAAATGATCGATTGAGGTCCCTGATAGATAAAAAAAGCCCGTTTGCATTCAAAGTGGAGTATTTATTAACTATCAGGTAAGCAAGCTATTCGCTGAAAAGTGAACTGTAAACGGTAACTGACTGCTTAGTGGATTGATAAAACAGGAAGATTGCACACTACACGGTCTTAGTACCATCCATACCGCCTCGGCAAGCTCTACTCTTACTTGGGATCGATTATCGCAAAATACCGTTAGCAATTCATCTGATCAAAGACAATCATCATGGCCTTCAAGCTACCTATTAACCGACTCCATGTTCTCTAATACACCCCTCTTGGAGTAGGGTGCTTTCCATCAATGACACTGTTTATTGCGATACGTTCAAGATTGCTGAGGCTTTGGAATCGCTCTACGAAGATTCTGACGAACACCCTTCCTTATTTCCCAAAAGTTTAAATTCGATTGATCCCAATTCACTCTTGCAAAAACTTTTGGTCCAGTTTTGGACTGACCGACCTCTGTTCACATTGGTGGTAACATTACTGCCATTTGATGAGGTCCGTCAGTAGTTTTTTTTTTTTTTTTCTCCCAAGAAGCCAGATCGGCAACATTCATTCAACCCTGCTCTCTCTAATCGAAAGCCGGAGCATCATTGACACCTGTTCTCCGAAATATTTAGCTAGGCAAAGATTTTATTGAAGACCGCGAAAAGCTTATGGGAGCTAGAATCGACGTAAATCACTTGAAGAGAATGAAGCCTCACGTAATATCTCAACTGCGAATCCATCTGATGTTTATCGAACAAACGTTGAGAGGATCCAGGAATGGTTTCATTCTGCAGACGGACAAACCTGGATACTTCGATGTTTCTGTCTATTTCATCCTTAGATGGATTCATACAATCGGAGGAGACGAGGATCTTTACGGACCGAAAGAGAGCTCCAACTTTGATTCTCTCCAAAAGGTCAGAAGAATTTATCTTTCTTCCAGTTATTTGAATCGTGCCATCCTATCCTCATTACTGAAAGTGGTCTCCTGTAACCGTTTTGCCTAGTGGGCGGGACGGATGCAAATTTTTTATGAAAAGAATAAAATACATGCTCCCGCGACTCGAATCTCGGGGCACGAAGCTAACCGAAAAATTCCAGAGCCACCTTCCATGGGGACACTCGTAGCAAAAACTGACGATGAGAGATTATTTGGCTTAGGTTATGAGGTGAAGGTGGTACCCGATGATTGGGGTCAAATATCCACGCACGGTAAATTGGTGGCGATTGACAACGACAGCATTGTATTGATCGTCAAGAGACGTGATGGTACCGATCGTGGCTGTAAGGTTTGTTTTCCAAGGCTAGGTTTCAAGGTTCTACCGAAGGATTCCAAAACAAGCAAGATGTAATTTTTGCTCGGACAACCTTGAATATGTGCAAATATTATGTGTATCAGACTTAAATGGATACTTGTGAAATAAAGAATAGATCTTCCATGTGACGTGGGAGGTCAGTGCAGACCAAAATGCCACAATAATCCCCTTGCTCATGGGGTGATGATAATAGTTGTATACATGCACTAGTATATGCCCCCAAATTTGGGGGACATGGCATTTGCCCGGCGCAGTATTGACTTTGCCCGGTGTAAATGCAAGAGGTGCATAACGACGTTGGTAAGTGAATACAAACCCAAGGACCTCAATGCCGGGTGAGGTGTGGGAAGTTTTTCAATCTTTTTATAGAAGTAGAAGACTAGTATTATTGCCCGAAATTTGGAGAGGAAAGTTTGCCCGGTGAAAGTGCCCAGTGTAAATGAATGGAATGCAAGAGGTGCATCTTCAAGGTCAGGACGTTGTGTGGAGGGCACAGGACCAAGGCAAACAACACCAGTATTTATTGAGGGTGCTGGACCCAATATTTTTGATATATAGGAGATAAAAAATACCTGCATGCAAGACAATAATTGTGGTTAAGAATAGGGGTGTCCCCCCTGCAAGATTTAGTTTGTATCTATGTACCTTCACATGAATTGGGTTGTTTTTTTAGATAAACCCATTTGATTAAATTGCAGAAATAGAAATAAAAAGACATAGAACTAAGAAATGAAATCTTCCAAATTTCTTTGACAAGAAGGGGGTTGGCTTGGTGCACTGTAAGCTGGCATTTTCTTGCCAATCAGATATGGATTTATGTATGGTGTGATAGAAAGATAATCCTAAAGAGTAAGCTAGCAGATGGCTAAGGATGGATTGAGAAGCCCCAAATCCCAGTGATTTTTTCTGAACCGGCAGAGGGGGGTAGGGGGTCAATTTCCCAAGGTTCAAGAACAGATTAAAAAAAGTTTCCACAGTAATGAAAATATCCTCAACAAATTATGGGTGGACACAAAAAGAAGAATCATGGAATTTTTTCTTCTCTTTTTTCTCTTTTTTCTCTTTTTTCTCTTTTTTATCTTTTTTATCTTTTTTCTCTTTTTTCTCTTTTTTCTCTTTTTTCTCTTCTCCTCTCTTCTTTTCTTTTCTTTTCTTTTCTTTTCTTTTCTTTTCTTTTCTTTTCTTTTCTTTTCTTTTCTTTTCTTTTCTTTTCTTTTCTTTTCTTTTCTTTTCTTTTCTTTTCTTTTCTTTTCTTTTCTTTTCTTTTCTTTTCTTTTCTTTTCTTTTCTTTTCTTTTCTTTTCTTTTCTTTTCTTTTCTTTTCTTTTCTTTTCTTTTCTTTTCTTTTCTTTTCTTTTCTTTTCTTTTCTTTTCTTTTCTTTTCTTTTCTTTTCTTTTCTTTTCTTTTCTTTTCTTTTCTTTTCTTTTCTTTTCTTTTCTTTTCTTTTCTTTTCTTTTCTTTTCTTTTCTTTTCTTTTCTTTTCTTTTCTATTCTTTTCTTGTTTGGAAAACCATCCAAAGGTGCTAGGAGAGATATAGGTGCCTGGAATGCAAAGAGACCTCCAACGCTAATGCTCATGGATAAGGTTACAGTTCAAATCTGGTTTAGTGATGAGCTAAAGAAAAGCTTTCAAAGTTTCAAATCTGGTACAAAAATAATTTCAAAGGTGAAACAGATAAGGAGTGATTTTTTCTCAAGTTAAAACTGATACAAGCAATTTGCACATTTTTTACTGAAAAAATATTTTATGGCATCAAATAACCAGTAAAAAATTATAGAAAGGAGAATCAAAATACCTTTATAAGAAATAATAATTTTCTTTTGGTGTCAGTAGCCTGAGGGAATGCTTGACTAAACAATTTATAGGAACTTTTGATGCTTGGAAAACCATGGGAAAGAAATTATAAAACGGAGAAAAATCATAATTTTTGGGATATCTACAATAATTTACCAGGATTTTGTGACTGGTCAAACCTAGTAACCCATCTACCTCCCTCATCAAGGAAAAAAATATCCCCTGTCTATCCAAATGCACACTAAAATCCCAAGCCTTTCTTTTCATTTTCAAAGTTTGTGCTACTCTTCATGATTATCCTTGAAGGATAACCACTCTGTCTATTATTAAACATCTACTTTTCTACTGCCTCAAACCATGCCAACTCTCTGCTTCTGCCTCAGTAATATTTGATGCAAGTTTCTGAAATAGTCTACTAAAGTATCTCCAGTACATTTATAACCCACTCTTGACTAGTCTCTTGCAGATATTCTACCTTCCTTGAATCACAAGCTAGTTTAAATCTTCAGTATATTGCACTAGTCAATATACTTTTCTCTTAGGAATTTCTTTTCTAAAGCATGTAAAATCTAGCCACATCACTTTGCTATTAGCAACATGTAAAATTCTTTTCAAATCACATGTAGATAGTACATCTCTATTGTATATGTGTAGTGAGTATTACTCCAGTCACATTTATTCCTTGGATACTCAGTTTCCATATGCCACTCTGTTTTTAAATAGTCCTCTTGTTTGAATAGTTAAGAGCCCACTTTTCTTTCATTTTGTTGCTCCTTAGAAATGAATTATTTATTACTCTGAGATTTTGAAAGTCTGCCCACCTTGAATGCCTTTCAAAAGTACGCACTCCCGAATTCCCTTTTGATTTGGATTGATTGAGCTCATTTCCAGCCTGAACAACTTATAATTCTTCAAAGGATTCCCCCACTTCCTCAAGTTCCATTTAAGAAACTCTTGGCTTCCTCAATCCAACCTTGATTCTTTGATTATATTTTAGTGTGCATTCTCAAAGTAGTATGGCTTTTTCCAGTCACAGCATCATTAATTTCTACATAGGTCTTAGTTCTGCTCCCATTCTGAGATTCTAGTTCAAATCCAAAAATTTCTCTTCCTTGTAATCTCTCTCCTTGTATAGAAAATTCATGCACAAGGGACACCCAAGGAAGATTCTTTTGTGGAACCAGTGCCCACAAAAATCCCAACATCAATCCACAAGTTCCATCTGCCTTTCATACCAACATTGATTCACTCAATTTTAGTTGTGGCCAGCCCATACCTCCTCTTGCTTTTGTGCTGCCTCTGTCTTGCAGAAAGTTTCCAACAGATCCTCTGAAAATTATTATTTTATGCTTGAACCTCAACCTCCTTCCCAGGGAAGCTTTACTAAACCTCAGGATGTGATTAATTCTGTCCTCTTGAAGCTAAATGAAACAGTGACCCAAAATAATAATGGGGATGCTAGGTTCAAAAAATCCAGCATGAATCAAAAAAATAAATTTGATGGAAAAAATCTTTTAAAATTGGGTCCTTTATTTCAAAATTGTAAAATTCTATTCTATCAAAATATGTCTTCCTTTTGAAGCAATCCTGAAAACTTTCTGTATGTGGAAAAATACCTTTCAGGAAAGGTCAGAATATTGTGTAAACAATAATTTCATCAGATCAAATTTCAAAAACCCAATGGCCTTATCAACAATTCAGTTTTCTTTGAAGAACAGTTATTCACCCTGTTTGGCAATCCCAAAAAACCAAAATGCAGAAACCAAGTTATTACTTTTGAAGATGATGGAAACTGACTGCCAGTTGGATTATATCTCCTAATCCTTATTTCATCAATATTGAATCAACTGGATCAAAGCTTCCCTGATGTATATCTTTAAAAAGGTTTTGTGACTCTAGTTGCAAATTCTCTCTATCTTCATAGGAAACCAATTACAAAAATTTCAAAGTTCATTGACCAAACCATGGATCTCCACTGCAATCACCAGGAAAACTAAAAGCAAGGAAAACTCAACAAAAAAAGAAGAAGAAATTAATTCAAGCTAAATAAAAATACTCCAGATCAAACAAAGAATCAAAGCATTGACCTAGAAAGAAGCACAAATTGGATGAGCCCACAAATCTCAAAGAATTTTTAGAAAGAAGGGTCTTAAAATAAAAAAACAAATCCAATGGTGATGTTCAGGATTGTGTATGTATTTCATGGGAAAGCATTCTATTGAAAGTTTTAAGAAGAATAAGTGAAAGGAGGAAAATTTAAAGTCAAAAAAATAGCTAGCTCATCATGAAAAAACAATGATCACTTGATTAAAAATGAAATTCCTGGGGAAAAAGGAGCACTTTGTGCCTTGGTATGTCACTTTTAATCAGGTGATCATTTTTTATTCATGGTGTAGTAGTTCTCTTATTTTCAAAGAAACCTACTCCATTTTTGAAGTGTAATTTTTTCTTCTAATGATGCCTCTGTGCCCCCGAGCTGCATGAGATTCCTGCTATTATCCTTGAAGAACCATTATGCTTATTATTTTCTTCTGAAATCAGGAATATCTATTTCTTTTCTTCCTAATTAAATTTGAACCAAGGTAAGTTGGTTCCTGTTGAAGCACCACCTCTTTCCATTTCTTTTTTGATTATTCTTCCATTTTAACTTCTGGTAAGATTTTCTTGAAATGTAATTTTGACAATTTCTCAGCCTTCAAATGGGAACTCCTGATCTTGGAATTAACCAGCATGAATGACATTATTCTACGCCTTGATTGTCTTTGTTTTTTTGGAAAACTGATAATAATTTTGGTAAGTTTCTGATAAAGAATCTTCATCCTTGAGATAAAAGATGCATTTCCTTGGTCCCCTCAGAATTTTGTGGTGGGCTTTTATTGATAAAAGCATAAATTCAACCATGGCCAGAAATGACAGAGGAATATTACTTTGGTCCACATTAAACAAATACAGGAATGGAAAAAGAGAAAAGAATGCTTTTTTGGGTTTCCAAATGCCAAAATATGATTGTTTGGGGAAACTAGATTGCATGGATTACCAAATTAAGAGGATGAGGAGAGTTTGGAAGGGGAAAAAAAAGCAAAAGGTGTGACTTAAAAAATGCAGAAATAAATAAAAAAGACCTTTCATGGACAGGAAGATAAGCAGAAATTGTGGGATCAGATTGTGAAATTCATCAAAGGGATGGCAGGCAGGATGAATTCAAGGTCCCAAAGGAAAAACAGTAGGTTATAGGGGACCACATGGGGGGTTTCCATGGCATGAAATTCAAGGATTCTGGAGATGGATTTAAGATAGGGGGTCTACCTTGGTGTGGAAAAGTAGTTGGATGATCTTTCAGTTGCAAGAAAGGGGAGGGTCCTTCATCCAAACAAGGATGAAGCAATGGTGGGGAAGGTGCAGGGTGGCGTTTATTTTAACTGAAGAAAATTTCCAGAGGGTAGACTATGAGTAGGGATTTCAGAATATGTTTTTATGGTTTTGCATTTACTATATAAAGGGGGGTGCAGAATAATGGAGGGGAATAATTGAAAAATCAAAAGACAACAAGAATGTGAATATTGTGGAGATACCAAAACAAAATACCAAAAAGTTGTAGAGAATTATTCAGAGTAGCCCTTATTCATTATTTTTTACCTTCCACAGAGTTTATTGCCTTCTTTAAAACCTTAATTAATGAATACTTGAGAAAGTGAAACCATTGCAGAAGATGCAGAAGATAATTTCTGAGGGCCAGCCAAAAAAAAAAAAGAATGGAAGCTTTCTGGAAGAAAAATGCCTTTGTCTCAAATTCTGCACCAAACCATGCTATACTAGATAGCACCTCTTTTGAGGATTTTCTGCAGCTCTCTTTTATCTCCACTTTTTCTTTCAATGCCTATCAGGCACACTCTAGTAACTTAAAAGATTCCCTCAAAGCAGGATGGTCCCCAGTGGAATATTTGATTCCTTCTGCACTGAAATTCAACAATAAAAAGCATATTCACCTCAGTTCATTCAAAAAAGATGAAAAATTGTGAGAAGAGATGGGAAATGCACTTTGAACCCCTTGTAATGAGTATATTTATTTCTCTTCTGAAAGAATGGCTAGTAAAATTCCACCTTAAAGACCATACAACCCTTAGATATCAATCATTGGAGAACATCCTCCAAAGGGCTCAGTTTTAATTTTTTTTCACCAGAAGTCTGAAGCACTGAACAAATACATTGAAAAGAATGTAGATAAAGGTTTTCTTTGGACCAGTAATTTATTAAAATGGTTTCCATTAGTTTTCATTCCAAATAAAGATGGTATCCTTGGCTCATGAATATTTGATTCTTAATAAGTTGAATGGTAAAGAAACTTAACCCATACCACATATGGGAAAAATTTTCAAACATTTTTTTGGTGCAAATTTATTTAAAAATATTGATCTTTGAAGTTCCTATAACATTTTTTGAATTTCTGAGGGTCATGAATTTCTCACTGCAATAAGGACAAGGTTTGGCAGCTATAAGTATCTTTTCATAATTTTTGGCCTCTGCAATGCTTGCTCAAACTTCCAATATTTTTTAAGTGATATAATTTTCAACCTTTTTGAGAAATAAGTGGTTGTTTATCTCAAAATATTCTTATTTTTTGCGACACAATAGAGAAACAAATAAAGAATTTTTGATCTATTATTCAGAAACTATGAAAGAAAAACTTATATGCTAAGGATTCTAAATGCAAATTCCACAATAACTTGCTGGCTTTCCTTTGCTATGTGGTTTCCACTGAATTTATGAAAATGGATATGTTGAAAGTTTCAAAGATTCTGAATTGATCATTAGCATGGACCATTAAAGACCTTCAGCCCTTTATTGGCTTTTCCAATTTCTAACAGAGGTTTACTGCTGATTTTTCACAAATTAATTTTTCTCTTAATTCTTGTAAATATAAGGATATAACCTTTACAATCAATGATCCAGCTAAGCAGGAGTTTGAAGGACTTAATAAAGTTTTCCCCGCTGCCCCACTTTCAGCTCAATTCGATTGAAAAGAAGAAAAGAATTTCAAAAAAGATGAAAGTGACTAAGCCCTTCCATGAGTGCTCACACAGAAGAACTTCAGAAATTGATTTCTTCATCCTTCAGAATTTGAGTCACATAAATTATTGGGTAGAGAAATCAAATATGAGATTCATGATTAAAAATTTCTTACCATTGCACAATTCATCCATAATTTTGTGCTTTCCTCTGTAGTTTCAATTCTACATTCTCCATCCTCAGTTATCACTGCACTCTTAAGTATGGTATTTCAAGCTTGTTTGAGAACCCACCCAAATTAGCCAATTTTTTGCTAAAGGGCACTGAGCATCCCCTAAATACCCCATGGAACCCCCTATAGCCCACTTGTCAGAAAGCCAAGTTTTGGTGGGTTTGGCCAAATTTTGACTTGGCCAACACCCAAACCAATCAGCCATGCCCACAAAATAAATGATTGGGGGAAATGGTTTTTTTCTTTTCCTCAAAAAACTAGCAATTGAAACTTGTTTAATTAGAAAAGAAAAAGAGCAATTTTTGTTTTGAAAGGTTTGAAGTGAAGATACAAATATCAAGGGAGAGAGGAGCAAGTGAGGAGGGGGGGGGGGTTCCAACAGCCTGGCCTTGGCCAATTAGGAATTGGCTGTGTGTAAAGATAAACAGTGCAAAAATATGCAGAAATCAAGCCTGCTGGGCACTTTGCCAAGTGGGAGTTGGAGGTGTGCCCAGACAATCTTGAAATACCATGTTAAATTTCTTCTAAAGTATTCAATCAATGAAAGATTTGCTGGCCCAAGATCCTTTCCAATTTCAATTTTTTTATTTACTAGTGTCCTGATAAAAATGCTGTTTTTCCTAATTGCCTTTCCAATAAAGACAAATTTTATCCTACTGGGGGGAGGCCTTCATGGATAAAAAACCTAACAATATTTGACAGCTTTTCAAAGATGAAGGTTATTCAGCTGGAATTTATTAAAAAACTTGGGAAACTACTGTTCAACTCAACTTGAAACTAACACCAAGGGATTCAAATTAAAAAACAAAAATCCTCACCTTCCAAGGAAAAATATAAATTCCCACCAGAAAAAAGATCAAATTATGGATCTTGAAAGATGTAAAAAAATTACCTCATTTTGGAAATTTTGGACATGATAAGACTTAAAAAATTATTCCAAGAGACTTCTATTTGTCAAAATTTTCTGTAGATTTTTGAAAATTTGTAGCAGCTTGTTTCAATTTTCAATGAAATTAGTCAACACCAAACATGAAAGATGGTCTTGTTCAACCTATCCAAATTATTAAAGGTTCTTGGATTTCTGTGTCTATTGATGGTATTTCCAAACCTACTTTTTATTCTTCCTGTGATGCTATAAGAGTAGTTGTAGATTGATTTTATTAAATGGCTCTTTTGATTGAGAAAAACACTACCAAAACTGTGAAAAATCTTTCAAACTTGATTCTTGAATTTGTTTTTAGTTAACATGGTCTTCCCACTGATATAATTAGCAATAGAGGCTATCTCTTGGTATCTAGTTTCTGGAGCTCCCTGTTCAAATTCCTCAAAATTAAGCAGAAGCTTTCAACCCCTTATCAACCCAAATTGGATTGCCAAACTGAAAAATTCCGTAACATTCTTGAGAAATGTCTTCAAATTAAAAACGATTACAAACAGGAAAATTGGGTAAATTGGCTACCTTTTCCCAAATTTTCCTACAAAAATTCCTTCCATTCTTCCACTCACCAAACTCCATTCCAAATAATCTAAGGATGGAAAAATAAATTTAGGTCCATTCACACTGACTCCAAGTAACCACCTTCTAACTAAATCAAAAAATTTAGGGAGCTTTAAATTAAGCTCCCAGAAAAACTCAAAGAATCATTATATAAGTAAAAATACCAATTAGGTAAGAATGAAACTTCTCCTCCCTCTTTCAAACCCAGAGATAGAATATGGCTCTATTCTAATGAATTTTGAACCACTAAAACCTACAGGAAAATATCAGAATGATGTTTAGGACTGTTCATCATAATCAAGAAAGTCTTCAAGATAACATCCAGACTCAACCTTCCACTTGAATGGAAAGGCATTCATCCCATATTTCATTTCTTCCTTCTCAAGCCTGTCAAATGTTCATAACCAGGCAAAGCTCACCCACATCCTGTTCCTGTCTCTTCAAAAGAAGAAATTAATTGGGAAGTAGCCAAATTATTTATTCAAGGTTATGCAAGAGAAAACTTTGGTATATTTTTGAATTGTCAGGCTTCCAAAAAAACCTGATGATAACTTGTGTGAGCCTCTCAGAAATATTTCCAAATGTCTCAAGCTAGTCAAGGAATTCCTTCAAACATATCCTGAAAAACCTTGACTCTGAATGCTCATCTGCTCTCCTTAAAACATTTTTCTGCCTCCAAAAATTTATGCTTTATTCCTATTTTTATGTTCTGTAATGCATTTCTGGGAATCAACCAAAGTTATTTTAGAATTTTCTTAAGCATTTGGTGCAAAAAGGTGTATAAAACCAATTATCCAACACAATCAGGTTTTGTTCCAGGTATTAATTCAAATCTTTTGCCTGAATGCTGTATCCCCTCCAAGATCTAAAAAATTTCTACCACTTCAAAATGATAGCCACAAAATGCAACACTCCTTTGTTGTTCATGTTACAATTATGTGCCCTTTAGAATTTTCCTTGATTACTAAGCTCCTACAGATATGGATGATGCTCCAAAAGCTATGAAGTAGAACAGACTCTGCAATGATGTATTAATTTTTCCAGTTTGATAAGTTTTCTAACTTCTGTGTAACAATCTCCAAAGGTCCATAAAATAACCCTCCAAAAAATAGACAAAACAACCCTTTATATATACAACAAGAAATCCAATTTCCAAAAATAATTATATTCAACAAATGACTCTCTCCGCACTGCCTTTCCTCTTTATGCACATCCAAAATTGAGAAATATGAATAGCAATCATGATCCACCAAAAAAATCTGTGAACATGCATTAGTTTCAGCCTTATTTGTGATCTTCAACAGAAATACTAGTCAATCCAACCCAATATTTCTACATTGGAAGATCCCCATCAATCTTCCTTGGTGGATTGCATTTGATAGCCACATACTGCATCCTCAACTTCCACTCCCTATTGTCCCATTGATCACATACCCTATCCTCAACTCCAGCTGCATACCTGTTAGCTTTCCTTTGAACACACACTCAAAAGTCCCCAAATCACTTACCCTGGCCACAAGCTCTTCTGCACCCATACTCTATAAAATCCCTGGGGACATCGTCCCTAAATTGATAATTGAATACTGTGGCTGACCGCCACACCATAGCTTCCAAAAAAGGTAAGAGTCAGCATCAGCATCCCCATTATCCTGCGGATCCCACATCCACCCATTGCTGAGACTTTTTATGTTTCTGCCCAAGTAGGCAATAGGCCAGTCTCAGATTATCTTTTCTATTGTGCTTCTGAGCTGCATTTTCCATCTTCTGAGCCTACCATTCTGCTAGCCACTGCTGAGATTTATTCTATTTATGTCTATAAATAGCCACCAAAGTGCGCATGGAACCTAAAAAAGCCATTTTGGTGCCTAGAAAAGCTTTCTTGGCACCAGGCCAAATTGGTCTGGTGCCCTGCCAACTTTGTTTTGGAACCAATCAGAGATGGTTGCATTGACCATGTAAACTAGTTTTTTTTCATTTCAGAAATTCAAAATAAATAGGAGAACTAATTTTATTGATTTGTAATATTCAATTTTTAATTTTTTTGTTTTGTTTTTAAATGCATACATATGAACATTAAAAAAAAATCCAATTTTTTTTTGATAAAGGATAATAAATAATTTTTTTAAAAAAAGGAGGAAAAATTCAAAAATAATCAACAATTTTCAAAGAGAGGACCTGTGATAGGTTGCATCTCAAGATGTTTTCTGAAATATTTGTTGATATGAAAAATAAATTTTGAATTTTTCCTGGTTTAATTGCCCCTTCAATTCTGGATTTGATTTGCTGAACCAATTCAGCTTGCAATTTTGGCACCTTCCCATGGAAAAAAGATTTGATTGAATGTAAGTAGTATTTGATTGGATTGAGGAAAGTAAAGTAGGAAGGGAGAAATTCGATTGAAATTGATTTTGATTGGTTGAAACCTGCTTAAAATTCTTCAAATTGATCCCCATGATGGATTAGCGCATTGTCCATTATGATGGTTGAATCTTGAGGAAGTCTAGATGCAAGTGATGAAATTAAAAGAAAAACATAATGAATAAATATGCCCTTAGCCCTGTGGCCATTAGAATTGAGGAGTTCATGATAGAAGAATCCATCCTTGGAAATTGCTCTAATTAATGTCACTTGCTTGATCTTTGGCACCAAGCTGAGGACAGCAGGGGTTCCTTAAAAATAAAAAGGCATAAATCAATAAAAGTGTAAGTATAAAATAAAAAAAAGAAAATAAAAGAAAATAAAAGAAAAAGAAAATTTGCCCTGAGTTGGCATACCCACTATATTCACCAGAATTGAGATCAAAACCAGCTTCATCAACAAAAATTACCATTTGATTCATTTTTGTCCTGTGGAAATTGAAATAATTGGCCAGTTGTTCAAGCAGTTCCACCCAATTTCAAGAGGATAAGATGTTTGTAAACTGCTTCCAAGTGATATCAAAATCCTGGAGGAGGTTACTAATTTCCTGGGTGGTGAAAATTGCCTCATACCTTTTCTTGAGGAATGTGGAAATATCCTTGAGGTGTAGGCTTGATTGAAAATTGATGAAAATAAGCAAGTTGGAAAAAAATATCTTGATTAAACTTTTATGGTTGTTACTTTTTGACCTGGATCTGGAGGGGCTCTTCCTTGAAAATTTTATGAACCTGAAAATAAATATGTAAAATTTTGAGAATGCTTGATTTTGTGACTTTCCCTGGTACACACAATTTGATTGAATGAAGTTCTGGACCTTGGTCTTGATGATTGTTTTGGATTTTTATTCTTGGTGGGTCATTTACTCATTTTTGATAGTTTTTTTCCTTCAATTTGTTTTGGCTTTGAGAACCTGTTCAGCTTGATAGTAGCAGCAATTAAAAATTTTCAAGTTTTTTGGAAAGTCCTCCTGCTTCTGCCTGATTTGCTTCAAGTTCAAGGATTGTGGGATCAACATTTTTAGGTCCCTCAACTATGGTAGGTTCCTCAACATTGGTATTTTCCTTGGAAATTTAACCCCCCCCCAAACCAAAAAAAAACAATTAATATCAATATGAATAACAGAATAAGGAAAAGAGAGAAAAAAGAAATAAAACTTACATTTTCAAGTGATTGAAGTGCAGATAAAAATGGAATCAATGGATCAAAGAGTGGGAGGAGAGAAGCTGGTTGGTCAAGAAAAACCAGCTTTTCAGCTTACTGATACCAGGAACTTTGAGGTCCTACAGATACAGCAAGTGATATTGGTATTGGAACCAAAATAATTCCAAGAAAACACCTAAAATGCCAAAAATATTGAGTAAAAGCAAGTGCAAAGTTTGGAGTTTTGTTTAGTTAATAATGGTTTAAATATATTTTTCATAAGGGGCCACAGTTCATACAAAACAAGGGATCTTTATTGAAACAACCTCTCTTCAAGGGGCTCTCTTGAACCATGTAAAGACCTTGGGACACTGAGGTCCAAGTGATTTACTCAAAAGGGGTTTACTCAAGGGGAATGGGTTGACTGGCTGTCTCACAGCACTTATGCCTGGAGGAAAGGGGGAGATAACTTACTACTTTAAGCAGGAACTCCAAGATTCTTGCAGGAATTCATGGTTGAAAGGGTCTCAGGACAAAGCTTGGGGATTTTGCTGATATTCCTCAATGAAATTAACAATGGGGTTGAAATCAATAATTATAATATCATACTGAGGCCATAAATCACTTGTTTATCTTATATAAACACTTGATCACGGATGGAAATGGGTCTGGATTGATTAATTAAAAATTAATGGTTTTTTAAATCATCAAAAAGGAGCTGTATATATTACTTTTTGGGGTAATAAGATCTTCTCAGGGCACGTAGAGAGGGTCGTGGTTGTGGGATAAGCTTAGCTGGCTGGACAGGGCTATTTTGGCACTTATTATTAGTGCTTTCAATCAGCTAGACCTTCCTGTGTCACATTTCTATGTGAAATAAATGTCAGAAACTGTTTGCATGTTAATATGTTATTTTTAAAGTTCTAGCATATTTCTATACTTTGTATTATTTTATTTTGAATGAAATGAGAAGAAGTGTAAATTTTTAGATTCTACGCCATCTTCTTCACATTTTGGTAATTTTTAACAATTTTTAGGTGAGATTCTTGATATTTTTGGTGGTTCATAAAGATTTGAAAATACCATTTACATGACAAACTTTATTATTGTTTCCCGTAATTTATTTGTTTTCTAATTTGAATTTCACATTTTTTTATTAAATATTCAGATGTTTCAGACATTCCTCTATCCGCCAGTCAGGTTGTTACATATGCATGATGTATGCATGCAGGTTGTAGCATGTTCCTGCAGTACCTGGCTGTCAGGAATGGTGCACTTGTTTCTGAGGCGCACCTGCTTGAAAGCTGCGTGTGGGAATTGATTTTCCGCGGCCAGCAGTATATTGCATGCCAGTTTCTTGAAATGTGCCTACATATTGAGTGTCAGGCATGTGTACCCTTGCTTTATGAATGCGGGGCTGCGCGCAGGAATTGTGACACAACACAAATCCACCTGTAACTGCTAAAATATACACAACACCTCAATTCTGATTGAATTTTAAGTGTGAAACCTATAAGTGGCATCACCTGTAAAATATTAAAGTGGAAAAAAGGTGCCATAGTGATTACATTGCTTTTTGTTCAATTCTCTTTTGATTATTTAAAAATATAAGGAGTTGGAATTCAAGTGTGGGGTCATTGAGTGACCCTACCCTATTTTGGGTGAGAAATATAAATTTGTAATAATATTTCAGGATTTCTCACCCATTTTATTTTTATGATTTTTTAATCTAATTTGACAGGTACCTCTGTAAAAGTAGCAAGCTGACACAACATTGATTGGCTTAAAGTGGAGCTTGGTTGGGTGCCAAGTTTTTACCCCTGCAAGACTGACCAAATCAAGCGCTGTGGTGGTATTTTATAGCCATGAGTTGGTAACTGCATCTTGGTTGCGCTCTCAGAAGTGGGTGAAAGCTGGCTCAGCATTGGTTATGGGTTGGCACAGCATTTGGGAGCGCAGCAGTGCAGATGGCTCAGAATGGTTTATGACAGGGGATATTTCAAGAAAGAAGGCACTTGCAAGTGTAAGCAGGGACTGGCTTGCAAACTTGGGATATCCAAAGAAAGCACGTTGGGAAGATACAGAAAAGCGCAGGGGGCTCCTAGTAGGGCGCGGCTTGCACCATGAGAAGGAAAAACCAGATGGAATTAACAGCAGGAAAGCATTGGGTTAGGGTTTTCTGTTTCATAATTTTCTTCCTGTAGTTTTTGGGCCATAGTTGCGCTTGTATCTAGTATAGTGTTGAGAGGGAAGGCATAAAATATTTCTCTTGTCTCTGGGTTGTAGGAGGGGGGAGAATCAGAACAAAAGGTTGGAATAAAGGGACTCTTATTCTCATTCTCTCTCTTTTTGATTGAATGGTGCACTCAACTCCTTACAGACACTTGGGACCAATAACTTCTGAACTGAGGAAACATTTGAGGGGTGTGCATCTCTTGTTTCCACAATGCTCTGGGGGCCTATCCAAGTCCCCCCGGGTGCATGCCAAGTCAAACTTGGACAGGTGCCCAGAAATGCTTTACAGACCATACCTTTTATTCAAACTAAAAATTATGTCCTATATACAAAATAGTTCAAACAAATTTTTAAGATAAAATAAATAAAACCAGAAATTTAAAAAATTATGAATGTTTCCAATTTATTTCAATTAAAAATTTCTTTCATATCTAGTCTTTTTATTTTCATCTCTGTCAAATCTCCCTCATTTAAAACTCCAGAAATTATTTCCAAATTACTTTTTAATCCTTCTTCCATCTCTCCAAATATTTTTTCCACCTTCTTGATCTTATTTTATTTCTCAACCTCTTCAATTGATTTTTCACCCACCTGGAGCCAATCATCAAACTTTCCCCTCAGATTCATACTTGAATGTCCCAACAAACTTTCAGAACCTTTTATCTCCATCAAATCACCTTTGATGTTCAACACTACTAACCCTTCTTTGACCAAACAGTTTTGAAAAATTTGCTCCCAACTCTTTCCCATCCCTTCATTTACCCCTCTCCCTTTTCCAAATCTATCTCCAAGAAATATGATTATTTGAGTCTCAAATAAACCGTTTCTCCCAAAGCATACAGCTTTCCTGATTACTCAAGCTTTTACATTTCTTCTTCCACATCATTTACTTCTCACCCCCCCTTTTTTTTTACTCCTCTTGTTCTAATTGCTTTCCTTTTCAATTTTAATGGTTGGAAGACATCTACAATGCACTTCTAAAGGTTGGCTTGGCACTGCTTTGAGAACCTAAACACTTCTTCCTCCAAGTAATCAATCAAGATGACAAACACTCCTTTTTTCAATCCTTATTAAAATGCACTTGCAGCCTTTCATGACAAGCTTACTATTGGAAAATTTTCATTTCTGAAAATAAGCTTAACTACTCAAAAACTTTTGCACTTTTTGTCCTCTTTTTGAATTAACCAAACTTGGCCCATTGGCATCCTTGGAGTTCTCATCAATCTTCTACCCCAAAACTTCTTTCTACTGGTTATTTGGCCAGGCAATTATCCCAAAAATTGAAAATGCATCAGATGCAACAAAACACAACTGGAATTCATTGCGCTTCAAGCAAGTGCCACAGTTTTCAGTTGATTATGTGCATATTAGTCCTTGATTTTGAAAATCCAAAAATGGCCTCAGTTACCTCTGGGTGAAAATTAGGCAATAAATACAGCTGAGTATTCCCAAGGATGAAAATTGAATTTTAGAAATATTAAAGAAGTAAAGCAATTGAATAAGAGTATTAATTCTACAATAGAGGCATAATAACAGTGTGAAATAAATTAAAGGGGTGATGATGGGAAAAGGAAGGAATTTGATGGATATTCTCCATTCTTTATACCCAGGAATCTGTCACTGGTCACACCTAGGAATTAAGCTAACTCCCCATAAATGAAAAAAAACCCCTTTCTATCCAAATGCATGCTAAAATCCTTGATCTTGCTTTTGATCTAAAAATTCTCCACTAATTTTTGTGATTTTCCTCAAAGAATAATAATTCTGTCTTTCAGTCAACATCTATTTCACTACTGCCTCCACACACACCAAATTGCTTCTTTTTTGGTAATATTTGATGCAATTTGTTGAAGTTTTTGACCCAATTCTCTGCTTGAAGGACCTGGAACCAAAGCCTGTTGTGAACACCATATCATAAGGAGTGCTGCAATCTTTAGTCTTTATCATTGTTCCTTGTTCCCCCTCACTGATCCTCTTCTTACATTTATCACCTTCCACCTTCTATCTCCATCAATCATCTTACAATCTTCTCCCACCATCTTTCATCCTCCAATTTTATCCTTCAATCAACTTTCACATTCATCCTTTATTGTTCATACTCCAAACTCCCACTTATCTAATTTCTCAATCCACAACTTTTTTCAACATTCAGGCTATTATAAAACTCATGATAGCTATCAAGTTGAATAAATAATCATGGGTTACCTTTCCACTCTCGTAATTCCTCCCTCTTTACTCACCTTCCTCACTTCATCATCTGCATGCTCCAAAATTTTTCCCTGTCTCACATGGGTCATATGCCTTTAGGTGAAAAAAATATTCTAATCATTTCTACATTTAAATTTCCTTGTCTCTAAATTTTTTTTTATTATTTCCTCCTTTTTAAATTTGTTTCCACTTTAGCTATGTGGCTCACACCAAAACAAACCGTTTATTTTTGACCATAAAAATTAACACCAGTTTCTGAACTAGTCTACTATCTGTGTCCATTAAATCCATAATCCACTCTGGACTACTTTCTTGTGGATATCCAAGCTTCTTTTAATAAAAAGCTAGTTTATAAATTGAGTACATTGCAATAGTTAGTATACTATTCCCTCATGCATTTTTTTAATCACGCATGTAAAATATAGCCCCTCCAATTTGGTATTAGAAAAATTTAAAATCATTTTCAAATAACATGTATATAGTTAATCTCCATTTTATAAATGTAGTGGATATTCTTGCAGCCACATGAATTACTTTTATAATCTGTTTTAGTATGCAATGCTTTTTTTGACCTTCCCCTTGTTTGAATATTTGAGAGCTCACTTTGATTTAATTTTTTTGTTGATTAGAAATCAATTATTATCTATTATGAGATTTTGAAAGTCTGCCTACCTTGATTCATTTCAAAAATACAAAAATCATCAATTTGATTTTGAATTTGATTGATTGAGAAAAGTTGCAGCATGAAGAACTGTGCATTACTTGAATCATTCCCTTGCTTCCTTGAGCTTCTGTCATAAATGTAGTTCTGAAACTTCTTCAACTCAACCAATCCAATGGTTCATCCACTTTAATCTCAGATCAAACCCAAAGCCACCAACTTCTGTACCTTCCACTGGATAGTACTACTGCATACCTTGGATTCTTCATTTTCTTCCACCAATTTCAGCATTTCCCTGTATGGTATATGCTCTATGTCCATTTGCACCTCAACTGTGTCATGTGATTCAGTTAATCTTCCCAGTCTCTCTACCACTCTATCTGTGACATGGCACACCCTGTATCTCTCCTAAACCCAATTGCTATATGAGTTAGTACATGTTACACTTAGTATATACATAGTACATACTCTCCACTGTCTTTTCAGCCCATAACCCCAGGACTCCAGATCAGTACATGTCAAAAATTCCTGGACAGGCCCATTACCCAATCAGTAAACTACAGCCTCCAGTTCAATCAGTCAACATGTAATACCATGGGAAATACAACCTGGAACACCAGCCACTCATCCCTCAAGGACTCCTTCTCAGTTCTCACATATAATGAAAAACCCTTCCATCCCAGACTAATTCCCATCAAGGAATTAGTATACTACTTCTTACTGGTTAGTCCCTCTGCCAGTAGGTGTCATCTCAGCACAAGAAATCATTCACCCAGCCTGCTTAACTCAGATCACCTTTTCCCTTCCTGGTTTTACTTTTATAGGATTCAAAAACTCCTTATTCAACAACATCCTCCTGGACTTCTCCATTCCATCCTTACATATTCTCTTCACTTGTACTCCTCCTCTAATATTCTTCATTGAAATTCCAACTAATCATCCTTGAGTTCTATGAGTAGTAGTGCCTGTGCCTTCTGCCCCTTGCGCGCCAGGGGAAGTTGTGACATTATACTATTTCCTTCCCCTTAATTACCACCCACTATCGTTTCTTTGAATCATCATCTTCAACCAACTCCAATCCATACCACCCCATCTTACCGATATCACTACCTACCAGTATTTGTGGGCTAGTGCCTGATACAGTGCTAAAAATTTGTGTGGCCCTTCATGTTTCAAAAGGAACTTCCTGCAGAATTATGTGTTTCCCCCTAACCCTGTAATTATGGCCTTAAATATAATTTGACGCTTTGAAACTTCAACTTTGAATGCTTTGATTCTTTGACTTTGAATGTTTCAACTTTAAAGGTTTGACTTGGACTGCTTCCACACTTTGACTTTGACTGCTTCAACTTTGACGCTTTAACTTTGAATTCTTTGACTTTGATGGTTTGACTTTGACTTCTTCAACACTTTTCACTTTGACTGCTTTTACTTCAATGATTTGACCTTGATTCTTTGACTTTGACTGCTTCAAATTTGAAGGTTCAACTTGAAATGCTTCAACCCTTTAAATTTTACCGTTACAACTTTGAAAAGTTTTGAAGGTACCTCAAATAGCTTCAACAAGATTTGATGGGGCTCAATCAGCTTTGATGTGCTTTGATGGGACCTCAAGTAGCTTTGACATACTTCAACAGGGCCCAATCAGCTTCAACATGCTTTGATGGGACCTCAAATAGCTTCAACATACTTGGATGGGGCTCAATCAGCTTTGAGGTGCTTTGAAGGGACCTCAAATAGCTTTGATGTACTTCAATGGGACCTCAAATAGCTTTTACTTACTTCAATGGGGCTCAAGAAGCTTTTACATGCTTTGACGGGACCTCAATTAGGTTCGACGTGCTTTGACAGGGGTCAAAGTACTTCAAATATAATCCATTTTGGCCATTGCATTCTTCAAATCTTCTCTGGGTCCTTTTTTTGAATCATTTTTCTTCTCTGGAATTGTGGACACCATTCCAGCCCAACATGCACAACCATAATTCATTTCAAGTCCACTTCTTACTAGAGGAGCAAGAGGCAGAGGTTCTGTAACCATTATTTCAAATCAGGACCATTCAACTCCTCAACCTCATGGATGTGGGAGGACCTCTTCCAACCAACCAATTCCAGCAAGCTCCACTTCCATGGACACTGGTACCCTTCCTCCAGCTCCTCCTGGAGCTTCTCTTTCTCCTTCCCCACCTGCAGTTAGTTGTATCATTAATTGTGTAATTGGATAATATCCCCAAGCAGGCTTTGGATAAGATTCTCCATCTTATGATCCCAGAATCATTCCTATTCCAGAAGATGAGGGCAAGGAAGGAAGTGAGGACTCAGGATTTGACAAAAGGATCCCAAGTAATCTCAATTCACCAACTATGTAACCTCAAGAAGTATTCCCATCTTCAACTTCTACTGAAACCCCTGAAACTCCAACCCAACCTCAAACTCCAACATCTTCTGTGGACCCAACTCTCTCATCCCTTCTCCAGACCATTAATTCTGCTTTGGAAACAATTTCTCAACCTCCATCAACCAGTGCTTCTCACTCTGGAACCTTCAAGTCTCCTTCCATGAATGCTCTGGATACGTTTGAAGGCAACAATCCTAGCAAACTCCAACCATTCCTCCAATCTTGTGAACTCATTTTTTCCAATGATGAAGGAAACTTTAGCATGGACTGGAAGAAGGTACTCTTTGCAGCTTCCTACCTCTCTGGAAGTGCAAATTGATGGATCCAACCCTATCTGGCTCAACTTTCCAATAAAGAGCCCTCTTTCCTCCTCAACGCATGTCCCCACTTTACAGAGCAAGTTCACAACCTCTTTGGTGACAGAATTGAAGTCTTCAAGGCTGAAAAGGAACTGGTGAAGTTGAAGATGAAGGACTCTGGCTAAGCTTCAACCCACATCACTGAATTGAGATCACATATGGCCAAAGTCTCTGGATGGGGTGATAGAGCCTTGCACTTCCATTTTTGACAAAGCCTTCCTTCATGCCTTCTGGACCAACTAGCAGGGTAGAATGGCTCTCAATAAACTCTCCAGGATCTTATGGATATAGTTTTGAACTATGATAAAAGGTATCATGAAAGGGTAAAAGAAAAATACTCTTCTATCATTAATTCTCAAACACACAGTTCTTCTCAATCTCAATCTACCTCTAATCAGCCTTACATGTGTAGAAGTGAGGGTAAGGAGCATGGCCAGTCCCCAGAAAATTCAAATTCAACTAAAACATTTAACAGAACCTCATTGGACCTAGGTCCAGATGGGAAACTCAAGGCAGATGAAAAGGAAAGAAGAGAGAGGGAAGGCTTATGCTTATATTGTGGTGGTAAACAAAGGATATAGGACTGTAGAAAAAAACCTGTCAACTCATCTTCTTCTCCTAAACCAGCACCTTAAAGTGCTTCCCCAAAGCCAAACAAAGATTAGGCTCACCCTATTCTTCCTCTTTTTAAAGGCGTATATATATTTGTTTTTTTGATTCAGGTGCAACTCAATCTGTGATTGGGAATTCCATGGCTACAAGTATCCATCCCTTAAAGCCCTCTCCTTTGGGAAAACGTACTCATCTTTTCAATTTCAGCTCAGTGAATCAACTTCCTAAATGGTTTCACGCATTCCTTTCCTAGCTTTGAATTGGAAATCCTCAAAGTCAATGCACCGTTCACTGAATTTCCCTGGGAATTGACTCTCTTCATCACTGGAATCCAGAGGAAAACTTGGAAGATGGGGCTGATAACCTCAAGAAACCAACTAACCACTGACATTCCCTTCAATCCTGTTGACCTCAACCTGGCTACACTGCCTACAGATGTCCTGCCCTCAACTCTGCATTTGGTGCTGCAGCCCAATGCATTTTCCCCTCAATTCAGAACCTTTGAAATTCCCTGGAACAACTTCCAATCCCCTCTGAGTTCAACACTCTTTCCACTTGCTTGGATATTCATTGATACTTTATTTTTCACAGGAGGAAGATATATTGGATTCATCCTTGCATACAATGCAATTGGTTAGTTCTTCTGATGTTTCTCTTTGTTACTGAAAAAGTCCCTGAAGAATCAGAAACTTTGTTGAAGAAAGTTAATGCTGATTACCATTAATTCCTAGATTCTCTTCTCCCAGGTTCAAGAAGACAAACTCTCTTCACACCCCACTTACAACCACCATCTTGGACCGGAAGGCTTCATACCTCCAGTTGGGATTGTCTATTCAATACCTCAAATGAAAATTCAACCCTACAACCATACATAGCAGAGAATGTAGAAAAAGGTTTCATACAGACCCAGCACTTCAGGCACTGGAGCAACTGTCCTTTCCTTTAAAGAAGAAGGAAAGTGGTTTACAATCATGTGTTGATTTTTGCAAACCTGAAACTGTTATCAAGGAGAAAATTCACCGAATTCCTCCAATGACTTTCACTGACTGTCTTCTTAGGTTCTACCATCCTCACCAAAACTGATTTCAGGGTTCTTGCCCCTTAATAATCACAGCCTTTTGATTTAATAACTGATATTTGTTCCTTAAAAATATTTCCATGTCTTCCAAAGCTCTCACCAGAAGACATGGGGATTATATGAAACTCTCTCTTGTTTCAACTGATCTTACAGTGCTTGGACTTTCTGCATTCGATTCACCCAGCCTTCTGTTGCATTGGGAAAACATTTTTCAAGATGGGGTAATGCTTAATCTGAACAGAATCCTGATTAATTTGGAACTTCTCAACTTTTTAACCTGTCTTTGAAAATTCTTGAAGCACAACTGAGTGAACTGACCTCAAATCAATAAGCTGACAAGTTTCTCCAAGAAATTATTAAAATATTGAAGAAAGGGGATGAAGTGACTAAAAATTCTATAGATTACTACAGTTTCTTACTACTGCTCATGGTTAAAGTGGGTATACCCTACATGCTGACCAAATAAAGCTAGAAATAATTTTTCAATCAACCAAACTCCTCTGATCAAGATCAAAACAGCCTATGGATAATTACATTATGTCAGCCTCCTGGATGCCAAGACCCTTGATATCCTTTAGCTACCAGAGGTGATAGAATAAATAATAAATATATTATTCAATAAATGCAGCAAAAATCCGTAAAATATTTGGATAAAGCTTATTGAAAGATTGATTGGTTTGGTTATGGTTTAATATTATAAATAAATATTAATAAATTGCTTATTGAATAAATTAACAGAGGGGCCACAATGATAATGGGGATTTTTAACACCTCTCTTCAGGGAATTCATTTTGAAAACACGTATACCTTGTTACTTTGGAACCTTTAATTTATATTCTTAAAGGATATATTGCCCAAAGATAATATGTATATAAAATACACAGTGGAGTGGCAGCGATTTGTAACCAAGCTTCCACAACAGAAAAAGGATAATACGACTCACTGGTATATTATTTAATCCTTTGGGTACCTGTTTGGGATGTGCACTGATGGGTTAAACCTGTTAATGGGGTTAAAAGGTTTTTCAGCAGTTTAAATTGATAAAAAGGGTTTGGGGACAGATATTATTGATCAGAATAGAGCCATAAATCACTTACTTATCTCTTATAAGTATTTGATTACCTTGGCACAGTTTCTGGATTTACATATAACTGGGTCTCTGGGTATCAATATCCTCAAAAGAGCTCTTTATTTATAGCTTTTTGAGTCCCAATATTGTCCTTCTGAGGGATACAGGGGCTCAAAGGGACAGACACTAAGGCTATCAGGGTAACCCGTGGTAGCCTGTCACGTGTTCTTGGTGCTGTAGCACGGGTAACATCTAATTCCCCAGGGTATGGGAATTACTCTGCTTTTTAATTGATTTTTGGACGTGTGAATAACATTAATCTGTCCATATTATTTATTGTTTAATTAATTATCCTTAGTAAATGTTCCCAGTATGTTAAAAATTCTTTTAATAGAAATTCCTACAGGTAATATGATGTCAAGTGAGTTCTCATTATGTATTAAATGATTGGATTAAAATCATGATATTTATTTTACTCCTTATTTTCAAAATTCAGTTGATTTACTAAAAATAATTCCTTAAAAATATAAGTTATGAGAGTTCATGTAATATTTTTTACATAATTAGTTTCCTTAGTATATCACAAAAAATACTGATGCTTTGAAGTTCTCAAAATTGTATATTAAAGTATTTTAAAATATTTTTACAAAGAGTAGTTATCTTATTATAGACATTTTTGGTATTTTTAATTATATTTAATAAAAAATATGTATAAAAGTTATTTAGGTATTTTTATATAATTTTTTATGTATTTTTATATTATCTACTATCCACGCGAATGTTACTTACATATGTAGAATGTCCCTGTGTAGGTTGTAGCACATTTACATGGTACCTGAGCTTCTCAGGCCGCCTGTAACTGTGTCAGCCCGTAGTCCCGCAGCTGCGTGATTTTCAGAGGCCCAGGGCTGCGTACACGGCTTGTCAGGGTACGCTGACAGGATGGCAGTGCTGCTGCTCAGCCGCGCGTGGGTTTATTGGTTGCCGCGGCTGCGTGCAGGAATTGTGACAGAACACATTTCCATGTGTAACTCCTAAAATATACACAACACCTAAATTCTGACTGCATTTTAGGTGTGAAACCTATACTTGACAATGCGGGTGAAATATTTAATTGGCCAAAAAGTCCATAGTGGTTCTGTGGTATTTTGGTCTTTTCTTTCTTTAATTACTAAAAATATAAGGAGTTGGATTTCAAGGGTGGGGTCAGCGAGTAACCCTACCTAATTTTGGGTGAAAACTCCATTTATGCAATAATATTTATGGATTTCCTACTCCTTCTTAAGTTAAATTTAATATTCTTATTTTTATGTTATTTTTGTTACTTTTGCAGCTTTCTCTGCAATAGTAGCAATCTGACATAGTAACTATGCTGAACTTAATAGAAAACAGATTCCAAAAGGCATCAATCCTGGGAATTAAGTAGGATTATCTGAAAAGAAAGTCACTACTGACAGACCTTCTAAGATAGCTCTTTGAGCATTGATTGGGAAACTTATCTTATTTTAGAAAAAATTAGGTAATTATGCTTTGAATACAAAACCCTGATCAACAAATCCATCCATCCATCCATCCATCCTTAAATTCACCAACCTTCTGGTAACTAACATCCCAATTCATTGCTACTGGATTTCCTTTTTCCATCAATTGAATTCCATCCATCATTCCAAACCCAATTCATCATATTATCCATTTCACAATCCAAATTCCAATCTCAACACTTCCCTTCTTCAACCATCAACCCAAATTCATCCATCATTCCAAAACCAATCAATCACCTCCCAAATCAAATCAAAATCAAAAACAAAGAAAATAAAATATCTTCCCTCCTATCAAAATTCTTCCAAAGATTCCCTTCCATCCTGAAATATTATATCCAAAAATAATTACCAAACCAAATCAAAAGAAAAAGAAAAGAAATAGATAAGATAAATAATATTTTCCTTCTTACCATACACCTTCCAATAATCCTTACAATCCAACATATAATATCAAAAAATAATCCCAGAATCCACAATATCTTTTAGTTCATATATCACTCCTCTTTCCACGCATTATGTTCCTCCTTTCTTCAAATCATCAATTTTCAAATCAGGCAACATCACCATTGGTACTTGAAAATAGCCCTCAATAAATCAAAAAATTCCAATAAGCATTCAGATCAATACTTCCAATCTATTCAACCATCTTCCAGATCCACCTCTTTCCCCTCTTTATTATCTTAACATCAACCCTGGCCACCTCCATATAAAATCCCTCTTCTCCTCTTCTATCTTTTCATTCTTCTTCTCCTACTTCCTTTGATATACATTTCTTCCTTATCTTCACCTCCTCCAAATCCATATTCCTCCTCCATGCTTTCCAGGTTCAAGTTGCTTAGGTAGAACTTCAAACAGATCCATCTGCAATTTTCAAACTTCAGAAAACAATATAATTCCTTTTCAAACTTCAAAAGCTTCAACACACACTTTTACAGTCGTTTCAAGCTTTGACATTTTTTTAATCAGCTTTGCCAGGTTCAATTTCCCTAGGTAGAACTTCAAGCAAGTCAATTTGGGTTCATCAAACTTCAAAAAATTCAATCCTCCCTTTTCAAAACTTGAAAGCTTTGACAGGCACTTTGACAGGAATTTCCAGATTCAACATTGCTTCAATCAGCTTTGCCAGGTTCATCTCCCCTAGCTTTGATGGGAACTACGACAGGCATTTCCAGCTTTGAAATTGCTTCCATAAGCTTTTCCAGGTTTATCTCCCCTAGTTAGAAGTTCAAACAAGTTCATTTGGGTTCATCAAACCTCAAACTTCTCAAGATTCATTGTTCAAAATTCAATCCCCTCCTTTGAATCTTCAACTTAAACCCCTTGAACTTCAATCTTAGTCTCAGAATTCAAGCCCCAAACCTGTGAAATGTTTCAAATCCTTCAAGCTATTCAAGCTTTCTTCCAAGCCTCTTAGCTTTCAATCAGCAAGTACATAAGAACTCAATATTCACCCCCAGCACATCCTTTTCTGGGCATCAGGAGCTGCCCCTTCCCTTTCCAGCGGGGTAATGTCATAAATGTAGTTCTGAAACTTCTTCAACTCAACCAATCCAACGTTTCATCAACTAGATAAAACCCAAAACCACCTACTTCTGTACCTTCCACTGGATATTACTACTGCATACCATTGTCTTCCACCAATTTCAGCAGCTCCCTGTATGTTATATGTTCTATGTCCATGTGCACCTCACCTGTGTCATGTGATTCAGTTAATCTTCCCAGGCTCTCTACCTCTCTATCTGGGACTTGGTGCACCCTGTATCTCTCCTAAACCCAATTGGTATATGAGTTAGTACATGTTACACTTAGTATATACATAGTACATACTCTCCGCTGTCTTTTCAGCCCATACCCCCAGGACTCCAGATCAGTACATTTAAAACCTTCCTGGACAGGCCCATTACCCAATCAGTAAACTACAGCCTCAGCTAAATCAGTCAACATGCAATACCATGGGAACTCCAACCTGAAACACCAGACACTCATCCCTCAAGGCCTCCTTCTCAGTTCTCACATATAATGGAAAATCCTTCCATCCCAGACTGATTCCCCTCAAGGAATTAGTATACTACTTCCTACTGGTTAGTCCCTCTGCCAGTAGGTGTCATCTCAGCAAAAGGCACCCTTCACCCGGCCTGCTTAACTCAGATGACCTTGTCCCTTCCTGGTTTTGCTCTTATAGGATTCAACAACCCCTTATTCAACAACCTCCTCCTGGACTTCTCCATTCCATCCTTACATATTGTCATCACTTGTACTCATCCTCTCATCTTCTTCACTGCAATTCCAAAAAATCATCCTTGAGTTCTATGAGTAGTAGTACCTGTGCCTTCAGCCCCTTGCGCGCCAGGGGCATTTGTGGCAGCTTCTTCAAAGCAACTTTTAGCTTCCTCACGCCTCCCTTGACTCTTAAATTGTCCTTTAGTGTGAATCTTTGAAGTAGTTTGACTTCTTACAGTGACTGATTTCTCCTTCTTACTGTTAACTTCCAGGCTTTAACTAGTGTATACACTTCCATTCATGTCTAAAGTGAATTTCTGAACATATCCTTGCTCATCTGTCACTTCTTTTGTGAAATCTGTTTTTATATTCTATTTTCATGCTTTTGTTTCTTTGATACTGTACCTATTTCATCAATTTTTGATGATAATATTGTTCAATTTTAAAATAAGAATCACATAAAGCTTCAAAGATCTAAATTTGAAATCAGAAAAAATCTCTGAAATAAAATAGATTGAGGAAAAAGAAAGAAAGAGTGGGTGCAGAAAGGCTTTTGAACAAAAACAAAGATTGATACTAAAAGAAATGAAGTAATTGATGGGATCCATGAGGAATGAACTTGTTAAAGATATCAATATAAATACACAATATTCAATGTTGAATTATATCTCAAATGTAATCCCAAGAAGAATCAGAATTTCACCAAAATGAATCAAGTTTGATTACTAAATTTGATATAAAAACCAATTAAAAACCTAAAATTATTTAGTTAAATTTCTTCTTTCAAACGTTTAAGATTTTGTGATAAAATTCATTTTCTAGTTAAAATCTATGATAGATCCAAAAATTACTTGAGCTGAAATTCTTCTATTTTCTTCAAAAATTTCATTTCTTAGAGTATCAATGCTTGTCAGTATTCAAAATCTTCCCTCAAATGAATTATTCCTTTTTGTTTTAAATCAATTTGATTTTTTTTTACTATTTTGGATTTTTATTTTTTGAGATTTCTCTTTTTCTGGCCTTTAAAAAGAAGTATGGCTTTTACAAAGAAGTAAAACAATCATGTTTAAAAATTCTCACAATGGCAAACATGATATGTTTAACACTAGTAACAGACGTTTTTTTTCTCAATGAAGGTGATGGCACTGAAGGCCCTTTGGAATCAATGAACTTCTTAAATGAGGATAAAGTCCTTACTGCAGTGTTATTCAAGAAACTGGCCATGAAAAAGCCCTTTGATCCAAAGCCTTCTATAGTTTATTGGGAGAAATAATGATGGAAATCTATTAATACACTCTATTTTTCATAATGACTCCCATGCTAGTTGGCCTTCTTCAACATAGTCTAAGGTTAAATCTGAAATTCAAGTTTCTGAATTAATAAATATTTAAAGCATTTATCAAAGAATGAAAACCCCTCTACAATTACCATGAAAAAACAATGATAAACTGATTACAAGTGATCATTTTTTTTTCATGACAAATGCTTTAAATTCAATATTTATCAAATAATTAGATTCTAAATCTACTAAAAAAATTCCTCAAAGAAATAACCCCCTCTAAGGAATAAAGGAATTCCATTTATAATTTTTAAAAAAAATCCACAACAAAAGGACCAACCTTCTCCATTGGCCAATTAACCTTGTATGAAAAGGATTCCTATGTAGCCAATTCAAAATATTTGGAACATCAAAAGGGGAAATTAATCTCAATTTTCCTTTCATCTCTGATGCATAAATCATTAATCATACTGAACTCCTACTTTACTACCACAAAAACTTACCCCCATCACATCTTTCAACTTCAATTGCATACTTCATGCATAATTCTTATTGTACTTCCAATGGTACTACAATGCCCCTGAATTGAGAGCCTTGACATGCAAAATCCTCAATTAGTATCTCCAATTTCATAATTTTTTATTTAAGTAATGAGGTTCCCCACAGATATTCTCCAACATACTTTTTGGCCCTCTTGGTATGCTTAAATTTCTCCCAAATGTTTTCCCAGAAAAATATCCCTACTGGCAAATAAACTGCATTATCAGTCTGTCTTTTAACATTAAATGAAAAACTCCACATCCGCAAAATTACATTTTTGGAAAATTTATTTAATTTATTGATGTCTTCTCCCTGATTTTTCCTCTTCAAATACCAATAAAAAGGATGAAAAAATTTCTTATCTGCAATGCTTCAACAAATAAACCTGTCCTCCACAGTTAAAGCTA
The DNA here is from genome assembly GCA_025617555.3 of Puccinia polysora. Taxonomy (NCBI): domain Eukaryota; kingdom Fungi; phylum Basidiomycota; class Pucciniomycetes; order Pucciniales; family Pucciniaceae; genus Puccinia; species Puccinia polysora. The sequence continues at coordinate 930,093 of CM062615.1, read as the reverse complement.
TCCAAATATTTTGTGGTTTCCCCCAAAGGTGATGGAATACTGCAGTTTCAGCCCTACCCCTTTCTCCATTTTCCTTTCTATTCTCACCAAAAGATTCTCAAAAAAAAAAGGGTATTGAAGTAATGTGATATACTGGGGTTAATGTTCAATCAGAAAAAAATGAATATATTGGAAGATTTAAGGAATGAGGAAATATCAAGTTAACCAGATCAAAATTGAATACAGTAGCCTATTTTGGTACAGTTCTGGGTTTACATTTTCATCAGGAACAGTCATCATGGTTGGAAGAAAGGGCTGAATTTGAATTTTATCCATCATATATCTGGCCAATAATTTTAAATGTATTTCTCTACCCGGCTTCTGATACAGCCAAAAGTGGAAAGTTTGCTACCCAGTACAAGGTTAGTATCACAAGGATTGCTGAAGTAGAGATATAATTCTCATCAGATATTCTGATGAATCAGGTTCTCTTGAACTTATTTTGTGGGCCTGGACAAAATTAATACCAAAGAAATTACTCAATACATGCCCTTTTTCAAAAAAGGGTTGATTTTAGAATTTTATTTTCGAAAATGACACAAAAATGCACCATTTTCATGATTATTGTAAATAAATTACACTATTCATGAAGCCTGGAACGTTCTCCCAACCCAGGAAGGATTTCAAAGTTAATATATACAATTAAGGTTTGGAAAACATTTTTATGGTTGAAAGGAAGGCCTGGTGTGGGAGAATACAACTTTTGATGGAGTGTTAATTGGGCCCTTCAAGGCCTGAAAACATTAATTTGGACCTGGAGGGCTGATGTAAGACTTCCAGACCCTCTTTTAAGTTTTCATGGGGTAGGATTTTTGGAGAATCAAAATATGGACACAAATTGAGTGAATGAAATATGTAAAAATGCAATAAATATAAATTTTTTAAAAGAAATTAAAATATAAGGTTAGATTCAGAAAAAATTCATCCAATGTAAAAAATAAGAAAAATGATCAAAATTCAGTTTCTTCACACAAAATGGAATATTTCTGGTGGATAAATAATAATTTAACAAAAAATAAAAAATTTATAAAAATGCTACGCTACATATATGTAATTGATGAGGTAAAATAAAATATTTGAATATTTTTCAAAAAAAATTTCATCAATCATAGAAAAAATGATAAAAAATCCAAAACATCATTTTTGAAGAAAATTCAGGATTTGTGATGGAATAATAATCAACCAAGTGAAAATGATAATGAGGAAAACTTTATTAAGGAGAAATAATTTTTTGAGGAACCCTTGGATTGGCCAGAATATTGTGCCAAGAAATATATTCTACCAACAACAGGTCTAATTTCATCTCAATCTGAATCAATGATCCATTCAAATAAAACCTTGGACCAAAAAATTGACTCTTTGGATCAGTTGCTTCCTAGCTTGGGCTAAGTCTAAAACTTGAGGAGGCTGAATTTGAAGCATCAAATCCTCCCCAAAAAGCGAAAAATACCTTGTTATCCACCATAGTGAAATTTTATAGTAACCCTTCTAGTGAACAATATCTGATTTCATCTGAAAAAAACCACACTTTTTGAGCAAAACAAAATCATAAGCCAATGGGGCATCCAAATTCACCATCCAATGTAAGTGAAAGTATCCAGATGTATACCTCTTCAGTAAAAGTAAAGCCAAATTAATTCAACTCAAGCAAAATAAATACAAAGATACATTAAAGGCAGAGGAAAAATTCCAGCTTGGGAAGTTTTGGAGAGATAGTTGGGAAGTAAGATTTGGGTAAGGCAATTAAAACCCTATAAAAAATGTATAACTCCTAATTCATTTGAATGCCTTTAAAACCAGCTAAGTCCCAGATAAAAAGTGATTTACTTGAAGTGTAAAATGAAAAGCTTCAGCTTCAAAAGGAAAAGTGAATGCTCCAAGTAAAAATGAATAAATAAAAAAAGAGGCACATACAAGGCTGAAGACAAAAAGCTCAATGCTCAGTTGAATTTCAGGAATACTGAGCTAGAGTTTGAAAGGGAGCAGAAGGAGGAGGATTTTTTGGAAGCTGAAAAAAAGGAATAGGTTTCTTTACTTGTTGAATTTACATGGAGAAGTAGAACTGTGGAAGAAATGGAGAAAATAGCTCAAATAATTGGATTGTAAATAAATTTATTTGAAAAATTGAATCAATTGAAAAAAATAGGAAAATGTTAAATTTGCAACCATACAGAAATTTTTCATGACCCAAATTTTTTTGTGTGGCGCAGTTTGCAATTGATCTCAGTCTTGAATTGCTTCTCCTAACCCATTTCAGTTGTGAATGGCCACTCACAACCCAATTCAGCCGTGAAAGGCCGCCCACAATCAATTTTAAGTGAGAAAAAAAACAAAAAGAAAAGAAATTAAAAATAAAATAAATAAAAAATTGAACAAAAAAAATAAAACAAAAAAACCAAAAAAAGAAAAAAAGAAAAAAAAGGGCAATGTTAAATTTGAAACCCTATGCAACTTTTTTACAACCCAAATTGGGTTGTGTGGCACAGTTTTCAACAAATTTCAATCTTGAAAAGCCGCTCCCAAACCATTTCAGTTGTGGACAGCCACTCACAACCAATCTCAGCCGTGAACGCCCGCCCACAAACCCAAAATGGGTTGTGAGCGGCCATTCACAACCCATTTGTGGTGAGAAAAATAATTAAAATAAAATATAATAAAAATGAATAAAATAGATAAAGATAAATAAAAAATTGAACAAGAAAAAATAAAACAAAACAAAACAAAAATACCAAAAAAATAAAAAAAATCACACAAATTGGAAAAATTGGAAAAAAAATTAAAAGAAAATTCCAAAAAAATTTTGACTCTGGGGCCATTAATGCGCAGCTGATAAAAACAAACAATGAAAATGTCTATGGACCAGCCCTATAGTAAAAACACCAAAAATTAAATAAAAATGAAAGAGTCTATGAACCAGCCCTAAAGTAAAAATGCCAAAAAATAAAAGTTAAACTTGTGTCAAGGTGATCCAATGAAGTGGGATTTTATCAAGCGCACTTCAATGGAATAGAGCTAAAGTAAAAACACCAAAGAATACTTCTATCAATTCCACCTTAATGGACAGGCCCTCATGTAAAAAAAAAAAAAATCAAGTTTAACTTGTGTTACGCTGATCCCATCACAAGAAGCAAAGATACTCCTTATGATGGCATCAGACCAACACAATTTGAACTAGATTCAAAATAAGGGAAATGTTAAATTCACAGCTCCAGTAGTCTGTGGGAGTCGTGTAGGGCCCCACACAACCTGTGGGAGTTGTGTAGGGAGCATACACTACTCCATATAATTTATGATTGATTATTTATAATTTATTAGTATTTATTATTTATTATATAAAATTTATTACTACTTATTAATTAATATTTAACATTTAATATTTATTATTTGTAATTTATAATTTATAATTTATAATTTATAATTATTTATTATTTATTATTTATTATTTATTATTTATTATTTATTATTTATTATTTATTATTTATTATTTATTATTTATTATTTATTATTTATTATTTATTATTTATTATTTATTATTTATTATTTATTATTTATTATTTATTATTTATTATTTATTATTTATTATTTATTATTTATTATTTATTATTTATTATTTATTATTTATTATTTATTATTTATTATTTATTATTTATTATTTATTATTTATTATTTATTATTTATTATTTATTATTTATTATTTATTATTTATTATTTATTATTTATTATTTATTATTTATTATTTATTATTTATTATTTATTATTTATTATTTATTATTTATTATTTATTATTTATTATTTATTATTTATTATTTATTATTTATTATTTATTATTTATTATTTATTATTTATTATTTATTATTTATTATTTATTATTTATTATTTATTATTTATTATTTATTATTTATTATTTATTATTTATTATTTTATTATTTATTATTTATTATTTATTATTTATTATTTATTATTTATTATTTATTATTTATTATTTATTATTTATTATTTATTATTTATTATTTATTATTTATTATTTATTATTTATTATTTATTATTTATTATTTATTATTTATTATTTATTATTTATTATTTATTATTTATTATTTATTATTTATTATTTATTATTTATTATTTATTATTTATTATTTATTATTTATTATTTATTATTTATTATTTATTATTTATTATTTATTATTTATTATTTATTATTTATTATTTATTATTTATTATTTATTATTTATTATTTATTATTTATTATTTATTATTTATTATTTATTATTTATTATTTATTATTTATTATTTATTATTTATTATTTATTATTTATTATTTATTATTTATTATTTATTATTTATTATTTATTATTTATTATTTATTATTTATTATTTATTATTTATTATTTATTATTTATTATTTATTATTTATTATTTATTATTTATTATTTATTATTTATTATTTATTATTAATTCTTTATTAAAAAATGGGCGGGATTGGGATCATTTCTCCCTCATGTAAAAGACAAACCCAGTGATTATTTTTGACAAAGCAAATCAATATACCATCTGATTTTTCTTTAGACCAATTTTATTAGGAGTATAAGTACAACATGAATCAAATGAAATGAGACATATTGGTCTTCCATAAGTATGTGCTATTGTTTGACCCATATCCAACTTTGAAAGCCATTTTGAAGAGGGAATCTTTTCATTGATGTCATTAAAATAAAGTCTTTGTTCTATCTTTTAAAATTCTTTACTGCCACCAAGGATCTTAGAATAGCATGTCTTATTTTTACTCAATGTTTCAATCATATCCTTTTCTAATTTAAACCAACCATGGTCTTTGTACAAAGGTGATTTTGAAATGAATTTAAAATGGAAATTCACATCACCAGCCGGATCCCAAATCTCCCCCAAGAAATTATGTAATATCTCCAGTATTTGATTGAGGTATTTTACTTTTGGTTCCTAAGATCAAAAACTATTAGTATTCATTGTTTCTTTTGATCACATCAATGAAATGAATACTCACCAAAGATGTGCTTCTGCTTGACTTCTCCAATTCTCATTCCTCCCCAGAAGAGGAAGAAGATTCTAAATGGAGGGACCTAATTCAATTTCAGTATCTTCATCTGATATATAAGATTCAGATGAAGAGCATTCCTTGAACTAAATAATTTTTTTTATCAGTTCATTAAACCATAAAATGAACACTTCTCAAAATAAAAGAATTCATATCTTTGGTATTTTTGTTTGTGTTCTAACCTGTTTTTCCCTCTTAATTTCTCTTTAAATGTGTTCAAATTTTGAAAGTTCACAACAAGTGGATTTCAATTTGGTTTGAATGCTGCTGGAATTTAAGAAACTTGGCTCAAGACTTGGCTTGGAAGTCAAAGTAGATGTATAATTGAACATGGAATTTAAAATCTCCAATCTAAATTTTTGTGGTTTTCCCCTAAGCATAGAATTCAACTTGTTAAGCATTTGTGATTTGTAAAGAACTGAATCTGTGTCAATCTTTCAAAAATAAAAAGATAATTAATCCTTGAATCCTATAATTGCTTTCAATCCTACAATTGGTCACCTTCAAAAAACAACTTACTTCATGGGAAGGGTCATAGTATAAACTCCACTGCAGATGAACATCCTCAGGCCCAACAGAGAATTTTGATGCTAGTATTACTGCTAAAATTTAGGAAAAGGGCAAGCCGATTTTTTTGAATAAGAATTTGAAAACACCTTGCCATCATGGTTTCACATTAAATTCCTTAATTTTTCCCCAATGAGCTTACCTGCCTCAATTGAAAATTTTTAACTCAACGGTGAAAGTTCTTTTGCAAGAACAGTTCCTAAATTGATTAAAGAGTTTTTAAGTGATGCATGCATTGATTGGATTTGAATCTCAATAGTTCCTTGAAGGTGTTTCCACAAATTCAAAATTTGCCCCAAAGATCCTGCAAATAATTGCTTGAAAGTAGCATGGGCCCCTTCTACCCAAGAAATTTTTTTATGTACAAAGTCTGGGTTGAAACAGGTCCACACCATTGAAAGCATCTCTTTTATAGGGAAAATTTTATTTTACATATACTTGAGCACATCCTCATGGTCTTTCAAGAAGAAATGTATAAAATTTTTAACATCAGCATTCCCAGCAGAGAAGAATAGAAGAAGAAACAAATTGGCCTACTCTGAGTTCTCAATCATTGACCTCTGCCTCCCCATTGATTTTGGAGGCTAAATACCTTTCCCACAGAGTCATGAAAATTTGCCATCCTTAATTGTAGTTACTGAAGCAAACTATAATATTTTCTTGAATATCTTTAGACAAGTTCCAGGAGCACAACTGTCTGTATTAATCAGGGAGACTATGTTCAAAAAGTGCTTCTTTTTGCATGGCAAAACTCAGCACTTTTTCACAGTCCATCACAAAGACTTTGGGAAGCCTCTCTGGATCATAAGACAACTGCTTTAATGCATTCCAAAACCAACTTTATAACTAATATGTTTCTTTTGTTATGAAAACAAAAGCCTTTGTAAAAGGTTTCCTGTTGCCTTTCATTCTTATAAAATGTAATGGAGGGATGTTGTAAATATTTGTTTTATAAGTACTATCCAACAAAGAAATCTGATGGTATTTTTTTTAAGTATTAAAGACGCAGGATGAGCCAATAAAAAGGCCTCCAAGTGACCATCTCCACCAAAATTTGACCTGGAAACCCACTGGGATTCCTGGAGCATTTCAAATAGAATGTCCATAAAGTTTTTCCAATTGAGTTCTGCTTTTTTCAACATGTGCTTAGTGTTATAGATTGTTTTATTGTCAATGTATTCTCCACCATCAATCTATTTAAATTTATTTTTCATTTGATTTTTATTTGGCCCATATTTCATGCCTTCTTTAAGTTAATCCAAGGCTACACCAGAGATTCCTCTCAGTTGAGGATGCACTGGGGTTTTTCAGATTGTAGATGATTTTGTTGGCCTTTTCTAATGGGGAGATGCCACGTGGGATCTGCTACTGTGCAACTTGCATTGATTACTAATTGACACCCAAACTTCCTCATGTGAGTTTGACTTTGCCTCTTAATAAGGCACAGACCCTCATACACTCCAAATCTTTTGCATGCTAGATCAACATATTTTTTCTTTTTTGAATTGAACATCATTAATGCGTTGCCGTGTATGGGTTTTCATTTTTGGTAAAAAATCTTGGATTCTTTCCTACTAGGAAAGGCTCTCACAGGAGGAGGGTCAAGTGGTTCTGGAACCTCTCAGTTACATTATTATTTTTCAAGCCAAATCATTCCCAGCCAAATGGCATATGAAATGTGACCCATGTGCTTGAGTCAGTTACCATTGTGAAGAAACATCTTTTTCCTCAATTTTAAACCTAGATGAGGATTAAATTGGGGTTTCAATTCCTCATTTCCAACTCCCTACCCAAAACCCTAGATTAAGAAGATTTGTTAAAAACACTTTGAATTAAGCCTGTTAATGCAGCCATTTTTAAACCAGGAGGGCTTGGGCTTGCCACTGTTCCCATGATCCCCCAAAAAACCCAAGTAACTTTAATTTTCAATAAAACTGTTTCAAACAACTCTAAAGTGTACTCACTTTTGGGTGGAGAGAAAAATTATCCAATGGGTGAGTATTGTTTTGTGACAAGTCCTTGTTTTTCAAATAGGCAGAATGTATAATTTCCAAGTTTCTTTTTGTGGTCCAATAGTCCCACATAGTATGCCACATCCCCAAATTTGGGTTTAGGTCACTCAAATGTGTTCAGGGGTGCCTATGTACATCAATTACCCCGTAAAAGGCCCATTTTGCGTTATTTTTCCACATATGGGCCAGGAAAAAATTCTGAACCCCCGCTCAAAACTTGTACATCCCCTGGGGGGTCGCAAATCCCCAATTGCGACTCAAAAAGGCTTTAAACTACCCAATTAAGACTTGAAAAGGGTTGCAATTGGTGATTCACAACCCCCTGGGGGATGCGAAATTCATTAAAAATTTTTCTTGCTGCTTGTTGAGTTGTGAATTGCTGTTCAAAATGAATAGGGGGTGTGAACAAAAATTCACGCCCGTTTGCAACCCCAAGGTTGTAAATTCAACATTTTCCAAAAAAATATCATGTCTGTTTACCAAAATATTTGAAATTATTTTCAAAACCTACAAAAATTTTATTAATTCAATTTCATGGTCATATTTTCTCCTAGATTAGATCTAACCACTACATAAGTAGCTGCTGGAATTAGTTTCCCTCCAATTGATGTGCATGGAAACCGCCATTATGGTATGTGTGGTATATTCAATAGCAGGAAGTGTAAAAAAATTTGAATTTTGGAAGCCCAGATCATTTCAAAATTAATCTTTTGCTTGAGATCAATGCTAAGACCAATTTTGGAAAGAAAAATTGACCTTCAGAGAACTTTTATTTTTCCATTTTTTAATAATCTTCCTGTTGTATTTTTTTATTGGAACCACCGGCAAAGAAATTTAATCATGGTAAATTTGAGGAGCATTGAAGAAGATACCAGTGGTAAAAGAAATAATATGAGGGGATAAATTGAAAGGATTTGATTTTTTCCAAATTCAAAGTAGGAGAAGGAGGGGATGTTACTTTCTTTCATCATTTGGTTATTGGATTCAAATGGTATCCTTGAAAAATTTCAAAATATTCCACCAAATAACAAGGCCACTTGTACTGATTTCAGATTAAGGTACTTGATTTCTCAAAGGGAACATTGGAAAATTTTTTTTTAAAGATATTGGGCATTTAATTGAGAAGATTGCTTCAAATATTGCCATCAAGTTTCCAACATGTGTCCACCCTGTGTTTCTGAAGGGCCAAAAGGGTTGAGAAACTTTGTGGATTGGTGAAGGTAAATGGTGAAAAGTTTGTTTATTTATTCTCCTGCTTGGGAAGTTGATCCCATGGAACCAATTTGAGGATGGCAAAAATTCATCCCTGGTCTCACTCATCTAGAACAACCACCTTTCCCTTGTGATAAAATTAAAATGTTTTGAACAGAGCTTGAGCTTTCTGGAGCCAAAAAGTGGTTGGAATGCAAAACCATTCTTTTTTCACCATGGATAGCTGGGTAAAGATAAAATGGTGTTAGAGTTTGGGTGGACAAGGTAATGGCTTCAGAATACTGGAAGTCCTCACTATTGACTTCAAGGGCCACTTTGGAGTCCCTATTTTCTTCCCTCTTCCTCTTAAAATTGGCATGATTTTGCTTGTTCCTATTAATTTCCTTCCATGATTAACTAAGCTCCCCAAATCCTTGAGTGGCTGCATTAAAAATGGCATTTCAAAAAGATGTTTTTTAATTCCAACAATTCAAGCAAGCATTTAAAACAAAAGAGGTCCATCAGAATGGAAAAGATAAAAAAAAAGACTGTCAATCATTTTATGATGGCCAATCTATGAAACAAAGAAGATGAAAATTAAAAAAGCCTTTAGAAGCTAATAAACCAGAAAATAAAGGTAGATAAGTGTCAATCAAATTCTCAAGTGTGCACTCCTATATAGTAGGAAAGGACCACAATTTTGACTTTCCAGAACCCAAATGAGGTCCAGGGGCATTCCCCTCCTGCACCCCTCATGTATTGCAAGCCTGCAATGATAAATAATTCATTAGAACTTATTGATGATTGATTAGAAATTGATATTAGATTGCTCATTATGTAAATTGGTTAATTGATTTCTAATCAATAGAAAAATTAATTAACTATTCATTCAAAAATTAATTCAATAATAAAAAATAAATTTTTCTCTCAATGTGCCAATCAATGGTGAATTCAAGAGAGGATAGAGAGCAGGAGATGGTAAAAGAGCGGAGGGGCTCACCTGGGGGGGTCCATGGAGGATTTAGTGAAAAAAAAGAAGGAACCCTGTGCTGGACATGAAGTGGAGAAGGATCAGAAAGGGTAATAAAGGAGTTAATGAAGGGAGGGGCTAACATTCACAATTGCCCCTGGTGTGCAAGGGGAGCATGAAACAGGTGTCAAAATACATAGGCCCTTATGTGTGTGGCATGTATGAGTGTATTTTGGCCTCTGTTTTTTGCTTCTGGCCCATTTTGGGGCCTTCATAGGAGGCAGCAGGACTTCAAACAGAGTCCCCCCACCCAAATGGTTGTCAGGGCCACAACCAAGGTGGTTGTGGCTGTGGAGGGAGTTTTTCTTGTGTGTCTGCACAGACGCCTGCTAACAATGTGACCCCCATCAATGTTCCCCCAATTGGATTCCTCTCTGACTCCCAGTCACAGTCTGCCGCAAAACTCACCTGCTGGAGATCCCTCCACCACTCCCCTAATATATCTCTATTTCTCCCTGCCTCCCTTCTTTCTTCATCACATCATCTCTCTCTTCTCCCTACAACTGTTGCTTCACCAGGACTTCTCCCCCTTCTCAAATAAAGCCAGTCATCTTTCAAAGTTGAAGTGTTCAACTCACCAGAACTCTCCTCTCACCAATAAGCAGGAGAATCCTGGATTAGATCACGCTGAGGTATCTACCTCAACACAAATCCTCAGTCCAAAATCTCCCCATATAACAATCCCCACTCAGTCTCATCTCTAAAACTTTTGTTCTTTCCTTCTGACTCTGTCTTCTGTTTCTTTTTTCCTGCTCAGAGGGTGCTTTATATTTCAAAAAGATCCTCCTACTTGTGTTTCTGATAGCAAGAGGTCTCACCCTTTGAGCCCAGTCAGCAGGTAAAAACTCCCTACATCATTCTATCATATGTCACTGCCTCACATTGTCTCACTAAGTTGCCTGTCCAATCCTGTGACTTTCTCAGTGTACCTATTACTATAAGAGTGTTTTTAACACGTGATATGTTTACTGCAATGAAAAATAAGAATCTGACTCTCACAAATTGCTCCCCCCCCATCCCCCCATCTCTTCATTTCTGTGAGGGTGTGAGAAAAAAATCAGACCAGACCAGTTGAAAAAAGACAACCAGTGGTGGGGGGACTTGATCACCATCCCACCAGACAGGATCTATCTCCCCTTCAACCCACATTACCAAGGGGGAGGAGTAACAAGATGGTGCGGATTTGACCACCCCCCAGCCAAATTTCAAAGCAATTCCCTTTGAGAATCAATCCCCAGAGCCACTATATGTGGATTCTTTCACCCCCCAGGTAATCTGTCTAAAGAGGGGGGAGTGCTGCCACACATTTTGTGGCCAAAGTAAAGTGAATTAAACCAGGGGGATCCTGGGCCCAGCTAAGCCATTTGTGAGTAACAGGCCAGGGTGCACATCGCACCCAGGCTGTTGTGAGGGAGCAGGTAGACTACAACCAGACCAACCAACCATGAGGGATGGTCATGAATGGCTGAAAATGGCAGCAAGGAATGTATCAAACAGCAAATGGGCTGGTTCAGCCCCTTGCAGGTTGATAAAAAATGGTTGAACTGGAAGGGTCCAGTCAGTATGGGCATGATTATAACAGGGCTTGTAGAGCCTGTAGAGCTATTTTAGGGCACAAATTTTGCTTTTTATATTTATTTATCATAGATCCACAAGAGGCCAATATTTTTTACTTAAGGAGGTGTCGTCCCTGCTGATTTTTCATCATACATTTCAATCCATCCAATCAATTGTACAAAAAATTTCCCCACTGTTGGAGCCCATTAGCCGTATTCACACACAGGTTTCTGGCATTTCTTTTTCTTTAATTACTGCTTCTCTTGAAACTAAGTCCATCATAATTTACACAAAAGATAATAATTCTAACAGAACTACGCATTGAGAGGAATGAATTGCAATATTCAAGAAGGTGAATGGAATGACAATAATGGTTTATGGAGGAGGAGATGACATGAATCCAGGAGTAAGACTCTGAAGGAGGCTGATTAACTGAATCCTATGAAATTAACAACAGAGGGGTAAGTGAGATGAGTATAACAGGCTGTTTGGCTTTCTTGTGCTGAGATGACACCTATTGGAAGGGGAATAACCAATAAAAAGTAGTATACTAATTCCTGGGGGGAAATGGGTTCAGGTGGGAAGGAGAGGCCAACATATGTGAGGAAGGAGGAGGGGGCCTTGAGGGTTTAATTTATGTTTCTAGAGGACGGAGTTGCAATTCTCTTACATGTCAAATTGTTGGGGTGGAGGCTGTAGTTGACAGATTGGGTGGTGGGAAGAGAGAGAGAGAGAGAGTCCCATTCATATTTAATTTTTGCAAATAATTTTTGGAAAATAAATTAGAAGATTATCCAGTTGATAAGTATATTAATGTATTTGGAAGTTTGGATCTGATTACATATTTTTCTTAAGCTGGCCCATCTTGCCTTCAGCACTCCTATGGAATGCTCAATAAAAACTTGTGATGGGTAAGATGATAGTTAAAATTGGTTTTGCCTTGGTAATTGAAGAATGAATTCCAGTATTATGGAGCCACATATTTATGGGGTTCTTGTGAAATACACATCCAATTGAAAAAATATGAATCATGGAAGGAGCCTTGAAGGCCAGCATGGACATAAATGAAATTCTTGGCAACAAAAAATAGTTGAACAGAAACAGATTATCTAATTGAAAACAGGAAGGATGGTTTTTCAGTGTATCATAAAGAAATTTTGAAATTGAAATAATGGGTTTCCTTTTCTTCAAATGAAAATTGTGATTTACATCAGGCTTGGTTTTTGACTCAAGGTGCTGGTGGCTTCATAAAAAAGCCAATAAAAATAAGAAACACTTCAGTATCTATGACATGAGATATATACTGCACATCTTCCTTTTTTCCAGTAAAGGATTGAACAATAGACTCTTAGAATAACAACCATAGCCCTTTCTTAGTATGATTGAATGGTTTCATGTCCAATGGGGAAGATATTTTATAATGAATTAATAAATGATCTGTTAAAATTTCATAGAAATCTAAAGAGAGAAACTTTAAGTTGGATAGCTGAAGCAATTTGAGGATTCCAAGATTTTTTCTGAAAGATGATGAAATCTTCAATCATGTGCAAGTTTTGAATAAATGACAGCAAAGAATGATGGAAAATTTTGTGGAAGCTCACGTCAGGGAGGAGATGGAGCTTTTGAATTTCATGCATAGGATGATGGAGTTTCTATCTTCTAGTGACCATTGATTGATTTTCCAATAGGAAATTCAAAGATAATCAATTGGATTCCAGGTAAGGTTTTTAATAAGAGTCAAATAGTGGCAAAATTTCACTCAGCTTTATTTATTTGTGAAAGTAATCTCCTGGATTTTGTTTGTTCATGTTGAGAGTGATGGAAATTTGATGGAAAGTGATGAGTTGATGATCTTGTTGAGTGAAATGAAGATTTGATGATATGATGGAGATTATATTGGATTTGGTGATCAAATGTGTGAAGCAAGGATTGGTGAGTGATGTGATGTGTGTGGAATTGAAAATGTGGAGGCTTGGATGGTTGTTTTCATGCCAGGAATTATGGATGGAAGATAATGCATAAATGGTGTATTTGATGTTTGAAACACACCATCTAAATGAACAATTAAATTTTGAAATTCACCAATTTGTTGGTATTTTTATTTCAGAAACCAAACATAAAAATGGTGGGTTTGGTCAAAAATAAATGGCAGTTTTTATAACTCTTATACACCCTGTTATTCTTGCACTTAATGGAGTTTCTTTTTTAATTTTTAATGAAATTTGAATTACTCTGATTGAATAGGATTAAGTGGATTTTATTTTCTAATATTTTTTAAAAGATATTAAATTTGCATCAAAAAAAATAATTTTAATTCCAAGAAATAAATTTTTGATTTGATTATTATTATTTAGCTAATCAATGAATCTTATTTTGGAATATTTCAAAATATTTGAATTAACCTCATAATATAGTCATATCTATTAATTTTTCTATTGAATTTTATTTTTTTGGTTGTAACTTATTTAAATATCACTGGAAATCTCAATTTTCTCTCAAAGAAATCAATTTTTTGCATTTGATGGTTTAATTTTTGTACTTGATGAAACCCTTTTTGAAATATTTTAACAAATCAAAATTATCCTTGTGAAATAGATATGTGGTTTTTTTTCTATTATTGATCATGCTTGTTACAAAGGTATTCAAATTCCATCAAAAATAAACTTTCTTCAAATAAGTATGTTTTATAAATTTTTCATAATGCCAATGTTAAGTTTTTAACTTTGGAACCCCTATTAGATACCTAAAAGGGGTTGCATGGCGCAACTTGCAACTGGTTTTGGGTTGCAAAAGTCTGGTTGCAAATGGCTTCTCACAACTTCCTTTGGCATTGCAGATGGCCATTCACTAACCAAAACAATTATCAATTTTTCAATCCAAGAATTAATCTGTCAATCCAATAATAAATCTTTTAATTAAATAATTAATCTTTCAATCCAATAATTGGTACCCTTCAAAAAACCCTACATATTTCATTGGAAGGGTCATAGCCTAACTGCCACTCAGAATGAACATCCTCAGGCACAATGGATCCTCTTGATGGTAGTATTTCACCTAAAATGTGGGAACAAGGCAAGACCGTGGTTTTTCAGAATGACTTTAAGCACAAATTGCCATTGTGGTTGCAATTTAATCTCTCAAAATGTTCCGTAATGAGTTTAATTTCCTCAATTGACAATTTTGTTGAGTTGACAGCCGCAAGAATAAGGCCTCTACGTGACCCTCTCCACCAAATTTGGACCTGCAAACCCACTGGGATTCCTGGAGCATTTCCAATAGAGCCTTGATAACACCTTTCCCATCCAGTTCAGCAAGTGTTAACTTTTGATGAGGGTTATAGATTTTTTTATCATCAATGTATTCTCCACCATCAATCTTTCTCAATTTCCTTTTATGATTCACTGTATTGAGCCCATCTTTCTTTTGTTCCCTAAGTAAATCTAATGCTTGAACTTGTATTCTCCTCAGTTGAGGATTCTCTGAACGATTTTCTGATTTTGAATAATTGTTTAGGCCATTTCTAATGGAGAAATTCCATGTGGGATCTGCTTCTTTCCTACTTGCACAGATCATGAATTTAAAACTGACCTCCCTAGTGTGAGTTTCCCTTTTACTTTTGGTGAGGCATGGTTATTCATAAACCCCATATCTGTCACATGCTAGATTGACATATTTATCCTTCCTTGATTTTAAATTAATCAATGAATAGCCAGGCATGGCTGACAATTTTTGACAATAAATCTTGGATTCTTTCCTACTAGCAAAGGTACTCACAGGAGGAGGGTCAAGCCAGTCCAGCACCCCTTATTTACATTAGTATTTGTCAAGCCAAATCTTTCTCAGTCCAATGACATATGAAATGTCACCCATCACCTTTATTTGACTCATTTTTTGATGGAACATCTTGTTCCTGTTTTAAAGAAACATCTTGTTCCTCAATTGTAACTCTAGATGAGGATACAATTGGGGCTTCCAGTGTTTTCTTTTCCAACTCCCTACCTGAATCCCTAGATTTCACCAAGACAAGAGCACTTTTAATTAAGTCCTTTAAAGTAGACTTGTTCAATCGGTGAGGGCTTGGTCTTGCCACTGTTCCATAAAACAAACAAACTCAAAGGAAATTTAGCATTCCATGCAATTTTAAATTCAAAAACTCCAAAATTTAGCTTACTTTTGGGTTGAGAAATATTAATCCATCCAACAGGCGTGTGGTGTGTGTGTACAAGGTTTGTCTCAAGACTTTTTGCCAATAGGCAGAGTGTTTGATTCCCAAGTTTCTTTTTGTGCTTCCATAATAGTCCCACATAGTGTGCCACATCCCCAAATTTGTGTTGAGGCCACTGAAGTGTGGTCCAGGGGTGCCTAGGTACCCCAATTACCCCCTCAAATTGCCCATGTGGGGCCATTTTGAGGGGGTAATCTGTGGGGCCATTTTGCCGCAAATGGGCCTTGAAAACAGGAACAACCCCATTTTCCACCAATTATACATTGCAAAACCCCATTTTCAACTTGATTTGAGTAGCAAACAGGGGTTTGAAACCTCTTGGGGGTTTCTCCAGTCAGAAGCAACCTGGACCACACTTTTTTGGGGCGTGATCACGCGTTTGCAACCGCATATGGTTGTGAAAGGCCATTCACAACCATTTGCAACCTTTGGGCAACAAATTTAACATTGGCCTTTTCATAATTATTTATGTACTAGGTGAAATTTTTATTTAGATATTTCAAAATATATGAATTACCAGAATTCAATAGGTATATGTAGCATTTGTTTATGTTTTTTATTTTTGTACAAAAATGTTGAAACTCCACAGGAAATATTTAATTTTGTGTAAAAGAAATCAATTTCATTATTTTTCTAATTTTTCTTACTTTTCATAGAGTTTTTTTTTTTGAATCTGAGGTCTGATCTGAATTTTTTAGAAGAAATTGATATTTGTTGAATTTTTAAATATTAAATTTACTCAATTGGTGTTCATATGTGAGTTCTCCCACAATCTCTATCATATACAGGTCCCAAAGGAGGTCTGGAGGCCTTAATTGGGCTCCCCAGGGCCTGACTCAATTTTTAAAGGCCTTTTAGGAGCCAAAGAATCATAGAATGGCCTGTTATCCCACCCCAGGCACCCATATAAAACTTAAAAAAGCTACACCCCTTCTGGGAGGGGGAAGGCATTCCCAAAGGTTTCATTTTAGCAAAGAAAGTACTGTAATGAATCCAATGACACCTGTTGGTTTCATTTGAGCAATTTTCTTGCCAAAATGAAGAGTTTTGAATTCATTGGCCTGATTTTAGTAATTTCATTGGCATGATTTTAGACTTTAGCTTGTATTGGCATAATTTTAGCCTGGGCCAAATTTTTATCCAAACAGAAAAAAGTTATGTATGCATCCTCCTTCTTGGGAGGTAGGGCCCCACAGTGGTTCAAACCATATTCTCCATTTCTTAATAAAACCAGAAGTTATGTATGCATCCTCCTTCTTGAGAGATAGGGCCTCATAGTGTTTCAAACCATATTTTGCATTTCTTAATAGAACCAGTGTCACAACTGCACCAGGAATGCAAGGGGAGGATGGCATGTGCACTACTGTAAACAGAAATAAGGAAAGAGGGGATTGTATTTCAAGGATGAGGGATGAAGTAAGAAAAATGGTTGATGAAGTTAGGCATGAGATGAATAAAAGAGTAAGGCTCTGAAGGGGGATGATTGAATGAATCCTATAAGAGTAGCAACAGAGGGAATGTGAGGCCAGTAGGTATGCTGGTTGGCTTGATTTTTCTGAGATGAAACCTATTGGAAGGTAATAACCAATAAGAAGCATTATACTAATTCGTTGAGGAGAATTATTCCAGGAAGAAGATAGAGGACAGTATATGTGAGAACTGAGAGGAGGCCTTGAGGAGGGATGGACTGGCTCTGGGGCTGAGATTCCCCATGGTATCACATGTTGAAAAAGTGGGTGGCTTGAAATATTGGGTGATGAGCCTGTCCAGGAAGGTGTGGGATGTACTGAAATGGAAGTATGGGTTGTCTATCCAGGTACCATGGATATAAAATTTGTAATTTGTATGAAATTCTTGTAAAAGAAGGAGAGATGTAGGATGCACCAAGCAATAGAGAGAGAGAGAGAGAGAGAGAGAGAGACTGGGAGATTGCCTAGGACCTGCAGGGGGTGAAGGGGGATAATTCAGGAGATTCCGCTAGTATATCCAGAGGTAGAGGTTGATTTTACTTGGGTTCAACAATGAATGTGGAGACAGAGTATAGAGAGTCAAGATGTGGCTAAAAAAGTACCCCCCCCAGAGGAGGAAGGGGTAGCGCCTGATACTTGTAAGAGAAGGTGAGAAGTAATTTGAGTTCATCAAAACATCCAATTTTTAATCTCTTCACCTTAGAAATCACCATCACCACCTTTCAGCTTTTCATGCCTTCAATCTTACAAGAGATCACCCACTGAATTATTCACCATGGAAAAGAATAATGGCTACCATCCTGTTAAAACAATTTTCCTCCTTGCTCCATATTTTTAGAGACTCAATTATATGCACCTCCAGCACCACCCACAAATCTGGAAACTATGAAAAATGTAGGAGGTACAAGATGCCTTGCTCTGGAACAACAGAACCTGGAAGGAAGGTCCCTGGAACCTTTTTAGGCTTGAAGGATGAGGTTGGGCCAAAATGTGAGGTTAGGGATGACCCAAAAGACTCAATTGTATTTTTGGGACTGTCTATTATGATAGGTACATTGGATGGTGAGTTGTTTTTCTTGTCTTCTGATTTCCAAAGGGCTTTCTTCTGACAGAGTTTCTTTCTTGATCTTTTCCCAGTGGAGGGTTTGCAGGATAAAATGAAGAGAATTAAAATTTCTAGGAAGGAATTGAGGAAGAAGGGCCAGTTGGCACTTTATGGGACATCAAGTAGAGATCCACCCCAAAATTTTGAAGTGTTGGATCTACAATGGGGGACACTGTATTTGTCCTTGATAAGTTTGATAGGCAAGTTATAACTTTTAGTGGTGCCATCAAACCACCATAAAACCTGTAACAGCTGATAAAAATGTTTTCAAAAAGGTCAAAGCTTTTCAAAGTGCTGAAAAACCAGTTGAAGTTCAAAAATGATGAATCAAATTGGTCAAAGTTTGAAGAGCAAGAGTCAAACCAATTGAAGTTTGATACAGTGAATTAAAAATGGTCAAAACTTGTCAAAGAACTGCCAAAGCAGTCTTATTTCAATCACAGAATATTAAAAGTAGCAGAAAGGGACTCAAAGGGGCATCAAAGAATCAAAGGGACATCAAATCATGAAAGGTAAATAAAATATTGATCTTTGGAAAGAATTTGAACCATCAAAGGGCCATAAATAGAAGCAGATTTGGCTTTCAAAATGGCACCAATCACCATAAAATTTGGAGTCAAATAAAAAAGACAAAGATGCTCCTGGAAAGGCAGATGAAGATGGGCATGAAGAGATACAAGAAGAATTAGGACATGAAGGAGAGGAAGAGGAGAAAGAAGAGGAAGCAGAAGAAAGATTCAAAGAGGAAGAAGTGGATAAAGGAAAAGGAACAGAGAGGCCAATGGAAACATAAGGTTCAGGACTAAGGTCTGTTGGGGACCTGATTGGAATAATTTTGGAAAAATCTGGAGTTGGAGGTGAGTATAGAAGGATGAGAATAAAGAAGCCGTAATTTGGTTTCTTTACTTTAACAGAGGGAAAGGCAGTTGATTGAGTGGATTCTGTTGAAGATGATCACTTTGAAGGCTTGAAGACAATTGAAAAGCATCTTGGAAATATTTCTGAAGATTCCAGGACTGGTATTCTGTTTGAATGGGGATTGGGTAATTTTGAAGAAGTAGAGAAGAACCACAGAAGAGAAGATGTGAAAAAGGAAGGTGTAGCAGAGCTGAAAGATTTTCTTCCTTTTGTAGGGGGGCCTTAAAATATGGGAGCATCTTCTAAGGATAGAAAAGAGTATGAGAATAGGAAGCTAAAGCTAGCTAGTTCTTGTGTTAAAAAGATTTCTAAACCTGTGAATAAAATTGAGGAAGATTTTTATAAAGAGATCATTTTATATCTTATGATTTTCTTCTGATTGAAGATAGAGTTAGAAGAATGGGATGAATTGATTAGATTGAAATTATGAAGGTTTTAAGGGGAATATATAGATGAAATGAGGTTGAAAAGAGGTTGAGAAGGGTTTGATAGTTTGAAAGGTTAAGTAGGTTTGGTTTTGGAGGGATAGGAGGCTTCAGGAAGTTAACCTCCATTGCTATGTATTGGCCATGTTTAAAGCTTAAAATGAATACAAAAACCAACTATTAAGGTTGGTTATTGAATTATTACAACAGTACTACTGCTAGAAAAAAACAAAACTGGAATAGTACTTGAGTATTATGAGTAGTAAAGCCACACCTTGAATCTCTTTAAAGAGATAAAGGGCCTGGCATTAACACAATAAGGCTTCAAGGAGCTTTGTTTATAATAATAAACTCACACCCTTGATATTAACAATAAATTTTCCAATCCAAAGGTATACCCACTAAAAATTGGGGTTGATGAGTGGATTATTTGATGATTTAAATACCAAATTTTAATTCACCAGTCAATCATATTTAAAGATCAATTTTAGTGGGATTTTTAAATCTTTCCTTATTCTTGGATCAATAATAAATAATTTCATGTCTGAGGAAGGCGATATAGGGTAAAAGAACCTCCTCTTTTAACTTAAAAGGAGCCCTAATGAGACTCAAGGAATCATAAGAGGTTTTCTAGGCTCTCCCTGGTTTTTTCCTGAAGGTCCCAAGACCTCATTACATCATACCCAATGATTAATGAGTGACAAGTAACCATTTGGGGGGATTTTCAATGTAAACTTTCAATTTAAATACCAAAAAGGATAATTAATGAATCCTAGGACTTAACCATCAATCAAATGGAAGGTTTAGAATTGCCAGAACACCTCATAATAATTACCTAAATTCATTTAAATATAAATTGATAGCCTTGGAATTTATTTAACTTTTAATTCCAGGTATCTTGGCATATATTATAGATATAGAATATGTATAATCTTGGAAATGATCTTACAAGGTTTATGCCTTAAAACCAAGCTCTGGGCCCTCTTTGTGGAAGCACTCCAGGCTCAGTTCTGCATAAAAAAGTATTGATACATCCCAAAGAAGAATAAGATTCTTTATATGCAGTTTAGCTATATAGAGTAGAGAGTAAGCATTAAGATAATTATAATAACTTACCCCCAAAATAATGGAACATATTGGGAAATTCTATATCAATATTTCGGACTCATCTGAGTCCTCATAGCTTAGTTTTAAGTTATATTGGATCTCCTTCTTGTTAATATATATTATCAAGTTTTCAAATCCATAAGCAATACTCAAAAAAACATACTTACAAATTATTTTAAAAATCATCAAAACTTATTCATAAAATTATAAAAAAATCCATGATTCTTTATTCTTGAATTAATTTAGGTTCAAACCAGTGATCTTGGTGTCAGGAAATGGAGGATGGAACCATTACTTAGCCAATATACTAACTAGACATATGGTTTTTTCAGAAGTTTGGAAAATTATATTTGTCTTGTAGCTGAAAGAGTGCGTGAAATTTTTGGAGTAGGGCCGAACAGTTGGTGAGGTTGGAGACTTGTTACCATGAATTTTTTACAGAGTCTTTTAAAAAAAAAATTCAATTTCACTAAGTAGAAGAGTTTGCCATGCAAAATCTTGGATTCAAGCATCAGAGAAACTTCCCATTCTTCTTGGCAATTGATTTACACTGTTTTTGGTGGTGATTGGTAGCTAGGAGAATTTGGTTTATTGTAATAGATTTTGAGAAGGGAAAAATGGATGACTGGGTGGATGAAGAATAATTGATTGGGGAGTTGGAGTTTGAAAACATGAAAACCTATTTTGTGAATAATGAGAAAGGAACCAACCATTGCTCAGAAGGCTTCTTGGAAGGTATTTTATTGTTGATATCTGCTGCAGATAACCAAAATTTATTCTTAGGCGTGATAACTTTTGGAATTTATTTTCTTTTAAGGTTTGCACTGTTATCATACTTATCCATAGAATCTTTTGATTCTTTCTTTAGTTTAATCTGGTTCTTTTGAATCTGGTCCAAGTAATGAATTGCAGGATTGATTTTTAACAAATGCAGGAAATCAAAACTTGGATGCCTTCCAAAGAGAGGAAAGAAGGGTGCTTGGTGATCAAAAGATTAAAAAATTTTGTTGTAGGAGACTCTTCCAAGGGAATCAAAGTTGTTGAATGTTGAATGGTGAAAGAGGCCATAATGCCAAATGTGCCTTCACTCTTCTTTCCATCTCATCTCATCCTCTCATTCCATCTCATGTTGTCTCATGTTATGTTTTCTTCACCTCTGGTCTCCAACCGTGTGAGTTGTAGTACACCTTCTCAGGTACTTGAGCCCAGGGCGCTTCCCAATGCCAATGGGCGCGCACCTGAGTGACACTTTTGTACCTTCACTGCCTCAGAACTAGGATTATCTTCCTTGTGCGGTTCAACAACCGTACCATCTACTTCCTGATTTCTGAGCTGGGTCAGCTGTTTTCCCAATTGTTTTCCATATTTTTCTCTCAGTCCTACTGATAATCTCCGGTCTCTATTCACCTCAAATATTCAACAGCTACTGTGCTGGGTGTGGTTTTGTTCTACTATCTAGTGGCTTTGAGCCTTTTCTATTCAGGTGTGACTCTTCTTCTTTGCTTTTTGCTTTTCTCATCTGAAATCTGAATCCTTTTCTATTCAGCTTAATTGCAACAGATTTACAGTCCCATTTGCACGACTCTGATTCAACTAGAAAAGGCTCCTAGCCATGACTGACCAGGAAGATAGCCCCAAAATGAACATCCCTCTCCTCACCAAATCCAACTTCTCCAACTGGTTCATACGCTTAAAAAGCTATCTCAGAAGAAAGGGACTTCTTGAGCTCATTGAGGGTTACAACCCCACGGATGCGACCACCCCCACGCAAAAGATAAAGATCTACAAGGCCTGCGACATTATCATTCAGCACCTGGGTGACATTGCGTTTGACGCCGTGGTGAACAGTTTGAACAAATCTAATCCCCAAGCCATCCTGGAAGCCATCCATGACAGATACGCTTCTCAATTGTCCAACAACCGCGGCCGTCTCTGGCTGAATTTCATACGCTACCAATACAAAGGGGATCTCTCTCAATACATCAATGATTGCTGTAAGTTAATGAACGAGCTCTCTGTGGTCAAACTCGACGTTCCTCAAGACATCCTCAGCTACACTATCCTGGCCAAACTGCTGACCACTTTCCACCACATAGTCAATACTCTCCTTCTGAATGACAGAATGCTGACCAACCCAACAGCTGTGCTTAATAAACTCAGGGAGGTTCTTCACCTGGAAATCTCTTGAAAGGAAGAGACACCTGAACCAACAGAAGACACAACCTCTACTGCTCTGCAAAAAACTGCTCTGCAAAAGAAATCAAAAATTAAACACCCTTGTGTCATAACCGTAGTTCTGACACTCCTTCAACTAAAAAAATCCAATCTCTTCATCAAACTCACCCTCATATCAAACCCAACTTCACTACTCCTGTACCTTCCACCAGATAGTACTACCTCTGCATCTCTTGCAGTCTCCATCCTCTTCCACCAGCTTCACCCTCTCCCTGTATGGTATAAGCTCTATTTCCATGTACACCTCACCTGTCATGTGATTCAGCCAACCTTCTCAGGACCTCTCACTCTCTCCATGGCTTGGTACAACCTTCATCACTCCTCAACCCAATTGGTATATGACCCATACTCCCAGGACTCCAGATCAGTACATGTCAAACCTTCCTGGATAGGCCCATCACCCAATTAGTCAACTGCAGCCTCCAGCCCAATCAGTCAACATGTAATACCATGGGAACTCCAACCTGAAACACCAGCCACTCATCCCTCAAGGCCTCCTTCTCAGCTCTCACATATACTGGCCTCTCCTTCCCTCCTGGACTAATTCCCCCCAAGGAATTAGTATACTACTTCTTACTGGTTAGTCCCTCTGCCAGTAGGTGTCATCTCAGCACAAGACAACCTTCACCCAGCCTGCTTAACTCATATCACCTTGCCCCTTCCTGGTGTTAATCTTTTAGGATTCAACAAATCTCTCTTCAACAACCTCCTGGACTGTTCTTCTCATCCTTCCCCTTCTCATCACTTGTACTCCTCCTTTCATCTCCTTCAGTGAAATCCAATCAAACATCCTTGAGTTCTATGAGTAGTAGTGCCTGTGCCTTCAGCCCCTTGCACGCCAGGGGCAGTTGTGACATTATACTAATTCCTTCCCCTTAATTACTGCCCACTCTCTACCTCTCAAATCATCACCTTCAACCAACTCCATCCCATCCCATCTTTGACCTTGGATAATACTGCCTACGCATGTTTTGAACCAGTGTGTGATTGAGCTGAACAGTGTGCAGCCTTTCACGTTTCCAAAGGAGTGCTATACAAGTTGTGGCTACCCCTGCAGAAGCTATCCATTCCCCTCATCAACTGCGCATTGGCCAAATCCCTCAATTTTCCTCTTCAACATCTTCAACCCTCCGTTTCAACACTTCCTCAAGAGATTTTTCAATGCTTCTTTGACCATTCCTAGGCGCCTCCTCGACGAAAATATTGAAGCAATTACGGCGCCCTGGGCCGCCCTTCAACGCCCTTCAACACACTTTGACGCACTTTGATGCTTCAACCTTTGACTTTGACGCTTCAAAATTTGACTTTGACGCTTTGACCTTTGACTTTGACGCTTTGACCTTTGACTTTGACGCTTTGACCTTTGACTTTGACGCTTCGAACTTTGACTTCGACGCTTTGACCTTCAACTTTGACGCTTCAACCTTCGACTTCGATGCTTCAACCTTTGACTTTGACGCTTTGACCTTTGACTTCGACGCTTTGACCTTTGACTTCAACGCTTTGACCTTTGACTTTGACGCTTTGACGCTTCAACTTCGACACTTTGACTTTAACGCCTTCGACGCGCCTTTGAAATCTCTTTGAAGCCTTCGACGCGCCTTTGAAATCTCTTCGGCACCTTAAACCATCTTTTACCCTTTTTGAACCTTCCCTTTGAAGCTTTTTCTACGCTTCTTTGATGCTTCCTGGACGCCTCTTTGACGCCAGTTTGAAGCAATTACGACGCCCTTTGGCGCCCCACGGCGCCCCCTTCCTTCAAAATTTCTGGGAACCTTCTTCATTGAAAATTGGCCGTTCATCCTCAAATCTTCTCTGGGTACTTTCTTTGGGTCATTTCTCTTATCTGGCGTATTTGGACACCATGCCAGCCCAACTTGCACAACCTTCATTCATTTCAAGTCCACCCCTCACCAGAGCAGCAAGAGGCAGAGGTTCTGTCATCAACATCTCCAATCAGGACCAGACAACTCCTCAAGCTTGTAGGCGTGGGAGGAACCCTTCAAACCTTCCAATGCCAGAAAGCTCCACTTCCATGGAAACTGGTATCCTTCCTCCAGCTCCTCCTAGAGCTTCTCTTTCTCCTGCCCCACCTGCAGTTAGTCGTATCACAAATTGTGTAATTGGTCAACATCCCCAAGCAGGCTTTGGATTAGATTCTCCATCTTATGATCCCAGAATCATTCCTATTCCGGAAGGCAAGGACAAGGAAGGAAGTAAGGACTCGGACTTTGATTCAAGGATCCTAAATAATCTTAATTCACAAACTATGGAGCCTCAAGAAGCATTGTCACCTCCAGCTTCTACTTCAATCCCTGGACCTCCAACAAAACCTCAACCTCCAACATCTGCTGTGGATCCCAATCTATTAGTCCTTCTCCAGACCATGACTTCTGCTTTGGAAACACTCTCTCCACCCCCATCAACCAATACTTCTCACTCTGGCACCTTCAAGTCTCCTTCCATGAATGCTCCGGATACGTTTGAAGGCAACAATCCTAGAAAACTCCAACCATTCCTCCAATCTTGTGAACTCATTTTTGCAAATGATGAAGGAACCTTTAGCGTGGACCGGAAGAAGGTACTCTTTGCAGCTTCCTACCTCTCTGGAAGTGCCAATTGATGGATCCAACCCTATCTGGCTCACCTTTCCAACCAAGAGCCCTCTTTTCTCCTCAACTCATGGTCCCACTTCACAGAGCAACTTCACACCCTCTTTGGCGACAGACTAGAAGTGTTCAAGGCTGAAAAGGAACTGGTGAACTTGAAGATGAAGGACTCTGGCTATGCTTCAACCCACATCACTGAATTTCAATCACTTATGACCAAAGTCTCTGGGTGGGGTGATAGAGCCTTGTACTTCCATTTTTGACAAAGCCTCCCTTCACGCCTTCTGGACCAACTATCAGGGTAGAATGGATCTCAAGAAACTCTCCAGGACCTTATGGATATAGTTTTGGACTATGATACAAGGTATCAGGAAAGGGTAAAAGAAAAATCCTCTTCTCTCATTAATTCTCAACCCCACAGTTCTTCTCAATCTCAATCTACCTCTAATCAACCTTACAAGGGTAGCGGTGAGGGTAGGGAGCATGACCAGTCCCCAGAAAAGTCAACTTCAACTACCAAATTTACCAGACCCTCTTTGGACCTAGGTCCAGATGGAAAACTAAAGGCAGATGAAAGGGAAAGAAGAGAGAGGGAAGGCTTATCCTTATATTGTGGTGGTAAACACAAGACAGAAGACTGTAGAAAGAAACCTGTCAACTCATCTTCTTCTCCTAACCCAGCACCTTCCAGTGCTTACCCAAGGCCAAACCAAGATTAGGCTCACCCTTTCTTCCTCTTTTTCAAGGCTTATCTCTATTGTTTGTTTGATTCAGGTGCAAATCAATCTGTAATGGTCAATTCACTGGTTCAAAAGTATCTATACCTTGCAGCCCCTTCCTTCTGGGCAAAAATATTTCATCTTTCTAATCTCAGCTCATCAAATCTATTTCCAAATGGTTTTACTTACTTCCTTTCCTAGCTTTGAATGGGAACCCCTTCAAGTCAATGCACCATCCCCTGAAACCTTCACCCTTGGAATTTACTCTCCTCATCAATGGAATCCAGAGGCAAACTTGGAAGATGGGGCTGATCACCTCAAGACACCAACTAACCACTGACCTTCCCTCCAATCCTGTTGAACTCAACCTGGCTACACTGCCTACAGCTGTCCTTCCCTTCAACTCTGCCTTTGGCGCTGCAGCCGAATGCATTTCCCCTCACTTCAGAACCTTTTGCAATTCCCCAACAAAACTTCCAATTCCCTTTGAGTTCAACACTCTTTCCACTTGCTCGGATATTCATTGATCCTTTATTTTTTCACAGGAGGAAGATATACTGGGTTCATCCGTGCATACAATGCAGCTGGTTACTTCTTCTGATGTTTCTCTTTTTTACTGATGAAGTTCCTGAAGAATCAGAAACCGTGTTGAAGAAAGTTACTGCTGATTTCCATCCATTCTGAGATTCTCTTCTCCCAGGTTAAAGCAGACCAACTCTCTTAACACCGCGCTTACAACCACCATGTTGGACTGGAAGGGCTCATACCTCCAGTTGGGCTTGTCTGTTCACTACCTCAAAATGACAATTCAACCCTACAAGCCTACATAGCAGAGAATTTAGAGAAAGGTTTCATCCAGCCCCAGAACTTCAAGCACTGGAGCACCTGTCCTTTCTTCTTTCAAGAAGAAGGATAGTGGTTTAAAATTATGTGTTGATTTTTGCAAACCTGACGCTGTTATCAAGGAGAACCTTCACCCATTTCCTCCAATGACTTTCACTGACTGTCTTTCCAGGTTCTACCATCCTCACCCAAACTGATCTCAGGGTGCTTACCCCTTAAGCATCACAGGCCTTTGATTTACTAACTGATCTTTCTTCTCTAAAAGTATTTCCGTGTCTTCAAAAGCTCTCATCAGGATACAAGGGTAGTTCATTATACTCCTTTCCTTCTTCAACACTCACTTACAGTCTTTGGAAGTTCTTCATTGAATTCACCTGGCCTCCTATCACGTTGGGACAACATGTTTCCAGACGGGGGAACGCATACTCTGAACAGAATCCTGATGAACTTGAAACTTCTAAACCTTTTTACCTCTCTTTGATAATTCTTGAAGCTCAACTGAGTGAATTGACCATAAATCAAAAAGCTGACAAGTTACTCCAGGATATTATTCATAGATTGAAGAAAGGGAATGAAGTGACTAAAAATTCTATAGATTCCTACAGTTGCTTACTCCTGTTCATGGCTAAAGTGGGTATACCCAAAATGCTGACTAACTAAAGCTAGAAATACTTCTTCAATCAACCAAACTCCTTTGATAAAGATCAAAACAGCCTATGGATAAGTATAGGAACTATGCTGACCTTAATAGAAACTGAATTCCGAAAGGCATCCATCCTGGGAATTAAGTATGACTATCTGCAATGAAAATCACTACTGACAGAACTTCCAAGATAGCTCTTTGAGTGTTGGTTGGGAACCTTTTCTTATTTTGGAAAAATTAGATCCTCATGCTTCAAATCCAAAACCCTGATCAATTCATCCATCCATCCATCCATCCACCCACCCATTCAACCATCCTCAATCTCACCAACTACCTTCTGGGAACCAACATCCAACTTCATCACTTCTGGATTTCCCTGCTTCTCCATCAATTCATTTCCATCCATCATTCCAAACCCAACTCACCCTATAATCCTTTTTCCCAATCCACTTTCCAATCAATCATTTCCTAAATCAAATCAAAACCAAAAGAACAGAAAATATAAATAATAAATAAAATATTTTCCTTCCTATCCTTCACCTTCCAAATAGCCTTTTCCATCCTAAATATCATATCAGAAAATACTTCCAAATCAAAATATACTTCATTCCACCTATCTATTCCTTTTCCATCCCTTATATTTCTTCTTCCTTCAAATAATCAATCCTCAAATCAATCAACATCAAATAACCATTATCCTCAATCATCCATCCCAAACATTCCTGGAAACCTTCCAACTTCACTTCTGGATATTCATCACCACCAGGACTTCAAACCAATATTGAATACACCAGAACCCTCCAATAAGCTTTCATCTCAAATACTTCCAACCTCTTCAACCATCTTCCAGAACCTCCTCTTTTCATTCTCTCTTCTCTTCCTCTATGTTTTTCATTCCCTTCATTTTCATCCAATCTCTCCAGGAGCACTCTCATCATCAACCCAGTCCAAGGAAGAATCCCCCTCAGTCCCTTATAAAATACCCTCCAATCCTCTCCAACCCCCTTCAAGTCAAAATTCAAAGTCAAACCAGTCAAACTTCGAAGTCGGACCAGTCAAACTTCAAAGTTGAACCAGTCAAACTTTGAAGTTGAACCAGTCAAACCAGTCAAACTTTGAAGTGAAACATTGAACTTTGAGCTTCAAACCAGTCAAACTTGCGGAACATGGAACTTTGAACTAGGCAACTTGCCTAACTTCTCAAACTTCTCAAACTTCAAATCTCCAACTTCAAACTTCAACCTTTCAAACTCCCATTCTAACCTCAGACTTTGAGTCCCAGCCACTGTGCAATACTTCACTTGCTTCCAAGCCTGCCAGCTTCCAACCAGCAAGTACAGCAGACCTCAATCCTCACCCCCAGCACATCCTTCTTTGGGCATCAGGAGCTGCCCCTTCCCTTTCAGGGGGGGTACTGTCATAACCGTAGTTCTGAAACTCCTTCAACTAAACCAATCCAATCTCTTCATCAAACTCACCCTCATATCAAACCAACTTCACTACTCCTGTACCTTCCACCAGATAGTACTACCTCTGCATCTCTTGCAGTCTCCATCCTCTTCCACCAGCTTCACCCTCTCCCTGTATGGTATAAGCTCTATGTCCATGTACACCTCACCTGTCATGTGATTCAGCCAACCTTCTCAGGACCTCTCACTCTCTCCATGGCTTGGTACAACCTTCATCACTCCTCAACCCAATTGGTATATGACCCATACTCCCAGGACTCCAGATCAGTACATGTCAAACCTTCCTGGATAGGCCCATCACCCAATTAGTCAACTGCAGCCTCCAGCCCAATCAGTCAACATGTAATACCATGGGAACTCCAACCTGCAACACCAGCCACTCATCCCTCAAGGCCTCCTTCTCAGCTCTCACATATACTGGCCTCTCCTTCCCTCCTGGACTAATTCCCCCCAAGGAATTAGTATACTACTTCTTACTGGTTAGTCCCTCTGCCAGTAGGTGTCATCTCAGCACAAGACAACCTTCACCCAGCCTGCTTAACTCATATCACCTTGCCCCTTCCTGGTGTTAATCTTTTAGGATTCAACAACTCTCTCTTCAACAACCTCCTGGACTGTTCTTCTCATCCTTCCCCTTCTCATCACTTGTACTCCTCCTTTCATCTCCTTCAGTGAAATCCAATCAAACATCCTTGAGTTCTATGAGTAGTAGTGCCTGTGCCTTCAGCTTCTTGCACGCCAGGGGCAGTTGTGACACCTTGCTCCAAGGGTAGGCACAACCCACTCGCGAGTCACCCAGAAGACCAATGCTGGTTCCTCTACCCAGAATTGCGCCCCAATCACTCCTCCTCTAGAGCTATCACTCATCTCCACTTGGCGACTGCTTCAACTGAAGCAACTAACTTGACATTACCCTGGATCACTTCTTGTTTGTGGGCACTGCCAGCAATCGCTTGGTTGAGCTATGTGGCACCAAGTTCAAAAGCCCCGTGAAGAGCTTGGTATTCCTCAAAGAATCCCAAGCCGTTCCATGGCACCTCCGACTAGGACATCCTCACAAAGCTGCTCTCAAAACTCTCTTTCCTGAGAGCTCCTCTCATTCCAACTGCAACATCTGCAAGAGCTGCAAGATGACATCTACCCCATTCAAGGGGCACTTTAAACCAGCCACCCGCTGTCTGGAAACAATCCACCTCGATCTTTTAGGTCCCTTTCCGGTTCTGTCAAACGGCGGATGCAAGTATTTCCTCACCATTGTTGACCAATTCTTGGGCTTCAAGTTGGTTTCCTTCCTTTGCTCCAAAGATCAAGCTCCCGCGGCCATAAAGGACTTCATTAATCAATCAGAACGGCAAATCAGTGCCAAGGTTTCTAAGTTTGTGTCTGAAAATGGGGGAAAATTTTTAAATGAGGAGCTTGGTGGGTACTTTAAGCTTCATGGCATCAATCATCACCTGGCTCCAGCATACACCCCTGAGCGAAACGGCCTTGCTGAAAGAAAAAATTGCTCCATTCTACATAAAGCCCAATGCTTACTGGTGCAAAGCAGCCTTCCCCCCACCTACTGGGCGGAAGCAGTCAAGACTGCAACTGACCTCCTCAATGCGCTCCCTGTCTTATCCAAGGGCCAAGGAATTCCCTAAAAGATTTGGTTTCAGCGGCCGTTCAACCACCACTTCCTCAGACCGTTTGGATGCACCACCTACTTGCTCATTCCCAAGACCAGGTGCAGTTTCAAACTGTCTGCTAATGGAGAAAAGGGTACGCTCCTTGGGTATGTGAATGATTTCTCATCCTATAAGATTCTCGATCATTGCACCAAGAGGGTGCACTCAAGCGCCAATGTCACCTTCCTTGAGGACACCTTTTAGCGCTGCAAAGTTGGAGCCTTGGAGGGCCCATGTCTTTTCCCTAATCCTCTACTGGTCTCCACCGGAAAATTCCTCCCTGACATTCCTTCTGAAACAACCCCAATCCCTGGTGGGGGCCTTCCAAACGCTGAGAAAATTCCTGTTCACGACCACAGAATAGTCTCCGATTGCAACATTCTCACACACTCTCGACGGGAACCAAGGACCACAGAAGCTCAACTGAATCTCATGGACGCTGGCCCCCAAGATCCCAAATCTCTAGATGAAGCCTTGCGCAGCCCTCACAGGCTGGAATGGATCGCCGCTATGGACAGGGAAATTCAAAATCTATTGGCATACGAGGTGTGGGAGGAGTGTGAGAAGAACAACGCTTTGAACCAACTGAAGTGCATCTGGGTTTTCCAAACAAAAAGGGAAAAGGACAACCGCATCATTGAGTTCAAGGCCCAGCTTTGTGTGCAAGGTTTTCACTAAAGGTTTTGCATTGACTACACCAATGTGTTTGCGCCCAGGGGCAATAGGTCGTCACTCCGACTTCTCATCTCACATGCCATCCAGCAAGGTTACAAATTCCACCAACTCAATGTGAAGTTGGCTTTTCTTAATGCTCCCTTAAGGGAGACCATTCATGTCCTGGCCGCGGAAAATGTGCCAGTGGCGCCGGGTAAGTCTCTCAAGCTCAAAAAGACTTTGTACGGTCTGAAGCAAGCACCTCAAATGTGGTACAACACCCTGAGTAGTTGGCTCTCCCAGGAGGGATTTGTTTGCAGTGAGGCGGATTGCTGCATTTTCTGGAAGGGCAACACTTATCTTTACGTGCACGTGGACAAAATCACCATTTTCAGCCCGGACCCGCAGTCCTTCATTGACTCCATCCAATTTTGCTTCAAAATAAAGGATCTGGGCCAAGCATCCCTCCTTCTAGGGATGAATGTCACTCAGCGTCAGCACCTAATCCATCTGAGTCAAGCAACCTACATATCCTCCTTAGTGGATCAATACCAACTTCCGCAACACAAACAATGCTTGAAGCCCTTCAAGCCCTTTGGGAAATTGTTGCCGGCGTCCAAAGAGGAGCATTGGATCTTTGTCAAAAGTGGTCTAAACTATAGAAAACTGGTTGGTGAGCTCACCTACATCAGCTGCAATACTTGGCCCAACATTACTTTTGCCACCAACTATCTTGCCCAATTCTTAAACGCACCCGGCAAAACCCACTGGGATGCTGGGATTCTTGCTCTCAGCTATTTGCAATCAACACCAGATGTGGGCCTCACATTCTCAAGAAAGCCGTGCCAGACCAGACTCAGCTCATACGTGGACGCTGACTGGGCCACGTGCCCAACCACTAGAAGGTCAATCAGTGGCTTTATTGTCCTGTGGAACAACAACGTGATCAGCTGGAAATTGCGGAAGCAACCAACTGTTACGCTGTCCACCACCAAGGCCAAATACAAGGCCGTGGCGGAAGCTGTAAAAGAGATCCTCTGGTTCAAATTGCTAACGGAGGAAGTGCTTGAGTTACCCATCAAGTCACCCATCATTTTCCAAAAAGACAAAGATGGTTGTGTCAAACTTGCAACAAACTCCGCCAATCACGCCAGCTTTTGAACAAAACAGATGGAACTAAGGTTCCATTTCCTTGGGGAAGAAGTTGAAAAGGGCTCTATTTCCATCAAACAAATTGACTCCAAGGGGAATCCCGCAGACTTTCTCACAAAGGCAGTCTTGCGTCTCTCTTTGCAACAACAACTCAAGCAAATCAATGTTGGGTGCATCTTGCCAGAAGTTTGAAGGCAGGGAGGGTGTTGAATGTTGAATGGTGAAAGAGGCCATAATGCCAAATGTTCCTTCACTCTTCTTTCCATCTCATCTCATCCTCTCATTCCGTCTCATTTTGTCTCATGTTATGTTTTCTTCACCTCTTGTCTCCAACGGTGTGAGTTTTAGTACGCCTTCTCAGGTACTTGAGCCCAGGGCACTTCCCAATTCCAATGGGCGCGCACCTGTGTCAGGCGCGCGCCTGAGTGACCCTTTTGTACCTTCACCGGCTCAGAACTAGGATTCTCTTCCTTGTGCGGTTTGAAAACTGTACCATCTACTTCCTGAGTTCTGAGCTGGGTCAGCTGTTATCCCAATTGTTTTCCATATTTTTCTCTCAGTCCTACTGATCATCTCCAGTCTCTATTCTCCTCAAATATTCACCAGCTACTGTGCTGGGTGTGGTGTTGTTCTACTATCTAGTGGCTTCAAGCCTTTTCTATTCAGGTGTGACTCTTCTTCTTTTCTTTTTGTTTGTCTCATCTGAAATCTGAATCCTTTTCTATTCAGCTTAATTGCAACAAAAGTATCCTGGTTGTCCTGGTGAAAAATGATGTAAATTTGCCTATATTTTTCCAGTACTTGATTGAGTCTTTTAGTTTGACCAGACCATCTCTTTCAGGGTGGTAAGCTGTGGAGAGATTCCTTTGGATATTTAAATTTTAAAAAATTGTTTTACAGGAATAAGAGATGAGAAAGGAGCCTTAGTCACCTATGATGTCAGCAGGAAAAACATGATTTTAGAAGACATGATTGAGAAAGAGGTTAGATGATTCACCTGCAGTTAGTGTACTGGTTGCTTTGATGAAGAGAGAAATTTTGAAGAGGTGTTAAAAAAAAGAAGGATAGTATCAAATAAATTAGAAGGAGGAAGTTGAGAAATGAATTCCATTGAGATTAAATTCCAGGGGCCACTGGGGATTGGAAGAGGTTTGAGTAGAACTATTTTCTTTTCATGCCTTTTTTTCCTTATTCAAAGGTAGAAGGCTGAAAAATAGTTCTTCAAATCTTTTGAAATTCCTTTCCAGGAAAAGGCTCTTTTGATAATGTTGAGAGGCTTCTGTTGAACATGGGAATCTACTGCAGGAGAGTCATTGAATTGTTGAAGGATCTTCAAATTGAAACTGTTAAATTTGTCATTAATGTTGAATTTTTCCTGAAACAGGAGTAAGACACTAAAGAGGTCCAAGGAATAGTCAGTTAATTATCTATTCTTATTCAATCTTTAAATTATAACTTGACTTAAATTTTCAGCTTGTTGACCATAATTCAATTCACTCAATTTTTCATCAAGGATTTTAGCAGAAATAATAATTAGTTTGTAAGATTTGACTTTATCTTGTTTCAGAAGCTGGTGAAACTTTCCAGGTTTATTTTCAGAATAAGGTTCTCCCCTTCTGGATACACAGTCGCTCCTTTTGGCAGGATATCTGGGATGGTTGGAAATATTCCAGGCCTTTAAGTGATCAAGAAGTTAAATTCAAAAAGAAATTCTGCCCAACCAGCTTGTCTTCTAGTGAGAAAATCTGAAGAAATGAAGTATTTCAAAGAAGGGTCATAGGTTAGAACTTCAACGGTGTCAGGAATTCTTAAAAAGTAAGCAAACCATTTCTGGGTAGCCAAGAAAATTGCAAGGATTTCTTTATCATGTATTTCATATTTGAGTTAAGCACTATTCATTTTCCTGCTGTCAAAAGCAATAGGGTTCTTAGTGTGAGAAGCAATTAACTGGTGCAGGAAAGCACCTAAGATGTAATAACAGGAATCAGTTTCAAAATATGTTCTTACAAGTTTATTAAAATGGAAAAGGACTGTGGGTTGAAGGATTTCTTGATGTTTTCAAATTTTTGAAAGTCTTTGCAAGTGGGGAAAAAGGAAGAGCTGTTCCCAGAAATAGATGTGAGATGGGAGACCTCCTTGGATTGGTTCATGTTGAACCTGCAATAGAATTTTGCTAACCCAAGGAAAGAATTAAGGGCAATTCTGTTTGGAGAAATTGGCCAGTAAAGGATTGTGTTAAATTTGGCTTTGTCCATTGAGATACCATCAGTTGAGATCCAATAACCAAGTTAGCCCACAGAAGTTATATTGAAGGTGCATTTGGAGGCCTTGGCATAGATTTTTTTCTTCCCTCGGCATATATTTTGCTCTTCCTGAGTCTGGTTGGTGCTTTACACACATGAAAGATACATTACTTTAAGTTATTGGAGTAAATAAGGATATTTTCAAGTTGAACCAACACAAAGATTGTGAGGAGATAAGCAAGTATTTCATTTATAATATTTTGAAAGGAAGCTGGGGCATTTGGCAGGCCAAATGGCATGACCAATTATTCATGAGTTCCAAACTGAGAGCTGAATGCTGTAAGGTGTTTATCTCCTACCTGTATGTGCAGAAGGTTGTAAGCGCCTTTCAGGTTGATTTTGGTTACAATAGAAGATCCTTAAAATAAATTCAGTAAGAAATTAATTGATGGAAGTGGATAACAGTTCATCCTGGCAAAATCATTAAGCTTGCAATAATCAACACATAAAAACAACCTGCAATCCTTCTCTTTTACAAAAAGAACAGGTTCTACAGTGCTTGTATTGATTGAATTGATGAAAAATTTCTCTAAATTCTCTACAATGTAGGATTGCAGGGTTGGCCTTTCAATTTGAGATAGCAAGTAGAATTTCCCAACTGCAGGCAATGGACCTACAGTTTTAATATGGTGATCATTAGCGCAGTCAGGAAGAATTTTATCTCCTTCAAAATTGGAGAAAACATCTAGAAAAGAATTGTAATAAGAAGGAACTTTTTACAACAAATTTTCTAATTCTTCATGTTCTTCATCAATATTAAGCCCATCAAAGTCAGCTGAAATAATCTTTATGGGGAGAAAAAAAGATTTTAGAAGAAGTAACTGATTGCATGATTTGCAAGGAGGAATCCCTAGATTCTTCCTCCAAAGAAATTTTTGAGGGAGCAGGGAATATCCAAGAAAGATGGCCTTTTGTTAAACTCAAAGGAAATTGAATTCTGTGTTCAGGATGAAAAATTTCTGATGTTGAAGGGAATGCATTGGGCTGCATTTTCAAAGTAAGAGTTGGGGAGAAAATAGTTGAAGGTAGGTTGGCCATTTTGAGTTCAATAGAGTTGGAGGAAAGGTAAATGGTGGTCTGCAATCTTGAATTGAGCAGTATTGCCTTCCAGTTCAACTCTAGATTCCATTCAAGAAAAAATTTGATTCCAGGAATAACAGATTCCAAGAATGATGCATTTAACAGAAGGAATTCCCATTCAAATCTGGGAAAAGAAGGAAATGAAATCAACCAGTTTACCTTGTGGGTAATGAGCTGATAGGATGACTATTTATGAATGAAATTGAAGAGAGGAATAGGTTTTACCAGAGAAATATTTTTCAATGAAAACTTTAGAACCATGGAACCAGAAATTAATGATCAAATAGCACCTGAATGAATCAAAAAACTATAACTAAAGTCCTGATGGAAAAGAATGAAATTTAAGCCAAGTAATATTTTTGTATCTTTTGTACCCTAACATCAATAGGGTGATAATCCTTGATTAAAACAGAAAAAAAACCTAATTGGTTTTTGTCTTTTTTGGAGGATTGGAGGATTTGAAGTTGGAAGGAGGATTGGTTACAGGTGTATCTTCACAGTTTTCCATCTTGTGCTTCCCACCAAAATACATGCATAGACCCTCCTTCTCTCTTCTTGCCTTATCTTCAGCATAGATCATGCTATCAGCACCTAAGTCCAAGGTATGTTTGGTGGAGGAAGCTTGCTTCTTTTCAGATTTTTTGTGCTTCTTGGCCTTACCTCTACCCTTGCCAGACTGATTGGAGTTGGCTTGAGATTGAGAGTTGCCTTGTTTTTTTTAAATGGTTGGAATTTGAAGAATACTCCTTAAAATCTTTTTGGAAAAAGTTTTTTTAGTCTAAATCAACATCCATAACTTCTTGCAGGGTGTACAAATAACCATCATAACCATCTGGTTTATCTAGGATTAAAAAGGGGAGGATTTGCCAAAAATGGAAATAGAAGGCCCTATCACCCCATGAATAGAATTTTGTCATAAGGGATCAAAATTCTTTGATGTTGGTTGGAGAGCATCCAGATACCTCCTTTTGGAAATTCACAAGTTCCTTCTCATCTTTTGAATTTCAAGTCTTTCACCAAAGGTGTTATGAATTTGTTCCGTGAAGTGGTACCAATAGTTGAGTGGGAAGGAGGTATCATGGTTGGAGGAGTGAGCCAGGAAGGTTTGTATCCAACATCTTGCATTAACAGATAGGTAGGAGACTGAAAGTAAAAAATTCCTTTGATTCATGCCAAAGTTTCCCTTGTGATTTGGAAAGATCAGCTCACAAGATTGAAGAAAGGGTCTGAGCTTGGCGGGATAGTTGCCTCTGAATTTGTCAGGAAGTTTTTTCAATGAAAATTTGAAGTTTCCAGAGTGGGAAGTACTGGTGGTCAGAGCATTGGAGCTTTCATCACAGCTAAAGTCATTTTTTGAAGCAAGGCTAGGTGAGTAGGATCCGCAGCAAGGTGTTAAGGAAGAGGTTTACTTTGGGGTTCAGGAATTGAATTTCCAGTGGTTGGTTGATAAGCTGCTTCCTGGGGTCCAACAGTTGGTGAGATAAGTTAATTGAGTATCCTTGAGTCAAAGATCTTGTCCTTGTACTCACCCTCAGGGATAGGGATCATTCTGGGATTGGAAAATGGGGAATCTAATCTGTATCCTGGTTGGGAATATTGGCAGACTACACAGTTAGTAAAAAGGCTGAAAACAGGAGGAGCTGGGTGAAGATATTCTCTTGGAGGAGATGGAGGAAGGATACCAGTGTGCATGTGATTGGATGAAGCTGGCCCTGGAAGGTTGGAAAAGGTCCTCCCATGCCAACAGGCTTGAGGGGTCAATTCATTATGCTCAAGAAATTCAAGGAAAGAACCACATCCTCTTGCTGCCATAGTTAATTGTAGACTGGTGACAATAGAAGTTTGTGCACATTGAGGAGGAATGGATTCCACTAATGCCAAAGGAAAGTGACATTGAAGAAGTACCAAGAGAATAGACTAAAAATACGCACTGGCATTCAAGAGAGGTTTAAAGAGTCTTCAGAATTTTTCAAAGCCCATCAAAGTAAGTCAAAGAAAGTCAAAGAAGTCAAAGCAGTCAAAGTGGGTTGAAGGAAGTCAAACTGTCCAAGTTCAATGGTAGTGGTAAAATTAAATCATAGTCTGTAAAATTTTCTTTAAAGCTATGTCAAAGCCATCAAATTTCTTTTAAAGTTGTGGAAGTTCTGTCAAACTTGCATCAAAGTGCAAAATAAGCGATTTTGATAGGGATGGATAGCTTCCTCAGGGTAATCCCTTGGAAGTTTTAAGGGCCACACACTGACCCACAAAATGCATAGGCAGAGATGTGATTGGTTTTATTTTATGGGACTGAAGAGATAAAGAGATGGGTAGTAATTAAGGGGAAGGAATTAGTATATTATTACAACTTCCCCTGGAATGAAAGGGGCAGAGGGAAGAGGCAGCAATTCTCACAGAACTCAGGATAAAGATTTTGAATGGATTTCAATAAGAGAGATGAAGTAATGAAAAGGATCACTGAGGTAGAGAATGAGATAAATTAAGGAACAAGGCTCTTGAAGGAGGAATGATTCACTGAGTCCCATAAAAGTAACATC
Source organism: Puccinia polysora (assembly GCA_025617555.3). Taxonomy (NCBI): domain Eukaryota; kingdom Fungi; phylum Basidiomycota; class Pucciniomycetes; order Pucciniales; family Pucciniaceae; genus Puccinia; species Puccinia polysora. The sequence continues at coordinate 891,466 of CM062615.1, read as the reverse complement.
AGAGGGATATGTGAGATGGGTACGGTAGGCTGGATGGCTTTCTTGTGCTTAGATGACACCTATTGCAAGAGAATAACCAATAATAAGTAGTATACTAATTTTTTGGGGGGAATTATTCCAGGAAGGAAGGAGAGGCCAGTATATGTGAGAGCTGAGATGGAAGCCTTGAGGAGGGAGTGAATGGTTCTGGGGCTGAGATGCCCCATGGAATTAAATTTTTAACTATGGACTGGAGGCAGTGGCTTGAAAGATTGGTTAATGGGCCTATCCAGGAAGGTGTGGCATGTATTGATATGGAAGTATGGTTTTTCCAGCCAGGAGTATGTCCTACGGATATACAGTATGGGATCTGCATGTAATTCCCATACCAGTTGGGTTGAAGGAGAAATAGGGCTTGCACCTAGCCATAGAGAGAGAGGGATAGCAGGGGATATTTCCTAGGAACTGCAGGGGATGCAGGGAGATAGTTCAGGAGGTGCAGCTGGTAGATCCAGGGGCAGAAGTTTGATTGTGCTGAAGTTTTAGGTGGACTGAGGAGACTGAGTATGAAGATTCAAGTTGTTCTTATGAAATTTTCCTAAAATAATTATACCATACAGATGATTGAAGGTCTACAATATGGACATATGTTTATCCTTCCAAAGCAATATTCTTTAAACATGTGAGTATAAAAATGGAAAATTTAGGACAAGAATTTTTTCAAACAAGAAATTTGGTTACTGGTTCTCCTGTATTTTTTATCCACAAAATATTATAGAATGTGTCTGTGTGTGGACTGCAGGAAACTGGATAATTTTTATCTAAAGAATCCATGATCAGTACCTCTAATTGGGCCTCTGAGATTAGATGAATTGATCTCATTTAAAAATTCATCTTTTATCTATCTTTTCTCTCTCAATTTTATATTTCTTGTTTTATTGTTACCCATTCAATCCCCTTTCTGAAACTATGATCTGATTCCCCTTTGCTTCTGCCACAGACCAATAATTTCCCCTTTCTGTACAATCCTTGAGTTTATTCTTTATCAATTTCACTTTAATAATCTTCAATTTCTATAAATAACATCTCTTCATAATAGAGGTGTATTGCCTTTTTATTTCATTTTTTCTAAATATTAGGGAGCTTGGAAAAAACTATCTTGAATCTTTGAATAGTTTTCCTTCTTAACATTAGAGTTCTTAGCCTAAAAACTTTCTTGAATTTTGACAATATTTTTAAGTTCAAAAATTCTCTTTACAGGCTCAAGAATTTTAGAAATAAATTTTAATTTTTTGTCTTCCTGAAAAACTTTTGGCATGCTACACTCTTGAATCATTATTTTCTGTAGAGACTGTGTTGATGTAAACCAAATTTATTCAAAAATTGGCTTAATGCACATGGTGCCCAGCAAAGGCATTTTGCTATCTAGCAAAGCTCTCTTGGCACCAGGCCAAGGCAAAAATTGTACCAGGGCATATTGATCCAGTGCATTTCCAAGTTTTCTTTGAATCCAATCACAGTTGGTTGCCTTAACTTTTTACTTTAATTTTCATTTTTTAAAAAAGAATTAAAAATTTAAAAATACTTAAGAACTTTCCAAGAGTGGACCTGTGATAGCTTTGATCTCAAGGCATTTGTGATGAAAATTTTGGACACAAGAAAATAAATTTGGGCTTTTATCTGGAGTAATGGACTGTTTGATTCTGCCCTTCATTTGTTTCACTGATTTGGCCCTTTATTTGGGCTACTTTCCTCAAAGTATAATATGACTGAATGAAAAGAATATTTGATTTGATTGAGGAATGGTGAATTGGGAGGAATGAATTTGATTGCAATCAATTATGAATTTTTCAAATTGGCTTGAAAATTTTAAATCAATCCCCATTGTGAATTGGGATGTTTTCTGTGTTGATGATGGAGTCCTGCAAAAGTATTGTTGCAAGCATCAAGTAATGAAAAAAATAATTGCTACCTACACCCTTTGCCTTAGTAAAATAAAAATTGAGTAGTTTTTGATACACAAAACCATGATTGGAGAGAGCTCCAATCAAGGTTGATTTTTTGAAATTTGGGACAAGGCTTCAAAAATGAGGGGTAACTATTAAAGAAAAAAAAATAGAAATCAATAATTTATAAGAAAATTTCAGAAAGAAAAATAACTCACCTGAAGGGGCATATCCATTCAACCTGCCTTAAGTAAAATCAAAACCACTTCATTGAGAAAAAAAATGATTGGATCCAAGTTGGTCCTACCTCAATGAAAATAATATTCTTGTTGTTAAATGAGATTTGACGAATTCCAAAAAGAAGTAATGTCTTCCACCTGCTTCCAGGTGAAATCAATATCACTGTGGATACTTTTGATGGCTTGGGTGGTCCAAATCACTTGATTTTTTTTCTAGTTACTTGGCCATCTCCTTGATTTTTGAAGATGGGCTTTGGCTGATTAACATTAGAATATTGAATACCATGTCATCTTCGAAATTTGATGGTCTTTTCTTCCTCAACTTGAAATGAATGGGGTCTTCTTTAATTCTTTTCTGAACATGATGTAAATATACATTGAATGTTGAGACAGCTTCTTTTTTAGACATTCCTTTTTCCAAGATGTTGGTTTGGATGAGATTTCCAACCTCAGGCTTCATTATGGAATTTAGTTTTCAACTTTTAGTAAAAATGTTTTCATTTCTGATTGCTTTTTTGGTAATTTTTGGTGAGGTTTGAGAAATTTTTCATCCTGATATTTTTTCCAATTCAGTTCTTTAACTTTTTGTGCTAAGCCATTTGCTTTGGCTTTGCTTGCCTCAAGCTTAAGTATTGCAGGATTTGGTGGTGTTTTGGTTGGTGTTGCTTCAGCAATCTATTTATGTAAATGCATTAGAAAAAGTAAAAGTGGATAGTATTTTTTGAATGCAATTAGAATAATGAAAAATTAAATAAAAAAAATTACAATTTAAAAAAAAAGGGAGGTATGGAAAGTGGATTTCATGGGAGGAATGAAGCTGGTTGGTCAAGCGCAACCATATTTAATTAATGGCAAGAGGAGCTTGGTTGGGCAACAATTTTTTACATCTGTGAGCTCACCCAAACAAAGACTCAGGGATCACCCCAAGTAAAACTTGAACAGAGTCCCAGAAGTGCTTGACAGAAAATAATTGAAAATCCCCAATGTTGCGTCTTCTAAATTTAAACTGAGCTAATCATTTTTGAAATTAAGATTTTACAGTTTCCTGTAAATCAATTCAAATGGCAGAAGCTAAGGGATATATGAGTGCCACCAGAACTAGGTGCGGAATATCTGAAAAAAATGCCATAAGTTTTTGCCTATGAGATTCTCCTCCTCATTTTCAGTAAAAGAAATTCCTTCCCAGGTTTTAGAGCTACAACTCAGGATAAATAATTATTAAATAATTTTATAATTAGGAAGAATTGAATATTCTATGGGAATAGCAGAGTTAGCAAACAGGAAAGTTTTTTGATGGTGGGTTTCAAACAAAATCCACAATTTTCTGACTGGTGGGTTTGTGGGTTTCAAAAAAATCCCTCTTTTCAAATCTGCCTTTAAAAAATAAGAAAATTCACTTATTTCACATCAGGAATGTCAGATCTACCTGGAAATAAGTGGGTTTTTTTCAATATACTATATGACTCCTGTAAGATCCCAACTCATCCTCCCTCAATCCTCATCCATCCCCTCACCCTAACTCCAATTGCCTTCAATACTGCTATAAAAAATAGATCAAATACAACCAAGCTTGAGTAAATTTTGTCAAGATGAGGACACTAGAAAACAGTCAGGAACCTGCATTACTGACCTTTTTCCATCCTGGAAGAGAGCACAGGCCAATTGTAAATATTTCATAGAACAAGCATGGGTTAATATGAAAACATTTCCATTTCTTGCACAAACTCTATCACCAAAACTGAATTTCCTTTGGCATTATTCTGGTTCAGAAAAAAACCTGAATCATTGGGCCAACACCTATCAATATCTGAAAAAAAGGTGACAATATCTTGAGAACTTTAATCCTTCCCTGCTAAATACTGAACACCTATGAATATAAAGGAGGCACCAATTATGCAGATCAAGAGATCCAATAATCCTTTCATCATTCTCATCTCCTAATCACTCTTTCTTAAAACTCAAATACTCCCTTCATTATCAAGCACTTCCTCCGCTGTCACACTCTTTTTGCCATCTCTGGGTAAAATATAATATCCTCTCTGATGTTATCACACAGATATCCTTTAACAATCCTAATTGAAAAGCATTGGTTCCACAGCGTCCTTCACTAAAACTAATCTTTCCTAAGCCTCACTTTTCAATCTTACTATTTCAGGAAATACTTCAATCTTTCTATCTCAGAGTTCATTCCATTTGTATCATTTTTTAAATGCTTTTTTTTAGTTCTTCATCCTTCGCTCTGCTCTTAGTTTTGTTGAAAAATCAAAATTCTCCTACTAATTTGACCTAGTGGTTTTGTCAATATGGGATACACTAGTAGTTTAGTTCTCTTGATCCTTTATCTTTCTTGCTTAGCAGCTTGAGTTTAAAGCAATAATAAACTGATCAATCCATTTATTCTGGGATTGTATTGAATATTATCACAGCATGGTTCAATAGTTTGTATGATAATCACAGAAATTTTGAAGTTGGAATTGATAGGCTTGATCATTTTATCAAAGTGTACCACTGTAATCAACTTTTTATTGGAAAATGATCTCTTCAAATACACCCAAAATCTACTGGATACTCAAGTTTTTCAGATCTTGTCATCATGCAGATTTTGTCTGAATCAAATCAATAGAGGTGCAAAGCCTGTGTTTGCAGAGATAAAAAAACAGTTCTTATCTTGGTTCATTGGAATTTGTGTTGATTATGGCCCAAGTGAGACAACTTTGGGATTCATTGGCTCCTCAACAAGAGTATCATCCTGAGTCATCATTTGATGATGTTGGTTTCCCCAAGGTCTTAAAAAAGATTGAATTCCCAATCATGATGCCAAACTAGTTCCATTGGTTGGTGTGGGTGAGATTTATATTGGTGATGGCCAGGTAGCCAAGTTTTATGCGGTTTCCAAGGATGGAAACAATCTATTGGATGAAAAGATTATTGAGACCAAGCTGGATGGCATAAATCCCATACAACTGTATCAAACCAGTGATGTAGGAAAATTTCTTCCCATTTTATTGAAAGTTTATGCTATTATCTGCTGCTTGGTTAGTATTGATAGTAAGTTTAAAATATTGGGGGTACAAATAGAATTAGGAGAGGTAGAAAATAAAATCAACCTCCTGGGGTGCAAGCTGTTATTGTTGAATGGTAATTGTCTAAAAGCAGTTAACTCCCAGTGGGATGGTAACCATTATCAATCCAATGGGCTTGTTTGCTTCATCAAAATTAAATCTGAGCTGTGGAATACTATTTGGGAGAAAAGACTGATCATCAAACTTCCTTGACTTGAATCATCCAAGTTGCAGTTATTTTTGCTATTTTCAAATCAAAATAAGTGGTTCAATGGATTAGTTACCAAAATCAAGGCAGCCATCTCAAATGAACTGTCAGGTTTTTTAATCCCTCAATATTGGATTCCAGTCAGTTGAATCCCAGTCAACATGAAAAGTAAGACTGATTGTATGGTTGAACAAAACTCCCATTGGTTTATCCATGGATCAATCCAGTCTCAATCTTGAGCCAAAAGATTTCTCCATCATCCATGAAGGGGGATGGATTGGTAATCCGCGCCATAATCACTCTGGGTATACTGGTTTTAAAAAAAATTGATGATTTTGGGTAGAGTTGATTGTTATAGAGTTCAAAGAATTTGTTTTTCAAGGACAAGGTTAGGGCTGTAAAGATAGAATTATTCTAATAAAAGAAGCAAATCAAGGAATTTAAAAGCTAGGAGATTGAGCAAAGTCCTTTGATTTCGCTCTTTCATGAGGAATATGGCGCTAACGCCTGTGGATGAGTGAACAATTAAATGCAAGAAAGGATCAAGAGGGTGAAAAGGTGTTTTGAATAGTGGTTGAGATGCCTCCCATGGCACCTTGAATATCATCAATGCTCTTTTGAGTTTCTTTGAGCCTGCCACAATCCTTGAATGAATGATACTTTTTCACCCTGTATGCATGCTGAGGGGATGGTGATGGATGATGATGAATAAAATGGCGGGTTTGATACTTGAATCACGCCATTTTTTGAAACACAACATTTTGAAACACACCAGTTCAGGGGTATGTGTAATTCAGAAACCCACAATTGAAATGGTCTGTCTGGTAAAAGAAAAATTACATGTTTCTGATGGCAGATTTTCTAACTCTGATACACCCTATTGGTAATGTTTGAGAATTCCTTGAATTAAATCAAATTAAAAAAATTTATCCAGATATTTTTATATGCAATAACAACAATTAAACCCTCCTTCTCCTTAGTCTAAGGCTCAGGGTACAATTATGCCCCCTTCATTTGGAATTCTTCCTTCTTCCTTGCTCCTCAATGGTCAACCATCTGCGCAAAGATAGAGCTATCCCACAAAGCTGCCTTGGCTAAATTCTAAAACTCCTCCAGAGGAGGCTCTTCATTTCTGCCCCTCATATGCAGATGTGCAATCTGGTTCTCCCACCTCCCGCTTTTGGGATGGCCAGTGGTTTTTTTTTACTGTTTCCCCCAGTCTGTTGCTATGGTGAGGATTTCTTCCCTTGTATCTGTTTAAAAGCAATCTGTTTAAAAGCCAAGGGAAGCACAGAATGCAAACAGAAATGGCATACCCAGTATGAACTCTGACCTGCTCACCACTCAGTATTTACAATAGAGGATCCAATACATTAGCCACATCCATTAATTCCTGCTCTTTAAATTTTTCTAACATGCATTCAAATCCACCCAATGCTTGTCTTATATTGGACTAACCCCACATCCTTGGATAGTTGAGAAAGGAGGATGTTTACCATTGAGCTGCTATCTACCATAGACCAGAATCTTTTTCCGGAAATCCGCATCTCAACATACCCAAGGGGACAAATCATAGCTCCTTCAACACCTAAATCTTCAAAGCATTTTTTCAGGGATCCAACCTGTTCCTTTTCCTTGGCTTTTTGATTTTCCTCCTTATTCCCTGTATATTCCTTAAAAACTGCCACCATCTCCTCCGCTGTAACTGGAGAGATAGATGCTAAATCCTCAAGCTTTGAAGAAATTGGATTATCCTTTCTGCAGATCCTCAAAGCTACTTCTCCTGCCCTCCTGCAGGACCCTCCCACTTTGACTAATAACCCCTGGTTCTGGAGCTTTGGCTGGGGACGGTGCATTGATTTCCATCCTTTCATTTTCCAAAAAAGCAACCCTTACCTCTGCCAAAACCTGCGGGGGTTCCCAGGAAATTCATGGAAAAGTGTATCCCACCAAGGCTGTTGTCTCTTTTTTTTCTGCTGCTGCCATATGAACTTAATCTTTGGCCTAGGAAAATCTGGAAGGTCTGATTTTTTTTTGGAAGGAGGGATAAAGTCTCTGAGTGGGATGTGCTCCACTGATTCCTTCATTGAAATTTGCAATCATCATCATTCTCAACAAAGAAAAGGTATAAAATTATAAATAGATCTCCAAAAAAAGAAAACAGGGTATTTTAGAAGAAATAGAGAAATTTTCTGGCCCCCAATTTCTGGTGCAAGAAATTTTGCTGCTACTTTTATCCACAAAAATTCCCCTTGTTCTTGGGATTTAATCAATTCTCTTTGTTATAATACCCACCCTTCTCCAATTCACCTTAGAAAAGCATCCTACCCTCCACAAAGACAAGAACCACAATCTGCAACACCCAGAAGAACGTCCCTGAATTCCCTCTCTGTTGTTTCTCTTATTACTCTGCGCCCTTCAGACTCCTCTACAATTACTACTGCCATAAAAAAACACAAAAAATAAATAAGAACTCTGAAATGAGCTACAAAATGTAATATTCTCTGTTAAAGATCAAGGATACTCCTATGATAAGCTAAGGTATGGTTATCCCCTCCAATACATAAGATATTTTTTAGATATCTCCGCTCTGTAAGAGGCGCCCCCCCCTATGTGCTAGAAAGAACAACCCCTTATATAGAAAACCCAAAATCTAACTCTAAAACAAAAAAATGAAACCAAAGAAATTCATCACCTGCACCACCTTCCCCAAGCTTTCTGCAATGATCCTAATCACCATTAGTTGTGACCCGCTTGGTCAATCTGTCTCCATGCACCAGTTGTGATCCACTGAGACAATCTTTCTGCATGCATTAGTTGTGACTTAACCTCAAATAACTGATATCCCTATTAGTTGATTTGCCGCAATATGCAATTCAAAAAACAGATCCCCAAAAATCTTTGTTAGAAGATCCCCTTTGATCTTGCATATTGCATAATAAAAGATCCCCTAAAATCTTCCTTACAGATCCCCTTTGAAGCGCATGCCACATTGTTGACTTTTTCATTCTATTGTCCCAATGCTTACCTACCCTTTGACAACCCCCACTGAGTACCCCATAGTCAAACCTTGGATACATACCCAATAGCTTTAATCACTTGCTTCCGCATTTATACAAATAAAAACCCAAATACATAGCTGCGGTATGCAGCTGATTATCTTGCCACAACATTTATTCACCGCAAAAGGCAAAATTCTGGCTCAGCCTTGCTTTTGTGCTGCATATCTACCCACCTGCTTCTCCCTTTTCTTCCTTTTCTGGAGCAGGCAATATGCCAAGCTCAGCTTGCCTTCCCCGTTGTGCTGCGGACCCCAAACCCACTGACTGTTGGGCCTTCCAGTTGAATGTTGCTTCTGAGCCTATTTTCAATGGTGTCAAAAAATAATGGAAAGTTTTTTAAATATGGTCAAATATTATAATATTATGAATCTGTCTCCAAGGTTGCGCAAACTTGGGCAGGTCCCCCAATGATCTGTCCAGTGACACTCAGGTCCTCAGCTGACTTGGACCCTGCCCTCAGAAGGGTTCCAGGCTCCTCCTGGCTAGCGGGGGCGGACTTATTCCTCCTTCTCCTTTCTCTTCCTCGCGATGTCTTTCTTTTTCTTCAATACCTTTTACTCCTTCTTTCTTTCTTTCTTTTCAGTCTGCTTCCTATATCTTGTCTCTTCCTCTCAAATCATCATTGGCCCATCTTTTTCTCTCAACCCTCTATTCTCCTTGATCCGGTTTGATCTCATCAAAGTTCCGATTCCATCAAGTCCCTATCTACAAGTCTGTGCCTGGTAAGAACATGATCCTCAAGATCACCCTAGCTCGACGCATCTGACAACCTAGTTCCGCCCCTTTCAGCCATTCTCCTATGTCTTCTTTCCTCTACTACTTCTGTGCTGAAAGGTTTCTCTTCTCATCTACTCTCTAAACAATGTCTAAGCTGTTTGTCTAACTCTGGTCTGCAGTCTGCTGGTTTTCAGTTCTAATAAATCACGTCACAATATTATCAAAGTTTGATGCAAGATTTAAAAGAAAAATAGTGCAATGGATGTGTTAGTTTGAATGGTTTTTATGTTGAATTCAACTTTTGGAGGCCAAGAATGGATCCAAAAAATTTCAACAAAATCTTAGACAGTTCTTTTGATTTTTTTTTAAAATTAATAAGAGCTTAAAACACCAAAAAAATAAATTCTAAGGCAGGAAAAGGATTAAAAATTGCAATGAGAAATTTGGTTTTTGTATTTTAATTTTTTTGATTTTTGAATGAATTTCTCCAGGTGTAAGGTTACATCCAAAGAAATATGTAAAAAAATATTGAAAAGCTTTTTGGTCTTTTTTATAATTTTCACCCAAAGAAATTAATTCAAACTCCAAATGAAACAGTTCAAAAGCGCAATGAAAGATTTGAATGATTTGAAATTTTTCACTTTTTGAATGAATTTTGTGAGGTCTAAGAATACATCCAAAAAATGCAAAAGAAAATATTAAAAATTATCTTTGCTTGTTTGTTTGAGTTTCTGAGAGCTTCAATAAAAAAACAAAAAATTAATCTAAAAGGCAAAGAAAAAAAATGCGAAAATAGAATAGGAGATTTTTATTTTTATTTTTTTGAATTTGTGAATGAAGTTTTCAAGGGTTCTAATGTTTGCAGAATTAAAAAAATAAAAAAATGAGGGTTTGATGAACCAGCTAAAGGGCTCCAGCATCAATTTTATTTCTTTCAAAAAAAAACACTTTTGAAACCTCCTTGAAATGAACTATTTGAATGTGTGGGGGTTATGGTTCAAAGATCCCAAAATCCATGATTTAAAGGGTTGCGCCCGTGAGAAAATTCATGCTGAAAAAAACAAGAAGAAAGGGAAAAGTGAAAAAGGAAAAGGTAAAAGGGAAAAGGGAAAGGGAAAAGGGAAAATGGAAAATGGAAAACAGAAAAGGGAAAGGGAAAAGGGAAAAGGGAAAAGGGAAAAGGGAAAAGGGAAAAGGGAAAAGGGAAAAGGGAAAAGGGAAAAGGGAAAAGGGAAAACGGAAAAGGGAAAAGGGAAAAGGGAAAAGGGAAAAGGGAAAAGGGAAAAGGGAAAAGGGGAAAGGGGAAAGGGGAAAGGAAAAAGGAAAAAGGGAAAAGGAAAAAGGAAAAAGGAAAAAAGAAGAAGGAAAAAGGAAAAAGGAAAAAGGAAAAAGGAAAAAGGAAAAGGGAAAAAGGAAAAAGAACAAAGGAAAAAGGAAAAAGGAGAAAGGAAAAAGGAAAAAGGAAATGGGAAAAAGGAAAAAGGAAAAAGGAAAAAGGAAAAAGGAAAAAGGAAAAAGGAAAAAGGAAAAAGGAAAAAGGAAAAAGGAAAAAGGAAAAAGGAAAAAGGAAAAAGGAAAAAGTAAAAAGTAAAAAGGAAAAAGTAAAAAGTAAAAAGGAAAAAGGAAAAAGGAAAAAGGAAAAAGGAAAAAGGAAAAATAAAAGAATAAAAAAATAAAAAATAAAAAATAAAAAATAAAAAATAAAAAATAAAAGATAAAAGATAAAAAATAAAAAATAAAAAATAAAAGATAAAAGATAAAAAATAAAAAATAAAAAATAAAAAATAAAAAATAAAAAATAAAAAATAAAAAATAAAAAATAAAAAATAAAAAATAAAAATTAAAAAATAAAAAACAAAAAATAAAAAACAAAAAATAAAAAATAAAAAATAAAAAATAAAAAATAAAAAATAAAAAATAAAAAATAAAAAATAAAAAATAAAAAATAAAAAATAAAAAATAAAAAATAAAAAATAAAAAATAAAAAATAAAAAATAAAAAATAAAAAATAAAAAATAAAAAATAAAAAATAAAAAATAAAAAATAAAAAATAAAAAATAAAAAATAAAAAATAAAAAATAAAAAATAAAAAATAAAAAATAAAAAATAAAAAATAAAAAATAAGAAATAAGAAATAAGAAAATAAAAAATAAAAAATAAAAAATAAAAAATAAAAAATAAAAAATCAAGGGCATTATTCTTTTCACGGGTGCTTCCCTTAAACTCATGGGGGTACTACGTCCCCGCAACTTCTAGTATACACAGACAAATCCTTGTTTACATGGGCCTTCCAAGAACTTTGTTTTTTGACATTCTAACAAAGCAGGCCTTTAGAAAAATGTTTTAAACCCTTAAGACTAATTTTCTAGAATTTTGGGACCAATTAAAATCCTTCAAAAATCCATGTAAAAAAATTCAAAAAAATCCAAAGAAAAAAGCCCATTTTTGGAGCTATTCCTTTGGCTTTTGGCTTAAGTTTTTTTGGTACTTCTAACTCTAAAAATATTTATCAATCAGGTGAAGAGCTTGAAGATTTTTTTTGAGTTTTTTTTGCATGTATCCTTGGCCTCCAAAAATTGGATCCAACATTAAAACACTTCAAAATACCATATCCTTTTCAAGATTTTTTTTCACCTCTTGAATCAATGTTTCTCTCAATTTTTTTTTGGAAAGACTTAAGATTAACATCCAAAAATTGAATGAATAATTTTGCTGAACTTTGATTACAGGGTTTACCCCCAAATCATTCAGAATAATGAAAATAATCGAAAATAAAGGGTTTGGTCCACATTTTTGGTTCTAATTTTTGTCCTGTTTTAATAAATAGAAATACAAAATTTTATTAAAAATATTATAGGAATAATTTTGTTTGATTTTATTCCACTACTATGGGATTTTTTTTTCTGCTGGATTTCCTCCTTGGGAATAAAACCTCATCACCAAGCTCCAAATTTTTCTGATAATGGTCATCCAAACTTTGGAATCCTTGGTCACAAAGCTTTTCCACAGTGGATTCAATTTAAGGGCTGGCCAATGATCAGACTTGAACTTGAATGAGACTATATGTCTGAAATATTCTAAAATAATTAAGCAAATAGGACATGATTTGGGATTTGGAGTGGGAGTGGAATTGAGAGGAAGATAAGTTTAAGGCAATAAAGAAGAAAACAGAACCATTTGAAACTTATAAGTTTCAGCAAGAAGAAAGCCATCGCATGGGAGCTTCATGCACATGTTCATTGCAGCTGGTCCAGAGAGGTGGTTTAGTTGCCTCCTTGTCTCTTTAAAGGTTTCAACCCAGATTTTGTGCATTAATTTTGAATCTTGGAAATTTGGGTTGGTGTCCAGCTCTTTGATCATTTCTTTGCTGATTTAAATCCAGTCTTCATATTTATGGCCTGAACCAACAGCTGCTGCTCTGAAAACACCGTTAACATCTCCCAGAACATTTTGACAGTGGGATATATGGGCAATAGCTGTTGCTGGGGCAATGAAGTATTTTTATTGGAACTAAAAGAAAAAATCAGAATTGATTCTAAAATGAAATATGTTTTAAAAATTCCACTCACTAGTTCCATTGAAACTTTCTCAAAGATTGCAGAAGAATAATATGATAATGTGCCGGAAAACTATAAAAAATTCAAAAAAAAATCAGAAAAACTGAAAAAATCAGGTACTATTGAATTCACTCACTGTATCACTTATTCTTGTTGATGTTTGAGAAAAAAAATGGTTTCCAGGTGGATGGTAAGGGGCTTCATCATCTTAAATTTCGTGCTTTTGTCTCTTGATTCTAGTCCAAGGAATTTTATCAGAGGAAGGAGCCCTCTAAGTGAAAACAGTTCCAGACCTCTAAAAAAAGATTAAATAGGAAAATTATTAAAAATTCAATCAATAATAAAAACAAATGTAATCTCACCATCTCAATAACATGAAAATATGGGAGCTCCTCATCTTTTGATGTATCTTCTTCTGTCACAAAATCATCCTATGTTGAAAAAAAGAAATATTCAGTTCATATTGAGATCATTATGTATAAATATAAATTTACCTCTTCAACTGATTCCTCCTTCTTCTTTCCCTTCCCTTTTTTCCTTTTTTGCCTTTCCCTTTCTCAAAACCTGAATGATTAAATAAAAAAAATGAGGTATATTTTTTTTCTTTGTCAAAGAGTGATTAATTACTGACCACCAAATTTTCTAAAAATATACTCCTTTGCTTTCCTCTCCTGTTTGGTTCTTCTAAATATTCAAAGCCAGATGGATCCCTTTTACTTGAGGATTGGGAGATTTTTTCAAACTTATTTTCTGCTTCTTTGGGTCTTCCTCTTATTTTGGATCTTTGATTATAATTGGGCTCTTGAATCAGAACAAGTTGATACTTTCCAGTGTAAAGCTTCTGTGTTTTATACAGATAATAATGTTGTTCTCCAGGTGGAAATTTTCGGAATTCTTCAAATAATTCAGTAAGATATCTATGTTCATTGGTTGGTCTTGAGGGCTGTTCAACGCTGGGTGATTCTTCAGCTGAGTCTGGGCTTGCAGTTAACTGCAGAAAGAAAGTTAGAAATTAATCAGAATATTATTCATTTGAATTTGTACAAAGAAAAAAAAAATTCTGAAAAGGTGGATTTGACATGCAATTGAGTTTGTAAATCCTCAATTTGGAAAATTTCACCCTTGAAGATAGCTGATTATACTTTATGAACACATGGTATACCCATACAAGAAGAGTAATAACAGTTTATGCAAGTTGTTGAAGAATCAGAGACTTAATTGCATGAGTGAATGGTCTTGAGGGCATAATTGCTGATCTTTCCAGAAAGATGCTCCACAAAGTGAGGCAAACCAATGAGATGCTTGAAAAATTTCTGGGAGGCTTCAATAGCTCTTTCATGAATTGGGATGGTAATATAATTATATATCTTATCAACAAAATTGGAAAAAGAGCCGGTAGAGGAAGTTATGAAGCCTTTGATGTAAGAATGAAGGCCTTCTATTGTTGATGTACTTTTATTTCCAAAATCAGAGTATTTTTTGGCCAAGTAAGAGGCAAATCTTTTTTGATTGGGACTCAGTTTTCAAGGATGTATTCTGATGTGGGAGCATTCCAGACTAGAGCAAGTTTGGTGAAATTTTCCTGATAAATAGATTCGTATTTGGAGTTGACCAATTGGTGCCAGTGTTAATGAAAGAGCTCCCATTCAGCTTCAGACTTGAAATGCTTCCTGCAGTGGCTTTCAATATTCTTTAAAATACGCCAGAGACAGAGAAGGAGATAAGAAAATGTGAAAAGATTTTCTATGGCACTAATTAAAGATTGTTCTTTATCTGTCACAATAACCCTGGTTTCTTGATGTTCTAATATTTCCTGAAGTTGATTGAGGGCCCATTTATAGTTATATTTTTTTTCTTGGGATAAAAAACAGAAATCAACTGAGAAATTTCTTGAAGAATTTTTACCCCAAAAATATGAAGAAGAGGAATCCCAAATTTATTTGTTTTATATGTGAAGTCCATCATGAGAAGAGTAGGAAATATTTTTAGAAGTTTTATGGAATCAGGATGTGAAATGAATAAAGAAGTGATGTGTCCATCCATATTTTTGATTCTGTAAAAAAAAAGAAGAATTTTGGAGTTCCGGTATTAAAGCTTCAATTGGTTTTTTTCCATCAAGATAATTTTTTTGGATTTGAGATCTTTTATTATAAATAGTACTGAGATTTTTATGAACTGGAGTTCAGAGTTTTTTTATAAGAGAATTTGAATTTTTGAATGGGGGAACACCAGCCTTGGTTAAGTTTTCTACAGTCTCCTGTTGCTTGCCATGAATTATTCTATGGATTGGATGAGTAGAAGGATCATCTGAAGGGGGATGGCTGTGGTGTGGACATATAAATTTAACCTACCAGAGACCTAATCTTTTGGGGAAATTTTCAGATAATCTAAAAGAGCAATTGGTCTGTCTTTTTTTTGCAATTTTTTGGGATCTTTACTGGATTTATATTCTCCAGATTGATCACATTGATATGTGTAGGTATGTTTCTTCAGGTTTGATACTCTAGTAGAATTGGTATGTCCATGGGACTTTTTGCATGATGGGATAGAATCAACTAACTCATTCTTTTGATTATATGATAGTCCAGGAGGAGGGGCCAGAGGAGTGGTATCATTAAATTGAGTAGATGAGGAAAGGGCCAGAGGAGTAGAAACATTATTTTGATTAAATGAGGTGATGGAGGATGGGCCAGGTGAGACAGTTCTGAAAAGTGGGTGGATGTTTTGTTGAGAAATTTTGAAAAGGGATGTTTTTTTTAGAAAGGAATTTGAGATTTGAGTTGATGATTCAGAAAAATTTTGAGTAGAAATGAAGTGAGAACAGTTTTTGGTTCAGGAGGTCCGATTTGGTAGTGGTAGTTTTGGAGTGTGTTGTTTTGTGTTCTGTTGTTTTGTGTTCTGTTGTTTTGTGTTCTGTTGTTTTATGTTCTGTTTTTTTATTTTTTTTATTTTTGTGTTGTGTTGTGTTGTGTTGTGTTGTGTTGTGTTGTGTTGTGTTGTGTTGTGTTGTTTTGTGTTGTGTTGTGTTGTGTTGTTTTGTGTTGTGTTGTGTTGTGTTGTGTTGTGTTGTGTTGTGTTGTGTTGTGTTGTGTTGTGTTGTGTTGTGTTGTGTTGTGTTGTGTTGTGTTGTGTTGTGTTGTGTTGTGTTGTGTTGTGTTGTGTTGTGTTGTGTTGTGTGAAGTGTTCTGTGGTGTGGTAATGGGGGGAGTGGAGTGGTATGTGTGGTGTGTTCTGGTCTGGTCTGGTGTGGTGATGGGGGATGATGGGTGGCGGTGGGTGGGTGGAGGAATTTTCTTTTATGGATGATGGGAGGACTGGAAGCGCTCCAAAATGGCCTGAAAAAATTTTAAACACATGTTGAATAGGAATGGTTAGGGTTTTATGCATCAATGGCTCAAAAAAGCAGACCCCAGCCCAGAGGGGGGTTTGTTGCCCTCCTGTTTGGATTTGCTTTTTAGGGCACAAATAGTGCTTCAAAAATTAAGAAAAAAATATATATTGAAAACTTGAGAGTCCTTTTTCAAACATTTAAGGTCAAATACTTCAAATTCTCATACGTAAAAACAACAAGGAATGGAGAAATAAGGAAAGACCATCCATGTTATTTTCAATTATTTTTATTGTGATGAATATTTGGTGGGTTAAAACCTATAATCAAAGCTCAGACAAATTTTTCATTCAATTTCTGGATTTTAACCTTAATTTTTGCCAAAAACAATTGAGATAAATGTTCATTCAAGAAGTGAAAAAGAAATCTTGCAAAGGATATGTCATTTTGAAGTGTTTTTAGGTTGGATCCAATTTTTGGATGCCAAGGATACATACAAAAAAATCTCAAAAAAATATTTTAAAGCTCTTCAGACGATTTATAAATATTTTGAGAGTTAAAAGTGCCATAAAAACTTAAGCCAAAAGCCAAGAGAATAGCTCCAAAAATGAGTTTTTTTTTTAGATTTTGTAAATTTTTTGACTGGATTTTTGAAGGGGTTTAACTGGTCCCAAATTTATAAAAGATTACCCATAAGGGTTTAAGAAACCTATCTAAATGCCTGCTGTGTTATAATTTCAAAAAACAAAGTTCTTGAAACACCTTTGTAAACAAGGATTTGTGTGTGTATACTGGAAGTTGCGGGGAGGTAGTACCCCTGTGAGTTTAAGGGTGGCACCTGTGAAAAAACTGATGCCCTAAAATTCAAAATTCAAAATTCAAAATTAAAAATCAAAAGTTAAAAATTGAAAATCAAAAATGAAAAATGAAAAATGGGTATGAAAAAAGAAAAAAGAATAACAAAAAAACAAAAATGAAAAATGAAAAATGAAAGATGAAAGATGAAAAATGAAAAATGAAAAATGAAATTTAGAAATGAAAAAAGAAAAAAGAAAAGGGTGATAATAAATTCATGGCTTGAATAAGCATTGTGGCAAGGCTACATGGCTAAATCTGAGCAATGCAGAGCCTAACACAATTTGAGTGTGGTTGGGCAGTACTCCACATGGCACTGGACCGCCATGTGGGTTCCCCATGACTACATTCAAGCCTCGTAGAGCCCCACACAGATCAAATGTAGTTGTGTTTCCATTCCATACAGCCAGCAAAACCACATTTAAGTCTTGTGGGGCTCTACATGGCTCAAATGTAGTTGTGTAGCCATGCCACATGGTACAAGTCTGGTGGGCCAAAAAAAAACTAAAGGGTATCAAATAAACTAAAATAAACTAAATAAAAATAAAAATAAAAACAGAGATGAACCATGTTCAAATACAGATGCACTCAGCTAATGTGCATATTATTGTGTAATCCAAAGGGGATGCACAAATGGGCCTTCAAGGCCCTTTGGAAATCAAGTAGGCCACGTGGGCCTATGTGGATGTTATTGAATTTGGGAATTGGGGCACCAAAACCCATTTTCCCAAGTCATTGGGACACGGGCCTTGACAGGCCTGTAATGGTGGATGGGCCACCTCAGCCAGATGGGCTTATTTGGGCTTTACTGGGCCCAAGGTTTATTTTGTACATACTTGGCCAGAAGGGCTGGCCCGCCAAAGTATGTATTTTATTGTCTTTGGGCCTTGGCAGCCCATTGGGGCCACCGCCCGTTTCAGGGCCCGCTTGGGGCCTCTTGTTTCTCTCCTGGGCCCGTTGCAGGGCCCAACGGCCCGCAAAGGCTGTCCTACGGGGCAGAGGACGCCGTTTGGTGTCCTCCCACCCGCTGTGTGCAAGGACGCAGCCCAGCCATGCAACCCGGCTGGTTGCAGCCTCCAGGGTGGCTGGCGGCCCCTGCCTCCCTCCCTCCCCTTGCCCGGTTGTTAAGGGGAGGGAGGATGGCTAGTCCTCCCCATCATCAAGGACCAGCAAGTGGTTGGTTGCCACATGCAACCAACCAGGGTGGGGTGGATTTCATCACCCTCCCACCTGTTTGTGGTGGAGGGAACAAGGCGGTGGGGTATCTGACCACCCTCCCACCAAGCAAGCAGGGCGCTCCCCCCCCCCCCCCCGTTACCAAGAGGGAGCCGCCAAGGGCTGGGGGCACCTGATCCCCCTCCAAACCGACCATTTTGATGGTTGGCCTGGGGAAAATCGCATCCCAGGCAACCAGCAGGGGATTTGACTACCCCTGGTGGTCACCTAGGGAGGAAATAGGGGGGGAGGCAGAAGGGCCGCCAGTTAAATCCCCCCCATGTGAGCTAGAGAGCAGACCCAGGTAAGTTCTGGGTCCCACTTGGTCCATGCTAGGGTACAACTGCTGGTTGAATGAAGCAACCAGCCTGGTAAATGAGGTTACATAGGTAAAAGGGCTGGTTTTAAGGGACAACAAGTCAGGGTTTGAAGAGAAACAAGGCCTGGTTCAGCCCAGTAATGGTGGAAACACCAAATTTGACCGGCACAGACTGGTCATAAGGTTTCAGGGATTAATTCCAAGTGGGCTGCGTAAGCCCAAACCAATTAGCAAGGCTTGTAGAGCCTGTAGAGCCCATTTGGGGCGGAAGTTTTGCCTTTTGCTTGTTATTACATGAGCTCCAAATGAGCACCATCTTTTGTGTTTAAAGAGCTCTTCTCCCTGATGTTTTCCATCCATTCACTCACCAATTAATTCACATTCACAAGTGTGCCATTGCCTCTGCCTCATATTAAGGATCAATCATAAGACATTATTGTCTCAGCATTTCTTTTGCTTTAAGTACTTCTCTTTGAATGAGCTTGTGGGCCAATAATTACCACACATTATCAGTACCATCATCATCAATAATTCCAAGTAGAATAGACCCTTATACCTTACTCTGGACAACCTCAAAGACCTCAAGTTTTCCATGAAGATGTCCTATATCCCAGAGTCCAGCTCCACCAAGATTGTTTTGAATTGCCAAAACTATAGTGCTTGGTATGTCTTAATGGACAGTGAGTTGGACAAAATTTTTTCTGGGGAGATTATGGATGCAGATGACACTTTCATTACTTCAGAGGTAGAGAAGAATTCTTATCATTTCATTCTTAGGCATTTGGATGAAAGTGGTATGGCATGGGTTGCTGAGACTTTAAAGAAGGAACAGAAGAGGATGGCTACTGTTGTATGGAAAATGCTCAAGGCTAAGTATGCTGGTGAATCTGTCCATCAGAAGAGGATTGCCTTCAATTAGTTGTTCAAGTTGGAATTTGTCAAATGCAAACAATTTGTGGGGGAGGCAAGATCAAGTATTGCTAAGTTTAAGTGATCTGGGCTAAACATGGATCCTGATTGTTTGTCACTCTTAATTCTTCAAAAGCTAACAAATGAATATGATTCCTTGGTTAGGATTATATCTCAATTGGATCCTCTTCCTGGAGAAGAGGATGTGCTTAGAAGGATTGAAAAGGATGATCTTCAATTTAAAATTAAGGAGGGCACATGAACTGCTGTGGTGGGCAAGACAGGAAATTACAGGAAGAAGGCAAAGGCAAAAAGGGATTTATCAAAATTCTTGTGTTATAATTGTTGGAAGAAGGGTAACTATGCAAAGGATTGCAAAGAGGCCAAGAAGAGTAAGATATCCAAGGAAAGTAAAAAGGAATACAAAGAGGTCAACCTTGCAATGGAAAATGTTGCTATGGTGGAAGTGGATGTTTCAATGGAACAAGCTGTTGAGGAACAAGCCCCCAAGAAGAAGGCTAAAATCAATGAGGATCAAGAAATGGACTTGATTGATTATGAAGGATGTCATCTTAATCTTGATGATATCAACTTATCAGTCGCTGATAATTCTTTAGTCCTTGTAGGAGGATTGAAGGAGGATGTTCTTGTTTTGATTGATTCTGATTGTAAAGACCACATGTTTTTTGAGCCAAATTTGTTTTCAAATCTTAGATATTTCAATGGTTGTGTAAATATTTGCCAAAAAGAAAGGAAAATTCAGATTAAAGGAATTGGAAAATTTATTCTTGCAAATCACTAGGGTTTCAAAATATCTTTTTAGAAAGTGTTTAATGTACCAGATTTGCCTTATAGCCGTGTTTCTCTTGAAGTTCTATGGAAAAAAAATTTCCAGATTTTTTATCTTGAAGAAGATAAGTTTGTTATTGATTTGAATGGGAGAACTATCCTGAGTGGAAAAGTCCAGAATAAGTTGCTCTGTGCAAACTTGTTCATAAAGGACAGCAACTGTGAAAGTTGTAATTTAGGGGCAAAGACCAGGAATGTGTTCTCAAAGAGTAGATATTGCACAGAAAATTCTAGAGAGGAAGTTTCCATTGATCTGGCAGGGAATTTTTCACCAGTGTCCCTTGGGGGGTAAAATTACTTCATCAATCTGGTTGATACAGCAACTAATTATTTTTGGTTGAAACCAATAAGATCAAAGGATCAGACCACAGAGGAGGGTTCAGTAATCTTCAAAGTCTGGAAAAAAAATGGTTTGATGAGGGAGATCAAGAGGGTTATTCATGATGGAGGGGGTGAGTTTGTGAGTAAAGACTTTGAGAAACTGTTGAATGATTATGGTATCACTCATATGGTTACTACTGCAAGTACTCCACAAAACAATGGAATATTTGAGAGGATGAATAGGACTCTATTTGACAAAGTCAGAACTATCATGGCCCAATCTGGTTTGAAAAAGTTTTTATGGGCTGAGTTGGTGTGCACAGTGAGTTGGTGTGCATAGTGAGTTGGTGTGCACAGTGAGTTGGTGTGCACAGTGAGTTGGTGTGCACAGTGTGTCTGTTTCACAATATTGTTAGTGTTAATGGGAAAAGTCTGCCTTATGTTTTTTGGAAGTAGTACCCCAAAAAATCACACCTAAGAACAATTGGTTGATTAGTGTATTATAGCGTCCACCATAATGAAATGGTTTGAAAGTTAGATCCTAGAGCCAGAACAGGGGTACTTGTAGGCTATGATTTAATAAGTAAGTCATACAGGATTTATTGTCCAGGGACAAGAAAGGTTATCTATAGTAGGGATGTAAAATTTGAAGGAAGTAACTTTCCGCTCTCAAGGAGTGAAGATAGTTCTGTTCAGGAATCACAGCAGGAGATAGAATTTGAGCCTATTTCACCAGCAGATGCTGCAGAGAATATCATCAGTGATGATGTTGTGATGGCGGACGTGCCACAGGAGGGTTCAGTACCCGCTTCAGGGGAGTCTGTGGAATCAGAACCTGATGAGCCTCCACCTCCAGTTAGAAGGAGTGGAAGGACAAGGATACCTGTTGATAGGTATGGGGAATGGAAGTCCCCTTATGATTCTGCAGAAAACAAAGATGATATGTTTTTGGAACAATTTATGCTTAATGAGATTCTACAGTTAAGTTCAGAAATGGGTAATAGGTTTAACCAAAATAGCTTTGGCCAAGCTATGAATTCTTATGACAGAGGCAATTGGAAGACAGCTATTTTTGAGGAATTTAATTCTCTGGAAAATAATAGTGTTTTTAAAGTGATTAAGAAGGATTTAGTTCCAAAAGGAAAGACCATTTTTGGGTCTAGGTTAGTGTTGAATAAGAAGTTTGATACTAATGGAGTTTTGAAGAATTTCAAAGCTAGATGCGTCTCACAAGGCTTTGAGCAGACAGAGGCTTTTGATTACCAAGAGAATTTTTTGCCAACTGGAAGGCTGTCCACCTTCAGGTACATCATTGCTTTAGCAGTGGAGTTGGGTGAAGAAATCAGACAGGCTGATTTTGTGACTGCATACTTAAATCCAAAACTTGGAGAAGAGGAGACTGTTTATATGTCAATTCATGGCAGTTTCAAGGAATGGCTGGTGGAGACAAAGCCAGAAAATATGAAGAAAATCTGTGTGAGAAGTTTCCTCTTAGCGGATAAAGGGGAATATGTCCTCAAGCTGTGTAGATTACTGTATGGATTGAAGAAAGCAGGTAGTTCATGGTATGAAACCATGAGTAAGGAACTGATAGAGATTGGTTTCAGGACAAGTCAGCACAAACCTTGTCTCTTTGTGAGAAAGGATGCAATTTTGTTTGTATGGGTTGATGAAATTATCATAATTGGGAATGGTAAAGAGAGAGTAATTGAGGCACTCAAAAAGGAGTTCAAGATAAAAGATCTTGGCCTGGAAAAACAGGTGCTGGGAATTAAAGTTAGTAAGAGAAATGACGGGATCAAGTTGCATCAAAACCATTATGTGTTAGCTCTACTTACACAGGATGGCTTAGAGGATGCAAAGGAGTTTGGTACTCCAATGCAGTCTAACATTTGGTGGGAAAAGTCTACAGATGAAGTGCATCTGGAGTTTTTCCAACCCAGGAAAAATTATAGGTCAGCTATTGGATTGCTAAATTATTTGGGGAAGTGTGCAATGCCAGATATTGCTTATGCAATTGGCATCTTGTCACAACACTTAGAGAAATCAAGCATGAGGCATTGGTCTGCTTTTAAGAGAGTTATGAGGTATCTTAAAGGAACAAGCAGTCTGGTACTGCAGTTTTCATAGTCAGAAAACTTTAATTTGGTTGGTTATTCTGATGCAATTTGGTCAGATGGAATTTATAGGGAATCAAAAAGTGGTTTTTTATTCTTTTTAGGAAAGAATCTAGTGTCAGGGATGTCTAAGAAGGTGTCAGAAATAAGTATTTCATCAACAAAAGCACAGTACATAGCGTACCTTTCAGCTTCACAGGAGGAAAAGTGGTTGAGAAAGGTCTTAGAGGATACTCATAAACCACAAGGGTTTGCATTGTTGTATTCTGATAATAAGAGTTCCATTGAAATTGCAGAAAACCAAGTGTTCCATTAAAGAACAAAACATATTGATGTTAATTATAACTATATACTTGATGAATTAAACTGCGGAGAGATAGTGTTACAGTACATGCCCACTGGAGAAATGATTGTAGATATCTTAAATAAGGCATTAGATAGGAACAAAAATCAAGGTTTTGTGTCTAGTATGCATATGGCATCCCTTTTCAATTAAGGGGGTGTGTTAAAATAAGGATGCACTCATTTTATGTGCATTTTACTGTGTAATCCAAATTGGATGCCCAAATGGGCCTCTAGGGCCAATCAGACATCATGTGGGCCATGTGGGCCTATGTGGATATTATTTTTTTTGGGCATTTGGGCGCCAAAACATGTTTTCCCAAGTCATTGGGACATGGGCCTTGACGAGCCACCTAAGCCAGATGGGCTTATTTAGGCTTTACTGGGCCCAAGGTTTATTTTTGACATACTTGGCCAGAAGGGCTGGCCCACCAAAGTATGTATTTTATGGTCTTTGGGCCTTGGTGGCCTGTTGGGGCTGCCGCCAGTGTTGGGGCCCGCCCGGGGCTGCTTGTTTCTCTCCTGGGCCCTTTGCGGGGCCCAACAGCCTACGCAGGATCATTGTATGGGGCAGAGGACTCCTTTTGGAGTTCTCCCACCCACTGTGTGCAAGGCCCCGGCCCCAATTGCGCCACCCAGCTGGTCGCGGCCACGGTGGCTGGCGGCCCGTGCCTTCCTCCCTCCCCTTGCTGGGTCGTGAGGGGGATGGAGGATGGCTGCTCCTCCCCCTCAACAAGTACCAGCAAGTGGTTGGTTGCATGTGGCAACTGACCAGGGTGGGGGGATATCATCCTCCTCCCACCTTTTGGTGGTGAATGAACAAGGCGGTGGGGGGGATCTGACCACCCTTCCACCAAGCAAGCGGGGTGTTCTCCCCCCCCCCCCCCCCCCCCCCCCATTACCAAGGGGACCTGATCCCCCTCCAGCCCACCTGTTTGATGGTTTGCCTGGGGAAAATTGCATCCCAGGAAACCAGTGGGGGATTTGACTACCCCTGCTGGTCACCTTGGTAGGAAAGAGGTGGGGAGGCGGCAGGGCCGCCGGTTACATCCCCCCCATGTGAGCTAGAGAGCAGACCCAGGTAAGTTATGGGTCCCACTTGGTCCATGCTAGGGAACAACTGCTGGTTGAATGAAGCAACCAGCCGGGTAAATGAGGTCACATAGGTGAAAGGGCTGGTTGTAAGGGACAACCAGCAAGGGTCTGAAGATCAAAAAGGACTGGTTCAGCCCAGTAATGGTGGAAACACCAAATTTGACCGGTACAGACTGGTCATAAGGGTTCAGGGACTGATTCCAAGTGGGATGAGTAAGCCCAAACCAAGTAGCAAGGCATGTAGAGCCTGTAGAGCCCATTTGGGGCGGAATTTTTGCCTTTTGCTTGTGATTACATGAGCTCCACATGAGAACCATCTTTTGTATTGAAGGAGCTCTTCTCCCTGCTGTTTTCCATCCATTCATTCACCAATTCAATCACATTCACAAGTGTACAATTTCCTCTGCCTCATATTAAGGATCAATCATAAGACATTATTGTCTCAGAATTTATTTTGATTTAAGTACTGCTCTTTGATTAGGCTTGTGGGGCAATAGTTCTCACAAACCAAAAGATTAAAAATGGTTGATTTTTTTGGTCAAAAAAAACATATTAAATAAGAAATAAAATAAAAATGAGTAAAAATAAATAAAAAAACAAAACAATAAACACTGAAGACAACCAATTATTTGTCTTCAGATTCAATTAAAAAATTCAAGTTCAAATTGAATAACCCTAATATAAAAGGGCCAAAAAATAAAAGTTCACCTTTTGACTAGCCCTAAAGTGAAAGTGCCAAAAAATCAAAGTCTTTTTCCTAGCCCTAAATTAAAAGTGCCATAAAAAATCAAGTATTTTGACCAGCCCTAAAGTAAAAAAACCAAAATAAAACAAGTTCAACCTTTGTTAAGCTGATCCCATCAAAAGTTGAACTGACTTACCAGTAAAATCTCATTCAAAACACTCATCATAATGATGTTAACCCAAAACACTCAATGTACTGATGATCAAAATCTGATAAACCTTTATATTAATAGAATTAAAATATAAGCTTATTAGACCAAACCTAAATGATGAATTTAATCTGTAATTTAGCATACAACTCAAGTTGATCTTTGAGCTTACCAACCCAACTAGCTGCTTTTTTAGCAATCATGGAATTTTGTTTGGAAATTATGGGAGAGATTGGGATCAAATCTCCCTTAAGTACAAGCTGGACTCAATGTTTATTGTCAAAAAATAAAATAAACATAGGATCTGATTGTTCTTTTCGCCCATTTTCATAGGAGTAGAAGTAAAAAATGATCCCAATGAAATTAAACATATTGGTCTTCCATAACTATCAGCTATTATTTGACCCATGTCAAAATTGGAAAGCCATCTTGAAGAGGGAATCTTTTCATTGATTTCATGAAAAAAAATTCTTTTTTCCATCTACACAAAATCTTTACTGCCACCAAGGATCTTAAAATAGCACCCCTTATTTCTCTCAATTTTTCAAGCATTTCTTTCCGAACTTGAAACCATCAATTTTTGTCATACCCAAGTGATTTAGAAATGAATCTAAAGCCACAATTTCCATCACCAATTGGGTCCTAAAACTCATTAAAGAAATTGTGTAAGTTCTCAGGTATTTGATTGAGGTCATTTACTTCCTAAAATGAAAAAGTAGTCAGCCAAAATTCTAATCTCATTGAAGGAATCAGCACTCACCAAAGATGAGCTTCTGTTTGACTCCTCCATTGAATATGCTTCATCCTTTGAAAAGGAATTGAATTCCAATGGCACCCAACCCAATGAACTTTCAGTCCCCTCCACTGAACTATGAAACTCAGATGAAGAGCTTGACTTGGACTATAAACATTTCTCAATCAGTTCATTAAACCAAAAAAATGAACCTTTCAGAAAAGAAAATACTTAAAATCCTTTATCTTTTCTTCTTTGGTGCCATTCTACTTCTCTTTTCCCACTTAAGTTACTTTTCAATGTTTTCAAATTTAGAAGGATCTTTCCAGTTATCTATCAATTTTGGATTGCCCCTGCTTGATTGTAAGACACTAGGTTCAAGTCTTGGATTTGATCAACAATTGGCTGTTTCCTTCATCAAGTGCTTCAAAATCCCGCAAAAATCTTGATCAGGATGATTCAAGATCATTGCATCAGGCTTATCAGGTACCTGAGAATTGTTTAGCAGTTCATCAACATCAAAATTTAAAAATTCAAAAGGATCAAATATTAGTCAAGTAGGAATCATCATTTTAGTCAAGTAGGAATCATGATTCAAAAATAATTTATCAATAAGCATTAATCAAAAAGTGATTTAAAAAAAAAAAACTTAAACCAACTCACAGAACTAGAACTGCAAGGGTCATAATCCAACCTCCACTGAGGATGAACATCTTCACGCACAACAGAGCCTGTTGATGCTAGTAGGTCAACTAATGGGGGGAACAGGTCAAACCCATAGTCATTGAGTATGACTTGGTGCACACTTCCCCATCACTTTTACGCTTTAACCTCTCCAATTTTTCCCCAAAAAGTTTTATTTCTGGTAAAGACAACTTGTATCCCAATGGTAAAAGTTCAGTAGGAAGAAATATTCCAATCTTTATTCAACAGTTGTAAAGGGCAGCCTGGAAAGATTTAATTTGATTGGACACTGTTCCCTCTGGGTTTTTTCCAAAAATCAAAAATGTTTCCCAATAAGTTTGCAAGGAATCATTTGAGAGTAGCATGGGCCCCTTCAACCCAGGACATTGTTTTATTTTGACAGTCTGGGTTTTTGCAATTCAAATATTTTACAAAACTCTCTTTGATACAGAAGATATTATGATGAATATACTTGAGTACATCCTCACAGTCTGCCAAAAAACACTTTAAACAAGTCATATATTAAGCAACCCAAAACTAGGAAGATTAACAGTAGAGGAAGTGATTTGGTAATTACTCTAAGTTTAACATCATTAAACACTGCCTCCTCCTTGGTTTTTGAGGCCCCATAATTAGCCCAAAAAGAAATAAAGCTTTGCCACCCTTCAATGTCATTATTGAAGGGCACTTTACAGTTTGCTTGTATGTTTTTAGACAAGCTCCATTGACAGCACTTTCTTGTTGACTCAGGGAATATTTTTTATAGAGCATGGATAAAAGCTTTTTCAAAGTCTGTCACAAAGAAATTGGCAAGTATCTCAGGATCATAAGCCAACTCCTTTAGTGCATCAAAAGACAAACTTTAGAACTAAAAAATTTCTCTTGTTATAAGAACAAGAGCTTTTGTTAAAGTTCTCTGGTTTGAAGTAATTCCTACAATGTGAAATAGGGGGATGTTGTACTTATTTTTCTTATAAGTACAATAAATCATAGTGATATTATGGAATTTCTCTCAAAGCTTTAATTAATCTGGGTGAGCCAAGAATAGGGCCTCCAAGTGACCCTCTACATGAATTTTGCTCTATGAACCCAGCATGAATTACCAATTTGTTTAAAGAGGACCTCCATAACACTTTTCCCCTTCAGTTCTGCTAGTGCTAACTTTCACTTAGTGTTATAGATTGTTTGCTCATCAACATATTTTCCACCATCAATCTTCTCAATTTTATCATGCATTGATGTGTATTGAGCCCATCATTCAAGCCTTCTTTTAGATTGTTTAAGGCTACCCCTGAGATTCTCCTCAATTGAGGATAGACTGAGGGGTGTGGAGATGTTCCTGACTATTTTGATCATCCTTGTAGGAGATTTTCCACAAGGGATTATCCTTTATTTGACTAGGACAGATTAGAAAATTTCACCTCACCTTCCTTGTGTGAGTTTGCCTTGACCATTTGGTGAGAAATTTCCCAGAGTACAAACCATGTCTATTACAGGCTAAATCCATGTATTTATTGCGCTTTGAGTTCAAAACTTTTAAAGCATAACCATTCTTGATTGCCCATGTTTGACAATATGTTTGTGCATCTTCCCTGGTCAGAAAAGCTCCCACAGGAGGTGGGGCAAGTGTATCTGTCATAGTTACATAGTCATAGTTACAGTTTTGGGGTTATATTTATGTCATGCACTCCATCAGGTTCAATCAAATTATATACTGCAAAGACCAGTAACATAAAATGTTACTCACCACCAGAGGTAATGTCCATTTGTGAAGCTTTTTTTCCTCAATTGTAACCCTTGATGAGGATGCAATTGGGACTTCCAATGATTCATTACCCAAATCCTTCTTTTCCACAGCTTTGTTCAGTGCACTAATGTAGTCCGTGAACACATCCATGTTAAAAGGAGGGCTTTCCACTGTTTCCAAAATGCAAAAAAAATACAACCCTACCTCAGTATTCAATCCAACTTTCAATTGAACAACTACCAAGTTTGCTCACTTTCAAGTTGAGAAAGATAAATTTTGCGGGAATTTTTATTGGAAGTTTCCTATAGTGTTACTTTAATTCAAATTTAATTTAACTTGATTTCAATTTAATTTCACTTTAGTTTCACTAAATGATTGCTACATGTGGAAAAACAGTCCCACATAGTAAGCGTTAATACCAAATTTGGCTTGATGGAACCCAAATGTGGTCCAGGGGGTCCCAAAAGGTTTGGCACAACCCCTGGGGGGCCGCATACCCCCAAACATGGCTCAAACCCCCTTTTACGGGGGTAAAAAACCCAAATACGCCATTTAAGGCGGGTATATGCCCCCCTGGGGGTTGCGCGTGTTTGAGAAGACCCCTTGGGCTTGTTCAGACGCGTTTTGTTTCCCGCACGCGCGTTTTGGACGCGACTATGGGCCCTCATGCGTCCATTGGGCCGTGTAGGGCCCTACACAATTCGCACAAAACTGGGAGTTGTGAATTTAACATCAACCAGAAGATAAAAGAAAAAAGAAAAAGAAAAAAGAAAAAAGAAAAAGAAAAAAGAAAAAAGAAAAAAGAAAAAAGAAAAAAGAAAAAAGAAAAAAGAAAAAAGGAAAAAGAAAAAAGAAAAAAGAAAAAAGAAAAAAGAAACAAGAAAAAAGAAAAAAGAAAAAAGAAAAAAGAAAAAAGAAAAAAGAAAAAAGAAAAAAGAAAAAAGAAAAAAGAAAAAAGAAAAAAGAAAAAAGAAAAAAGAAAAAAGGAAAAAGAAAAAAGAAAAAAGAAAAAAGAAAAAAGAAACAAGAAAAAAGAAAAAAGAAAAAAGAAAAAAGAAAAAAGAAAAAAGAAAAAAGAAAAAAGAAAAAAGAAAAAAGAAAAAAGAAAAAAGAAAAAAGAAAAAAGAAAAAAGAAAAAAGAAAAAAGAAAAAAGAAAAAAGAAAAAAGAAAAAGAACAAATAACAAAGAACAAAGAAAAAGAAAAAAGAAAAAAGAAAAAAGAAAAAAGAAAAAAGAAAAAAGAAAAAAGAAAAAAGAAAAAAGAAAAAAGAAAAAAGAAAAAAGAAAAAAGAAAAAAGAAAAAAGAAAAAAGAAAAAAGAAAAAAGAAAAAAGAAAAAAGAAAAAAGAAAAAAGAAAAAAGAAAAAAGAAAAAAGAAAAAAGAAAAAAGAAAAAAGAAAAAAGAAAAAAGAAAAAAGAAAAAAGAAAAAAGAAAAAAGAAAAAAGAAAAAAGAAAAAAGAAAAAAGAAAAAAGAAAAAAGAAAAAAGGAAGAAATAAAAAAAAAGAAAAACTGGTGAAATTGAATTTTAACCAACTCTGAAATGGAAAAACAATCATTGAAGATAGGCAATATCAAGAGGAAAAATCTGCTGCCTCATAGAATAGTATGAAGGAAAAAATGAGAAATAATTGGTTTGGGAGTGTTAGGAATATGATAATCAAATATTATCTCGATTTCATATTTTTTTTGACCAATAAATGTTTCAAAATACCACAGAATAAAATCAAGTGAATGAATATCTTCATTTAAGTAGAATTTATGAGCTGGTTTTTCATTTATCTTAAATCTTTCCACAGCAATCAAATTTCATTCCCAATCCATACCCATGATTGAGTAAGATGATAGTATGCTGGAAAAACATATCCTCAACTAGCACCATTGTGATCTTCCATAACTTATTTATTTTCATCAAAATATTTCTGTTCTTCTTATTTAATACACATTTAATTGGAAACATATAAATTGTGACCAGAACCTTGAAGGCTAGCCTTAAAGTAATCAACCTCCTTTTTTCTCAAAAAATATTTGAAATGTACAATATTATGAATTTGAAAAAAAAAAGAATGGTGGGTTGGTGTCCCATGAAACACATAATATAATAAAAGAACAGATTGAAATTGCCTTTCCTTCCAATAAAAATAGTTTTTTAAATGTTGCTTTCTTTTCTTAATCAAGAGGATGGTGGCTCCTTGAAAAAATAAAATAAAGCCAGAAAAACCTTATTTTTCATGACCTGAGATGCCTACTTCAATTCTTGTTTTGTTGGCCCACAAAGGCCTGACAATTTTAATCCTCATATAGCAGTCATAAAGTTTATGGGGTACCATTCAATTGATCCTTATCTAACTGAGAAAGGATTGCTTAATTTATAAACAGATTCTCCATTTCCATTTGATCCCAATCTTGGAATGGAACTGACATACGTACATATGGATCACATTGAGGATTTGAAGCCTTATTCTGAAAGATGTAGGGAACTTCAATCATCTCCAAAAGTTGAATGGATTACACCAAAGAAGTTCATAAAATTTAATGGAAGCTCAAGTCAGAGAGTGCATGTAGCTTTTTCCTTTCAAAAATTTGATTTTTCAGATTCTTCCTTCTAGGAAACCTTTTGTTTTTTAATATATAATTGAAGGAATGCCAATTTTATAGGAAGTTTGAGTCTGAACCAGATTCAAATAGTATCAAAGGTTCAGTCAGCTTGATTCCACTCTTGAACTCAATCCTGGGGATTTTTTTTGTAAATGTTTACAGTGATGGAAATCTAATGAGTATCAATGAGTGTTTGTTCAAATTGGATGATGATTTTCTGATTTTTTGGATTGGAGTGATGATCAGGGGATACAATGGAAACAATGTTGGGGTTTAGGATTTCATTTGTGGTGGGATGTGAATTGATTGGACAATTTGGGGTTTTGAATGGGTTTATTTTATGCTATTTTTTGCCATGTATGGTGGATAGATGATTGTCAGAAATGGAGGATTTTATTTTTATGATAAAATTCAATTTTCTTGAAAAAGAATCTTTCTAAATACATTATTGATTGATTGCAGAAACCTTCCCTGAAAAATGTGGGATGGAAAAAACAAAATGGCAGGCTTTTAATGGCATGTCTTTTTAACTCTGATACACAATAATGATTTGAGAATAATATGTAGAGAATTCAATAAAAAAACAATTACCCTCCAAAAAGATAATCATGTCCTTACCTGGAATTTTTTTTCTTCCAACTTGAATTCTTTCCCCCAGGTCCTTTGATCTAAAGCTAAACTTTAATTTCATTTGGTGATATTTTTTGGGTGATGATAAATTAATGGCTCAAATGAGCCATTTACACGATTTCTTTGAGCCGTAGGGAAAGGCTAGACGGCTACATTTGAGCCGCGGAAAGCTCCACATGGCTTGAGTGTGGTTGGGCTGTACTCCACGCGGCCTGGGACTGCCATGTGGTGTCTGCACGACTACATATGAGCTGTGTGGGGCTCTACACAGCTTGAATGCAGTCGTGTAGGCATGTGGCACAACTTGAAGCTTGAATGCAGTCATGTAGCCGTGTGGCACAACTACAAGCATGGTGGCCCAAAAAAAAAAGTAAAAAGTAAAAATAAATAAAAATAAATTAATAAAATCAAAAACCAAAAAAAACATGAAGAAAACCAACCGGTTGCGTTCCAACCTCACCAGCTCTAAAGTAAAAGGTCCAAAAAATACAAGAAGTCTTTTGACAATCCCTAAAGAAAAAGTGCCAAAAAAATACAAGTCTTTTGAACAGCCAAAAAATACAAGAAGCCTTTTGACCAGACCTAAAGTATCAGTGCCAAAAAAGAAAAAAAGTCTTTTGACCAGCCCTAAAGCTAAAACACCAAAAAAAACACGTTCAACTTGTGTTAAGCTGATTCCATCACAAGCTTAACTACAAGTTAAGATTGTGATGGGATCATCCCAACAAAATTTGAACTGACTTACCATTAAAATCTTATTCAAAACACTTTCATAATGATTTTAACCCAAAACACTCAACATAATCATGTTAAAAATGTGATAACCCTTTATATTAATAGAACTAAAAGATCAGCATCAGAACCAAAACCCAGATAATGAAATTAATCTATAAGTTAGAATACAACTCAACTTGATCATTGAGGTGATCAACCCAAAAAGCTTCTTTTTTAGAAACCAAGGAACAGAGTTTGGAAAAAAGAGGCTGGATTGGAGCTACATCTCCTCTAAGTACCAGCTGCACCCAATGGTTGTTGTTAAAGAAAAAAATGAAAATAGGATCTGATTGTTCTTTTACACCCACTTTCATAGGAGTTAAGGTACAACATGAATCCAATGAAATGGGACATATTTGTCTTTCATAAGTATCAGCTATTATTTTATGCACATCTAACTTTGAAAGCCATTTTAAAGATGGAATTTTTTCATTGATGTAATTTACATCAAGTATTTTTCTATTTTTTCAACTTATTGAATGCCACCAAGGATCTTAGCATAGCACATCTTATTTTCCCTCAATCTTTCAACTATTTCCTTCAAAACTTTAAACCATCCATCCTCATCATAGCCAAGTGATTTAGCAATGACTCTTAAACCACAATTTCCATAACCAACCGGATCCCAAAAACCACCCAAGGACTTATGTAAGTTATTGGATATTTGATTGAGGTAAACCACTTCCTAAAATCAAAAAGTTGTTAGACAAAATTGTAATCTTATTAAAGGGTTCAACACTCACCAAAGGTGATCTTCTGTTTGAATTATCAATTTCTTCTTCTTCATCCTTTGAATAGGAATCCAATTCCAATGGCACCAAACCTGATGAACTTTCACTTTCTTCAACTGAACTTTGAAATTCAGATGAAGATCCTTACTTGGAATATAAGCAATTCAAAATCAGTTCATTAAACCAAAAAAATAAACCTTTCACAAAAGAAAAGACTTCCAATTATTCTTCTTTTCTTCTTTGGTGCCCTTCTACTTCTCTTTTCCTGCTTAAGTTACTTTTCAACATCTTCAAATTGAGAAAGATCTTGCCAGTTATCTGTCAATTTTGGACATCCTCTGCTTGTTTGTAAGACTTTAGGTTAAAGTCTTGGCATTGATTGATAATTGGCCTTTTCCTTCATCAAGTGCTTCAAAAGCCTGTAATAATCTTGATCAGGATGATTCAAGATCATTGAATTGAGCTTCTCATTTAACTGAGAATCTTTGAGCTTTTCATCAAAATCAACCTTGAAAATTCAAAGGATCAAATATAAGTCAAGTAGGAATCATCATTAAAAAAGGATTAATCAAAAAGCATTAATCACATTGTGATTTCAACAATCCAACTTAAACCAACCTACAGAACTAGAACTGCAAGGTTCATAATCCAACCTCCACTGAGGATTAATATCTTCAGGCACGACAGAGCCTCTTGACACTAGTAGGTCACCTATTTGGTGGGAAAAGGGAAAATCCATAGTCATTGAGTATGACTTGGTGTACACTTTGTCATCATGGTTCTTCTTGAGCCTCTTTAATTTTTCCCCAAAAAGTTTGATTGCTTGTAAAGACACCTTGTATCAAAATGGTAAAATTTCAGTAGGAAGAACTATTCCAATCTTTATTCAAGAGTTTTTAAGCGCAGCCTGAACCAATTTAATTTGATTGGCAACTGTTCCCTCTAGGCTTCTTCAAAAATCCAATATGCTTCCTAACAATTTTGCAAGGAATTGTTTGAGAGTAGCATGGGCCCCTTCAACCCAAGACGTTTTATTTACAAAGTCTGGGTTTTTTCAATTAAAGCTGTTTCAAAAGTCTCTTTGATACAGAAGATATTATGATCCATATTCTTGAGTTCATCCTCACGGTCTTCCAAAAAACAATTTAAACAATTCATAATGTAAACAACCCAAAACCAGGAAGATTAACAGTAGAGGCTGTGATTTGAAACTTAGTCAAAGTGCTGCATGATTGACCTCTCTTGGTTTTTGAGGCCCCATACTTAGCCCACAGAGATATAAAGATTTTCCACCCTTCAATTTTATTATTGAAGCGCACTTTACAGTTGGCTTGTATGTTTTTAGAAAAGTGTCATTGACAGCAATTTCTTGTTGACTCAGGGAATATTTTTTTTTTCTAGAGAATGGATGAAAGCTTCTTCACAGTTCCTCACAAAGACTTTGGGATGTCTCCAAGGATCATAAGCCAACTCCTTGAGTGCATTTAAAGACCAAATTTAGAACTCAAACATTTCTCTTGTTATAAGAACAAGAGATTTTGTGAAAGTTTTCTGGTTGGAAGTAATTCCTTAAACAAGCAATAGGGGGATGTTGCACTTATTTGTCTTCAAATTGCAATCCATCATTGCTATATGATGGAATTGCTTCCAAAGCTTTAATGACTTGGGGTGATCCAAGAATAGGGCCTCCAAGTAACCCTCTCCACTGAATTTTGCTTGATTAGCCCAGCCTGAATTACCAAGTTGCTCAAAGAGGACCTCCATAACACTTTTCCCCTTTAGTTCTGCTAGTGCTAACTTACGCTTAGTGTTATAGATGGTTTGCTCATCAACATATTTTCCACCATCAATATTCTCAATTTTATTTTTAGTTGATGTGTATTGAGCCCATCATTCAAGCCTTCTTCTAGATTGTCTAAGGCTACCCCTGAGATTATACTCAGATGAGGATGCACTGAGGGGTGTGGGGATGGTTCATGGTTATGTTGATAATTCTTGTAGGAGATACGCCACAAGGGGTCCTACTTTGTGCAAATTGCAAGGATTAAAAACTTGCACCCTCCTTTCCTTTTGTGCGTTTGCTTTGACTGTTCAGTGAGGAATTGCCAACAGTATGGAACATGTATATCACAGGCTAAATCCACATATTGGTCATGGTTTGAGTTCAAAACTTTTAAAGCATAACCATGCTTCATTTCCCATTTTTGACAAAAAGTTTGTCCCTGCCCTCTAGTAGGAAAAGCTCTCACGGGAGGGGGGTGAAGTGGGTCTGTCATAGTAAAATTGTTATATTGATGGCATGAAATCCATCATTTTCCAGTTTCAATCAAATTAAATAAGGAAAAGACCAGTAAAATAAAATGTTACTCACCACCACAGGTAATGTCCACTTGGGAAAAATTTTGTTCCTCAATTGTCACCCTTGATGAGGATGCAATTGGGGTTTCCAAATATTCATGACCAGCACACTTCTTTTCCGCAGCTTTGTTCATTGCACTAATGTATTCCTTGAATGCGGGAATGTTAAAAAGAGGGCTTTCCACTGTTCCCATCATGCAAAAAAAATGGAATGCTACTTCAGTTTTCAATCCAACTTTCAATTTAACAACATTTTGCTCAATTTGAAGTTAAGAAAGATCAATTTTGTTGGATGTTCATTTGAAGTTTCCTATCGTGTCACTTTAATTTCACTTTAATTTCACTTCAGTGTTTATTCATGATTGCTAGATGTGGTCCAAAAGTCCCACATAATATGCTTTGATGCCAAATTTGAATGGATGAAACCCAACTGTGGTCCAGGGGGACCCAAAACGTTGGGCGCAAACCCCAGGGGGAGTCATGAATTTATCATCACCCTATTTTTTTTATTCAAATTATGAATATTCTGGGGGTTTCAAAAATATTTTAGCAGGCTCTGAGCCCCAAATAAAGGAGATAGATTATTTTTTGAAGATTTTTTTAAAAAGGAAGACTGGTGTAAAGAAACAGATCCACAAAATATTATCAAACAGAAAAAAACAAATTTTTATTTGAAATCAAAATATCAGAAATTCATAAAAAGCATATAAAAAATTAAAAAAAAACATGGGCACAAGGAAATATTGAGTTTTTGAGAGAAATTTCACAAAAATCAGAAAAAAAAATTCAAAATATTTTTGCAGAAGGGCAGTGATAAATCTGCAACCCTGGGTTGCGAACGGGTGTGAAAGGCCTTTCACCACCCATTTGAGTTGTGAAGAGATATTGAAGACTAAAAGAGTTGCAAAAAAGACCTTCCTGGACATTCAAAACCCCCTAGGGGTTGTGCAAGTTGTACTTTGTTTTCTTTTTTGTTCCTTTTTTTCTTTTTTCTTTCTTTCTTTCTTCTTTTCTTATTGTTTTTCTCCCGTTCTTTTTCAACCTTTTCTTTTTATTTTTCTCTTTCTTTGTCTTTGTCTTTTTATTTTTATTTTTATTGTTCTCTTTCTCTTTCTTTGTCTTTTTCTTTTTCTTTTTCTTTTTCTTTTTCTTTTTCTTTTTCTTTTTCTTTTTCTTTTTCTTTTTCTTTTTCTTTTTCTTTTTCTTTTTCTTTTTCTTTTTCTTTTTCTTTTTCTTTTTCTTTTTCTTTTTCTTTTTCTTTTTCTTTTTCTTTTTCTTTTTCTTTTTCTTTTTCTTCTTCTTCTTCTTTTTCTTTTTCTTTTTCTTTTTCTTTTTCTTTTTCTTTTTCTTTTCTTTTTCTTTTTCTTTTTCTTTTTCTTTTTCTTTTTCTTGTTTTTTTTTTTTCTGTTTTGTCTTTTTATTTTTCTGTTTCTGTTTCTCTTTTATTTTTATTTTTATTTTTATTTTTCTCTTTTCTCTCTTTCTTTTGATCCCTGTGGGGGTTTGCTTGTGTTTTCCTCACCAATTTGGCCTACTCCCCCCCCCCAAATGGGCCATTTGAGGGGGGATTAGGAGTAAGTAGGCACCCCAGGACCACATGTGAGTCCTTTCAATCCAAATTTGGGGATCTGAAATACTATGTAAGACTATTATTGGACCACAAATATAAAATTTGAAACTTGGAATCAAACACAAGTACACACACACAACTCACCCGTTGCATAAATTAACTTTTCTCAAAACAATTTTTCCCTACAAAAAAGTGAGCTAAATTTTGGAGTTTTCGGATTGAAAATTGCATGGAATGCTAAAATTCCCTGGAAACTTTTGATTTATGGGACTAGTGGAAAGCCCAAGCCCTCCTGAATTGAACAAGGGTATGTTAAAGGACTTAATGAAAAGTTTACTTAACAAAGTTTTGAAGGAATCTAGGGATTTGGGTAGGGAGTTGGAAAAGAAAACATTGGAAGCCCCAATTTTATTCTTTTCTAGATTTATAATGAAGGAACAAAACGTTTCTTCACAACAGGAAAAAGATGTTCCACCATAAATTGAATTGAATAAAGGTGGTTTGTGACATTTCATATGTCATTTGACTGAATTGGATTTGGATTCACAAATACTAATGTAAATAAGGGGTTCCAGAACTGCTTGACCCTCCTCCAGTGAGAGCCTTTGCTTGTAGGATAGACGCCAAGATTTATTGTCAGAAATGGGCAGCCATGCATGGCTACAAATTGACAACTTTCAAATCAAGGAAAGAAAAATATGTAGATTTAGCTTGCAACAAATTGAGAGTATATGAAGGGCCTTGTCTTACCAAACATCAAAGGCAAACTCACAATAGGAAGGTTGGGTATCAATTCATTATTGGAGCAAGTAGGAAAGTAGCATATCACTTGTGGCTTCTCTCCATTAGAAATGGCCTACATAATCATCAACCATCAGGAAGTCCTTCAGTGAATTTTCAACTGTCAAGAATATCAGGTCAAGAATTAAATTTTCTTAGGGAAGTAATGAAAGATGGGCTCAATACAGTTCAAATTAAAAGGAAATTGAGAAATATTTATGCTGGAGAATACATTGATGGTAGAAAAATCTATGACACTAAGCAAAAGTTAAATCTTGCTGAACTGGAGGGGAAATTGTTTGGATTCTCTATTGGAAATTCCCCAGGAATCCCAGTGGGTTTCCAGGTCCAAATTTGGTGGAGAGGGTCACTTAGAGGCCCTATTCTTGGCTCATCCAGTGTATATAAAACTATGAAAAAAACTCCATTATATCACATTGTTGGATTGTAATTATAAAACCAAAAGTCAAAAAACCTCTCTATTGCATGTTGTAGGAATCACAAACAAACAAAAATACTTTTAAAAATGCTTTTGTTTTTATACCAAAAGAAAAATATGAGTTTTAAAATTGGGCATTGAACACATTGAAGGACTTGGCTTATTATCCCAAGACACTTCCAAAAGTCTTAGTGATGGACAGTAAAAAATCTTTTATTTGTGCTATTAAACAAAGTTTCCCTGATTCATCCAGACATTGTTCTACTTGCAACTTATATAAAACCATACAAGCAAACTTTAAAGTGCACTTCAGTAATGAAAATGACGGTTGGCAGAATTTTATGAATCTTTTGGGCAAGTATGGGGTCTCTAAAACCAAGGAGAAGGAAGAATAAAATGATCCAGAACTCAGAGTATGTCAATTTATTGACTATGGATCTCTGTTGTGAGTGCTTAGTTTGCAACTTGTGTACAGTGTTTCTTGAACGACTATGAGGATGTACTTGAGTATATGGAAAATAATATTTTTCCTACTTGTGTACAGTGTTTCTTGAAAGACTATGAGGATGTACTTGAGTGTATGGAAAATAATATTTTTCCTATCAAAGAGATATTTGTAATGGCTTGGACTTTTGTCTACCCAGAATTTGGGAATAAAACTACGTCTTGGGTAGGAGGGGCCCATTCCACTTTCAAAAAATTACTAGTGGGATCTTTGGGGAAAGTTTTGGATGTGTGGAAGCGCCTTGAAGGAAATATTGAAAGTTGAATCCAATCAGTCCATGCAGCACTTAAAGACTTTTGAATAAATTCGGGCACAGGTCTACCAGCTGAACTGTTACCTTTGGGTTACAAATTTTCAATTGAGGCAATTATACTCATTAAAAAACAATTCAAGAAGTTAAAGGACAACCAAAATTGTGAGGTGTGCTCAAGATCATTTTCAAAAACAATTGGCTTGCTTTTTTCCAACATTTTAGGTGAATCACTAGCATCAAGAGGATCTGTTTTGCCTTAGGATTTTCATCCTCAGTGCAAGTGAGACTATGACCCTTCCAAGGAAGTAAGTGGGATATTTTGAAGGGTAAAAATTATTTGATTAACAGATAACTTATTGGAGTAAGACATTGATCAGTTTTTTTTTTTGAAAGTTTGAAGCAGACGCGGGGCTTGATGAAGAAACTCAAATGTTCAACAATTCAAATTCAATCTATAGAAAACAAACTAAAGAAGTTAGGTTGATGATTGTAATTCCAACGCTTGAGAATACAGCTGCTTTGATTGTGAAGCCAAGGCTTGAGTAAAAGGTGTTAAGGTCAAGTGGCGGTCAGCCAAAATTTAAAGCAACGTGTTGTGAGCTTTCACAATTTGAGCATGTTGAAGGATAAATTAAGAGGGGAAAAGGGTGCAAAGGGGACCCAAGACAACAAACAAAGTAAGTAGTCTTTAATTTCTCAGTAAGAAAGGTTCATTTTTTAGGTTTAATGAACTGATGGGAAGATGATTTCTGACCTGCAAGGATGGCTCTTCATCTGAATCTAATAGTTCAGAGGATGGGACTGAAGAAACACTTCAAAGTGGATCAGAAAGAAAAAAGATAGAAAGTCTTTTATTTTGATAAATTTTCATTGTTATGGTTTATTGAACTAATGGGGTAATTATTTCTGTATTGCAACCATGGCTCTTCATCTGAATTGTATATTTCAGTGGAAGAGACTGAAACTTCATCTGGTTTGGGGCCATTGGAATCAGATTCCTTTTTGAAGTATAAAGCAGATGAAATGGACTAGTCAAACAGAAGCTCATCTTTGGTGAGTGGTAATAACTTTAATGAGATTGGAATTTTTGCTAAATACTTCTTGATTTTAGGAAGTGAATTTACTCAATGAAATACCTGAGAACTTACATAAGTTCTTGGGTGGGGTTTGGGATCCAGGTGGTCATAGAAATTGTGGATTTAGAGTCATTTCTAAATCACTTGGGTATGATGAGCATGGATGGTTTAAATTTTGGAATGAAATTCTTGAAAAATTGAGGCAAAAAAGGTTACTTTTACTTTAGGGCTGGTCAAAATACTTGTATTTTTTTGGCACTTTCACTTTAGGGCTAGTCAAAAGGTGAACTTTGAATTTTTTGGCCCTTTTTCTTCAGGGCTAGTCAAGTTGAACTTGTATGTTTTGGTACTTTTAATTTAAGGCTAGTCAAGGCAAACTTGTATCTTTTCAGGCACTAGTCAATCTTAACATACTTGTATTTCGTAAGGCCTTTTATATTTTTGTTCCTTTTTTGGTACTCATATTTTTTCTTTTTTTGTTCATTTTTTGGTGTTTTTGTTAATAATAAATGAAAAAATTTATTTATTTTTATTTATTTTTATTTATTTGTATCTATTTTTATTTATTTTTATCTCTTTTTATGTCTTTTTATTTCTTTTTAATTCCATCATTTATTTCAATTTAGTTTTTTTTATTTCTATTTATTTTTATTCATATTTTTTTTTTTATTTCTTTCCATCTATTCTTATTCATATTTATTCATATTTATTAATTTTTATTTCTTTTCATCTATTTTTATGTATTTTTATTCATATTTATTTATTTTTATTCATTTTTATTGGCCAGCCATACTTATTTGTTTTAATTTGCCTTTCATTTTTTTTTTTGGGTGATGTTAAATTCATGGCTCAAATGAGCCGTGTTGCACCACTACATGGCTATACCTGAGTTTTGCAGACCCCACACAATTAGAGTGTGGTTGGGCTGTACTCCACACGTCACTGGACCTGTGTGTGGTGGCCGCACAACCACATTTGGGTCTTGTAGGGCTCTATCAAATGTAGTTGTGTGGCGGTGCCACATGGATACAAGTCTGGTGGGAAAATAAAAATAAAAATAAAAATAAAAATAAAAAACAAAAGGTATAAAATAAACTGTATGTTTTTAGATTATTTGCTGTGAATATGTCAATGTATTACATATGCACAGATGGTCCAAGTAGGTTGTAGGTATTACAGACTGTACCTTTCATCATGTTGATTTTCCAGAAGTTCTTGTATCTTGGAGTTGATGATTGGCTGCTTGCAGCTGCATGGGACTATTTTTTGTTTGG
This sequence comes from Puccinia polysora, assembly GCA_025617555.3. Taxonomy (NCBI): domain Eukaryota; kingdom Fungi; phylum Basidiomycota; class Pucciniomycetes; order Pucciniales; family Pucciniaceae; genus Puccinia; species Puccinia polysora. The sequence goes on along the minus strand of CM062615.1, from coordinate 850,302 downwards.
GAATCTTGACAGAACTGAAAGATTCATACGCTTCTGGACAAATGATGCAATTTTAGGATACCCAGAGGTGCACAGACTGTATGTGGAGATGCGGGGCTTCGCGCGGGAATTGTGACAAAAAACAATTCAAAAAAGTTTGGCACAACCCCCGGGGGGCTGCGTACCCCCAAAAATGGGTGAAAACCGCCGTGTACCGGGATGCAGATTGTATACGGCCCCCCAGGGCCACGCATGTTTGAGACAACCCCTTGGGAGCGTCTAGATGGGTCTCTTTGCCTGAAGGCGCTTCTGTGGCGCGTGTATGGGCCCCATTGTCTCAATTGGGCCGTGTAGGGCCCTACAAAACTCCCACACGACTGGGAGTCATGAATTTAACATCACCTTTTTTTAATTTTTATGCATTTTTTTTGCAAACAGGTTGTGAACAGGGGGGTTGCAAGTGGCCGTTCACAACACAAAATTAGGTTGTGAGCTGCCTTTTTCCAACCAGGCCTGGTTGTAAGCAGACATAAAAAACTGCAAAGGATTGCAAGCAGCTGTTTGCAACAAAATCAGGTTGAAAATTGTGCCATGCAAACCCTTTCAGGTAGTGAATTGGGGTTGCAATGTGGCAAATTTAACATTGGCCTTTTTTTTCCATTCACCACCCAAAATGGGGTTGCTCATTGCGCCACGTAACCCATTTTGGGTAGTGAAGGGGGTTGTGAGGTTTCAAATTTAACCTTGGCAAAATATTAATTGCAGATTCTAGTCTTGTACCATTCCCCAAAATTATCCAAAAATTCCAAAATATACTGTTTTCTCCATTTCAAAATCAAAGAAATTCACATAATTCAAACATTGAAACAAACCAAAAAATGAAACCCATGTTCTAGTTAAAATTTCAAAAGATTTTGGTGTACCTTAGACAACTTGGACCAATCTTCTTAACAAACTACCTCTAACTTCCACATGTACCATCCAAGATTATGAAATCACAAATAATTTTTTGCCATGCCAGCCCTGAAATTTATGAAATTTTGATGAAAATAGATGATCAATAAAGAAATTTCCAGAATAAATCTTACCCAATCAACAATTACACAATCTTATTTACACATGAATTGGTTCACCAATTTCACCATTCCATCCACCTAATTTATCACTGCCAACAACTACCCTGACTTTAGCAATTTATTTTTGGGTGCTTCCCCACTAGGGCCTGAAATATACTTCAGGAATGAAATCATCTACTGATTCTTTATTGGAAATAACTCTTCTAATTCATGTAAGGAAAAATTTCCTGGGCTGTATGGCCTTCAAAGAATTTCCCCAAGTTTTTTTTTTGGAATTGTGCTCTTTGTCATAACTGATGCCTCTGAAATACAAGTTTTTTGTAGTTTGATTCTAGCTCCATTCTTGGCTTCATTCCTGCTTTTTGCTCATAGTTTTGTATCAATTCTACCTCTGCCAAACATTCTTTGTGCTCGCAAGAAGGTTTTACGAATTAACCACCTAAGGAAATCATTTTTTGCTTTTTGGGTGATGATAAATTCACAAATGCCAGTTGTGTGGGAGTTGTTTAGCCCCCTACACGGCCCAATTGATGCGTGGGGGCCCATAAATGCGTCAAATGGGTTTTCCAAACACCATTTATTTATTTATCAATTTATTATTAATTTCTTTCTTTCTTTCCTTCTTTCTTTCCTTCTTTCTTTCTTTCTTTCTTCTTTCTTTCTTTCTTTCTTTCTTTCTTTCTTTCTTTCTTTCTTTCTTTCTTTCTTTCTTTCTTTCTTTCTTTCTTTCTTTCTTTCTTTCTTTCTTTCTTTCTTTCTTTCTTTCTTTCTTTCTTTCTTTCTTTCTTTCTCTTTCTTTCTTCTTTCTTTCTTTCTTTCTTTCTTTCTTTCTTTCTTTCTTTCTTTCTTTCTTTCCTTTCTTTCTTTCTTTCTTTCTTTTCTTTTCTTTCTTTCTTTCTTTCTTTCTTTCTTTCTTTCTTTCTTTCCTTTCTTTCTTTCTTTCTTTCTTTCTTTCTTTCTTTGTTTCTTTCTTTCTTTCTTTCTTTCTATCTATATATCTTTCTTTCTTTCTTTCTTTCTTTATCTTTTTATTTATTCTTTTATTAGTTATGAATTTATTAGTTATTAAATTATTAATTTATCTATTTTTTTTATTGATTTATTTATCTATTTATTGGTTTTGTTATTTATTTATTTATATATTTTTTTGATTTATTTATTTTTTATTTATTCCTTCATTTATTAATTAATTATTTCATTTATTTATTTTAACCCAAAAAATCATGTTTTTTTTTGATTTTTCATTCAATTCAATATATGTTTTTTTTTGGCCCACAACACCTGTAGCTATGTGGAATAGAACACAAATACATTTTAGTTGTGTACAACCCCACACAACTCAAATTTTATTGTTTAGGGTGCCACATGGCACGTTACTGTTGTGTGGGGGCAACACAACTACATTCAATCTGTGTAGAGGCTACAAGACTCAATTGTAGTCATGTAGCATGCCACACAGCCCATTTGATTTGTGTACACAAATCATTTGAATTTTGAATTTATCATCACCCTTAAAAAATACATATTCTACAAATAAATTAGCTAGGTCTTCCGAAGAGGTGGTCACAGTACTGCAAAGAAATAAACTCATCTTTAAGAAGCAATCTACTACTACTAAAACAGCATCATAACCACTAGAAATAGGTAATTTCAAAATGAAATCCATTAAAAACAAGTGCAATCAAATAGGTGGGACACAAAGTGGCTAGAGAAGCCCATAATTCCAGTGTTTTGAAAAAGGGTTATGATGTTAATAATAGCATGAACTTTGGAGACTCCTTTGGGATTGGGTAAAGTTTAGCAAATAACTTGCTGGCAGTCACTTGAGGGGGAATTTAGTACTAAAACTCCTAATAATATGGAGGATTACTAAGGATGGTTTTGGATTTCCTGCCCCTCTAAGTACTATAGTAGTCTCACAACAATAAAATAAAAGAGATTGGTGGCTGATTTTCAAATAGAGTTGCTACTATAGTAGTCTCTATCAGACCTAGGATCAATATGTTCAAGCTTGATAAGGAAGAAATGGTGGAACACATAAGTGACTTGAAGGAATGAAGCTGAGTAAGGGAAGAATCCTTTATTAAGTCTTATCCTTTGTATATATTTTTTTATTGGTTGCTGATTGATACTCCTTTGATGATACAGATGAGGATTGAATAAGGTTGAAATGGTTGAGCCTATAGTTGATAACTGATGGTGATGGAGGTGGATGATGATAGAATGATGATAGAATGAATGGTAGGTGATGATGATGATTGATGGTGATGATGATGATGGATGATGATTGATGATTGATGATGCTCAAGGTAGGTGATGATGATGATGGATGATGATGAGCATGGATGGTAATGATGATGATGGATTATGATGATGTTCAATTTATCAGGAAATGGAGGTGATTTTCAAAGTTATGGGGTATTTGGTAAAGAATGGTGGTGGTGGTTGGTCAAAAGTATGGGTTATTGGGTTGGGTAATGGTTTAAAGTACGTGTTGATGATTGTGGATGGTCCAGGGTAATTGTGGTGGTTGTTGATGATGATGATGGTAATGGTGATAGTGATGGTATGGGATATGGGATTGGTGATGGTCACAGTATGGGTTATGGGATAATGGTTGAGGGGGGTAAAAGTATGGGTTAAGAGTGCCTAGGAGGCATGGTGATCCCTGGTGGGGATGATGGGGGGATCTTGATGGGGGAGAGAGGCCCTCTATTTATAGAAAATCCTTCCCTGAGGGCTGCCCCTGAGGGTCTCCCTAGTACAGTGAGTACATTTCATGAGGCAATTTGGCTGGTCAGAGGAGGAGGCTGTGCAGGATCTACATGCATGTACACTCTTGCATGCATTTCTGTTCTGCATTGATACAGTGCCCCCTGCATAGATTACTTTTGTATAGTTGTGGTTGCTCTTTTGTTTGGTCCTTCATGCAGTGCCTTGCATATATTTATTTGTTATACAGCTGCTTATTTGGTGATGCATGCATTTCCCTGCAAATATTTCTTCATAAAACTGTTGCAGATTTGTTTGGTGCTAAATACAGGGTTTGCATATATTAATTATGTATACTGCTGCAGGTTTTTTTGGTGCTGCATGCAGGGTCTTGCATATATTAGTTACATTTACTTCTGCAGGTTTTTTTGGTGCTGCATGCGGGGTCTTGCATATATTAATCATGTATACTTCTGAAGTTTGGTTTGGTGCTGCATGCAGGTTCTTGCATATATTAATTATGTATACTACTGCAATTTTGTTTGGTGCTGTATGTTTATACTTTATGTGATATGTACCTGAAGGCTTCCAGGGTATGTTTGTGAACTTTCACTGGTCTGTGACACTTGTTAGGGGTATTGGCAGGCCAGGGTTGATTTGGGATGTATCTTCTAAACCATGAGAGATAGAGGGGTACTTTGGCTGCATGAATAGGGGTTATTTTTGGTGTAGAATAAATTTTTGAGGTCTATTTGATGATTGGAGCTTTCCTTATACCAGAAAAGTGAGTCTGATGGCTATAGGTTAGGTTTTGGAACACCACAGCACTAATATAGTCTTTTACTTCCTTGTTCATACCAGGCCAATAGAAATCTTGTGCAATCAATTGGTAGGTTTCATCCTTCCCACAATGACCAGCAAGTGGAGAGTAATGCTGAGACTCAAATATATCCAACTTAATGCAAGGATTATCAGGTACTACTATACTATCTTTATCAACTAAATAGTCATTTTCATCAATACTATAGTCACTATCTAATAATGTTGCACTCTTTCAAAGTTTGTTACACTTGGGATTGTCAAGTTGAGCTTTTGAAAGTTTGGAAGCTGTGTCTCAAAGGTGAGTGATGATTGCACTGAGTTGGGAAAAATGATTAGAGAAGAGTTTCCTAACATTTTCAGGGTTGTTGCTGGAAAAGGTGCTCCCCCCCTCAGTAAACATTGTCCCAATGTGATAAACCATCAGGCAATACCACCAGTTTCCTGGGGGGTTAGATGATCATAAAGTTGAACTTGGAGAGGTATTTGGCCCAACATGTCTGTCTGCGTGTAAGGACTTTTGAGCTCATGAAGTACCTAAGAGAATTGTGGTCAGTTATGTTGAATTTACTCAGTTATTTCACTATCAATGTGTGCTACACACCTACCGTCATCCATGTCACAGTTATGTAAATGTAACATTCTTGTTACTAGCAGTGCAGTATACCCGTGAAAGCAGTTGTGGAAGGACTCATCTTTCTTTCCTCATCCTTCTACTCAATTTCTCTGCTTCCCCAGGTATTTGGACCCTACATTTACTTTACTCACATTCCTTGTCTTTTCTGCCTGTTTCAATCCTGTGATATGGTAAATGCACCTTATCCTTCCACTCACTTTCTGTGCTTTCCCAGTCCACCTCAACAGGTTATTGGCACCAACTGCACAGTCTTGAGGAAAGACACTACTAGGATCCATTTGATTCTTGTCAAATCAACAGATAATTGCCACCATCACCATCACTTTTTTTTGGAACTTCTCTACACAATCCCCAATTTATTAACAACTTCAAAAACAACAACACTTGAAGCGCTAAAAATCCAGCAAACTCTTCCCAAAACCTTTCCAGCCCAAGGCTACCCATCCTGAAGAGCTTGGGCCTGGACTGAAAATTTCTTGACTGGGAGCTGGTAGTCTACGCGTACTTTGACGCATCTGGCCTTGACCACATTATTGACCATCCCAAGCCTAAACAACCCTCCAATACCTAGATAGCTGGGAAAAAGCTGGTCTGCTTAATCATCACCCAGACCATTGACGCATCAAATATCCAATACATCTGGGAATTCAATCAAGATTCCTGGGGAATGTGGGCTGCTTTACGTAAGGCTCATTAAGACTTGTCCACCAGTGGTAGAGTTTACGGGATTTTCAAGCTCCTTCTAGCCAGGATGGAGGTACACAACATGCTGGCCAATATAAACACTATGTCTCAATACTACAAGCACCTCAACTCCCTTGTCACTCCCAAAAAGCCCCTCATCCCAGATAATGTTCACTTGGCCGCTCTCCTAATCTCAATACTGCAAGACTGGTTGCACTGAGTTTTGGCTGTAATGAACCAAGACAGTGTCAAATCCAATACAATTGTCTCTGCACTCAAGAATGAGGCAGTATGCCATCAATCTCAGCCAGACGTCCTAGTGGCCGCATTGGCAGTAAAATCAAACTATCACTTGGGAAAATGGATCAATGGGTTGCGGAAAACTTGTCACTGCTTCCTGTGTAATGTGGATGGTCATGATCTGAACAACTGTAAGAACACTCAGCAGGTTCTGATTGATCATAAAGCGCATCAAAAATCGCGCTTGGAGGCAAGGGAACCATTGGCATCCTCCTCCAAACCACCTGCCAAAGCGGGAAAAGTATCAGCAGGGCCCCTTGCCAACAACAACCAGGAGGCCAACCCCTTGGGTTCTGAAGTTGAGGTCACAGCTGGAGTTCCAACAGTTTTTTTTCTGTCCTCTCTCATCAAACGCCCCTGTGGAGACGTCAACATTGACTTTGGATGTTCTGTCTTGATGAAGCCCCACCTCAAAACCATTAGAAACATCAATCCAGATCATACTCCAGTGAGACTAGCCAACCACTCCCAAGTAAAAGCAACTTACCAGGGATTCACACAACTGCTGCTGTCAAGCTTTACCAGAGTCAAGACGCTAGTTGTTCCAACTCTCCACAAGCCTCTTCTATCAGTTGCCACCCTATGCAATGCCGGCCTCACGGTCATGTTCACTTGCACCAGCTGCAACATCTATCCCTGGACAGCAATCCAAACCCCAAATCAACCAGTTGGCCAAGGTTGCCATTTCCCAAACCTCTACTATCTCCTTTCCAAGACGGTGAGCTACAACTCTTCTTCTACTCCTGCTAATCCCCAAGTTGATTGCTCTCTTTTGGGATATCATTTTGATTTCTCCCTCATAGACCTTTGACCCCCCAAGAGACTCCTAAAGGTTCATGGCATTGTTCCTCAATATCTGAACAAGATTGATTTTCAGCAGTGTACAACTTGTATACAGTGAAAGATGACTAGAACGGCATTCAAATGACGGCGCCTGTATTGCTCCACCTTCCTGGGTCAAATCATTCACTCCAATGTTGCCTCCTATGAGACCATCTCCTGGGAGGGCTATAAATACTTTGTTACTTTTGTTGATGATTTCTCTAAATTTGAAAGTATTTTCCCTATGAAATCCAAAAGCAATTCCTTCAACTGTTTCAAAATATTCTGCACCTCCTTTGAGAAAGAAAACAAGCACATATTTAGGTCTCTCTGCACAGACAACAGAGGTGAATACCTGTCCAACAAGTTTTCAACCTACTTGAAATCTGCGGGTATCCACCATGAGCCGGGACCTCCTCACTTTCCTGAGCTGAATGGGGTTGCTGAGAGAACCAACCAGACTATCAAAAATCTTTTTTGGTGTTCCCTCTTACACGCAAATGTCCCCAAAGTCTTCTTGGCTGATGGGCTATGCCATGTCCTCCACAGTCACAACTTTTTTCCCTGCAACACCCCAGAAGGCTTACAATTGCCTCTCTCAATCCTAGGACTCCCAACAGTTCAACTTGATAGACTCCGCCCTTTTGAATGCCTTGCTTGGTACAAGGTGAAGGATTTAGGATGCAGAGCAAAGTTATTTTGGAGAAGGAGGGAGTATGGTGGGCTACTGAAGAGCCAAATTAGAAGGAATGAAAAGGCTTCAAAGATCCAACAGAAAGGGGAAATTACTTGTATAGTCAAGTGGAACTGATCTGAAGAGGAGGAAGGGGCACTCTGGTTTGATTGTCTGGTAATCAGATGAATGTCATTCCTGGTCCAAGGGGAGGACCAGTATTTAAGCACAACTGGAGAACCCCAAAGAGGGCCTAAGTTAGCAGGGTTAAAACAACTAGAGAGCCCCCAGAGGGGGCCTGAGACAATAATAATAGGATAATAAAAGCAGTAAGGTAGAAGTGATGCTGACTAAATTTTTCAGTTACAAAATATGAACAGCAAAAAGACAGCACAAGGTACCCAAAGCAGATCAAAAAAAGCTGGAATGTAAAGCATGGTCCTCCATTCTCTTCTCCTACCTGTCCCACCACAATTGTGTTTGCCTCTGGGACCTTGAAAAGCAAATGTTTATCAAATTGCAAGACGTTTTGTTTGTTGAAACCTCATTTCCATATGGGTTCAAACTGATATCATCCCCCCTTCCTGTAGAATTCAAAGTCCCCTGGGAATCCTCTCTGGTAATTTCACGTCCAGTACCATTTTTATCTGCACCCTCTCCCCCATCCCATTGGATCAAAATCCAGCCAGACTACAAGACTCTGGTCCATACCTGTTGGATGTACTGAATGAACCTTCTCTGGATATACTGCTCAGAAGGGGCTTTGAATTTTGTCTCACCACCAATGCATGTGCCTTCAAACATCCCTTACTCACCAAACACCATCTCCTCTACGCCCAACCCACCCTTTCCGGTCTTGATCCCTCCACCCTTGTTTCCACTTCAGGGCACAGCTTCCTGACCCGTACCTTCCCCTTCCCCTGAATATGGAACCACCAGAATCAACCTGCCCTCACTGCCACCAGCTCCTGCCAAAGAGGTGCCCACTCAACCTGCCTCCCCCCAAAGACATTGCTCCAGCAGGCAGAGACGACTTCCTGACTGCTACAGTCAATGGTTGAAGAGCGCAATGGCAGATGAGACCGTGGACACCCCAAAGACATGGCAGCAGCTTCTTTGGTCACCAAACAAGTATTGGTGGCTCAAGGCTGCTGAGGATGAATACAAATCCCTTCTTGGGATGCACACATGAAAGCTTGTCCCCTGCCCTATAAAGAGGAGGATCATCAAGTCAATGTGGGTGTTCAAATTTTAGCTTCATGCAGGCAATTCCATTCAAAAGCTCAAGGCCCAACTTTTTGCAATGGGTTACTCACAAATACATGGCCTGGATTACAAGGAGGTGTTATCCCCAACCACATGCCTTGAAACTCATTGCCTCATACTTAGCCTGCTTGCCTCAAGAGGCTGGAAGGTTTGTCAGGTTGACTTCAAGACTTCCTTTCTGAATGGCCATCTTGAACATGTGGTGTACATGGAACAACCTCCAGGATTTAAGGATCCAGCTCATCCCAACTGGGTATGCCAACTCAACCATTCTCTCTATGGACTAAAACAATCTCCGCAACAGTGGAACATATAACTCCACCGTGCGCTTCTCTTTCTTTGAGTTGCTGTGACAAAAATTTCAAATAGGGACCAATGAATACCTCCATCACTTTCTCTCAGTTTTTATCACTTGCAATGTTGCTCAGGGGTACATCTAACTCAACCAGTCCCACAAAATTGATGAAATCTGCCAAAGATTTCTCCTTGGTAAGAAAAAACATCTTTTCACCCCCATATTGTCCGCCTTCAAGTCAGTAATGCATTTCACGCCTGAGAATCCACCCTTTTCAGGCCCATAAAACCAAATCATTGTGTCCCTCCTATGGCTTTTGCAATGCACCAGCCCAGATATATCATTTGTTTTCAAAACAATTTTGCAACACCTGCACTATCCATCAGAAGCACACTTGCATGCAGCATTAAGGACCCTCAACTACCTAGTCTCCACCAAGGATCTTAAGTTAAGCCTTGGGGGACAACTCAAGTTGTCCGGTTATTCTGATTCAGACTGGGCCAATGATTGTGACAATTGCCAATCAACATCAGGCTACACTTACTGTCTAGGCAAGGATTCCATCTCCTGGAAGTGTTGAAAGCAAGCCACGGTCTTGCTGTCCAGCACAGAAGCCAAGTATGAAGCACTCTCTGACTCCTGCAAATAAGGGGTATGGATCACCCATCTTCTGGCTGAACTCCATATCAAGCCAAGGTTCCACCTTTTGCTCCACCTTGACAAAGAGGGAGCCAAAGCCCTAGCGCAGAACCCGGAACACCACACCTGCACCAAACACATTTTTGCCCTCTATAACTTCATCCAGGAGTGCATGCAAGAAGGTGATGTTGGTATTAAGCATGTATCCACAAAGTAAATGCTAGCTGACATGCTCACTAAGCACCTGACTTTTTTTATGCTGGAGAAGCATTGCTTGGCCTTTGGAATTGTCTGTTGAATCCTCTTTTGCTCATTACACTTTTGTCTACTTCTCTGACTGTTCCTCTCATTTCTCTTACGTGTCTCTCTGCATTCCTTTCTTCTGTTTTTTGTTCTTTGGTAGATCTGCAGCAAGGAAGGGTGTTGAAGTTAGTCAGTGCTTTCACGATAAATGTGTGCTACACACCTACCCTCATCCATTTCAAAGTCACGTAAAGGTCACAGTCTTGTAAATAGCAGTGCAGTATGCCCAGAACAGCAGTCGTGGAAGGACTCCTCTTTCTTTCCTCATCCTTCCACTCACTTTCTCTGCTGTCCCAGGTATGTGGACCCTACATTTCCTTTTCTCAAACTCCTTGTCTTTTTTTCCTTTTTCAATCCTGTGATATGGTATATTTACCTTATCCTTCCACTCACTTTCTCTGCTGTCCCAGTTCACCTCAACAAGTTAAACCTCAAACGGGCCCATAGGGCTCAAAAGGTATGAATGCCATTTCTTCAAGCAGTAAAAAATTTTCAGAATGTCCTTTTCATGAATCTCTTAATTTAGCTCTGCAGGGAGAAATTTGTAAGTATCAAAGACTATGGGGTGTAACAGAGAGGAAGAGGAATAAAACTGCAATATTACTCCTGCAATTGCATAGTTGCTTGCATCTGTCTCCACAATGGTGAAATCTAGCTTGTTATAATGAGAAAGTATTGGAGAAGTATTGAAGGCTTTTTTCAGAGCTTTAAACTCCAAATTAGCTTCTTCTGTAAAAGTAAAATGAGTTTCTTCTTGTAGAAGGTTAGTAAGATTCACAATTTTCTTGGCATAATGCTCAATAAACCTCCTGTAAAAATTACTGAAGCCAAGAAAAATTTGAAGGGATTGGACTGAGGAAGGTGCCCACCAGTCAGATATACTTTGGATTTTGGCTGGGTCCATTTATGGTCCTTGCTGAAAGACTATGACACCTAAAACCTGAAGAAAAAGGGTATGAAATTTGAACTTAGAGGCTTTTGGAAGCAAGTTATTCTTCCAAATCCAGCGCAGCACCTCTTTCACATGTGAAATGTGATCCTGAAAATCTTTTGAGTGGGCAAGTATATCATCAAGATACACCACAAGGTATTTTTCTAAAAGGTCAGAAAACCTTTTGTTGACAAAATGTTGAATAGTGGAAGGAGTGTTACCAAGGCCAAAAGGCACAATGATATAATCATAACTGCCAATAATTGTTCTCATTGAAGTCAAATATTCATGAAATTTCTAAATGCCAATTAGCTTGTAGGCGCCTTGAAGGTCTAAATTTGACAAATAAGCAGCCCCATGCAAGAGAGTGAGAAGATGCAACATAGGTGGTACTGGATAAGCATTCTTAAAGGTTACCTGGTTCAGTTTCCTGTATTCAACACAAAGGAAAAGGCTGCGTCTTTCTTTTGAAAGAATAGAACTTAAAAGCCTTTATTTGAATTGCTTGTTCAAATAAATCCTTTCAATAAATTCTCCACAATGTATTCTTGAAGAAAGGTTAATTATTCCTTTGAGAGAGAAGATACTTTTCCAGGTGCAATAGGTGGGCCAGTAAGTTTGATCCTGTGATCATAAGTATGGGAAGGAGGTAGTTTATCTGATTTTAAACCTTAAAAGACTTCAGGTCATGGTCAACCAATGGTAAAGACTCTTGAATGATTTCTAAATCTTCTTTTGTGTCATCTTTGGGCACCAGATTTGAAGTGCTCATGTGATGCAAGAGGATTAGGGAGCTCAAAATACACTGTTTGAGAGCGCCTTTTTCTCTTTGAAAAAACAAGGAAGATTTAAATCAGACAAATAAGCAATAAATCCTAAATCTGAAGAGGTAAATTGGGAATTAAAGTCAGGGTATTGCAAATTTCCTGGTGGATAGTTGTAATCCAGCTCAATGGAGGTTTCAGGTAGGCTATTTAATTCCTGTTTTACACAAGGGTTAGAATCCTTGTTTGCAAGGTTTGAAGGTAAATTACTCCTTCTTGCCAATTCACATCCAGATTCAAGTAAAATATGAATTTTTGTCCTAGAATGCTATTATAAATTCTGGGGATATCCAAAAAAAAATAAATCCTATTTGACACTGGGGAAAACTGGAAAATGCAAAGGTCCATTTTGTCTTTTGGTAAACCCAATAAGACGGTTCTGTTGCACTACTTACCAAATAGATGGGAAACTAATCTATCTTGGAACTGTTGAGATTCAAAGTCTTGAATAACTCATTCTCTCTCTCCTGCACGGGCCCAGATATGAAACTACAACCACAACATTTCCATGTCACATGTCACACTTGTCATTTTGAGTTCCATTTCACACCCTTATCATTTTCTGTTCTATTTATCATCTGTCTTAATGCCATTCTGGTGTCAGCTTGCTACTATGTACATAGAAAAACTGTTAAATAGTAACACAAACTATGAAAAATAAGAATACCTCAATTAACAAAATAAGGAGCAAGAAATCCATAAATATAATTAAAGGAATAGACTGCTCACCCAAAATTAGGTAGGGTCACTCACTGACCCCACCCTTGAATTCCAAGTCCTTATATTTTTAAATAATTAAAAAGAAAAGTACTAAAAATTACAACACCTGTATGGCACCTTTTGGCCATTCTAACATTTCACACGTATTGTCACGTACAGGGTTTACACCTAAAGTTCACTCAGAATTGAGGTGTTGTGTATATTTTAGGAGTTACACGCGGAAATGTGTTATGTCACAATTCCCGCGCGCAGCCCCGCATCATTACATAACCCTACGTACTAGTAAAAGCAGTTTCCTGCATACAAGAGACCCGCGCGCAGCTGATTCTGCCACGCACGCAGCGGATCCTACCCCGCGCGCAGCTGATTCTGCCACGCACGCAGCGGATCCTACCCCGCGCACATCTGTACTAACTGATCCCCGCGCCTGGATCAGTTGTGACTAATCTGACAACCAGGTACAGCTCAGAAGAGCTACAACCTAGTTAGGGTTGCCTAGTATATGTAACAAACGGAAATATGCATTACTAATGATCTAAAAAGATTAAAACTTAATTCAAATTAATGAAAATTAAGTTTTAAACATTTTTTGATAATAAATCAAAGATCAAGGACTACCATGTAAATCACTGATCTTGATCTTTGAAGACCACTAAACACTACAAGAAGTGTTCATAAAAATTATTAAAGATTTTCTACATGTTCAGCAGATAACAGAAAATTAGTAAACATCCACATCTGCACGCTTTAAAACAATATCAATAGTACAAATAAAGGATGAGTACAGAATGATCAAATTTACGCCATGACATATTAACAGATCCTGTGGCTAAAGTAGTACTGAAATCCAGCAGATCTAAGGACAGCTGATTGACAGCACCAAGCGGACGTGCTAATCTTTCCCTGACTGGCTTTCCAGCATCAGAAAACGAGCAGAACCCTCTCTACGTGCCCTGAGAAGACCAAAATCACCCCAAAAAGGTATTTATTCAGACCTCTTTGGATCCAGAAAGAGTTAATCAGTTTACCAGGAATTTATTTATTATCAATCAGACACCGTGTCATTGTTAATCAAGTGCTTATATGAAGATAAGCAAGTGATTTATGACTTAGTCTGCAGTAGTATTATTTACCTATATTAACCAATCAACCATTGAAGTTTTTTCAAGCAATCTACCCCATCTTCTCTGAAACCCTTCCAATTATTCCATGATTTTCGTGGTAAATTGCTCAGAGTGAGTGTTACCCTTCCTCTCTAGGCCATTTGTGCTGTTAAGCCCGGCCACTAGTGGAATAAGTCCTTTCTAAGGCACCCATATTTATTCCAAGGTTCTTAAACTGCCCAAGGAGGCCCCTTGAAGATAGGTTGCTAGTCTGTAAAGATCCCCAGTATTATAATACTGTGGCCCCTCTTTTATAATATATTGAAAAAAATTTACCACCAAACCAATTAAACCTTGCAAATGCTTATTAAATCATTTATTTGAGCTTCTAAGCGTTTATTATTGGAATAATAATAATTATTATCATTCCAGCATTTTTATCACTCTCTGTAGCTAAAGAACTGCAGGGTTCCTGGTATCAGAGAGCTGACAACTGGCGGTCTGGCTGGGAAATGTCCTTAAATAATTGATTTTTAATTATTTATTCCGTGGACCAGTCTATTTATTTTCAAAAATAATTTAACGTACTTATAACATATATTTTTGATCATTTTTTTCTCTAGTGGATCTTAAGACCAACGGAGAATTGATCAATTATAATTTGAACCTTCTTAAAAATAAAAAAGAAGAAAAAATCCGTAACTTTGTCCCTGTTATTATAACTCCTGAGCAACAACAGGAAAAATTGCTTTATTATAAGCAGCAGGTTATAAAAGACAAAGAAATTGAGCTTGAAAGAATTATCAATTTCAATTCTTTATTAAGGCAACATAAGGAGTGGAAGATTTATCAAAGGAAGCTTTATATTTATAAACTAAATAACCCTGAAGATAAAGAAAAATCCAAAAATAATAAAAGTGATTTTTTTTTTCAAAAATCACCTTAACACATAAAAATACAAAAAAATATTAAACTTATATTTTTTTGTTTTTATCCATCTCAGTGGATTTTGTTTTTGGTGATCTCATTGACCAGGACCTCTTAGAGGAAGTCCCAGACAGTGTACCATTGGATTAAATCTTGGATTTATCCCAGGATCTGATTGGAACTCACTCAGACCCCATTGGAATACCCTCCAAGGATAGTTGTGACCCCAACCAAGTGTTGGTACCTTTGAATAAAAAAGATTTTAAAATTATTAAAATGATATTTTTCATGTGTTTTATATTTTTAATAATTTTTTAAATATTTTAACTTACTTAAAGTCTTTTTTCAAAAGTTTTGACAAAAGACTTACACATTTTTTTTTTGATGCTATGTATCAAAATAGGCACAACACCCATGCAACCGGTAGATCCCCGTCATATGGATCTCTGCCTGGAGAAACCCGTGCGTGCAAGGACTCCAGTCGCGAGCGCAATGAGGGGACTTGAACCCGTGACCATAGCATCATGTGGTACAACAACGGCAAGGACTGCGGCCGCCAACTTGAGCAACAAACCGTTGGAGAGCCATCCGTTGTGGTGAACCATTTGGGAAACCTGGATATCATGAAAAAAAACTTTTCTTACCGCCACGCGTCGCTCATCCTCATCTGCCCCCGCCGCGCGTCAATCATCTGCACATTATCAAACCTGTCCCGACCGCGCCTCAGAGTGCTTGTCCAATCTTCGGACCCATAAATGGCCCACCTCACTCAATCTATCAGTCATCAATCTCAATCCTGTCAGGATTTACTGAATCGCCTCAAGCCAATCTCCTATCCGCCCATCTACGCTCTCACAAACTTCATCCGTCACCCTTCCTGGGACTCTCCCACCCTCTTCCTCCTTTGGACAAGGGGTGAAGAGTGTCGACTACCGCCTGCGGACATCCGCGGCGGTCTAGTTCATATTCCTTTCCCACCCCATTCACCTTTGGACAAGGGGTGGGTGATTCCGGTGTTGTCGCGCGCGCCCATCCACGGACAGACACAAGAGATGGTGAAGGGATGAGAAGGATTTCCACCGGCGCGTGATTAAATTTTTCTGGTCACCTGATTTTCTTTTTTTCTGTTCTATTTGTAGAATCCGTTCTACATAGTCTAACAGGGCCCCTGCCCATATAAGAAGGGCTCTCTCCTGCCTTTTGGAGGAGGAAAAGAAAAGCATCAAGGATGGAATCAGCATAATCCTATCATCACATCAGATATCTATGAAATCAGAACACCCTTGATCCTTGAGCCTCCATACTCAAACCCTTTTGATCCTTGATCCTTATCACCAACCAATAGCTTTGCTGGTTGAGGAAGAATTTTGTCTAATCAAATTCTTGAGTGTGTTACACCACTCCTGATCCTTTTATCCGACCATACTGGTCCTGATCATCCTTTGATTATCTTTCTGGACACAGTCAGGTTTGACTGAAGAGTTTTTATTAAGCTTAAAACCTGGAGTGTTAAACCTCCCCTCACTTCTTTTGAAGTTGAATTCCGCCACGCTACTCTTGAGTCCCTTGAGAAGTGTTGGTTTATTCTTGTTTGAATCAGTTATTTTTTTGCTTCTAGAGATTCTTCAAACAATTAGCTTTGTCTTGTGCAGCCACCCACAGTTATCTGGTACCGTTCAAGCTCTTGATTGCGGAGAGTTGGGCAGGTTCATTGAGAACCTGGAGGTTGTTTGGAATTCAGTTGATCTTTCCTAAGCTCCTGCTGATGACCAGAGCTATTAGCTTGTGGGCGTTGTCACTCACAATTGCCTTGTCTTGTTGAACTCTGAACAATTCTTGACTCCTTCTATTCAAGTGTTCCCCGACATCATCTTGCCTCAGATAGTGTTGTCTCCCAGCTACCAACCACTAAAAACTTTATCCTCTTACTTTTGGTTCCCCATTTACCAGGTTCTGGACTTTGATCTTGGTTACATTTAAATATTTTTGTAACACTCAGGAGGGCAGCCTAAAAAAGCACCTATCCCCTCCACAGAACTGCCAACGCCCTGCGCAGTTTGGAGTCTTACATTTGGTCCCCCGGGCCGGGATCAAACCAGCAACCTTGGGATTTCAAGTCCAAAAATTGCGGAATCAACTCCAATCTTTTTCTCCTTTTTTTCTTTTTTTCTTTTTTTTCTGTGTTTTTGTTATCATCTAGATCGGATCCGTGGAGGCAACTTGTTCCAGAAGAAATCTTTTTGTCAAAATGGAATCTATGGGAACCCCTTCTACCTCTGTTTGGGCGAAGATGATCAAGATCAAACCTCAGAACAAGAACTTATCCTTTAATGGTACAAATGTTGAACGGTTCCTGGATTCCTACGAGATGGCTTCTGAAGTGGATGGTGCCAGCAAATACAACATGGCTTATCAACTGCAATTCTTTATCTCCTATGATGAAGTCAGGGAAGTGATTGAATCATTTGATGGATTTGAATCCCATGACTGGGTACTTCTTAAGGAGGCAATGATTGCCTACTGGGCAAAATTGATATAGCTAGGTTTACTCTCCAAGATCTGGATGCCCTAGTCTCTCAATGGATCTCAAATGGTGGTATCTCCTCAGCCTCTGACTATCAAACTTTCAGAAAATCTTGGGATCCTATCCAGTCCTATCTTATCCAAAACAATCACATTGATACGTTGGACAAAATTCAAGTGCAATTTTTTCAGTCTTTCTCTCCAGGAGTGCAGGAAAGAATTAAGGATGAATTGGTGAAATCCGGATCCATGATCACCACAAGAGATAATTGGTTTAAGCTCCCTGCTTTCATGGTTCTTAGGAATACTGTGGATAAAGTGATGAAAGGTCAAACAGCTCTCAACTTTGAAAAACCTAAAATCACTCAACCAGCCCTTGCCCCCTCTTTTCAAGCATATAACAAAATCATGAATAAGATGGAAGCCAATTGCAGACCTAAACCAAATCCTCAGATCCACCAAGAAACACCAACTATTGATGAGATCACCAAACTCCTGCAAGCTTTCAAGAATAAAATGGATCATAAAATCTCCTCTCTGGCTGTCCCTAAACCCTATAACTCTTTTCCTAGGTCAACCATAGTTTTCTATTATTGCCACAGAGAAGGTCATGGAACTGGTCGCTGTCCTGAGCTCCAGAAGGACAAGGAGGAAATGTTGGTGGAAAAGAAAGGGATTAACTTCTTTCTTCCTAATGGTGCACTTATCCCTTTTGATTCATCTTGTCCAATTCGTCATGTGGTGGCCTCTTTCCAGCCTCCTTCTCCCAAGAAGGCATCCTTGGCCTATTTGGATTTCCAATCTGCTTGTGGAACTCTTCAGCCTTGGTATCCTCCTGATGTCTCTTCTTCCAGCTCTTCTCAAACCTATCAATCTGATCTATCTAGGAAACAACATGAGCAACCCAGACCTCATAAAGCTCCTCCTGTTCCATCCCCAATCCTTCAAAAACCGGTCAAACGTCAATCTTCACCGGAGCCTCCTTCTTCTGAGGTAGAAGACATGGAAGTAGAAAAGGAACCCCTCATGGATAGGTTCCCAGAATACTCTTATCCTTCTCCTCCGCCATCCAAATCACCTTCACCAACTGATCCAGTTATAGTGCCACCCTCGCCTGAACTTCCTCTTCCAACTCAACCCAAGGTCCGATTTGAAAGGGGAATTTCCAAAGATCACCCCAAGGCTGTGGAGGGAGTATTAAAGAAAATCTCTGATCTTAAAATCCCTGATATAACCGTGTCTGAACTCCTTTCCATCTCACCATCTTTGGCTGAAGGCATGAAGAAATGGGTTTCTAGGCTACGTGTGGAGATTGGTCCTGACAAATTGAAAGTTTCCTATGGAACCTTGATAGAAGACTCCGGTGGAACAGATCCTTGTCCTGATTTAAATCTTTATTCTTGTCCTCTTGGATTTTTACCATGCTCTTTAGGTGACTCATCCAAAACGGTTTCTCTACTTGTTGATTCTGGGTCCCAACTAAACTTAATTTTGGAAGCAATGGCCTGCAAGCTCAATCTCAGTCCAAGGGTCAGCTTCAACTCTGCTGTTTATGGAATTGGGAATCAATCTTGTGAGTTGGTGGGAATTGCTGAGGATGTGCCAGTTTGGATTGGTCAAAAAATTGTTGGAACCTTCCACTTTTGGATCACTTGTCTGGAAGGTCCTATGATTTTGGGTTGTCCTTTCTTAATAGACTTTGGAGCCACCCAGATGTTTTCCAATCAAGTTGGGGAGAGAATTCTTCTTCCTGATGCTGACAGTAGGAAGATTGAAGCTCCTCTCTGTTCTTTGGATTCTGGTCGTTGGGAAAGAGATTTCCCTGGTTTTTCACCTAAATCAGTTCTGAAGGGGAAGCAGAAGGATTCTTCTAACTCCTCTCATTTTTTAGTAGAATAGTTGGTAATACTAATAGTTGTAGTTTTTCTAAGCCTCGGACTTCAACTACAGGGCCAAATTTTATCTCCAAGGCATATTTTTCATCCTTTTCATCTCTTTCATCTTTTTCTTCTGATCTTGAAAATGTCCAAAATCAAAAACATTTTAAAACACAAAATTCCAAAAATATTTCTCCTCTCTCTGGTTCTGTTGTTTCTTATTTTCCTTGTACTCTTATCACTGGTCAATCTCCCTCTAGCCCTGGTTTTATTCTCCGCAATGAGTATAAACTAGCTCCCAATCTCAATTCTTTTCTTAATGGCTTTGGTATGGAGGAGTATGGGCTCCAGTGGAGGCAATGGGGGGTAAACGTAAGTCCTCCCAATTGTGCACCATCAGGGCATTCTTCTACCATAGTTTTAAAAACTCTACCTCGTGCCACACATGTGAGAAAAGTGTTATGTTTTGGATCCTCTTTTATGGAAAAGGCACCTTTCAAAAATTTTATGGAACATTGAACTTGGAGAATGTTGGAATCTGGTCTCAATTTTTGTACTCAGGTCTCGCTGGTGAATGCTTGGAGGAAACAAGAACTTCTCTCTTTTGCCACTAAGTATAAGACAGTTGCAAAAAAGGTCCAGCCTGTCAACCAACCCATGCCTCTCAATCTCAATCCTCCTCTCATGCGTCCCCCTCTATCTTGTGATCCTCTTGGTGGTCTACCTCACTCCCTTATTGGCCCCTTTGTACCTTGTGGTCGTGTCACGGAAGAACAATTGAAGGTGGTAAACTTTGGTCCAGATGGATGGCTTTTACCTGATGAGTTAAATTTGATCAAAAATATCTTATCTCTAAGGAAGAAATCTATTGCATTCTGTGAAGAAGAGAGAGGTCTCTTGAAAGAATCCTATGGTCTCCCTTATATCATCCCCGTAGTTGAACACAATCCTTGGCAAAAGAAAAAGATCCCTATTCCTGCTGCAAAAGTTGAAGAATTCATCAAGTTGGTCCGCAAACAAGTCCGTACCAGTCTATATGAACAGTCAACCTCCAGTTACTCTAGCCCTGTTTTCTGTGTTCTAAAGAGTAATGGTAAACTTAGAGTAGTTCATGATCTCCAACCTCTCAATAAAGTTACTATTAAGGACTCTCATGTTCCTCCTGCCACTGAAAAATTTGTTGAATCCTTCTCTGGGAGAGCCTGTTATGGTCTAGGAGACATCATGGGGGGTTACAACGAACAATCTTTGCATCCTATTTCTCGGCCACTCACTACTTTTGGTACTCCTCTTGGTCAATTTCAACTGAATTGATTGCCTCAAGGTGACACTAACTTGGTTGCAGTCTATCAGGCTCAGATGATGTGGATCCTCCAGGACAAAACCCCAGATCATGCAGGTATCTTTATTGATGATTGTTGGATTAAAGGTTGAGTTTCTGACTATGATAATGAGCTCTTACCTTGGCACTCAGGAATCCAACAATTTATCTGGGAGTATGCCACTATCTTGGAAAGGATTTTGTTTTGAATGAAGGAATCTGGCCTTACTGTCTCTGGATCAAAACTTGCTGCCTGTGTCCCTGCCTTGGAAATCGTTGGTCATATATTCTGCAAGGAAGGAAGAAGGATGGCACCCTCTAAAGTCAACAAAATCATCTCCTGGCCTACTCCAATAAATCCAACGGAAGTTAGAGGTTTCCTAGGAGTTTTAACTTATGTCAGGATCTTCATTCCCTCTCTATCCAAAATCTGTGCACACTTGCATCGTCTAACCAGAAAGGAAGCTGAATAGATTTAGACCCAAGATTGCAAACAATCATTTCAGTTGCTCAAAACTATTGTTGGCAATGACATAGTTTTGAAAAAGATCTCTTATGGGCCTGGAGCGGGCAGATTAAATTGGCTGTTGACTCTAGTTATCAATCTGTTGGGGCTGTCCTTACTCAGGAGGATGAAAATGGTTTGGACCACCCTGTTCTTTAAGAATCTTTGCTATTTTCGGATGTGGAATCTAGATACTCTCAGCCCAAACTGGAACTCTGTGGTGTGGCCAGAATGCTGAAGAAACTCCAAACAGTACTCTGGGGACAAAATTTTGAATTGCAAGTTGACGCTTGATCCGTCATGGAAATGATCAATGCTCTCAGTCTCCCCAATGCTCCAATGACTCGCTGGGTAGCTTTTATCCAGCTTTTCTCTTTTGATATTGTCCATAGGCCAGGGAAATCTTTTACTATGCTTGATGGTTTATCTAGAAGACCGGTTGGAGACAATGAATCAGACGTTGAAATGGATTTTGATGAGGAAGAACCCTTGGTCCGCCATGTTTTTGCTTTCTCCTACCAAGATTACTCTGGTTTCCGCCAAGGTTTCTGGCTTAAGTTAGAGCATTACCTTTCAATTCTCCAAAGACCCCCTGATCTCTCTGCCCAAGAATTTTGATCCCTTAAAAGAAAGTCTTCTAGTTTCTTTATCCAAGGTTCTAGGCTTATGAAAAGAGGAACTCCTTGTGCGCTTGTTGTGGTTACTATCCCGGCTAAGCAAGATTTGATCCTTGAAAGTCTTCATGAGGGCCTTGGTCATTGTGGGGAAACCAAAACTTATCAACAATTATCCAAACAATTCTGGTGGCCATCACTGAAGAAATATGTCTCTCAATTGTGCAAGAGTTGTGAAGTTTGTCAAAAACTTGATCTTAGGCGTCCAGCAGAAATTTGCTATCCTACAGGGGAGTCCACTGTCTTTGGAAGGGTTTCTATGGATGTGGTTCATATCAAGGCAGGTGGTGCTAAGTACCTCATTGTGGCTAGAGATGATTTTTCTGGATGTGTTGAAGCCAGATTCCTTAAGAACCTTAGTTCTGAATCTGTGGCAGCTTTCCTTCATGAGAATTGGACAATGCTTTACGGTTTGGCTCAATCTTATTCTACTGATGGTGGCTCAGAATTTGGTGGAAAGCTGGCTGAAATGATCCTATTGCTCCCTGGGCAACATAGAGTTACTACTCCATATTATCCTGAAGGACAAGGCATGGTGGAGAGAGGCCATGCTCCCTTGAAGGCTGCTCTGGTTAAACTGGCTGGTGAGAGTGGCAAGAATTGTCAGAGGTTTCTCCCCTTGGTCCTCTTCTCTGATCAAATTTCCACCAAGCGAACCACTGGCTACTCTCCTTATGAAATCATCTTTGTTCAGAGGGCTGTTCTTCCTCTTGATCTTGAAATGGAGTCTTTCTTGGGCATCTCTTGGGAACAAGTTTCTTTGACTACTGACCTATTAGTTGCCAGATCAAAGCAACTGGAGCGGAGTGAAGATATTTGTAACAAAGCTTATCAGAAGATGATGGAATCAAGAGAAAAATCAGTTCAGTATTGGGAAGATAAACATCTAAATCAAATCAGGGATCATTTAAACTCTGGTGATCTGGTATTGGCTTATAATTGATCTTTAGAGACTCAGTGGGGAAAACTTTTTTCTAATTGTTGAAACGGTCCTTATAGAGTTGTTTGTCAAGTTAGAGGTGGATCTTATGTTTTGGAAGAACTGGATGGGACTCAGTTGGCTAGAAGGTTCTCTGCTGATCAAGTTAAGAGATTTTATTTTTTTGGGGGCAGTTTGGGTTCAAAGTAAGTCCTCCCAATTGTGCACCACCAGGGTCTTCTGCTGCATCTTGTTGTAAAAAACTCTACTCTATGCCACATATGTGAGCACCTGAGACGTTGTTTCTTCTCCACATTTAGGCTCTTTTGGATGGATCAAAATGGGTTTCAACATTTTTTTAGAGGATCAAGAAACAGCCAATTATTTTCTTCTTTCATGTTTTCAAAATTATGGTGCAGACTAGGGAAAGTCTTTGAGTTGGGGAGAGATGTGGTGAACCATTTGGGACACCTGGATATCATGAAAAAAAAACTTTTCTTACTGCTGCGCGTAGCTCATCCTCATCCACGCCCGCTGCTCTTTGCTCATCCATACCTTATCAAACCCGTCCCAACCGCGCCTCCGAGCGCTTGTCCAATCTTAGGACCCATAAATCTCCCACCTCACTCAATCTATCAGTTGTAAATCTCAAGCCTGTCAGGATTTACTCAATCTCCTCCAGCCGATCTCCTATCCACCCATCTGCGCTCTCACAAACTTCATCCGTCACCCTTCCTGGGACTCTCCAACCCTCTTCTGCCTTTGGACAAGGGGTGGAGAGTGTCTACTGCTGCGCGCGGACATCTGTGGCAGTCCAGTTCATTTTCCTTTCCCACCCCGTCCCCCTTTGGACAAGGGGTGGGTGATTCCGGTGTTGTCGCGCGCGCCCATCCACAGACGGACGCAAGAGATGGTGAAGGGATCAGAAGGATTTCCACCGGCGCGTGATCAAATTTTTGCGGTCACCTGATTTTCTTTTTTTCCATTCTATTTTTAGAATCCGTTGTACATAGTCTAACAGGGCCTCCTGCCCATATAAGGAGGGCTCTCTCCTGCCTTTTGGAGGAGGAAAAGAAAAGCATCAAGGATGGAATCAGCATAATCCTATCATCACATCAGATATCTATGAAATCAGAACACCCTTGATCCTTGAGCCTCCATACTCAAACCCTTTTGATCCTTGATTCTTATCACCAACCAATAGCTTTGCTGGTTGAGGAAGAATTTTTTCTCATCAAATTCTTTAGTGTGTTACACCACTCCTGATCCTTTTATCCGACCATACTGGTCCTGATCATCCTTTGATTATCTTTCTGGACCCAGTCACGTTTGACTGAAGAGGTTTTATTAAGCTTAAAACCTGGAGTGTTAAACCTCCCCTCACTTCTTTTGAATTTGAATTCCGCCACGCTACTCTTGATTCCCTTGAGAAGTGTTGGGTTATTCTTGTTTGAATCAGTTATTGTTTTGCTTCTAGAGCTTCTTCAAAAAATTAGCTTTGTCTTGTGCAGCCACCCACATTTATCTGGTACTGTTCAAGCGCTTGATTGCGGAGAGTTGGGCAGGTTCATTGAGAACCTGGAGGTTGTTTGGAATTCAGTTGATCTTTCCTAAGCTCCTTCTGATGACCAGAGCTATTAGCTTGTGGGCGTTGTCACTCACAATTGCCTTGTCTTGTTGAACTCTGAACAATTCTTGACTCCTTCTATTCAAGTGTTCCCCAAAATCATCTTGCCTCAGATAGTGTTGTCTCCCAGCTACCAACCACTAAAAACTTTATCCTCTTACTTTTGGTTCCCTATTTACCAGGTTCTGGACTTTGATCTTCGTTACATTTGAATATTTTTGTAACACTCAGGAGGGCAGCCTAAAAAAGCACCTATCCCCTCCAAAGAACTGCCAATGCCCTGCGCCGTTTGGAGTCTTACACCGTCGCCCACCATGTTATCCCAGGAGGGTACAGGTCCTCCTAGGCCACCCCAGCTGGACTCAACCAAGAAGGAAAGAGTCAAAGTATTAGTGAAAGAGCACGTGAGTTATTGGGAAAAATTCAGGTTGGCTCAGACCCAGGAGGATCAACCAGATATGAGAAAAGCCATTTCTCAGGCAAAGAAATCTCAGATTTCTCTGCAAAGGTTGATCCCAAAGAAAGAAGTAGAAGGCTACGTGCAGAACTGAAATCCTTGGGATCAGTTAGCTTCCTTAAAGGGAAAGGACCCCAAAAAGAAGAGGTCCTCAGCCCATCAGAAGTTAAGGCACCCAAAGGATTGGGACAACATAATATCCTTAGCCCAGAAGTGGAAAAAGGTGTACCACATTTAGATGTAGAAGCTCTTAATAATTTTTCTGTAAATGTGTCTCACAATTTTACTATTATTAGCCAATGCTTTGACAAAGTTTATCACCAATTGGAAAAATTAAGTTCAAGTATTTTTAGAGTGATTTACACTCAGTCTCAGATTATGAGAATTGATGAGTTGGAAATACAACAAATCAAGGATAGTATAAGAGCTAGTCAGTTGGACCTGATGAAACATATTGATGACAACCAATCAATTCTTCAGGAAGATATTCTTGCAACCATAGACCAGCTTAAGGAAGAAGTTAAGAAAACTATTCCTACTCCTTCAGCTCATCTGACTAACAAAATTGACTTATTAAGCAACAAACTTGATTTAGAGTTAGGTATTATTAAGAATGATCTCAGGGATCTTAAGATCAACTATACTAACCCTCCGGTCATTGACTTAGAAGAAAATAGACCTGCCAGGTTCACCAGTACTCTTAGTGCTCCTCCCAGAGCCAGGATAACTAGGAATGAGTCTTTCAGACCCAGTCCTACTCCTGAAATGGAGCAGGCTTTGAAGCTACTTCCTCCCATCACTGAATGGCCTAAATTCTCCGGCAAAGGAGAATACAACCATGTCAGTTTCATTAAGTTTATTGACTATACTCTTTTGTCCTATGAGCTCCCTGATGCAATAGCTGTGCTAAGATTGCCCAGATTATTTGAAGGAGAAGCTCTTGATTGGTTTATCAATAAAAGAGAAGAAGTTGGATCTTTATCCTGGAATTCTCGGAAAGAATTGATCAAAGTGCAGTTTGGCACCAGGATTTGGAAAAGAAAGATGATGAAAACTTTTGAAACTTCCCAGTTTGATCCATCCAAGGAAAAACCTCATGAGTGGTGCTTAGACCAGAAAAAGAGGTTGGACTGTTTTTATCCTGATGCTGATAAACAAGAAGTCAATGAAATACTCCTCAACTTATGTCCCGGACAAATCAACCACAGTGTAAGGTTTAGAATGCCTATGGATTCAGATCTTTCCACCTTAATACGTGTATTGGAAGAAACTATTGATATGAATGGTCTTGATAAAAGGGTCAATAGACCTCCAAGGGAACAAAATACTAGGAACAGGGAAGAATATACCGCCAAAACTAAAGAATCCCCTGCTACTAATCCATCTACCTTGGAATTCAAGAAGACTCCAGAATCAAAAGAAAAAGTATGTTGGAACTGTAACCAGACAGGACACGTAAAACCTGATTGTCCTCTACCTAGGAAAAGGATTAATCTTATTCAAGGAGAAGAGTATGACAATCCTGAACCTCACCTTGATGATACTGACGGATCACTGTCTGATTGTGATCTAATAATCACTAACCCTATCAATGTTATTGAAGGTAGTATTGAGTCTTCTCTGGACATAAATTCCGTCAATGAGGATTCTAACTTACCTCAAAAATGGAATCCCAACATGAAGATTCACCACATCTCTGAGGCTAAGGCTTTGACTCTAAAACCTTCTGCCGGTAAAAGTTAAACTTCAGGCAAAAAATCCTATGCTACTGGTTTAATCCAAGGTTCCCCTATTAAGTTACTTCTAGACAGTGGAGCCTTCTGCTCTTGTGTTGGTTCAACTTATCTGGAAAAACAAGACCCAAATTGGAAACTGAACTTACTACCAGTACCTCAGGCTAAGTTCAGCAGTTGTAATTCTGCTCTCAATGCTGTTGGAGTATGGTCTTCTGAAATCATACTCCCCCACTCTAAAGGATCACTCAAACTGAACATTGAATTTGTAGTGCTCCAAAACGGAGTATGTGATTATTTTATCCTTGGGAATGATTCTCTTTGCCTTTATGGGTTAGATGTATTCCAAAGCAAAGGTAGATACTTAACTGTAGGAGGAGATTGGAATAAGAAGTTCCAAATATGTCATGTCAATGATCAAACTTCTGATTCAATTTATGAAAAACACTTAGAGAGGTTCAATCAGGAATACTTCTCTC
The DNA here is from genome assembly GCA_025617555.3 of Puccinia polysora. Lineage (NCBI taxonomy): Eukaryota > Fungi > Basidiomycota > Pucciniomycetes > Pucciniales > Pucciniaceae > Puccinia > Puccinia polysora. The sequence continues at coordinate 823,477 of CM062615.1, read as the reverse complement.
AAGCTTCCTTGAATGCCCTTCTCAATGAAGAAAAGAAACGGGATATTCTACAAGTATGCTTTGAAAATCAGAATGCTTTCTGTACCAAAGATCACCCCATTGGTAACATCAAAAGACATGATATTATCCTAACTCTAATCATTAAGCCTCCTTACCCACCTAACCTCAGGAGACCTGCTTACCCTTCTATTCCAAAATCCAGAGCTGCTCTGGAAACCCATATTCAAGAGTTGGTTGACTTACAAGTCTTAAGGAAAGTAGGCCACAATGAACAAGTGGATATTACTACCCCAGTAATCATAGCTTTGCACAATGATAAGTCAAGAATGGTTGGAGATTTTAGAATGCTTAACAACTACACCCAAGCTGATTATTATTCTATTCCAAGAATTGACCATGCTCTACATAACCTCTCCAAGGCTAAGTACATAACCACCATGGATATGCTGAAAGGTTTTCACCAAATACCTATCAGCCCTGATAGCCAGAAATTCATGAGAATTATCTGTCATTTAGGAATTTATGAGTATCTTAGGATGCCTTTTGGTATTAAAAATGCTCCTTCTCATTTTCAAAGGATGATGGACATAGTCCTAGGATTATTCATCAGACAGGGATGGATGATGGTATACATTGATGATGTTATCATTTACTCTGATCATAGGGATACTCACATGGAGAAATTAAGGCTAGTCCTCAAAAACATCTCTGCCGTAGGATTGAAAGTATCAATGAAAAGGTGTAACTTTGGCTACGGGGAACTCAAAGCCTTAGGACACATTGTCTCTGGACTAACCTTAGCTGCTGACCAAAATAAGATAGCAGCGGTAATGAATAGGCTAATGCCTCAGAATAAAACTGAACTCCTATCCTTCATCAGCTTCTGCAGCTACTATAGGAAGTATTTACCAAAGTTTGCTCTTCTAACCAAATGTTTGTATGAGATCTGCAACAACACCACCGTGTTTGAAATGACTCATGATAGAGTCAAGAACTATGAGGAACTCAAAATTGCAATGACCTCAGCTCCAGTACTGATCCAGCCAGATTACTCTAAAACCTTTAAGCTCTACATAGATGCTAGCATGGAAGGGCTAGGAGCTGCTTTACACCAGGAAGTCATAGAAGATGATAAACCAGTAGAAAAACCTATACTCTTCATATCTAGACAAATTAAAGATACTGAGAAAAGGTACGGTGCAAGCCAAATGGAATGCCTGGCCTTAGTATGGGCTCTAGAGAAACTCCATTATTACTTAGAAGGCACCAACTTCACTGTTATTACTGACTGCAATGCTGTCAGAACCTTGATAAACATGAAGACCCCTAGCAGGCATATGTTGAGATGGCAGATAGCTATACAACAGTACAGAGGACAGATGACCATAGTTCATCAAGCTGGGACTAAACATCAAAATGCCAATAGTTTAAGAAGGAATGCCTTACCCAATGACCCAAGTAACCCTGCCTATGATCCACATCTTACCTATCCTTAATATTAACAGGTTAAACATTGAATCTCCTATAATGGGCATCCACGTTTGTGAACTAAATGAATCATTGTTCAACTCTATCAAAGAAGCTTACAGTTCTGGTATAAAGACTCTGATCACTATTATGGAAAGTACTTCTCCACCTCCTGAATTGATTAATAGCCTACCTGAACCTCTTTTGAAACCATACAAAGCCAGAAGGTTCACCATATGGGATGGTCTTGTATACTATAGGCATCAACATTCAAGTGTCATAGTCTTAACTAAGGATGACCATATCAAACATGTTGTGGCTGAGTGCCATGATAACTGCTCATCTGGTCATTTGTCTGCTGATAGAACCTTGGATAAGGTTAAACAAACTGCTTTTTGGGTTAATTGGAGAGACTCCACCATACAGTACGTTACCAGTTGTGAAACTTGTCAGAAGTCCAACAGGACTACTGAGAAACGGTTTGGACTACTGCAAAAGATTGCTGAACCCAAGAAAAGATGGGAGATCATCAATATGGACTTTGTGACTGGACTACCCCCAGGAGGAGCCTATTCCTACAACTCAGTCTTAGTCATTGTGGATAGGTTCTCCAAGAAAGCAAAGTTCCTACCTAATCACAAGGAAGACACTGCTATGGAAGTTTCCCTATTATTTTGTAACAGACTCATTGCTGATGTTGGAGTTCCCAAGATTATTATCAGTTACAGAGATCCTAAATTCACCTCTGAGTTCTGGAGGAATCTACATGACATGCTTGGAATCACCTTAGCTTTCTCTACCTCTTATCACCCTCACATGGATGGATTAGCTGAGAGGATGATTCAGAACCTGGAAGACATGCTCAGGAGATTCTGTGGCTTTTCACTAGAGTACAAGAATTCTGACAGTTATTGCCACAATTGGGTTAGCATTTTACCTGCACCGGAGATGGCCTACAACAGTAGCAAGCACTCTACCACTAAGGAAGCACCTTACATACTGGAAAGAGGATGGATTCCTAGATTACCCAAGGATAACCTTAACCACCAGCTGACCAATATTCACCCTACATCACTTGATTTCAAAAAAATGATAGATGAAGCCAACAAACATGCAGTGAAGTGTGTCCAGGATGCTGTGGAGTATAACCAGAAAAGGTTGGATAAAACCCATAAGGAACCTGATTTCAAGATTGGTGATCAATTCTTGATCTCTACCACTAACTTTACCAACTTGGGTAAAAATAGGAAGCTTAGACCAGCTTTTGTTGGACCTTACACCATTAATAAACTTCACGGTAAAAATGCTGTGGAAGTAATCCTCAGTGATGAGCTTTCTAGGAAACATCCAGTCTTCCCAGTAAGCCTCATCAAACACTACCACCCAAGGAATGTAGGACATACTCCTTCACCTGCAATACCTGTTACAGAAGAACCTGAAAAGGAAAAAGGTAAAATTAGCAAGATCCTTAAGGATAAGAAAGATAGGATCAATGGAAAAGATGTCAGACTCTACCTGGTTAGATACAAGGGAGAATCAGCTGATAAAGATGAATGGTTGCCTGAACATAATATCCCTGATGGACCTATACACCTGAGGAACTACAGAGCCAACAGGAGGCATTAGCCCAAATTCTTTTTCAGATATAGACATATCTTGGAGTGGGGGAATGTCAGCTTGCTACTATGTACAGAGCAAAACTGTCAAATAGTAACACAAACTATGAAAAATAAGAATACCTCAATTAACAAAGTAAGGAGTGAGAAATCCATAAATATTATTACAGGAATAGATTGCTCACCCAAAATTAGGTAGGGTCACTCGCTGACCCCACCCTTGAATTCCAAGTACTTATATTTTTAAATAATTAAAAAGAAAAGTACTAAAAATTACTACACCTGTATGGCACCTTTTGGCCATTCTAACATTTCAAATTTATTTTCACGTATAGGGTTTACACCTAAAATTCACTCAGAATTGAGGTGTTGTGTATATTTCAGGAGTTACACGCGGAAATGTGTTATGTCACAATTCCCGCACGCAGCCCCGCATCATTACATAACCCTACGTACTAGTAACAGCAGTTTACCGCGTACTAGAGACCCGCGCGCAGCTGATTCTGCCACGCACGCAGCGGATCCTACCCCACGCGCATCTGTACTAACTGATCCCCGCGCCTGGATCAGTTGTGACTAATCTGACAACCAGGTACCGCTCAGAAGAGCTACAACCTAGTTAGGGTTGCCTAGTATATGTCACAAATGGACATATGCATTACTAATGATCTAGAAAGATTAAAACTTAAATAAAATTAATGAAAGTTAAGTTTTAAAAATTTTTTAATAATAAATCAAAGATCAAGGACTACCACGTAAATCACTGATCATGATCTTTGAAGACCACGAAACACTGCAAGAAGTGTTCATAAAAATTCTTAAAAATTATCTAAATGATCAGCAAATGACGGAAAATCAGTAAACATCCACATCTGCCCGCTTTAAAACAATATCAATATTAAAAATAAAGGATGAGTACAGAATGATCAAATTTACGCCATAACAGATTAACAGATCCTTTGGCTAAAATAGTACGGAAATCCAGCAGATCTAAGGACAGCTGATTTACAGCACCAAGCGGACGTGCTCATCTTGCTTTGAATGGCTTACCAGCCTCAACCCACAAGCAGAACCCTCTCTACGTGCCCTGAGAAGACCAAAATCACCCCAAAAAGGTATTTATACAGACCTCTTTGGATCCAGAAAGAGTTAATCAGTTTACCAGGAATTTATTTATTATTAATCAGACACCGTCTCATTGTTAATCAAGTGCTTATATGAAGATAAGCAAGTGATTTATGACTTAGTCTGCAGTAGTATTATTTACCTATATTAACCAATCAACCGTTGAAGTTTAGTCAAGCAATCTACCCCATCTGCTCTGAAACCCTTCCAATTATTCCAGGATTTTCGTGGTAAAGTGCTCAGAGTGAGTGTTACCCTTCCTTTCTAGGACTTTTGTGCTGTTAATCCCGGCCAATAGTGGAATAAGTCCTTTCTAAGGCACCCATATTTATTCCAAGGTTCTTAAACTGCCCAAGGAGGCCCCTTAAAGAGAGGTTGCTAGTCTGTAAAGATCCCCAGTAGTATAATACTGTGGCCCCTCTTTTATATTATATTGAAAAACATTTACTACCAAACCAATTAAACCTTGAAACTGCTCTTATTAAATAATTTATTTGAGCTTCTAAGCGTTTATTATTGGAATAATAATTATTATTATCATTCCAGCATTTTTATCACTCTCTGTAGCTAAGGGACTGCAAGGTTCCTGGTATCAGAGAGCTGAAATCTGGTCTCTACCATCTTGTTTGGTATCCTTCATCATGTTCATTGGTCCTTTCCCTCTTTGTGTCCCTTTCTCTGTCATTTTGTCACCCAATCTAAATCAAAAATACTCCCACAACCATCTCAAATCAGAAAAACAACCAATCTTATCCAAATCATCAAAATCACCATAAAAAGGCGAGCCTACTTTTCTTTCCAACTCAGATTCAGACTCTTGACTCTAATTGATTCAACATCAACTTGATTGAAATCTCACCAAAGACAAATACTTCAAGCACCATGCTCCACTGCAGGTATTCTACCAAGTCTCCTTAGAGGCCATAAACCTGCTTGTAGAATAAAGCAGTGTTGTTGGTTCTTGATTTCTTTGACTTCCTCATTTGTTATTCTTTTGGTAGTATTTATCATTTTTTATTTTCTGCTGCTGTTAAAATAAAAGCCTGGTTCAGGTTTTCAGGTTATTTCAACCTTTTACAGGAACGCATAAGATTTTTGGAGGTGGAAAAAGATGAACTTATAAAAAAAGGATTAGCACCAGAATTGAGTAAAACAAAAGAAGGAGTATTGTCGGAATCAAAGAGGAATATCTTGAACTTGGAGAACCAAGAGACTTGCAAGTGAAAAGATTGACTCTCTTTAATTTAGATAATGTGTAGTTTTCCTTGCAAGTATTAGAAAACAACAAGGTAAATCTCTGGCTGTCCAGCCACTTCACACGCTAGCTGCTTTTCACAACTATTGAAATCATGTTTCACTTCCCAAAAAATAAATAACCCCTCCTTGTCCCTCCTTTTCCATTCATTTTTATGGAGCATCCCCATTACCTTGTCCATGAATTTTGGAATTTTGGCAACAGCTTTCCCGTTTGGGTTGTATTTTGAGGTTGTCTTTGGTCTTTATTGTTTTGGATTATTTGAATGTTGTTATGAAGATTTGTCTGCATTTGGATCCAAGGTTGATGATCCATGGTTGTTTTGCTGAGAGCAGTTCTTGTTGTGATAGCCACTATCAAGCTCAATCACTTGGTTGATTAACTGCTGAAGGGAGGATGCTTTATGTCCACCAACTGCAAGCTGTTCAATTAGGAGTTCCAGTAAACCCTTTCAAAAGTGCAATAAGAGTGAAGTCTTGTTCCATTGGATACAACACTGCAGTGTTTGGAGATGAGAGATATGAATTGAAATTCTACTATTCTCCCTCATAAATAGATTATTAAGCTTTTATTTGGCTTTTTACACTTTCTGGGGTTTCCAAACCGGGCAAACAGTTCTTTCTCAAACTTGTCCCAATTTTTGAGAATATAGGTGGGACTAGTGTTGTCATTGTCATTTCCAATGTAGTTGCCCTAAACCTGTGACCCTCAACTTGAAGTTTCAGATTCTCACCCTGATCAAACCCTGGACCGGACTCCCCTTACAACTAACATAAATCATCTGGCTTCTTCCATCAATCCTCATCCTCACCCTGACCTCCAGCTTCTTCCATCATCTTCATCCCCATCCTCATCCTCCAATCCTCCCATCATTGTCATCCCCATCCTCATCCTCCACTCCTCCCATTATTGTCACCCTTGTCCTCACCTGCTGCTCCTCCCATCATCATCATCATCCACACCCTCATTCTTCTATCCACAACATCCCACATTCTTTGTCTTCTCCAACAATGCTCACCTAAAAACATCTACCTCCTTGCTACTTTCCACCAATCTCCATAAAACCGCTCAACCTTCTTGAACTAACCTTCTTTCATCAACTCAAAAACATAAACAGCTTTTCATTCTTCAGAATTGATCAAATGTGAGGTTCATACTTGACCATCTCAAACTTCTTGGACCCCTACGCCCTCAACACTTGTTTCAGATTTTCCATTCAGATTCCATCCCTTGTCTCAAACCTCTTCATTCCTTTCATACATTTCTGTGTCTTTCTGCATCCTCAAAGCTGAAACTGTTTTGGGTAAGAAAAAATTTCATTACTTCCATCATTCTTCATTTCTACCCTTCTTGTTCCACCTCTCATTCTTGGTTTTCAGTTCCGTTGGTCTTTGATTGAAATATATCTCAAGTCTGTGAGCTTTCAACTTAACAGGGTTAAAATCCAAAAGTTCAACACTACCGGACAAAGCCCTCAAGACCAATGGATTCCATGCATTTGTTACTCAGAACTCTCACAGATTTGATACCCAGCCTCTCTGACTCAAATTTCTCCCTCTGGAAATCAAAAATCCACAGTATCCTCTCCCTCAAGGGAATCACTCACTGGCTGAATTCCACCAAACCGTATAAATGTCCACCCAAGGTAAAACTTGAAATTGTTGGTTACCTACTGGCAAAGCCTGACAATGGCACATACATCAACTGCGTGAAAGACCACCTCCTCACCAATGGAATTGAATTTTGAAATTCCATCAACAAATACTATGCCTCTTTGCAGACCGCAAAGTGATCAAGGGTGTTCTTCAATCTTCTGAACCTTCAGTTTGACCCAAAGAAGGTAGAGAAATTCATAACCAATGCTAGAGCGTTTCTCCTCCAAATAACCAAAATAGGGATCCAGATGGACAACAACATTGCTGCTTACCTGCTTCTTTACAAGTTTCCCCCTCAACTAAACCATTTTAAAACCAAAGTTACACACTCTCTTGGAGAAGCCAAAATCAATGCCAATCTTGTCCTTCAAAACTTGAATCAAATCAAAAATGAAGTAGTAGCTGGCTCATACGCCTCAGCAATGTTAAACAGAACTGATGTCATCAAGTGCAGATCTACCTGGAACAATCCCCAAGCAAATCATGATTGAAGCAAGTCCTGGTGGCTGTATCCTCACCTACAACCCAATCCTGGATATCACCAAAGTCCAGATCCAAAAGATCAGAGTACAGGCCCCTCTTCAACAAACCCTCCAAAATTGTCTTCCGCTCATCTTGATTACAACTTTGCTATGGTCACCTCTTGTTCTCTGGACCAAAACCGCATTCTGCTTGACTCCGGGGCATCCGATTGCATGTTCAGCAATATTAATTTCTTCACACATCTTGGTCCCAACAACACCACAATTCAAACCAGCAATCCCTCAGCACCAATTCCCTCCTTAGGATGTGGCATTGCTACACTCACAACTTCCTTGTCCACGCTGAACCTGAAAGACTCTCTCTACATCCCTGACCTAGCCGTGAACCTGATCTCTCTAGGACAACTTGTTTGGAAGGGTTTTTCACTGGCTCTGATCTCCTGCAACAGATTTGCAGTCATCTTCTGCAGCAAATTAATTATGACTGGAACAATCAAATAAAATCTTTTGTTCATCAAAGGAGGTGATCCCTGCACTCCTACAACATATTACTCGTTCATCTCCCTCTCAACCATCTACAAGAGGTTCTGCCACCCTCACATGGAAAGAACTCAACTGCTGTCAAAAAAATTCTATAATCTACGCTGGGACTTCTTGAGTGTGTTTCATGTGCCCAGGGAAAGATCTTTTGACAATTTTTTCATGGAAAACTTCCCAAAAGCAAAGAGGTTTTCAAGAAAATAAATGCGGACGTCTGTGGATCCATTCATCCATCCTCCCTATTGGGTAACAGGTACTTTCTCCTTCTTACCAACAACTATTCCAAATTCAAAATTTGTATCCCCATTTTACTCAAGTCCAATGTTACCAACAAGGTAATAAAATTCATCAATCTATACTCCAATCAACTTGGTTGTTCTCTGAAAAACTTCCACTCCAAAAACGGGGGACAATTTGTGAAAAATTGCCTATCTCAATTCTTCATCAATTTTGGGATCAAAAACACAACTTCTGAACCCTATACACCTCAAAACAACCCTGTTGCGGAACGGGGAAATCATACGGTTCTTGAAGCTGCCCAAACAGTGATTATTGACATGACAATCCCATTCTTTCTCTGGGAAAAGATACTAATCAGCTCCTGTCAAATCCTCAACATGATTCCATCTTCTTTCTTGAAGCCATCTGCTCATGAACAGTGGAAAAGCAAGCAACCCAAATTCAGTCTCATCCAAACGCTTGGTTCCAAGGCAATTTTCCTAAATCAATCCTCCAACTCCAAGAAATTTGATTAAAAGGGACTAAGAGGAATCCTTGTAGGCTTTGACTTTGAACTTAACTCCTACTGATTTTATCTTCCCAACTCCCAAAAAATTGTTTGTTCAAAACATGTTAAAATTTTTGAAAATCTCCCTTCATCTCTCACTGCTTCCAACTCTCCTTTGACCCTCACATTTCAGGTGACACCTCCCTGACTGACCTCCTAAATTCAACCACCTCATCTTTTGCCTCCACTCCCATTTTTTTCCTCAAACTCCTCTACATCCTCACCACCGTCTATCCCCTCTCCCAAAATTGTCTTTGTTGTACATGTCTCTGACAAACAACCTTCATCATCTCCCCAGGGAAGAAATGACTCCCCTTCCAACCACTGCTCCAATAACAATGACAAAGTCTCCAAACAGCTTGTCCCCATTCTCTCACGCCCTCTTTGCAATCAATCTCCCTTTCAATGACCCCAGAGGTACGGCTTCATCACCCGCTCCATGCTAAAAACCTACTACAAGGCCACCCATTGCAATGACAAAGACTTCTGGATTGATTCAATGAAATCCAAACTCAACAGAATTGACTTGGTGAAATTCTGGGAAGGCTCTCACCAACTTCCCAACAGCAAAATTTCCCTCTCCACTGTGTGGGTATATAGAATCAAGGAAGATCCCAATGATGCTGGTGTCAAATTCAGATCAAGATTGTGAGTTCAAGTTTTCAAGCATTTCAAATTCTTTGACTACGCAGAAACCTATGCACCCACCGGCTCAAGCACCAACTTGCAAGTTCTTTTAGTTTATGCACTCCATCACCAACTCAACCTGTGGCAAATTGACATTAAGTCTGCATTCCTTCATGCGCCACTTGACAAAGAGATCTACATTAAAACCCCAGCTTGCTACAATTCAACTTTCCCCTTCCTCAAGCTAAACAAAGCGCTGTACAGCCTTAAGCAGGCTCCCAAGAGTTTTTACAAAACTTCAAAAACCTGGCTCCTCAATCAAGGTTTCTCAGTCTCAAGTGCTGACCTGTGTCTGTACACTAACCACAATAACCAAATCCATGTCTTTGTGTATGTATACAATCTTCTGATAGTTGGAAATTTGGTTTAATTCAGAGAAGACCTGAAAACCAGCTTTAAAATATCCACCAATGGTCCCCTCACCAAGATCTTCGGAAACTGCATTGTGGAAAAAAATGACAGACCAGGTCTGCAACAATCAAGCCATATCAAAACCGCCTTTCTGGAACTTGGACTCGCCAATTTAAGACCAATCTCCACTCCCATTACTCCCAACATCAAGCTATGCTCCACCACTGACAATGGACATGCGGCCTATCTCAAAATAAACATAAATTATTGCTCCTCAATGGGATTTCTTAACTTTATAGCAAGTAGAACCTGTCCCAATATCTATTATGCTGTCTCCAACCTCTCACTTTTCAATGATAAGCCAGGAAAGTTGCACTGAATTGAATCCAAACACGTCTGGCATTATCTTCACTTGTCAAAATAACTTGCTCTTCAACTTCGCAACAATTCTTTTGACTACAATATTGAAGCCTACATTGACTCAGATGGAGGCACAGATCCCAATTCACAAAGGAGCCATACTGGCTATGTAATACTCCTCTACGGCTGTGCTGTCTCTTGGCACAGCAAGCTTCAGCCCACCATCTCACTCACATCCACCAAGGGCAAACTCAAGGCACTTTTGCTAGCAATGAAAGAGGAAATCTAGCTCTCAAATTTAATCAAAGAAATGAAACCCTCCCTTGAGTTGACTCACTGCGCTCTAATTGACAACAAAGCTCTTAATGATTTGGTTAATCAAGACTCTCACCACAGTGCCCTTAAGCACATTGATATTCAGATAAAATATCTTTGAGAGCAGCAAGATAACCATTCCCTCATCACCTGCTTAGTTCCCTCCAGCCGCATGCTAGATGACTCCTTAAAAAAACTTGCACTGCATTCATCAACTGCTCACTTAACATCCATGATCTTCTCACCTCAAATTTGATCACGGCGGTGTGTCATCATTGTCATTTCCAATGTATTTGCCCCAAAACCTGTGGCCCTCAACTTGCTGTGTCAGATTCTTGCCCCAATCAAACTCCGGACCGGACTCCTCTGACAACTCACATCAATCATCCAGCTTCTTCCATCAATCCTCATCCTCACCCTGACCTCTGGCTTCTTCCATCATTGTCATCCCCATCCTCATCCTGCACTCCTCCCATCATTTTCATCCCCATCATCATCCTCCACTCCCCCCATTATTTTCATCCTTGTCCTCACCTGCTGCTCCTCCCATCATCATCATGATACACACTATCATTATTGTATCCACAACACCCCTCATCATTTTTCTTCTCCAACTCTGCTCCCCTAAAAACTTCTACCTCCTTGCTACTGTCCACCAATCTTGATAAAACCGCTCAACCTTCTTTAACTACCCTGCTTTCATCAGCTCAAAGACATCAACAGTTTGTCATTTTTCAGAATTGATCAAACGTGAGGTTCATACTTGACCATCTCAAACTTCTTGGACCTCACGCCCTCCACACTTGTTTCAGATTTTCCATTCAGATTCCATCCCTTGTCTCAAACCTCTTCATTCCTTTCACACGTTGCTCTGCCTTTCCGCATCCTCAAAGCTGGAACTGGTGTGGGTGAGAAAACCTTTCATTACTTCCATCATTCTTCATTACTTCCATCATTCTTCATTTCTACCCATCTTTTTCTGCCTTTCATTCTTGGTTTTCAGTTCTGTTGGTCTTTGATTGAAATAGATCTCAAGTCTGTGAGCCTTCAAATTAAAAATTAGTACCGGATAATATTTCAAGATACAGTTTTAACCACTGCAAGGCTCTACCCCCTACAAAGGACAATTAATACTTAACTTAATGTCTTTCAGGAGTGAAATTATTGGGATTTTTTGAGCAGATGATTTTACAGGTCTGTAGGTAGGATCTAAGCTTATGGGAGTGTTCCCCTTTAAAGTGGTCAGGCTGCTTCATGCCCGGAGTACAGAAACTAGGACCACTAAGACCAGATTTCACGGCATTTTGATTGAGATCCTGGGTCAAGGTCAATAGAAGGGTCAATGCTTTGGGCTTGGGAGCACTAGTGAAAACCCTCGATCTACCACAAGTCAAGGTTTCATGGGAGGAATTTTCGGAGTCTTTGATTTCCTCAAGAAGATCCACCCAAGCTTCCCATTGAGGATCAAGGGGATTCTCAAGAGGTTCAACTAAAGGAGATTTGGAAGAAGGAATGGGGTCTCAGGATTGTTGGGGCCATGAAGCACTGGATCTCCCTACCCAATTAATATGATCATTATAAGGGGGAGGGAAGCGTTCCCAGTGGAGCAAGTATGTGAAATCTCAAAGAAGAAATCTATTATAGGTTGGAAAAATACACTGGAGGAGTTGAGTTAGTTAATTTACTGTCACATGACCACCCGACATACTATAGGGAAATCTAAAATGACTTTGAGCACAAAGGGAGAGGCTGAGTGCAAGGGATAATGGGAGGTAAAAAGGCTAACTTAAAAGTGCAAACTTATGATTGGATGGCTCAACAAAAAGCAAGAGGGATGAATTTTTCTGATGAAAGAAACCAAAGCCAAGCCCAATGTGATGACTGCATTTAGAAAGATGCAAGAAGTTATGAAATTAACTAACTGAGGAGACAATCTTCAGGCAGACAGAACAGTCTTCATAAGGTAATCTGAAGGTGACTATATACAACCTGATGGATGTCCAACTACACCTAGAGAGAAATGAGGAAATCAATGAAAGGAAAAGAATGGGGAAATAAAATAACAATACAGCCATTTTGAAGTTTTTAGCAAATACAGTCATTTCCAAGGTTTTAGCAAATACAGTCATTCCCAATGTTTTAGAAAACACAGTCATTTCCAAGTTTTTAGCAAATAAAGTCATTTCCAAGGGATACAATAGAATATGAGTGTACAAGGACGTAATGGATGAGACAAGAAGGAATGAAATTTGAAGACAAAGAAAAATGAAGATGTATCTTATGCAGGGTAAGGGACTAGTCTATTTGCAAACTATACAGTTGATGAGGCTATCTAGGAATGAGTGCAAAATAGTGTGAGTGTGTGACCAAGAATGGAAGCCCAAGGATTGATGATATCAAGGTTAGAATAGAAAATCTCAAATGGATTTTTAATTGGTATTAGAGTTAACTGCAAGATTTGAAAGTATATACTGAGTTGCAAAGATTGGAAGGTTTTATGCAAGGCAAAGGTGGAAAGTGGTGTGGAAAGAGATTTTGTGTTCTGTAAAATCCTCTCAAAAAACCTCACTCCAAGTTCTGGAAAGCCCAAGAGACCTTGAGTTACACTCCTGTACCTCTGCAAATCTAAATATAATCCGCTTCCGCAAGAAAAGTTACTACGGCCCGCAGCGGTTTAAGGATCACTCCCAACCCCTATTCCATTATACGCAAAACTATCTGGCCTTTTATGGTAACCACTAGAGCTAACTTGCAATGAAGTAATATTAAATAAACAATGTGGACTCTTCAAAAAGCTGAACACTTCAACTATTTACTAATTAAGACTCCAAGCACACCGGCTGGTCATCATGCTTTTTGAAGCAGAAAAGAAATAGAAAAAATCCTTTATTGTATGCTGTCTAAGGTAATATACTTCAATAATCTCTGATAATATTCTGATTCTTTCTTGAATCATTTTTCTCTGCTTGATCCATCCATCCCCCCCTCCCTCCCTTCTGGTAAGGGAAATTTCCTCCTTATTTATTTACAACTCCAAAAATGAACTATTCCCCAAAATAATGTATACTAAAAAAGAAAGACCCCTGCTTTAACTGCCCATGTGCATTCTGCACTGATCCTCCTTTCACATAGCCCAATCCTTTACCCAATCAAATGACTTGCAGTAAGTTTGGTGATCATGTTTCCAATCATCCCTAAAAGTTTAGTTGCGCCAATGCATAACAAAAAACAGATCCCCATCAATCTTCCTCAACGGATCACTCCCAATCCCACATGTGGCATTACTACAGATCCCCAACAATCTGCATGCCGCCTCCTCAGCTTCAGTGTTTACTGCCCCAAACTCCCACAACCTCAGTGCATAATCCATATTTGGCCTAGTCTCTACTACCTAGCCTTGATCAAATGCTTCCGCACTTGTAAATCCATAGTTGTGGAGGGGAAGTTATGTTTTACCACCTTTTTTGTATGCAAAAGGCAAACATTCTGGCCCATTTTTGTTATTGTGCCACTGAAAACACGCAGCGCACCAATGCTGAGCCCCTGACGTTTTCACTCTGGATTAGACGGTCCGCCAACGCAATTCTCCTGAGCCTATTTTTCTGCGGAGTTCCAACCTCTTTTGAGCCTCTCCAAGTCAAATTTTGAGTGCTGAGCCTACTTGCCTCCATTTCTACAAATAATCACCACAGTGGAAAGAACCATGGATGTTGTGCTTTATTTCTGTCACGCTTATGGACTGAGGTAGATGGTACTGAGGAAAAGGATATGTAAAATGGATGAAGACAATAAACCTTAACCTTTGAGGGTGATAACAGCCTCCAAAGTGCATAATTCTGCAGATCTGTGCTCAATATCAACAGAATGTTTCACCAAACCAATAAAAAAATTTCTGAAAAAACCTTATTTTTAAAAAATAATTTTTAATTTGATAAAAGTTAGAGGATTAGTCATCAAATAATTTCTAGAATTTACCCTTAATTTTGAAGCGGATTTCAATTCCAACTTTTACAGATAAATTTTTCAAAGAATTTGCCTCTGCTTTGCCCATTTCTCCATAATTTCCCCCTTTACCGCTTATCCATCCATTTTTTTTACTAATTGCACATAATTCTCATTCAGAATTAAATTGAATATTTCTCAAATGTATTATTCTCCCATTTCTCCCTAACTATCTCCTGCATTCTCAAACCAGTCCAGGAATTTTTGAAAGTTTTTAGACCTGAAAAAACACTAGATGCTTCCATGGATGTACCAGGTCTCCATTCTTGTGTTGATGTGTACTTGGGAGAGGTTTTTAGGTTGAGAAAAATTCCCTTGGAGGAGGAAGAAGTATTAACCCAAGAAATCCCACAGCTAACATTAATTTTTCTGTTAGTTGGTTGCTTTTTCTGGAAGGAAGATGTGCATAGATATTCATAAAATTATCCAATATCTTTATTCATAATCAAAAAGAATATTTTTCAAACCCAAAAAAAACAAATCTTCCAGAAATCAAAGAAGATTTTTCCAATGATTCCCCCAAACATGTGGTTGAATATTTTGGATTTCTCATAAAATTTCAGAAAAATTCTCCATTTTCCTTCAATAAAACTCAATTTTAATTATTCTGCAGTGTTTTACCTTTAGTTCTGGAAATCTCTCTTCCACAAATCTGCATTTTTGGATCTAAAATCTACAACCTTTTTCTTCAAGAAAAATTAAACTAGTACTATTCTTAGGTTTCAATCCACAATTACTATGATTCTAAATACCTGAAAATAATAAATACCATTATAATTATGTTTGTCTCCCATGTTATTCTTGTTCTTTTTTCTATACCCAATATCTGAAAATCTCTATATACAGGATGCTTTCCTTTTTTCAAGTAAATAGAATAGTGTTTCAAGGAGCAAGAGATTTTTCAACTGCTTCCTAATCTTTCCAATTTGCTTGCATATTTAAAAAGTCTGCATGATCACCATTTAACTGATAGATAAAAAGAGGCATGATACCTATCTTTTCTTCCAGCTAACTCCATGCATGTCAATTTCCCTGTCCAGCCAATGTCTTTCCATTTCAAGGATTACCCGCTATTTTCTCCCTCTCCGATTTCTTACTTCCCAATCTGCCTTGGTGATGCTTCCTGTGGTATTCTTGTTTCCCTCATCAACATGTTTCCTTATCCCCCTCCACCCTGCTTTCAACCCCATCCTTGCATCCCTGAGGGTTTTCTTGGTTGTGTGTCATCTGTTGGAACTTTGATTCAAAAAATTCCCATGAACGATTAATTCGGAAAGAAGATCTTAAAGCAAGAGATACAATGAAATGCGCTTCTGCTTAAAATTTTCATTTAATTTGACATGCACATTTTCGAATGGTTCCCGCGCTTTTCGGAAGAAGAAAAATTTGAGATATCTCCAAATAAACCTGTATGAAACCATTTTGTACATAGCAACTATCTCATAATTATCCTCTGGTCCTTCAAATATTTTACTATCAAAATTTATTTTTATCGTAATAAAACTCAATGACTTCAAAATCATCATCTCTTGGATCGTGGTCCTAAGAGTGACCGCGATATGCACAGGTCCGTCTCGTTTGTGTGATATCATCTCTTGTCGCGTGGTCCCAAGAGTGACCGGTGTATATAAAGCTTCCTTAGGACAAATATTTGTCCGCTTAACTTTCCAAAGCCGCATGATCAGCTACTGAAACCAATCGATCGTTTCTTATATATATATATATATGTATGTGTTCTTGGGTTGGAACCGGAAGAGGTTTGGATCATGTTGCACCCAACTTCGAGCTTGTGCCCGGTGTCGTTTCAATATCAATCTGAGTGGTCATTTTTCTTACGGTCACCTCTCAATTGACATGTTGTCCCGCGGATGAATTGAGGCTGTTCATAAGGTCTTGATATATCATGTGACAGGCTCTTTGAAGGAAGGCTTCAACATTTGTAATAATCTAATCGGACTTCATCCTACATCCCACCGAAAGGTTTCGTGATGTCTCCTTTTGTTTTGTGCTGACAAACTTGGATTAAAAAAAAAAAAAAACATCGATTCCCAGTTTCCGCAGTTTTATGAAACCTCCATCATTGAGTCTCCGTGCGGGAAAGAGATTCTGCGGAGAAAGCCCAAAATTTTTGCAGAAAAAACAAGGTTTTGAAGGTCTGCTTCGTTCACGCATTCCTATTTCTAGTAGGCCTTTATCGTGACGAGTTTCATGACTCTAGTTTGAATTCTATGCACAAGGTCACAACCTCCTTCAATTAGCAGAAGTGTCTGCTTCAGGCTATTACCCATCAGGAAAATTCCTGGATCAAATCATGAATGCCCTCACCTCGAGGTTATATCAAATCCTGCGACGTGGTACAGCGAGTGGTTTTGTCTTAGACGGCCCAGTAAAGGGAGTAGGAAATACGTGAGGCCCATCTGTTGCCGACGCCTCAAGAAATCCAAGCGCTTCTTGCTTTCCACCACAAAGGGTTTGGCCCTCATCATAAGCGCGAGCGTGGTAAGGAGGAAAGAATTCAATTGTCTAACTAACTTCCAAAATTATTGATCACCATGACAAAAAATTTCAAGTTTAGCTTTCTCATTTGGATCTACTTTTCTGGTGCACAAACTGCCACTGCTGGCCCAAAGTTCAATGCTCCCTTTGAGATTAAAACTGCTGCCAAGCCAGAGGGTGAGGAATTTAGATGGGTTTTAATTTGTTTGACTGGATGCCTTTGTTGATATAAGGGTTTCCTGAATTTCTTTTTAAAAAAATGAAGAATTGATTTTGGATTCATTAAATGATCAGTTTACATGTTTGAATATTGAAATTAAAAATGAAAAAAGTCAAAATGAGCACTTCAAAAATGAAAAATGTGGGTCCCTAAATTCTGTATTTAAAACAGAAAAGCTTTTCAAGAATTTTCAAGTATACCATTTATAAGAAACATAATATTTTATCAAGATATCAAAAGTTAATCAGTTTGATGTCTTTTCTGATTCATGGGAATTCAATGATAACTCAAAATTGCGAAATTCTTACCTGAATTAAAAACATCCCAAACTAAACTTCAATTTCTGTTTCTTCAATTCAGACCTTGGAATAAATGCCATAACCCAAATTGAAGAACTATTAAATCTATACAAATTTACTCAAAAAGAAATTGAATCCATTGAAGTGACTGAAAATGAAAAACAAAATATTGAGAAAATAGAGATTATTTTAAAGGAGCTTGAGCTATGTCATGAGTACATTTGGAATGAGATGGAATTTAAGGATCTTGATAAAGTTCCCAAACTAAAGCTGAAATCAAATTATGACTCAAAGTTTGATTTAGAAATAAAATGAAGTCAATTATTTCAAGGCTTGTCTCAAAGATAATGATAGAGAAGGGATCAAATTTCAGAAATAATCATATTTACAACAGTGTAAACAAATGCATCCTGGAAACACTCTATGTTATGGAAAATTTGAGGATGAATTCTTTTCAAGTTATTGATATTTTCAAAGATATTCATGGTATGCAGAAATTGCTTGAATGGATTTCAGAGGAATTCTTGGATTTATACAAACCAGGCTTCAAGTTTGATAATGAGTATCATGGATATGAATTAATAAACAATATTTTTGAAGTTAATTTCAATGTTTTTCATCTTGGGAATTTACACAAAGGTAAATTTTTTTCCACTTCAACTTAAAATAGAAATTTGCTTAGAATAATTGGATGATTTTGATTTTCTTCAAAATTTGGAAATATAATTTCAAAAAAATAATAGGTCTTTCAAATTTTGAAAAGCAGCTTCTAAGAATTTTAATTATGAAGAAAATGATCCTCAATGAAACATTTATTCATCCTGGTGAAAAAATTGGTGAAATGAACTTCAACAAAATTTCATATCTAATGAAAAGCACATTTTCATTGATTGAAAAAACAGAAATCTTTCTTTTAAAGGAAATTTTCAAATTCAGAAAGCCTTCTGGAATGGAATCTGAGAATTTCTTTTCAGATATATATTTTGAAATGAAGAACTTAATTGATTTTTGCATTTTGCCACAGGTAAATGGTGGTCAAAGGAGGAAACATCAGATTCTGCAGACCACTTATGCATTTGGTTATCTTCATTTTTTTCAAGACAAATTTGGAGATGATGTGATGGATATTTTTCTTCAAAAATATTATAAAGAAGAATCTGTTGAATTCAAGAAGCGTCTACATAGTTACTGGTTATACTTCATGTGTCGGGCAAATTTTGGGTTTTTCATGGATTACAAGAACAATGCTTTAAAATCAAAAAATACATCTTATGAGGTGTCAAAGGAGGTTCTTAGAAGAAATATATATGATTACTATGAATTTACAGAAAAAAACATTTTGAATGGTTGGAAAGTTTTTGAGGAAAAAATTAGGAATGACAAAATAATTTATGATTTTTCTGAAGGAATTCAAGAATATCTAGGTAGATGTAGAGAATTTACTCATTTTTATTTGAGGAAGTTGAAAAAAAAAACGTTTTTTTAGAACTTAATTTGATTTCTTGAAAAAAATTCCAAATCTATAGTAAAAAATTGAACAGATATCAATAAAAAAGAAGCTGATTTATTGAATCTCCGCACTTGAAAATGAATTGGGTTTCTTTCCTTTATTTGATTTAAAGTGATTTTTAACTACAATTTTTCTCTTCTGTAGAAAAGTTTAAGTTAAAATGAAATAAATCTCATCCTTGATGCAATATTCAAACCTATACAACATAAAAAATCAATTTTTCAATTTAATTTATGTGATTTGGTTTTAGGATGAGCTGTTTTTAGGCAAGGTTTTTTCAAATCCCCAGCTTAACTCATCACTTCACCACTGCTCAGTCAAGCCCGCACCTCCCACGCTCTCCCATCTACTCAATGCCAGCGGCACTGCACTAGCGCACGGGCCACTTCTGGATGTAGTCTCTGGCTTATGCTGGTATAATCTGGTCGTGTCTTTTCTTCTAAGTTACTTTTCAATTCTATCTCAGTCTTTTACTATTCTTTTCATTCTTTTCTTCTTTTTTCTCTTTCTTGTTTCTTTCTTTCTATTCCTTCTGCTACTCAATTCTTGTCATCATCATCAAATGCCTTGTCATCTTCTTTCCCCTTTGTTGTCAACCTTTACTCTGCAAATCTTCAGAGGCTATGATTTCCAAACCGCCTCAATCCTCCTTTCTCCTCTTGGCTCACATTTTTGACTTTCTGGTATGATTTCCTCCAAATTCTTCCTGCTGTTTTTCTTCTCTTTTGTTTCAGATTTTTCTGTGTTTTTTACTGCTTAACCAAATCATTTTATTCTCTCAAGAATTTGTCTTGTCCCTCCAATATGATTAGTCTATTCTCTCAAATGCCATTCATTCCACAGTGTTTTGTTTATTTTATTCCAAAAAAAAAATTTATTTCATATTTAGAATCTGATTTTATCCTGGTTTTATCTTGACTGGAAATAAGATAATTCATTAAATCGTTCCTTGGGAACTTACTTTACACATTCCCATTTGTTTCCCCCAGGAAAAAAATGTGACAAAACAGTTTTTAAACCCAAGGCAAAGCTTGTTCTTGCAAAGAAAAAATTTCAAAGAATTTTTTGATTCAAAAGTAAAACCTCAGAAATTTTTTAATAGGCCTACAAAGACACTTTCAATTCTTCAGGTTGTGGAAACATCCAATTCTTGTCTTTTTTCTACATCAATGGCACAAAATTACTAGATATATGAAACACAAACCACTTGAAACCATTTGTGGAAGAATCCATGGCTCCTCATTCCCCTTATTCTATGAAAAATTTACATGGAAATATCATAAAACCCAAACAATAAAAATGCAGTTGAACCCAAAAAAACCAAACAATCACAGAACTGCTCATTTGAGTCAAAAAATTCAAGAAAATTCTTTCATGTAAGTTTTCAAAAATTCTCTTCCAAAAGAATAATTTATTACATACCCTAAATGTCTGTGTGCAGGTTTTGACATCTTTCCTGAGTACCTTGACAGCATAATTTTTTCCTTTGAAAACTGCTGTTGCTTCTGTCTGTTTTGGAGTCCTATAGCTGCATGTGTGTCACCTGGGTGGGACTCCATTACCACATGAAAGCCTTTAAAGGAAGCTTTCAATGCTGCATGCTATTATTTTAGTTTTAAAAGCAGCAACATGAACGTATTTACCTGCTTCATCTGCCTGTGGGATTTATCATAATAAACATTTTTGACCATAACTCCTAAAATACAAGTAATGTTTCAATCCTGACTGGATTTGAGGCATGAATCCTATGTGCAACAACATTTTTGGAATACTGAAATTGCAAAAAGGTGCAATGGGAAGGCTTTCAACTTTTTTAATACGTGAAATAAAGGTATTAGGGAGGGGGATTTCAAATTTAGAGTTTGCTAGTGACCTTAGATGAAATTGGGTGTGAAAAGAAAAAAGCACTAATAAAAAATTGGACTTTCATAATCCTTGTTATTTTATTTATCTAATTAATTTGGTAATTTGACAGCTAGCTGACAGTTTTATACCAGAAATTTGAATTTTTTTATTGAAATATTTAGCTTAGAATTACACTTTTATTTGAGAGTTACTTCAAAACTTACACCTAAAAATAGGATGATTTTGGAATTTGAGAATTACTCAAGATAATTGCCTCTGTGCTGGTCATTTAATCCAATGCTTAAATAATCTAAAATCAAGTTCTTCATCTAAGTTACAAAGTTTGGGTTTGTGGAAATCTGGAAATTTTCTTTTCAAATTTTTGATTCTTTTTTTGAATTTTTCTAAAAAGATGGTTTATAAATTATTTTTTAATCTTTGCAAGGTTTTCTTCTTAATTTTGATTAATTTTTTCATTTTTAGAATTTTTGAATATGTTTTGAATTTTTCGCAGGGCTGTGATAAATTTACAACCCTAAACAATGGTCAACAACTCAAAATGGGTCATGTGGGATGGTTCCCACCCCATTTGAGTTGTGTAAAGTGTCCCAAAATCAACAGATGTGAGAGCAGAAGTTGAAAACTCAGATTGGTTGTGAGCATTGCTACACAGCCCATCAGCATTCATGGCTTGCCATTCAAAACAGGTTAACAACTCCAGGGTTGTGAGGCAGAGAAAAAAGGAAATTGAAATCAAAATATTAAAATAAATAAATAAAATTAAACAAAAAAAATCATGAAAAATGAAAAAATGAAAAGAAAGAACAAAGGGAAAACAAAGAGAAGGAAAGAAAAAAAATATAAAAAAAGGAGTGAAAAATAAAAAAGGAAAAGAACAAGAAGAAAAAACAGATAAAGAAAAGAAAAAAGAAAAAATAAAGTAAAAAATAAAACAAAAGGAAAAAGGAAAGAAACAGGGGAAAAAAAAAAGAGAAAAGAAAAAAAGGAAAAAAGGAAAAAAGGAAAAGAAAGAAAAATAAAAAAATGAAAAATGAAAAATAGAAAGAAGAGTAAAAAAAAGAAAAAAACAAGAAATAGAATAAAAAGAAATAGAAACAAAAAGAAAAAGAAAAAGAAAAAAAGAAAAACAAAAGAACAAAAAAAGAAAAAAAAGGGAAAAAAAGGGGAAAAAAAACAGAAAAAAAAAGAAAAAAGAAAACAGAAAAAAAAGAAAAAAATAAAAAAGAAAGAAAAAAAAAAGAAAGAAAAAGTTTCATATTTATTGCCAGCAATTAGCTTAGGAAAATGAGCAGTATTGAAAGCAAAAGAAATGCTGGAAACCTTGTGTCAATCATTGCTAATGGGCTCTCACAATGAGGCAATACGTTGGATGGTATTGTAGATGAATTTGATTGGATGTTGAAATGAATGATAGAAAAAAGCAGGGAGAAGAGCTCCTTAAGTACAAAAGATTGGCCTCTTGTGAGCCCATGATACAAAAAGCCAAAAGGAAAATATTCCTCCCCAAAAGAGCTCTACAGGCTCTACAGGCCTTGTTACTTGGTTTTGGCTACATCAGCCCGGATGGCATCAGTCCCTGTACCCTTAAAACCAGCCTATTCCGGTCATTTATGGTTTTTCCACCGTAAGGGGGCTGAACCAGCCCCTTATCTGTTCAAACCCCTGGCTGGTTGTCTGTTACAACCGGTCCTGTTATCTCACATGCTGGCTGGTTGCCTCATGCAACCAGCCCCTGGCCATACAAATGGCCAGGTGGGACCCAGGAAACACCTGGGTCCGGTCTCAGACTCACATGGGGGGGTGTGTTACTGGGGGACATGCCGCCCCCCCTCTTTCTTGCATATCCCTGGAGGGGGCGGTCAAATCCCCCTATCAGGGGCCCTGGGGGTTGATACCCCCAGGGCGTTGTCAAGGTAAGTGGGCTGGGGGGTGGTCAAATCCCCTCCAGTCCGTTGCTCCTCCCCCTTGGTAAAGGGGGGGGGGAGAGCACCCCTTTTGTTGCGCTTCACTTTGATGGTGGAGGGGTGATCAAATACCCCCCCCCCACCGGTTTCCTTGCTGCAACTGGCCCAGCCATTCTCCTGGGCGAGGGGGTGATGAAATTCCCCTCACCCCAACCAGTTGCCCTCCTGTGGCCAGTTGCTGGCTGGTTCAACCCAGCCAGCCGTCTCCTTCCCTCTTGCAATGGCAAGCAAGGGGAGGGAGGGGAGCCGGGGCCGCTGGCCCCTGGTCCTGTGGCGCTGACCTCCAGTTGGGACTGGCCAGGCCTGCACAGCGTTGCACCGCGCGGGATCCCTTGACCGCCGCAACAGCCCTGCGCAGGCTGTCAGGCTCCGCTTGGGCCAAACCGAGGAATATTACTGGCCCCAAGCAGGCTGCAACACGGGAAGCAGCCCCAAACAGGCTGCAACATGGGGGGCGGCCACAAGCCCAAAAAGTGAGTTTAACATACTTTGGGGGGCCAGCCCGTCTGGCCAACTATGTCCAAAATAAACCTTGGGCCCAATTATGCCCATACAAGACCATCTGGCTGTATTTGCCCATATACCCCACCGGGCCTGATAGGGCCTGTGTACCAATAGACCTGTTTCACGCCTTTTGAGGCCAGTTTCCCCAAATCCGTGACATCCACACAGGCCTGTATGGTCGGTGTGTTTCCAATGGGCCGCAGAGGCCCACATGTGCATCGCATTTGGATTACAATTATACGTAGCACATGCGTAAGTGCATACGCATTTTAACAAAAAGAAAACAAAAAGAAAAAAAAAGAAAAAGAAGAAAAGAAGAAAAGAAAAAGAAAAAAATAAATATAAAAAATAAAAGAGAATAAAAAAGATAAAAAACAGAAAAGAAAAAGAAAACAAAGAAAAAACAAAAAACAAAAAAACAACAAAAAAAGAAAACAAAAGAATAGAAAAAGAAAAAACAAACAAAAAAAGAAAACAAAAGAATAGAAAAAGAAAAAACAAACAAAAAAAGAAAAAAGATAAGAAAAAAAAGGATAAAAATAAAAAAACAAAAAAAGAAACAAAAAGGAAAAAAAGGAAAACAAATAAAACAAATAAGACAAAAGAAAAAATAAAAAAGAAGGAAAAAAGAAAGAAAAAGAAAAAGAAAAAATAGAAAAGAAGAAAAAAAGAAAAAAAGAAAAAAAAAAAAGAAAAAAAGAAAAAAGAAAAGAAAAAAAGAAAAGAAAAGAAAAAGAAAAGAAAAGAAAAGAAAAAGAAAAGAAAAGAAAGAAAAGAAAAGAAAAGAAAAGAAAAGAAAAGAAAAGAAAAGAAAAGGAAAGAAAAGAAAAGAAAAGAAAAGAAAAGAAAAGAAAAGAAAAGAAAAGAAAAGAAAAGAAAAGAAAAGAAAAGAAAAGAAAAGAAAAGAAAAGAAAAGAAAAGAAAAGAAAAGAAAAGAAAAGAAAAGAAAAGAAAAGAAAAGAAAAGAAAAGAAAAGAAAAGAAAAGAAAAGAAAAGAAAAGAAAAGAAAAGAAAAGAAAAGAAAAGAAAAGAAAAGAAAAGAAAAGAAAAGAAAAGAAAAGAAAAGAAAAGAAAAGAAAAGAAAAGAAAAGAAAAGAAAAGAAAAGAAAAGAAAAGAAAAGAAAAGAAAAGAAAAGAAAAGAAAAGAAAAGAAAAGAAAAGAAAAGAAAAGAAAAGAAAAGAAAAAAGAAAAAAAGGAACAAAAAAGAAGAAAAAAATAAAAAAATAAAAAATGAAAAGAAAAAAAATAGAAAAAGAAAGAAAAAGAAAGAAAAAGAAAATAAAAATAAAAAAAATAAAAGAAAATAAAAGAAAATAAAAGAAAAAAAAAAGAAAGAAAAGAAAGAAAAAAAGAAAAAGAAAGAAAAAGAAAAGAAAAGGATAGAAAAAAAAAGGATAGAAAAGAGAAAAGAGAAAAAGAGAAGAAAAAGAAGAAAAAAACAAGAGAAAAAGAAAAGAGAAATAAGAGAAAAGAAAAAGAAAACAAAAAAGAAAAAGAAAAAGAAAAAGAAAAAGAAAAGGGTAATGTTGAATTCACAACTCAAATGGGCCATGCCCCACACTACATGACTCAAATGGGACTTTTGGCATGCTACAAGACTCAAATGGGCTGTTTGGCACGCTACGCGACTCAGTTTGGACGTGTGGCATGCTAACCGACTCAAACAGGCTGTGTGGCATTCTACACCGCTCAAATCAAGTTGTGCAGGGTTGTAAATAACTCAAATCTAGTTGTGTTCTGATAAATTTTGAGAGTTTGAATTAGACAGCTAAGAACCAGAAGACGCAGATTTATGATCAGAATCAGAGTCACAAGGAAATCAAATGAAAAGAAGCAGAGAAGACCAACATGCAGTGCAAATACAAGAGGCTTGACAGGCCGAGGAGGCTGAGACGCAAACTCTGGAAAGGCAAGAAGTAGCAGGCTTGGGGAAGAGGAGGAAGATAAGAGCTGGTCCAAAAGAGATGAGCTCAGGTTGATGATTGATTGCAGAGTTGAGGCGCAAATCATCTTACCAGGCAGGGAATGGCAAGAGAGGAGACTGAGAGTTTGTTGAGGTTCTGGATGGTCAAGCAGGTGAGTCTGTTGAGTGATGTGGTAGAGAGATTGAGGACTGTAGAGAGTCAAGTGGCCAGTAGAAGAAGAAGTAAAAAAAAGAAAAGAAGAAAAAGGAAATAGAAGAGAAAAAAGAAAAATATAGGTTGAAGTCTCTTCTCCAGAAGAACAGAATAATCACATTACAAGCAGGTCAAATGGGAAGAATTGGAAAAGGAGAAAAGAGCCCATCCCCCGGGAGTGCTCTCTTGGGGTTAGTTTTCAGAAGTCTCAATGCAAGCGCGTCTCAAAGCTCAGAGAGTGCAGTAGTCAAAAAGACAGTGTGGTTGTCCTCCAGGTGGGAGGTTGGATGACACTCCTAACACTCCTTGTGACTGGTAGGATGGAGAAGATCCTGGGAAGGAGAACTAACAGAGTCAAAGATAAATTTTTGGAGAAGATGTAGAGAATTAGTAGATGAGGCTTTGGTCAGTGAGTCCGACACCATAGCTTCTTTGGTAATCAGTAGGAGATCAAATTTGGAGTCTTGGAACTCCTCTCTTAATCCCTTGGTTTTTATGTCAATATGGTGGGACTTGGAATGAGAACCAAATTGTTTGATCTTTTCATCAAGTCCCTTATTCCCAATGTAGAGGGTAGGTTTGGGTCCTGGAAGATGATAAATATCATTGATGAGACTGAAAACCCATTTAACTTCTAGGAAGCAGTCAGGCATTGCGTTGAGCTCAGACTCAGTAGAATATTAAGTGATATTTCTCTGTCTTGATGAGTTTCAGAAGATTGGACTGCCATAGTGAAACACAACAAAACTGGTCTGAGACTTTCTAGGAGAGGGTTTGTCTCCCCACGTAGCATCACTGTACCCAAATATTATTCTTTTGTTAGGGTCATATTTGTTGAATTGTTAAAGAAGATTTGAGAATTCAAGAACAAAGATAGCTAGGAACAACAAGACATTAGTTAAGAGAAATGAGATAAATAAAATAAATGAGATTTAAGCTGAAAGAAAAAGAGAATTCAGTGAAAAGAAGAAACCAACATCCGGCTATAGAATGACTTGAGACATTCAACAAGATCAAGTGGTTTTGGGTTTTTGGAATTGGAAGAGTCACAGGCAGATGGCAATGATGAATTTTAGGAAGATGTTTTAAATAGGAAGTCAGACTTCTAAGAAAAAGAAAGAGATTGTGACGACTTAAGATCTTACTAGTCAGGTCTTGTTGAAGGATAAAATTGAGAAGTGATGTTTGAGTTAATTCAAGTTGAGCGTTGGAAGGTATTGAGAAAAAGAAATGAAGAAACAAAGAATCATGAAAGAAGAAAATATAAAAGAGGAAAGATAGAGGTTTTGTCAAGTGAGATTGAGTTTTTGGTATTGAGGTTTGTGTACGTGGAAGTTCCTTCCAAGTTGTCTGACGTGGAACTTCTGAGTAGAGAAGTAGAACAAAAGGGGTGAACATTGGCGTGAAAGAGGATAAGATCTGTGACATTGATTGAGGTCGCGCGGATGTGTTTGATGTAGCTTGAGAAGCGTGGATGTGACATTGAAGAGAACAAGAAGGATAGCAGGGAACAGGGAAAAGAACAAGAAGAAAGAGAAAAGGAGAAAAGAAGAGACGGGAGACAGTAATTTATTCAACACCCCCAGTGACTTGTAAGACTGAAGTTGGAGCAGAAAAGGATGGGTTTATAAGTTGAAGGAGAGAGATGAGAGAGCAAAGAGGAAGAGCCTTGGTAAGTCCATCAGCCTTCATATCATTAGCACGAATCAGTTTGACCATCAGATTGCCAAGCTTGAGTTCTTCTTGGAGCTCTTTGGTTTTTATATTGATGTGGCGCGTTTTAGAATTGCAACAAAACTTGTTAATCTTGTTTTCAAGCCCTTTTTTTTCAATAAAGTGGCAACTAGGAGAAATGTCAGTCTTCCAGAGTTCCAATACTAAACCCCTCATCCAGATGGCTTCCAGAAAGGAGTCAACCAGCGGATTTAGTTCTGCTTTGGTAGTAGAATGGGTGACGTTGCGCTGGCGGTAGCTGCTCCAAGAAATGAGAGAATTAAAAAGAAGGGATAGGTGACCAGATTGAGAGCGCCTTGTATCTAAATCATTGCTCCAGGTCGCGTCGCTGAAACATTCAATTTGAGTGTCGGTATGATTTATTTGCAGGGTGAGTTTGAAATCTTTTGTTGCTTTCAAATACTTCCAACATTGTTTGACCTCCCTCCAATGGCAAATTCCAGGATTTTTGCAGAATCTTGCGAGGCTTGAGACTGCAAAGCTTAGATCGGGAAGAGTCAAACATGCAATATAGTTTATGAGAAAGACAGCTGAGCAATAATTTATATTCAAGGTCTTGAATTCTTTGTGTTCGTTGTCAGTGGCCAAAGAAAGATTGAGGTTGGCAGTAAGAGGAATGGTGGATGGTTTACACTCAGTCATTTTTAATTCTTCCAATCCGTGTTCAATGTTTTTGGGTTGAGATAAGAGGATTTTGTTTCCAATACGTTTGTATTTCATTCCTAGTATTGTGTTGGGTTTGTGATGACTGGAGTTTGGAAAGCATTCAAGAAATTTCTTCTGGAACTCATCTCCGAGACCAACTAGGATAAGATTGTCAACGTGAAAGAAAAGAACAGAATTTAAAGCAGAATGAATATACAAAAACGGGTCAGATATGGATTTGTGAAATCCCTGCTCCCGGATCCACAAGGTGAGGGTTTGGAACCAGTTTGCCGGGGCTTGCTTTAGACCGTAGAGTGATTTTTGCAGAATGAGAAACTTGTATTTTTGATTAGAGCCTTTGGGTCTTTTAATTATAACCTTGTCTGACATAGGGGCGTGTAGAAACGCACTCTTCACATCAAACTGAGAAATAGGAAGCAAGTGAAACAGTCCAAAAAGAAGAGAAATTCAAAGAGATGCAGCTTTTCCATTTGGGGAGAAGGTGTCTTGATAGTCCAAGCCGTAGATTTGGTTGAAACCTTGCATGCACAGTCTACTCTTGTAAACAAGCGGGTCGCCATGGCAGTTGTCCTTGAGTCGATACACCCATGTAGTATTGAGAGGATTTTCAGGTTCAGGTCCATCATAATCCTCCCATACATCAAGGGCTTCAATTCCATTCAGTTCAGCGTCCATAGAGGATTCCCACTTCAAGTGATTGAAACATTGTTTGGCTTGTTTGTATGATTGAGGCACTAAATAGTGGTGATAACCGTATTGCTTGGGGGTATTTAAGCTTGATTGATTGCAAAGCAAGTAGCCTGGGATGAGTTTTTCAGCAAGTTCAGTAGAGGGATCAGACTCTGAGTCAGATTCCACATTGTTTGGAGAGTTGGGTGAAGAATTAGAGGAAGGCGCTTGTTCTCTGGTTGGAGAATTAGAGGATTCAGCATTGGATGGTGGATTTTGAGAAGAAAGGTCAAGAGGAGAGAGTAAGAGATCATCATTGAGATCAATTCAAAGCCGATCCAAATGAGAACTAGAGACCAAGGGAGCCTGGAAGGAATTGGTATTTTTGAGGAATTTTACGTGTTTGGAGGAGATAATTGAATTTTCAGGCTTCAAAATTTGAAAGGATAAGAAATTTGGGTTAAAACTCACAAGGGTACCAGGAAGCCCTTGGTCTTTGAATTTTTCACCGGAATTAATCTTGTTGTTGAGGTAGGAAACCTTGGATTCTATTGGGTGGAAGAAGGACATGGGAAGAAATTTTCCGGTAAACAGTTGATAGGGAGATGGGGAATTTGGAGACTTAGGAATTAGGTTCAAGGAAAGAGAAGCAGCCTTGGCTACTTCTGCCCAAAGATTGAGCGGTAATTTGGAGCTTTGAAGAATTGCCCTGATGGCTTTGGTGAGAGTTCAATTAGCTCTTTTAACTTTGCCATTGTGTTCATGGTGGTAGGGCTCTGAAATGAGGTGCTGGATAGAATTGATCTTGAAGAAATCTTTAATTTCCAAGGATGAAAATTCTCCACCACCATCAGTGCAGACAGTAGCAGGAAATCTATTTTGTTTTTGCTTCTCGTGGTTTAGAATAAGCTTGAGTTGAAGGCAGGCGTCAGACTTGTGCATAAGAGGTATCACAGAGATGTAGCCCAAAAAGCTATTGATGACGTTCATGATGTAGTTCATGTCATTGCAAGATGAAGGATCAATTGGGCCAATCAAATCTATGTGAAGTTGTTCAAAAGGCCTTGTCAATGGAATAGACATAGCTTTGGATGAGGATTTGGAAATTTTGGAGAAGACACAGTCTTTGCATTGAAAGTCAGAGAGAGCTTAGGTGGAAAGAGAAGGGAGTAGATTTTTGAGAAGGTACGGACTGGCATGTCCAAAAGATTGATGTAGGAACAAGATGGAATTGAGGTTTGAATTGTTGAGTGATAAGTGGCACAACTTATTGTTGTTTCCGATTTGAGAAGGTGGGTTAAGAACAAAAAGATTCTTGTGAATGAATCCAGTGAAGGCCAGCTGAGAGTCAGCAAAAAGAGAGCATTGATTTTTAGAAGAGGCAAGTGAGCACTTCCTGGTGGAGATAAGTTCACCGGGACTGATCAAATTGACCACAAGATCAGGGACAAAGAAGCAATTACTCAAAGAGATGGAGGAACATTTCCAGGTTAATTTGACTGTGCCGTTCCCCTTAATTGGGAGTTTGGCGTCCTTCTTCCCAGTGTTGATGAATTTGTTGCCAGCGAGATTGTCAAGATGCGTAAAGAAATCTTGGGAGTTGAGCATATGGCATGAGGCTCCTGAATTGACAATGATTTGATTTAAAGGATTTATGTCTTCAATCCACGTGGTGAGAAGTGACACATAGTGAGCAACCTCCTTGGCCTTTGATTGAGAGTTGAGTTGCGCTCTCCAACGAGCTTGAGATTCCTTCCACCAGTTGGGAGCAAGATTCTTGTGAAGATTCCAACAATGACTTTCAGGATGGTCTGGAGATTGGGGATTGTGATATCCCTTTCTACAGCAAAGTTCAATGGGGAAAGGTTTCTTGGGTGGTCAAGAGGAAACAAGAGCCGTGTTGCTTAGCTTACTTTCTTTGGATTTTACTTTGACTTCATTCTCTAGTTGAGTGAGGTGGTTGAGAACAAGATCCAGAGAAACAGTCTTATCTGAATGCATAATTTGTTGCCAAAGGGAATGGAGTGAAGGGGGAAATTTGAATAAAATGAGGTACAAGAGAATGTTGTTGGGTAGATCAATTCCTACGTCAGCCATCTTCTTAACAGAAATTTTAGTTTCAGTGATAAAGAGGTTAATTTCGTCGGGTTTGAACTGTTGATAGAGGAATTCATTGAACACACGGGCTCTGTTGGCGGTTTGGGAGGATGCAAATCTTTCTCTGATGGTTTGCCAGAGGAGTCAAGCTGAAGAGATGTTCAAGGAATTAACCACGTTTTTGTGAGTTATTGAATTGATTTGAGAGAGAAGAATGACTCTGGTTTCCATGTCATCTGTTGCGCTGAGATTTTTAGAGTCATCTTCTAGGGCTTCCTTCATTCCTTTGAGCTCAAGTAACATGGACATTTTGTCCTTCCAGATAGAGTAGTTCTGGCCTGAGAGAATGGGTACGGCTTCGAGAGCTGCCTTGAGAATGATCTTTTGGAAGCCATTTTTGCTGGATCCCTCCATGGCTTTGATTGGGTTTGTCAGATTGAGTTTGGCTTTTAACCGTTTTTAATTGTTAAAGAAGATTCAAGAATTCAAGAACAAAGAGAGCTAGGAACAACAAGACATTAGTTAAGAGAAATGAGATAAATAAAATAAATGAGATTTAAGCTGAAAGAAAAAGAGAATTCAGTGAAAAGAAGAAACCAACATCCGGCTATAGAATGACTTGAGACATTCAACAAGATTGAGTGATTTTGGGTTTTTGGAATTGGAAGAGTCACAGGCAGACGGCAATGATGAATTTTAGGAAGATGTTTTAAATAGAAATTCAGACTTCTAAGAAAAAAAAAGAGATTGTGACGAGTCAGATCTTACTAGTCAGGTCTTGTTGAAGGATAAACTTGAGAAGTGATGTTTGAGTTGATTTGAGTTGAGCGTTGGAAGGTATTGAGAAAAAGAAATGAAGAAACAAAGAATCATGAAAGAAGAAAATATAAAAGAGGAAAGATAGAGTTTTTGTCAAGTGAGATTGAGTTTTTGGTATTGAGGTTTGTTTACGTTGAAGGTCCTTCCAATTTGTCTGACATGGAACTTCTGAGTAGAGAAGTAGAACAAAAGGGGTGAACATTGGCGTGAAAGAGGATAAGATCTGTGACATTGATTGAGGTCGCGCGGATGTGTTTGATGTAGCTTGAGAAGCGTGGATTTGACATTGAAGAGAACAAGAAGGATAGCAGGGAACAGGGAAAAGAACAAGAAGAAAGAGAAAAGGAGAAAATAAGAGACGGGAGACAGTAATTTATTCAACAATATTTGAGGACAAGCTTCATGTCTTTAGTGGTCTTGAGATATTTCCACACTTTGCAAGCTTCTCTCCAGTGAGTCATGCCGGGTTTTGAGTCAAATCTAGCTAGGCTGGAGACTGCAAAGGCAATATCAGGTTGAGTGTATTGGACAAGGTGGTTAAGGAGACCAGTGACACATCGGAAGTTGATATTCAATTGAGCAAATTCAGAATGGTCTTTGTCAGAGGCAGGTTTGAGATGTAAATTTTGATTTAAAGGAGAATGGGTATCTTGTCATTCTGTGAGACCTAGCTCTTCCAGTCCTCAATATATATGATTTGGTTGGCTCAAGAGTATCCTTTCCTCCTTTACTTCCATTAGCATGCCTAGGATTCTATTAGGGGGATGACAGGAAGAGTTTTCAAATCTTGTTAAGAATTTGGACTCAAAGATCTTGCTTTTGCCAATATGGATGAGATCTTCCACATGGAAGTAGAGCACCTTGTTTGATTCTATATTGTAACAGAGGCAGGGATTGCTGCTAGAATTGAGATAGCCTTGTGTTTTGATCCATGCAGTCAATGTTTCTTACCAATTTTTGGAAGATTGTTTAAGTCTGTATAACAATTTTTTTAAATTAAGGTAGGAAGACTTTCTTGGAAATCCTTCGGGAGTCTTGATACTGACCTCTTTTTCAAGTTTTGCGTGAAGAAACCCCCTCTTTACATCAAATAGAGTGAAGTTCCTTTTTTCTTTGAGTCCATATAGGAGAGCCATCTGTAACAAGCCAAGTTTGCCTGTGGGGGCCCATGTTTTGTTTTAGTCAATACCCAAGATCTGATCAAACCCTTTGACCCACAGCCTTGCTTTGTATTTTACGGCTCTCCATGAAAATTGTCTTTGAATTTGAATAACCAGGTGGTGTAGAGGATGTTATTTGGTTCCTTGTATTACTCTTCCCAAACTTCTTTATTTTCAATAGAGTCCCATTCCTCTTCCATGGCTTTTGTCCATTTAGGCCATTCAGGGAAATTTTGTGAAGCTTTGTACAACGGTGGCTTGTAATAGTGGTGAAATCCGTAACGCTGAGT
Source organism: Puccinia polysora (assembly GCA_025617555.3). Lineage (NCBI taxonomy): Eukaryota > Fungi > Basidiomycota > Pucciniomycetes > Pucciniales > Pucciniaceae > Puccinia > Puccinia polysora. The sequence continues at coordinate 790,423 of CM062615.1, read as the reverse complement.
TTTAAAAGTCTTGCGTCTTGGTTGTTGTTATGGTTCATGAGTTATTGGTTGGGGAGTAGGTATTTGTGGGGTCGGCGGAGGAGGAGATTGAGAAGCCAATTTGAGAGGCTCAGAATCAAAGTCCAAAGATTCAGAGTTGTTATTGAGGTTGGAGTCAGAGTCAGAATTGTCACTTGCGTTGTCTTGGATTGCAAATTGTTTTTCAACAGAGGAGAAGTTGGATTTGTTGAAATTATGTGGTTCTTGCAGGAAGAGATCCATGCTGGTTGATTTGAGGATGGGAAATTCATTTGAATGCGCCTTGAGGAATTTGACATGCTTTGTTTCAATAACAGTGCCTAATGAGTTAAGGATAAGTTAAGAGTGAAAAGAGGGATTGAACCCAACTAGTAACCCTTCATTCCCTTTTTAATCAAACTTCCTTCCTTTATGACCGCGATTTGTGAGATAAACCAGAGGAGAACCTACAGGTTTGAGATAGTTACCTGGAATTTTCTTTTGGAACATGAGTTCCCATGGGGAGAGGTTATTAACTTCCCAAGGGATTTGGTTGAGCATGAAGCAGCATCTCCTGGTGATTATATGCCAGTAATTCTTTGGTAATCAAGAAGAAGAGAAGGTTGCACAATTCAAATTGACTATCTTAAAATTTCCTCTGTCAGCCCAATCATTGTGCTGGGAGTGATAGGATTGGACATTAAGAGTTTGATATGTTTTGACCTTGCAAAGATTTTGAGAGTTGCATTGGTGAATTCCGTACCATTTTCTGAAAATATCTCAGAGGGATAGTATTTGAGTCTCGTCTTGTCTTTGTTGAGTATATTGATCACTACATTGGGAGTTTTGTCCTGAGAGATAAGTGGAAAAGCAGCTAAATAACCAGAATAGTTTTCCACAAGAGTAAGGAGATATTGATGGCCCGACTTAGACTGCGGAGATATTGGCCCAACAAGGGTGAGGTGGATTTGCTTGAGAGACTTGTTTGACAGTGTGGATGCCACTGAGAATGGTGATCTGGTGATATTGCGTTTGGCGCAGCCGTTGCATTTGAACTGGTTCAGCTCATCTCTGAAACCTTGAAAATTGGCTTGAGAGTGGTGATTGAGGCATGGCCCTACATCTTATGGATGTCTTCCAGGGATAGGCCTTGATGTGGTGTGGGTTTGGATGGTTGATTGACATGATTTACTGAGTTGTTTTTTCCTATTAATTGAGGTTGTTTGATTACAAACAGGATGTCCCTGATTGACCCTTTTAACACGGTCTGGACTATCCTGGTAGCCTAGAAGTGATTCTGCTTCTGTGTAAGGTTACATCCTTTACTTGCAAGTAATCCTTGACTGATTAGATTCACAACAATTTCTGGAATGTAGGCGCAGTCTTCCAGAGTGATGACCAAGTCCTTCCATTCCAGCCTAACCAGACCTGATCCTTGTATTTTGAGTTTAGCTTCAAGTTTGACAGTTTTCACTTCTTCCAGTTCCTCATGCATACGTAAGTTGGAGAAGTATCTTTCATTGTCAAAGGTGTGGATATTGGCACTGGAGTCCAGAAGTAGATTGGGGCTGTTGTCAGCATTTATTCAAATGATTGAAGGGAGTGATAGTTGATGGTTGGTTTCTTATGAATCTCATTTTTGCATTCATTTTGTTGTTCAACCCACCAACTTGGAGAAATTTGTGGATGCAAATGGAAGCAGGATGATTTGAAGTGAGGTGCGTTGGTATTGTGGTATCCTTCTCTGCATCACATTTTTACCTTTTTTCTCTCTTTATTTGATTTGGTTTTAGTTGTTACCAAGGTCACATCAGCATTGGATTTGGTAGAATTTGACTCGGCCTAGCACTGGTTGTTGTATTGTATGAGATGGTTAAAGACTTTGTCAACAGTCAAGAATTGTTTGACGTGTGTGATCTGCAGCTTGAGGCTTTTGAGGACAGGGTGAAACTTGAAGAGGATCAAGTATGCAAGAATATTGTGGGGTAATTCAATGCCAATTTCCATCATTCAAGTTGAAGCCTTTTTTTTATCCGTTACAAATCCATCAATGGCATTCTCATTGAATCTGAAGTGAAGAAAGTGATTAAATACCCGCGCTCAATTGGCTGTTTTGGAGGAAGCAAAGCGACAAGTAATTTTGCCCCAGAGAAGCTTAGAGGAGTTAATTTTTGAGGAGTTGACCACGTTGGTGTGAGTTATGCTGTCAAGTTTGGATAAGATGACTTCCCAAATTTCCCTTTCTTGCTTTGTGGAAATTTGCCCGGAGTTAGTTGTGATAGCATCTTTTATGTCCTTGAGATCAAATAGCACCATCATCTTGTCACGCCAGATGGAGAAGTTTTCTTTGTTGAGAGGAGGAACTGCATCAATGGCAGCCTTTAGCGCAACTTGGCGGAAGTAGTCCTTGGCTCCTGCTGTTTCATTCATTCTGATGGTGAGATTTTGATTTCCATTTTTGGCTTTCAACCGTCATAAATTTTGAGAGTTTGAATTAGACAGCTAAGAACCAGCAGACTGAGATTTATGATCAGAATCAGAGTCACAAGTAAATAAAATGAAAACAAACAGGGAAGAACAACAGGCAGTGCAAATAAAAGAGGCTAGACAGGCTGAGGAGGCTGAGATGCAAATTCTGGGCGTGCAAGAAGTAGCAGGCTTGGGGAAGAGGAGGAAGATAAGAGCTGTTCCAAAAGAGATGAAATCAGGTTGATGATTGATTGCAGAGTTGAGGGGCAAATCATCTTACCAGGCAGGGAATGGCAAGAAAGGAGACTGAGGGTTTGTTGAGGTTCTGGAAGGTCAAGTAGGTGAGTTTGTTGAGTGATGTGGTAGAGATATTGAGGACTGTAGAGAGTTGAGTGGCCAGTAGAAGAAGATGGAATAAAAATAAAAGAAGAAAAAGGAAATAAAAGGGAAAAAGGGCATATATAGGTTGAATTCTCTTCTCCAGAAGAAGGGAATAATCACATTACAAGAAGGTTGACATTAGAAGAATTGGAAGAGGAGAAAAGGGATCATCCCCCTGGGAGTGGTCTCTTGAGGTTAGGTTTCAGAAGTGTGAATGCAAGCACGTCTCAAAGCTCCAAGAGCGCAGTAGTCAAAAAGAGAGTGTGGTTTTCCTCCAGGTGGGAGGTCAGATGACATTCCTGAAATTTTCCATGGCACACAACTAAAAGAATTGCAGGCTCAAACAAAAAACTAAAATAAACTAAATAAAAAAAACAGAAATCAACAAAAAAATCAAAAAATGTTGATTTTTTGGTTTGAAAAAAATACAAAAATATAAATTAAAATAAAAACAAATAAATCTTTGAACAACCCGGGGGGTTTCTATACCCCTGTACACAGGTGTAAATTGTTGTGTAAAGGGGTAAAAAAATCAAAAATGCCCATTATGGGGGGCATATGCCCCCCCAGGGGTTGCATGTGTGTGGAACAACCCTTTGGAGTATTTTATGGGCTACCCCACATGACTGGGAGTTTTGAATTTATCATCACCCAAAAGAAAAAAATAAAAATAAAAAAAAATTTAAAAGAGAGAGAAAAAAAAAGGACAAAAAACAAAAAAAAGGTAATTTGAAATTCACAACTCCAGTTGTTCGGGATTTTTGTAGGGCCCCACACAACCTGTAAGAGTTTTGTAGGGCTCCTCAACCCGTGGGGGCCCATACACTACTCCATATCATTTAGAATTCATTATTTATTGTTTATTACTGTTTATTGTTTATTGTTTATGATTTATTATTTATTATTTATTATTTATTTTTTATTTTTTATTTTTTATTATTTATTATTTATTATTGATTATTCATTATTTATTATTTATTATTTATTTTTTATTATTTATTTTTAATTATTTATTTTTTATTTTTTATTTTTTATTATTTATTATTTATTTTTTATTTTTTATTATTTATTTTTTATTATTTATTTTTTATTTTTTATTATTTATTATTTATTATTTATTATTTATTATTTATTATTTATTATTTATTATTTATTATTTATTATTTATTATTTATTATTTATTATTTATTATTTATTATTTATTATTTATTATTTATTTTTTATTATTTATTTTTTATGATTTATTATTTATTATTTATTATTTATTATTTATTATTTATTATTTATTATTTATTATTTATTATTTATTATTTATTATTTATTATTTATTATTTATTATTTATTATTTATTATTTATTATTTATTATTTATTATTTATTATTTATTATTTATTATTTATTATTTATTATTTATTATTTATTATTTATTATTTATTATTTATTATTTATTATTTATTATTTATTATTTATTATTTATTATTTATTATTTATTATTTATTATTTATTATTTATTATTTATTATTTATTATTTATTATTTGTTATTTATTATTTATTATTTATTATTTATTATTTATTATTTATTATTTATTATTTATTATTTTATTATTTATTATTTATTATTTATTATTTATTATTTATTATTTATTATTTATTATTTATTATTTATTATTTATTATTTATTATTTATTATTTATTATTTATTATTTATTATTTATTATTTATTATTTATTATTTATTATTTATTATTTATTATTTATTATTTATTATTTATTATTTATTATTTATTATTTATTATTTATTATTTATTATTTATTATTTATTATTTATTATTTATTATTTATTATTTATTATTTATTATTTATTATTTATTATTTATTATTTATTATTTATTATTTATTATTTATTATTTATTATTTATTATTTATTATTTATTATTTATTATTTATTATTTATTATTTATTATTTATTATTTATTATTTATTATTTATTATTTATTATTTATTATTTATTATTTATTATTTATTATTTATTATTTATTATTTATTATTTATTATTTATTATTTATTATTTATTATTTATTATTTATTATTTATTATTTTTTATTTTTTATTTATTATTTATTATTTATTATTTATTATTTATTATTTATTATTTATTATTTATTATTTATTATTTATTATTTATTATTTATTATTTATTATTTATTATTTATTATTTTTATTTTTTATTTATTATTTATTATTTATTATTTATTATTTATTATTTATTATTTATTATTTATTATTTATTATTTATTATTTATTATTTATTATTTATTATTTATTATTTATTATTTATTATTTATTATTTATTATTTATTATTTATTATTTATTATTTATTATTTATTATTTATTATTTATTATTTATTATTTATTATTTATTATTTATTATTTATTATTTATTATTTATTATTTATTATTTATTATTTATTATTTATTATTTATTATTTATTATTTATTATTTATTATTTATTATTTATTATTTATTATTTATTATTTATTATTTATTATTTATTATTTATTATTTATTATTTATTATTTATTATTTATTATTTATTATTTATTATTTATTATTTATTATTTATTATTTATTATTTATTATTTATTATTTATTATTTATTATTTATTATTTATTATTTATTATTTATTATTTATTATTTATTATTTATTATTTATTATTTATTATTTATTATTTATTATTTATTATTTATTATTTATTATTTATTATTTATTATTTATTATTTATTATTTATTATTTATTATTTATTATTTATTATTTATTATTTATTATTTATTATTTATTATTTATTATTTATTATTTATTATTTATTATTTATTATTTATTATTTATTATTTATTATTTATTATTTATTATTTATTATTTATTATTTATTATTTATTATTTATTATTTATTATTTATTATTTATTATTTATTATTTATTATTTATTATTTATTATTTATTATTTATTATTTATTATTTATTATTTATTATTTATTATTTATTATTTATTATTTATTATTTATTATTTATTATTTATTATTTATTATTTATTATTTATTATTTATTATTTATTATTTATTATTTATTATTTATTATTTATTATTTATTATTTATTATTTATTATTTATTATTTATTATTTATTATTTATTATTTATTATTTATTATTTATTATTTATTATTTATTATTTATTATTTATTATTTATTATTTATTATTTATTATTTATTATTTATTATTTATTATTTATTATTTATTATTTATTATTTATTATTTATTATTTATTATTTATTATTTATTATTTATTATTTATTATTTATTATTTATTATTTATTATTTATTATTTATTATTTATTATTTATTATTTATTATTTATTATTTATTATTTATTATTTATTATTTATTATTTATTATTTATTATTTATTATTTATTATTTATTATTTATTATTTATTATTTATTATTTATTATTTATTATTTATTATTTATTATTTATTATTTATTATTTATTATTTATTATTTATTATTTATTATTTATTATTTATTATTTATTATTTATTATTTATTATTTATTATTTATTATTTATTATTTATTATTTATTATTTATTATTTATTATTTATTATTTATTATTTATTATTTATTATTTATTATTTATTATTATTTATTATTTATTATTTATTATTTATTATTTATTATTTATTATTTATTATTTATTATTTATTATTTATTATTTATTATTTATTATTTATTATTTATTATTTATTATTTATTATTTATTATTTATTATTTATTATTTATTATTTATTATTTATTATTTATTATTTATTATTTATTATTTATTATTTATTATTTATTATTTATTATTTATTATTTATTATTTATTATTTATTATTTATCATTTATTATTTATTATTTATTATTTATTATTTATTATTTATTATTTATTATTTATTATTTATTATTTATTTGAGGGTGCGGTTTAAGTAACCTTCCCCTCAACCCCAAGCTTGGTACAACCGCAAGCAAACAAGAATAATGAAATACAACCCCTAAGTAAATAACCCTAGCCCAACCCTATCCTTCAACTGCATCCCATGATCCATACCCCTTACGCCTTACCCCATATCCATCCATATTGCCCGCCTGCCATTATTTCCACCCGCTTTGTCCTTCTCATGATATGGCCCTTGCGCCACGCCCTACTAGGAGCCCCCCACGCATGTCCGCATTGGCCTGACGCGCCATTCCAGATATCCAAGGTACTGTCACAAGGGCTGCTGACATGCAAGCAGGGCTTGGCACAGAGGGGTCTCTACCCACAGTAGGCTTGGGGGCAAGGTTACTGAAGGAGGCTAACAGGAGTAGAGGAGGATTGGGTTGAATGGTGCTGAATGACACTTGCTGGGAAAGATCTCCTAGTAAGAAGTAGTAAACTGATTTCTTGGGGGAAGCATCAGGAAGAGGAAAGGGGAGGCTTATTAAATAGACAAGAGGTTGGAACTACAACAGAGGTACAAGTGATTGGGGCTCAGACTACACACATGATGTCATGGGAACAGTCTAAGTGACAGAGAGGGCTGATCAGGGATGCTACTACATTAGGTTAGGCTTCTTCTACATTGGGACAAGGTTCCAGGTCTGAGCTGTCTAAGTTGGGAGAGTAAAGTTGAAGGATGTACAGTGTACATGGGAGTCATGACACTATGTACTTAGTAGAGAGAGTATGTAATACAATCTGCAGGAGGATGTACATAAAGATTCCCAAAGGATAAACCACACAGAGGAGGTATGGGTTAGACAGAGAGATAACCCAAAGAGGTATGGGTTAGACAGAGAGGTAACCCAAAGAGGTATGGGTTAGACAGAGAGGTAGAGTAGAGCCTGGGAGATTGAGTATGTGCAAGCCTATGGAGTCTATCTGTGTATAGTATGAGGTTAGACTATATGTAGATATGTACTGCATGAAGATCCTGAGGTATATAGTTACTGGAGACATATTGATGTAATTCTCCTGAGCCCTGAGGTTGAAGTTCCTAAGAAATTAGATCAGGCCTGAGGGTAAGTCTGAGGTTAGACTGAGTTTGGTGTCAGTATGACAGGTACATAAAGGTGATCCAATCTGGGCATCTTGTGACACACAATCTGCATGCAATCTGTCCAATCCAATCCAATCCACCTTGTGCCTCCAGATGCTGAGCCAGCTTGACTGCTACTGAGCCCGCAGCGCGGCTTTCTGCGGCAAAGCCGCACCCATTGCTGAGCGCGCAGCCACTGCTGAGCCACCCAGTGCTAAGTGTCTTCTGTTGGAATGCCCTTTCATCTTTCTTTTATTTCTTCCATCTGATCTGTATTCTCTTATTCATTCATGTCTCATGAGTTCTCTTTCTTTCACCATCTCCAACATTCTCTGTGTTGTTTCCTTACTTATCATCTGATCTCACCTACAACCACCTGTCACTCATCTGCGCGCACTCAACCATCTACATGTCACAGTTGCACACTGGTTGTACACTACCTGGGGACAGATTGTGGAGGCAGACCGGGGGTTTCTTTTCCTCATCCTTCTGTCTGAATCTCAAACTGCTTATCCTCAGGTAAGTAGAACATTCTTTCCTTTTTTCTTTCTTTTCCTTATATTTCTGTCTGACTCTCAAACTGCTTATCCTCAGACTTCATCAGGTTATGAGCTCAGAGCGCACAAACGCTCTTGTTAAATCAGAAGGATCATTGACAACCAACAAATTTACCCATTCAACCATGGAGGAAACAAACACCTCACAACAAGTGCTTAAAACTCCGTCAATCATTCCTCTCAGCTCGCCAGGATCCGACTCAAACTACCTAGACTGGGCCATGATACTCAGGATCCACTTTTGAGCCTCAGGGGTTGGCTATCTGATCAACAACAATCCTCAAAAACCGAATCAAGAAACAATAACTCAAGATAACCTTGCGGTATGCTCTGTTATATCAAGATCTATAACCTCATCCAACTTACAATTCATACAAAAACACAAGGAAAGCGCAGTTGGTATGTGGAATGCCTTGAGAGACGCACACCAAGACAATTTGTCCGGAGGAAGAATGTACTGGTTTCAAAAACTCCTTCTCACAAGATTGAATGACGAAGAGATGACCACTCACCTCTCCAAAATTGTCTCCTACGGAGAAAAACTGTCCTCTTTAATCAAGACTGATAATCCTCTTACCGCCAATGACCTTCAGTCAACCACAATTCTTCTCTCCTTGCCGGATGATTGGCTGGGCTGTGTGTCCAGCATGATGAACAAGGAGTCTGTTCCCTCCACAAAACTCATTGCAGCTCTAAAACAGGAACACCTACATTGTCAAACCAGAAACAAAGATGCACTGGCTAACTTGGCAAGATTGCACCAACCAAAAGGTTTAACAATCCAAAATCAATCAACTGAAAACAGACCATCTAAAACGTACTTCTGCACGCACTGCAATGTTGAAGGACATTTGTTCTCCAGGTGTACCAAAGTACAAAGACTCCTACAGAAACTTAATAAGACAAACAACAAATCCAAGAACAAATCTGGGACAAGCAAACCAAAATTGGCAAACGCAAATCTAAGCAAAAAATTCTCAAATGATATCAATTCTGACTTGGACAATTTCTCAGACTCCCAAGTCATCATACATGCTGGTTCAGCAGCAGTGTGCAACTCCACAAACTTCATTACAAACCCAAAAAAAGACTTCAAAATCGACTCTGGATGCTCGGTCTCTATGACTCCTTACAGCCACCAGGTCAAAGACAGAACTCCTGACAACACGGTTATACAACTCACAGACAGATCAACAATATCATCAATTGAAAGAGGAGTGATTCCCTTTCAATTCGGACATCTCAAATCTCTGGTTGCACCAGTTCTGCATGACCCACTGCTCTCTATCTCAAACATCTGCAACGGGGGATTGACCGTGGTTTTTCAAAAGGACTGTTGCAAAATATTTGACAAGTCAGTATCAAATATCAACGTCAAACCACTGCAAACTGGATACAGAAAAGATAATCTTTACTATCTGTTGCAAGATAATGTAAGCTACAAAGAATCAAACCACTCAAATATTGTCCAAATGTCTGACAATAGTCTCTTTGGTTATCACTGCAGGCTCTCCCACCTCAATCTGAAGTCACTCCAAAAGTACCTCAAATTGCATGGAATAAAACCCTGCCTGATGAACAAAAAGGAAGTCCAGCAATGCACAATATGCATTCAATCAAAGATGATGCGAAGACCATTTCACTCCTGCTCGAGTTATTGATCAACAAAACCTGGTGAACTCATTCACACAGATGTCTGCAGCTTTGAAACTGTCTTGAGAGAAGGTTACAAGTACTTTGTCACCTTCATCAACAACTGTTGAAAAGCCCGCTTTGCTTATTTGCAAGTATATACTGAGTTGTTTGCCAAGATTGGAAGTTAACGCGAGCCAGAGGAAGTAGCGGATTGCACCATTGATGTTGTGCTTTATTTGTGTCACGCTTATAGACTGAAGTAGATGGTACTGAGGAGAGGAAATTTCAAAGTGATGAAGACAATAATTCCTCAGTGCAAGGCGTGACGGTTGCCTGGGTATAAAGACGCAAGCTCCTGCAAGCGTCCAGATAAATTTTCCCATTGATTTCAAGTTGTTAATAAATACTGTATACCCTTTACGTATTATTTAATTCATTACTCGATAGACTTATAAATTATATAAAATTTCGTCATTGTTGTCCCGCTGTTGCAAAAACTGTATCCTTCAAAACAAGTGATGTGTCCCCAGTACTGCCGTCCGAGGCCTTTGAGGCAAGTACAAGCAATGCCGTCTCCGCAAGGTTGCATGTAATTTCCCTATAAATATCAAGTTTCCTGTTGATGGTCCCGCGGAGTCATTGAGGGAGATGCGGAGTTGTAGGTCTGTGCCAAGGGTTAACTACAAAATACCACTGTTGCTGGAGATCAAATACTTGGGTACTCAAGTTCCTGGTGAGTACTAATCGGGAGTGACTAATGATAATAAAGATAGTAAATAAATTTTTGCTTGTCTCGCTAGTGTTGCCCCGTTTCCAAAGATACACCACTAACACACCACCGCCACCACCACCTTATTGGGGTCTGCTGACTGAACTTCCGGGGGCCCAGATGAATGCCGAGGTGTGAGATGAAGTGCCTGGTGTGGAACTGGTTGGAGTCATAACCGAGGAAGCGAGGGAGGAAGAAAGGAACAAAGCGGAAAGAGGATCGGGAGATGGAGAAGACGGAAATGGAGGAAGAGAGTGAATGGAAAAAGAAGAGGAGGTCATAACAGAAGAATTGGGAGAGGAAAATGGAGGAGATGGAAGGGATAGAATGCAGGGAATGGAAGGAATGGAGGGCCGAGGGGAAGCAGATCCGTTGCGAGTTGTAGGGCTGGTCAAAACTGATGCGAGGCAACTGACGGGCAACATTAGAGAAGTTTTGTTGGGAGGCCAAAGAGGGAGAGCGTACAAAGAGCTCTTGGAGGAAGGTGGATGGAATGCTTGGCCAAAGCGAGCTCAAATTGCGAGGTGCGAGGAAATCTTTAAGAGGCATATTGTAACAGAGGTGCTGGTTCTCCAAAGGATGTCCGCACTGATTAATGACAAAGACCTGGATACTTTTTGATCAATGGTTACGGAGTTGACTGCGAATTGGGAGGATGCAGAGAAAGAAGTAAAAGAAACCTTGTAACTTATTATTATAAATATATATATATATATATATATATATATATATTTTATAAATAAATTTTCTCTTTTTTTTTTGTATAAGAAATGGAATTTTCTTTGGTAGGAATGAGAGGGGGATGAGAAGAGGGAATAACACGGTGAGATGAAGGAATTGACTGATGGAATGATGATATGGAATGGAATGGGGTTAGAGGAGATGGAATGTGGAATGGAATGGGATTGGATGGGATGGAATGTGGAATGGAATGGGATTGGATGGGATGGAATGTGGAATGAAATGGAATTGGATGGGATGGAATGTGGAATGAAATGGAATTGGATGGGATGGAATGTGGAATGAAATGGGATTGGATGGGATGGATTCATGATTGTCAAGGTTTTCAAGGGTAGCTTGCATGGAAATCTTGAATAAGATTGGGAGAGTTGCAAAGGTGATGGGCTGGTTCCCACGAGGTGCGATCTTTGTTGGACTGGAAGCCAGACCACTCAACAAGGTATTGAAGTTTTCCTTTGCGTAACCTGGAATCCAGAATAGGGCTTACTTCCCACTCTTGATGATCAAGGACAGTGACCGGTTTGGGAGGGGGATGAGTCTTGCCCGGGTATAGGACTTGAGCTGGCTCTAGGAGAGACACATGAAAGACTAGGTGGATACATTTCCATTTCGCAGGTAAAGTAAGTTTAAAGGCATGAGGGGAGATGACTGATTATACTTTAAAGGGGACAAGCTTTCTTTTGGAGAGTTTGCAAGTTGGGCAAGTGCTGCAAATATTGCAAGCATCAAGCCACACTTGATCTCCTACTGCAAAGGTTGGAGCCGTAGTGCGAAATTGGTCTGCTTGCTCCTTATAGCGCTGGTTTGCTTCTTCAAGGTTGGGTTGAAGTTGAAATTGAAGGGATTGAATTTGTTCAAGGTAATTGGTAGCAGGTTGAGAAGGTGCTACGTGAAGGGAAGAGAAAGTTGGGTTTCTTCCATAAAGAGTTTGAAAGGGCGACTGTTTGGTGGAGGAATGAGTGGAGTTGTTGTAGGCAAATTAAGCTAGTGGGAGCCATTGCGACAAGTTTTCTTGTTGATAGGCAACATACATTTGAAGATATTGTTTGAGAATCTGATTAACTTGCTTGGTTTGCCCATCCGTTTCCAGGTCGTAAGCCGTTGATAAATTGCGAGTGATCTTCAAATGTTGGCATAGCAAGGTCCAGAAGCTTGAGACAAACAGAGATCCACAATCACTAACTATATTATAAGGGAGAAAATGTTTTGAAAATACATATTCTATGAAAAAATTTAGCTAAGTCTTCTGAAGAGGCCATCACATTACTGCGCAGAAATAAAGCCATCTCCAAGAAGCAATCTACTACTACTAGAATAGCATCATATCCACTAGAAGAAGGTAATTGAGAGATGAAATCCATAGAAAGCAAGTGCCAAGGACAAAGCGGAATTGGAAGTGGCTGGAGCAGCCCATACTTCCGGTGTTTCAAGGACTTGTTACGATTGCAATCATAGCACGCACTAACATAGTCTTTTACTTCTTTGGTCATACCAGGCCAGTAGAAGTCTTGTGCAATCAATTGGTAGGTTTTATCCTGCCCATGATGACCAGCAAGCGGAGAATTGTGCCATGACTCAAAGATATCTAACTTAATGCAAGAATTATCTGGTACTACTATACAATTATCATAGACTAAGAAGTCATCATCATCAATACTGTAACTACTATCTAATAAGTTCCCACTATGGCAAAGTTTGATGCACTTGGGGTTGTCGCGTTGAGCTTTTCGGAGTTTGGAAGCCAAATGTTGTAAGTGAGCAATGATCAAACTGAATTGGGAAGATTGGGTTGAGAAGAGTGTCCTAACGTTTTCAGGGTTGTTTTTGGTGAAGGTGCTTCCCCCCCCCTGGGTAAACGTTGTCCCAACGTGATAAAGCATCAGGGACTACCGCTTGTTTCCCAGGACGGTACGTGATTGTAAAGTGGAACTCAGAGAGGTATTTGGCCCATTGTGCCTGTCTACGTGTGAGGACTTTTGAGCTCATGAAATACTTTAAAGAATTATGATCAGTTAAAACCTCAAAGGATTCCCTAAGGCTCAAAAGGTATGAAGGCCATTTCTTCAAGCAATAAATGATTTCAAGAAGTTCCTTGTCATGAATCTCATAGTTAAGCTCTGCAGCAAGAAACTTGCAAGACTCAAAAGCTACGGGATGAAAGAGAGAAGTGGAGGAAGAGAACTGCAAGATTACTCCTGCAATCGCATAGTTGCTTGTGTCTGTTTCAACAATAGTGCGAGCTAGCTCATTGAAGTGAGCAAGTATCGGAGCAGTGGTGAACCCTTTCTTCAGAGCTTCAAACTCCAAAGCAGCTTGTTTGGTAAAAACAAAAGGAGTGTCTTTTTGAAGAAGGTTAGTAACATTCAAAGTTTTCTTGGCGTAACGCTGAATGAAACTCCTATAAAAATTACTGAAACCAAGGAAAAATTGAAGGGATTTAACGGAAGAAGGTGGGGGCCAGTCCAATATGCATTTGCTTTTGGCTGGGTTCATCAATAGTCCTTGCGGCAAGACTACAACACCTAGAAACCAAAGAGAAGAGGAATGGAATTTGCACTTAGAGGCTTTTGCAAACAGGTCATTCTTGCAAAGTTGCTGCAGAACCTCTTGCACATTTGCAATGTGATCTTCAAGGTTTGTTGAGTAGACTAGTATATCATCTAGATATACCACAAGGTATTTACCGACAAGATTGGAGAAAATGTTGTTGACAAAATGTTGAAAAGTGGAAGGAGCGTTACAGAGGCCAAAAGGCATGACGGTATACTCATAACTGCCGAACCGGGTTCTCATTGCGGTCAAATACTCATGACCCTTCATAATGCAAATTAGGTTATAGGCACCTTGAAGGTCTAACTTTGAGAAATAAGCAGCTCCATGGAAGAGGGTGAGGAGATGTGACATAGGCAGTACTGGGTAGGCATTCTTCCGGGTTACCTGGTTCAGTTTCCTGTAGTCAACACAAAGGCAAAGTCGGCCATCCTTTTTTGGAAGAAGTAGGACAGTTAAACCGGTATTTGAATTGCTTGGTCAAAGAAATCCTTTTGCTACATTTTCCGCAATGTAGTCCTGAAGCGCAATTGATTCTTGGGTCGAGAGAGAGTAGACTTGTCCTGGTGCCGGAGGTGGGCCAGTAAGTTTGATCTTGTGATTGTAAGGACGGGATGGATGCAGTTTATCTGCTCTTGTAGCTGAGAAGACGTCAGCAAAGTCATGATAAACTGAAGGTAAAGACTCTCGAATAATTTCTAAATCTTCAATCTTGTCATCTTTGAGCACCGGATTTGAGGTGCTTGCATGGTGCGAGAGGCTTTGGGAGCTCAAAATACACTGTTTGGTTGGTGTCTGTTCCTCTTTGAAGGAACAGGAAAGAGGTAAGCGATAACTCCTAAATCTGAAGAGGGAATTTGGGAATGGAGGTCAGGATATTGCAAATCTCCTGGCGGAAAAGTGTCATCCAACTCAATGACAGTGTCAGGTAGGCTGTTTAATTTCTGCTTGATGGAAAGATTAGCGTTCTGGGGGTGCGAGGTTCAAAGGTTAATTACTCCTTCTTGCCAATTCACATACAGATTCCAGTAAACTAGGAAATCATGGCCTAGAATGGTATCATCCATTCCGGGTATAGCCAAAAAAAATAAATCCCATTCAAAGCTGGGGAAATTGGAGAATGCAAAGGTCCATTTTGCCTTTTGGGAAACCCAATAAGACGGTTCAGTTGCACTACTTACTAAATAGATAGGAAATTTATCTATCTCGGAATGCGTAAGATTTTTGGAAGTGGTGAAAGATTCACTGATGAAGGAAACATTAGCGCTGGAGTCAAGTAAGACTCAATAAGGGGTGTTGTTGGAATGGAATAGGATAAATCTCGAACTAGGAGCACCTAGTGACTCGCAAGTGCAAAGATTTACTCACGTTGATTTAGATAATGTGTAGTTTTCCTTGCAAGTATTAGAAAAACTACAAGCTAATTTTCTGACTGCTTAGCCGCTTCACGCGCTAACTGCTTTGCACAACTGTTGAAATTGTGTTTTTGTCCACAATACATACACAGCCCATTCTTCTCACTCCGTAGCCATTCCTTGTTCCGTAGCATCCCAGTTTCTTTGTCCAAGAACTTCAGAGTTTTGGTGACGGTTTTCCCTTTTGAGTTCAAGTTTGAAGTCGCGGTTGGTTTGGATGGTTTTGGGTTCCTCGCGTTTTGCTTTGAGGAGTCGTCCACCCTCGGAGCCAAGGTGGATTGTCCATGGTCATTTTGCCAAGAGCAATTCTTGTTGTGATAGCCATTATGGTGCTCAATCACTCAATCAATTAGCTGCTGAAGCAAGGTTGTCTTATGACCCCCAACTGCAAGCTGTTTGATTAAGCGTGCTGGTAGACCCTTTCGGAAATGGAATAGAAGAGCCTCCTTGTTCCACTGGATGCAAGACTGCAAGGTTCAAAAGTGAGAAATATAAACGGAAGCTCTACTATTTTCCTTCATAACTAGACTATTAAGTTTGTATTTGGTGTTTCAAACTTCATTGGGATTGCCAAACAGGGTGAAAAGTTGTTGCTCAAACCTGTCCCAATTGTTGAGAATACACATGGGAATGTTTCTGGACAAAAGTTTGAGGTACAGTTTGAACCACTGCAAGGCTCTACCTCCTAAGAAGGACGAAGCATACATAACCTTATGCCTATCGGAAGGGAAATTGGTGGATTTGTTTGAAAAGATGATTTTAAAAGACTGTAGGTAGGATCTAAGCTTATGAGGGCGTTCTCCCGTAAAGTAATTGGTTTGTTTCATGCCTGGAGTGCAAAAGCTTGGAGTACTCGGACTAGATTGCTGGGCACCATGAGTGAGGGCCTGGATCAATGTTGAAAGCCGGGTTGAAGCATTGGGCTTGGGAGCAGTAGTGCAAACCCCTGGTCTACCACAAGTTGAGGTTTCATCAGAAGAATGGTTGGAATCAGCAAATTCGGCAAGAGGGTCCTTCGGAACATTGCATGGAGGAGTCCTAGGATCATCAAGGGGTTCAACAGATGGCAATTTAGAAGAAGGAACGGGATCTAAGGTTTGTTGGCCCCAAGGAGCGCTGGTTCTCCCTACCCAATGGATATCATCATTGTAAGGGGTGAGAGAAGCGTTCCCGGTTGAGCAAGTATGTCAAATCAAGAAAAAGAAGTCTAATATAGGTTGGCAAGCTACAATAGATGAGTTGAGTTAGTTAATTTACTTTCACACAACCACCCCATGTACTATAGGGCAATTCTTAGATGATTGTGAGTGCGGAGGAATGCTGAGTGCGAGGGCAAGTGCAAATAGCAAGGCTCAGTTGCAAAGTGCAAACTTCGTGATGCCACTCAACAAACGGCAAGATGAATGGAGTGTGTTCCGAGGAGGGAAACTCAACCTGAGTCCAATGTGATAACTAGGTTGTGAAAAAATGCGATAAATTATGAAATTAACTAACTGAGGAGACAATCATCAGGCAAGGGGATAGCCCTTATAAGGTAATCCAAAGTGACTAGATACAACCTGGTGGTGAGCTAACTACAGTTGAAGGCGGTGAGGCAATGAATGACAGGAATGGGATAGGAAATAAAGCAGTAGTACAATCATGTCCAAGGTCATGGCGTAAGTGCAAGACAATAGAATCTGAGCGTAAAATTTTATGATGAATTGGGACAGGAGCAAATGACGTTGAAGGTAATGTGAATGAGAAGTAATAGTGTATGCAGGGTAGGGACTAGTCCAATTGCAAACTTTACAGTAATGATGGCTTAGTTAGACGTAGATGCGAACTAACGAACAGTGCGTGACCAAAGATGGAAGTCCAAGGCTGTTGATTGGCCAGGGAAGGAGATTGGATCTCATAATGGATGGCCAACCGGTATGGAGTTAACCGCAAAGTTTGCAAGTATATACTGAGTTGGTCCACGAGATTGGAAGGTCAACGCGAGCCAGAGGAAGTAGCGGATTGCACCATTGATGTTTTGCTTTATTTGTGTCACGCTTATAGACTGAAGTAGATGGTACTGAGGAGAGGACATGTTGAAGTGATGAAGACAATAATTTGTAAGTGCAAGGTGTGACACTCCTCCAAGTCCCACAGTTTCTCCTCCTTGGTGATGAAGAGGAAAATAGTCCCAAATTTATCCATTCCTGTTGCGCCCTCAGTCCACAATACCTTTGAACTTAGAAATAAATTGCTCCACATCAGCAGTGCTGGATTGGAAGTGAGGGAAGTCCCTAGGCCTGAGCCACACGTGGTGAGGGGTCTCAACCGCAATCTCTGATGACACTTCCTCTGATGGGGGGGAAAATGGCCCATCCTAGTGGTGTGAGTGGCCGGTGGTGGAGGGTGAGGTTGATTTGGAGCGTTGGGAGCCAATTGTAGAGGAAAGACAGGCGGAAAATTGCATGCAGGGACAGTTTTTTGCAGCATCCTTCTTTACCTCCAAGAGAAATAGAACAAAATATATCTTCCTGGCCAGACCCCCAAATGGGGAAATAGGAGAAAGGAGCTCTCAAATTGTCCTATTGTTCAAAAGTTATTGATTCTAGCGTCTGTGAGGTGTGGGATGTGCCCTTTAAGTTGAGAGACAAAAAGATGAATTCCTTTTCCCAAAACCATGATCCATGGTGGCATGATGCTCCCTCTCAATCCACGCTGAGGGAGCAGACTTTATATCCTCCCTCTCAACCCTAACCTAGGTACAAGCGCAATGACAGCCCAAAAAAAATGAGAAGAAAACCCCAGAAACAGAACCCTAGCCTAACCCTAACCCATATCCGTAGCGCCCCAGTCCCTCAAGCCCGCCTGCCATTACACACATCCGTTTCCTCTTTCTCATGACGCAGCCCTCCACTGCGCCCTAATCAAATCCCTCGGGCTTGTCCATATCCACCCAACGCGCCTTTTTTATTTCCCTGGTCCAGTGGGTTGGCCCATGCTTGGGCACGTCCACCCATGCACATAACTCCACAATTGCCCTTCTCATACCTCCCCAAACTAACCGCCAACAAACATGGTTGGGCCGGCTCCATTCCTAGGTCTGTAACGTCTGAGCCTGTTGCAACCCACTGCACCTTGGTAAATCCTGACCTGTAGCTAGTGTGCTGAGCCCTTCAGTGCCTGCTGCCAAGCCTGCAGTGGCTGCTGTTGAGACCACGCGCACCCCAAATGCTGAGCCTGACCTACCTAATGCTGAGTGCGCAGGATGCAACACAGTTCCCAATCCAAAGCTATATAATGACACCACAGCGCAAGGGGCCCTGGCAACCAGCCCGGGTTGTGGCTGTGGTGGGGGAGCAAGACTGCTTCCCCCCTTCCCCATTTCCGCAGGGGAGCAAACAAAGTGGACCAGGCCAGTTGCAAAGAGGCAACTGGTGGTGGGGGGGAACTGACCACCCTCCCACCAACAAAAAAGGGGCCATCTCCCCCCCTCCCCCCCCCTTTACCAAGGGGGAGGAGCAACAACCCTGGGGAGGACTTGAACACCTCCCCAGGGTAACTTTGTGTTACCAACAATGAGGGGGGTATCTGACCCCCCCATCAATATTAGTTGAGACTGTCGCGGCAACCAATGTGGTTGTGGGGGCTATGGCGGTACTAGATTGCCATGGGGGGATTTCATCACCTCCCCCCTTGAATGTGAGATTAGAGGGGGGGCATGCATGTCTGTTGGACTGCCACCCCCCTTGTGTGTGAGTAGCACCAAGCCACCCTCCCTGGAGGGTTGCTAGTCCAATTGGTGTAAGGGACACACCCACTGGCCCAGGAGGAGCTTGTAGGATAGGCTGGGGTTCATGGAGATCACCCCAGCCATAACTAACCAATTAATGGTAGTTAGTAGGGAGCAAAAGGGCCAAACCATGCTGGTTGGACTGTATGGGTCCAACAAGGGGCGTTTCCATCAGCCACAAGGGCTGATGGCGGCCAACTGGGCCCCTGCCTTGTTATGTAACAATTCAAGGCTGATTTAAGAGCCAGTTGAGCCCTTTGAGGGCCAAATTTGTTCCTTTTCTCTTGTTTTATCATGGGCCCACAAGAGGCCAATCCGTTTTACTTAAGGAGCTCTTCTCCCTTCTTTTTTCCATACATATCCATTTGAATTCATCCAATCAATTTTCTAACGTGTTGCCCCATTTTGAGAGCACATTAGTTACTATAGAAACAAGGTTTCCAGAATTTAGTTTGCTTTAATTACTGCTCCTACTGCCTCTAAGATAATTGCTGGCCATAATTTTCACAGTTGCTGGATGGTAAGACCTATGGCTCAAGCCTTGGCTTGGCAATAAAAGCTGCTGTATAATCAACCACAGACTTAAAATTCTCCAATCTAAATTGTTGAGGTTGTCCTATAAGCATGGAATCAAGCTTGTCAAACAATTGGGATTTGTCAAGCACTGTATCTGTTTCATTATTTCAAAAATTAAAAAAATAATTAATCTTTCAATCCTATGATTGGTACTCTTCAAAAAACCCAAAAAGACTACTTACTTCACTGGAAGGGTCATGGCCTAACCTTCACTGAGTATGAACATCCTCAGGCAAAAAAGATTCTCTTGATGCTAGAATTTCATTTAAAATTTGGGTACACAGCAACCCCATTGTTTTTAATAAGACTGTGAGCACACCTTTCCATCATGGTTGCGCTTCAGCTTCTCAAATTGTTTTCCAATGTGTTTAATTTCCTCAATCAAGAATTTTTAACCCAAAGTTAAATGTTCTTTTAGAATAACAGTTCTCAACTTCATTCAAAAGTTTTTAAGTAATGCATGCACGGATTGGAGTGGGCTTTCAATGCTTCCTTCAAGCTGTTTCCACACACCTAAAATTTTCCCCAAAGAACCCACAATAATTTATTGAAATTAGCATGGGCCCCTTCTATCCAAGATGTTTTTTTATTTCCAAATTCTGGCTTGACACAAGTCCACATGGTTACAAACTTCCATTTGATAGGAAAAATGTTATTTTCCATATACTCAAGCACATCCTCACTGTTGTTCAAGAAAAACTGTATACAAGTTTCAACATCAGCATTCCCAGCAGAGATGAACAGAAGAAGCAAAAAATTGGCATACTCTGAGTTCTGCATGATTGACTTCTTCCTCCCTCTGGGTTTTAGAGGACCCATACCTTTCCCACAGAGTCATAAAACTTTTCCATCCTTCATTTTCATTACTGAAGCAAACTTTACAATTTTCTTGAATATTTTTAGGCAAGTTCCAGGAGCACAACTGTCTGGATGACTCAGGTAAACTATTTTTTATAGCACAAATCAGAGATTTTTCACATTCTTTCACAAAGACTTTGGGAAGCCTCTCAGGATCATAAGCCAACTCCTTTAATTTTTTCAATGCCCAACTGTATAAATCAAATGTTTATTTGATTATGAAAACAAAATCCTTTATAAAAGTTCTCCTTTTGGCTGTCATTCCGACAGCATTCAATAGAGGGATGTTGTACCATATAGTTTTATGAGTAAAATACAACAATGCAATATGATGGTATTTTTTGAAAAGTTTCATAGACCCAGGATGAGAAAAGAAAAGGGCCTCTAAGTGAGGATCTCCAACAAATTTTGACCTGGAAACCCACTGGGATTCCTGTAGCATTTCCAATAGAAAGTCCATAACACCTTTCCCATCCAGTTCTGCAAGCTTGATCTTCCTCTTAGTGTTATAGATTGTTCTATTTTTAATTTATTCTACACTACTAACCAGAGGGTGTGGGAGGAATAGAGAGTGGGAATCAGCCTATCAATAATTTTCTGATGAATTTTTTGGAAGAGGATAGTAAGAGGTGGCAGTGTTTGCTTCTGGAGGTGCTATTTGAATATTTGGCCTTGGCCAAACATGGGATGGTTTTTTTGGCATACAAGCTTCTTTACAGGTGGAAACCAGTTCTTCCTGTTTATATTGAGATTTTAAAATATTTTTCCATAGACTGGTGGAGTTTGAAGACATCAGAAGAGCTGGTTGAGGCATTCAGAGATCAGTTGTGGTGGAGGGAAGAGACAATTCAGAAATTTCTCATGCAACTGAAGGAGGCAAGGGCCAAGTCAGTGTGCTATTGGAAAAAGGGGTGTTATGATTTTTTATAGGATTGACTGTTGAAGGAGAAATTGGTGCTTTTTTGCAACCAGAGCCTGGAGTTGCACTGGTTAAAACATTTTGTATGTTTATGGAATGGGCTTTACAGGGTGGTTAGTACTTTTATGGGGGGTTAGAGTTTTTTGGGGCAGGGGGTCAGGGGGATTCAGGAGGAATTGTGGGGGATGTAATTTTTAGAGGCAGTGCAGGAGGTACAAGTTTGGGGGGGAGTGGTAGCAATGTGGAGGAAACTGGTGGTGGACCTGTTCTTTGGAGGAGTTAGAGATGGTGGAGTAAAATTGTTGAAAATGTTTAAGGTGTGGGGGGGATAATATTCTGTTTCTCTGATCATTTTGTGTATTTGGGTTGTAGCTGGGTGTAGTGGTTACTAGGCTCTTTTTTGTGGAATTTCATTGGCTTTTCATGTTCATATTCTGTAACTTAAAAATTTAGTTAACTTCATCTCCATCTTAATGTTTTCATCATTCTATGATTCTTGTCTTGGGCCCCTTCTGGGGGCTCTCAAGTTGTCTCCAACCTGCTGACTTAGTCCCCCTTTGTGAGAGTTATTGGCCCACAAGCTTATTCAAAGAGCATTACTTAAAGCAAAAGGAATGCTGAGACAATAATGTCTTATGATTGATCCTTAATATGAGGCAGAGGCAATGGCACACTTGTGAATGTGAATGAATTGGTGAATGAATAGATAGAAAACAGCAGGGAGAAGAGCTCCTTAAATTCAAAAGATGGTGTTCATGTGGAGCTCATGTAATGACAAGAAAAAGTCAAAAATTCCGCCCCAAATGGGCTCTACAGGCTCTACAAGCCTTGCTAATTGGTTTGAGCTTACTAAGCCCACTTGGCATTAGTCCCTGAACCCTTATGACCAGTCTGTACCGGTTGAATTTGGTGTTTCCACCCTTACTGGGCTGAACCAGCCCTTTTTTCTGTTCAGAACCTGGCTGTTTGTCCCTTAAAACCAGCCTGTTTTACCTCTGTGACCTCATTGGTCCTTATTACCAACATACATGGCTGGTTTCCTCCTGCAACCAGCCCCTGGCCCTCATATTGACCAGGGTGGACCCAGAAACACTCTGGGTCTGGTCAAAATTACAGGGGGGGAGGGTGTAACCAGCAGACATGCGTGTCCCCCCCCCCCTCTCTCTCTCTCAATCCCTGGAGGGAGCGGTCAAATCCCCCCCCCAAAAAAAGGGAGCCCTAGAGGTTGATACCCCCAGGGAAACACAAATGGTTAGTGGGCTGGGCGGTGGTCAAGCCCACCCAGCCCCAGGTCACCTCCCCCTTGGTAAGGGGGGGGGGGGGGGGGGGGGGAGATGGCCCCTGCAACTTTGTGGTTGCTACACAAGAGGTGGGGGGGTGGTCAAATCCCACCCCACCTTGCTGGTTGCCTTGTTGCAGCGGGCCTAATTTGTCCACACATGACGTGGGGGGGTGATCAAATCCCCTCCCACCTTGCAGGTTGCCCCATTGCGGCCAGCCTGGCTGGTTGAGTACCAGCTAGCCTCATCTCCCCTTTGCAACCAAGCAAGGGGAGGGAGGGAGGCAGTGGCCACTGGCCCCCATGGCCGGAACCAACCAAGCAATGCAACCAGGGCCATGGCCCCAAACACAAGCCGGTGGGGGGACTCCAAATGGAGCCACCTGCCCCATACAATGGCCCCGCAATGGGCCCCAGAGAGAAACAAGCGGGCTGCAACAAGGGAGGCAGCCCCAATGGGCCCCCAAGGCCCAAAGACCATAAAATATATACTTTGGCGGGCCAGCCCATCTGGCCAAGTATGTCCAAAATAAACCTTGGGCCCAGTTATGTCCAGATAAGCCCGTCTGGCTAAGGTGGCCCATCCACCCTGGCGGGCCTGTTAAGGCCCATGTCCCAAAAGACCTGGAAAACGTGTTTTGGCGCCCAAATGTCCAAAAAAAATAACATCACCATAGGCTCACGTGGCCCACCTGATGTCTAATAGGCTGTAGAGGCCCATTGGTGCATCCCATTTGGATTACACACTAAAATGCACATAACATGGGTGCAAAAATATTTTAAAACCCTTTGGGGTTCTCTATTTTTCCTTAAATAACAGTCCCTCCCTGGGACCATCAATGAAAATAATCTGATTCCCAGACATCTAAACCAGATTTCCTCTTAATCTTTGTCAGATCAGTTCCACTTGACTTTAAAAGTATTATACCTTCTCCCTTGGCTGTTTTTAGCTGTATCAATACTCCTCATTAGGCTCTTCAGTAGACTACTTTATCCTTTTCCTCTCCAAATCACCTAGCTTTCAATTTGAACCTCTTCAAATTTCAGTCATCTCTCATTCTTTTTTTTCTTTTTTTTGTTTCAAACATGGTCAAAATTGCAGACGTTTTACTCAACAAAGGTCCAGATAGAGAAAATTGCAGGGGATAAAAGAGGTATTATTTACCAAAAACAAATCATATTCTCTATATTTCCTTTTTTTCTATTTACACATGGTGGAGGGTTTGATCAAGTAAAAAAAATAAAATTGTTCTGTGGTTGATTTTTTATAAGAAATGTGCTCTCTGCATTAAGCTACAAACTTCTTCATTTTCTGAATGATGTCAAAAAATTCACTCCCTATGTTTGAAGGGTGACATATTGATAGACTGCTGGAGGAGAAACAAGAATTGAGTATTTGTGTAGTGGATATATGTTTCCAGAAAAGCTTTGAGGATCCAAACTTGTCTTTTTTGGGTTCTTCATTGCTTGGGATCAGATTTCAGTGGGGTAACTCAAGCAGGATACAGGCCCCAAATTTTGAAACCCACAGAGAAATATTTTGAGGGCAGTAAGAAGGGAAGAGAAAATTCAGATGAGTGGGCCAAGCTGGGGATTCTTCTAGTAGATTGGCATTGGCTGTAGATTCTGCAGAGGTAAGATAAAATTTAGAAAATCTGCAGGGGGGGAACAAAAGGAGAAACACTGATCACAATCACCAAGTGTTCCAGAGAGGCTTGAAAAAACAGATTATTAGTACCTTCAGGGGTAGTGGTGAAATTTGAGGGATTTAAACTCAATTGCTACACTGGTCTGTGGTTAAACATGCAAAAAAACAAGACAAAACAATTTGAAAATCAGTTAATTACTTATTAAAACAGTGAAACTGTTAAAAGGAAATACAAATTGAATAATAAAATACTATTATGAGCAAAAGGCCACACCTTGATCTCTATAAATACATAAGGTACCTGGATTCAACTGAATAAATCCTAAAGGAGCTTTGTTTACAAAGTAAACTCACACCCTTTAAAGGAAGAATAAATTTTAAAACTCCAAAAAGACTTTCCACAAAAACTTGGAGTTGAGGATTTGATTATTTGATGATTTTTATAAAACATTTTAGGGCCCCATTAAATCTTTTTCTTGAGATTAAGGTAAGTGGACTTGTTAACTATTGCTGTATACTGGATCAATAATAAATCATAAAATAACTGGGGAAGGGGCTATAGGGTAAAAAAAACCCTCTTTTAAGGTAACAGGAGCCCCCAAGGGACTCATGAAATTATCAGGGGAGTTCCAGGATCTCCCCGGTTTCATCCTCAAGGTCTCAAAAAACCATGAAATTATAGAAAATGATTAAAAAAGAACTATTACTCATTGGGTTGAATTTTCAAGGTAAGTTTTTCATTTAAATAATCAAAATGTTATTTGATTGGTCCTAAGACTTGGAATTCAGTCAAATGGAAGGTATATAAGTCCTAGAACACCTCACAATCATTGTATAACTTCATTTACATATTGCTTGATCATGTATTTACCTCTTAATTCCAAGTACCTTGGCATATATTATACATATAGAGTATGTATACCCTTGGCAATGATTTTATAAGTTTTACACCTTACAACTAAGCTCTGAGACCTCAGAGCGGACACACCCAAGGCTCAGTGGGGTGTATAAAAGTATAATTACATCCTACAGAGGGATAATACTAAAATATTTAATTTATCTATACAGAGTAGAGAGTATGGATTAATATAATTACCATAACTCACAACTGTAATCTGGGCCCTCTTTGTGGACGCATTCAAGGCTCAGAGGAGTATATTAAAGTATTAATACATCCCAAAGGTGGATAAGATTAAATATGTAATTAATATATAAAGAGCAGAGAGTATGGATTAATATAATTATTAAAACTCCTTCCCAAAGGGACAGAAAACTTTTGGACTTCTATATCAATAGGTAGGACGCATTTGAGTCTTCATAATTCAATCTAAAGTTATATTGGATCCCCTTCTTGACAATATATTTTATCAAGGTTTTAATTCCATAATCAATACTCATAAAAACATACTTACAAATTATTATAAAATATTCTCAAAGTTTAATACATAATTCTAAAACTAGTCAACATTGGTGATTCTTGTATCTATGGTTGGTTGAGCCAGTGTCCTTTGTATCAGATAATGGAGGAGGAGCCCCGTTCTTAGCCACTATACCAACAAGATTTATGAGTTTTGCAGACATTTTGACAACTGCATTTCTCTTGGGCCCAACACTCCCTATCACCAAAAGAAGAATTACTCTTCAAAAAAAAAATTACTTCTCTTAGAGGCTATATATCTCCTCAATACCATATCACAGTTTTTGATGTCTTAATCTTCTAATCATAAGTCACTATCAGCTAAGTTATTCTTTGAACTCACTAGATAAAGTCTTAAATGTTTAAAATCTCTTCTAATAATTTTATTGTTCAATATCTTGTGAAGTAGTTCATCCTAAAAATTCTTCAGAGGTGGGGTTAAAACTACTGGTGCTTTTCTCAGTGGAAAATTCTCAGTTGGTTCCATGAATTTCTTGACCAAACTGATGGGGAAATTTTTATGTTTCTTGTCAAATTCCTTTCTCAGAATATCTTCCACTGCATTCTTCCTATGCAAATCTTTCACTACAAATGGTCCAACAAATTAATATTTCAGCTTCCTATGCCCTGCTATGTTAGAAAAGTTCACTTTTGAAACCAAAACCATGTCTCCAATCTTGATGTCATAATCTTTGTGAGTCCTATCCCATCTATTCATGTTGTGTTCTAATGCCTCTTTGACACATATGCTTGCAAATTTCTCAGTCTTAATCATCATTCCCCAAAACAATCAGCAAATGGATGTAGTATTATACTCTTTCTGAGGAGCAAATCCTTGGTCATATGTGGAATCCAATCTCTTTCTAATTCAAAAGGTGACATTTTAGTAATAGAATTTTTTCTAGAGTTATAAGCAAACTCCAAAACTGGCAATAATGACACCCAATCATGTGTCTAAGCATCATTGTCTTTGAAGTCAATCCCATACGCATAATACCTCCTTATCATTTGTTCCAAAGTTTTTATCATTCTCTCTGCCAGTCAATATGTCTGTCAGCCACGAGACAGTTAGACTTGTCCAAATGTCTGGAAACTCATATGTCCTGCTGGTATAGTGGCTAAGTACTAGGCTCACTTCCCAGTATCTGATACCAAGGTCACTGGTTCAAACCACAATGGAGACAATAATGAAAATGTTGAATAGTTTTGTAATTAAAGATTAAATCTTAATAATATTATATAATGTTGTATAAGTATGTTTTTATGAGTATGGATTATGGAATTAAAACCTTGATAATTTATATTATCAAGAAGAGGACCCAATATAACTTTAAATTAAGTTATGAGGACTCAGATGCGTCCCAATTATTGATATAGAAGTTCCCAAAGTGTTTCCTCTCTTTGGGAAGGAGTTACAGTAATCATATTAACCCATACTCTCTATACTGTATAAATTAATTACACATTATCCTTCTTTGGGATGTAATTATAAGTAATACTCCCTCTGTACACTTAATACACCTTACTGAGCCTTGAGAGCGTTCACTCAGAGGCTTTAGAACTTAATTGTAAGCTATGAACCTTCTAGTAGCACTGCCAAGAGTATATACCCCTTATAGGTATAGTATAATTACAAATTAATTACTTATTTAATACTATCCCCTTTTGGATGTAATAATGCTTTAATATACTTCACTGAGCCTTGAGTGCGTCCACTCAGAGGGCTCAGAGTTCATCTGTAGGCTGTAAACCTTTTAATAAAAATTGCAAAGAGTATACATACTCTATGTGTATAGTATGAGCTAAGATACTTATAATTAAAATTAAATTATTTGCCAAGGTATTAAGCTACATTAAATAAATATAAATAATCATTATGATGGAATCTAAGGCTTCTATACCGTCCATCTGAGTGATGTATAAGTCCTAAGACCCAGTAAGTAACCTTTTAGTAAGTAAAATGAAAACTTTACCTTGAAAATCCTTCCCAATGGGTACTAGTTCTTCATTAACCATTGAGAATGATGTAATGATGTCTTGGGCCTTTGAGGACGAAACCAAGGAGAGCCTGACACTCCCCTGGTGATTACTAGTCTCCTGAGGGCTCCTGTTACCTTAAAAGAGCAGGGTCTTTACCCTATAGCCCTTTCATCATCCATTATATATTATTATTTGAACAAGAATACAAGCAAGAGTTAACAAGCCCATTAACCTTAATCTCAAGAAGAAGATTGACTGGGGCTATAAACTTTGGTATTAAATTCAATCAATAACCTATTTTGCAACACCAATTTCGAGTGGAAGGTCTCACTTGGATAAGTAACCCCTGTGTGTTGCTCTTTAAAGGGTGTGAGCTTATTTATAAGCAAAGCTCCTTTTGGTCTTACTCCTTTAAGACTAAGGCCCCTTACCTTTTATAAAGGTTTAAGGTGTGGCTATTTACTCATAATACCTTGGTATTATTCGAGTCTGTAAACTTTTAAAGTTACCGTTTGGAATATATAAGTCAAAACTAATTTAAATATTGGTTTGTCTTTATTCTTTTGCAGGTTTAACCACAGCTAGGTATAGCAATAGAGGTTAAATCCCTGACAATTGGGGGCCTCATCTGATTTCAGTACCTTTGGTATTGTTTTGTCTCCTTAAAGTACGCAATTTTGTGATATTTTGGGCAAAAGTTTCTGCTGATTTATAGATTTTTTGGTAAAAATCAGTAAATAAAAAAAAAAAAAAAAAAAAAAAAAAACAGCAAATTTTCGAAAATTCTGGGATTTTTTGCTTTGAGCTTTAAAGTCCTTCTGTTTTCAGTGTTTAAGCATATTTTTTGCGCATTTTTGACCAACTTTGAACAGAGTTTTTTGCTGATTATTGATTTTTTCCATTTCATATAGGAAAATTATAGAAAATAGAAAAAAAAAGGAAAAATTTTTGAAAACTGCTTTTAAAACAATTAGCCCTTTTTAAAGATATTATTCCACTGAGATTAAGCAATCTTAATCTAGTGTGCTTGGTTTTTACCTGGTTTTGTTTTGTTTGTTTTAAATATATATAAAAAAAAAACAAGATTTAATTAGGAGAAACCATCGAAAAAAAAAAAACAAGTTTTTTTTTCACAGCATCATTAAAGGAATCGTTGTCTATTGTCCAAGGGTGTGTGTTTGACAATCTTGCTCTTTGTTGACTTGGAGTTTGACAAAGACAATTGCTGCGTAATTCCGGCTAATGGTAGCTCCGCGTAATTTCGCGCCAAAGCAGGGACAGCTGCGTTTATCAATTAAAAGGTGCCGGTGACCTACCGCCGCCTGAAAGAAGGATAGATCGTCGTTACTAGTCCCATTATTGGTTAGACAACAAAGTTAGTATTTTTCTTTTTAAAAAAAAAAAGAACATAGTATCAGCGTACCTAAGTTACTTCTCAACACGACATAGTGTTGAGACAATTATCCATTGCTTCCTTCCTTCCGTCTAACCAAGGAAGGTTTCCGAGCTTTGTATTGGAAACTAGCTCTGTCCCGCGAAGCAAGGCAAGGGGACCGAGTATCCGCAGCTTCAAACCTACGGAAAGGGCGAGATTGCCGACTACGGACATTGTGACTCACCGTGAGTCTTCCGTTTTCCTTTGATTGAAGTAACAACGGTATTGAAATAACCCATTACTTATTGTTCTTAACTGCGTATGTTAATGGCGATGAACACCAGAAGCAAGGGGGCTCAGCTTGTGCCCCCGGCGATTTTGAACAAAGAAAGAGGCAACCTACCGCCAGGAGCAGCCAATCTGCTGACCTGCCACAGCCAAAACAAGATCAATTATCTGGAGGCTGTGGCGGCCAGCAACACACAGAACCAGG
Source organism: Puccinia polysora (assembly GCA_025617555.3). Taxonomy (NCBI): domain Eukaryota; kingdom Fungi; phylum Basidiomycota; class Pucciniomycetes; order Pucciniales; family Pucciniaceae; genus Puccinia; species Puccinia polysora. The sequence continues at coordinate 760,480 of CM062615.1, read as the reverse complement.
CAATGTTCCTGACCCAAGCCCTGGCAATGCACAGGGCTTTGATTAAGGTATTGGGGAGGGAGAAGCTCATGAAAGAAACAGAGAGTTGGGACCCAACCCAGATCAAGAAGCCAGTGGCTCCCAAACCAAAGGAAAAGAGGAAACCATCAGGGGGGATAACCCCACAACCAGTAGCCTCTGGTTCCCAGGTTCCTTTGAGGAACAGAGATCCCTATCCTCCTCACAAACAGGGAGGAAGGATGAGGAAAAGAAGAGATCACAGGAATGCAATTTATGGAGAGATGATGAGGATGGCGAGATCTCTCCAAGGGGGATTTCAATATTTAGAGGAGGAAAGAGCCAAGAGGGCAAAGAGGGGTTAAGATTATCCCTTGAATCAGAAATTTTATTAGAAAAATTTCGTGATGTTGTATTTAAAGAGACCCTTCACATTAAGAAGGCAGTAGTACACACAAACCAATATTGTGTTGAAGGCTTTGCAGCCATGGACAAGAAGTACAGTTGTATAGTATCTGATAGCATTGCCCTTAAATCTATTTTAGAGAATTCTGCAAAAGATATAGAAGATTTGACTAATAAGACCATTGAACTGGACCTGATCAAGGTCCAGAATAGTGATTTAAGTAATTTAGATGACAAAGTGACAAGTATTAGTGAATCATTGAAAGATTCTGCAGAAGAATCTGTAGCAGTGAGGAAGGATTTCCATTCATTGACATCCATGATGTTACAAATAAGTCACTCCTTGGAGCTGCTGGAACACAAATTTGACCAAAATATGAATTCTGTCAGAGAAGAGATATTGAAATATCAGGTTTTGTCAGAACAAGGTTTAGAAAGTTTGAGTACAAGGATTGATAAGGTACATAAAAAATTAGAGCACAACCATGACAAGCTTGCCAGTAGATTGCTCTCCTTGTCCCCAAGCAACCTCAGTCATGCCATGGAAACCAACAACCATGACAGAGGTCATAGGATGGATAGGAAAATAGCGGAAAAAATTGATCCAGTACAAGATTCTAGTAAGAATGAAGTGTTCAAACAGATACTGCAGGGATTGCCCAAGATAAGTGAATGGCCTGATTTCTCCGGAGAAGGTGAATATGACCACACTGAATTCATTTCATGGATTGACACATTGAAAGAGGACACAGGATTACCTTATACTTTGATCACTAGCAGGTTAAGTATCTTGTTTCAAGGTATAGCCTCAGACTGGTATAGAGACAGAAGGAATTCAGTAGGTGTGCAAGACTGTGAATTTTGGAAAAAAGAAATAAGTTCAAAATTTGGTACAGCAAATTGGAAGAGGAAGTGTTTGAATGCTTTTAACAAAGACAGATTCCTGCCAGGTGTTACACCACCAGCAACATGGGTAACCAGACAGAGGAAGAGGCTTAGAGCCTGTGATCCATACCTGGATCAAGATAGTATTAATTTCAAGTTACTATCCTTGATGGATGGTGAAGTTTCATTTGCAGTAAAAACTAGTATGAAAACTACGGATGATTGCTCAAACTTGATTAATATACTGGAAGACATAGTAGAAGACACATCTCTAGGTAGGAGGAAATCATATCCTCCCAAAGAAGTTCCTATTGAGAAATCCAAAGGCAAAACTCAGCCGAAATTGAACCTGCAGGGCACAGAAGTCTCTTGTTATAAATGTGGGAAGGCAGGACATACTTCTAGGACTTGTCCTCAGAAGGCAAGCAAAGTAAATAACATAGAAACTAACAAAGAAGAACAAGTGGAGATTGCTTATGATTCTTGTGATGACCATAGTGAGGAGGATGATAACCACTTGATCATAGGATGCATAAATTCCATAGACTCCGCAAATGACTTGGTACAGATGTCATTCTGCGGAAAGCCTTGCAAGGTGCTTCTGGACTCAGGTGCTTGCAAGTCCATAGTAGGAAGGGGATACCTGGAGAAGTTCTATCCCCAATGGAAAGAGAACTTATTAGACTCACCCAAGTTAAATTTACAAAGCTGTTCTGGTGCACTGGAACCTTTAGGAATGTTAAAGATCAGATTGTTCCTGAAAGATTTGGCTCTGGTGATCAAGTTTGTAATAATTGATAATACAATGGTTGAATACTTCATCATTGGAAGTGACTATATGAAAAATTATTGTTTTAGTTTATTCCATGGGCAAAGTTCTTCATCCTTTACCATTGGAAACAGTGAAAGGTTTTACTTCAATAATTTTGGCATGGATATGGTGAACAATGTTTCAGAAAAACATTTTGGCCAAGAGCTCTTTAGAGACTCAAAAATCAGTTCTTCCTTGAAAGCAGAGGAAAAGGAGGAACTATTTTCCTTGTTGTTTAGGCATCAAGCAGCTTTTGCAACAGTATATCAGCCTTTTGGGTCAATCAGGGGTCATGAGGTCAAGATTACTTTAACAATAGACAGGCCATATCCCCAAGCTTTGAGGAAACATCCTTTCCCTGCTAGCCCTAGAAGCAAGGAGGCATTGAAAGAGCATATAGATACATTATTGAGGTTTAATGTGATCAGAAAAGTAGGAGCTAATGAGGACGTGGACATCACCACACCTGTCATCATAGCTTGGCATAATGGGAAGTCCAGAATGGTTGGGGATTTCAGAGCACTGAATTTGTACACAACCCCTGATAGGTATCCTATGCCAAAGATTGTTGAGTCTTTGAGCAAATTGCACCAGGCTAAGTATATTTCTTGTATGGATGTTCTGAAAGGTTTTCATCAGAATGTTGTAGACAATGACAGCAGGAAATTCCTGAGGATAGTATGCCACCTAGGGGTGTTTGAGTATTTGAGAATGCCTTTTGGTATCAAGAATGCCCCATCCCATTTTCAGAGGATGATGGACTCAGAATTTCATGAGGAATTGATGCAAAACTGGTTGATAGTCTACATAGATGACATAATTGTATTTTCAGAAACATGGGATGAACATAAGGAGAGGATTTCCATTGTACTCAAGAAGGTGATCAGGATGAATATGAAAATATCTTTGACAAAGTGTTCATTTGGATTAAATGAATTGATGGCTTTGGGTCATGTTGTGAGTGGTCTGTCACTTGGGATAGATCAGGCAAGAGTAGCAGCTGTATTGCTGAAGCCCACGCCTAGTAACATTAAAGAAATGCAGAGTTTTCTAGGTTTTGCAGGATATTACAGGCTACATATTAGGGATTTTGGAATAATAGCTTCTAGCCTGTATAAGATATGTAGTCCAAATGTTTCATTTGAAATGACTACAGAAAGGTTGAAGGCCTATGAGGTACTTAAGGAAAAGTTAACAAGTGCACCCTTGCTATTTCACCCAGACCCTAAAAAACCATTCAAACTGTATGTGGATGCATGTATGGAAGGTCTTGGAGCTGCATTACACCAAATACAGATTGTGAATGATAAACCAGTTGAGGGGCCAATTTGCTTCATATCCAGACAATTGAAGGATAGTGAGAAGAGATATGGTGCCTCACAATTAGAATGCTTGTGCTTGGTGTGGGCCTTAGAGAAATTGTATTATTATTTGGACGGTTGTCAGTTTGAAGTCATTACTGACTGTACAGCTTTGAAGTCTCTTCTGAACATGAAGACACCCAATAGGCATATGTTGAGATGGCAGATTGCTATCCAGGAGTGAAGAGGCTCTATTACTATAGTCCACAGGGAAGGCCTGGTACATAAGAATGCAGATGGGTTGTCACGATGGGAACTACCTAATGACATCAATAATCCTGCTTATGACCCAGAAGATACTGTAGATAAATTACCTATCATGGCCATTTCAATGAGTAGTCTAGCACAGAGTTTTTGGGATTCTGTGTATGACTCTTATTCAGGAGAAAAGAATACTTCACTACTAGTAGAAATTATGCAATCTAAAGTCAATAGACAAGACCTGATTGAGGGACTGGATGAACAATGGAAGAAGGAACTAATTGATGGCAGGCTAGTCCTGTTAGATGGGTTATTATATCATAAGTCAGCCCACTTCTTTTCAGTAGTATTAGTGAAGGAAGAGCACATACAGTTGTTGATGAATGAATGCCATGATAATATCTTTTCAGGACATTTGTCTGAGGAGAGGACAACAGATAGGATAAAAATGATAGCTTGGTGGCCTGGTTGGAGAAACACTGTCTCAGACTACTGTGATTTGTGTGAGAGATTCCAGAAAGCTAACAGATGCACAGGAAAGAAATATGGTTTGCTTCAGTCAATAGAAGAACCTAAGGATAGATGGTCCACTATTAATATGGACTTTGTATCTGGATTACCACCGGGAGGAAAGGATAACCACAATTGTGTACTGGTAATAGTTGATAGGTTCTCCAAAAGAGCTAGGTTCCTGCCATGCTATAAGGATAGCTCTGCCATGGATGTAGCATTATTGTTTTTGAATAGTATTGTGAGTGATGTAGGTTGCCCACAGAACATAATTAGTGATAGAGAACCTAAGTTTACTTCTGAATTTTGGAAGAGTTTGTTTGATTTGTTAGGAACCAAATTATCTTTCTCCACAGCCTATCACCCACAGACTGATGGATTGGCAGAAAGAATGATACAGACTTTGGAAGACATGATAAGAAGGTATTGTGCCTATGGGATTGATTTCAAAGACAATGATGGTTATACTCATGATTGGATATCATTGTTACCTGCCTTAGAATTTGCCTACAACTCTAGTAAGCATTCCACCACTAACATGTCACCTTTTGAATTAGAGAGAGGTTGTATCCCATGCATGCCCAAGGATATGCTCCTCAGCAAAAGTATTGTACTGCATCCCACTGCAGATTGCTTTAGAGATATGATGTTTAAAGCCAAAAATTTTGCTAGCAAATGTGTTCAAGAAGCAGTAGAGTACAATAAGGGTAGATGGGATAGAACACACAAGGATCATGACATCAAAGTTGGAGACATGGTTTTAGTTTTGACAGTGAATTTTTCTAATATAGCAGGGCATAGAAAACTCAAAGACTCATTTGTTGGGCCATTTGTGGTAAAAGCCTTACATGGTAAGAATGCAGTAGAGGTGATTCTGAGCAAGGAGTTTGACAGGAAACATCCAACTTTCCCAATCAGTCTGGTTAAGAAGTTCTTAGAACCCACTGCAAAGTTCCCACTAAGGAAGGTACCTGTGGTTGTGGTCCCACCTCTACAGGATGTTGAAGATGGATTACCTCACAAGATATTGAACCATAAGATTATTAGAAAGGACAATAAAGATGTAAGAGTTTATCTAGTCAGGTTTAAGAATAAATTAGCTGATATTGACTTATGGTTGGAAGCTAAAGACATTAAAAACTCTGATATTTTATTGAGGAGATATAGAGCATCTAAGAGAGCTAAAAATTCCTCTGAAGAGTAATTTTCTTTTGGTGGTAGGGAGTGTCAGCCACGAGACAGTTAGACTTGTCCAAATGTCTGGAAACTCATATGTCCTGCTGGTATAGTGGCTAAGTACTAGGCTCACTTCCCAGTATCTGATACCAAGGTCACTGGTTCAAACCACAATGGAGACAATAATGAAAATGTTGAATAGTTTTGTAATTAAAGATTAAATCTTAATAATATTATATAATGTTGTATAAGTATGTTTTTATGAGTATGGATTATGGAATTAAAACCTTGATAATTTATATTATCAAGAAGAGGACCCAATATAACTTTAAATTAAGTTATGAGGACTCAGATGCGTCCCAATTATTGATATAGAAGTTCCCAAAGTGTTTCCTCTCTTTGGGAAGGAGTTACAGTAATCATATTAACCCATACTCTCTATACTGTATAAATTAATTACACATTATCCTTCTTTGGGATGTAATTATAAGTAATACTCCCTCTGTACACTTAATACACCTTACTGAGCCTTGAGAGCGTTCACTCAGAGGCTTTAGAACTTAATTGTAAGCTATGAACCTTCTAGTAGCACTGCCAAGAGTATATACCCCTTATAGGTATAGTATAATTACAAATTAATTACTTATTTAATACTATCCCCTTTTGGATGTAATAATGCTTTAATATACTTCACTGAGCCTTGAGTGCGTCCACTCAGAGGGCTCAGAGTTCATCTGTAGGCTGTAAACCTTTTAATAAAAATTGCAAAGAGTATACATACTCTATGTGTATAGTATGAGCTAAGATACTTATAATTAAAATTAAATTATTTGCCAAGGTATTAAGCTACATTAAATAAATATAAATAATCATTATGATGGAATCTAAGGCTTCTATACCGTCCATCTGAGTGATGTATAAGTCCTAAGACCCAGTAAGTAACCTTTTAGTAAGTAAAATGAAAACTTTACCTTGAAAATCCTTCCCAATGGGTACTAGTTCTTCATTAACCATTGAGAATGATGTAATGATGTCTTGGGCCTTTGAGGACGAAACCAAGGAGAGCCTGACACTCCCCTGGTGATTACTAGTCTCCTGAGGGCTCCTGTTACCTTAAAAGAGCAGGGTCTTTACCCTATAGCCCTTTCATCATCCATTATATATTATTATTTGAACAAGAATACAAGCAAGAGTTAACAAGCCCATTAACCTTAATCTCAAGAAGAAGATTGACTGGGGCTATAAACTTTGGTATTAAATTCAATCAATAACCTATTTTGCAACACCAATTTCGAGTGGAAGGTCTCACTTGGATAAGTAACCCCTGTGTGTTGCTCTTTAAAGGGTGTGAGCTTATTTATAAGCAAAGCTCCTTTTGGTCTTACTCCTTTAAGACTAAGGCCCCTTACCTTTTATAAAGGTTTAAGGTGTGGCTATTTACTCATAATACCTTGGTATTATTCGAGTCTGTAAACTTTTAAAGTTACCGTTTGGAATATATAAGTCAAAACTAATTTAAATATTGGTTTGTCTTTATTCTTTTTCAGGTTTAACCACAGCTAGGTATAGCAATAGAGGTTAAATCCCTGACAATGCCTGTGGGTGATAAGCTGTTGAGAAAGATAATTTATTACCTACTAGATTAAATAATATTTACAAAAGCCACAAGTGAATTTTGAATCTCCATTTCTAAATATTTTTCATGGAATAAAAAATTATATAAAGATTAATAAGGGGTATTCTTTTATATCATTGGGAACAGCCCATCCTGCTAAAAACGTTTCATGCTTATTTTCCAATTCTTCCATGTGTAGTACTTTCATAGAACATCTCCATTATGGATGGTAATCTGCAAGCTCAAAATATGTCTGTTGGTTGCCTTCAGGTTTAAACAGGAATTAAGAGCTATAAATTAATTAATTAATTCAAGCCAAAATCTATGTAAGAAATAATAAAATTTCTATAAACCTCAAATTTATTGCAAAAACTTTAACTGTGATGCACCATATCCATTTTCAATATCTTTATTTCCCTGGATATAAGAAAATTGGTGCTTCAACTTGTTTTTCCTCTACAATATTTACCTGATTGAAGGAAGGTAGATGCTTATAAACACATCCAAAAACAAATTTAAAAATTTCTTAGGGTCTTGATGAAACAAAAATTTTGCACTGGTCAAGCAACCTTTCATTAACTCATAGGCACAAGATTTTCCTTATTCATATCAAAAGAAAAATTTGTAACCCACTTTATAAAAAAAGAAGCTATGATTTGAAGTCCTTAATTTATCATCTGTAATACCTTGCAGAAATTCAAAAATAATTCATTTCCCTAAAATTACTGGAAATTGGTTTCATAAGATAGCTGCCATTTTGGTTTGATCTATCCAAAGAGATAAACTCCTCACAATGCAAAACATTCAATTAATGAAAAAACAAATATTTACTGAAAGGTATTTTACAATTCATCTTAAAGAATTTTTATTTTCATTTATTTTTTCAAAAATCTATATTTTGTATTATGTTCTTCTCATGTTTCTAAAATTTCAATAATCTGCCCTACATATTCTATCAACCATTTCTCATGATGCCTTGTACCAAAGAATTCTCCTGATTCTTCTGTTCATCACAAAACAAAATTTAAACTTTATTTGAAATGTTGGCAAATTTTCTTCCATACTGTCATCATTTTAGAAAACTGAAAACCCATTTTTTCCAAAAAAAAACTTTATCTTTTTATTGAAACATCTGAATTAACCATTTTTTCTCAATTAGTCTCATATTCTTGTCAAACACATTTTCCAATTCCTGTAATAAATTTCTCAATTGAAAAAAATATTAAAGGCATTCATATTATCCTTAAATGACAGCAAAGATCATTTTTTTCAAAAAACCAACTTCAAAAGTACATACTTAAATAATATTGTTATCTTTTACTGATCAGCTTCTTAAGTATCATCACTATTGCCTATCATCTGTTCATAGTTTAATCTTTCAATGAACAAAATATCAATACTAACCTGTGAAAACCACTAGGAAACCGCTTGAGTTGCAATTGTTGCCCAATAGCATCTGTGCTTTTGTCTCTAAAAAATTGAAGCATGTTAGGGATAATTCAAATAAAAAAATCTAAGTATTGGGATAACGCCAAATGTTTTGCTATAGGTTGTTTTGACTAAATTTCAAATTTTGAGCTCAGAGCTTTGAGCTTCAAGTTTTTTCTCCAAATCCAAGATCTGGATTTTCAGCCTAAGATATGAGACTCAAGCTTTGAGTTTTAAGTTCAATCTTTTGTATTCAACCTGGGAGCTTCAATCATTGATTCAATTGAGAGCCATTTCCACTAAGAACAAAAACTGCGTTGGACTTTGAAACCATGCTTCCCAGATTGCCTTTGAGCTCTGAGTCCAATAAGTACTACCAATTCAAGAAAAATTGATGGCCTTTGCTCCTATCCTCAAGGTTGGGGGCTATGGCACCTAGCACAAGATCATTCTCCTCTTCAAAATTGAAAGAAGTTTTGGCCTATGTGATGTTCTATTGATAACCTTGGATTTGGAACTGCATTGAGGGCTGCACGCTCAGCATTTGGGTAGGTTGGGCTCAGAATTTGGGGTGCGCGCGGTTTCAGAAGTGGGAATTTTGGGGCTCAGCACCAGGTGCCGGTTGGGCCTACTCCAGGCGTGGCGGGCTTGCAACCCGCTTGGACAATGCGGACCATGTCATGATGGAGCCAACCCAACCAAGTTTGCGGGAGGCTAGTCCAGGAGGCAGGAGCGGGGCAATAGCGGGGTTATATGCCCTTGGAAGGTCCGTGCAAGCATATGCGCGGACCAATCCGCAGATCACAGGATTTGCAGACCTGCGCGGACAGATAAACGCAGGGGGCTCCAAGTAGGGTGCGGTGGAGGGCTGCGCCATGAGGAGGAAAAACCAGACGTGCTTAATGACGGAGGGAATGGTTGCGGAGGGATTTAAAGGATTGGGTAGGGTTGGGTTAGGGTTCTGGGCCATATGACTTTGTTTCTTTGTTTCTAGGCTTTCTTTTTGCGCTTGTACTTAGATTAGGGTTGAGAGGGAGGACTTAAATAAATCACTCTCAACTTGGGGTTGTAGGGGGGAAGGGGAGATGGAGATAGGAATGGAATTGGAAAGGGTTGGATTGGATTGAATAAATGGATGGTTGAAGGGGAAGGAACTTAAATTCATCTCTCTATCTCTCTCTCCCTCTCTATTTGCTGGAGCATCCTTATCCTTACAGAAGCTAGGACCATTAATCCCAGAACTCAAGGATAACTAGGGGATTATCACCCTCTTACTTTCCACACCACAAGGAACCATTTGCAGGTGAGAGCTCCAAGATCAAAGCTAAGTATGAGGACAATTTCTGTTTACCCTTCAAGTTATCCAGCATCAATAGCTCTGAATTCACACCACCCTTGCAATATGATTGAATCATAACCATCCACATAGGAGCTTTGTGATAGCTCTTAAGTTTGAAAGGGATGCAATTGATCCAGGCAGCATTAGAGAATTTTTCAAAATAGTTGTCTCTCCATGTATTGATGCCTACAATTGTGTTTTCAGCAGAAATCAGACTTCTAGTTTTCATCAGTTACACCCCTTGTTTCAAGTTTGACAAGTGTATGGCTGATATTTCAAGAAAATCTCAACTGAAGCTTGAGTTTTAAAGATCTTCAAGCAATTTTAATTGCTCTCAAAAGTTGCTTTTGGATATTGCAATTGTAATCAATGCAGGTCTTTCAATATCTGAACATGCTAACGGGTGTGCTTTCTAAAATTCTAGGTTATTCTCAGGTTCAAGTTTGCTCAATTATCATCCCATTCTTCAAAAATCTCCTTGCAATCTTTGTGCCCCTTACAGCTTGAAGAAGGCGGGCTTGATTATTTTGGCATCATGTGGCACTATGTGCACATTAACAAGGGTCATCCAGGTTTCAAATATCTAACTCCATTATCTGACTGGTAAGAATGCAATCATCAGTAAACAACTTTCTAGCTCTATCAGTTGAGCAGGAGGAGATCAATCTAGGTTATTGATATGGGCTTTTATTTTCATGCTCATCCTTTGCAGCCGCAACAAGATGATTGAAAGAATGCAAAAATGAATCCAACACCATTCATCTATACCTGTCAGCTCCTTCCCCAAGTTGAATTATATGCAGTGGCAAAGAGCTATCAAGCTGAATTATCTATTGCAACAACCCTGCCAAATCCCTTAATTGAGAATCCAACCCAGAAGTCTCCTGACGCTTATTGGCAGCAATCAACAACCTCTGGCAAGGCAAGCTGGATTGTTACACAAAGGCAACTAGCCTGCTTGGCAAAATCAGTTCAGTTTCTCAATCAATCTTCTGCCCTCCTGCCTCAATGGAAAGCCCCCTTACCATGTTGCTTAAGATTTGGGGAAAAGAAAGATCTAGTTGTTTCTTTTCCCCCAAAAAATATTATGAGACACCCTAATTGGGCAATCCTTTGGCCATATCAAGGGAAGAAAGTAATACCGCAAGGTTCTAGCACATATGGGCACAGATTTGCTAGAATAATGGGTTTACCGTTTGGTGCATCAACTGCTTGCACCTCTCCAATTTTGGAAAAAAAATACTCCAAAAAAAAAATCAATTTTTTCTTTTTTTTAAAAAAAGAAATGGAGTTAAAACAGTTTTATTCCAAAAAAAAGTATCTGATCTGAATATAAAAAAAGATAGGGTGTATCAGAGTTAGCAAACCCGCAGTTTGAAACTCACCATTTTTTCTGACCAAACCCACTTTAATGGCAGGTTTATGAAATACACATAGCTCCTAACTGGTGTATTTCAAAATGGTGGGTTTCATGAAAATGATGGATTTAAAACCTCAAAACGGCCATTAACCCTTCCATTTATTCATCATCATCCATCCACCATCCATCACATCCAAAACACCATCCACACCTCCACCTCAGTAAATCCATAGAAATCCCATCTCCATTGCATCACACACATTTCATATCCATTGCTTCACATCTCCATTGCTTCACATCTCTATTTCTCCACATCTCTGTTTCTTCAAATCTTCATCTTCACACAAATCCCATCATCATCTCATCACCCCAAATCAAATCACCATTTTTCTCAACATTTCCCATCAAAATTCCCCAAAGCAAGTTAAAAATGCAAAAAAGCTGACTGAACTTTTGTTAGTATTTTACTGCAATTCAGATTGTGATTAAGACTTCAATTGGGAATCAACTTGGTTTGCTTTGAATGCTCTATTAAAAAAGCAATACATGGTTCCAAGAAGACAAACTCTCCACAACCCTATGTATGAAAGGAAAAAGCTTCACCTCCTTCTTGACTTAAGGTTCCCGCAACTGTTCCAAAACTCTATTTCCTTCATTCATAAAACTTTTGGAAATGACTGAAGACCACCAAATAGTCCAGAAAAATTCTTGGAATCCTCAACGCAATGCAGCTATCCAACTGGCTTTTTCTTTTCTTAGATTGGGATGCAATGGAAATGGAGCAGCAATTCTTTGATTAGAAAATCTATTCTCAGTCAGTTATGGAGCCATTGACTGATAAACCAAAAGAGTCATGATTGCTATCCTATCTTTCCATTTCTCAGTCCTTTCTTGGCCAACCAAAGAAGAATGCAAGAAGATATCTCAATTAATTTAGACTGAAGGCTTTCCTGGTTGCATTGGTTTTGTTTACAGAAGCACCATCTCCATGATTCAAAAACCCAACCTACATTTCAACAACTATTTTGATCAGAAAAAGAGGCAATTGATTGATTTCTTTTCCAACAACTTTGATAAAAATTTGGATCACACACTGACCAAATATTTTTCATCTGTTTGTTTAGATACTCCGTGGCCCCGGAACTTGTTTGTAATAACAACAAGAAGTTCATATCCCTCCAGGCTGGCCTTCTGGGTTCTTGTCATGATTTGTATGTTTTAAATTGGATGCAGATTGCCCAAAAACTAGAGAACTACTTTGACCAAGGTCAATACCTTCTGGCTGATTTAGGTTATTCTAGTGGTAAATATGTGGTTCCAGAATACCAGAATGTTTTTTCCAAAAATCAAGGAAAAATTTATATCACTCTACACTGGCCTGCTGGGTTCTTGTCATAATTCATGTGTTTTCAATCAGATTCAGATTTCCCAACAAACAGATAACTACTTGGACCAATATCAATACCTTCTGGCCGTTTCAGCTTATGCTAGTGGGAAATATGTGGTTCCAGCATACCAGAATTTTTGTCCAACAATCAAGGAAAAACCAATCTCAACTATCATCATACCCAATCAAAATTTTGAATTTATCATGCCTTAGGAGTCCTGAAATTAATATGGGCCAGCTTAAGGGAAATGAAAAACCAGCTTCAAAACTCCAAAGAACTGAAGTTCCTCATCAACTGGATTATCACTTGTGTAATCCTTCAAAATCTTTTGGCCAACATCAACCATGAATGGGACAAAACATTTGAAGATGATATTCTGGATCCCCCTCAAGTCATCCCTGTGTCATCTTGTCCCTCATCTTCTTCTATGAGAGAGGGGATTCTTCCTCTCACCCTTGCTTGATTTGATGAGTAATTTTTGATCTTGAATTAGTGAAAAAATCCCTTCACCGTATTTTTTTGGTTTTGGTTGTTCACCCAAGATTCCTAGGCTGAGTTGGGTTTTTTTTCTCTCTTTTGGTGGGGTGGACTTAGACAAAAAAGACTCAAAACTTCCCAACCAACCACCTAACCCCACCAAACCACTGGTAATTTTACTCCTTCCTCCTCCTCACCAACCATCTCCACCTCACACCACCTCCACCTCACCCCTCCTCCTCATTCACCTCCTCTGCCTCACCCACCACCTGCCCTCCTCTTTTGGTTGGCAGCCCTGGTAAGCTCCCCCCCCCTCCCCCTCATCCTCCTCCTCATCCATCCCCATCAATGGATACTGATCCTTTGATCCATCCACCTTAGGCCCCCCCACCTCCTTACTTCTTCTTTCTTCAGTTAAGCTCCCCCCCCTCCTCCTCATCCTCCTCTTCCCTGCATCCTTGTTGACCTCCTCTCCCTCTTGCTTGCTCCCTCACCTCCTCTCCCTCTCTCTTGCTTCCTCACCATCCCCCTCCCCTCTTCTGCCTTGCTTGCCCAGCCCCTCTTCTCCCTTTCCCTCCCCTTCAATTGCCACCCCCCCCCCTTCAATTGGACTGCCCCCCCCTTTGTTTGGTTTGCTGGCCCTGCCACCCCTCTTTTTCACTCTGCCCCCCCATCAATTGCTCTGGCCCCACCCCTCCCCCCCCCCCCCCCTGCACCCCCCACCCCCCTGATCCCTTGCCTGCCCATCCCCTCTGCTACCTTGCCCCCCCCCCTCAATTGCCGGCCCCGCCCACCCCCTTGATTGCCGGCCCCACCCTTCCTGCCCCTTTGCTCCGGCCCTGCCCCCATGCCACTCTGCCCCCCCTGGTCACTGCTGGGCACCTCCCCAATGTCCTCCTTCCAAGCTGACCAAGCCACCCCCCCTCCCTCCTGGCCCATAGCCCGGCCCAATTTTTTCACACCCAGGTAATTTTTTCTTTTCTTTTCTTTTTTTTTGTGATGATGTGACTGATTTTTTTTTGGTAAAAAACTTGGCCCAATTTGTTCACGCCCATTAATTATTTTTTTTTTGATCATGTGACTGAGGTTTTTTTTGGTAATCCTTTCTTGACAGCTTTTCCTTCAATTCCATTGCTTCTCCCACCGCACTCACAATGCTATACTCTAAATTGAATCCCTTCTTGATTCTCACCCCAAGCAGATCATTTTCCTGGGAGGGAAAAGGATGGAAGGAGATGAGGTGACAAGCATAAAGAGAGGTTGCAAGCAGAGGAATTTGAAGAAAAAGAGGGATCCAATGAGGGCATCAGAAATCTCTTTGGAACTTGCAGGGGGGGGGAATCAACAAAAGGTTTGTATGGTCTGGACAGAAACTACAACCTTTGGATCTATATCCTGCAATCACTGCTGAAAAAAAAGAACAATTTCAAACCCTCACCTGCTGAGTTTGAAAATGCCAATCAGACAATCAAGCAATTCCATTTCTTCAGCCATGGCAAATTAATTGTTCTCAATAATTCTGGTCACAAGGTTCTTTTTGAAATAATTAAATTTTTACCATTGGATAAACCTTCTGACCATGACAAGAAGGACATAAACTTTGTGACAATATTGCTTCACCAGTCAAAAAATTTTGTCAACACTTTTTGTCCCTCAAGATCATGGGGTGGAAAAATGTGGGCAATTTGATGGCAAAAATGGATGCATCCCTTTTGGCTATTTGGACACTATTTGAATAAATCATCTATTCAATCTTCCCCTCAAGAGTATGCCTTTCTCAATCGTAAGGCAGACAAAGCCTCTTGAATATTGGGGCAAATGTTTTGCAATTTGGCCAGACTTCCCTTTGAATCAAACTGTGAAATAATGAAGGACAACCACATCCCCTCCTTATCATCACTTGAATTTGGTTCTCATGCTAATCCCTTTGACTGCTCTCCACATTTCAATTTCACATCAAACTCTTTTTACAACTCACCTCACATTGAAAAAGGTGAAATCTCAGAGTATTCCTTTTTACTTGAAGTTCTAACTAAGAAATCTAATGGATAACTTATTGAAACTACAGATGAATATCAATTATGAGCCAGCCAATTTGTTTTTCCTGACCTGGGCTTTGTAATTGATTTAAAGCAAAACGGTATAGTCAAAATGGTTTGGGCAGCCAAAAAGTACAAGCACTTTACTTTTCCTGCTGTGGAGAGTGCCACTCATACAAGAATGGCAATGTAAATGAAAATCAACAAAACCATTCAAAAAATTTTCAGGGACTTGGGGAGTGGGAAAGTATACTCTAGGAAAAATAATATCAATAAAAAGGAAAATATTTTTTTATTGGTGGGGTTAAAAATAGTCTTAAGCATTGTTTTAATCAAAAATGATTTTTTTTTTCAAGTTTTTCATCAAAGCAAATATATTCAAAGGCCAAGCATTTGAGTAATCTGTTTTAATTCATCTACTGTTTGACTGCTAAAAATGTATTCCGCAGCCATTGACCACTTATCCTTTTTTTCTGTTTCCAGTTGTTCCCTCTCCATTTCCAGTTGTGCTTGCTATTGTCCTTCTCCTTTTCCCCTTTTCAAAATTCTAGCTCAGCCTGTTTCAACTTCCCCTCAGAATCCCATTTTTTTAAGAGCCAAAATCTTGGCTTTCTGCTTTTGAAAATCAATAGCCAGTTGACAATCCCACTCCTCCTTTTCAAACTGAAGTTTTTCAGATTCAATTTGAAATTTCACTGTTTATTGGAGGGGAATAGGAATGAGCTTGATTTTGAAAGCAAGGAGAATCCAATGGGCTTACTTGAATCTTGATTCTCAATGATCTCCTCAAAGCACAGAAAATTTGAATTGTTTCTCCTCTTTTCAATGCTATTTGTGTTGGTATTGATGGAATTGGAGGCCTTTTTTTTTGCTTTTCAGAGGAGGTTTGTGTGGGAACATCATTGCTCTCATTTGAAGGGGATGTAAAAGGCCCCATTGGCTTGAGTTTTTTTCCTTCAGTTATGGATGAGCCTGTTTTTTTGCAATCTAAATCAGTCAGGATTAACCAAAAAGAAGAGAAAAGAACTTTGTTCCTTAATTGAGCAGATCTTGATGGCAATTGTGATACGGGAATGAAATCCTCTTCATTGGCCAAGTTCTCCAGTTCTTCCACCCCAGGAAGCAAGAAATTGAAAGGAGTAAGTGAGGGGTCCAAGGTTGGGTTTGACTCATCAATCAAGGCAGAAATATATGTTATTGGAGCTGATTGTGTTTTAATATCCTCCTTGGCATTGGATGGGTTCCACTCAAAGGCAAAGGTTTCACCAAGGTCCTCATTGCTAGTCTGAGCATCCCCAGCCTAGTCTTTTGCATCAACTGAATCAGATTTTCAAGCATCAAAAGCAGCTAGAGGGGTGATGTTGGCCTTTTTTTCAAAGATTCCATCCATTTGAATATAAAAAGTAAAAATGGAGTCCAACTTATCAACCACCAAGTTGATTCCCTTGACTTTGTTGGAGTTGGTGATACCAACGCAGGTGGAGATTGACATGGAGTGGGCCTTTCTGAAATTGTCTTGATAATTCTTGAATTGCTTCCTCATCTGTTTGGATGACAGATCCAGCCTAACTTTTGTTTTATTATTGATTTTATTGTCCATCAGGAGATAAAAATTGACCTTAGAGGATGGAGATTGGCCAACATGTCCTTTATTGTTGGATAAAAAGAAAGAATTGTAGTTGGATGAAATTTTGATCCAGCTTACCAGGATGATGTGATCATCTCTCTTGAACTGACTTGAGCCTTTGGAAGCTGATGGGTGAGGATTTTTGGATTTTGAGTTTCTGGGGGATTTTTGCTTTGGTCCATTGGATTGTTTAGTGGACTTTTGGGGGTAGCATTGCTGAAGGCTCATTTAAAAAGAGTAAGAGGGATGAAGGGATGAAGTGCTATGAGATTCTTTATGTGGTTAGAGTGATGAAGTGAAGAGAGGATGAGAGTGATGAAGCAAACAGGATAGGAATAGATGAGAGTGATTGAGTGAAAAGAGTTATAAAGCAATGAGAGTTAGGATGTGTTGAACGTGATAAAGTGATGAGAGTGATGAAGTGATGAGGATAGTGATGAAGATATGAAGAGCAATTAATCAATTTTTTTTCAGATGAGGTTGGAAGTAGAATTTTTTGGAGGTTGGAGGTGGAAAACAAGCAATGTATGAAGTGGACAGGATGTGGAAGCCTTCATACACTTTACTTGAAAAAAACCCTTATTTACAGGTAACTCTGACACGTCTGATGTGAAATAAGTGGGTTTTTTTATTTTTAATGGCAGATTTGAAATGGCAGATTTGGTTTGAAACCAGCCATTGAAAAATGGAAGGTTTCCTTAACTCTGATACACTCTCATGTGTTTTGATTCTAAAATTCCAACCAAAGTTGGGAAAAAAATTTTACTTTCCTTAGCAATAACAGGATTTAGGATTTATAAATAATTGTAAAAAAAAATCCTTATTTTTTTCCTATTTTATGTACCTTTAAAAATGAAACATAATGCATGTCCAAAAAATTTTCTTATTCTAAAAAAAATAATTCATATTATTTGAGTTCAAATTCTCAAAATACAATTATAAATGTGGCAATGGAAAAAAGTCAACCCTGCTAACAAGAATTTCACAAAAATCAAAAATTTCTCTTTTTTTCTATTTTCTTATATTTTTTCAATATAAAAAAATATATATTGATCAAATAATGAACAACATTCCACCAAAATTTGTACTTTATGTAGAAAAATATCTTTTCAAGGTTTCAAAATTCAATGAAGCCCTCAATTGTAAGGGATTTAGCCTCTATTGCCACACTGGGATGTGGTTAAACCTGAAAAAAAAGTAAGACAAACCTATTTTTAAACCACTTAATACTTATTACAACAGTAAAAATTTTAAAAAGCAATAAAACTCAAATAATAACAGGTATTATGAGCAAAAAATCCACACCTTGATCTCTATCAAAAGATAAGGGACCTGGCTTCAACTGTATAAAGCCTAAATGAGCTTTGTTTACCAAGTAAACTCACACCCTTTAAAGTAACAATAAATGTTACAACTCCAAAAGGACTTTCCACACAAACTTGGAGTTGATTATTTGATGATTTGATGATTTTTATAATAAATTGTAGGGCCCCAGTCAATCTTCTTCTTGAGATTAAGGTGAGTGGGCTTGCTAACTCTTGTTGTATACTGGATCAATAATAAATAATAAAAAACTGAGGAAGGGGCTATAGGGTAAACCCCCCCCTCTTTGAAGGTAACAGGAGCCCTCAGGGGAATCAAGAAACCATCAGGGGAGTGCCAGGCTCTCCCTGGTTTTGTCTTCAAGGGCTCAAAACACCATGACACCATAGCCAATGATTAATAAATAACTAGTACTCATTGGGTTGGATTTTCAAGGTAAGGTTTTCATTTAAATACTCATAATCTTATTTAATTTATCCTAGAACTTAGAAATCCTTCAAATGGAAGGTATAGGAGTCCTAGAACACCTCAAAACCATTGTATACCTTCATTTACATATAGCTTGATCATGTATTTACCTCTTAATTCCAAGTAACTTGGCATATATTACACATATAGAGTATGTATACCCTTGGAAATGATTTTATAAGTTTTACACCTTAAAACTAGGCTCTGAGCCCTCAGAGCAGATGCACTCAAGGCTCTGTGGATTTTATCAAAGTATATTTACATCCCAGAGAGGGATAATATTAAAATATGTAATTTATCTATACAGAGTAGAGAGTATGGATTTATATAATTACCATAACTAAGAACTGGACTCTGGGCCTTCTGTGTGGACGAAATCAAGTCTCAGAGCAGTACATTAAAGTATTCATACAACACAAAGGTGGATAAGATTAAAAATTCAATTAATATATACACAGTGGAGAGTATGGATTAATATAATTATTATAAATCCTTCCCAAAGGGATGAAATACTTTGGGAACTTTTATATCAATATTCAGGACGCATCTTAGTTTTCATAACTTAATTTAAAATGATATTAGATCCCCTTCTGGATAATATATATTATCAAGGTTTCAATTCCATAATCAGTACTCATAAAACCATACTTACAAATTATTATAAAATATTCTCAAAGTTTAATATATAATTATAAAACTAGTCACCATTGACTGATTCTTTTCTTAATGGTGGGTTGAAACAGTGACCTTGGTATCAGGTAAAAGGGTGTATAAGAATTAAGCAAATCTGCCATTTTTTGATTGTGGGTATCAAACCAAATCTGCCATTTCAAAACCGCCATTAAAAATCAAAAAAACCCACTTATTTCACATCAGACGTGTCAGAGTTACCTGGAAGTAAGTGTGTTTTTTCAAGTTAAGTATATAAAGGCCTCTACCACCTTTCCACTTCATAAACCCCTGGTTTTCCACCTCCACCAACCTCCAAAAAATTATACCTCCTAACTCATCTGAAATAATTTTGATTCATTGCTCTTCATCTCTTCATTGCTATCCTCATCACTTTATCTCTTTCATCACATCCAGCTAACTCTCATTGCATCACTATCCTCATTGCTTCATCACCCTCTCACTTCATCACTCTCATTGCTTTTTTACTTTCATCACATCCATCTTACTCTCATTGAATCACTATCCTCATCACTTCATCACTCTCATCAATTCATTGCTTTCATCAATTCCTAACTCTCATTGATTTATCCCTCTTGTCAGTTCATCACTCTCATCTTTTCCTATCATCTTTGCTTCATCACTCTCATCCCCTCATCACTTCATCCCTCTCATCACTTCATCACTCTCTTTTCTTCATTGCTTCATCCCTTACTCTTTTTAAATGGCCCCTCAGCAATCCTCCCCCAACAAGTCCACTAAAAAATCTAATGGACAAAATCAAACATCCCCAAGGAACTCAACATCCAGAAATCCTCCCCCATCAGATTCCACAGGCTCAAGTCACCTCAAGAGAGCTGATCGCATCATCCTGGTAAACTGGCTCAAAATTCCATCCAACTACAATGCTTGCTTTGGATCCAACAATGAAAAACAAGTTGGTCAACCTCCAACCTCTAAGTTTAATGGTTATCTCCTGATGTCCAATGAACTCAAGAATAAAACCAAAGTTGGTCTGGATCTTTCATCCAAACATATGCAGGAGAAATTCAAGAAATGTTGAACCAAGTACAAAAAAGCCCACTCAATGTCAATCTCCACCGGCTTTGATATCACAGACTCCAATAAAGCAAAGGGAATCAACTTGGTGGTTGATAAGTTGGACTCCCTTTGTCTTTTTTATGTTCAAATGGATGAAATCTTTGGAAAGAAGGCCAATATCAACCCTTTAGCCGCTTTTGATTCCCAAAAATCAGATTCAGTTGATGCTGAGGACCTGGCTGTGGATGCTTGGCCTAGCAATGATGATCCCAATGAAACCTATGAGTGGCCCCAATCTGATTTGGAGGAGAATATTAAAATATAATCAGCTGCAATCATGTCTACATCAGCATTGATCAACAATTCAAACCCTTCCTTGGACCCCTCACTTCCTTCTTTGGATTTCTCTCTTCCTGGGGTGGAAGAACTTAAAAAATTTTCCAACAAGGAGCAAGTTATTCCTGTATCACCACCATTGTAATCATCTGTTCAAGTAAGGAACCAAGATCTTTTCTATTCTGTCTGGTTAATCCTGACTCATTTATATTGTAAAAAAACAGGCTCATCCTTTCTTGAATGGCCAAATACTCAAGACAATGGGGCTTCCCACATCCCCTTCAAATGAGAGCAATGATGTTACCACACAAACCTCCTCTGCAAAGGGAAAGCAAAAGGCCTCCAATTCCATCAACAGCAACCCCAATAGCATTCAAAAGAGGAGAAACACTTCAAATTTTCCAGGTTTTGAGGAGATCATGGAGAAGCGGGCTTCCATTAAGCCCATTGGATTCTCCTTGGTTTCCAAATCAAGCTCATTCCTATTCCCCTCTCAAAATTATTCAAATTACAAATTGAATCCAAAAAAACTTCAGTTTGAAAAGGATAAGTGGTAATTTCAGCTGGCCATTGATTTTCAAAAGCAGAAAGCCAATATTTTGGCTCATTAAAAAAATGGGATTCTGAGTGAAAGTTGAAACAGGCTGAGCTAGAATTTCAAACAGAGAAAAATGAGAAGGATTGACAGCAACCACAACTGGAAATGTAGAGGGAATGACTGGCAACAGAAAAAAAGGATAAGTGGTCAATAGCTGTGGCGTGCATTAGTAGCAGTAGAACAGTAGATGAATTTAAGCAGATTACTCAAATGATGGGCTTGTAAATATATTTGCTCTTATTGCAAACTTAAAAAACAAAAAAAAGAAAATTATTTTTGATTAAAATGATTTTTACAACGCTTAATACTATTTTAAACCCCACCAATGAACAGATACTTTTTGTTTTTATTTATATTTGTTACCCTAGAGTATATTTTCCCACTTGCTAAGTCCCTGCAAATGTTTTGAGTTGTTTTGTTCATTTGCATGGACATGGCCATTCTTGCATGGGTGGCGGTATCCACAGCAGGAAATGTACAGTGATTGTACCAATTTGCTTCCCAAACCATTTTCACTATAACTTTTGGCTTGAAATTTATTCCAAACCCCAGGTCTGGAAATACAAATTGGCCATCTTACCCTTGAAATTCATCTGTGGTTTCAATAAGTTGTTCATTTGGTTTCTTTCTTGGAACTGCAATTAAAAAGGAATACCCCAAGATGTCACCTTTTTCAATGTGAGGGGATTTTTAAAAAGATTTGGATGTGAAGGCAACATGCAGAGAGCAGTCAAAGGGTGTAGGCTGGGAAACAAATTCCAGAGATGAGAAGGAGGGGATGTGGGTCTCCTTCATTATTTCACAGTTTGATGCAAAGGGAAGTCTGGCCCAATTGAAAAAAAATTGTCCCAAAATTTGAGAGACTTTGTTGGCCTTAAGGTTTAGACAAGTGTACCCTTGAGAGGAAGATTGAATGGATGAGTTCTTCACATAGCGTCCAAATAACTCAAAGGGGTGCATTGATTTTTGCCATTCAATTGCCCACATTTTTCCACCCCAAGATCTTGAGGGACCAAAATTGTTGAGAAACTGTTTTTACTGGTGAAGGAAAGTTGTCATAAAGTTGATGTCCTTCTTGTCTTGATTGGAAAGTTTATCCAATGGGAAAAATTCAATTATTGAAACAAGAACCTTGTGATCTGAATTATTGAGCAAAATTGCTTTGCCATGGGTGAAGAAATGTGATTTCTTTATTGCTGGCTTGGAATTTTCAAACTCATTGGGAAAGGGTTTTTTATTTTTCTTTTTCTTTTTGGAAGTGATGGTAGGATACAGATCCAAAGGTAGTAGTTTCTGTCCAGAACATTCAAAATTTTCATAGATTCCCCCCTCTTCAAGTTCTAAAGAGATTTCTGATGCCCTCATTTGATCCCTCTTTTGCTTCAAAGCTGTCTGCTTGCCATCTCTCTTTATTTTTTTCACCTCATCTCCTTCCGTCTTGTTCCCTCCCAGGCAAATGATCCACTTGGGCTGAGGATCAAGAAGAGATTAAATTATGACTATAAAATTGTGAGTGCAGTGGGAGAAGCAAGAGAATGGAGGCAAAAGGGGTCAAAGAAGGGTTCCAAAAAAAAAAAAAAAAAACCAGGTCAGTCACCTGATGAAAAAAATCATTTAAAAAAACAAAAAAAATACCAGGGTGTAAAAAAAAGGGCTGGAGTCAGTGGGCCAGGGAGGATGGGGCAGGCTGGGCTTGATAGGCTGGGTAGGAGGTGGGGCTCCATTGGCTGGGCAGGAGGAGGGGGGGTGGCCCAGTCAGCTGGGCAGCAGGGGGTTGGGCAGGGGCCAGCGGCAAGCAAGGCAGGGGGTGGGTGGAGCGCAGGCGGGGAGGCCAAGTCAAGGGGAGGGGGCAAAAGGTGGGGGCAGCAAGAGGGGGCCGGTCAGCATTGGCCAGCCAGGGCAGAGAGAGGGGGCCCATTGGCGTTGGCAAGCCAGGGCAGAAGGAGGGGGCTGGTCAGGGTTGGGGGCTGCCATTGGTATTGGCAAGCCAAGGGGGGGGGGGAAGAGGGGGGGGGAAGCAAGAGAGAGCCGGTTGGTGTTGGCAAGCCAGGGCAGCAAGAGGGAGAAGGTTGGTTTCATCAAGCCAGGGCAGCAAGAGGGGGCTGGTTGGCATTGGCGGACCAAGGGGGGGTGAGAGGGGGCTGGTTTGTTTTGGAGAGCCAGGACAGAAAGAGGGGGCCAGTTGGCATTGGGGGTTGCGGTTAATGTTGGTGAGCCAAGGGGGGGGGGGCAAGAGGGGGCCAGTTGGCGTTGGGGGTTGCCCTTGGCATCAGGAAGCCAAGGGGGGGGGGGGAGGGGGGAAGCAAGAGGGGGACAGTTGGCATTGGCAAGCCAAGGGGGGGGGAAAGAGGGGGCTGGCCACCGTTGGCATTGGCAAGAGTGATGAGGAGAAGGGGGGGGAGCTTACCTGGGGAATCAACCAAGGAGGTCAGGTGGGGGGGCTGAAGGGGGGTGGAGGGGGATGGATGTCAGTATTGGATGATGGGGAGGATGAGGAGGAGGGGGGGAAGCTTAGCAGGTGTACTGGTTAGGTGGAGGTGGTGGTTGAGGAGGAGAGTAGACCTGTGGTTTGGTGGGGTGAGGTGTGGGTCTGTTTTTTCTAAGTCCACCAAAAGAGAAAAAAAAACCAAGTGAGTCAGCCTAGGATTCTTGGTTCAACAACCAAAACCAAAAAAATACAGTGAAGGGATTTTTTACCTATTTCAAAATCAAAAATTAGTCATAAAAGCAAGCAAGCGAGGGTGACAGTTAGAATCCATTCTCTCATATAAGATGATGATGGACAAGATGAGACAGGGAGAACTTGAGGGGGATCCGGAATATCATCTTAAAATATGTTGTCCCATGCATCTTTGATTTTTGTTGAGCAAAGTTTCAAATTGAACACTATACACTTCTAATTTTAAAATTCTTCCATTATAATTGTCGATCTTTTCAAATAACTTGTACAGCCTATTCCACACAACGGAAAAATGATGATAATCACAAAAACACCCACCCTAACCTATTTGTGTAGTCTTTATAACCTTGGTTAGCGATCTTGTAGATTGAGCCTTATTCTCAATCAACTTGTTTTTTGTTCAAGTTTCTCATTTATCCTACGCTTGGGGTTCTTACTTAAAAACCACTTGTTGTAGGTTTGTGTGTTATCTTGAGTTCATCATCCTATTAGACTCAGTTCTAAAAGTTTCTGAATGTGATTCAAATAGGTTTGTGTGTTATCTGGAGTTCATCATCCTATTAGACTCAGTTCTAAAAGGTTCTGAACGTGATTTAAATAGGTCTTTTAACTGGTTATGAGCCCAGAGCTGCCACTCTGAAATCAAAATTGAAAGTGCCATGTAATTTGATAATGCTTCTTGTGGTCTTCCTGAATTCTCAGATGTCAACTAGGCATAATGGAGGATTCAAGTAGGTGCCCACATCATGGAAAGAGGACTATCCAAATTCATTGGAAATGTCATTCCCGGTCTCTCCGATCATCCCATAAAAGACCCCTCTGAACTTTGCCAGCATTTTTCCAGAAAACTCCAAGACACTGGAATCATCCTGTGTTATATGGGACAACCCAATATTGACTGATTAGTCAACAACAATAACCATAAGGATCCTCTCAAGCTGTGGCTGGATATTGAAAATTACTTCCAATCAAATTAGATTGAAAATCAAGCAAAATAATTCCAAAAATTCTTGAACATATCATTCAAAAATAATGTCAACAACTTCCTCAAAGAACCAGCACACCATAGAAGGGCAATGCGCTCATTAGGAATCAAGATAGGAATACCGCAAGACTTTCACCTCCATGAAAACTTATTAGAAGAAGTAATCATTAATAGAATCCCAAAGCACCTAGAGAATGTTAAAGACCTACTCACAAGCCATCAACCATTGAAACTAGACACCATACAAGGATATCTTGAAAACAAATCAAGAGAAACAACTGTGACAACAAAAAATCACATGGTTAAATAAGAATCTGCCTTATTGGCAAAGAACAACATCAAATGCAAGAACGGGTAGCACAATGCAAATGCCTGGCATCCAATACACAAATGCTGGGAACTTCATCCTGAGCTCAAGAAAGCTACAAAAGAACAAGCTGATAAGCAAAAGTCAAAGAAAAACAAAAAGAAGAATCCTGCCGCAAGATTTTCTCAACACAAAACATCAAATGAAGAGACTGATGACGTTGTGCAACTGTCTATAGGCTCAAGATTTCACTGCGTAGCCCTAGCACTGGCTGCCCAAGGGCAAAAAAATTTTGCCTATCTGGACAGCGGTGCCTTGCATCATATGATTTCAAACAGAAACGCTTTCACCACTTATGTCGCCAACAAGTCCAAAATCAAACTTGCCAAAGGTAAAACTATGACCTGCAAAGGCCATGGAAAAGTCATGGTGAAGTCATCCTCAGTAAAATCCGCCAAATTTGACTTCCTTCACGTCCCTGGCCTTGTTGGAACCCTCATCAGTAATGGTAGATCTTATCAAAGAGGATACTTTGTTACCCCACCTAACGGGCAAAGCAATAAAGTCAAAGTGACCAACAATAAATCTCCCCTGTTCAATGGCTTTCTGCAGGGCAACGTATTTGTTGTGAAATTTGAATTGGCTCAAAGTGAGTTGGCGCAACCCTCATCTCTCTGGTCAATGCAAGTTCAAACAGCTGACGTGGATCTCCTTCATCAGAAGGCCAGTGTGGTGAACCATTTGGGACACCTTGGGAAAAGAATTCAAAAATTGTGAAAAAAAAAAACTGTCCTAGTCGCGTTGCTCCTCCTCATCCTCATCCTCATCCTCATCCTCGTGTGTTGCTCATCCTCATCCCTGCGCTTCGCTCATCCTCATCCCTGCGCGTCGCTCATCCTCATCCCCGCGCGTCGCTCATCCTCATCCTCGCGCCTCGCTCATCCTCATCCTCGCGCCTCGCTCATCCTCATCCTCATTGTTGCGCATCGCTCATCCTAATCCTTGCGCGTTGCTCATCCTAATCCTCGCGCATTGCTCATCCTCATCCTCATCGTTGCACGTTTCTCATCCTCATCCTTGCATGTTGCTCATCACTCATCATCATCATCATCCTCTGCTTCCTTCTTCCCATCCACCCCAAACCAACCATGGAAATCAATTGGGGCATCCAAAAAGTTTAGAAGGCTCAGATTGAAACTCAAAACTCATCAGGGTACCAAGAAACAATTCTTGGTCACCGGTAGTGGTCAATTCAAACAATCTTAGCCTCTCCACATCCGCCCAAGAACCTCGCTCTGAGGCTTGGCAAGATGAAGTTGATCAACCCAATTTGTTCATCATTGATCATCAAACTACTACCCACTCACTCAATCAAACGGATCAGGATCAGAAAGACCATTGGATTGATATCAACTAACCAACAAGCAATTGAAAGACAATTGATCTTCAGTCTATCACTCCTATCTTCCCACCATCATCAATCCGTCAATTGTCATTGATTGGTTGAGTGTCATCAAATCATCCAACTCAAGGCCAAACTTGATTCCCCATCTGATCCCCCAGCCGCTCCCCAACCAATCCATCACCCTTCCTGGGACTCTCCCACCTCCTTCCATCTCCGGGTGGGGGTGGAGAGTGTTGTCTACCGCCCGTGGACACCCGCGGGCGATCTGATCTGTTTTCCTTTCCCACCCCTTCCGCCTTTGGGCGAGGGGTGGGTGATTCCGGTATTGTCGCGTGCGCCCCTCCACGGACGGACGCAAAAGATGGTGAAGGGATGAGAAGGATCCCACCCCAGTCAGGCAGGCTGGATTTCCACCCGCCTGTGTGATCAAATTTTTCTGATCACCTAAAAATCTGAAAAATCAAAAAAAAAATTCTTTCTTTCTTTTTCCACTCCATTTGTAGTATCCCTTGTACATAGTCTAACAGGGCCTCCTGCCCATATAAGGAGGGGCTCTCCCCTGCCTTTTGGGGGAGAATCAGCACATCGGACATCACATCAGATCAGCACATGGTATCCTAACACACACCACATCCTAAGATCATCAGTACCCTCTTGAAATACATCATCCGTGGGGTCTTCATTCCCCTTTATCTGAGACAAACAATTTGGGTATGTCTATGATTTCCCCTTGATCCTTGAGCCTCCATACTCAAACCCCTTGATCCTTGAGCCTCCATACTCAAACCCCTTGATCCTTCATTTTTATCACCAACCAATAGCTTTGCTGGTTGAAGAAGAATTTGAATAATTAACTTCTTGAGTGTGTTGCACCACTCCTGATCCTTTTATCCAACAATACTGGTCCTGATCATCCTTTTATTATCTTTCTGGACCCAGTCACGTTTGACTGAAGAGTTTTTATCAAGCTTAAAAAACCTGGAGTGTTAAAACTCCCTTCATCTCTTTTGAAGTTGAATTCCGCCACACTACTCTTGAGTCCCTTGAGAAGTGTTGGGTTATTCTTGTTTGAATCAGTTATTGTTTTGCTTCTAGAGCTTCTTCAAAAAATTGGCTTTGTCTTGTGCAGCCACCCACAGTTATCTGGTACCCTTCAAGCGCTTGATTGCGGAGAGTTGGGCAGGTTCATTGAGAACCTGGAGGTTGTTTGGGATTGATTTGATCTTTCCTAAGCTCCTGCTGACGACCAGAGCTATTAGCTTGTGGGCGTTGTCACTCACAATTGCCTTGTCTTTTTGAACTCTGAAAAATTCTTGACTCTTTCAATTCAAGTTTTCCCCAACATCATCTTGCCTCAGATAGTGTTGTCCCCCAGCTACCAACTACTATAATCTTTGTCCTCTTACATTTGGTCCCCCGTTTACCAGGTTCTGGACTTTGATGTTGGTTACATTTAAATATTTTTGTAACACTCAGGAGGGCAGCCTAAACAGCACCTTTCCCCTCCACAGAACTGCCACGGACTAGCACCGTCTGGAGTCTTACACCAGTCACCCCAGTAACAAATCCCTTGGAAAGATGTTGGGCATCTCCAACGTCATGGTCTTGTGTGAACCCTGTTGGCTTTCTAAGTCAACTCGCCTTCCATTTCCATCAAGCTTGCCCAGTCCAACCAAGCCATTGGAATACGTCCATATGGACCTCAGTGGAGGAATTAAACTGGCCACAGCAAACAGGGAGGAGTAATACTTCAAGTTAACCAACTCCTTTACCTTCTACAAAGTTGTATATATTTTACAAAGAAAGTCAGATGCCTTTAACTGCTTCAAACTCTATCATGAAATGTTAACTACCCTACATTCAAAAAAGATTAAGAACATCATTACCAATGGAGGAGGAGAGTTCAATTCCCGCAAGTTCAAAACATTCTTTGCAGGGAATGTAACAAGCGTGCACATCTCAGCTCCCTATACGCCCCAGCAGAATCCAGTTGCAGAAATAGGTAATAGAACCACCACTGAAAAAGCCCAAGCTCTTTTAAAAACAGCCAACTTACCCCACCTCTTGTGGAACAAGGCGGTTATGACCACTGTCTTCTATGAGAACATAACCCCCACCAGAAAAACTAACTGGAGATCTGCTCATGAGCTGTGGTTTGGGAAACCATATCCGCTCTCTCTCTTAAATCCCTTTTGATGTTGTGCATACATTCACACCCTCAAGATTCATTGCAACTCCAAATTTGACAACACCGCAAAGAAAGAAATCCTGCTAGGATACCAAGTGGGTATGCACAACTGGAGATTACTCACCAACAACAGTTCCATCACCATAAGCCATGATGTAGCTTTTGACAACTCCACATTTCCCAGTATTTCTGATTGTCATGTTGTCAACGCTATCCAGCTCTCGAAAGATGAAGCGTAATTTGTGTTACCTTGCGACTACCCCTCAACCCCTGATCCACCACCCATTCAATCCAACATTGCAGAAGAAGGAACTCCCTCCAATCCATCTGCAAATGACGGCCCTCCCAATCCCCCTGCCCCTGTGGAAGGAGATCATTCCTCACTCGTTCAACCATCCCGTCCCAATAAGCCAGGGTGGGACCTCGTCCTGGAACCAGCAGATCACCCTGCACCAAAGAACATTGACTCGAGAATCGGAGAGCACAACATCATCAGCCATCCACGCCGCCATGCGCATGTATCTCTTTCTGCTTCTCACAACCTTTCCTCTCCTGCCATGTCCTTCTTAGCGGGCGCGCAATACCTTGAGGAATCCATGGACGTGCCCCAAACATATGCTCAAGCTAGGCAATCCAGAGACTGGGAAAGCTGGCTCAGAGAAATTGAGCTGGAGCTGGAGGCTATGAAGAAGCTTCATGTGTGGGAAATTGTCAAGATTCCCCACGGAGCTCATCTTCGTGCGATGATCTGGGTGTTTTGAAAGAAATTTGACCAGAACGGAATCCTTTCAAAATACAAAGCACACTTGTGTGCCGCGGGCAACCATCAGGAAGAAGGAATTTACTAAAATAAAATGTATGCACCGACAGGTTGTCTGGCAGCTCTCAAAACAGTCCTTGCTCTGGCAGTAAATGAGGGTTTTGATATCCACCAAATGGATGTTAAGAACGCCTTCTTGAATGGCAACCTTGACAAGGAGATCTATCTGTGAGCCCCTTCCGGCATGCCTCTGCCTCCTGGGTATTGTCTGCGCCTGAAGAAATCCATTTACGGGCTCAAGCAGGCGCCGCGTGTTTGGTATGGATCCCTGAAGCAATTCTTTTCCTCTATCACGTTTGCTCCCTTGCCGGTGGATCCCTGCTTGTTTTTCTCGCAAGTCCCTGGCTGGGAGTGTTGGGTGCGTGTGTACGTTGATGACATGGTTATAGCCAGCAAGGACGTTGACCGATTCAAGCGTCTCATCCGGAAGAACTTCCTTATGGAGGACCTTGGACCGGTGAGCCACCTACTTGGTATGCGGATTGCTTGTACTGCTGACAGAATTTTAATCACTCAGGACACGTACGCTTCAAAAATCTTGCAAAACTATGGTATGGCCAAGGCGAATGCCCTGGCCACGCCTATGGTTCTGCACACCTGCCTTGTGAAGGCTACTGAGGAGGAGCAAACTCAATTCTTGGCGCTGGGTGTTAATTACAGGAAGGCTGTTGGTTTGCTGAATTACCTGTCAGTCACAACTCATCCCGACATCTCTTTTGCCGTCTCGCAGCTCTTGAAACACCTGGAACTGCCGGAATAACTCACTGGAAGGCCTTTCTTCACCTCCTGCGCTACATCCGGGGTACCATTAATCATGGCGTCAGCATGCAAAAGGGCTCTGGCAACTGCGCCATCTTCACCAATCCTGACTTTGCTAACTGTCCTGACACCAGGTGTTCCTACACTGGGTTTTTCCTCCGGATAAAGACTGCCATCATCTCATGGCAATCTGCGAAGCAGTCTACCGTCTCCTCCTCGACCACCAAAGCTGAGTACAAGGCTCTCTACAAGGGCATTCAAGAGGCAAGGTGGTTCTCAATCCTACGTTCATTGTTGCGGTGGCCCCTTCTGGAGCGGCATGCAGTTTTCTGTGACAACCAGGCAACTATTGGTCTCGCCAAAAATCCCATGTACCAGAGGCGGAGTAAGCACTTTGATACCATGTACCACTGGCTTTGCAAAAAGATCACGGATGGTACTGTTGCTGTCTCCTACACGCCCACTTCAGCTATGCAGGCAGATGTGCTGACAAAATACTTGGCGCAGGTTAAACATGAGTCTTGTGTGGGGGATTTGAACATGCAAATGATAAAAGAAAGGGGGGGTTGAGCAAAGTTTCAAATTGAACACTATACACTTCTAATTTTCAAATTCTGCCATTATAATTTTCAATCTTTTCAAATAACTTGTACAGCCTATTCCACACAACAGAAAAATGATGATAATCACAAAAACACCTACCCTAACCTATTTTTGAAGTCTTTATAACCTTGGTTAGAGATCTTTTAGATTGAGCCTTCTTCTCAATCAACTTGTTTTTTGTTTTAGTTTCTCATTTATCCTACGCTTGGGGTTCTTACTTAAAAACCACTTGTTGTAGGTTTGTGTGTTATCTTGAGTTCATCATCCTATTAGACTCAGTTCTAAAAGGATCTGAACATGATTCAAATAGGTCTGTCCTACACATTCATATTTTCTCATTTTCTTCATAAGAAATGCAATCAACTTGTTTTTTGTTTGAGTTTCTCATTTATCCTACGCTTGGGGTTCTTACTTAAAAACCACTTGTCGTAGGTTTGTGTGTTATCTTGAGTTCATCATCCCATTAGACTCAGTTCTAAAAGGTTCTGAATGTGATTCAAATAGGTTTGTGTGTTATCTCAAGTTCATAATCCTATTAGACTCAGTTCTAAAAGGTTCTGAATGTGATTCAAATAGGTCTTTCAACTATTTTGGCCAAAAGGTTGTGAAGGATTACACAAGTGATAATCCAGTTGATGAGGAACTTCATGCCTTTGGGTTTTTTAAGCTGTTTTTGCATTTACCTTAAGCTGGACCATCTTCCTTTCAGTACTCTCATTGCATGCTCAATCCAAACTCATGATTGGGCAAGATGATAGTCAAAATTGGTTTTTCCTTGATCATTAGAAAAACATTCCAGTATTCTGGAACCACAAATTTCCCACTAGCATAAGCCAAATTGGCCAGAAGTTATTGATCTTTTTAAAAGTAGTTCTCTGATGTTTGGGTAGTTTGCATCCAATTGAAGACATATGAATCATGACAAGAACCCGGAAGGCAAGCATGGAGGGATATGAAGTTCTTGTTGTTATCACAAACAAGTTTTAGGGCCACAGAGTATCCAAAAAAATAGATGCAACGTATTTGGTCAGTTTGTGATCCAAAGTTTTATCAAAGTCATTGGAAAATAATGAATCAATTGCCTCTTTTTCCAATTAAAATAGCGGTTGCCATCTATCTTAGGTTTTTGACTGAAGGGAATAGTGGTTCCATCAACAAAACCAATGCAACCAGGGAAGCCTTCTGTATCGATTACTTGAGATATCTCCTTGCATTCTTCTTTGGTAGGCCAAGAAAGGACTGAGAAACAGAAAATAGGATAGAAATCATGACTCTTTTGGTGATACATAAGTCAATGGTTACATAACCAACTGAGAATAGATTTTGTAATTTATTAATTTCTGCTCCATTTCCATTGGATCCCAATCTAAAAAGAGAAATGGCCAATTTTATAGCTGGATTGCATTGTGGATTCCAAGAGTTGTTGTGGAAGATGTGCTGATCTTCAATCATCTCCAAAAATTTTACGAATGAAGGCAATAGATTTTGGATCAGTTGCTGGAAGCTTAAGTCAGGGAGGAGATGAAACTTTTTCCTTTCATACATAGGATTGTGGAGAGTTTTTCTTCTTGGAACAATGTATCAATTTTCTAGTAGAGCATTCAAAGCCAACCAAGTTGTTTCCAAATCAGAGTCTCAATCAGAGTCTGAATGGGATTCAAAATATTAACAAAAGTTCAGCCAGCTTATTGGCGTTTTCAACTTGCTGCTGGGAAGTTTGATTTGACATGTTGAGATGAAAAATATAGTGATGAGATGATGAAGGGATTTTTGTGAAGTGATAAAGATGCAAAGTGATGGAGATGTGAAGCAATGGAGATCAGATGTGTTTGATGTGATGGAGATGGGATTGGTATGGATTTGCTGAGGCAGAGGGGCCAACAGGTGTTTTGGATGTGATGGATGGTGGATGGTTCACAATGCATAAATGGTGGTTTGAACGGCGGTTTTGATGTTTGAAATCCACCATTTTGAAATACACCAGTTAGGGGGTATGTTTATTTCAGAAACCCGCCATTAAAAATGGCATGTTTTGTCAAAAAAAATGGCTGGTTTCTAATGGTGGGTTGGCTAACTCTGATACGCCCTAATGGGGGAGGAACCCAGTTCTTAGCCACTATAACAACAAAAATTATCAGTTTTGAAGACATTTGGACAACTTTATTTCTCTTGTGGCTGACATTGCAGGTTCTGAAAGAGGGGAAGGGGGAGAAGGGGTTGGCGCTTGGACTGGTTTGGGGACAGAAGAATGGGGATGTCCAGGAGAAGGTGCAGGAAGTGGAGCTGGGAATATTGTGGAAGGAGGATTTAAAGAAGGTTTTTTAGGGGGGCCCAAGGGTCCCCAGAGTGGTTGCCAACCCATCAACAACAAGCTATATCCCAGTAAATCTAGTTTTGACAATCTTTGCAAAGCAGTGGGGGGAAATTTGATCTTAACCCAATGTTTCAGGGGAATTGACTGCATGGAAATCTGGGGGAGGATTCAAAAACTTGGAAAATATTTCTTAATTTTCCCAAAACAGGAAGTCATCCATTGGTTTAAAACACAGTCTCTTGCAACAAACCTGGCTAGAGGATGAATGATGTGGATGGCTAGGGAAGTACCCACAAACCAGCAGCAGCGGTGATCCTTTCTGTGTGTCCCCATGCAGGGAATACAGCAGACCAGAAGCAATGGTGATTTGCGCAAGCACATTTGTCGCAGGTAAAAGAGGTAATTTATGTACTAGAAAAATTATGAGGGGTATATTTGGGTGTAATGCTAAGTTTATGTGGTATATTGTAGCAGAGGATATTAGTTGGAGGTGGGTAGTGAGTATCCTGGATACCAAATCCCAGTTGGGGGAGATGTTGTGGTCTTTTATAGACACAAGCTATGAATTTTACTTCCACTGTCAACGGCAGAGGATTAGAGCTTCTGCAAACAATAAAAAAGTATGGAATGAAAAAATAGAAAAGTGTGTTGTGCGGGTTGCCAAATGCAGACAGCTGATAGGTTAGGAAACAAAAGAACATGCAGAATACCCAATGCAGAGGCTGAAGTATTTGGAAGGGTGTTAGGGTGCAGTTATCAAAATACAGACAAAAATAAAACAGACCTAGTGAAGATGGGCAAGTAAGAAACTATTGCAGAACTGGATTGGACAGGAAATTTCTGGGAAAGAATTTGTGATGAATTCAAGAGGCTGGGGAAATTTCATGCAATAGTAGAAGATTGTATGAGATTTTTCCACAGAACAATCTTCAAGGACACTGTGGAAACAAGAGTTGAATACCCCAGAGCTTGTCCCCAAGATTTGGAAGGAATTGGTCCCTTGCATCTGTAAGTAGCTGAGTGTCCTGTTCACCCAAAAACCTGAGAGAGAGGTAGTGAAAAGAATAGGAAAAAAAGAGATAGAGAGATTTCCTTCCTTCCTTCCAATCATTGTGAAGCGGGTCTCCAATGTTCAATAATAATATATCTATAACTTAGAGTTAAGAGCAAGGTATTAGGATCTTACCCTCAACCCTAACCTTGGTACACAAACAACTGAGAAAAAGCAACCCTAAGCTCCCACCCCCTTCAGCCCTTGCTGACCACCTGCCATTACATCAATCCGGTTTTTCCCTTCTCATGGTGGTGCCTTGCCTGCGCCCTACTTGGAGCCCCCCACACCTTTCTGCATCTACCCAACATGCCAATATTTTGGTTTCCTTCCTGGATAGACCCTCATGGGTGTCCTGCTCCTGCTTCCCCAAACCTGAATGGATATGCTTTTTTTCTTGATCAGCTTCCTTAGTGCGGATTGAAGATCTGCAGCATGCTCTGGATTCTTAGCCTGCCTGCATACAGGTGCTGAGCCTGCAGCAGCCAATTCTGAGTGTGCAACCCACAAAAAAGTTCCCAATCCACAGCTATAGAATGCTACCACATCCCCCCAGCTTGAGTTCTGTCCCCAGAGTCTTCCCACAACATTATCCAACCCATCCTTCCCAGGCTCACACCCACTGCCCACCCATCCATTTTTTGGCCATGTAACTACTGCATCTATTGCAGCCTTTTCTGCTCCTTACTCCCCAGACAATTTTCTGGAAACCAACACTTCTTGCTTGGGGAGGGCATGCCTTTTCACCGCTGTTGTCTGCGCACAAGGGCCTGCCTTAACTTTTTTTAATCTCCAGCAATCAGTCAATTTTTGATCAACTGTGGACTCCCCCTCCTTTTTCCTATACCTCCCTACAACCTCAAGCTCTGCCCCTGCCTCCATCCTGCAATAGCTGCAAATTGTCCTCTCCCCTCCACCAAGCAGGGCCACAGCAAAGTGAGGAATTTGAAGCCTCCAAGCAATGGCAGGCGGAACGCATCCGGGCTAATCAAGCAACATTGGATCTGCACATTGAGGAACTCTTTGGAAGGCGCGCTCCTCCCCCTCCACCTTGACCAACACTTGCTCCAGCTCCTCTGTCCCCATTGCCTGCCCCAGTTTCTTCCCCAGAACCAGAGGGCTGCTCTTGAAACAAGAGGTGAATACCACTGAAGGTTTTTCCAAAATTTGGAATTTATTGGTCCCTTGCATCTATAAGGAGCTGAGAGCGCCATTTAACCAGCAACCTGAGAGAGGGAGATTGATAATAATCCAAAAAGATTTAAAGAGAGTTCCTTCCTTTCTTGCAAGGGTTGTGGAGCTTTTCTCCAATTTGCTATGATGATCTATCTACAATATACAGTTGAGAGAAAGGTATTAGGGCCTCCCTCTCAA
Organism: Puccinia polysora; assembly: GCA_025617555.3. Lineage (NCBI taxonomy): Eukaryota > Fungi > Basidiomycota > Pucciniomycetes > Pucciniales > Pucciniaceae > Puccinia > Puccinia polysora. The sequence continues at coordinate 724,940 of CM062615.1, read as the reverse complement.
CCCAAACCTGGATACAAAAACAATTCAGAACAAGCAACCCTAAGCTCCCACCCTATTCATCCCTCAAATTCTGTCTTCCATTAAATCCATCCAGTTTTGTCCTTCTCATGGCACATTTATTCCCTTGTCCTACTCAGAGCCCCCACACACATGTCTGAATCCGCCCAACACGCCTATCTTTTGGTTTTCTCCCTGGGTATCCCTGCATGACTTTGCCGCTCCTGCTTTCCCCAAACTAGAAAAACCTGTTAACTCAACTGGATACACTTTGTTTCTTGGTCCTTTCCATGGAGCAGATTTCAGATCTGCTGCAGCCAATTCTGAGCCAACTTTGCATCCAATTCTCAGCCTGCCAAAGCTTTTTCTGAGCCAGCTGTGCACCCAATGCTGAGCCCGCTTTGCTTCTGAAGCTGAGAGCGCATCCTGCAACACATTTCCCAATCCCAAGGCTATATAATGCCACCACACCCCCCACACACTCCACCAGCAAAAAATACAGGCCAACCATCTCCCTTGATTCTCTTGTTTTTGCCTCTGGCCAAACCTGCTGCACAAGAGGCTTTGCCAGAAATTCCAGAGACCCCATCCCGACTGGCTCCTCCAGCAGGGAGATTCAAAAACTTCATCAATTGGTTGACCACCCTTCTTCAGGACTTCCTTTTGGTCCCATTTGTGCATGGAAACTCATCTGGGGGACAACTAATGGCAGCATTCTGGGACTTGGCCAAAGTGGCACAGGAAGAATTGGTGGAAGTGATGGAGACTAATTATGTGCCTTTCCCCCTCTCCCCTTTCCTTTTCTTCCATTCTATCTTGAGTTGTTCTGTGCCTCCTATCATGCATGAAATGGGATTTGCATTTTGGAACCCCCTTTAAGTGAGATGAGTGTTCATTTTTAGAACAGCCTCCATCCTGACTGAGAGATAGAAAGAGGGATATTTGGGCCTTCAGTCTGCATGTTTGTGAGTAGTCTGTAAGCTTCCTGGGGTTTTTTTCCTGTGCCACTGCTAGATTCCCCATGTTTGAGTTTCTTGTGCATCCATCTGCCTTCTTGTCCTGAGTTCCCAGAGAGATAACTGGACTGCCCCAGCAGAACTTCCACACAGTTCCCCATAGCCCTTTACACAAAAAATCACAAACCGGATTGCCAGCAGGCATTCAGACACAAGAGACAGAGAAAGAAAATAAGTAAATGAAAATTCTGGGGTTTCTAGTTGTCCCAGCTGTAGACCGGCTATAGCACCCCCTTACCAATTTTAGCTTGGCCCAGTACGGAACTACACCACCATCCCATGCCTACCTTTTCTATACTTCTAAATATATACAAACCCCTTCTGTTTTGTTTTTTTGTTTTTTTGATAAACTGCATTTCAATCCATTTCATTGCTCTTTGTCCTGCCTTCTGCTCACAGTAATTGTCCTTGCATGTACAGGCCTTTCCTTGAGGCCACACCTGAAATTTATAAAACAATCTGCAACCCAAAGACAGCCAAAAGAACCAAAAAAACAGAAAGGAAGTAAGCAAACAAAAATTCAAGGGTGTCCAGTTGTTTCAGCTGTTTATACCAACTAGAGAACCCCCTCATCAGAAAATCTGAGCCCTTCATCCCCCCCATCTTGGAAGATGTCCCCAGCAGTTTGTAACCTCTGGCACCCCATGCATGGGCTTTTTGAAATATTAAGAACCCGGATAGGCCTCTTTGGGATGTCCTGAACCCGCACTTCTTTTGTCAGAATCACCATTCACTCTTTGTTCCTTTTTAAACAAAGTGGACCCCTTTTGAAAAGATATGCTAAATGTGCAAAGCCACTGCCCTTCACTTGAGAAGAGACCTGTCCAATTCCTTGAGCTGATAACTCCCACCTTTGAATTTTGATGCCACATGAAACGGCCCATTCCATTGGTTGGAAAAAATCTTACCAAACTGAGACTCCAGGCTCTGTTTTTACAGCAAGACCAGTTCACCCTTTCAAAATTGCTCCCAGAGCCAATGGGAGAAGCACTTGTCCCAGTAGCAGACCAACCTTTTGCTGATTTTCTTCAACCTTTCTGAGACTTTGAGCAGCATTTTGTCATTCCTCAGGAGTATTTTGGCCCATGCTTCCACAGGTTCTGCGGAATGCTTGCCCTCCCACCAATAAACACTCAAGAATGCCCACCAAAAGAACAGGTTGCTTTCCAAAAAGCAGTTGTAGGTCAAGTAGCCCATTGACTTCTTCACCAAGATCCAATCATCAAAGAGGACCACCAGAAGGATTTCTTGCCACCACTTTCCATCTTTACCATGGTATCCTTGATTGGTTTATGAAAATGCTTGATCATCCCAGAACCTTCTGGATAGTACTCTGTAACTTTCACAAAATTCACCCCACAAATCTGAGCCAAAGCCATCAGAAAAATCCACAACTCCATGCTTCTGTCAACCATGACCAAGCACAGGGACCCATAATTCCCAAACCAATCTTATTCCAGGAACTGCTCCACCTTCTAGGCCAAAAGCTTCACCAGTGGTCACGCCTCAACCCATCCAGACAGATTTTCCCATGTAACAAGAAGATATGCAAATTTCCTTTCCTTGATAAGGACTACATTGAAAGAGACCCATCAAAACAGTGTGCCTTTTCCAGTAGGATTACCATCCTCCCAGGGCAGCCTCAAGCTTTGTTTCTGACATTCCTTTCACAATTGCACCCAATGCCTCACCACATGTACTACCCCCAGCCATCAGAACATTGCTTTTACCCTCCTTCATGTTTCAATCTCACCCAATTTCCAATATTTTCATGGAGACATCTCAGGATCACTTCAGGATACATCTTTGATTTTTCAACTACAAGGTGCACCAAAGTTCTCTGTCAACACATCTGGCCTTCTTGTAGGTAAAATTTTCCCACCCAACACTTTTCCCATTGTACAACCAAGCTTGCAGTGCCATCTGGAAACTGTAGATTCCACAGGTAGGTGCAAAAAACTGCGTAATTCCTGGACTGCCAGAGCGGGAGCTGGATTTCCACCTCTACAAACCCTAACCAAATGACTGGGGATTCCACATTGAGAGGCTTGGCGCCCTCAAACATATCCTCCCAAGGAGACCAAAACAGAGTTTTTGGCATGATGAACACTTTACCCAGAACATGCAAAACAAAAAATGAGAAAGGCTGAAGGAATGCTACCCACCTGGTTATGGGAGTGTTTGGCAGCGCCAGAAATTTAATCATCTGCATCAAGTCCTCCATTTCCACCAGCAGTTAAAGTGAACCCCCCATAGAATATGTTGAAGCCTCTGTACAATCTTGGTGAACCCGCATAATTCCAACTTTGGCTGCAATTAGCGGCTCTCCAATGCAGTGAAAGTAATGTACTTGCAGAGAACAGGCCAATACTTCCCCTCCTAACATGTCAAGAAATACCATGCACCAAGCTTGCTTGAGTCAACCACCAACCATGTTTCCCTGGATTTGTAGTCCAGTTCCTGGAGCACACAATATCCTTGAATTTCTGGAAAATTTCTTCACAACTGGTATTCCAGTCCCATTGTGCCTTCTTCCATGTCAGCGTCTGGAGCAGACTTTCCACCTCTGCAAACCTTTCAATAAAGATGTGGACATAGCTACAGAACCCCAAATACTGGAGGATGTGATACACCATTTTCAGGTTTTGCCATTTTAGAATGTTGTTATACTTTTCTTGGCAATCTTTCTGCTGTGAAAATCCACCACCTGCCCCAGAACCTCCAGTGCATGGATGAAAACTGTTAAATTTTTCCCCAAATCTTAAAGACCTGCTTCTTCAATCCAGAACAAGATCTGCTCCAGTTTTGTTTTTTACTCCCAGACAAACTTGCAAATGATGGGTGCCTTAGCCAAGGCCTCCCCTTTGTAATCTGCCTTTGGACCTTTAATGTGCGCTCTTTTGATGAAAATCTGGACTCCATCCAGAAGATTTTCCCTCAAGATCCAATTCATCTGTGCCTGATAAACCACCACCAAGTTAGTTGTGTCTTTTGGTAGCCATTTTGACTGCATCCTTCCAAGCCTGGTTTCAAACGCAGTTCGCAGTTGCAACGTGCCGTGAAGTTCCCACTGTTTTTACCCACCCATGAAATGCACGCCCTGCCATTGACTCCAAGAAATTGTCAAGATTCCCAGATTTAAAAAAAATTTGGCCGCTTTAGATCATGTGCAATTCTCAAAAACATACCATCCTGCTTGACTACTGTGAATATTGGGCTATAGTAGCTCAAAATTGACTTTTCATAGAGCCCTGTCCTCACCAACTTGCAAAAAAATTCCAAGAAGGGTTTCTGGACCATCTGTGATATTTAAATTGGCCAAATTTTTGAAGGCTTGTGAAGAACTGTCAGGATCACATAGGGGTCACCTTCTGCCCCTTAAGCAGTGCCTGCTCTTTGGGCCCAAACACATTGATACTCCTTTGGGATTATATAAATAAAAGTAGCAAATAGCTTGCTGGCAGTCCTTCAAGGGGAATTTAGTATTACTTCTACGACTTTAGAGTATTAGTATATACTAAGAGTGGTATTGAATTGCCTTCCCTTCTAGTACCATATTAAGTCTTCACAATAATTTATTTAAATTTATGTCTGGTTTCTTTGAGACTTGAAATAGTTCTCAGATCAGACCTAGATTAGTTATTAACTTTTTATTGGTAGGTTTTGGTTGAATAATAGAGCAGATGTATTGGATTATTGGTCAGTTAATGATCAGAAATATTTTATCTGAACCAATATCCCAGTATTAAAGGGTTCAAGGGTTTATCAAAGGGGTGGTACAGGAGAGGACCCAAGGCTGGGTTTACCCATAGGGGGTGGGTAGAGGAAAGTTTGGTAGTTTCTTTTTGTTGTGCTCTCTCTCTTTTTAAGGGTTATTTATTTATTAATGGTTGGTGTTTCTTTAATATGGTGCTGAATATTTAGTTCACAGAAGAACCCTTATTCAAGCACCTGTTGGGTGTTTAAATTGGTTAAATATGGGTAATAACTTGGTTTCTGATTTCTTGTCTTCTTTATAACTGATTCAATGATACTATTTTATCTGGTCCAGGGGTGCCTTTTAGGTTGTGGTTGATTGGGCCAGAGGGCCTGATATCTGAGTAGAGGTGGGTGATGAGTGGGGATCATTAAACTTGGATAGGGCCTAGAGGCCCTCCTCAATTAGAAAATTCCTGCGCCCAGGGGTGCTCAAGGATTCCCCTGAGGGTTCTCCCTGTTCTGTTGAGTAAAAGTGATATATAACTACATGAGACATTTTTGCTGGTTGGGAAAAGCTTGTACAGTTACATGAGGCATTTCTGCTGGTTGGAAAAAGCTGGTACAAGGGTTTAATGCATGCAAAGCCCTGCATAAACTTCTGTGAAGTCCAGATAAAGTATATTCCTTTGCAGTTCTGGTGGTTTGTTTGGTGCTACTTTCTTCTACCTTCATGTATTTCTGTGCAAGACTAGTGGTTTTTTTGTTGCTGTATGGTCTTGACTGCCTGCATATATTTCTGGGTAGCCCTGTGGTCCTTGTAATGGTGGGTTTTTTGTATTACATGCTTCTGACTATTCAAATTGCTTTGTGGTGCTGATTTTTTTTGGTACTGGTAGTTTGTTTGGTATCACATGCTACTGGCTGCATAAATTGCTGTGTGGTGCTGAGGTTGTTTGTAACGGATAGTTTGTTTGGTATAACATGTTAATTGCTGCATGAATTGCTGTGTGGTGCTGAGGTTTTTTGGTACTGGTAGTTTGTTTGGTATTGCATGCTACTTGCTGCATAAATTGCTGTGTGGTGTTGGGGGTTGTTGGTACTGGTAGTTTGTTTGGTTATCACATGCTTCTGACTGCATTGTTCCTGTATAATTCTGCACAGCTTTGTTTATGTATATTTTCTTGTTTTGTTTGGTTCTGGTTGAGACTGGTTCCACTTACTCCTGCCTATACTGTCCTTTATAATTCTGCATAGCCTTGTGTATGTATATTTGAATGCATTTCTGGGGGATGTGACAGGAGCTGAACTAGTTAAACTGCCTCCTGTATCTATATTGCTGTATTCTGGCTGAGTTGACAGGGTTGGTGTATGGTTCTGGTGTTGAGGGTAAGCTGTTACTGGCATGTACTTGAGGCTTTGAAAGTTATGTCTTTATGCCTTCCACAGAGCTGTGAAACCTGGAGTTTTCCACAGTTGAAGGGTTCTTGGGCTGTACCTTCTAATCCATGAGGGATAGGGTGGTACTTTGGCTGAGTGAATATATGCTATTTTGGATGTAGAATCCATTTCTGAGGTTTATTTGAGGGTTTGAGATTTTTTTATAGTACAAAATTGATTTTGATGGCCATAGGACAGGTTTGGTCTACCACATACCCCACAGACTTAATGCTGTCCACAGCATTCCTTTCCATAGACAACAGAATCCTCCTCCTATCCTTTTTCTTCTTCTTCTTCTTCTTCTTCTTCTTGTAGGTCTGAGAGACATAAATAAAAAAGAAACTAAATAATCACATGTAGAATGAAACAAAGGTCCACAGAATCCTAGTGATCCACTTGGTCCTTTTGAAATATTGATTGTTTATCTCCAGGTCTTCTCCTCTTAATTATTTCTTGATTTTATCTATGTAGCAAGTAAAATTTTAATCAAATCCTCTCCATTCTTCTTGTTTTCTTGAATTATAATAGGTTTCTTCTGGATAAAGACAGGTTTTGGAATTTTCCTCTTTTTTTTGATTCCTTGGATTTAACTGATTCCTTGAATTTAAATCTTCTTTTCCCTCCTCCATATACTGTGGTAATTCATGGCCAAAGACAGATTATTTCCCTCTCAATCTTTCCTATCTTTCTCTAAATCATTTCTTCAATTTTTAGCCTTGAAACCCTGTTTGCATTGTTTCAAACCTGATAGATAACTTTTTGGTTTTAAACCTACTATAATTTCTTGATTAAGATAGTACTAGCTGAAGATTAATTTATCCCTTCTTCCTTGATACCTTGACATATGTTGAAATCTTCAATTGGTTCCATGTTGCAGTTAAGCCAATCTTGATGTCTTCAGGTCCTTCTTTCCCTTCTAGCATCCATTTTTATTGCTGATTGTTGGCTAAAATATTTACTCCCCATGAAGCTAGTCTTCCTCCCTCTCTCTCTCTCTCTTTTTCTTTCTTTCTTTCTTTTTTTTTTTTGGTTAGCAGTTTAGGCTCTTGCATGGGAGCTTTGTTATTTATATATATATATATTTTTTTTTATCTGTATATTTTTTGTATAACCCCTGCTTGATTCAGTCTCAACAGCATTTTGTCTCTTTACTTGCGGATGTGCGCAAGTTTTGATTGCAGGCGGTCGGGGGTTGCTTTTGACAAGCGGATGGGGTGCAGGGTGGGCAGGAGGTTGGGTTTGAAGGTGAGAAAGGCGCGCATGGTGCGTGGGAGGTTTGGGAAGGGGGGACATGCGTGGTAGTTGTTGTGGAGCCCATCCTTGGCCATCAATCTTCGCAGATTGATCTTCATTGCAATCACCCAATATTGGCTTACAATGGATACAGAAACAAGGCGCCAGGTAAGCCAAAAATATGTATTTCTTTTCTGTTCTTTTCCCATTCATTTATTATTAATATTATTCTTGTTTATTCTTGTTTATTTGATTGGGGTTGAGGTACCTCCAGCTCAATCAGGTGTAGTTTCCAACAACCGCTTGGGCAATTTATTATTTTGGGTGCATCTATCTTGCTTTTATTTTTTTCTAAAAAAAAAACTTCCAATTGATGCAGGTCATGCAGCCATCAAAGTTGCAGCAAAGATAAACTGGACAAAAATTGATGGAATTAATTAATCTGATCAACCAACCGCTTGCATCATTTTGCTTAATTTGGCCCATGGGAGCAGGCCAATGGATTGCAGCAGTTGGTGGTGAGATTTGGCTGGATTTGAATAAAGCTTTCAGGAATTTTCTTGGTTGGTAATTCCCCATTTCTTCTCTCCTTTTCTGTATTTTTTTTGCTATGTTTATTTTTGTATTAATTTTTCTCATGACTCATTGCCCAACCAAACACTGATGCTGATGCCATACTTGTGGCTTGATTAGTTTTTCTACATATGTAGATCATGACAACATTACTCCCCCCTCCTTAACTCAAAGCAGGTATTCAAAAAAATAGTGACCCAAAGTCATTGCAGGCAGTTGAAGTGAGTGTCCTATATTTTAGATTGATTGGTTGATTGATTTTATTTTTATTTTTTTATTTATCTTATTTATTTATTTATTTTTTTTATACCATTCCAATTGATGTGAGGTCTGCAGGTCCTAGGCGACAAGTTGAATGATTGTGGCCACAATGATTGGGTCATCTTTCTTAACTATTCCAATTGGATTGAGGTCATTGTGATGAGGGGGCAATTGGGGTGGTGTATGGTAGCAGCTGATTGTGAGATTTCTCTGGTTCCATTTTCCCTTTTTTACAGTTTTTAATATATGTAATTTTTTTATTTATTCTTCTTCCTTCCAAGTGACATGGGCTCTTCAGGGTTCTGGAAACAAGTTTCCTGATTGTGAGGACTTGTGGTAACTTTGGTTGCATCCAACTGCACAGTTGGCCCTAATTGGAGCCATTGGTGTTGTTGTCCAACATGGGTTATGGTAGGTGTTTCCTCTGATCTGCAATTCATTTCTTTCTAATTAATCTTGGAAGGGATTGGCAATCCTTCCTTAATTCAACTTTCTCCATTTTTTTTTGAGTTGATGGTGAGAGGCCTTAGCCAAGGGGAAGATTTTGCCATTGCTGCCTGAACTGGTCCAAGGTTGTTTTGTTGTGCCAATCTAGGGAATTTGGTGGTCCAGACCAAGGTTCTTTTCCTCCCCCCATGTCTATTTAAAGAGGGCCAACAAGTGGTCACCTCCCCCCTTCATCCAATAAACAATCCTGGTCATGGTTGCAATCCTTTTGAAAGCTTTGGTGAGTTCTTTCTTTCTTTCTCTCTTTTTTTTGTTGCTAGGGCGGCTTCTGACCCTCTTTGTTTGTTGTTGAAATATCAATTGGTGAGGGGATCTGCAATGCCTCCTTTCCCAGAGCTGGTAGCGGCCCTTTCCCCCCGGTTGTTGCATTTGTAATTCCTTCCTTTCTTTTCCCTTTTTTTTTAGGCCAGCTTCTGACCCGTTCTCTTGTTGTTGAAAAGTCCATAGGTGGGGGAGTTGCGCAATTCCTTATTTTCCAAGGCTGGTAGCTACCCCTTCATCTTGGTTGTCAACACAGAAAGATATGGCAAGTAGCCCCCCCTATTGTTTTCTATTTTTTTATGGGCACTAATGCACAATGTTTTCTTTTATTTTAGATCCCTGTGGGTGTAGGTTTGAACCGCTGTGGTGACCAATCCGGGACACCACAAAAAAAAAAAAATATATCTTTTTTGGTTTTACCCCTATGGGTACCTTCATTTCCCCCCATCTCTCAACTTCTCCCTGTCCTAACGGTCTAGGACAGGCCTCTTGCCTGTCTCTCCGCTTCGACCCTCTCTTCCTATGTTCAACTCCCACTTGTCGCGCTTGCGGCTTTGACTTTTGGCGACGCGAGCAATCGTCAAACCACTTTTGACAATCCCTTTCCCTCCTTCCCTCCAATCCAATAGCTCAGACCGTGCCCGTCCAACCAAGCTGGTCTGCAGACTCGATCAATTGCATCCTCCCTCGCTACATCTCACCATCTCCCCCTGTGCCTCAAATCCCCTAAGGCTTCCTCACTCATCAAACAATTTCAGCAGACTATTGACAACCTCAATGGCCCTCAAGCCCTCCCATTACCCAGGCCGCGTCTCAGCCAGGACCCCGAGGAGGTCGCTCAGAATTGTAAGTCTTGGAGCGTCGGAAGTGGTGGGGCCCCCATCACGATCAATCAAGTCCTTTGGAATCCAAACCAGGATCGCAACCATAGCCGTTCAAACTCGGCTCAGCTAGATCGACCGGCCTCCTGTGCGGTCGAGAGCTTGGAACTCGAGTCTGCTAATCATCTTCCCAAGATCCGCAGTCGGCTCAGTACCTCCAACACTACCATCACCACCCAACCTGATCAGCTTGAACTCATCCCATCCCATCCTCGCCCATCATCCAATCCAATCCGACCAACGACCGCGAGCGACCGCTTGCGGCCGTCGGAACCTTCACCCCGTTGTCGCCGCCGATTTGGCAACGACAGCTGTTGTCAACACCCGCGACCGCTGTCGCGGGTGTCCATCTGGTTGCCGCGGTCATTCTCAACGCGGGCGACATCTCTTTTTCCTCTCATGTATTTTTTTTTTTTTTTTTTATTTTTTATGTTTTCATTTTTCCCGCACCTATTTGTAAATCTCTCTTGTACATAGTATACAGGGCCTCATGTCTATAAAAGGAGGGGCTCTCCCCTGCCTTTTGGCCCAGCATCAGAGGATCCCAGCATCCTATCAGACCATCATCAGTAATCAACTTATCTGTGGGCATCCTTCCCCACCTATCTGAGCCATTTATCCGGGTATATCCATGATTGCCCCCTTGATCCTTTGAGCCTCCATACTCAAACTCTGTCCTTTGTGACCTTGATCCCTATCACCAACCAATAGCCTTGCTGGTTGAAGAAGAATTCCTGTCTGTCTGAATTCTTGAGTGTGTTATACCACTCTGATCCCTTTTTTAGACCATACTGGTCTTGATCTCTCCTTGATCATCTTTCTGGAGCCAATCACGTTTGATTGAAGAGGTTTTATTAAGCTTAAAACCTGGGGTGTTATACCTCCCTTCTTCTTTAAGGTTGAATTTCGCCACGCTATTCCTGAGTCCCTTGAGAAGTGTTGGGATATTCTTGCTCAAATTTGTTATTGATTTGCTTCTAGAGCTTCATAAACAAATTGCTTTTGTTTTGTTCAGCCTCCCGCAGTTATCTGGTACCCTTCAAGCGCTTGATTGCGGAGAGTTGGGCAGGTTCATTGAGAACCTGGAGGTTGGTTGGGATTGAGTTGATCTTTCCTAATCAGCTGCTGACGACCAGAGTTATTAGCTTGTGGGCGTTGTTACTTACAACTGCCTTGTCCTATTGAACTCTGAACAAACCTTGACTTATTTGTTCAAGTCTTTACCTGCACCATCTTGCCTCAGATAGTGTTGTTTCCATTGCTACTGACAACTCTTATCCTCTTCCCTTACTTTGATTTCTCATCCATAAGGTTCTGGACCTTGATTCTGGTTACATTTAAATATTATTGTAACTCCTAGGAGGGCAGCCTAAACAGCACCTTTCCCCTCCACAGAACTGCCATGGCTTAGCACCGTTTGGAGTCTTACATTTGGTCCCCCGGGCCGGGATTGAACCAGCAACCTTGGGATTTAAAGTCCCACGACATTTAAAATCAACCTCAAAAACCAATTTTTTTTTCTTTTTTTTCTCTCTTCTCAAATCTGATCCGTGGAGGCAACTTATCCTAGAAGTAAGTCCTCCCAATTTGTGCACCGCTTGGGCAAGATACTTGTCGTTTTTGGCGAAACCCTACTCTTGCCACACTCGTGAGCCACTTTGGAAATCTGCTCTTTGGATCCCCTAGGAACTCTGTTATTCAATATGGCATCTTCCGCTACTCCAACCACCCCTGTCTGACCTAAGATGGTAAAGATCAAACCTCAGAACAAGAACTTAGGCTTCAACGGTACAAATGTCGAGCGATTCTTGGACTCCTACAAAATGGCTGCTGAAGTGGATGGAGCTAGTGAATCCGATATGGCTTATCAGTTGCGATTCTTTATCTCCTCTGATGAAGTTATGGAGGTAATCGAGTCTTTCGAGGGATTCGAATCCCACAACTGGACGCTTCTCAGGGAGGCTATGTTGGCATACTGGGGTAAAATAGATGTGGCTAGGTTTACTCTGCAGGATTTGGATGCTCTGGTTTCTCAGTGGATCTCCAATGGTGGTATTTCTTCAGCCTCTGACTATCAGATTTTTAGGAAGTCTTGGGATCCCATTCAAAACTATCTTATCCGAAACAATCACATTGACACAGTGGACAAAATTTGAGCAAAGTTCTTCCAATCTTTTTTGTCGGCTGTGCAGGAAAGGATTAAAGAAGAACTGGTCAAATCTAGATCCATGATTACCACCAGGGATAATCGATTCAAGCTCCCTGTTTTTCTTACCCTTAGGAGTACTGTGGATAAAGTCATGAAAGGTCAAACTGCTCTTACCTTTGAAAAGCCTAGAGCTACTGAACCGGTCCATGCTCCTTCTTTTAAAGAGTCAAACAATATTATGATTAAAATGAAGGCAGATCGTAGGCCTAAAGCAGATTCTAATTCCAATCGAGAACCTTCTACTATAGATGAGATCACCAAGTTACTTAGAGCCTTTGAGAACAAAATAGATCAAAAGATTTCCTTGCTAGCTACGCCTAAAACTCCTTCTTCTGTCCCCAAATCAACTCTGGTCTGTTACTACTGTCATAGGGAAGGCCATGGAACCGGACAATGCCAGGAACTTCAGAAGGACCTAAAGGAAAAGTTGGTAGAGCAGAGGGGAAACAATTACTTCCTCCCTAATGGTGCCCTAATCCCTTTTGACTCGTCTTGTCCTATCCAACATGTGGTGGCCTCTTACCAGCCATCACCTCCTGTGAAAGCATCTCTTGCTTCCTTTGAATTTCGATCATCCTGTGGTACCCTCCAACCTTGGTATCCTCCAGCTATCTCTTCCTCTAGTCTTGCTGGGACTACTTATCAATCTGATCCAGCCAGGAAACGACACGAGGAACCTAAACCTCATAAGGCTCCTTCCTTGCCAACTTCAATCCTTCGAAAACCTGTTAAACGTCAATCATCACTTGAGCCTCCTTCCTCTGATGTAGAAGACATGGAGGTAGAAAAGGAACCACTCATGGAAAGGTTCCCAGATCACCCTGATCCTTCTACCTCACCTCAACCTTCTAATCCTATCTTAGATTCTGCGTCACCTGAACTTCCTCCCCCCACCCAGCCCAAAGTTTGATTTGAAAGGGGCATCTCCAAGGATCACCCCAATGCTGTGGAGGGAGTATTAAAGAAAATTTCTGATCTCAAAATTCCTGATTTATCTGTGGCTGAACTCCTATTGATCTCTCCATCTGTTGCTGAAGGAATGAAGAAATGGGTCTCTTGTTGATGTGTGGAAATTGGCCCTGAAGAACTCAAAGTCTCCTCTGGCACTTTAATGGAGGACTCTGGTGGAACCAGTCCTTCTTTAGACTCCAACCTTTATTCCTTTCCCCTTGGCTTTCTTCCTTGTTATCTTGGTGACTCAGCTAAAACTGTTTCTCCTCTTGTGGATTCTGGATCTCAGCTTAACTTAATCTTGGATGCTATGGCCTGCAAGCTAAAACTTAGCCCTAGGGTCAGCTTCAACTCTGCAGTGTATGGGATAGGAAATCAAGCTTGTGAACTGGTTGGTATTGCTGAAGATGTACCGCTCAGGATTGGTCAAAATATTGTTGGAACCTGCCACTTTTGGATCACTCGTTTGGACAGTCCTATGATCTTGGGACAACCCTTCTTAATGGACTTTGGTGCAACCCTGATGTTTTCTGATCAAGTTGGGGAGAGAATTCTTCTCCCTGATGCTGATGGCAGGAAAATTGAAGTTCCTCTTTGCTCTTTGGATTCTGGTTGTTGGGAAAGAGATTTTCCTGGTCATTCTCCCAAATCATCTTTTAAGGGAAAGCAGAAGGATAACTCTAGTTCCTCTCATTTTTTAGGGGAATAGTTGATCCTACTAACAGTTGTAGTTCTTTTCAGACTCAGATTGCAACTCAAGGGTCAACTCCCATCCCTCAGGCTTATTTTTCATTCCTTTCATCATTCTCTTCTGAGCTCAAGAATATTAAAAAACAAAAACACATCAAAATAGAAAAATCCAAAAATATTTCTTCTCCATCTCCTTCTCTCTCTGGATCTGTCGTTTCTTCTTTTCCTTCTACTTTTAAGTCTGATCAATCTTCTCTCAGTTCCAGTTCGAATCTCTGCAATGAGTCTAAACTAGATCCTAATTGCAATTCCGTTTTTGGTGGTTTTGGTATGAAGGAATATGGGCTTCAGTGGAGACAATTTGGTGTACAAGTAAGTCCTCCCAATTGTGCACTGCCAGGGCAATCTTTTACCGTCATTTTCAAAACCCTACCTTGTGCCACACATGTGAGCAACGTATTATCTCCTGGTTCTCCTTTTATGGAAAAGGCACCCTTCAAGGATATTGCAGAACATCGGACTTGGAAGATGTTGGAACTTGGACTCAGCTTTCATAATCAAGTCTTGCTGGTCAACTCTTGGAGGAAACAAGAACTTCTCTCTTTTGCCACTAAGTATAAACCAGTTTCTAAGAAGATCCAACCAGTCAACCAGCCTATGCCTCTCAACCTCAATCCTCCCCTTATGCGTCCTTCTCTATCTCGCGATCCTTACTGTGGTCTTCCTCAATCTATTACTGGTCCCTTTGTGCCTAATGGACGGGTCACTGAAGAACATCTGAAGGTGGTCAACTTTGGTCCAGATGGATGGCTTCTTCCTGACGAGTTAAATTTAATCAAAAATGTCTTATCTCTAAGGGAAAAATATATTGCTTTCTGTGAAGAAGAGAGAGGTCTCTTGCGGGAATCCTATGGCCTCCCTTATATCATCCCTGTAGTTGAACATGATCCTTGGCAAAAGAAAAAGATCCCTATCCCTGCTGCTAAAGTTGACGAATTCATCAAGTTGGTCCGGGAACAAGTTCGAACTGGCCTGTATGAACAGTCAACTTCTAGTTACTCCAGCCCCGTCTTCTGTGTCCTCAAGAGTAATGGTAAACTTAGAATAGTTCATGATCTTCAACCTCTTAATAAAGTTACTATTAAAGACTCTGGTATCCCTCCTGCTACTGAAGAATTTGTTGAATCCTTTGCGGGAAGAGCTTGCTATGGTCTAGGGGATATTATGGGTGGCTATGACAAACGATCCTTACATCCTATTTCTTGTCCTCTCACTACATTCGATACTCCTCTTGGTCGATTTCAACTTACTCAATTGCCTCAAGGAGCCACCAACTTGGTTGCAGTCTATCAGGCTCAGATGATGTGGATCCTTCAGGATGAAATCCCTGATCATGCTGGTATCTTTATTGACAATGGAGGAATTAAAGGTCCAGTATCTGACTATGATAATGAGCTCTTACGTTGGCATTCAGGAATTTGTCGTTTTATCTGGGAATATGCTACTACCTTGGAGAGGATTCTGTTTTGAATTGAGGAATCTGGCCTTACTGTCTCTGGATCCAAACTGGCGGCTTGTGTCCCTGCTCTGGAAATTGTTGGTCATGTGGTCTGCAAGGAAGGAAGAGGGATGGCACCAGCCAAAGTCAACAAGATCATCTCTTGGCCTACCCCAATCAATCCAACTGAAGTTAGGGGCTTTCTAGGTGTTGTCACTTATGTTAGAATCTTTATCCCATCTTTATCCAAAATCTGTGCACCCTTGCGTCGACTAACCAGAAAAGATGCTGAATGGATTTGGACCCAAGATTGTGAATGTGCTTTCCAGCTACTCAAAAGGATAGTTGGTAAAGACATAGTTTTGAAAAAGATCTCTTATGGACCTGGAGCTGGCAAGATCAAGCTGGCTTTCAATTCTAGTTATCAATCTTTTGGGGCCGTCCTTACTCAGGAAGATGAAAATGGTTGGGACCGTCCTGCTCTTTATGAATCTTTGTTTTTTTCAGATGTAGAATCTAGATATTCCCAGCCCAAACTGGAACTCTGTGGTGTGGCTCGAATGATGAAGAAACTTCAAACCGTTCTCTGGGGCCAACATTTTGAATTGCAAGTTGATGCTTGATCCATCATTGAAATGATCAACGCTCCCAGTCTTCCCAATGCTCCTATGACTTGTTGGGTGGCCTTTATCCAGCTTTTCTCTTTTGATATTGTTCACAGGCCGGGAAAATCTTTCACCATGCCTGACGGTTTATCTCGACAACCTCTTGGGGACAACAAATCTGATGTTGGAACCGATTTCAATGAAGAGGAACCTTTAATTCAACCTATTTTCTCTTTTTCTTCTCAAAATTATTCTGGCTTTCAACAAGGCTTCTGGTTTAAATTAGAGCAGTACCTTTCAACTCTTCAAAAACCTCCTGATCTCTCTGCTAAGGAATTTCGATCTCTTAAACAAAAGTCTTCTAATTTTTTTGTTCAAGGTTCTAGACTTATGAAGAGAGGCAATCCTTGTGTTCTTATTGTTGTTACTATTCCCTCTAAACAAGATTCTATCCTTGAAAGTCTCCATGAAGGCCTTGGTCATCGTGGGGAAACTGAAACTTATCGACGACTATCCAAAAGGTTCTGGTGGCCATCTTTGAAGAAATCCGTCTCCCAATGGTGCAAGAGTTGTGAAGTTTGTCAAAAACGTGATCTTAGGCGCCCAGCTGAAATTTGTTATCCTACTGGGGAGTCCACTGTCTTTGGAAGGATTGCTATGGATGTGGTTCATATTAAGGCAGGTGGTGCTAAGTACCTCATTGTGGCTAGAGATGATTTTTCCGGATGGGTTGAAGCAAAATTTCCTAAGAACCTTAGCTCTGAATCAGTGGCAGCTTTCCTCTACGAGACCTGGACAATGCGTTATGGCCTGGCTCGATCTTACTCTACTGATGGTGGCTCTGAATTTGGGGGCAAGCTTGCTGAAATGATCCAATCCCTTCCTGGACAACATAGAGTTACTACTCCTTATTATCCTGAAGGCCAAGGCATGGTGGAACGAGGCCATGCCCCTTTGAAGGCTGCACTTGTTAAACTGGCTGGTGAAAGTGGCAAGAATTGTTGCAAATTCCTTCCTCTTGTTCTCTTCTCTGATCAAATCTCAACCAAAAGGACTACTGGCTACTCACCTTATGAAATCATCTTTGGTCAAAGAGCAGTCCTTCCTTTGGATCTGGAAATGGAATCTTTCTTGGGTATCTCTTGGGAAGAGGTGTCCTCAACTACTGATCTGTTAGTTGCTAGATCCAAGCAACTGGAGCAAAGTGAAGACGTTTGTAATGAAGCTTATCAAAAGATGATGGAGTCCAGAGCAAAATCCGTCCATTATTGGGAGGACAAGCACTCTAATTGAATCAGGGAGCCCTTGAACCCTGGTGACCTAGTTTTAGCTTATAATGGATCTTTGGAGACCCAATGGGGCAAGCTTTTCTCTAATTGTTGGAATGGCCCTTATCAAGTGATTCATCAAGTTAGAGGTGGATCTTATGTTTTGGAGGAGCTGGATGGTACTTGGTTGGCCAGAAGGTTCTCTGCTTATCAAGTCAAGAAGTTTCATTGTTGTGGGGGCAACTTATCTCAGAAGTAAGTCCTCCCAATTTGTGCACTACCAGGGTCATTTGCTGCGTTTTTGTTTCTAAAACTCTACTGCATGCCACATATGTGAGCACCTGGGACGCCCTCCTTGTTCTATTCCTGCCGCTTCTAGGGCTCATTTGGAAGAATCAAGATATTTTCCTCAACTCATCAATTGCTCTCAAGATCAAGAAATGGCCAATCTTTGCTTTGAATTCTTTGTTCCCTGCTTTTCTTTTTTAATCCCTTCAAATTTTAGATGCAGACTAGGGACAGTCTGTAAGTTGAGGAGAGATGTGGTGACCAATCCGGGACACCACAAAAAAAAAATATCTTTTTTGGTTGTACCCCTATGGGTACCTTCATTTCCCCCCATCTCTCAACTTCTCCCTGTCCTAACGGTCTAGGACAGGCCTCTTGCCTGTCTCTCCGCTTCGACCCTCTCTTCCTATGTTCAACTCCCACTTTTTGCGCTTGCGGCTCTGACTTTTGGCGACGTGAGCAATCGTCGAACCACTTTCAACAATCCCTTTCCCTCCTTCCCTCCGATCCAATAGCTCAGACCGTGCCCATCCAACCAAGCTGGTCTGCAGACTTGATTGATTGCATCCTCCCTTGCTACATCTCACCATCTCCCCCTGTGCCTCAAATCCCCTAAGGCTTCCTCACTCATCAAACGATTTCAGCAGACTATTGACAACCTCGATGGCCCTCAAGCCCTCCCATTACCCAGGCCGCTTCTCAGCCAGGACCCCAAGGAGGTTGCTCAGAATCGTAAGTCTTGGAGCGTCGGAAGTGGTGGGGCCCCCATCACGATCAATCAAGTCCTTTGGAATCCAAAGCAGGATCGCAACCATAGCCGTTCAAACTCGGCTCAGCTAGATCGACCGGCCTCCTGTGCGGTCAAGAGCTTGGAACTCGAGTCTGCTAATCATCTTCCCAAGATCCACAGTCGGCTCAGTACCTCCAACACTACCATCACCACCCAACCTGATCAGCTCAAACTCATCCCATCCCATCCTCGCCCATCATCCAATCCGATCCAACCAACAACCGCGAGCGACTGCTCGCGGCCGTCGGAACCTTCACCCTGTTGTCGCCGCCAACCGGGCGACGACAGCTGTTGTCAACACCCGCGACCGCTGCTGCGGGTGTCCATCTGGTTGCCGCGGTCATTCTCGACGCGGGCAAAATCTCTTTTTCCTCTCATGTAATTTTTTTTTTTATTATTATTTTTTATGTTTTCATTTTTCCCGCACCTATTTGTAAATCTCTCTTGTACATAGTATACAGGGCCTCATGTCTATAAAAGGAGGGGCTCTCCCCTGCCTTTTGGCCCAGCATCAGAGGATCCCAGCATCCTATCAGACCATCATCAGTAATCAACTTATCTGTGGGCATCCTTCCCCACCTATCTGAGCCATTTATCCGGGTATATCCATGATTGCCCCCTTGATCCTTTGAGCCTCCATACTCAAACTCTGTCCTTTTTGACCTTGATCCCTATCACCAACCAATAGCCTTGCTGGTTGAAGAAGAATTCCTGTCTGTCTGAATTCTTGAGTGTGTTATACCACTCTGATCCCTTTTTTCGACCATACTGGTCTTGATCTCTCCTTGATAATCTTTCTGGAGCCAATCACGTTTGATTGAAGAGGTTTTATTAAGCTTAAAACCTGGAGTGTTATACCTCCCTTCTTCTTTAAGGTTGAATTTCGCCACGCTATTCCTGAGTCCCTTGAGAATTGTTGGGATATTCTTTCTCAAATTCATTATTGATTTGCTTCTAGAGCTTCATAAACAAATTGCTTTTGTTTTGTTCAGCCTCCCACAGTTATCTGGTACCTTTCAAGCGCTTGATTGCGGAGAGTTGGGCAGGTTCATTGAGAACCTGGAGGTTGGTTGGGATTGAGTTGATCTTTCCTAATCAGCTGCTGACGACCAGAGTTATTAGCTTGTGGGCATTGTTACTTACAACTGCCTTGTCCTATTGAACTCTGAACAAACCTTGACTTATTTGTTCAAGTCTTTACCTGCACCATCTTGCCTCAGATAGTGTTGTTTCCATTGCTACCGACAACTCTTATCCTCTTCCCTTACTTTGATTTCTCATCCATAAGTTTCTGGACCTTGATTCCGGTTACATTTAAATATTATTGTAACTCCTAGGAGGGCAGCCTAAACAGCACCTTTCCCCTCCACAGAACTGCCACGGCTTAGCACCGTTTGGAGTCTTACACCGCCTGCGCGTTCAATTCAAAGAGAGATGGATTGGTTGCTGATGGGGGTGAAAAGTTGAAGGTAGGCTGTAACACCAAAGAGAGAAGAATTGGAAATAATGAGGCTAAAAAGAGAAAAAGGGGAAGAGGTAATACTTGTAAATTCAAGTGAAACTGATCCAATGAGGAGGAAGGAACACTCTGGTTTTGATGACTGGTAATCAGATGAATTTCATTCATGGTCCAAGGGAAGGACCAGTATTTATGGACAACTAGAGAACCCCAAAGGGGGCCTAAGGTATCAGGGTTAAGACAATCAGAGAGCCCCAGAGGGGGCCTAAGACATGGTTAATGAGCTAATGAAAACAGTAAGATAGCAATAACGTAACTAAATTTGTTAGTTACAGAATATGAACATCAAAAAGACAACACACCACCTTAACTGACAAATTTAGGAACCAATTTACAGCCAGCAACTATTCCAGAGTTTCATGAGAAATGAGAGGAGAATATGAGAATTGAGGAATATATGACAAGACACCACCTTGCAGGATATGAGATGGGGAAATGATAGCCTATTTTAAGAGGAGAAACAAGGACCTCAGGCATAGCTGCCTAGCATGATATGGGCAAGAATGATATGATGATGATGATGAGGGTAATGGTATAGTTTAATGGGGATAATGATATGATGATTATGATGAGGGTAATGGTATAGCTTAATGGGGAAGAGTGATATGATGATGATGGTGATGGTGATGGTGATGTTAATGGTAATGATGATGGTAATGGTGATGGTAATGGTGATGGTGATGATGATAGAGATGAAGTTGGAATAGAGTGGTGACAGTTATTTGATGAATGTGGGTGATGACAGTATTGAATTTTAATTAATGTGGTGATGGTAATGAGAGAGGGTGGAAGATAGGAAGATATGAAGATAGTATTGAACAATAAAAGGGAATGATTCCAACACACCAGCCTGTTCAATACTAGATGAGAAGGAATATAGATATGTTTTTGAATTTGAATTGAATGTTGTTGATGGTGATGAGAGTTGCATGTTGAGGATATGGTTGATGGATGGAATGATGATTGAATCAGATTGATGATGGGTGTATTGATGTTGGAGATGGAGCAAGTAGAGAAGTAGCGGGTGAAGGGAATGAGATGGATGGGAGCAAGCGAGTGGTGATGTAGCGTGAGGATTGGAACAAGGGAGTAGTGATGTAGGATGAGGAGGGTGTTAGATGAAGCAAGGAGAGATGTAGCGGGTGGAGCAATGGGAGAATGGCAAGGGTGAAAGGACAGGCAAAATGAATGGACCACCCCTCATAGAATTATGGTAGTAGATTGATTAATTGAAGAGCGGAGGTTAATTGGGGAATGAAGTTGGATGGTGAATGAAGCAGCTGGAGAAATCATGGATGAAGTGCAAGCAAGGTTGCCATTGAGGGGGCAAGAGAGGAGAGGAGGAGCAAGGAGAAGTGCGCAAACAATTTTGTGAGTGATTTTGGAGGAAGCAAGCAAGGTTGAAGAGCAATCAAGGTGGCGCAAGCAAACAATTGAGATGGAGCAATGGAGCAATGTGGGTATGAGAAGAAACCAAGCAAGATTGAGAGGTGGAAGAGCCAGGTCGCAAGGCAGGATGCGTGATAATGAGCGGGGATGGCGAGTGAAGCAGTAGGAGAAGTTGAAGATGAAACGCGAGCAAGGTTGCAGTTGTTAATGGATGCAAGATTGAGCAAGATTTTGGAGGTGAGTAGCAAAAGGGAGGCAATAAAAGTTGCAAGTGAGGTTAAGTGAGCAAGAAAGCAAAGATGGAGGAGAGCGGCAATCAAGGTTTCCATCAAGGTTGCCATTGAGGTAGCAAGACAAGTGGTTGACAAGCAAGGAGAGGATCCCAACCAATGTTTCAATCAAGGTGGAGGAGAGAGGAGAGAGCGGGAAAGTGTTGAAAGGTGAGAGGAGGAAAGCAACAGAAGCGGTCAAGCTGGATCACTTGGACCGGGAGTGGGGATTTAGGTTAGATGGGAGGGAGCCAAAGGGGAGCTTTTTCTGGGAGTGAGTAGGTTGGCACCAGTGGTGTGCCTCAGGCGCCCAGATCCTTGTCTCAATGGTGGTGCCCCCCATTTGGTAGTCTTGCTTAGGCATAGATATGGATTGATCCATAAAAGAGTGTCCACCAGAGGATGAACCCAAAGGTGTTATTGATCAGACCGGATAACCAGAACCAATAATCAAAATTGAGGTTAGAGAGTATGTTATTGAGTGAGGATTGAGGATGAGAGGATGAGTTAGAGTGAGGGTTGACAAGTAGTCTGAGCCAGCTGACAATCAGGATCAAAAAGTTGGTGATTGTGAGACTGGCAAGGTAGAAGATAATCCCTGAGAGGTTTGTGAGCCCTAAGATCCCAGCAAACAATCCAGATAGACACAAGAAAGTGGATCAAACGGATTTTATGGATCAATGATTCCAAGCAATGTTCTCAATGAATTCAGGACAACTGACCTGGGCTAGTTTATTGATTGTAGGATCTTTTTGATTGATGCTGATTGACATATTTTGTTTCAAGTTTCAGCTGAAGTTTTTGGAAAGTGAGAGTTAATAAAATCAATTGAGATGGTTGAGTTGATGAAAAATACGAGAGAAGAACGAGTGATAGTGTTGATGAATGATGAAAATTGGGGGAATAGTAAACCAGATCTTGGGAATCCTTTTGAACAAGTGATGATGGCTGGGTGAACTTGCTGGATGAAAGGAGTGAAAGATTGGTTTATTTGGGAAGGACTTCATCTCTGGCACTCAGACTCAAGAAGAGGAAGAAGGGGACCATCCAGGCGCAGAGTGTGAAAAAGGGGCAATCTTGATGAATGTCAGCTGATCCAACGGATGAGAGGGTGGCTATCCACTGGACCATAGCGGAAGATGATGATGGTTGTGAGCTTGGTCTTGATTGAGGTGAGTGATCCAAGCATCTGGAAGAAAGGAAAGGAGAGCAAAAGGGGATGAAGAAGAAGGAACAAGGGATGATGGGAGGAGGATCTGATTGATGAAGGAGAGGAAAGGATTATTTGAGATGAGCCTTCTGGCCAAGGGTCTGGACTTAGTATGGGACATCTGAGTATTGAGAGGGACTTCAAAGATTTGGTTGAGCGTATTGGCAGAGGTAGAGTGTAGGAAGGTACTGGTGGACAATTGAAAATGAGGTCTTTGAATTGGTCAGATGATTAGTGGAATCAAAACAACTGATTGAAGGGTTTAATTGAGATTGGGATTGGAGGGGAGCGTTAAATTTAGGGGAAGAGGAGTATCAGAAATGATAATGAGGAGTTGAAGCGGGAAGCAGAAGCAATAGATTGTGATGGAAGAGAGCAAAGCAGAGGGTGGTGATTAAGGTGCAGAGGACAGAGGGGTTGGTGGATGATGAAGCAAGATTGAGGAGTGATGATGGGATGGATAGGTCAAGATGATAATGGTAAGTAAACCAGTTGGAACAATGAAGTTGACTGGATAGCTTAGTGGGTTGATATTTCTGCTCTTAACCATGAAAAATTGAAGGTAGGCTGTAACACCAAAGAAAGAAGAATGGGAAATAATGAGGCTACAAAGAGCCAAAGGGGAAGATGTAATGCTTGTAAAGTCAAGTGAAACTGATCCAATGAGGAGGAAGGGACACTCTGGTTTTGATGACTGGTAATCAGATGAATTTCATTCCTGGTCCAAGGGAAGGACCAGTATTTATGGACAACTAGAGAACCCCAAAGGGGGCCTAAGGTAGCAGGGTTAAGACAACTAGAGAGCCCCAGATGGGGCCTAAGACATGGGTAATGAGCTAATTAAAACAGTAAGATAGCAATAAGGTAACTAAATTTGTTAGTTACAGAATATGAACATCAAAAAGACAAAAAGGGGTTTTTACCCCAAGTTTGTAAGTCCAGTGGGTCCTCCTCTCATCCATGTCTATAAAAGGACCGCTGATGGAGTTCTTCCTTCCCCCATCCACAAAACCCATTCTCCTTATGATTACATTCCTTTTTGTCACGTTGGTAAGTTCCTTCTTTATTTTCCTTGTGGCTAGTGCGGATGCCAGAGAAATTGGAATGCTGAACCTTTTCTTTCCCCTTTTTTTTTAAAAAAAAAAAAAGATCAAACAAAGGCTTCCCAGAGCTGCTTTGCCCCCTTTTTTTAATGTACAGATATTTATGGTGGTATAATAGAAATTGATTTGGGGGATATTAAAAATGTAAGCCACCCCCTTTTTTCATGAAAGGATCAATTTTGCCTTCTCTTTCTGATTTACCTTACAATTTTTTTAGGGGTTTTTTTTAGGTTTTTTTTTCTTTTTTTTTGTACATAATTATAAGTAAATATATATGTTTGTATTATAATATATATCTTTATTTATATTTGCAATGAATATATTTCTTTTCTTTTTTTTTATGATCTTTATTTTGAGAAGAAACTTTATCAGTCAGTTTTATCCTCAGTGAGTTTTCCCCTTTTTTTTTGAAATAAAGGTAGATGAGCCGTGAAAAAGTACCGAACATTTTTTGTTGCTTTCCTTTTCTCTTAGATACAATATGTTTTACAGTGAGAATGAAACAATGCCCACCCATTCCCTCAGCTCTTCAAAGGGAACTGAAGGCTTACTGCTGCATCTTGAAGGTAAAAAATAAGGAAATTATTCTTCCAAGTATCCTGACCATCTGAAACAGTCTGGTATGACTTGGTCCATCATGATTATATGGATAATCCAGTATTTTGCCCAATCTTACCCATAATATAAACAATACCTGAAAATCCATGGGACTTTCCCATGGTGAGATGGCCATTTTCCATGAACTAGTAGGGTATTTCCAGTGTAAGTGTTGAGTAATTCAATAAAATCTGATTTGTCCAATCCTGCCTCAGGTAATTCTCCCCAATTTTTTCCTTCCATATCTTTCAGGTTGGTCCAAAATCCTCTAAATACTTGTTGAAACATTTCCAGAGTTTCTTCAGCTTCTTGTTTATTCAACACCTCCCCCCACCCTCTTTCTCCTGGTGTTTCAGGGGTGATGTTTTTACTTTCCCAGGTGTCTAGTAAGCCTTCAAGGTCCCTTTCTGGTATTTTCTGTCCACTGGTTCAGGCTTCTCCTTCCTCCAAGTCTGCTATGATACTGTTCATGCCCATTGGTCTTCTGGGTGGTGTTACCTGCCATCCTGCTTGATCTGGTGAACAGATTGGGATACATAACCTTTCTCCTTCTGCAATTTCATAACTCAAGACTTCCCCTTTATTCTTTGACAATTCCAGCCTGATCTTATTATATACTAAGTAAGGCCTTCCAAGTACTGTGTGAATGGAACCTTTGGCTACAAAGAAATGGTTATACTTTGGTTCCCCAGGTGTTATTTCAAATACTTTTCTTTCAGCCAATCCAATTAGTGGGGTAGAGTGGCCTCCAATTCCTGTAACCTTCATGAATATTCCTCTGGACACCAAGCCTTTCTCAATGGCCAAATGCTCTGTTATGAAATTTAACTCAGCACCATTATCCACCAGATCCTTGATCTTCTCTCCATTTATTCAAATTTAAATGAATCCTAATGGAAAAGCATAGGTGAGGTTTTTGCCTATGGGGCATGGATATTCATCATCTGAATAGTCTTAAAAATGGGCTTGACATCCATTGATCCTCCTATTGCTTTTTATGGTTAATGCTTTAGAGGCCCTCTTTAAGTCCAAGGTTCCTTCAGTATTCATATCTTTTAACTGCTGGAAAAAATTTGGTGCAACTGAAAGGAGCTCCTCCAAGGTAAGGTTAAATTTCTGCTTTAATATCTTCTTCTTCAAAATTTCTTCCATCTTGGTTCCTTCCTGGGTATCCACTGGTTCTTACTTTACTGGGTGCTTCTCATAGGTTCAGTTACAGGTTCATTGACAGGTTATTTGGGGGGCTCTTCTTCATCTTCAGAATCTTGTTCCATTTCCACTCATGCTCCTGGATAGCTTGGCTTCCTCTTCCTTGGTTCTGGGGCTTTTTCTTTAGTTGGTTCTGAAGGTCCCTGGTCTACTACTGGTGCCTCCTGGGTGTTATCCTTCTCTGGTGGATTTCCAGCCATCCTTTTTGATCTTCTCATCCCCCATTGAACTTAAGATTCCTTCATATTTACCTCTGGTGGTGTCCAAGCCTCCCAATCTCAAGTCTTCAAGAATGCTGAAACATTGGTTGGTCCTTCCTTCTTCTGAGGTTCCTCCAATTTTGGGAATTGTTGAGCCTCTGAGAATTTCTTGACCTGATTTCTGAAACTTTCCTGCTGGCTATAAGGTATGGGTTCTCTGTTTGGGAAGTCATAATTGGGTCCTTGTTTGAAAACCCTCCTGGCCTTTATATCTTCTGTCACGTCTGGACAGTTGACTTGGATGTGGATTTCATCCTTTCAATAGTAACATCTGATTGGCCATGTGGGTCCTACACTGGGGGATGAGGGTCTGTAGTTTTGTGCCATTACTTGGTTTATCCTATCAAATTGGGGAGGTGCCTGCTTCTGATTTAAAGCAATGCTGTGTTTTTATATTTCCTCCTTCATTTTCAAGATATCATCTATCCCTGATTTCCAAAACTTGAATTCCTTCTTTATTTCCACTATGTTCTTGAGGGTAGGTTTAAGGATTTCTTCTTCATCCACATCCCATAAGGCCAAGGTCATTTCCACAAATGCCTTCAAGGTCTCCAAATTTGGTGGGAGGTATCTTCCATCTCTTGAAATCTTGATTCTTACTGCATTGGCCAATTCTCTGTTTACTTCCCTCCTAAGATCAGGGTACAAGGCTTTCCAGAGGCTTTCCCCACTTTCCCAGTTGGTGTTTTCATAACCCATTTTGATGAAATAAATAAACATCTCCTCATAACTCTCAATGAACTTCTTGAATTCATGCTTAGTCTTGATGCCTCCCTGCTCTTGAATATTTCTGAGCAGCCTTGGTATGGATTCTTCATTTAACCTTACATGGGGGGTAGCTGTGCCCCATTTCCTTTTTATTTCCTTCTTCAAAAGGTCCGAGTCCCCATATTCATGTCCTTCCATATCTTTTATATACTGCCTGATATTCTTTTCTTGTACTACAAAAGTTAATTTTAGGTCTATATCAATTCCTCCAGCCTTCTGAATCCTGGCCAGTTTCTATACTCTTTTGATAAACTGTTCCACTTCTGTCCCATCAAATTCAAGGTTAACTTTCTTTCCATCTTATAATACTCCATTTTGTTCATCATTTTTTATTATTGAGTTATCATGGGTTGGTCTTCTGTCTGGGTTTCTTTCAGTTTGTTGGTTCCTAGTAGCTCTTCTTCCTTTTTCTCTAGCTTGAGAGAATATGTTTATTCCTGGACTGATGGAGGGGTTTGTTGATTCTTCAATGGTTTCTGCTGGGACTATTCCATATGCTGATCTTGGGGTTGGGGTCTGAAATCTGGCTCTCTGTTGGGTTTTTGGGGTTTCTGGAGTTCCCTGTTCTGTTTTTTCTTCAGGAATTTGGCTTAGGAGTTTGGGAATTTTGGCAAGGGTCCCCATTGCTTCTACTCCAGGTTCTGGCTGTTTCTGACTTCTTTCCTGTTCTTACTCTAGTTTATCCTGGGATCCACTGGTTATTTTGGTTTTGTCTTGTAATTCTTTCTCCATCCTGATCATTGAAGATAGGGCTTCTTGGTTATTATCTTCAATCCCTCTGAGTTGGTACTTGAGGTCTTCAATTATCTGGTACGGTTTTCTTATTTCTGCCTTCTGAATGTTTATTTAATTCTTGAGGCTGATATTCCGTTGATATTTTTTTAATAATCAATCAAATCTAAAGGTAACAGGACACTTTTGGGACACCAATTGCAGATACTTCTGTGGTATTATATAAATAAAAGTAGAAAACAGCTTGCTGGAAGTCCTTGAAGGGGAATTTAGTATTACTTCTACTACTTTAGAGTATTAGTATATACTAAGAGTGGTATTGAATTGCCTGCCCTTCTCGTACTATATTAAGTCTGCACAATAATTTATTTAAATTGATGGCTGGTTTCTTTGAGACTTGAAATAGGTCTCAGATCAGAGGTAGATTAGTTATTAACTTTTGATTGGTAGGTTTTGGTGGAATAATAGATCAGATGTATTGGATTATTGTTCATTTAATGATCAGATATATTTGATCTGAACCAATATCCCATTATTAAGGGTTCAAGGGTTTATCAAAGGGGTGGTTCAAGAGAGAACCCAAGTCTGGGTTTACCCAAAGGGGGGTGGGTAGAGGAAAGGTTGTTAGTTTCTTTTTTTTGTGCTCTCTCTCTTTGTAAGGGTTATTTATTTATTAATGAGTGGTGTTTCTTTAATATGATGCTGAATATTTAGTTCACAGAAGAACCCTTTTTTAAGAACCTTTTGGGTGGTTAAATTGGTTAAATATTGGTAATAACTTGGTTTCTGATTTCTTGTTTTTTTTATAACTGTTTCACTGATACTATTTTATCTGGGCCAAGAGTGCCTTATATGTGGTGGTTGATTGGGCCAGAGGGACTGATATCTGAGTAGAGGTGGGTGATGAGTGGGGATAATAAAACTTTGATAGGGCAGAGAGGCCCTCCTTAATTATAAAAATTCCTGCGCCCAGGGGTGCTCAAGGCTTCCCCTGGGGGTTCTCCCTGTTCTGGTGAGGAACAGTGAGATACAACTGCATGAGATATTTTTTCTGGTTGGGAAAAGCTTGTACAGTTACATGAGGCATTTCTGCTTGTTGGAAAAAGCTGGTACAGGGGTTTCATTAATTCACATCCCTGCATAAACTGCTACAAAGTGTAGATAAAGTATATTTGTGTGCAGTACTGGTGGTTGGTTTGGTGCTACTTTCTTCTACCTTCATGTATTTCTGTGCATTACTGGTGTTTTTTTCTTGCTGCATGGTCTTTACTGCCTGCATATATTGCTGGGTAGCCCTGTGGTACTTTTAATGGTGGTTCTTTTGGTATCACATGCTTCTGAATATATAAATTGCTGTGTGGTGCTGAGGTTTTTTGATACTGGGAGTTTGTTTGGTATCACATGCTACTTGCTGCATGAATTGCTGTGTGGTGCTGGGGGTTGTTTTTACTGGTAGTTTGTTTGGTTATCACATGCTTCTGACTGCATTGTTCCTGTATACTTCTGCACAGCTTTGTGTATGTATATTTGCTTGTTTTGTTTGGTTCTGGTTGAGACTGGTTCCACTTCCTCCTGCCTATACTGTCCTGTATACTTCTGCATAGCCTTGCATATGTATATTTGAATGCATTTCTGGGGGGTGTGAAAGGAGCTGAACTAGTTACACAATCTCCTGTATCTGTATTTCTTTATTCTGGCTGAGGTGACAGGGTTGGTCTTTGGTTCTGGTTTTGAGGGTAAGCTGATACTGGTATGTACTTGAGGTTTTGCAAGGTATGTCTTTATGCACTCTACAGAGCTGTGACACCTGGTTGGGTATGAGCTTGCCACAGTTGAAGGTTTCTTGGGCTGTATCTTCTAATCCATGAGGGATAGGGTGGTACTTTGACTGAGTGACTATAGGTTATCTTAGATGCAGAATCCATTTCTGAGGTTTATTTGAGGGCTTGAGATTTTTTTATAGTACAAAAGTGAGTCTGATGGCTATAGGACAGGTTTGTTCTGCCACAATGCATGGGCCATCTTGCAAATCACCAGCAGCAATGTGTCTCACTGCTCTGTGCTCAACCAACCCAGCAGCCCAAAACTGACAGCCGCAAGCTGTTCCTCCATGATCCTAGCCAACAAATTTACCCACCCAGATGTCTTCAAAGGCAATTCCCAGGGATCCCAAGGCCAATTGATTGGTTGCAGAGTCCCAATCAATCCTTGCAGCATTGGCTTGTTCCAAGTCCAGACCTTCCGCCCCACTGGTTTGTATTGCCTGGTTTTATACCTTTCCATCTGCACGCATTCCCTTTTGGAAGTCCTGGATATCACCAAACCATGGCTTTTGCCTTTTCTGACAAGCGTGGCACAAAGATAGGCTTTTTGAAACGCAGTACTGTCAAATAAATCACTATAAATCACTCTCTCTTGTTTTCTTTCTTTATCTTTATTTCCTTCTGTATTTATTTCCTTATATTTCTTTATCTCTTTCTTTATATTTTTCTTTTCATTTCTTTTTCATCCTTTTCCTTTTCCTTTTTCTTTCTATTTATATTTCTTTCTGTTCCCATCCACAATCTGACCTCTTTCACGAGTCACTTGTCAATTGTCACATGCGCGGGTCTCTGTCCACTGTCACCGGTCAACTTTAACATTTCACATCTGTTTCTCTTGTTCTAATTCTTCTCACGCTCTTCTCAAGAACTATACTTGGGGGGAAGGATTTGGGATGCTCTCTTCCCCATTTTCTTCAACTACTCTCTCAACCCATCTTCCCCAATTGTGACATTCTAATCCGACAACTCAACTCTTTTCTTCTTCCACCATTATTCTTTTCTTGTTATCCTTTCTCTTTCTTCTTTTCTTAGTTCTTTCTAAATCAAAATTTGACTATCCAACACTCATCAGATCTCCAAATAAAACCTATTAGCTTGTCAATTTCTGACTTTTAAGACCTTCACTCATCATGCCTGCCACTCAGTTCACATAGTCTAACTCATGACATCAATCTCTTTCCAATTCTTTTACCATTGCCAACACCTTACTGCTTCAACTCTATTCACTCACGAACTTGTCAAGTTCTCAATTCTTCACTGTTGCTCGATTTTGTTTTTACTTCTTTAATCTTTCTTGCTCTTAATCATTTTTCTATATGATCTTTGTTTTTATTCTTAACTGATGTTTTCTATGATTCAGCCCTCTTGATTCTTAATCCATTCAAACTCATCACATTAATTCAACACAATTAAAAGCCAAAGGTCCATCCGACAATACTAACCAAAACAATGGAGGGATCCAGCAAAAATGGCTTTTGACAAATTATCCTCAAAGCCGCCATTGAAGCCGTTCCAATCCTTTCTGACAAAAACTATTCAATCTGGAAGGACAAAATGTCCATGCTTCTCAAACTCAAAGGTATCAAGGAGGCTCTAGAAGATGATTCAAAAATTCTGAGTTCAGCTGAAGATATGGAGACTTGAGTAATATAACTTTCCCAAATAGATTCTATAACTCATAACAACGTGGTCAATCCGGCAAATATTTCCTCAGCTCAACTTCCCTGGAAAACAATTAAATAACGCTTTGCTTCCTCCCAAACCGCCAATTGAGCCCGTATATTCAATGAGTTCCTTTATCAACAGTTCAAACCCGAAGCTATCAACCTCTTCATCACTGAGACAAAAGTATCTCTTAATAAAATGGTTGAAATGGGTATTGATCTTCCCAATAACATTCTTGCCTATCTCATTCTCTTTAAATTCCCACCTTCTCTGCATTCTTTACGCCAACAAATAATGCACTTGGACAAAATTTTTACCATGGATCTTGTCAGCAATCATCTCACTCAGCTAGATAATGAAACTAAGGTTAAACACGAGGAACCCAAGCTCAACAACACTGCGCTCCTATCTTCCAAACCTACCAAGAAACCCATAACAGTAGAATTCCAATGCCAAAAGGGTTATCATAATCCACAATCTCCGGATCATCCTGAAAACAAATGCTGGCATCTTCACAAACATCTAGCTCCTGATTGGTGGAAAGAGTCTCAAATCCAATGGAGAGCTCAGCTCAATTCTCAATCCAAACAAAATAAGTCGCTCATTACTTGGCTCTCATTACCACATGGATCAAAGAAATCAAGCCGTCAAATTATATTATCATGGACTCTGGTGCTTTTAGTCACATGTTCAACTCCAAACTCTTCTTCACTCAATTTTATGATCAAATTTCCAAGTATTTCATCAACACTGGAAAAGAAGGAGCCAGACTACCCATTAGGGGTAAAGGCATTGTCCGGCTGTTGTGGAAAGGTTCTTCTGTCACTCTCAACAATTTCCTTTACATCCCTGATCTCGTGGTAAACTTAATCAGTCCCGGCGAACTTATTTCCTCCAAAAACTGCTCTCTCACCTCTTATAAGAATTGATTTTACCTCTATGCTGGATCTAGGCCAGCCTTTTCTGGATTCATTCAAGAAAACTTGTTTCTCCTTAATCCACCTTCTTGAATTGGTCACAACTCAAAATTTTGCCATCTCTCACTCAAGGATTTGGACTTATTCTGCATCAAATCCCTGCATCAATCTTTCGGGCACGCTAGTCCTCTTTGCCTTAAGAATCTTTTTCCTTCTTTAAGCTCTAAAATTCTCTCTGAATTCCAGTGCAAGGATTGTGTTTTCTCCAAAATTGCAAAAACCTCTTTTAAAAACACATCAAGACTTGCTTCAAAAACTTTTGAACAAAGTCATATTGACTTAATTGGTCCCATCTCCCCATCATCTCAAAAAGACATGAATTACATCATGACCGTTGTCAACAACTTCTCTGGATATATTTCTGCTATCCCTCTCCAATATAAGTCAGATGCCTGTCAGCAGCTGAAAGGTATCCTAAATCACAAAAAGCAGAAACAAGACCGATTTCCTGCAACCATCTGCACTGACGGTGGGGGAGAATTTTCCTCTTCCAAACTCAAAGATTATTTCAACACCAACTTGATTCAGCATTTAATCTCGGAACCTTATCATCACAAACACAACGGAAAAGTTGAGAGAGCTAATCAAACTCTTACCAAATCTATGAGAGCTATTCTCCAAAGCTTGAATCTTCCGCTCAATCTTTGGGCTGAAGTTGCTAAATCCGCCTGTCTTTCTCTAAATCAAATTCCCAAAACTTCTAATTCCCCTTCTCCCTACCTTCTATTCACGGAAAAAGCGCTTCCAACCAATTTCTTCCATCCTATAGGATCCAAGATAGTTTACCTTGAAAACAAAATTAACTGTGGCGAGAAATTCAAGGATTGCAGGCTTCCTAGTATCCTTGTTGGCTACAACCCAAATTTCCTGTCATACCAAATTCTTAAACCTGATGATTCTATTATTTCTTCCAAACATGTCCAATTTCTCAAAACTGACAATTCTTCCCAGGTTTCCCCAAACTCCAAAGTTGACAAAGATTGCCTGATAGTTAAATTGGATGATGACCGCTTTGAGATCCCAAAGATTCCATCTTCCTTGATTTCAACTATTCTTGCTTCCCCTGTCAATGACCATATTTCATCTCCGATCTTGTCTCCTGAATCACGCAAAAAACAATCTTCTGACTCCGAATCCTCCTCCTCCAATGAAATTGCTCAAAAACTTTTTCCAAGATACTTTCTTTGCAATTGCTCCAGTTTGAATCCTCCTCAAAGATACGACTACCATCACTATTACGTTCCCAGAACTTATGAACAAGCAAAAAAATGCTCCAACAGCCCAAAATGGAAAAATTCCATGGACGTTGAACTGAACAGTATTGAAGCACTTGACGTGTGGAAAGATTACAAGGGTCCCGATCCAGTGAATCCTCTCAACACTACATGGGTGTATTGTCTTAAGGACAACTGCCATGGAGACCCCTTGGTCTATAAGAGTAGACTCTGCGTTCAGGGTTTTGATCAGATCTACGGCATTGATTTTCAAGACACCTTCTCTCCCACTGGAAAAACTGCATCTCTTTGCATTGCTCTTCTGTTTGGTTTGGACAATGTCTTCCTATCTCCCAATTTGATGTAAAGAGCGCTTTCCTCCATGCGCTGCTATCCAATAAAGTAATCATCAAAAGACTAAAAGGCTCAAACCAAAAATATAAATACCTCATTCTTCAAAAATCTCTTTACGGATTAAGACAAGCCCCTGCTAATTGGTTCCTCACTCTCACATTGTGGATTCAAGAGCAAGGATTTCACAAATCTATCTCTGATCCCTGTCTTTACATTTACTCAGCTTTGAACTCTGTCCTGTTCTTTCATGTAGACAACCTCATCCTGGTTGGTCTTGGGGACAATTTCCAGGACAAATTTCTTACTCCATTCCCTAATTCCAATCACCACAAACCAAACACAATCCTTGGAATGAAATACAAATGAACTGGAAATAAAATTTTACTATCTCAACCTAAGCACATAGAGCAGGGACTGGAGGAGTTAAATATGCTCAACTGCAACAGGCCTCTATTCCTCTCACTGTGAACATCAATCTGACCCCTGCTAGCAACAAAGAACACAAAGAGTTCAAGGCATTAAATATCAATTATCTTTCAGCTGTCTTACTTATAAATTACATAGCCTGTTTAACTCAACCCAACCTCAGTTTTGCTGTCTCAAGCCTTGCCTTGTTCTGCAAAAAGCCCGGAATTCAACATTGGAGAGAAGTTAAGAGATATTGGAAATATCTAAAGGCCACAAAAGATCTCAAACTTACTTTACAATTCAATCACACCAATCTTCAAATTCAATGCTACAGCAACGCTACCTGGAGTGACAACTTGGAGACTAGGCAATCTCAATCCGGTCACCTCTCTCTTCTCTTTAATTTGCTTATTTCCTGGAGCAGCTATTGCCAACAAAATGTCACTCACTCTACAACTGAAGCCAAACTAAATCCTCTTGTTGATTTGTTTCTTGAAGCTATCTGGATGAGAGGACTCGTGGCTGAACTCTGGAAATCAAAAATCTCTCCCAGCAAACACTTCATAGAAAAAAAAGTTCTCAACAATAAGCTCAAGAAATTTGGCTGCAATTCTAAAAACGGTCATATTGGTATATAAACCAAAGCCCTTTGAGAGGAACTGAAATGCCAAAATCTATCTATTGAACTGATCTCAGCTACTGATATGAAGGCCGACGGTCTTACCAAAGCCCTTCCTCTTAGCTCTCTTACCTCTCTTCTTCAGCTTATAAATCCTTCCTTTTCTAACCCGACATCAGTCTCACCAGTCACAGGGGGTGTCAAATAAATCACTTTAAATCACTCTCTCTTGTTTTCTTTCTTTATCTTTATTTCCTTCTGTATTTCTTTCCTTATATTTCTTTATCTCTTTATTTATCTCTTTCTTTTCATTTCTTTTTCATCCTTGTCCTTTTCCTTTTCCTTTCTATTTATATTTCTTTCTGTTCTTGTCCACAATCTGACCTCTGTCACAAGTCACTTGTCAATTGTCACATCTGCGGGTCTCTGTCCACTGTCACCGGTCAAATTTAACATTTCACATCTGTGTCTCTCAGTCTACTTCTTCTCATGCTCTTCTCAACAACTATACTTGGGGGGAAGGATTGCGGATGCTCTCATCCCCATTTTCTTCAACTACTCTCTCAACCCATCTTCCCCAATTGTGACATTATCCTCCAACAACTCAACTCTTTTCTTCTTCCACCATTATTCTTTTCTTGTTATCCTTTCTCTTTCTTCTTTTCTTAGTTCTTTCTAAATCAAAATTTGACTATCCAACACTCATCAGATCTCCAAATCAAACCTATTAGCTTGTCAATTTCTGACTTTTAAGACCTTCACTCATCATGCCTGCCACTCAGTTCACATAGTCTAACTCATGACATCAATCTCTTTCCAAGTCTTTTACCATTGCCAACACCTTACTGCTTCAACTCTATTCACTCACAAACTTGTCAAGTTCTCAATTCCTCACTGTTGCTTGATGTTGGTTTTACTTCTTTAATCTTTCTTGCTCTTAATCATTTTTCTATATGATCTTTGTTTTTATTCTTAACTGATGTTTTCTATGATTCAGCCCTCTTGATTCTTAATCCATTCAAACTCATCACAGTAATTCAACAAGTACCTCCCAGAGATGCACACTGAGGAAATGAACTTACTTCTGTTAGAATTTGAGTTTATATATATGTGACTTCCACTGGAGTTCAAAGTATCATTGATTGGATTGATTTGATTTATATTATTGTTGTTATTGAAGTATTAAAATAATGGCCAAAATATAACTAGGCTGTGTTCTCAGTAGTGATTGTCAGACTGTCCAAGCATAACATTTTACTTACCATGTCACTTAAACTGCTTATGTTAATTTTTCCTTATTCATTTTGTACTTAACCACTTGTCAGCCTATAGTGTATTTAGTATAGATAAACACCAGTGCTCTCAAGGGGAATTCATCATCTTTTCAGCCAACTCATCAACCGGACTGTCCTTTTCCTCCTGAGCTCAGGTCCGTTACGCTTGACGTTACAAGCCCCTTTCACTCATTCTTTAATCCTTTCATCTCATTAGAGCTCAAGCTCTTTTTTTATATTTTTACACGGTTAAAAGCCTTTGCTCAACCTGAGCCAACTATACTTCATTCAAATTGTCCGCCTTCAACAGTCTCATCCTGAAAGCCGATCTTCAACTATTTTGGCAAGGGGGTGAGATGGGGATGAGCCTTGTCAGTGACACTCACGCTCATCCCATCCATCCACTTTGACGGTAGGCATCAACCATCAACTTTGACACAGTCACAAGGACTTGTGCAGAACTAGCACACAACCTCAGCATGTCTGATCCATTCAACGATGAGAGTCCGAGTCCATCGGTTGCACCTCAAGAGGAACTGCAAGAAGAGCCATCCCCCCAATCCGAACCATCAGATCAAGAGTTGAACGACCAAGCTGACTTAGAGGAGGACTTGTTTGGGGGAGAGGATGACAACGGATCAGTCAATGAAAACGTCAAAGATGAAGATGAAGAACTTGGGAAGAGACGTGAACTCAAATACAATGAGGATGCTGATCCTCAACCGGCTCCTACTTGTAACCTTCACATTGCTGAAGCTCCACTGCCCAACTTACCATTCCCAAAGCCATCAGATGGGAGACACTGGGATCTAAGAGTCCCCATTTCTTTAAACTTGAACCCTTTGCCGTTTTCTGACGAAGAATTCCTTAACGAAGCGAATGAATCTTTGGATAAAGAAGGGGGTGAAACTGATGGTTCAAGGCCATTTTCTGATCAAAACGTCATCTGGTGGCAATGGAAAGTTGATTCAAACGGCCAACCGGTCAAGCAGTCAAATGCTCGCGTAATCTGCTGGGATGACGGCTCACAATCTTTACAGGTTGGGTCTGAGTTGGTTGACATGGTTTCCACCATAGACACTTGCCACCCAATCAATTCAGAAAATCTCAAAGAAACCTCCGCTCCGAATCAAGGCTTAACATACTTATTTGCTCAACCTTTGGAACTCAAATTACTCAAGGCTCAAGCATCTATTACCGGCCAAATTACCCTGAGACCATACAGTTTAAATTCATTGACCCACAGAATAATTGTTGCTAATCAGTCATTTATGAAAGCACACCCACCACCGCAAACGTATTATCCTCACCAGTTGAGACTCGAGCAGGTCTAGGAACGAGGATCTGAAGACTGAAATTAAATCTAATCCAACCCAATCATCCATTCGATTGATGAACAACTACTATCCTTCAAGACTCTCCTCGCTCACTCGTTCAAACTTGAAGTGGTATAGTTTGCTTCAGGAAACTCAAAGACTTGGTCAACTTGGACCTTCCCAACGACTGCAACTCAGCTACTCAACCCAATTCACTCATCCTGATTGACCCGTCCCTCAAACCGTACAAAATTCTATCGAGAGATGGTCAAAATCAACCCTGACGCCTTACGCTCGTCCGCCAATCATCCTTTCTCATGGTAAAGCTTGTCAAGTCTGGGATACTCAGGGTCGTCAATACTTGGATTTTACCGCCGGTATTGCTGTCAATGCTCTAGGTCATGCAGACGATCAAGTGGCTGAAGTGATGTACAAACAAGCCAAGAAACTCGTCCATTGTTCCAACTTGTATCACAACAATCAGGCGGGTGAACTAGCCGTCAGTTTGGTTGAACTCACCAAACAATTTGGTGGATTGGGTCATTGTTCTCCATTTTCTTCCTCTTCCCCCACTACTTCTTCCATCAAACCTAAGGAGAGACTCACCAAAGCAACCTTTGAGACAGAAACCATTGAGACAAGCAGTAGCAACAACAACAACAATAACAACGGCCCTAAGGTAGACCAGATCAATTGAGATGGAAATCGAGAACCTAAGAGGAAAAGGTTGAGATTGGAATCAATCAATCAATCAATCAATCAATCAATCAATCAATCAATCAATCAATCAATCAATCAATCAATCAATCAATCAATCAATCAATCAATCAATCAATCAATCAATCAATCAATCAATCAATCAATCAATCAATCAATCAATCAATCAATCAATCAATCAATCATCAACTCAATATCAACGGGCTTGACCAATCAATTACATTTGAACTGAAGAATTTTCCAGCAAATAGTATATATCATACTTAAAGATAGCAGTTAAATTCAAATATGCCCAAGGAAGTTTACTAGTCAATCAGCTCATCTTGTTATCAGTCACTAACCTGTATGTAGAATAATTCCAACAGTTGGTAAAACATAAAGTTAATTGAAGAAAAAGAGTTATATTCATTTCAGACAGTAACTTCCTCCAGTCCAAGTCAAGCGGGTGTGTTAGAATTTGAGTTTATATATATGTGACTTCCACTGGAGTTCAAAGTATCATTGATTGGATTGATTTGATTTATATTATTGTTGTTATTGAAGTATTAAAATAATGGCCAAAATATAACTAGGCTGTGTTCTCAGTAGTGATTGTCAGACTGTCCAAGCATAACATTTCACTTACCATGTCACTTAAACTGCTTGTGTTAATTTTTCCTTATTCATTTTGTACTTAACCACTTGTCAGCCTATAGTTTATTTAGTCTAGATAAACACCAGTGCTCTCAAGGGGAATTCATCATCTGTTCAGCCAACTCATCAACCGTAGTGTCCTTTTCCTCCTGAGCTCAGGTCCGTTATGCTTGACGTTACAAGCCCCTTTCACTCATTCTTTAATCCTTTCATCTCATTAGAGCTCAAGCTCTTTTTTTATATTTTTACAACTTCTGCCTCATCTGCCCTCCACCCGCCATCTTCCCCCTGCTCCTTGCTAGTTGACTGTCTGCACAAGGCCAGAGCTTGCCCTGCATTTTTTCCTTGGCCAACTAGGCAAAATTCTCCATGGGCTTACCATTACAGTCAGCCTCTCTTTGGGAATTGCCTTTTTTTCCAATCATTGGTCCTTTCACCCACTTCACCTTCCCACAATCACAGATTGTGGTGTCAAACCTTACACTGAATGAGTCTTCCACTTGCAGCACCTCCATTCACACCTCAGAATCAAAAGCCATCTGTGCCTGGAACACAAACATGAACAGCTTCCCCAAGATAAAATCTCTGAATTCAACTAAGAGAAAATAAAATGGTCTCATATCCCTTAAAGCCTCAACCTTCTCCTCCTCAAAAAACCTGCCCACGCAACATTAACCTTCATTTGACTCCCAGAGTCCCATTGAACACTTCTGCAAAATTGAACACAATTCATCCACCAGCTTTGATGGCAGCAAGTTCACAATGGACCCACTATCATACATTGCCCACACTTTCCTTCCCACTACCTTCATTGATATGTAATGTCAGCTTGCTACTATTGCAGAGCAAGCTACAAAAGTAACAAAAAGAACATAAAAATAATAATGATAAAATTAACCTAAGAAGAAGAAGGAAAACCATAAATATTATTGCAAAAATGGATTCCCCACTCAAAAGTAGGTAGGGTCACTCACTGACCCCACCCTTGGAATCCAACTCCTTATAATTTTAAAAAATTAAGGAAAAGAAAGACCAAAATACCACGGCACCACTATTGAACTTTTTGGCCACGTTCAATGTCACATATAGGTTTCACACCTAAAATTCAGTCAGAATTGAGGTGTTGTGTATATTTTAGGAGTTACAGATGGAAATTTGTTCTGTCACATTTCCCGCACGCAGCCGCAACAGCCAATGCACCTGCGCGCGGATGAGCTACAGCTCTTTCACTCTGTCAAAGCCATGTACGCAGCCCTGGGCCTCTGACAAGTAGGCAGCCGCAGGACTACGGGTTGATAAAGTGACAGGTGGTCTGAGAAACCTAGGTACTGCGTAAACATGCTAAATCCTACACGTGAACATTCTAGATATGTGATAAATGTTCCTGTGGATAGTAAATAGTCTTAAAATACATAATTTATATAAAAATAATTAAATAACCTTTATATGTATTTTTTTTCTAAATATAATTCAAAGTACAAAGAATGTCAAAAATAAGACAATGAAAACTTCTAAAAATATATTAAAATACTTCAATATACTATTATGATAATTTCTAGACATCAACATTTTAGTGACATACTTAGGAAACTTATGATGTTAAAAAATTAGATGAATACCCATGAATTAAATTTTTAAGTAATTATTTTAGTAAATCAACTGAATTTTGAAAATAAGGAGTAAAATAAATATCATGACTTTACTCCAATTATTTATTACATAATGAGAACTCACCTGACATCAGGATATCTGTAGGAATGTCTATCAAAATAATTATTAACTTACTGGGAACATTTACTAAGGATAATTAATTAAATAATAAATAAAAAGCACAGATTAGTGTTATTCACACGTCCAAACATCAATTATAAAGTAGAATAATTCCCATACCCTGTGGAATTAGATGCTACCCGTGCTACAGCACCAAGAACAGGTGACAGGCTACCACTGGTTACCCTTCTAGCCTCAGTGTCTGTCCCTTTGAGCCCCTGTACCCCTCAGAAGGACAATATTGGGACTCCAACAGTGTCAGCTTGCTGCTATTGCAAAGAAAGCTGCAAAAGTAACAAAAATAACATAAAAATAATAATACAATTAACCTAAGACGGAGTGGGAAAACCATAAATATTATTACAGAAATGGATTCTCCACCCTAAATTAGGTAGGGTCACTTGCTGGCCCCACCCTTGAAATCCAAGTCCTTATATTTTTAAATAATTAAGGAAAGAAAGACCAAAATACAATGGCTCCATTATTGAGCTTTTGGTCAATTAAGCATTTTACACATATTGTCACCTATAGGTTTCACACCTAAAATTCAGTCAGAATTGAGGTGTTTTGTATATTTTAGGAGTTACGGACGGAAATGTGTTTTGTCACAATTCCCGCACGCAGCCGCAGGAGCCAATGCACCCGCGCGCGGCCGAAATACAGCCCTGTCACTCCATCAAGGTTGTGTCCGCAGCCCTGGGCCTCTGACAAGTACGCAGCAGCGGGACTACGGGTTGACAGAGTGAGAGGCGGCCTGAGAGGCTTAGGTACCGTGTAAACATGCTGAAACCCACACGGCAACATTCTACATATGTAATAAATGTTCCTGTGAATAGTAGATAGTCTAAAAGTACATAATATTATATAAAAATCATTAAATAACCCTTATACGTATTTTTTATTAAATATAATTCAAAGTACCAAGAATGTCGAAAATAAGACAATGACAACTTTTAAAAATATATTAAAATACTTTAATATACTTTTATGAGAATTCCTAGACATCAATATATTCGTGAAATACTAATAAAACTAATGATTTAACAATATTACATGAATTCCCATGAATTATATTTTTAAGTAATTATCTTAGTAAATCAACTAGAACTCGAAAATGAGGAGTAAAATCAATATCATGACTTTTACTCCAGTTATATAATACATAATGAGAACTCACCTGACATCATGATGTCCGTAGAAATGTCTATTTCTATATTTATTTTTATTACTGGGAACATTTACTCAGGATAATTAATTAAATAATACATAAATGGGACCGATTAGTGTTTTTCACACGTCCTAATGTCTATTTTAAAGTAGAATAATTCCCATACCCTGAGTAATTAGATGCTACACGTGCTATATTACCAAGAAAACATGACAGGCTACCCCTGGTTACCCTGCTAGCCTTAGTGTCCATCCCTCTGAGCCCCTGTACCCCTCAGAAGGACAATATTGGGACTCCAAAAGCTATAAATAAAGAGCTCTTTTGAGGATATTGATGGGCAGAGACCCAGTTATATTTATATCCAGACACCTTTCCAAGGTAATCAAGTACTTATAAGAGATAATTAATTTATTTATGGCTAATTCTGATCAATAATATCTGTCCTCAACCTCTTTTTTATCAATTAAAACGGCTGAACAACCTTATAACCCCAGTATACAGGTTTAACCCATCAGTGCACGTCTTAAACAGATACCCAAAGGATTTAATAATATACCAGTTAGTTTTATTATCCTTTCTCTTTTGTGGCAGCTTGGTTACAAGGCCCTGCCACTCCACCATGTATTTTATATACATATTATCTTTGGGTAAAATATCCTTTAAACTAAAGAGCCCAAAGTAACCAGGACTACGTGTTTTCATACTGAAATCCCTGAAGAGAGTTGTTAAAGATCCCCAATATAATTTTGGCCCCTCTATAAAAATATTTAATAATCAATTTATTCATATTGATTTAAAAACAATAAACCATAACCAAACCACTTAACCTTTCAATAAAGCTTAATCCAAATATTTTAAGGATTTTTGCTGCATTTATTAAATAATATATTTGTTATTTATTCTATCACCTCTGGTAGCTAAAGGATAGCAAGGGTCTTGGCATCCAAGAGGCTGTCGATTGGGGGTCTGGCAAGGAAATATTCCATTTTATTATATTTAATACCTTGGACCAGACATTTCACAAAAAAATAAAAATAAAAGATAAATTTATCTGACTTTATAACTGTGATTTATCATTAAATTCTTTTGCAGTGGATTTTAAAACCAATGCAGAATTAATAATCTATTATTTAAATCTTTTAAAGATAAGAAAAGAAGAATATATTAAAAATTATAAACCTACTGGTTGGAAAGCTTTAACTCAAGCTGAGCAACTTAATATCTCTTCTGCACATAAACACTTAGGTAAACTCCTTGAACAAGAAGATCTTGAAAGGCGCATCAACTTTCAGGCCCTATTAAGGAAACATAAAGCTTGGAAGAAATACCTTATAAATTACTTTTTTAAATATAAAAGTAAGTATACAACTTGTATTAACATATTATTTTTTTAAAAAATTAATATTGATATATTCTATTAACCAATAAAATAAAATTTTTTATCAGTGAACCCTCCTGTACCAGAAACCACCGCCACTGAAGTTAGTTTAATGGATTTAGAAATCCCAGATATCTCTGGACGCCGTGAAAATATTGACTGGGCAGGTGAAGACCTCATTGGAACACACCAAGACCTCGTAGGATTACCTACTAAGTATCAATTTAATCCAAATAAAGTCTTTTTACCTTTGAAAATCAACTTAAGTGAATTTTGAATAATACTTATCTTTACATATTTTTTCTGTAAAATACTTATAAACATATTACTCAACAATGAATAGACGCAACACAAGAGCCTCAGGGAGAATTCCCTCCTATGGATCTTTGCCAACAGCTCCCAGTAACCATGAGACCACCAATAAGGACAACCATGAAGGGACTGGAACCTGTGAATCAAATGTTGATGGAAAAGAAGCAGCACCAATTTCTTCTGCCCTCTCCCAACCTAGAGCCGGAGAAGGTAGTAGAATGAAGCCACCCTCCTTTACAAGAAGATTCCCTGCAGCCACCCCAGAAGAATCTGGCCAAGGAAGCCAGGATCAAAGACTTAGTCAAAGAGCACGTGAAATATTGGGAAGAATTCAAAGAAGCCCAAGCAAAGGAGGACATGGTGTCTATGAAAAAGATAATCTCCCAGGCAAAAGCCACCCAGATAGCTCTTCAGAAAATGATTCCAAGGAAAGAGTTAGAATCCTATGTAGAAAAGTGGAATCCTTGGGATCAATTAGCCCAACTGAAAGGCAAAGGATCAGGAAAGAAGAGATTGTCTTCCCATCCCAAACCAAAGGGAAAGAAAGACTGGGATCAGATAATATCCCTAGCTCAAAAATGGAAAAAGGTTTACAACAATTAGCTTCTAATTCTGAGCCCAAACAAACCTCTGATGTAATTACTTCCTTTTCTAATGATATGTGTCATAATTTCAAAATTGTTTGCGAAAATTTGGACGGTGTTTATACCGAAATGGATAAATTAACCTCAGTAGTAGCCAAATTGATTAATAACCAAAAAAAGAAGGTAGGAATGGAAGAAATCAAAGAACATACAGAACAGTTATTGGAGACAATTAATAAATGTAGGATCAGACAGACTCAAACAATTGAGAATATGTTATCAGGAATCCAAGAAGATTTTATTATGTCTTTCCTCCCCTTAAAAGAAGAATTGGTAACCACTACTAACAGCTCTATTCTATCCCTTAGTGAAAAACTGGATGTGCTTAATAACAAAGTGGACCTGAAACTTAATCTGATCAAAAAAGATCTTAGAGACTTGAAAGTCTGTCTGACCAACCCCTTGGGGAGTACCACAGAGGAACCAAAACCTCCCAGACAAACCACTACTCCTTATGCACCACCCTTATTAGGAATGCTTAGGAGTGACACCTTTAGGCCTATTCCTACCCCTGAGATGGAGCAAGCCCTCAAACTGTTACCCGCTATTTCTGAATGGCCCAAGTTCTCTGGTGAAGGAGAATACAATCATATAAATTTTATTCAATTTATTGACTACACTATTAAATTTTATGACCTACCAGAAGCTATAGCTGTAGTCAGGCTTCCCAGAATATTTGAAGGATTAGCATTGGACTGGTTTATCAGTAAAAGAAAATAATTATGATCCTTACCATGGAATTCTTGGAAAATTCTGATTAAAGAACAATTTGGTTCTAGAATGGGGAAAAGAAAAATGATGAAAACTTTTGAAAATTCCTCATTTGACCCCTCCAAGGATAAACCTCACAAATGGTGCTTGGAAAAGAACAAAAGGTTGGATTGCTTCTATCCAGATGCTGATAAAGAGGAAGTAAATGAAATACTCCTCAACCTGTGTCCTGGAAATCTTAACCATAGTGTAAGATGTAGGATTAGTATGGATGCTGACTTGCCGACTCTAATCAATGTGCTAGAAGAAGTAATAGACATGAATGGGTTAGACAAGAAAGCCCCTTCTAGACCCAAAGAGAACTATAACATTAACAAAACCAGAGAACAAACTCCTCTGATGAATACCTCTGATAATAAGAAACCTAATGAGAATAGGGATAAAGAGAGGATTCCTGAAACTTGTTGGAATTGTAACAAGACTGGGCATATGAGACAAGAC
The DNA here is from genome assembly GCA_025617555.3 of Puccinia polysora. Classification (NCBI taxonomy): domain Eukaryota; kingdom Fungi; phylum Basidiomycota; class Pucciniomycetes; order Pucciniales; family Pucciniaceae; genus Puccinia; species Puccinia polysora. Next base: position 680,236 of record CM062615.1, on the reverse strand, counting down.
TGCCCATTACCAAAAAGAAAGATAGCAGTCTTGGAAGGAGAGCAGGAGGTTGAAGGGAATCAGAACTATGAAGATATAGCTGATACTGAAGGATCCCTTTCTGAATTTGAATTGGTCCTGACCAACCCTGTTAATTTTATAGAAGGAGATATAGGCTCTTCTGTAGAAATCAATAACATCCATGGGGATTCTAGCTTTCCCCAACAATGGGATCCTATCATAATTCCTAGACATATTATGGATGTCAAAACATTAACAATTAAACCTATGAGTGGGCTATGAGTGGGAAAAGTTATACCACTGGTCAAACTTGTTATGCAACAGGATTGTATAAAAACAGACCTATAAGGTTATTACTGGATAGTGGAGCCTTTTGCTCATGTGTCTGTGCTGAATTCTTAAACAAATGGGAACCCAATTGGAAAGAACACCTTCTTCCCGTCCCAAAAGCCAGGTTTAGCTCTTGCAAATCCACCATGAATGCTATTGGAGTATGGACTGCTCCTATAATACTACCTCATACTAAAGGATCTTTGAGGATAAAAGTGGAATTTGTAGTATTTCTCAACGGACTATGTGACTAACTGATACTGGGTAATGATGCCTTATGTCTATATGGTATAGATGTGTTCCAGAGTAAAGGGAGATACTTCAAAGTAGGTGGTAATTAGGACAATAAGTTTAAGATATGCACCATTCAGTCTAACTTCCACTCCTCTACTTATCAAAGACATTTAGAAGACTTTGACCAGGAATATTTCTCTCAAGCAGCTCCAAATATGAAACTTTCTGAGGAACAGAAGAAAGATATATTGAAAATCTGCTTTCAGAACCAGAATGCTTTTTGTACTAAAGATCATCCCATTGGTGATATTAAAGGACATGATATGGTATTTACATTGACCATTAAGCCTCCTTATCCTCCAAACTTAAGAAGGCCAGCCTATCCTTCTAGCCCTAAGTCTATAAAAGCTCTTGAGGAACATATCCAAGAACTAATAGACTTACAAGTATAAAGGAAAGTAGGGCATAATGAACAGGTAGATGTGACCATGCCTGTAATCATAGCTTGGCATAATGACAAGTCAAGAATGGTAGGAGACTTCAGAATGCTCAAAAATTATACTCAAGCAGATTATTATCCTATACCCCGGATTGATCATGCTCTGCATAAGTTGTCCAAGGCCAAGTACATCACTACTATGGATATGCTTAAAGTTTTCCACCAGATACCAATTGTTAGAATTATTGCCAGCAATTATCTTAGGCAAATGAGAAGTATTTAAAGCAAAATAAATGCTGGACACTGGGTGTCAATATTGTCTAATGGGGCTCTCACAATGGGGCAATATGTTGGATGAATTTCATTGGAATGATGAATGAATGGATGGAAAACAGCAGGGAGAAGAGCTCCTTAAGTACAAACAATTGTCCTCTTGTGAGCCCATGATACAACAAGCCAAAAGGCAAATTTTCCGCCCAAAAAGAGCTCTAAAGGCTCTACTTGCCTTGTTACTTGGTTGGGACTCTATCAGCCCCCATGGCGTCAGTTCCTGAACCCTTACAACCGGCCTATTCCGGTCCATTCCAGTGTTTCCACCGTTACAGGGCTGAACCAGCCCCTTGCTGTTCAATCCCCTTGGCTGTTTTTCCGTTACAACCAGCCATGATGACCTCATTACCTTGTTTACGGTCTGGTTTCCTCATGCAGCCAGCCCCTGCCCCCTCAAATGGGCCAGGTGGGACCCAGGGCACACCTGGGTCCGGTTTCAGACTCACATGGGGGGGGTGTGACCAGCGGACATGCTGTCCCCCCCCCCTCTTTCTCTCAAATCCCTGGTGGGGGCAGTCAAATCCCCTCACCAGGGGCCCTGGGGGTTGATACCCCCAGGGCGTTGTCACAAAAATTGGCCTGGGAGGTGATCAGGTCCCCCCAGGCCCATTGCTCCTCCCCCTTGGTAAAGGGGGGGGGAGAGCGCCCCTTTGCTTGGTTGCTTCACACAATCAATGGTGGAGGGGTGATGAATTCCCCCCCACCTGCCGGTCGCTCCGCTTGCAGCCGGCGCCGCCACCTCCTTGGGCAAGGGGGTGGACAGGTCCCCCCTGCCCTGACCAACCGCATTGTTGCGGCTGGTCGCTGGCTGGTTCAACCCAGCCAGCTCGCCCCCATCCCCCTTGCAATGGCAAGCGAGGGGAGGGGGAGCAAGCCGGGGCCGCGAGCCCCGGCTCCGGGGCACTGGTTGCCGGGAGCGACCAGCCGGGCCCGCGCGGGCCGTTGGGCCCCACATGGGCCATACTGAGGAACACAGGCGGCCCTGAACGGGCAGCGGCCCCTAGCGGGCCGCGACAGGGGTGGTGGCCCCTAGCGGGCTGCGACAGGGGTGGCAGCCCCTAGCGGGCCGCAACAGGGGTGGTGGCCCCTAGCGGGCTGCGACAGGGGTGGCAGCCCCTAGCGGGCCGCGACAGGGGTGGTGGCCCCTAGCGGGCCGCGACAGGGGTGGTGGCCCCTAGCGGGCCGCGACAGGGGTGGCGGCCCCTAGCGGGCCGCGACAGGGGTGGCAGCCCCTAGCAGGCCGCGACAGGGGTGGCAGCCCCTAGCGGGCCGTGACAGGGGTGGCAGCCCCTAGCGGGCCGCAACAGGGGTGGCAGCCCCTAGCGGGCCGCAACAGGGGTGGCAGCCCCTAGCGGGCCGCGACAGGGGTGGCAGCCCCTAGTGGGCCGCAACAGGGGTGGCGGCCCCAAAGGGCCTCCCCAAGCCCGAATTGTAAGAATTACATACTTTGGCGGGCCAGCCCGTCTGGCAAAGTATGTCCATAATAAAGCTTGGGCCCTTTTATGCCCAAATAAGTCCATCTGGCTTGGGTGGCCCATCCACCCTGGCGGGCCCGTGAGGGCCCGTGTCCCAAAAGAACATAAAATTGTGTTTTGGCGCCCAAATGCCCAAAACCAATAACACCCACATAGGCCCACGTGGCCCACGTGATGTCCAATGGGCCGTGGAGGCCCATTTTTGCATCCCATTTGGATTACACACTCCTATGCACATTACCTGAGTGCATCTGCATTTTAACACACCCCCTTAATCCAAAAGGGATGCCATACACATACTAGACACAAAACCTTCATGTTTGTTCCTATCTAACACCTTAGTTAAGATATCCGCAATCATTGCCCCAGTAGGCATGTACCGTAACACTATCTTTATGCAGTTAACTGCATCCCGTGTATAGTTATAATGAACATCAATATGTTTTGTTCTAGAATGGAACACTTGATTTTCTGCCAATGCAATGGCACTCTGGTTATAAGAATACAACAACGCAAACCCTTGTGGTTTATGAGTATCCTCTAAGAACTTTCTCAACCATTTTGCTTCCTGTGAAGCTGACAAGTATGCTCTGTACTCTGCTTCTGTTGACAAAAGACTTATTGCTGACACCTTTTTAGACATCCAAGACACTAGATTCTTTCCTAAGAAGAATACAAAACCACTTGTTGATTCCCTAGTGTTACCATCTGCCCAACTTGCATCAGAATAACCAACCAATTCAAAGTTTGATGAATTTCAAAACTGCAGTCCCAGACTGCTTGTTCCTTTAAAGATACCTCATAACTCTCTTAAACACTGACCAATGCCTCATGCATGGTTTCTCTAAGTGTTGTGACAAAACCCCAATTGAATAAGTAATATCTGGCCTTGTACACTGCCCCAAATAATTCAAAGATCCAATAGCTGATCTATAATCATTCCCGGATTGAACAAACTCTAGATGCTCTTCATCTGTAGACTTTTCTAACCAAATGTTAGACTGCATTGGAGTACAAAACTCCTTTGCATCTTCTAAGCCATACTGCTTAAGTAGAGCTGACACATAATGGTTCTGATCCAACCTGATCCCATCCTTGCTCTTACTAACTTGCATTCCCAGCACCTGCTGTGCCAGGCCAAGATCTTTTATCTTGAACTCCTTTTTGAGTGTCTCCATGACTCTCCCCTTACCATTCCCAATAATGATAATGTCATCAACCCATACAAACAAAATTGCATCCTTTCTCACATATAGACAAGGGTCAGCAAAACTTGTTTTGAAACCAATCTCTATCAGTTTCATGCTCATAGTATTATACCATGACCTAGCTGCTTGCTTCAATCCATACAGGGATCTACACAGCTTGAGGACATACTCCCCTTTATCTGCTGAGAGGAAACTTCTCACACAGATTTTCTTCATAGTTTCTGGCTTGGTCTCGACCAGCCATTCCTTGAAACCATCAGGAATTGACATATAAACAGTCTCTTCCTCTCCAAGTTTTGCATTCAAGTATGCAGTCACAAAATCAGCCTGTCTGATTTCTTCACCCAACTCCACTGCCAAAGCAATGATGTACCTGAAGGTGGAAAGCCTTCCAGTTGGCAAGAAAGTCTCCTGGTAATCAATACCCTCTCTCTGTTTGAAGCCCTGTGCAACACACCTAGCCTTGAACCTCTTCAAAACTCCATTAGTATCAAACTTCTTTTTTAACACTAATCTAGACCCAACAATGGTCTTTCCTTTTGGAACTGAATCCCGCTTAACCACTTCAAACACACTATTATTCTCTAGAGAATCAAATTCCTCAAAAATAGCTGTCTTCCAATTGGCTCTCTTGTCAGAATTCATAGCTTGGCCAAAGCTATTTTGGTTAACTCTATTATCCATTTCTGAACTCAACTGTAGAGTCTCATTAAGCATACACTGTTCCTGAAGTGTATCTTCCTCATATTCCACAGAAGCATAATGGGACTTCCATTCCCCATAACTATCAACAGGCATTCTCATCCTGCCACTCCTTCTAACTGGAGGTGGAGGCTCATCAGGTTCTGATTCCACAGACTCCCCTGGAGTGGGTACTGAACCCTCCTGTGGGACATCTGCCACCTCAATATCATCACTAATGATATTCTCTCCAGCCTCTGCTGGGGAAATAGGCTCCAATGCTATTTCCTGCTGTGATTCCTGAAAAGCACTAGGTTCACCCCTTTTGAGTGGAAATGTACTTTCTTCAAATTTTACATCCCTACTACAGATAACCTTTCTTTTCCCTGGACAATAAATCCTGTATGACTTACTTATTAAGTCATAGCCCACAAGTTCCCCTGTTCTGGCTCTAGGATCTAAATTTCCAACCATCTCATTATGGTGGACACTATAATACACCAAGCGACCAATTGTTCTTAGGTGTGATGTTTTTTTTTTTGGGTACAACTTCTAAAACTGATAATGAGGACACTTCCCATTAACACTTACAATATTGTGCAACAGACACACTGTGCACACCAACTCAGCCCATAAAAACTTTGGTAGACCAGATTGAGCCATAATAGTTCTGACTTTGTCCAATAAAGTCCTATTCATCCTCTCAACTATTCCATTGTTTTGTGGAGTACTAGCAGTAGTAACTATATGAGTGATACCATAATCATTCAATAGTTTCTCAAAATCTTTACTCACAAACTCACCCCCTCCATCAGTAATAACCCTCTTGATCTCCCTCATTAAACCATTCTGTTTCCAGACTTTGAAGATTACTGAAACCTCCTCTGTGGTTTGATCCTTTGATCTTATTGGTTTTACCCAAACAAAATTAGTTGCTGTATCAACCAAATTGATGAAGTATCTTGCCCCTCCAAGAGACACTGGTGAAAATGGCCCTGCCAAATCAATGGAGAATTCCTCTCTAGGAACTTCTGTGTGGTCTCTACTCTTTGAGAACATATTCCTGGTCTTGGCCCCTAAGGTACAACTCTCACAGTTGCTGTCCTTTACCTTCTGGCCACTTCTATTGTGAGCAACAGTGCTCAGAGCTGAAATCTTGAACAAGTCAGCACAGAGCAACTTATTCCGAACTTGTACACTCAGGATAGTTCTCCCATTCAAATCAATAACAAACTTATCTTCTTTAAGATAACAAATCTGGAAACCCTTTTTCCAGAGCACTCCAAGAGACACAAGGTTATAAGGCCAATCTGGTACATAGAACACTTTCTCAAAAATTATTTTGAAACCCATTTTATTTGCAAGAATAACTTTTCCAATCCCCTTAATCTGGATTGTTCTTCCTTTTTGTCCAATATTTACAACACCATCAAAATCTCTTATTTTTGAAAACAAATTTGGCTCAAGAAACTTGTGGTCTGTACAACCAGAATCAATCAAAACAAGAACATCCTCCTTCAAAAATCCTCACGTAAGGAATGAAGAATTATCAGCCACTGATAAGTTCTCATTTTCAAGTTTAAGATTACATACTTCATAATCAATCAAGTCCATCTCTTGATCCTCTTTGATTTTAGCCTTCTTGTTGGGGACTTGTTCCCAAAAAGGCTTGTTCAATTGAAAAATCCATTGCCACCATAGCAACATTTTCCATGGAAAGGTTGACCTCTTTTTCTTCCTTTTCACTTTCCTTGGATTTCTTCCTCTTCTTGGCCTCCTTGCAATCCTTTGCATAGTGCCCCTTCTTCTGACAATTATAACACAAGACCTTTTATAAATCCTTTTTGGCCTTTGCCTTCTTCCCAGATTTTCCTGTCTTGCCCACCAGAGCAGTTCCTGTGCTCTCCTTCATCTTGAATTGAAGATCATCCTTTTCAATCCTTCTAAGCACATCCTCTTCTCCTGGAAGGGGATCCAACTGAGATATGATCCTGACCAAGGACTCATATTCTTTTGGCAGCTTTTGAAGAATTAAGAGTGACAAACACTCAGGATCCATGTTCAGCCCAGATGACTTGAACTTAGCAATACTAGATCTAGCTTCCCCCACAAATTTTTTACAGTTTCCAAATTTCAACTTCAAAAATCTATTGAAAGAAATCCCCTTTTGATGAACAGATTCACCAGCATACTTTGACTTGAGCATTTTCCATAAAACACTCCCCTTCCTCTTCTGTTCCTCCAACAGAGTATCAGCAACCCATGTTACATGATGCATCCAAGTGTCTAAGAATAAGATGATAGGCCTTCTTCTCCACCTCTGAACTGATCAAATTATTATCTCCTTTCATAATATCCCCACAACAGATGTTATCCAACTCACTGTCCATAAGGACAGCCCAAGAATTATAGTTCTGACTATTCAAAACTATCTTGGTGGAGCTGGACTCTGGGATATAAGGCATCTTCTTGGAAAACTTGAGGTCCTTGAGGTTGTCCAAAGTAAGTTATAAGGGTCTATCTTTCTTGGAAATAATGATGATGATGGTACTGATAATGTGTTATAATTATGGCCAGCAATTAGCTTAGGCAAATGAGCAGTATTTAAAGAAAAAGAAATGCTGGACACCAGGTGTCAATATTGTCTAATGGGGCTCTCACAATGGGGCAATATGTTGGATGAATTTGATTGGAATGATGAATGAATGGATGGAAAACAGCAGGGAGAAGAGCTCCTTAAGTACAAACGATTGGCCTCTTGTGAGCCCATGATACAACAAGCCAAAAGGCAAATTTTCCGCCCCAAAAGAGCTCTACAGGCTCTACTGGCCTTGTTACTTGGTTGGGACTCTATCAGCCCCCATGGCGTCAGTTCCTGAACCCTTACAACCGGCCTATTCCGGTCCATTCCAGTGTTTCCACCGTTACAGGGCTGAACCAGCCCCTTGCTGTTCAATCCCCTTGGCTGGTTGTCCGTTACAACCAGCCATGAAGACCTCATTACCTTGTTTATGGGCTGGTTGCCTCATGCATCCAGCCCCTGGCCCCTCAAATGGGCCAGGTGGGACCCAGGGCACACCTGGGTCCGGTCTCAGACTCACATTGGGGGGGTGTGACCAGCGGACATGCTGTCCCCCCCCCTCTTTCTCTCAAATCTCTGGTGGGGGCGGTCAAATCCCCTCACCAGGGGCCCTGGGGGTTGATACCCCCAGGGTGTTGTCAAGAAAATTGGCCTGGGAGGTGATCAGGTCCCCCCAGGCCCATCGCTCCTCCCCCTTGGTAAAGGGGGGGGGGAGAGCACCCCTTTGCTTGGTTGCTTCACACAATCAATTGTGGGGGGGTGATGAATTCCCCCCCATCTGCCGTTTGCTCCGCTTGCGACCAGCGCCGCCACCTCCTTGGGCAAGGGGGTGGTCAGGTCCCCCCTGCCCTGACCAACCGCATTGTGGCGGCTGGTCGCTGGCTGGTTCAACCCAGCCAGCTTGCCCCCATCCCCCTTGCAATGGCAAGCAAGGGGAGGGGGAGCAAGCTGGGGCCGCAAGCCCCGGCTCCGCGGCGCTGGTTGCCGGGGGTGATGTGGTGTCGTATTTATAACCCCAGATCAAGAGCTGCGTCGCGGGCTGCGCGCTCAGCAGTTGGGTAGGTTGGTCTAAGCATCTGGCGTGCGCGCGGGCTCAGCAGCAGCCACTGCGGGATCAGCAGCAGCCACTGCGGGCTCAGCAGCAGCCGCTGCGGGCTCAGCAGCAGCCGCTGCGGGCTCATCAGCAGCCGCTGCGGGCTCAGCAGTAGGGGCTGCAGGGCTCAGCACCAGGTATGGGTCGGGCCTACCTTAGGCGGCGCCGGGCCGCGACCCGCCCAGGAGAAGCGGACCAAGTGATGGAGCCGGCCCGACCAAGCTTGCGGGTGGCTAGTCCGGAAGGCAAGGGGGGGAAATCATGGGCTATACACGCTGGGGAAGCCCGCACGGGCATAAGCGTGGGCCACGGGATCCGCAGACGGCGCGGACGGAAACACGGGGGGCTCCGAGTAGGGCGCGGCGGAGGGCCGCGCCATGAGAAGGACAAACCGGGCTACGTTAATACCGAAGGGCGCAGGTAATGGCAAGGGATGGAGGGATAGGGTTGGGCTAGGGTTCTGCGGCTTAGGGTTGTATTTCATCACTCTTTCTTGTTGTTTGTGGTTGTACTTAGGCTAGGGTTGAGGGGGAGGACTCAAGACGTCACCCTCAACTCCGGGTTGGGGAGGATCATCATCACCTTACGGGAGAAGAAGGAAGGAAAAAGGAAGATTAGGAAGGAATTTCATCATATCATCACTCTCTCTTCTTAAAGCTCATCGCGCCCAATCATCTTACAGACGCTAGACCAATAACTTCCCAAACTCAGGACAACTTGCGAAGGTAACCCTTCTTAAGTTTCCACAGCAACCAGCCGGGCCCCACGTGGGCCATACCGAGGAACATAGGCGGCCCCGAAAGGGCCGCGACGCGGGCAGCGGCCCCAAGAAGGCTGTGACACGGGCAGCGGCCCCAAGCAGGCCGTGACACGGGTAGCCGCCCTGAGCAGGCCTTGACATGGGCAGCGGCCCCAATGGGCTTCCCCAAGCACAAATCATGAGAATTACATACTTTGGCGGGCTAGCCCGTCTGGCCAAGTATGTCCATAATAAAGTTTGGGCCCTTTTATGCCCAAATAAGCCCATCTGGCTTGGGTGGCCCATCCACCCTGGCGGGCCCGTGGGGGCCTGTGTCCCAAAAGACCATAAAAACGTGTTTTGGCGCCCAAATTCCCAAAACCAATAACACCCACATAGGCCCACGTGATGTCCAATGGGCCGTGGAGGCCCATTTTTGCATCCCATTTGGATTACACACTCCTATGCACATTACCTGAGTGCATCTGCGTTTTAACACCAATAAGCCCTGAAAGCAGGAAGTTTATGAGAATAATCTGTCATTTGGGAATATATGAATATCTTAGGATGCCCTTTGGTATAAAGAATGCTCCATCACACTTCCAGAGAACAATGGATACATTTTTAGGTACATACATCAGACAGGGATGGATGATGGTATATATAGATGATCTTATCATATACTCTGATTATTGGGATACTCATATTAACCAAGTAAGATTATTACTCCAGACTATCTCCAGAGCAAGATTGAAGGTGTTGATGAATAAATGCAACTTTAGCTATGTATAATTGAAAGCCTTAGGACATATAGTCTCTGGTCTAACTCTAGCTGCTGATCAAAATAAGAATTTCTGCTGTCATGAATAGACCTATGCCTCAAAACAAAACAGAGTTACTGTCTTTCATTAGTCTTTGCAGTTATTACAGACAACACATACCAAAGTTTTCTAGGCTGACTAAGAGTCTGTATGAAGTATGCAACAACAACACTCTATTTGAAATGACTCATGAGAGACTGAAAAACTATGAGGAACTAAAAATAGCTATGACCTCTACTCCTTTACTCATCCAACCAGATTACTCCAAGCCCTTCAAAATGTACATTGATGCCTGCATGGAAGGGTTAGGAGCTATTCTACATAAAGAAAGGATAGAAGAAGACAGACCAGTAGAGAAACCAGTACTCTTCATATCTAGACAGATCAAATATACAGAAAAGAGATATGGAGCCAGTCAGTTGGAATGTTTGGCACTAGTATGGGCTTTAGAAAAGCTACACTATTACTTAGAAGGAACCACTTTTCAAGTAATCACAGACTGTAATGCTGTAAGAACTCTTATGAACATGAAAACTCCCAGCAGAAATATGCTCAGGTGGCAAATTGCTATACAAAAGTATAGAGGTCAGATGACTATATTTCATAAAGCTGGAGCTAAACATCAGAATGCTGATAGTCTAATTAGGAATTCTTTTCCTAATGACTCTAACAATCCAGCATATGACCCTGAAGATCAAGATATTTTTCCTATCCTGAACATCAATCTTTTTGCATTGAATGCTCCAATAATGGGGATCCACTTATGTGAATTAGATACTGCTTTCTTCAACCTAGTAAGGGACAACTACTCTCCTGAAATCAAGCTGCTGATTACCATTATGGAATGTGAATCCCCAGAAGCAGCTCTGATAAATAGTCTACCTGCTTCATTACTTAAACCCTATAAAGCAGGAAGCTTTACCTTTTGGGATTTTCTACTTTACTACAGACACCGACATTCCAGTGTATTAGTACTATGCAACAAAGAACATATACAACATATACTCCAGGAATTCCATGACAACTGTTCATCAGGGCATCTATCCACAGAAAGAACTTTGGAGAAAGTAAAACAAACTGCTTGGTGGATAGACTGGAAAGAAATCACTATTAAATATGTTACTAGCTGTGAAACCTGCCAAAAATCTAATAAAACTACTGCAAAAAGGTTTGGACTCTTACAGAAAATCTCTGAACCTACAACCAGATGGGAAATCATTAATATGGATTTTGTCACTGGCCTCCCCCCTGAAGGTACTCATTCATATAACTCTGTCCTAGTTATAGTTGAAAGATATTCTAAGAAGGCAAAATTCTTACCTAACCACAAAGGAGATAGTGCTATGGATGTAGCTTTACTATTCTGGAACAGGATCATAGCTGATGTGGGTATACCCAAGATTATAATCAGTGACAGAGATCCCAAATTCACCTCTGAGGTTTGGAGAAATCTACATGATATACTGGTTACTACTCTAGCATTTTCTACAGCATACCATCCCCAAACTGATGGATTAGATGAAAGAATGATACAGACCCTAGAAGATATGTTAAGGTTCTGTAGCTTTGGTCTAGAATACAAAAACTCAGATGGTTATTGCCATGATTGGGTAAGCCTACTCCCAGCCCTAGAACTGGCTTATAACAGCAGTAAAAATTCTACTACCAAAGAAGCTCCTTACATAATAGAAAGAGGATGGATTCCAAAACTCCCTAGGAATAACTTAAACTATAACTTAGCCACTATTCATCCAACACCTCTTGACTTTAAGAAGATGATAGATCTGGCAAATAATCATGCTCAAAAATTTGTAGAATAAGCAGTAGAATACAACAAACAAAGATGGGACAAATCACATAAAGAACCTGAATTTAAAATAGGAGATCAGATCTTGATATCTACAACCACTTTCAACAATCTAGAAGGTAACAGAAAACTGAAACCAGCCTTTGTTGGACAATTTGTTATCAAGAAGATGCATGGCAAAAATGCTGTGGAAGTAATCTTGAGTGAAGAATTATCAAGGAAACATCCAGTATTTCCTGTTAGCCTAGTCAAACACTTTCAACCAAGAGAAGGTAGAAGCCTCCCTCCAGCAATAAATCCAATAGAACCTGACCCTGTGAAAGAAAAAGGGAAATTCAGCAGGATATTGAGAGAAAAAAAAGATAGAGTACATGGAAAAGATGTTAGACTATACTTAGTAAGATACAAAGGAGAATCTGCAGACAAAGATGAATGGTTACCAGAAAATAACATACCTGATGGACCAATACATCTCAGAAACTACAGGGCCAGCAAAAGTAACTGAAACATACATGAAGTTAATTTTCTCCCAAAATCCTCCAGATTTTTTCAGATATGGCCATATCTTGGAGTGGGGGAATGTCAGCTTGCTACTATTGCAAAGCAAGCTGCAAAATTAACAAAAATAACATAAAAATAATAATAATACAATTAACCTAAGAAGGAGTGGGAAAACCATAAATATTATTACATAAATGGATTCTCCACCCAAAAAAAGGTAGGGTCACTCACTGACCCCACCCTTGAAATCCAACTCCTTATATTTTTGAATAATTAAGGAAAGAAAGACCAAAATAATACGGCTCCATTATTGAGCTTTTGGTTCATTAAATATTTCACACATATTTTCACGCATAGGTTTCACACCTAAAATTCAGTCAGAATTGAGGTGTTGTGTATATTTTAGGAGTTACAGACGGAAATGTGTTTTGTCACAATTCCCACACGCAGCCGCAGCAGCCAATGCACCCGCGGGCGGCTGAGATACAGCCCTGTCACTCCGCCAAGGTTGTGTACGCAGCCCTGGGCCTCTGACAAGTACGCAGCCACGGGACTACGGGTTGACAGAGTGACAGGCAGCCTGAGAGGCTTAGGTACTGCGTAAACAGGCTACAACCCACACGGGAACATTCTACATATGTAATAAATCTTCCTGTGGATAGTAGATAGTCTAAGAGTACATAATATTATATAAAAATACTTAAATAACCCTTATACCTTTTTTTTATTTAATATAATTCAAAGTACCAAGAATGTCGAAAATAAGACAATGAAAACTTCTAAAAATATATTAAAATACTTTAATATACTTTAATGAGAATTCCTAGACATCAATATTTTTGTGATATACTAAGAAAACTAGTAATGTAACAATATTACATGAATTCACATGAATTATATTTTTAAGTAATTATCTTAGTAAATCAACTGGAAATCGAAAATAAGGAGTAAAATCAATATCATGACTTTACTCCAGTTATTTAATACATAATGAGAACTCACCTGACATCAGGATGTCTGTAAAAATGTCTATTTATATAATTATTAAATTACTGGGAACATTTACTGAGGATAATTAATTAAATAATACATAAATGGGACAGATTAGTGTTATTCACACGTTCTAATATCTATTATAAAGTAGAATAATTCCCATACCCTGAGGAATTAGATGCTACCCGTGCTATAGAACCAAGAACAGGTGACAGGCTACCCTTGGTTACCCTTCTAGCCTTAGTGTCCGTCCCTCTGAGCCCCTGTACCCCTCAGAAGGACAATATTGGGACTCCAAAAGCTATAAATAAAGAGCTCTTTTGAGGATATTGATGGGCAGAGACCCAGTTATATTTATATCCAGACACCGTTCCAAGGTAATCAAGTACTTATAAGAGATAAGTAAGTGATTTATGGCTAAGTCTGATCAATAATATCCATCCTCAACCTCTTTTTTATCAATTAAAACTGCTGAACAACCTTATAACCCCAGTATACAGGTTTAACCCATCAGTGCACATCTCAAACAGATACCCAAAGGATTTAATAATATACCAGTGAGTTTTATTATCCTTTCTCTGTTGTGGCAGCTTGGTTACAAGGCCCTGCCACTCCAACATGTATTTTATATACACATTATCTTTGGGTAAAATATCCTTTAAACTAAAGAGCCCAAAGTAACCAGGACTACGTGTTTTCATACTTAAATCCCTGAAGAGAGGTGTTAAAGATCCCCAATATAATTGTGGCCCCTCTATAAAACTATTTAATAATCAATTTATTCAAATTGATTTATAACAATAAACCATATCCAAACCACTTAACCTTGTAATAAAGCTTAATCCAAATATTTTACAGATTTTTGCTGCATTTATTAAATAATATATTTGTTATTTATTCTATCACCTCTGGTAGCTAAAGGATAGCAAGGGTCTTGGCATGCAGGAGGCTGACAAAAAGCTACAAATAAAGAACTCTTTTGAGGATATTTATACCCAGAGACCCAGTTATATTTAAATTCAGACACCGTGCCAAGGTAATCAAATACTTATAAGAGATAAGTAAGTGATTAATGGCTTTAATATGATTAATAATATCAATCCTCAACCCTCTTTTATCAATTTAAACTGCTGAAAAACCTTATAACCCCAGTATACAGGTTTACCCCATCAGTGCATGTCCCAAACAGGTACCCAAAGGATTTAATAATATACCAGTGAGTCTTATTATCCTTTCTCTGTTGTGGCAGCTTGCTTACAAAGCCCTGCCACTCCACCATGTATTTTATATACATATTATCTTTGGTAAAAATATCCTTTAAACTAAAGGTCCCAAAGTAACCAGGCCTATGTGTTCTCATACTGAATTCCCTGAAGAGAGGTGTTAAAGATCCCCAATATAATTGTGGCCCCTCTATAAAAATATTTAATAATCAATTTATCTATATTGATTTATAACAATAAACCATATCCAAACCAATTAAACTTGCAATAAGCTTTATCCAAATATTTTACGGATTTTTGCTGCATTTATTAAATAATATATTTATTATTTATTCTATCACCTCTGGTAGCTAAAGGATAGCAAGGGTCTTGGCATCCAGGAGGCTGACATTTAAGCAAGTGTAATCAAAAGTGACTTTAACCAGAACAACTTGCAATCTGCCTTTTCCTGTGCCATGTTCACCAATTGTACGGTTGAAGGGATCTGCCCCTGAGTGCAATCCTGCAGAGCCTGGAAAATTTTTCCAACAAAAACTGGAGAGACCGCAGCCAATTCTGGCAAGGTCAAAGGGATTGGGGATTAATTTCCCATCACCCTCTTCACAATGTCAGTGGCCTTCTTCTTCCCTGCAGGATTTGATGTTTTTCCCTCCATTATCAGGCCACACATGACTATTTTTGGAGTGGAAGGCAATCTTTTTTCCTTTGTGTCCATGTCTGTCTTATCTGCAACAACCCTTTTTTCCATTGCCAATTTCCTTACTTTGGCTTCCACCCATGGAGCATACCATGACCTGGGTGCCGTGAAAATGCCAAGCAAAACTTGTGAGGTGTCTGAAATCCCTTGGCTGTTCATCCGCACTTGCTTCATGGGGTTGGTCTGATCCACTTCCAGCAAGATCTGCTCACCTTTTTGGAACATGAACCCCATCCCTATTGGGAAAACCAGTCCTTCATTCAAGTCTTTGGTAAACTTGTTGCACCTCAATCTCCAGTGCTTATTTTCACTGCATTAATTACATAATCAGGCCAAGAATGCATTGGAAAGTGCATTTGGTGGCTGTAAACCTTCCACCATGTGGGGTGGCAGGCTGCATGGCTATGCCATCATCCAATTCAAACAGATCTTCAGGTCCTTCATGATTTCAGTGATCTTGCTCATTGGTGGAGCCATTGCCCATTGTGCCTCCAAAATATGTTTAGTTTTGGATGGGCCTGCAGCTTGGGCTTGCACTGGGGCCAATGGAGGGTGAGAGGCCAACTTCTTTGTGGCTGCTGTTGTAGAGAATCCAAGGGATAATGGGATTATTTAGCAAATTGCTTGCTGGCAGTAACCAGCAGGGAAATTTATTTTACTACTAATCTTGAAGAGGAAGAGGTAAACTAAGATGGTTTTGAATTGAATGCCCTTCTGAACTATAATAATTCTGCGCAATAATTTTTTTCAATTAATGGCTGGTTTTCTTTGAGACTTAAAACAGGTCTCTAATCATACCTAGATGAATTTTTAGTATATATTTTTAGGAGCTGGAGGACTATTCAAATTTGGATTGGATTATTGGCAAGCTTCCACAAATTAATAATCAAGAATTTTCGACCTTTTCTGAATATTTTTACAAATTCCAATCAAAGGATTTAAGGGTTGACTAAAAGGTTTTTAACCAGTTGAAGGACCCAAAGATGGGTTTTCCCATAGGGAGCTGGGCAGAAAAAAGCTTGTTTGGTTGTTCTTTTGTACTCTTCCTTTTTAATAAAGTTACTTTGGTCCAAATGGTCAATGATAATTTCTTGTATGATCCTTTATTTCCTTTTAACTTGATTCTGGTTCACGTACAAGCTGGTGTTGGTTTAGGCAGATTTCATACTAACATAGAGGCAGATGCCATACTTGGGGGCTGATATATCATGATAGACAGCTTGGATAGGGCAAAAGAGTCCCCCTTAAATAGACAGATAATTCTTCAGGGGATTCTCAGGGCTCCCCTGAGTGCATTTCTGAGCCTCTCTCTGCACTTTTGAAGCACAGGAGGTTACAGTTACATGATACAGGTGATTCTGGTCAGAAAACATGTAAATCAGACTGAGAGATAAATTTATTTTTTAGTATAATTTTTGATGGTGAGGCTAAGATATGAGATAATGGATAAAGTTTTTGAGGTTTTGAAGATTTTGAGTGCTTATCTTTTATAAAAAATGATGCAGAAGTTCCCTGCAGCTTGAGTTAATTTTGCTGGTTGGGAAAAGCATGAAACATGCTTGGTAGCTGCAAGCCCTCTTTTGTAACTGACATTGTATAACTTGTATTTTGAAGTGGTAGAACACTACTTTGTTGGCTTTTTCTGAGAATTCTTCTGAGCCTTTATCATTTATAAAATGTTGCAGGAACTACCTTCATGCTTTTTCAAAGGAATTAGTTGTAGATATATGAGATATGCTATTTTACCACATGCTCTTGCGTAAATTGAGAGTATGGCTTGCAGGTGTTTTGTGGTTGATATGGTGACAAAATGAGTATCAGAGTGCTTTAGAGGACGTTTCAGAGGCCTTATCTGGTTTTTAAAGTTCCAGAAAATTCATGTGTACTGAGTTGTTATTGCTGGTTGGTGAGAATTGAGATGTACTTGGCTGCATGAGCCCCTGCTTTTGTTGGTACATATATGTGTGTTTTATGGTTGTAATTATGGCAAACTGAGTATCATAGTGCTTTGGAAGACGGTTCAGAGGCCTTATCTTGTGGTGAAAGTTCCAGAAAATTCATGTGTACTGAGTTGTTATTGCTGGTGGGTGAGAATTGAGACATACTTGGCTGCATGAGCCCCTGCTTTTTTTGGTGTGTATATGTGTTTTGTAAGGTTGGAATGGTGGAAAACTGAGTATCAGAGTGCTTCAGAGGACGGTTCAGAGGCCCTGAATTGTACTGCATGATCCACAAAGTTATTTTGACTTGGTTTCATAGTACTGGTTGTGGTGTTACATTGGTACTGGTATGGTTTAAGTCCTGCTGGTATGGGTCTGTTGTTTTGTTGCGTGGTTATTTTAATCAAAATCTTTTGCCATTAGATATTCAATTAATCTTTTATTCATTACTCCTTGTGAAATAATCTAGCCCATTCCAGGTGTTGAGTTGTTTGTGACAGGTTTTGGATATGATTGATGGGGGTTATCTGGTGATGTATTTGGGATTTGAGGTTGGTTTGAGTTTAGAGAATAGTACATGAGGGTTTTGGAATTGATCTGTGAGGTTAATTTTGATAAAAGGAATAATAATTAATAAAAAATGAGTCTGATGGATATATGACATGTTTGGTTTACCACACCAGAAAAAAAATTGCCATGTCCTGAATGAGCTCAGCCTAATAAATTTTGCTCTCCACAGCCTGGTGGATGATTGCCAAGTCTGGGAGGAGTGCAATTCACCCATCCAATGACCCCTTGAAAAAGTAATGTCCGTAAAGATTCTGTTGCACCCTTTCTCAGAGATATGGTCCAAGTCTGCCTAAGAATGCCTTCTTCATTTCCCATTCTTGACCCAAAACCACCTTGTTCTTTGCCAGATATTGGTATATTTTATCAAATGTTTCCATGTAATACATCAACTCCACTTGCATCCAGACTCCATCATACGCGCTTGCCTCCAAATCCACCCACTCAAAGTTGCTTTCAAGGAACCAGGGTTTGGTCCTTCCCCACAGCTTCAAGATCTTGGCCAGTCAAGACTCTTGTACCCCCCCATCCCTTCCATGTCCCAGGGCTTTTCCTTGTCCATGATGAAGAGGAAAACAAGGCAAGCCTTTTCCAAGCCCAAAGCTCCCTTGGATTCCCAATACGTTGATAACACAAAATGAACTATTCCACATTGGCTGTGTTGAACCAGATTTGAGGTTAGTCCTGAGGCGTAATGGAAACTGGTCTAGGAGCATTTTGATCCATGAGACAAATACAGTTGTTTAAATGTCTGCACAACTCATATGTCCTGTTGGTATAGTGGCTAAGAACTGGGTTCCTCCTCCATTATCTGATACCAAGGTCACTGGTTCAACCCACCATAGAGACAAGAATCAGCAATTTTGACTATTTTTATAATTGTACGTTAAATTTTGATAACATTTTATAAAAATTTGTAAGTGTGTTTTTATGAGTATTGATTATGGAATTAAAACCTTAAAAATATATATTATCAAGAAGGAGATCTGATATAACTTCAAATTAAGTTATGAGGACTCAGATGGGTCCTAACTATTGATATAGAAGTTCCCATAGTGTTCCATCCCTTTGGGAATAAGTTATAGTAATTATGTTAATCCATACTCTCTACTCTGTATATATTAATTACATATTTAATCTTATCCCCCATTGGGATGTATTTATACTTTAATATACTTCTCTGAGCCTTGAGTGCTTCCACGCTGTGGAAAGAGATTGTGTGTTTGGTAAATTCCCCAGAACAATATAAAGTTCTCCCCAACAATCTCTCTCCAAGTTCCAGAAAGCCCACTAGCCCTTGAGTTAAACTCCTCTACCTCCGCAATTCCTAATCAAACTCCGCTTCTGCACTCAAGCAAGAAACTCCTAAAGCTAACTTGCAATGAAATAATATTAAATAAACAAGAAGGTGTAAGACTCCAAACAGTGCTAGGCTGTGGCAGTTCTGTGGAGGGGAAAGGTGCTGTTTAGGCTGCCCTCCTGAGTGTTAAAAAAAATTTAAATGTAACCAAGATCAAGGTCCAGAAATTTTTAAGTTATGAATCAAGTAGTAAAGGATAAAGTTAAAGTTCGGTAATATTTGGTAGCAATGGAACAGCACTATCTGAGGCAAGATTATGTGGGAGATATTTGAACAAAAAAAGATAAATTTTGTTCAAAGTTCAAAAGAACAAAGCTGTTTTATGTAAAAAACGCCCACAAGCTAATAACTCTGGTTGTCAGCAGAAGATTGGGGATGATCAACTCAAACCCCAACCAACCTCCAGGTTCTCAATGAACCCAAGACCTTGGACAGATGAGGGAAGGAACTTGCACTTGGGCGCAAGTGGTGATGGTGGGCAAGGAGAAAGTGATGCTTGCTTGACGTTGATGGATAGTGGGAACAACAGTCTTGATGGGTAGGATGATGAGGATGATCAAGGTGATTTTTCACCTTGGAAGTGAGGATTGAGGGGGGATGAGTGGATTGGATGGATGGCAGGTTTGAATGAGGGGGTTGTGAGGGATGAGGATCAGTTTGAACCTCATAATACCAATGAGAGATCTTAGGATGAATTTGATCCAATGGGCTTGGGTGGGTTCTAATTGAGAGGAGAGTTCAATGGTCATCTTACCCCATTTGGTGAGTGAACCTGGGGAAAATGCTGGTGATGCTAGGTGCAACAAGGGTGATTTCCCCAAGGTGAGACCCCAAAGGTTTGATTGTTGCATCATGCATTTTGAGGATGATTGATCAATTATTGCAATTGCCATTGATGTCAACAACAATGCCGGTGCCGGCAAGGGTTGAGCCAAGGTGAGCTGGTCTCACCCTTGCACTTGGCAAAAGGAACCGGAGGATGAGGAGTGGAGCAAGAGGGACTTGAACACCGGGCACAGGGGTCTAAACATCCAAGAGATCCTCCTAGAAAACTAGGAGAAGGGAAGGCTGGGAACTGGAAACTAAATAGGGAATCATTCTGGAAAAGATTTTTTTTTTTGATGATGAATTAAGGATGAGGAAAAAGAGTGTAAAAAAAATTCAAAAATTTTGGCCTTTGCAAGTGCAGTGTCCAGGTTTGGTCACCACATCTCTCCCCAAATTACAGACTGTCCCTAGTCTGCATCTGAGCTTGATGACATATATAAAAAAAGAAAGAAAGATGATTGGAACCAAAGAATGGCCATTTGATCTTGAGGGTGATTAGAAAAGAATATCTTGATCCATCCAAAGAAAAATCCTAGAAGTGACGGAGATAAACAAAGGAGGTGTCCCAGGTGCTCACGTATGTGGCATACAGTAGAGTTTTACAAAAAAGATGCAGCAGATGACCCTGGCAGTGCACATTGGGGAGGACTTAATTTTGATTAAATTTGCCTCCACAACAATGAAATTTCTTTACTTGATCAGCAGAGAACCTCCTGGCCATCTGAGTACCATCCAGTTCATCCAAAACATATGTTCCACCTCCAAATTGGTGGACCACCTAATAAGGACCATTCCAGCAATAAGAGAAAAGCTTCCCCCACTGAGTTTCCAAGGATCAATTATAAGCTAAAACAAGGTCACCAGGACTCAAAGGGTCCCTAATCTGCTTTGAATGTTTATCTTCCCAATACTGAACCAATTGTTCTCTGAATTCCATCATCTTCTGGTAAACTTCACTGAAAACATCCTCACTCCGCTCCAGTTCCTTAGATTGGGCAACTAATAGATCAGTGGTAGAAGAAACCTGTTCCCAAGAAATACCTAAGAAATATTCCATTTCCAGATACAGAGGAAGAACAGCCCTTTGACAAAAGATAATTTTTTAGGGTGAGTAGCCAGTGGTTTGTTTAGTTGAAATTCAATCAGAGAAAATGACAAGAGGAATAAATTGGCAAGAATTCTTCCCACTTTCACCGGCCAGTTTGACAAGAGCAGCCTTCAAAGGAGCATGGCCTCTTCCCACCATGCCTTGGCCTTCAGGATAATAAGGAGTGGTCACCCTATGTTGACCAGGAAGTGATTGGATCATTCTGGCCAGTGTGCCACCAAACTCAGAGCCACCATCAGTTGAATAAGATTGGGCCAAGCCATAGCGCATTATCCAAGTCTCATAGAGAAAAGCTGCTACTTATTCAGAGCTGAGGCTCTTAAGGAATTTTGCTTCAAACCATCCAGAAGAATCATCTCTAGCCACAATGAGGTACTTAGCTCCACCAGCCTTAATGTGAACCACATCCATAGAAATCCTTCCAAAGACAGTGGACTCCCCAGTTGGATAACAAATTTCAGCCTGGCACCTAAGACCACATTTCTGACGGACCTCACACCTCTTGCACGATTGAGAGACAGATTTCTTCAAAAATGGCCACCAGAATTGTTTGGATATTTGTTGATAAGTTTCTGTTTCTCCACAATTACTAATTCCTTCATGGAGACTTTCCAAGATTGAATCTTGTTTATAAGAGATAGTGAAAACAATAAGAGCACAAGGATTGCCTCTTTTCATAAGCCTTGTACCTTGTACAAAGAATTTGGAGGACTTTCTTTTTTAAGGGATCAAAAATCATTATCTGAGTGATCAGGAGGTCTTTGGAGAGTGGAAAGGTATTGCTCTAGTTCAAGCCAGAACCCTTTCTGGAAGCCAGAATAATTTTGAGAGGAAAGGCTGAAGACAGGTTGAATAAAAGTTTCCTCCTTGTCAAAATCCACTCCAACCTCCAATTCTTCATCTCCAAGAGGAAGTCAAGATAAACCGTCAGGCATGGGGAAAGACATTCCAGGCCTATGAACAATATCAAAAGAGAAAAACAGAATAAAATCCACCCAAAGAGTCATTGGAGCATTTGGAAGGCTGGGGGCATTGATCATTTTGATGATGGATTGTGCATTGACTTGTAACTCAAAGTGTTGACCCCAGAGAATAGTTTGGAGCTTCTTCAACATTCAAGCCACACCGCAAAGTTCCAGGTTGGCTGGGAGTACCTAGATTCCAAATCTGAAAAGAGAAGAGATTCATACAGAGCAGGAAAATCCAAACCATTTTTGTCTTACTGGGTAAGGACAGCCCCAACCAATTGATAACTCAAATCAACAGCCAGCTTGATCTTTCGAGCTCCAGGTCCATAAGTGATCTTCTTCAAGACAATGTCTTTCCCAAAAATTTTCTTGAGCTTCTCAAATGATTGTTTTCAAGCTTGGGTCCAAAGCCATTCAGCTTCCTTCATGGTTAAGCAACACAAGGGAACACAGATTTTGGATAGAGAAGGGATGAAGATCCAAACATAAATTACAACACCTAAGAAACCTCTGACTTCAGTGGGATTGATTGAAGTAGGCCAAGAGAGGATTTTGTTGACTTGGGATGGGGCCATTATTCTTCCTTCCTTGCAGACCACATGACCAACAATTTCCAGAGCAGGGACACAGGCAGCCAATTTGGATACAGAGATAGTGAGACCAGACTCCTTGATTTGAAACAAGATCCTTTTGAAAGTGGTCACATATTTCCAGATAAATCAATGGATTCCTGAGTGCCAAGGTAAGAGCTCATTGTTATAGTCAGAAACTGTACCTTTAATTCTGCCATTTTCAATAAATACACCAGAATGATCAGGGATTTCACCCTGGAGGATTTAAACCATCTGAGCCTGATAGACTTCAACCAAATTGGTGGCAACTTGGGGCAAACAATTAAGCTGGAATTGACCAAGAGGAGCATTGAAAGTAGTGATAGGACAAGAAATTGGATGTAAGGATTGTTTGTCATAGCCACCCATAATATCACCTAGACCATAGAAAGCTCTCCCAGAGAAAGATTTGACAAATTCTTCAGTAGCAGGGGGAATAGCAGAGTCTCTAATACTAACCTTATTTAGAGGCTGGAGATCATGAACTATTCTAAGTTTACCATTACTTTTGAGGATACAGAAGATAGGACTGGAATAGCTGGAAGTTGACTGCTTGTATAAACCGGTACGTACTTGTTTGAAGACTAACTTGATGAACTTGTAGGCCTTAGCAGCAGGGATAGGGATCTTTTTCTTTTGCAAGGGATCATGTTCTACTACTGGAATGATATAAGGTAGGCCATAAGATTCTTTCAAGAGACCTCTCTCTTCTTCACAGAAAGAAATAGATTTTTCTCTAAGACCTAAAACATTTTTGATAAAATTTAACTCATCAGGAAGAAGCCATCCATCTGGACCAAAGCTGACCACCTTCAGACGTTGTTCAGGAACACAACCACAAGGAACAAAGGGACCAGTGAGAGATTGAGATCAACCACAGTAAGGATTACCAGATAGAAGAGGACGCATAGGAGGAGGATTGAGGTTGAGAGGCATTGGTTTGTTGACTGGTTGAACCTTCTTTTAAACTGGCTTATACTTAGTGGCAAAAGAGATAAATCCTTTCTTCCTCCAAGCATTGACCAGAAAGACCTGACTAAAAAAGCTGAGACCAAGTTCCAACATCTTCCAAGTTCAATGTTCCGCAACATCCTCAAAAGGTGCCTTTTCCATAATAGAGGATTGAAAAGATGACGCATTGCTCTCATTTGTGGCACAGGGTAGGGTTTTGAAAATGACGGTAGTAGGAGCCCCTGATGGTGCACAATTGGGAGGACTTACTTCTACCCCAAATTGCATCCACCTCAGGCCATACTCCTTCATACCAAAACCACCAAGAAGAGAATTGAGATTGGGATCTAGTTTAGACTCATTGCGGAGATTCAAAACCAGAATAGGAGAAGAATTATCAGGCTGAAAATAACAAGGAAAAGAAGCAACAACAGATCCAGAGAGAGAAAAAATATTTTTAGGATTTTCGGATTTTGCATGTTTTTGATTTTTAATCTTATTT
Source organism: Puccinia polysora (assembly GCA_025617555.3). NCBI lineage: Eukaryota > Fungi > Basidiomycota > Pucciniomycetes > Pucciniales > Pucciniaceae > Puccinia > Puccinia polysora. Next base: position 656,249 of record CM062615.1, on the reverse strand, counting down.
GGATGAGAAGGAAATGAAAAGAAAAATATGCCTCTGAGACAGAAGTTGATCCTTGAGTTGAAGTCTGAGGCTAGGAAGAACTACAACTCTTAGTAGGACCAACAAATCTGATAAAAAATGAGAATGAGAGGAAGAAGAGTTGTCCTTCTGTTTCCCTTTCAGAACCAATTTAGGAGGATGACCAAGAAAATCTTGTTCCCAATGACCATAATCCAAGGAGTAAAGGGGGACTTCAATCTTCCTTCCATCAGAATCAGGGAGAAGAATTCTCTCCGCAACTTGATCAGAAAAAATTAGGGTTGCACCAAAATCCATTAAGAAAGGCCTTCCCAAGATCATAGTTCCATCCAAACAAGTAATCCAGAAATGATAGGTGCCATAAATATTTTGTCCAATTCAAACCAGGAAATCCTCATCAATACCAACTAATCTTCATGACTGATTCCTTATACCATATACAGCAGAGTTAAAGCTGACCCTTGGGCTGAGTTTGAGTTTGCAGGCCATGGCATCCAAAATTAAATTGAGCTGGGAACCAGAATCCACCAGAAGAGAAACCATTTTAGCAGAGTCACCAAGATAGCAGGAGAGGAAACCAAGAGGACAGGAATACAAGTTGTAATCTGAAGAAGGATCTGTTGCACCAGATTCCTTCATCAAATCACCAGAAGAAACTTTTAATTTTTCTGGAAAAATCTCCACACTTCAATGAGAAACACATTTCTTCATCCCTTCAGCCATAGATGGAGAGATTGACATTAGTTCAGCCACAGATAGATCAGAGATTTTCCTTAATACTCCTTCCACAGCATTGGGGTGATCCTTGGAAATGCCCCTCTCAAAACAAACTTTGGGCTGGTTGGAGGGAGGATGATTAGGTTGAGCAGGTACTGGAACAGGATCAGAAGATTGAGGAGTTTGGAAAGATTTAACAGGAGGAGGACTAGAGTGGTCCTGGAACCTTTCCATAAGTGGTTCCTTTTCCACTTCCATGTCTTCCACATCAGATGAAGGTGGCTCAGGTGAGGATTGATGTTTGCCTGGTTTTTGAAGGATTGAAGATGGAACCAGAGGAGACTTGTGAGTTTTGGGTTCCTCATGGCGTTTCCTAGCTGGATCAGACTGATAAATGCCAGAGAAGCTGGAGGATACCAAGGTTATAGAGAACCACAGGATGATCAAAAATCCAAGGAGTAAGAGGCCACCACATGACAGATTGGACAAGTAAAATTGAAAGGGATCAAAGCACCATCAGGAAGAAAGAAATTTTTTCCCCTCTGCTCCACCAAGTTTTCCCCCTTGTCCTTCTGGAGTTCAGGAAATCTCCCAGTACCATGTCCTTCCCTATGACAGTAATAGCAGACTAGAGTGGTTTTAGAAACAGAGTTAGAAGGTTTAGGAGTAGCTAAAGAAGAAATTTTCTGATCTATTTTTCTTTCAAAGGCCTGAAGTAATTTAGTGATCTCATCTATTGTAGTAGTTTCCTTATTGGCCTGGGGATTTGGTTTAGGTCTACAATTTGCTTCCATCTTGTTCATTATTTCATTGGACTCTTTAAAGGAAGGAGCATGCACTGATTCAGTGACTCTAGTTTTTTCAAAAGTGGGAGCTGTTTGACCTTTCATCACTTTATCCACTGCACTCCTTAGGACAAGAAAAACAGGGAGCTTAAACCAATTATCTCTAGTAGTAATCATAGATCCAGATTTAACTAATTCATCTCTAATCCTTTCCTGAACTCCTGGAGAAAAAGACTGGAAAAACCAAACTCAAATTTTTTCCACCGTATGGATGTGATTTTTTCTGATGAGGTAACACTGAATAGGATCCCAAGATTTTCTAAAATACTGATAATCAGAAGCTGAAGAGACACCACCATTGAAGATCCATTGAGAAACCAGAGCATCCAAGTCCTGTACAGTAAACCTATCCACATCTACTTTTACCCAATAATCCAACATAGCCTCCTTCAAGAGCCTCCAGTCATGAGTTTTGAATCCATCAAACAATTCAATCACTTCCATAACTTCATCAGAGGAGATAAAAAATTGTAACTGATAAGCCATAAAATGTTCACTTGCACCATCTACTTCAGCAGCCATCTTCTAGGAATCCAAGAATTGTTTGACATTTTTTCCATTGAAGCCTAATTTCTGGTTCTGAGGCTTGATCTTGACAATCTTGACCCAAACAGAGGAGGAGGAGGTACCAGTAGATTCCATTTTGAAGAGCAGAGTTCCTAACAGATCCAAGAGCAGAATTCCAACATGGCTCACAAGTGTGGCAAGAGTAGAGTTTCACAAAAAAAACAACAAGGATCTTGCCCAGATGGTGCACAATTGGGAGGAATTACTTCTGGAACAAGTTGCCTCCATGGATCAGATCTTGATGATAACATAAAAGAGAGAAAAAACAAAAATATTGGATTGGATTTTGGGGTTGATTCTTCAAGTTTGGGACCTTAAATGCCAAGGTTTCTGGTTTGATCCCTTCCCGGGGGACCAAAGTTAAGACTCCAAACGGTTCTAGGACGTGGCAGTTCTGTGGAGGGGAAAGGTGCTGTTTAGGCTACCCTCCTGAGTGTTACAAAAATATTTAAATTTAGCCAAGATCAAGGTCCAGAACTTTTTAAGTGAGGAATCAAGTAGTAAAGGATAAAGTTTGGTAATAGTTGGTAGCAATGGAACAGCACTATCTGAGGCAAGATTATGTGGGATATGTTTGAACAAAAGAAGATAAAGTTTGTTTAAAGTTCAAAAGAACAAAGCTGTTGTATGTAAACAATGCCCACAAGCTAATAACTCTGGTTGTTGGAAGAAGATTGTGGATGATCACCTCAAACCCCAACCAACATCCAGGTTCTCAATGAAACCTCCAAACTCTCCGCAATCAAGCACTTGAAGGGTACCAGATAACTGAGTGTGGCCGTACCAGACAAAGTACAATTTTTTGAGAAGCTTTAAAAGCAAGGAGTAACTGATTTGAACAGGTATAAACTCAACACTTCTCAAGGAACTCAAGAGTAGTCTGGCAGAATGCAACTTTAAAAAAAATAAAAGGAGGTATAACACTCCAGGTTTTAAGCTTAATAAAACCTCTTCAATAAAACGTGATTGGCTCCAGAAAGATGATCAAGAAAGGATCAAGACCAGTATGGTCGGAGGAAGGGATCAAAGAGTGGTGTAACACACTCAAGAATTCCAACAGACAGAATTCTCTTCAACCAGCAAGGCTATTGGTTGGTGATAAGGATCAGGCCACAGAGGGGCAAAGACTCAGGATCAATGGATCAAGGGACAATCATAAATATACCCAGGATAAGGATGGATCATATTTCAGATAATAACTGGGGGCATATGCAAATACTCCCATGGATGATTGGAAAAAGGTAGGGGAGAGCCCCTCCTTTTATGGGCCATGGGTCCCTGTAGACTATTTACAAGAGATGACACAGATAGAGCGGGAAAAAAAAATTGAAAAAAAGTTTTTTTTTAAAAAAACAGATTTGATCATGATCATGAGAAAACAAAAGAAATTGATGAGGAAAAAAAAAGAAAAAAACAAAAACCTAAAAAAAATTAAATAATGAAAACCATGGATGAGCAGAAATGGGAAGACACCAGCCCGTGCCAATGAAAGGCGCAGGCAGGTGATGAAGTTGCAAGGGGGGAGGCCAAGGGGTCAGGCTGACGGGCCTGAGCAACCGCCGGAGGTTTGCGGATGATTGCGCAAGAGCAGAGACCTTGGACATATGAGGGAAGGAACTCAAGCTTGGGCGCAAGCGGTGATGGTGAGCAAGGAGCAAGAAATGCTTGCTTGATGTTGAAGGATGGTGGGAACAACAGTCTTCATGGGTAGGATGATGAGGATGATCAAGGTGAACAATCACCTTGGAAGTGAGGATTGAGGGGGGATGAGCGGATTGGATGGATGGGAGGTTTTAATGAGGGCATTGTGAGGGATGAGGATTGATTTGAACCTCATACTACCAACAAGAGATATTAGGATGAATTTGATACAACGGGCTTGGGTGGTTTATAATTGAGAGGAGAGTTCAATGGTCATCTCATCCCATTTGGTGAGTGAACCTGGGGAAAATGCTGGTGATGCTAGGTGCAAAAAGGGTGATTAACCCAAGGTGAGACCCCAAAGGTTTGATTTTTGCATCATGTATGTTGAGGATTATTGATCAAGTATTGCCATTTCCATTGATTTCAACAACAATGCAGGTGTCGGCAGGGAGTGAGCCAAGGCAAGCTGGTCTCACCCGCGCACTTGGCAAAAGGAACTGGAGGATGAGGAGTGGAGCAAGAGGGACTTGAACACCGGGCACAGGGGTCTAAACACCCAAGAGATCCTCCTAGACAACTAGGAGAAGGGAAGGCTGGGACCTGGAAACTAAATAGGGAGTCATTCTGGAAAAGATTTTTTTTTGATGATGAATTAAGGATGAGGAAAAAGAGTTTAAAAAAAATTTAAACATTTTGGCCTTTTCCAGTGCAGTGTCCAGATTTGGTCACCACAACAGACTCCCTGACAAGCTCCACACTTGAACTATTTCCCTCAATATGACTTTCAGCCTCCAGGATTCCAAGACCCTTGCTATCCTTTAGCTACCAGAGGTTATAGAATAATTAATAAATATATTATTTAATACATGCAGCAACAATCCATAAAATATTTGGATTAGGCTTATTGCAAGGTTAATTGGTTTGGTTATGGTTTATTGTTACAAATCAATAGGAATAAATTGATTATGAAATATTTTTATAGAGGGGCCACAATTATATTGGGGATCTTTAACAACTCTCTTCAGGGATTTCAGTATGAAAAAACGTAGTCCTGGTTACTTTGGGCTCTTTAGTTTAGAGGATATTTTTTCCAAAGATAATATGTATATAAAATACACGGTGGAGTGGCAGGGCCTTGTAGCCAAGCTTCCACAACAGAGAAAGGATAATCAAACTCACTGGTATATTATTAAATCCTTTGGGTATCTGTTTGAGATGTGCACTGATGGGTTAAACCTGTATACTGGGGTTATAAGGTTTTTCAGCACTTTTAATTGATAAAAAGAGGTTGAGGACAGATATTATTGATCAGACTAAGCCATAAATTACTTACCTATCTCTTACAAGTACTTGATTACCTTGGCATGGTGTCTGGATATAAATATAACTGGGTCTCTGGGTATCAATATCCTCAAAAGAGCTCTTTATTTATAGCTTTTGGAGTCCCAATACTATCCTTCTGAGGGGTACAGGGGCTCAGAGGGACGGACACTAAGGCTAGCAGGGTAATCAGTGGTAGCCTGTCACGTTTCCTTGGTGCTATAGCACGCCTAGCATCTAATTCCTCAGGGTATGGGAATTATTCTACTTTATAATAGATATTAGGACGTGTGAATAACCCTAATATGTCCTATTTATGTATCATTTTATTGATTATCCTTAGTAAATGTTCCCAGTAAGTTAATAATTGTTTTAATAGACATTTCCACGGACATTTTGATGTCAGGTGAGTTCTCATTATGTATTAAATAACTGGAGTGAAATCATGATATTGATTTTACTCCTTATTTTCGAGTTCCAGTTGATTTACCTAAATAATTACTTAAAAATATAAGTCATGGGAATTCATGTAATATTTTTAAATCATTAGTTTTCTCAGTATGTCACAAAAATATTGATCTCTAGAAATTCTCATAAACATATATTAAAGTATTTTAATATATTTTTGTAAGTTGTCATTGTCTTATTTTCAACATTCTTGGTACTTTGAATTATATTTAATAAAAAATATGTATAAGGGTTATTTAAGTATTTTAAAATAATATTATGTACTTTTAGACTATCCACTATCCACGGGAACATTTATCACATATTTAGAATGTTCCCGTGTGGGTCGTAGCATGTTTACGCAGTACCTAAGCTTCTCAGGCCACCTGTCACTCTGTCAACCCGCAGTCCCGCGGCTGCATACTTGTCAGAGGCCCGGGGCTGCGTACACAACCTTGAAGGAGTGACAGGACTGTATCTCAGCCGCGTGCGGGTGCATTTTCTGCTGCGGCTGCGTGCGGGAATTGTGAAAAAACATATTTCCACCCATAACTCCTAAAATATACACAACACCTCAATTCTGACTTAATTTTAGGTGTGAAACCTATACGTGATAATAAGTTTGAAATAATTAATTGACCAAAAGCTCAATAGTAGAGCTGTGGTATTTTGGTCTTTCTTACCTTAATTATTTAAAAATATAAGGAGTTGGATTTCAAGGGTGGGGTCAGTGAGTGACACTACCTAATTTGGGTGGAAAATCCATTTTGGTAATAATATTTATGGTTTTCATACTCCTTCTTAGGTTGATTGTATTATTACTATTTTTATGTTATTTTTGTTACTTTTGCAGCTTGCTCTGCAATAGTAGCAAGCTGAAAATGACCTCCTAGAACTCTTGCTGGTAACTAAACTACAAATTAACAGAAGAAAGGAATAATGCTATAATACGCCGTGATAATCTCGAATAAAGGTAAACTCAAATTAAAGGTAAACTCCAATGTTCATGAAGTCTCTCCCCAAATGTAATGTGATTTCCCCCAATAATGATGATGTCCTCCATACAACTAAAGGAAGGCTTCCTTATATATACAACAAAAGAATGCAATCCGCAAATCAAAGAACCCACTTGTATCCGTTGTAAGACTCCAAACAGTGCTAGGCCGTGGCATTTCTGTGGAGGGGAAAGGTGCTGTTTAGGCTGCCCTCCTGAGTGTTACAAAAATATTTAGATGTAACCAAGATCAAGTTCCAGAACCTGGTAAATGAGGAATCAAGGAGTAGAGGATAAAGATGATAATAGTTTGGTAGCATTGGAACAGCACTATCTGAGACAAGATTATGCAGGGAAAAACTTGAACAAAAGAAGTTAAAGTCTGCTTAGAGTTCAAAGAACAAAAGCTGTTGTGTGTAAACAACGCCCACAAGCTAATAACTCTGGTCGTCAGCAGAAGATTGGGGATGATCAACTCAAACCCAACCAACCTACAGGTTCTCAATGAACCTGCCCAACTCTCTGCAATCAAGCGCTTGAAGGGTACCAGATAACTGAGGGTGGCTGTACAAGACAAAGCACAATGTTTAAGAAGCTCTAAAAGCAAACAGTAACTGATTTGAAGCAAGGATAGCCTTGACACTTCTCAAGGGACTCAAGAGTAGGCTGGCAGAATGCAACTCCAAAGAAAATAAGGGGAGGTATAACACTCCAGGTCTTAAGCTTAATAAGACCTCTTCAATCAATCGTGATTGGCTCCAGAAAGATGATCAGGTATCAGGACCAGTATGGTCAGATAAAGGGATCAAGGAGTGGTATAACACACTCAAAAATTCCAACAGACAGAATTTTCTTCAACCAGCAAGGCTATTGGTTGGTGATAAGGATCAGGCCACAGAGGGGCAAATACTCAGGTTCAAAAATGGATCAGGGGGCAATCAGAGATATACCCAGGATAAGGATCAGGATCAAATTTCATGATAATGGGGGGAAATAGGCACACACTCCCCTGGATGATTTCTCCCAAAAGGCTGGGGAGCGCCCCTCCTTTTATAGACCAGAGGCCTGTAGACTATTTACTAGAGAGATTTACAAATAGAGCGGAATTTTTTTTTTTTTTTTTTTTTTACGGGATCATGATGCCTATGAATGATGATAAGGAAAAATCATAAAAAAATTAAAATCTCCGCAATGGCCAGGGTGTCCAGGATGGGGCACCACATCTTTCCCCAACTTACAGACTTTCCCTAGTCTGCACCCAAGTTTGATGCCATAAAAAGAGAAAGGAAAGAAAGATGATTGAAACCAAGGAATGGCCATTTTGATCTTGAGAGTGATTGAAAAAGAATATGTTGATTCATCCAAAGGAAAGTCCTAGAAGTGGCTGAGATAAAATGAAGAAGGCGTCCCAGGTGCTCACATGCGTGGCATGAAGAAGAGTTTCACAACAAAACGCAGCAGATGACCCTGGTGGTGCACAATTGGGAGGACTTACTTTTGGTACAAGTTGCCTCCATGAGAATGAAATTTCTTGACCTGATCAACAGAGAACCTTCTGGCCATCTGAGTACCATCCAGTTCCTCCAAAACATATGATCCACCTCTTAATTGACGGACCGCTTGGTAAGGACCATTCCAGCGGTTAGAGAAAGGCTTTCCCCACTGAGTCTCCAAGGAACAATTATAAGCTAAGACTAGATCCCCAGGGTTCAAGGGATCCCTGATTTGCTTCAAATGCTTTTCTTCCCAATACTGAACTGATTTTTCCCTAGACTCCATCATCTTCTGATAAGCTTCACTACTGACATCTTCACTCCTTCCCAGCTGCTTGGATCTGGAAACTAATAGATCAGTGGTGGAAGAAACCTTTTCCCAAGAAATACCTAAGAAAGATTCCATTTCCAGGTCCAGAGGAAGGACAGACCTTTGACCAAAAATGATTCTGTAAGGTGAATAGCCAGTGGTTTGTTTAGTCAAAATTTGATCAGAGAAGAGGACCAGGGGGAGGAATTTGCGACAATTCTTGCCACTTTCACCAGACAGTTTGACAAGAGCAGCCTTCAAAGGGGCATGTCCTCTTTCCACCATGCCTTGGCCTTCAGGATAATAAGGAGTGGTCACCCTATGTTGACCAGGAAGTGATTGGATCATATCAGCCAATTTACCACCAAACTCAGAGCGGCCATCAGTCAAATAAGATTGTGCCAAACCATAACGCATTGTCCAAGTCTCATAAAGGAAAGCTGCTACTGATTCAGAGCTGAGGTTCTTAAGAAACTTTGCTTCAACCCATCCAGAAAAATCATCTCTAGCCACAATGAGGTACTTAGCTCCACCAGCCTTAATGAGAACCACATCCATAGCAATCCTCCCAAAGACAGTGGACTCTCCAGTGTGGTAACAAATTTCGGCCGGGCGCCTAAGATCACGTTTCTGGAACACTTCACAACTCCTGAACCATTGAGAGACGGATTTCTTCAGAGATGGCCACCAAAATTGTTGGATATTTTTTGATAATTTTTGGTTTCCCCACAATGACCAAGGCCTTCATGGAGACTTTCCAGGATTGAATCTTGTTTAGAAGGGATAGTGACCACAATAAGGGCACAAGGATTCCCTATTTTCATAAGCCTGGTGCCTTGAACAAAGAAGTTGGAGGACTTCCTTTTAAGGGACTGAAATTCTTTGACAGAGAGATCAGGGGGTCTTTCGAGAGTTGAAAGGTACTTCTCCAACTTAAGCCAGAATCCTTGTTGGAAACCAGAGTAATCTTGGGAGGAGAAAGCAAAAACAGGGCAGACCAAGGGTTCCTCCTCATAGAAATCCATTCCAACATCCGATTCATCATCTCCAAGAGGGTGTCAAGATAAACCATCAGGCATGGTGAAAGATTTTCCAGGCCTGTGAACAATATCAAAAGATAACAACTGGATGAAAGCCACCCAACGAGTCATTGGAGCATTTGGAAGGCTGGGGGCATTGATCATTTCAATAATGGATTGTGCATTGACTTGTAACTCAAAGTTTTGACCCCAAAGGACAGTCTGGAGCTTCTTCAACATTTGGGCCACACCACAAAGTTCCAGTTTTGGCTGGGAGTATGTTAACATTATCCCTCTTTTCCCTATGCTCTGATTCTCACTCAGTCTCTGTCCCAACTGCTCTGCGGACAAACTGAGACAAGTCTTTGTGACATGTCTGCATCATCCCTGTATTCCAACACTTGAGGCGACCCAGGTGAACCTCCGGGTAACCTCCCTCTGTGGAATTGCCTCTTGCATTCTCTTCTTGTGTTCACTCTCTACGTTTATCTCCTCTATTATTCTTATTTTTCTTATTTCTTTTCTTATTTCTTATTTTTCTTCTTCCTCTCAATCTGAATCCTTCTCAACTCGATCCTTCTGCCCTGGTCTGAAGTCTCTACGTCATCCAATCTATGCCTGGTAAGAAACTTATCCTCAAGATTGTGTTCACATTATCTTCTGACATATCAACTCAACCTCGTAGTTACTGTCTCCATTGCCTGAGCTCCATCAACTTCCTCGCTGCGAATATCTTGTCTAGTCTCTCTACGTCTCATCTGATCTCTCTTTTCTTTCATAAATAACTCACGCTGTTGGTATTCTCATTCTTCCTCATTTCACTTTCTTTTTGTTCCTCATGGCTCTAACTTTTATCTTTAGTCCGCTGGTTCTTAGTCCTGAAGTAATTCACTTAAATCTTATCACGGTTAAAAGCCAAATCACGACTCCGTACTATCAAAGATGAAAGAACCAGCTGGAGCAAATGACTATTTCCACCAGGTAGCTCTTAAGGCTTCCGTCGATGCCATACCCCCGCTCAATGAAGATAATTATTCCATCTGGCGCGACAAGATGTTGATGTTGTTTGATCTCAAAGACATCAAGGAAATTATGATCAAGGACATTGGACAACTTCCAACCCAACAAGACCGAGAGATTCAAGCAATTATCTTATCCAAACTAGACAGTACCACACATGCTAATGTTGTTAATGCTTTGAACATCACATCCTCCAAGCTACTTTGGACCGAGATCACCCGGAGATTTGCCTCATCCAAAACGGCCAAAAGAGCAAGGATCTTCAATCAATTTCTTCACGCATCATTCAATGAACATGCTATTGAAGGATTCATAACTGATATCCGGAAATCTCTCACTCGCATGGCGGATGTAGGAATAGATCTACCAAATGACATATTGGCGTACTTAATATTATTCAAATTTCCATCTACTCTAGAGAACTTGAAACAGAAAATTATGCACGGCGAGAAGTTGATAACAGTAGAAGTTGTATTTAATCATTTAACCCAATACAACAACAAGAGGAAAGCGCAGCTCAAGACTGGTAAATCTGTCACGGAAATCTCACTAGTGACCTTCAAGAACAGACCTGACAAAGATGATAAGAAGCCGCAGATCAGATGTAAAGAAGGGTTCCACAACCCAAATGCCCCTCACCCTGAATCCTCCTGCTTCCACCTACACCCTCAAATTGCCCCCGACTGGTGGGTCCAACAGCAAAATGAGTGGAAAAACAGAACAAAGAAAACACCTACCATCAATTATCATGCCCTCCTGACTCTTTGGATTAACGCGGATAGTACTCCTAATCTTCTTCTCAACTCAGGAGCGAATATACATATATTCAACGATCTAAAGTACTTTAATTCTATTTATCTACAAGACGAATTGGAAGAAATCAAAATGGGAAAGCTGGAGGCAAACCTCAAGATGCGAGGAACAGGGACTGTTCAACTCGAGTGGAAAGACTCCATCATCACGCTCAAAGAGTTCATGTACGTTCTGGATATCGTTGTCAACTTGATTAGCCCCGGTCTCTTGGCAAAGAAGGGATGTAATCTTTCTCAAACTCAAGACCAATTTTGCATCACTTGAGACAATCAGGCGGTCCTCAGAGGCCTAATCCAGGACAACCTATTTGTTATCAAGAAACCTTGAAGCGCCGGAAACAACTTCTTGGTCAATCTTTCTAGTCAATCATCTAAATCTAATCAATTGCAGTCGTTGTCCAATCTTCACAAGACGTATGGACACGCTTCAATCTCAATGCTCAAACCCATCCTCAAGAATCAATACTCCAAAGACGAACTTGATAAGTTTCAATGTGACGGCTGCGTGAAGAGTAAGATCACGCAAGCACCGTTCCCAGGAACCTCATCACCTAAATCTAAACCACTCAAACGGATTCATCTAGACCTTATAGGACAGATCACCCCCCATTCAAAAGCTGGCCACCGCTACATCTTGATGCTTGTGGACAACTTCACCGGTTATCTGGCAGCCTTTCCGCTCCAGTCCAAAGAAGAGACTTCCAGCGTCGTCATCAGCATCCTCAAGACAGAATATAAACGACTGAATCATTACCCCACAGAAATATTTTCCAACAAAGGAACAGAATTCACCAACATCACCCTGAAGGAATTTGCAAAGTCTAAACACATCAAACTCCTAACATCAGAACCGTACCATTCCCAACACAATGGTTGAGCAGAACAAGCCAACCGGACAATCATAGAATCCGCTTGCGCAACTTTTTCATCATTGAGGCTGAACAAGTGTTACTGGCATATCGTGGTCAGAAGATCCTGCTTCATGCTCAATCAAGTCCCGAGGGAAGGTAGTGACCTATCCCCTTGGGAACTTATGTTTAACAAAAAGCTCCCTGCTAATTATCTCAAACCTGTAGGATCATCAGTCATCTATCTGGCGAACAGGCTACAAAAAGGAAGGAAATTTGATGAAAAAGGATTAGAAGGGATTTTAGTTGGGTTCAATCCCGTTTTTCATTCTTATCTGATTCTCAGCTCATCTGGCGCTGTTATTGAAACCAAACATGTACAGTTTCTCAAGAATCCGCTCCATGACTTTCCGCTCCTTGAATCACCGGGGTTTGATCTCTTTACTCAAACCAATCCAGAATCGCGAGCTCCCAATTTTTCGTCGTTCGAAAAGAAGTACAACTTTCGAGAGTCTAAAGACGTTCTCTCCGAATCAGACTCAGATCAAGATGATTTGGCATCTGTCATTTCTTCACACTCTGATCACTCTCCTCTACCCTCACCAGTTCCTGATGTTCCTGCTCAAATTCCCTCTCAAAGGCCAAGAAGAGAAATAAGAAAACCCCAACGGTACGTCTTTCATCATTACTACGAGCCTCCATCCTATAAGGCAGCACGTAAGTGTCAGGAATGGCCTAAATGGAAGAAGGCTTTGGAAGACAAACTAAACTCTATCAAACTCCAAGATGTCTGGGAGGAATACAACGGTACTCCGGAGAATGTCTTAAATACAACCTGGGTCTTCAAAGTGAAACAAAATTGCCACGGTGATCCAGTCAAATATAAAGCCCAACTGTGTGTTCAAGGATTTGACCAAGTTTTTTGAATTGACTACAACAAGACTTGGGCACCTACCGGCAAACTTGGATTGCTTCGAGTGGCTCTTGTCTATGCATTGAAGAATAAAATGAAGCTGAAGCAATTTGACGTAAAGGGGGCATTCCTTCATGCTCCTATTGACAAAAAAGTCATTATCCAAACTCCTGAAGGATCCACTAGAAAATCACCTTATCTAAAATTAAAAAAATCACTCTATGGTCTGAAACAATCTCCGAAGAATTGGTACAAAACCTTGACATTGTGGATCAAATTGCAAGGATATCACAAATCTACTAGTGACCCTTGTCTCTATCTCAACACCAAAACCGGTGAGATCCTCTACTTCCATGTGGACGACCTCATACATGTAGGTAATTCCAATCTCTTCGAGACCAACTTTCTCCAAAGATTCAAGAATTCCTTGTGTCATCCACCCAATACTATACTCGGTATGCTCATGGAGGTTGACAATGATAGGATTATCTTGAGCCAGCCCAATCAAATTGTGAGAGGGCTGGAAGAACTTGGATTAACTTCTTGTAAGGACACTCACACTCCTTTGACTCAAAATCTGAACCTGGAACCTGCCTCCGACGTCAACCACGCCAAGTTTTGTCAACTCAACATCAATTATAGATTGGCGATTGGACTCTTAAATCATCTGGCTCACTACTCTAGACCCGACATTGCTTTCTCTGTCTCTAGCCTGGCTAGGTTTAACGCCAAACCAGGCATGAAAAATTGGAGGGAAGTCAAGAAGGTATGGAAGTATCTCAAGACGACTAAAGATCTAAAACTCATAATCAAGTACGACTCAAAACAAGAAATTTTATCAAGTTTCAGTGATGCCACCTGGGGAGATGATCCGACCCTTTGCAAATCTCAAACCGGATACTTAATTCTTCATTACGGCTGTCCATTCATCTGGAATTCTACTCGTCAGAAGAATATCCCTTACTTGTCTACCAAATCTGAGCTCAATGCCCTACTTGACTGCTACCTCAAAACTAAGTGGATCAAACATCTTATCAGCAAGATCCATCAAATTGCAGAACCCAAGCCAACTCTTTAAATTGATAATAAGGGTCTAGACAACAAAATCAAGAAGTTTGGATTGCACTCTAAATCCCGGCACATAGACATCAAACTCAAGGGATTACGTGAAGACCATGAGGACGACAAATTTGTACTCAATCTAATTCAGAGTCACTCTATGATTGCGGACTCTCTTACAAAAGCTTCATCAGCGTCTTCTTTACAACTACTTCAGAATACAATCTTCAATACTATCAACGACTGATCTCTTGGATTATCTTCTCACCAGTCACGAGGGGTGTTAACATTATCCCTCTTTTCCCTATGCTCTGATTCTCACTCAGTCTCTGTCCCAACTGCTCTGCGGACAAACTGAGACAAGTCTTCGTGACATGTCTGCATCATCCCTGTCTTCCAACACTTGAGGTGACCCAGGTGAACCTCTGGGTAACCTCCCTCTGTGGAATTGCCTCTTGCATTCTCTTCTCGTGTTCACTCTCTACGTTTATCTCCTCTATTATTCTTATTTTTCTTATTTCTTTTCTTATTTCTTATTTTTTTTCTTCCTCTCAATCTGAATCCTTCTCAACTCGATCCTTCTGCCCTGGTCTGAAGTCTCTACGTCATCCAATCTATGCCTGGTAAGAAACTTATCCTCAAGATTGTGTTCACATTATCTTCTGACATATCAACTCAACCTTGTAGTTACCGTCTCCATCGCCTGAGCTCCATCAACTTCCTTGCTGCGAATATCTTGTCTATTCTCTCTACGTCTCTTCTGATCTCTCTTTTCTTTCCTAAATAACTCATGCTGTTGGTATTCTCATTCTTCCTCATTTCACTTTCTTTTTGTTCCTCATGGCTCTAACTTTTATCTTTAGTCCGCTGGTTCTTAGTCCTGAAGTAATTCACTTAAATCTTATCAGAGTACCTGGATTCCACATCTGAGAAAATAAGAGATTCATACAGAGCAGGACAATCCAAACCATTTTCATCTTCCTGAGTAAGGACAGCCCCAACAGATTGATAACTAGAGTCCACTGTCAGCTTGATCTTGCCAGCTCCAGGTCCATAAGTGATCTTTTTCAAAACAATGTCTTTCCCAACAATTGTTTTGAGCAACTGAAATGATTGTTTGCAATCTTGGGTCCAAGGCCATTCAGCATCCTTCCTGGTTAAGCGACGCAAGGGAATACAGATTTTGGATAATGAGGGAATGAAGATCCTGACATAAGTTACAACACCTAGGAAACCTCTAACTTCCGTTGGATTTATGGGGGTAGGCCAGGAGATGATTTTGTTGACTTTAGAGGGTTCCATCCTTCTTCCTTCCTTGCAGACTATATGACCAACAATTTCCAAGGCAGGGACACAGGCAGCAAGGTTTGATCCAGAGACAGTAAGGCCAGATTCCTCGATTCAAAACAAAATTCTTTCCAAGATAGTAGCATACTCCCAGATAAATTTTTGGATTCCTGAGTGCCAAGGTAAGAGCTCATTATCATAGTCAGAAACTGGACCTTTAATCCCACCATCATCAATAAAGATACCCGCATGATCCGGGATTTTGTCCTGGAGGATCCACATCATCTGAGCCTGATAGACTGCAACCAAGTTGGTGGCACCTTGAGGCAATCGAGTCAGTTGAAATTGACCAAGGGGAGTATTGAAAGCAGTGAGGGGACAAGAAATAGGATGCAAGGATTGTTTTTCATAGCCACCCATAATGTTACCTAGACCATAGCAAGCTCTCCCAGAGAAGGATTCAACAAATTCTTCAGTTGCAGGAGGCATGCCAGAGTCTTTAATAGTAACTTTATTAAGAGGTTGGAGATCATGAACTACTCTAAGTTTACCATTACTTTTCAGGACACAGAAAACAGGACTGGAATGGCTAGAAGTTGATTGTTTGTATAAACCAGTTCAGACTTGTTTGCGGACCAACTTGATGAATTCATCAACTTTAGCAACAGGGATTGGAATCTTTTTCTTTTGCCAAGGATCATGTTCAACTACAGGGATGATGTAAGGGAGACCATAGGATTCTTTCAAGAGACCTCTCTCTTTTTCACAGAAAGCAATGGATTTTTCCCTAAGAGCTAGGACATTTTTGATTAAATTTAACTCATCAGGAAGAAGCCATCCATCTGGACCAAAGTTGACCACTTTCAGAAGTTCTTCAGTGACCCAACCAGAGGGAATGAATGGACCAGTGAGGGATTGGGATAGACCACAGTAAAGATTGCAGGATAGAGGAGGACGCATAAGGGGAGGATTGAGGTTGAGAGGCATTGGTTGGTTGACTGGCTGGACCTTCTTTGCAACTGGTTTGTACTTAGTGGCAAAGGAGAGGAACCCTTTCTTCCTCCAAGCATTGACCAGTGAGACCTGACTACAAAAACTGAGACCATATTCCAACATCTTCCAAGTTTGATGTTCTGCTGCGTCCTTGAAAGGTGCCTTCTCCATAAAAGAGGATCCAAAGGATAACACATTTCTCACATGTGTGGCACAGGGTAGAGTTTCTAAAATGACAGTAGTAGAAGCCCCTGGTGGTGCACAATTGGGAGGACTTACTTCTACCCCAAATTGCCTCCACCTAAGACCATACTCCTTCATACCAAAGCCACCAAGAAAAGAATTGAGATTGAGATCTAGTTTATACTCATTGCGGAGATTTGAAACCGGAATAGAGGATGATTGATCAGGCTGAAAAGAAAAAGGAAAAGAAGATACAACAGATCCAGACAGAGAAGAAATATTTTTGGAATTTTTGGATTTTTTATGTTTTTGATTTTTGATCTTATTTGGATGAGAAGAAAATGATGAGGAAAAAGAAAGATATGCCTCTGAGGTGGGAGTTGGTCCATGAGTTGAAGTCTGAGGCTGAGAAGAACTACAACTATCAGTAGGGCCAACTATTCTGCTAAAAAATGAGGATGAGAGGAGTGACAGTTTTCTTTCTGCTTTCCTTTCAGGAAAGATTTGGGAGGATGACCAGGGAAGTCTCTTTCCCAACGACCAGAATCCAGAGAACAAAGAGGAACTTCAATCTTTCTGCCATCAGCATCAGGGAGGAGAATTCTCTCCCCAACTTGATCAGAAAACATCAGGGTAGCACCAAAGTCCATTAAGAAAGGCCTTCCCAAGATCATGGGACCATCCACACAAGTGATCCGGAAGTGACAGGTGCCAACAATATTTTGACAAATTTGAACAGGGATATCCTCAGAAATACCAACCAGCTCACAGGACTGGTTCCCTATTCCATACACAGCAGAATTGAAACTGACCCTTGGGCTAAGTTTAAGCTTGCAGGCCATGGAGTCCGAAATCAAGTTGAGCTGAGAACCCAAATCCACAAGGAGAGAAACCGTTTTAGTTGAATCACCAAGATAACATGGGAGAAAGCTAAGAGGACAGGAATACAGTTTGGTATCTGAAGAGGGATCTGTTCCACCAGAATCCTCCATCAGAGTACCAGAGGAGACATTCAATTCTTCCGGACCAATCTCCACACGTCAACGAGAAACCCATTTCTTCATCCCTTCAGCCACAGATGGAGAGATCGACAGGAGGTCAGCCACAGATAGATCAGGGATTTTAAGATCAGAAATTTTCTTGAATACTCCTTCCACAGCATTAGGGTAGTCCTTGGAGATGCCCCTCTCAAATCAAACTTTGGGCTGGGTGGAGTGAGGGAGATCAGGTGAAATAGGTGCTGGAAGAGGATCTGAGGGTTGGACAGGTTGAAGAGGGGGAAGATCAGAGTTGTCCTGGAACCTTTCCATAAGTGTTTCCCTTTCTACTTCCATTTCTTCCACATCAGAGGAAGGAGGCTCAGGTGAAGATTGACGTTTAACGGGTTTTTGCAGGATTGAAGATGGAAAAGGAGGAGACTTATGAGGTTTTGGTTCCTTATGGCGTTTCCTAGCTGGATCAGATTGATAGGTGCCAGGGAAGCTGGAAGGAGTGATAGCTGGAGGATACCAAGGTTGCAGAGTTCCACAGGATGATTGAAAATCCACAGAGACCAAGGATGCCTTCTTGGGAGTTGGTGGTTGATATGAGGCCACCACATGATGGATTGGACAAGATGAATCAAAAGGGATCAAAGCACCATTAGGAAGGAAGAAATGATTTCCCTTCTGCTCTACTAACTTCTCCTCCTTGTCCTTCTGGAGTTCAGGACATCTACCAGTACCATGGCCTTCCCTATGGCAATAATAACAGACTAGAGTAGATTTAGGAACAGAATTAGCAGGTTTAGGAGTGGCTAAAGAGGATATTTTCTGATCTATTTTATTCTCAAATGCCTGGAGTAATTTAGTGATCTCATCTATAATAGGTGTCTCCCGGTGGGTCTGAGGATTGGGTTTAGGTCTGCAATTGGCTTCCACCTTATTCATGATTTTGTTAGATGCTTGAAAAGAGGGAGCATGGACTGGTTCAGTGATTTTAGTTTTATCAAATGTGAGAGCTGTTTGAACTTTCATTACTTTATCCACAGTATTCCTAAGAACCATGAAAGCAGGGAGCTTGAACCAATTATCTCTTGTTGTGATCATGGATCCAGATTTCACAAATTCATCCTTAATTCTTTCCTGCACTCCTGGAGAGAAAGACTGAAAAAATTGCACTCAAATTTTGTCCAACGTATCAATGTGATTGTTCCAAATAAGATAGGACTGGATAGGGTCCCAAGATTTTCTGAAAGCTTGATAGTCAGAGGCTGAGGAGATACCACCATTTGAGATCCATTGAGAGACTAGGGCATCCAAGTCTTGCAAAGTAAATCTGGCTACATCTATTTTTCCCCAATAGGCCAACATATCCTCCTTCAGGAGCCTCCAGTTATGAGTTTTGAATTCATCAAACAATTCAATAACCTCCATAACTTTGTCAGAAGAGATAAAAAACCATAACTGATAAGCCATATCATGTTCACTGGCACCATCCACTTCATCAGCCATCTCATAGGAGTCCAGGAATTGTTCAACATTGGTCCCATTGAAGCCTAAATTTTTGTTCTGAGGTTTGATTTTGACCATCTTGGCCCAAAACGATGAGGAGGATCCAGCAGATTCCATGTTGAAGGGTTCCTAAGAGATCCAAACGAGCAGAGTTCCAAGGTGGCTCACAAGTGTGGCAAGAGTAGAGTTTCACAAAAACAACAAGGATCTTTCCCAGATGGTGCACAATTGGGAGGACTTACTTCTGGACCAATTTGCCTCCATGGATCAGATCTGAAAAAAGAATAAATGCAAAAAAAGGAAAAAAATCGGATTGGATTTTGGAGTTGATTCTTCAATTTGGGACTGTAAATCCCAAGGTTTCTGGTTTGATCCCGGCCCGGGGGACCAAATGTAAACTCCAAACGGTGCTAGGCCGTGGCAGTTCTGTGGAGGGGAAAGTTGCTTTTTAGGCTGCCCTCCTGAGTGTTACAAAAATATTTAGATGTAACCAAGATCAAGGTCCAGAACCTGGTAAATGAGTAATCAAGGAGTAGAGGATAAAGATGATAATAGTTTGGTAGCTTTGGAACAGCACTATCTGATACAAGATTATGCAGGGAAAAACTTGAACAAAAGAAGTTAAAGTCTGCTTCAAGTTCAAAGAACAAAAGCTGTTGTATGTAAACAACGCCCACAAGCTAATAACTCTGGTTGTCAGCAGAAGATTGGGGATGATCAACTCAAACCCAACCAACCTCCGGGTTCTCAATGAACCTGCCCAACTCTCCGCAATCAAGCGCTTGAAGGGTACCAGATAACTGAGGGTGGCTTTACAAGACAAAGCACAATGTTTAAGAAGCTCTAAAAGCAAACAGTAACTGATTTGAAGCAAGGATAACCTCAACACTTCTCAAGGGACTCAAGAGTAGGCTGGCAGAATGCAACTCCAAAGAAAATAAGGGGAGGTATAACACTCCAGGTCTTAAGCTTAATAAGACCTCTTCAATCAATCATGATTGGCTCCAGAAAGATGATCAGGGATCAGGACCAGTATGGTCAGATAAAGGGATCAAGGAGTGGTATAACACACTCAAAAATTCCAACAGACAGAATTTTCTTCAACCAGCAAGGCTATTGGTTGGTGATAAGGATCAGGCCACAGAGGGGAAAAGACTCAGGGTCAAAAATGGATCAGGGGGCAATCAGAGATATACCCAGGATAAGGATCAGGATCAAATTTCACAATAACGGGGGGACATAGGCACACACTCCCCTGGATGATTTCTCCAAAAAGGCTGGGGAGAGCCCCTCCTTTTATAGACCAGAGGCCTGTAGACTATTTACAAGAGAGATTTACAAATAGAGAGGAATTTTTTTTTTTTTTTTTTGTACGGGATCATGATGCCTATGAATGATGATAAGGAAAAATCATAAAAAAATTAAAATCTCCGCACTGGCCAGGGTTTCCAGGATGTGGCACCACACTGTGCATTACGCACTGACCTGCCTTTTCTACTCCGGAAAAGAAATGTGAACTGCTAACAAAAGACCCCTTTTCTCACTTCCTCCATGCATTTGCACTGATCTTCCTTAGCAATAGCCCAATTATTACCCAATCCAATGATTTGCAGTAGATTTGGTGATCCTGTTACCAATTACCCCTAACAGTTGAATTGCTCCAATGAATTACTAACAAAAGATCCTCCTTGATCTTACCTATAGGATCACTCCCAATCCTGCATATGGCATGACTATGAATCCTCAACAATCCGCACGCTGCCTCCTCAACTTTAGCGTTCATCACCACACAGAACTCCGCAATCTCAGTGC
This sequence comes from Puccinia polysora, assembly GCA_025617555.3. Lineage (NCBI taxonomy): Eukaryota > Fungi > Basidiomycota > Pucciniomycetes > Pucciniales > Pucciniaceae > Puccinia > Puccinia polysora. The sequence goes on along the minus strand of CM062615.1, from coordinate 635,456 downwards.
ATATCCCATAATTGGCCTAATCCATACTACTTATCTTTGATCACTTGCTTCTGCATTAGTAAACCCACCGCTGCAGAGGGAAAGTAATGTTTGACCACGCAATGTCCGCAAAAGGCAAAAACTCCATCCCATTCTTCTCATTGTGCCTGCAAAAAGCACACAAGGCACCAACTCCAAGCCCTCATCTATTGTACTCCATAATAGACAGTCCGCCAACGCACTTCTCTGAGCCTATTGTACTGCGCACTTCCACCTACAGCTAAGCTGCTCCAAGTCAAATGTCCAGTAGTGCGCCCACTTGCCTCCATGTCTATAAATAACCACCACATCCCCCCACAACTTGAATTTTGTCCCCAGGATTCCCGCGCTCCACAACATCTAGAACGTCTGCCAAAAGCCTTTGAACCCCAACTCCTAACACCCTCCAAATTCCAAAAGAAAGACAAAATCCTGCCATGGAAAAGTGCAAATACTGCTCAAAGAGGCGGAGAACATATACCCAAACCACAAGTGGCCCAGCATCCAACTCCTGTTGTCTAGGTCACTGCAGGTGCTCATTTGTTGCTCAAACCCCTGGATCCTTGCATACTTGCCCTCTGCCCCATCCTTGTGCTTCTACCGGACCCCGTTGCAAACGCTGCTGCTGCCAACCAATCGCCAACTTTGTGGTGGATGATGAAGAGTTGATTGAGACCAAAGACTGGACTCCAGAGCCAGACCATGCTGCCTCATTGTTGCCTGTTGCGGAGGCCACGGACCAACTTTCCCCCCTTCCTCAATGCGCGGACTTCCCTACTGCCACCGACTGGGGAGATGCTACCCAAGCCTGGGGCCAACTTCATAACCTGAATTTTGGACTTGGCCAAGTACCAGGCTGTCCCAACACAGCCCCCGTCTTTTTCTGAGTAGCAACACCTCTGATACCCCCACCAACAGCGCCCAACGTCCCACTTTTCCATCCACCATCACGCACTCCAACCACAACACCTCCTGCGGATTTTGAGTCCCCGCTCTTTGTCATTTTGATTAGCTCTGATTTGCCGCCCATACCTTGTGAGTTTTTTTTTTTTTTTACTGACCCCTCCCCATCCTCACACAGCTCCCACGCCTCATGCCGGACCACTGTTGCCTCCATTTCCGTTCCAAAGATCTCCGTGTTTCTTGTCTCTGATCCGGGCCTGGCTCCTTGGATCTTCTCACAGACCTCTGACTCCCACCCTTCTAGGTCAACCTGATTCTGCCTGATCTCTCTGTACCATGCGGCCATCCAAAGCAACAACAAAGAAGGTAGCTGAGGAATTTAGGAAGCCAAAATCAACTGGTACCTCTGCAAATTGGATGAGCAAGTACTGGCCATCCTCCAACGTTTGGTTGGGATCCCAGCCATGGAGCATTGCAAGCTCCTCCGCAAGCATCATTGTGCCGGTGGTGAGCTCTGCTGCATCATCTTCCTTCCTTAGATTTCTCCCTCCTCTTGAATTATTGCCGTGCCCTCCTAAATCTTTTAGATAGTCAAATAAATAAATATGATTCCTGGTCTGCCCAAGAAAGGAATCCTCTTGATTCCCCGCACCATCCTACAAAAATTAGAAACACAAACAAAAGAAACTCCACAAACGCCTAGTGAGAACCCCTCCAAATATGAGAATGAGACAAATAAACTGAGACAAAGAAAATACTCCAAACTCCGCAAATAAATATCTCCTAAGGGACCTGGACCACCCCAGACAAAGGCCTCTAAGACCTTCCATGCTGCTCCAGTGATATGAGCTTGCCGGTCCCCCCACAACTTGAATGTTGACCCCAACATTCATTTCTCCAAGGACTCCTCCTCTGCAGCCGGCTTGCTTATGTCAACCATTTCTTGATTGTCATCTCCCAAACCCGCGGTTTCATCAAAATCCGTAGTCCCCCATACGTTGAACTTCTTTACGTGAGCCGCTGCTGCCTTCTGCTTGAGCGGAGTGCCATCTGTGAAATAATTGAATGAATGGAAAACCTAGACCAGGCTGTTCAGATTGCAGGAAATGGTAAGCAGCAAGAAACAGCCATTACACAAGTATCCAATAGTAATAAACAATGAAAAAAAGGAGAATTGCCTCTACGGGCAGGGTGATCGCCCTTGAATGGACTAAATAGAGTATTCAAGCACTAGAGACTATACCAAAGCCAATCCTTCCAGATAGAGATACTTATTAACCAGGATGGATTCCATCAGTTTGATCATCCAGAGATTGAGCTGAAAGATAGGACTGTACCTACTCCTATATCAATGCTGACGGCGATCTGGTGAACAAGACAAAGTTGCAAAGCAATCAAGCTGGTTCAGGTCAATAGTTGATGCAATCGTGGCTGGAGGTTGAGGCAGATGGTTGAGTCTACAAGGATTGAAGGTAGGACGGCTAATATAGGAGTGAAGGAGTTGTTGAGTTGTTTCCCCATGGTGGAAGTTTCCGTGACAGTTGACTGTTGCTGACACCTGTTGCGGCCGGAGCAGTACTTGCCGCACTTGACAACAACTTATGTGACAATGAGAAAAGAAGCAAAGAGATACTGAAACTAAAGACACAACACAAGACAGGCACAACAGCAGTATAGATGGAAGACTGAGTAGATGTAAGTATGGTGGATTGGCAGAGAACAAATGAAATGAATATCAACACGCCCACTCAGCTCAATATCAGGATGATGTTACAATCCAATGTACGTAGCAAGTCTTTCCACAGATGCAGTACTAGCTGCTTTTGTTAGAGAGTCAGCCAGAATGTCTTGGGATGAGATGAGCTTTATTTCAATGTGTTGGTTGTTCCAGTTGTTCCAAAGACTCTTAAGTTTTATATCAATATACTTGGCGTGTGATTTGCAACCAAACTTTTTTTATCTTATTGTTGAGTCCTTTGTTATCAATTAAGTGTATGGAGGGTTGCGGTATAGTCCTCCAGATTTCACCTATGAGGTGATTGATCCACCATCCTTCAAGGTGACTGGCTGAGAGCGCATTGCATTCAGACTCCGTTGAGGAGTGAGCTATGCTTTGCTGTCGGCGGCTGGTCCAGTAGATGGGCAATCCCTTGAGCAGACAGATGAATCCTGTTTGAGAAAGTTGTGTGGTGGGATTGTCCCCGCAAGTTGCATTGCTATAGATTACAAGTCTTGTTGCTGGAGTCTTGGCCCAAAAGACAAGCCAATAGTCAATAGTTTTGAGAAGATATCTCCACACATTCTCCACCTCTTCCCAGTGAGTAATACCCGGATTCTCTGAGAAACGGGCCAGGTTTGACACAGCATAGCTGATGTCAGGTCTGGCCAGCGTTGCCATGAAATTGAGTCTTCCTATGGGCAATTGATAATTTCTATTCAGTTCTTTGAATTCTTCTATTTCCCGTTTGGTGGCTGATTAAAGGTGGAGGCCGGATGTGCAAGGATTTTTCAGAGGTTTAGCTTCCAGTAGGTTCATTTCTTCCAGTCCTTCCTTTATGTGATTTGGGAGCAAAAGGGCTATATAGTTCTTACCAATTTCAACTTTCATACCCAGTAGTGTGTCCACCCCATGCGCCAAAGAGTCTTTGAACCAAGTAAGAAATTTTGTTTTGAAGCCGTCAGCGTCCCCAACAACCACTAAATCATCTACATGGAAAAAGGGTGCATTTATTTTATCTTCATGAAGATAGAGACAAGGATTGCTGTTTCTTTCTTTGAATCCGTTCTCTTTGATCCATGTGCTGAGCTTCTTGTACCAATTGAGGGGTGCTTGCTTCAAGCCATACAGTGACTTGTTCAATTTGAGAAATTTGGAAGTTCTTTTTGAACCAGTTGGCGTTTTGATGAATACGTTCTCCTCCAGGGGGGCATGCAGGAATGCACCCTTGACGTCAAATTGAAGAATCTTGAGATTTTTGTTGACCGAGTAACTGAGAAGAGCCTGTAAAGATGCAACGTTCCCTGTGGGAGCAAAAGTGTCAAAGTAATCAATGCCATATTTTTGATTGAACCCTTGGACACAGACTCTTGCTTTCAGAGTGGTCTCACCGGAGTGCAGATCTTCCTTGCTTTGGAAGGCCCAGGTGATATTGAGAGGGTTGACAACTTCTGATTCATCAGCATCCTCCCAGACCCCAAGGTCTTTGATGGTGTTTAATTCTTTTTTGATGGGCGGTACCCATTTTGGTGATTTCAGAGCTTCTCCTATGTTCTTTGGCAGGTATTTGTGATGTTAACCGTATTTTTCCGGCACTTTAAGTCTGGATCTAGCCCTTAGGTTAGGTCTTAGTTCTTCAAGGACTTCAGAGGATGAATGATCAGTGTTGGATGAATCTTGATCAATTAAGTCACTTATCTCAGGTTTAGGATCCTCAGGATCCTCACTGGTAGGATTGTCCGCAGGTGGGGTTGAGTCAACACCTCTGGCGGGAGAACATTTTATGGCTGAATTGTTGTCTTTGGGCAGCGGTGAGCCTTCCGCAGGTTGAGTTTTTAAGAACTTCACTTGTTTGGTCTTGATGATCTTCCCAGACTTTGATAGAATTTTATAGGAAGAGAACCTAGGGACATACCAAATAAAGAGTCCCTCTTCTCCTTTTTTGCTAAATTTTGACTTTATTGTACCTTGATTGAGTAGATAGATGACTGTTGAGCCAATGGGTTTTAGATATTCTGTTGGTAGCTTGCTTTTATGTAACATTTCCCATGGAGTTGCTCCTCCTTTTTCCAATGGTATTTGGTTTAAAGCCAGGAAACAGCTTTAAATCACTACGTGCCAACAATTTTTGGGTATCCTAGTCAAACTGAAAACAGATCGTAGGGATTCCATAATGGTCCGGTTTTCCCTTTCTGCTTTGCCATTGTGTTGGGAGTGATATGGTTCACTGATGAGGTGATTGATTGACTTGGATTTGAAAAATGTTTTGAGAGTGTCATTGACAAACTCTCCTCCCCCGTCTGAGACAGCTTCTATTGGATACCTCTGTTTCCTTTTTGCTTCATTCTCAATCACAAATTTGATTGTTTCCGCAGCTGCATCCTTGGAGGGAAGAGGAAAACATGAGAGATACCCAGAAAGATTGTCCACAATGGTGAGGGAAAATCTCATTCCTCCCTTGCTGGTGGGATTAAGCGGACCCATCAGGTCAAGATGGAGACATTCAAAGACCCTGGCTGCGGATTTTTGATCCTTGATGAACGGAGCCTTGTCAATTTTGCTTTTCTTACAGGCTAAGCATTTGAATGTCTTTGCCGTATTGCTTTGAATTGTAAGACCCAGATACTTCTCCATTTGGTTGATGCTGGCATGACCAAGTTTGAGTTGGAGGTCTCTTAGTTTGGCCACAGTTAGGTAGCAGGAAGAGTCCTGCTCTATTTTGGTAGCCTTTGTTGTGAGAGAGAGAGGTTCTGAGGGCTTTTCAGCCTGAATCATGAGTAGATTATTTTTGACAGTGCCTGTCAGAAAAGAGTCTTTTGATCTTCTGAGGGTGAAAGACGGTGGTTTGGATTTGGAATTCACTCGGAGATAGCAGCCTTTGAGTAGCAGGACTCCAAGGGAAATAAGATTGATGGTGGCTTCAGGGACCCAGGCTGCGTTCTCAAGGTGGATGGTTTTTCCGGCGCTTTTGAGTATAGCTGTGCCAAGGCCTCGGATTGCAATTCCCTTGCCTTTCTTCCCAGTTTTGATGAATTCCTTGCCAGGCTTTTTGGTCAACAACAAAAAGGAATTTTGGTCATGGAACATATGGATGGAGCATTCACTGTCCAGGATATGCCAATCAGAGTGGGGGTAGGTCAGATGGTTTGTAGCACAGAAGAAGGAGTAGTTGACAAAGTGAGATTCTGCTGGGTTTTTCTTCTTGACACCGCATCTTCCCTTATTTGATGACTTTTCAGGTCAAAGCTCAGGGAATTCTACCCAGCAGGATGAGGCAGGGTGCGACTTGACGGCAGGTTTGTGTTTCCCATTCTCGCATCTGGGAGTATCAGAATCCCTTGGGTTGTTGGAATGATACATTGCTGTGTTGGTTTCAGAGGTTTTGGCAGCTTTCAATTGCACTTCATTATGGTGCTGGAAAAGATGGTTCAGAACCATCATAACAGAAATTTTGTTTCCTGAGTGCATTATCTGAGATTGCATGGCCTTGAGAGTGTCCGGCAGCTTGAACAAAATAAGGTAGCTGAGGATGTTGTTGGGTAGCACTATTCCTACTTCATCAAGCTTTCCAAGGTGGGCCTTCACGGAGTTAACAAAACCATCTATGTTGTTTTGATCAAACCCTAGGTAAAGGAAGTTGAAAAACATGCGGGCGCAATTGGCAGCTTGACTGGAGGCAAAGTGGTTCTTTGCGGCGAGCCAAATCAGTTTTGACAAGTCTTCATTTTCCGGGGTTATAATGTTGGTGTGGGTTGCAGGATCCAGTTTTGACATGAGATATCCTGCCATTTCATCTTTGTCTGGTATGTTCTCGTGGAGGTCAGTAGATTTAATCAGATCCAGTATCCCTCGCATCTTAAATAATTGCTCCATTTTCTTCCTCCAAATGGAGTAGTTAGTCTTGGTTAGTAATGGAGTTGATTCCATGAGAGATTTGAGTGCCAATGCTTTGAAATTGCCTTTGAATCCTGGTCCAGGTGATTTGGTGGTCCTTGCCATGTTGGTTAGGCTTGTTCAATCCATTCATTGGCTTTTAACCGTGTGAAAGAATTGAATGAATGGAAAACCTAGACCAGGCTGTTCAGATTGCAGGAAATGGTAAGCAGCAGGAAACAGCCAGTACACAAGTATCCAATATTAATAAACAATGACAAACAGGAGAATTGCCTCTACGGGCAGGGCTATGGCCCTTGAATGGACTAAGTAGAGTATTCAAGCACTAGAGACTATACCAACTCCAATCCTTCCAGATAGAGAGACTTATTAGCCAGGATGGATTCCATCAGTTTGATCATCCGGAGATTGAGCTGAAAGATAGGACTGTACCTAATCCTATATTGATGCTGACAGCAATCTGGTGAACAAGACAAAGTTGAAAACCAATCAAGCTGGTTCAGGTCAATAGTTGATGCAATTGTGGCTGGAGGTTGAGGTGGATGGTTGAGTCTACAAGAATTGAAGGTAGGATGGCTAATATAGGAGTGAAGGATTTGTTGAGTTGTTTCCCCATGGTGGAAGTTTCCATGAAAGTTGACTTTTTCTGACACCTGTTGCGGCCGGAGCAGTACTTGCCGCACTTGACAACAACTTATGTGACAATGAGAAAAGAAGCAAAGAGATACTGAAACTAAAGACACAACACAAGACAGGCACAACGGCAGTATAGATGGAAGTATGGTGGATTGGCAGAGAACAAATGAAATGAATATCAACACCATCCAATTCCTCCAACTGATAACTCCCACCCAGAAACTGGCTAACAACCCAATAAGGACCATTCCAGCAATCCGCAAAAAGCTTACCCCACTGCATCTCCAAGCTCCAATTATAAAGCAGAACCAGGTCACCTTTTGGCAAAGGGTCCCGCAAGCAATTGGCACAACACTTGTCCCAGTACTGAACCAACTTAGCCCAACTGTCCCAGCGCTTCTTTGCCACCTTTGCCACCATTTCCTTCCGCCACAAAATTTGCTCTGCCCATGCCACAACTAGATCCTCTGTGTTCTTAACCTTTTACCAGTCAATAGGGAGGTAATTCAAGGTCTTGATATCCACCAGAAGCACTGGCTGCCGCCCATGCAAGAGCTTTTAAGGAAAATAACCCGTCCCCCGCTTGACTGATATGTGATCCGCAAACAGCACATCTGGCAGGGTTTCCTACCACTTCTTCCCGTTACTTCCGCAGATCTTGACCATGGCATCCTTAATTAGCTGATGAACCCTTTCTATTGCCCCCACTCCCTTGGGATAATATTCCCTAACTCACCCAAACTTTGCTCTGCAAGATTTGACCTGCCTCTGAAGATCACCCTGAAATTCTTCCCCACTGTCCACCATGATGAGCTGCAAACACCCAAAACAAGCAAACCAATCTTCCTCCAAAAACCACCTGACCTTCTCCGCGGACATCTTAACCAATGGACGCGCCTCCACCCATCCCAACAAGTCTTCCCAAGCCACAAGAAGATAAGGGAACTTTCCTGCCTTGATATGGACCACATCCAGAGAGACCCTCCTGAAAAGGGCATCCTCACCCATTGGAATACCCAACTCCCTAGGTAATCTGGTACTCCATCATTGACAAGCTTTGCAACTCCGCACCCAATCTTGCACCGTTTGCCCCAGACCGGGCCACCAGAACCTGGCCTTAACCCTTCTCCACATCTCCGCCTCTCCCCCATGGCCTAAGTCATCATGAAGATTCTGCATCAACTCCTCCTGATCCTCCCGGCTTGTGACCACAACCAAAGGTACTGGAAGTTCCCGCTTCCACAACTGGCCGTCCTGGAAAAAGAAAAGCAAGACCTTTGGCCAAACCCATCTAACCTCTGTTGCTGACAAAGCTTTGGAAAAAGGAGTGTCCAAAGATACTTGTCCAAAACCTGAAACCTTCCAAACTGTTTCAGGGGAAGTTTCCCAACCTCTGCAGCTGCAGTTGCCACCGTCAGAAGCTTCTTCTGCCCATCCAAATCCCCTTCTGCTGCACGCCGGACCTCCAGATACCGTGACAAGGCATCCGGCATTGTAAATGCCTTCCCTGGAACGTGCCTGACCGTGAAATTGAAAAATTTTAATTATGCAATCCACCGTGTCATAGGGGTATTAGGCAAGTATGGGGAAGTAATCATTCTGGTCAGTGCTTCCGCATCCACCAGGAGTTCAAAAGACACCCCCCACAGCACATGCTGTAATCTCCGCACAACTCCAACTTGGGATGCAAGTACCAAGATTCCACCTCCAAAAATGTTACTGACTCATAGAGTACTGGCCTGTCTTTTCCTTTGTCCTCCTGGGTCAGCACACTGCCTGCACCAAACTTGCTCAAGTCCACCACTAGCCCAATCCCTCCTTTCTTTTATTCAAGGTCCTTCAAAAGTATTTGACACCCAAAAATCTCCTTTAGCTCCCGGAATGCATGATTGCATTCCTACCTCTACACCCACTCCTCCCCCCTCCTAATCAGTTTCCGCAACGGGCTTGCTATCTCCGCAAAACACTCAATGAAGATCTGTACCCATCCGCATAAATCTAAAAACTGAGGACGTGAGTAGCATTCTGTGGAGTAGGCCATCCCAAAACTTTGTTAACTTTGGCCTTAGTGATTTTCCTCCCTTTTGCCAAAACCTTGTGGCCAAGGACTTCTAAGACTGGAATGAACACCGCAAACCTTTTACTGGAAACGGTCAAACCTGCTTCCTTGATCCAGAACAGGATTCTCTCCAAAGTCCACATGTACTCCCAGACAAACCGCCTGATTCCTGAATTTTGGGAAATAGTTTCTCCGCCCTAATTGCTCCATGGCCCCTTGATACCCATGTCATCAATGAATATCCATACTGTTTCCAGAACATCATCCTGCAAAATCCAAGTCATTTGCGCCTGTTAAATTGCTACCAAATTAGTCACCCCCTGCCGAAGCCACATTTAATGAAGTCACCCCAACCATGTTTTGAACGCCGTCATTGGATGGGACTCCGGATGTATCTCCTGCTGATTTTACCCCCCCCCCCTGTAACCTCTACTAGTCCATAGCAGACTCTTCTGGTCATATTCTCCACAAACTCCTCCACCTGCGGGGGCAACCCTGCGTCTCTGATTTTGACCAAGTTTAACCTCTGCAGGTTGTGGACTATCTGCAAACTCTTCCTTTCCTGATTTAGTAATGCAAAAATGGGACTAGAATAACTAGAACAAGAAGGCTTGTACAGACCCTTCCACAAACGCTCCTGTACCAACTCCCTAAACTGATCCCTAACCACTGCCGGAATAGGAATGGGTTTGATCTACCAAGGGTCCTGAGGCACCATAGGTATCTGGTAGGGGTCCGCAATCTCATGACTGAGTAGCCCCCGCTCTTCTGGACTAAAAGACAGCACCCTCCTCAACATGACAATTACTGTCTTGAGTAATTGTATTTCCTCCTCTTGCAACCACCCCTCCATCCCAAAGTTAGTTTCCGCCATCTGCTCCTCTTTCAAATCTGTTGGATCCTTCTCCAGTATTGCAAGTGTCAAAGGCAACTCATAAGGGTCCCGCAACCAACAGATAGGCCTCATTGGTTTATTGAGGTCCTGCAGCATTGGCTTGTTCTGCGGTCAGACCTTCTTGGCAACCGGTTTGTATTTGCTTCCAAAGGCCCGCACCTCAACCAAATTTTCTCCCTTGGTTGTCTCCTCTATTTGTAATTTTCAACCTGCAACAAAATCTGGCTTGCTCATGATTGTGGCACAAGGATAGCTGCTTGTGCTGATACCCATTGGAGGTTCATACAAGGAAGGACTCACTTTTGATCCTATCTCTGCTCCCATCATTGTTGCGCCAGTTCCCGCTCTTCTCCATATTGCCTGAAGCACGTTGGACCGCACTATGGGGGTTCCTCCTCTTTGCTCCTCATCTTTCAGCCATCTGCGCAAGGAAAGAGCCTTCCCCGCACAGGCCACACAGCCAACATTTAAAAATCCTCTGTCAAATTGTTGTGGCTGCCTTCTGCAAGAGGGCAGCCCTTCCAATGTTCCCATCCGCCACTTTCAGGCCAACAGATAGTTGTCTTGTAGTGTTTTCCCAAGGCGTCTGCAACCGTAAGAAGTTCCTCCCTAGTATCCAGACAGAAGCCAAGAGATTCCCGGAAGGCAAAAAGGAATGGCCTACCAAGTATGAACTCCAACCCACTCACTACCAAATACCATAGCGGAGCCAATACCTTTGCCACTTCCATCATTTCTTTCTCCACCACCCCTTCAACCACACATTCAAAACCTCCCAAAGTCTGTGACCCAATATTTGCCTTTTGTCGGACCAATCCTGCATTGGTGGCTGATTTCAATGGAAGGATGTTTACCATTGAACTGCTATTGACCATTGCCCAGCACCATTGGCCTCTGATCTGCATTTCTACATATCCCAACAGGCACACCATAGCACCGCTAACTCCTAAAATGTCCGCCCCCACATTGAGAAAACAAACCTTTGCCTCTTCCCTGGGTTTTGGGTTTTCCTCCTTATTCCCTGCAAACTGCTTGAAGACCGCAACCATTTCCTCTGCCATTACTGGTGATATTGCTGCTAGTTCCTTCATAGTTAGGGAAACCAGGTGGTCCATTCTGAAAATTCTCCTTGCTATTTATCTGGCCCTCCTGCGGGATCCCCCGCTTTGACTACAGCTGCCTCCTCCGGCACTTTTGCAGGAGTTGGACCATCAAGGTCCATTCTACTTTCATCAGAGTGGATGGTTCTATCCTCCGCCAAAACTTCTGGGGGTTCCCAAGTTAAAGGATAAGCGTACCCCCCTGAGGCGATAGCTTTTTTCTTCTCTGCCGCTGCTTCTTGGGCCAGATCTTGTGGAAAAGGTTGATCCGGCATATCCAGTATAGTTTCTCCTGAAGGATAGAAGCATTCCCTTCCATCCGTCTTAACTATCTTGCTCTGTATGTCCGTTCTCAGATCTTTACACAACCTTTTAAGATGGCCATCTTCCCGGCAATAATAGCATTGGAAGACACAAGGTTTGCCTTCATTCCTTGGAAGCCCTCTTGATGGTCCCTGATTTGGTGCATTAGACTTTGTTTTTGGTGGCTCTGGGACTGTTTCAGCCGTTTTTGCTATAGCTTTCTGCCAGAAAAGATGCATTTTGTTAAACATCTCCATCATTTCAGCAGTTTCCTTTGTTTTTACCGGCCCTTTGACCCTTTTCACCTGCACATCCTTCTTCTCCAAACCCTTTGGGTCTTCCTCCATAAGTTCTGCTAATTCCAACTTGCCTACAACCACCGCGCGGATGTCCTTCATGTCCAGAAGTAGGGTTAACCCTCTGTCCCACAACCTAAAAATTAATCCTCCATTGTAAAGCTTTCTGTGGACCCTTCTGTGCAACTTGGATCTAAGACCCTGCATAAAATTCCTCTTGACAGAGCCAGTATGCTCTGCAAAAATTTTGTTGCAGACAAGATACTTCAAAATGCAATCAAATGAGGAACAATACACACCAAACAATTTCTGCAAGGAAACACCTCCTTCCTTGTCTGTTTTGGTTGCAAGATGCTCAAGATTCACTTTGAAGAACCTCTGCTCCCGTGAACACCATTTTTCCACTATTTCCTCCCGCAACTTTGCCCAATTGCATTCTCTGTAACCCTTCATATCCTCCACCTCCCACAGGTCTTCCTTGTCCACAATGAAGTTGACTATTTGCTGGACACAGTTGATGTCATTTGCGCCTTTGCTGTTGGGCGTGTTCTCAAATTGTTCCAGAAATCAGTGAACATCCTCTGGAAAAAACCTAACTGTGGGGTAGTCCCTTGACCTAATTTTTGCTCCGCTCCCTCACTGCTCCTCCGTTATTTCCAGTGCCACATACATTGACTGCCCCCCCCGTGGCCACTCTTGGCAGCGGCCCTGCCAGACTGGCGGTCTGATGAGGGGCACTTTGATATGGGGGCGCGCTACTGGTTGCCTGTTGGTGAGTTGGAAGTGATTCAACCAAACCGGCCTTTAAATCTCCCATCATCTTGTCATAAAAGAAAGAATAAAAAACCTAAAAAATATATATATCTCTGCAGACGGTACCAGGCAATACAACAGAGAAAGGACTTTCCCATCCATTCCCCCAATTTGTGGAAAGAGATTGTGTGTTTGGTAAGTTCCCCGCAAGAATAGAAAGTTCTCTGCAACAATCTTGCTCCAAGTTCCGGAAAGCCCACTAGCCCTTGAGTTACACTCCTGTACCTCTGCAATTCCTAATCAAACTCTGCTGCCGCACTCAAGCAAGAAACCACTAAAGCTAACTTGAAATGAAATAATATTAAATAAACAAGACGGACTCCCCAACAAGCTCCACACTTGAACTATTTTCCTAAATATGACCTCCAAGGACTCTTGCTGGTAACTGCACTCCAAAGTAACAGAAGAAAGGAATAACGCTATAATACGCCGTGATAATATCCAATAAAGGTAAACTTCAATTTTCATGAACTCTCTCCCCAAATTTAATGTGATGTCCCCCAATAATGATGATGTCCTCCATACAACTAAAGGAAAGCTTCCTTATATATAAAACAAAACAATGCAAGCTGCAAATGAAAGACCCCACTTTTACCCATGCATTCTGCACTGACCTGCCTTTGCTACTCTGGAAAAGGAATGTGAAATTCTAATGAAAGACCCCTTTTCTCACCACCTCCATTTGTTTGCACTGATCCTCCTTACCAATAGCCGGATGATTTGCAGTGAATTTGGTGATCCTGTTTCCAACTCCCCCTAACAGTTTATGTGTGCTGTGGTGCCCAATCTGGGACACCTCTGGACCAGTATGGAAAAATTCCCAAACTTCCGGCTCCCACTCTCCTAGTTGTCTAGGATCATCTCTTGGGTGCCTAGCACCCGGTCCTATGTTCAATTTGCCCTTGCTTTGCGCTGCTATCCACCCTTTTGGCAAACCTGCAGATGAAGACCAGCTTGGCTTGTGGGCTTCTATCCGGCACCAGCACCCCCACATCCCTGCAACTTTCCACCGGACTCGTCAATCAGATCAAGACCCAATCTCCTCAATCTATCCACTACTCCTACTACCTCCAACGCAACCCTTGTTTGCAACCGCAGTTGCTCTTGCCTAACCGCTTGCTTTTTCTCCTCAAGCTCATCTGCTTCTGTGATCTCATCCCCCCTGATCCGCGCTCTCATTGCTCACCGGTTTCCTGCGCGAGTCATCTGTTGCCTGCGCAGGTTGGTGATGTGTCCTGCGCCCCTCAAGGATTCTGACCACGCGGTCATCCATCAACCGCGCGGTTCCTGCTGGTGGTCATCTGCGGGCCAGCAGTTTCCCAGGCCCGTCAGCCTGTCCGCGCGGCCCTTCACCTCCAACTTTTTTTTTATTGTTTCTTTTTTCCACTCTATCTGTGTCATCACTTGTGAATAGCTTACAGGGACCCATGGCCCATAAAAGGAGGGGCTCTCCCCTGCTTTTTTCAAACATCAATGGGATTGTGTGCATATTTGCCCCCCGTTATCATTGAAATCTGATCCTCATCCTCATCCTGGGTTTATCTATGATTTCCCCCTGATCCATTGATCCTTAGTCTTTGCCCCTCTGTGGCCTGATCCTTATCACCAACCAATAGCCTTGCCTGTTGAAGAGAATTCTGTCTGTTGGAATTCTTGAGTGTGTTATACCACTCCTTGATCCCTTTCACTGACCATACTTGTCTTGATCCCTCCTTGATCATCTTTCTGGAGCCAATCATGATTGATTGAAGAGTTCTGATTAAGCTTAAGACCTGGAGTGTTATAGCTTCCTTATTTTTTTGGAGTTGCATTCTTCCAGCCTAATCTTGAGCTCCTTGAGAAGTGTTGATGTTATCCTTGCTTCAAATCAGTTTACTGTTTGCTTTTAGAGCTTCTTAAACATAGTGCTTTGTCTTGTACAGTCACCCTCAGTTATCTGGTACCCTTCAAGCGCTTGATTGCGGAGAGTTGGGCAGGTTCATTGAGAACCTGGAGGTTGGTTGGTTTTGAGTTGATCATCCCCAATCTTCTGCTGACAACCAGATTTATTAGCTTGTGGGCATTGTTTACATGCAACAGCTTTGTTCTTTGAACTTTAAACAAACTTTAGCTTCTTTTGTCCAAGTTATTCCCACATAATCTTGGCTCAGATAGTGCTGTTCCATTTCTACTGAACTACTATCATCTTTATCCTTTACTACTTGATTCCTCATTTACCAGGTTCTGGACCTTGATCTTGGCTGCATTTAAATATTTTTGTAACACTCAGGAGGGCAGCCTAAACAGAACCTTTCCCCTCCACAGAACTGCCATGGCCTAGCACCGTTTGGAGTCTTACATTTGGTCCCCAAGGCTGGGATTGAACCAGAAACCTTGTAATTTAAAGTCCTAACTTGAAGAATCAACTCTGAAATCCAATCCAATCCTTTTCTTTTTCGCTTTTTTCTGTCATCATCCAGATCTGATCCGTGGAGTCAACTTGTTCCAGAAGTAAGTCCTCCCAATTGTGCACCATCTGGGCAGGATTCTTGTTGTTTTTGTGAAACTCTACCCTTGCCACGCTTGTGATCCACCTTGGAACTCTGCTTTTTGGATCCCCTTAGGAACTCTGTCTTCAAAATGGAATCTGTTCCCTCCACCACTGTTTGGGCCAAGATGGTCAAGATCAAACCCCAGAACAAGAACCTAGGCTTCAATGGAACAAACATGGAACAATTTTTGGACTCCTATGAAATGGCTGCTGAAGTGGATGGTGCAAGTGAACATGATATGGCCTATCAGTTACAATTTTTTATCTCCTCTGATGAAGTTATGGAATTGATTGAATTGTTTTATGGATTCAAAACTCATAACTGGAGGCTCTTGAAGGAGGCTATGTTGGCTTATTGGGGAAAAATAGATGTGGCTAGGTTTACCTTACAGGACTTGGATGCTCTGGTTTCTCAATGGATCTCCAATGGTAGTGTCTCTTCAGCCTCTGATTATCAGTCTTTCAGAAATTCTTGGGATCCCATTCAGTCTTATCTTATCAGGAACAATCACATTGACACTGTGGACAAAATTTGAGTTTGATTTTTCCAATCTTTTTTGCCAGGAGCGCAGGAAAGGATTAGGGATGAATTGGTCAAGTCTGGGTCCATGATCACTACTAGGGATAATTTATTCAAACTCCCTGTCTTTCTGGTCCTTAGGAATGTGGTGGACAAAGTCATGAAATTTCAAACTGCTTTAACTTTTGAAAAGCCCAGGATCACTGAACCAGTCCATGCTCCTTCCTTCCAAGAATCCAACAAAATCATGAACAAGATGGAAGCAAATTGCAGACCTAAATCAAGCCCTCAGGCCAATAAGGATACTTCTACCATAGATGAGATTACTAAGCTACTTCAGGCCTTTGAGAATAAAATAGATCAGAAAATATCCTCTTTAGCTACCCCTAAACCTGCTAATTCTGTTCCTAAATCCACCTTAGTCTGCTATTACTGTCATAGAGAAGGCCATGGTACTGGTAGATGTCCTGAACTCCAGAAGGACAAGGAGGAGAAATTAGTAGAGCAGAAGGTAAATAATTTCTTTCTTCCTAGTGTTGCTTTGATCCCTTTTGACTCATCTTGTCCGATCCGTCATGTGGTGGCTTCTTACCAACCACCAACTCCCAAGAAGGAATCTTTGGTCTCCTTGGATTTTTGATCATCCTGTGGCACTCTTCAACCTTGGTATCCTCCAGCTATCACTTCTTCCAGATTCTCTGGTGCTTATCAATCTGATCCAACTAGGAAACGCCATGAGGAACCCAAACCTCACAAGTCTCCTCCTGTTCCATCTTCAATCCTTTGAAAACCTGTCAAACGTTGATCTTTGCCTGAGCCTCCTTCCTCTGATGTGGAAGACATGGAAGTAGAAAGGGAACCACTAATGGAAAGGTTCCAGGACCACTCTGATCCTTCTCCTCCTCTTCAATCTGGTCAACCCCCTCAATCCTCTGATCCTCTTCCAGTACCTGCCTCACCTGATCTTCCTCCCTCCACCCAGCCCAAAGTTTGGTTTCAGAGGGGCATTTCCAAGGACTACCCTAATGCTGTGGAAGGAGTATTAAAGAAAATTTCTGATCTCAAAATCCCTGATCTGCGTGTGGCTGAACTGCTGTCTATCTCTCCATCTGTGGCTGAAGGCATGAAGAAATGGGTTTCTTGTTGATGTGTGGAAATTGGTCTGGACAAATTGAAGGTCTCTTCTGGCACTTTGATGGAGGACTCTGGTGGAACAGATCCCCCTTCAGATGCCAATCTGTATTCCTGCCCTCTTGGATTTCTTCCCTGGTATCTTGGTGAATTGGCTAAAACAGTTTCTCTTCTTGTGGATTTGGGTTCTCAGCTCAACTTAATCTCAGATGCTATGGCCTGCAAACTCAATTTTAGCCCAAGGGTCAGCTTTACTTCTGCAGTTTATGGTATAGGGAATCAGTCATGTGAACTGGTTGGTATTTCTGAGGATGTTCCTGTTCAAATTGGTTGAAATATTTTTGGAACTTGTCACTTCTGGATCACTGGTTTGGAAGTTCCTATGATCTTGGGCCAACCGTTCTTAATGGATTTTGGTGCTACCCTGATTTTTTCTGATCAATTTGGGGAGAGAATCCTTCTCCCTGATTCTGATGGCAGGAAAATTGAATTTCCACTTTGTTCCTTGGATTCTGGTTTTTGGGAAAAAGATTTTCCTGGTCATTCTCCCAAAACAGTTCTAAAGGGAAAGCAGAAGGACAACCCACATTCCTCCCAGCCTCATTTTTTATTGGATTAGTTGATCCTACTGATAGTTCTAGTTCCTCTCAGCCTCAGACTTCAACTTATGGATCAACTTCAACCTCAGAGGCATATTTTTTGTTTTCCTCATCATCTCTTCCTCATCCAAATAAGATCAAAATTCAAAAACATAAAAAATCCAAAAATTCCAAAAATATTTCTTCTCTCTCTGGGTCTGTTGTATCTTCTTTTCCTTTTTCCATTCAGCCTGATCAATTATCCTCTACTCTGGTTTTGAATCTCTGAAATGAGGCTAAACTAGATCCCAATCTCAATTCTTTTCTTGGTGGTTTTGGTATGAAGGAGTATGGTCTTAAGTGGAGGCAATGTGGGGTAGAAGTAAGTCCTCCCAATTTTGCACCATCAGGGGCCTCTACTACTGTCATTTTCAAAACTCTACCCTTTGCCACACATGTGAGAAATGTGTCAGCTTTTGGATCCTCTTTTATGGAAAAGTCACCTTTCAAGGACAAGGATGAACATTGAACTTGGAAGATGTTGGAACTTGGCCTCAGTTTTCATAGTCAGGTCTCACTGGTCAATGCTTGGAGGAAGAAAGGATTCCTCTCTTTTGCCACAAAGTATAAACCAGTTGTGAAAAAGGTCCAACCAGTCAACCAACAAATGCCTTTCAAACTCAGCCCTCCTCTTATGCGCCCCCCTCTATCCCGCAATCCTTACTGTGGTTTACCTCAATCTCTTACTGGTCCATTCATTTCCTCTTGTTGTGTCACTGAAGAGTGTTGTGGAAACTTTAGAGGTCGTCCCTCAAGAAGTTGTCCCTAGTTACGGGATTGATGGTTCTAGCGTCTGTAAGACTGAGAATGCTTCCTTTCCTTTTCTTGGAGAGAGAGAGAGAGAGAGAGAGATTCTATTTTTCCTTCCCCTCCTTCCTCCTCTTCTTTTTCCCTGTCCCCCCTTCACCCGTACTGAGGGGAGGGGTATTATATCCCCCTCTCCTCAGCCCTAACCTAAGTACAAGCACAAAGACAGACTGGCAACCATGAAGAAGGAACCCTAGACCCAGAACCCTAACCCATCCCCCAACCCATACCCATACCCTATCCCCGCCAGCTTGCCTGCCATTACGCGCATCCGGTTCGTCCTTTCGTGGCGCAGCCCTCCGCCGCGCGATACCCAAAGTTTGCCGCGCTTGCGCGCATCCGCCCAAAGCGCCGTTGTGGATTTCCCGTCCCGTGGCCGGCCCGCGCTTGCGCGCGGCTGCCCACGCATATAGCCCCGCTGTCGCCCTGCCTTTTCCTCCCCCAACTAGCCGTCCGAGAACCTGGTCGGCCCAGATCCATCCGTGAGTCGGACATCCAAGCGGGTCGCGACCCGCCTCCCTTAGTCAGGCCCGGCCCGCAGTCGCGTGCTCAATCCCGCCGCGCCCACTGCTGAGCCCGCAGCGGCTACTGCTGAACCCGCAGAGGCTACTGCTGAGGACCGGCGCACCCCCACTGCTGAGCCTAGCCTACCAGATGCTGAGCGCGCAGGCCGCGACGCAGTCCCCGACCCGAGGCTATATAATGACACCACATCCCCCCCCCCCCAACTTGAGTTCTGTCCCCAGAGGTCCCTTCCCATCGCCACCTTGACTACCTTCACCCCGCTCCCCCCTACCCACTCCTCTTCTCACACTCCACCAACTCCCCTCCCACGCTCATTGCCGTCATGCTCCTCTGCAAATTCTGCGCCCGGAACGGGCACGCGTGCTTGATCGCTCCTGGTCGACGCGCCTGTGTTGCTTGCCGTCGCGGCCATTGCCGCTGCTCGCTTAGCAATGGCATGCCCCAAGCTCCCCCCAAATTCGGCTCCCGCCCCAGGCCGCGCAAAAGGGCTCGTCCTTACCCATTTGTGGTTTTGGACGAAGACACCATCTTGGAGGACTCGTGGACTCTGCCGGGCTCCCCTTCCTGCCACCCTCCGCCGAGCGAGGGTCGCGACTCGGCTTCCCCCCTTCGCCGCGCAGGACCGCCGCAGAAGGAGGATTTCTCGTCCGTTGACGACTATTGGAGGGCCCTACAATTCTGGTCGGACCGCGTTCGGATGAGGGAAGGCGCGAGGGACCCGCGACTCAATGAGATTCTCCGGCGTTGCACTGCTGCAGCCCCGGTTCCCCCTCTGGCACCTACACCGGCTCCTCCCGCCCCGGCTCCACAAGGTACTCCACCGCCGCCTGCGTCACCAGCGGTCTCGGATGGGAGGCCCACTACCCCCAAGGTCCCTCCTCCGCCGTCCCCAATCATCATCCCGTCATCACCCCCAGATGGACCGAGCCCTCCGCGCAATGCCCCGGGGACCCCCTCATCACCTCCTTGCTCGTTCGGATCAAGCCCCGTCCCAGCACCGGCACCGCCTTCCCTCAGCTCCCCCAAGATCCCGGAGATCCCGGTCGTGATGGCACTCCCGGCGGCTGGCTTCGAGGCTTTCGCGGAACGGTCGACCGCGATGCTCCGCAACTTCCTGGCGACCCCCGGAGCCCAATCTTCAGAATCCCGGCGCGAGTCCTTGGCGTCTTACCGGGCCCTACTGGCGTCATCAAGGGCGGACATGGAGGAAATGATGCGAATGGCTTAGGCGCCCCCCCCCCTTCCTTCCCTCCTTTCCTTTTCTACTTTTCTTGTCCTATTGTTGTACCACGTTCTTTGGAGAAATACATATTGCTGCGCGAGGAAAAGAAAGGGCCGCGTCCGTGCGTCCGGGTGGAAAGTGAGTGAAAGACCAAGATCCGCGTCCGCGTGAGAAGTGAGTGTGAGTGAGGTTGAGGTTGAGGTCCGCGTCCGCGCGCTCACTTTGTGAGAGACGGTAAGTGACCAGCCGTTCCAAGAAAAGAGGTACCTGGACCGCCCCAGACGGACTGCCACACAGTTCCCCGTACCCGTACGACAAAACAAAACAAACACCGCGCCAACAACGCGCGCTCACAACCGGGAGTATAAGGGAGAAGCAATGGGAACAAACATTCTGGGGTGTCTAGTCGTTCCGGCTGTGAACCGGCTAGAGCACCCCCTTACCAAGCTAAGCTTTAATCCGCGTCCATACCATCCCTGACCGTCGCGCCCGTCCGTTGAAGAAAGAAACAGGAGAGAAACAGACAAAAAAGGAAATAAAACAGCCCAAATCCAAAGAAGAGAAAGAAAATATCCTATATTTATTATTTTATTTTATTATTATTATATTTTTTTTTTTTTTTTTTTGCAGAGCTCTTCGTCCTGCCATCCGTGCGCGGGGATCGTCCTCGCGTTTGCGGGCCCAATGCCACGCCGCGCCCGCGTACCTGCAATAAATAAACCATAGCCAGTACCAATCCAAAACCAAGTCCAAACCAAAACATAAGGAAACAAACATTCTGGGGTGTCTAGTTGTCCCGGCTGTGAACCGGCTAGAACACCCCCTCACCAAATAAAGCTTAACCACCTAGCGCCCCCCCCCATCTTGACAGCTGTCCCCAGCCGTTTGCAACCTCCTACTTCTCCGGGGTCGTGCGTTGCGCGCCGGTACTTCGCTATCCAAACGATCCGCATCGTTGCCCGACTCTGGGACCGCCTCGCCCCCGGGCCCCAAATCATCGCTTGCCGTCTTGTTGAAGGAAGTGGAACCGCGCGCGAAGAAGCGTTTCAAGTGCAAAGCCACGGCCTTCCGCTTAAGCGGCGTCCCGTCCAATTCCTCAAGCCCGTAGCTGCCGCCCAAGAACTTAGAGGCCACGCGGTACGGCCCGTTCCACCGGTTGGCAAAAAGCCGGCCCCACTGGGATTCCAGACTCCAATTATACAGCAGGACCAGGTCCCCCTTCCGCAGCGGATCCCGGAGCCAATGGGAACAGCGCTTGTCCCAATAGCGGACTGACGCTGTCCGGGTTTTCTTCAACCGCTCCGCAGCCTTTCCCAAGGTCTCCTCACGCCTAAGGAGCTGTTCAGCCTGCACCTCAATCAGATCCGCGGACGTCTTAACCTTCCACCAATCCAGGCCCAAGAACGTGTTTAGCTCGATGTCCACGGGAAGCACGGGCCGCTGCCCATAGAGTAGCTCGTAAGGCGAATACCCCGTCAAGCGCTTCACGGAGATCCAATTGGCAAAAAGGACCGCGGGGAGTGCCACCTGCGACCTTTTGCCATCCTCACCGCACATTTTCACCAGGGCATCCTTGATTGGCTGATGCCCCCGCTCGATCATCCCCGTGCCCTCCGGGTAGTATTCCGTCATGCGGCCAAATTTCGCTCCACAACTCTGCACCAGCGTCATCAGGCGTCCCCAAAACTCCGCCCCTCCATCGACGGTGACCAAGCAAAGCAACCCGTAGCGCGCGAACCAGTCCTCTTCCAGAGACTGAGCCACCTTTTCTGCCAATAGCTTCGCTAGGGGCCTCGCTTCCACCCACCCAGACAGATTGTCACGCGCAACCAGCAAATACACAAACTTGCCCGCCTTGATGTGGACCACGTCCAGCAAAACGCGCCCGAACAGCACGTCCTCGCCCGTGGGGAGGCCAACCTCCTTGGGCAGACCCGAGCTTCGCCGTTGGCAGGCCTCGCACCGCGCGAACAACCCCCGGCCACCAAAACCTCGCTTTCACCCTCCTCCGCGTCTCGACCTCACCCCGGTGACCAAGGTCGTCGTGCAGACTTCCTAGAATCACCTCCTGGTCGGCCCTAGAAGTCGCGACAACAAGAGGCACGGAACCGCTCCGCCGCCATAACTGACCGTCCTGTAAGTAGAAGTTCAGAACGTTACGCCTCACCCATTGGGCGACTGCTTCCATTGTGCCCTTGGGGAACCGGAGATCCTGCAAATAAGAGCACAAGACCGCGTAACGTCCCGACTGACGCAACGGAAGACAAACCGCCGCCTCCGTCATTCCTACCCAAACGACCGGAGCTTCCACGTCCAAGGGTTCCGCCCCCTCGTATGGATTGTCCCGCGGGTACTGCAACAGCGCGTCTTGCATTGTGAACGCCTTTCCTGGGATGTGCACCATGCTAAAGGAGAATAACTGGAGAAACGCTACCCACCTGGTCATGGGCGCGTTTGGCAGCGTCGTTGAGTTAATCATTTGCGCCAAGGCCTCCGTGTCAACCAGGAGCTCAAAATGCACGCCCCACAAAAGGTGCTGCAACCGCCGTACAATCTTGGTGACGCCGCACAGCTCCAGCTTCGGCTGCGAATACCAACTCTCTGTTGCGGTAAATGTGACCGATTCGTAGAGCACCGGCCTATCTTTTCCGTCCTCCTCCTGTGTCAAGACCCCCCCGGAGCCAAACTCACTAGAGTCGACCGCCAGGCGTATCCCTCTGGCGTTGTAATTGAGGTCCCGAAGGACAATGTTGCGCCCCGCGATTTCCTTGAGCTTCGCGAAAGCGGCATTGCATCCCTTGGTCCACTTCCACTCCGCCCCCTTACGCGTCAATGCCCGCATTGGGCTCGCCACTTCCGCGAACCGCTCGATGAACATGCGGACGTAGCTGCACAACCCCAGGAACTGCAGGAAGTGCGACACTGTCCAAGGGGTCGGCCATTCAAGAACCTTATTCCGCTTCTTCTCCGCTATTTGCCTCCCGTTGTAGGCCACGATGTGCCCCAGTACTTCAAGCGCCGGAACGCAGACCGCCAACTTTTTCCCGGACACGGTAAGGCCTGCCTCCTCAATTTGGAAGAGGACTCGTTCCAGAGTCTCCGCGTATTCCCAGACAAATCGCCGGATCGCGGGTGCATCCTCTAGGACCACGCCCTTGTAGTCGGTTCTGGGGCCTTTAATGCCAGCGTTGTCGATGAAGATCTGCATGCCTTCCAGAAGGTCGTCGTGTAGTATCCAGGTCATTTGGGCTTGGTATACTGCCACTGAGTTGGTCGCACCTTGCGGTAGCCGCGTCAGCTGCATCCTCCCTAGCCCGGTTTCAAACACCGTCAGTGGCCGCGAGTCAGGGTGGAGTTCTCGCTGGTCATATCCCCCCATCACGTCCACCAGCCCGTAGCAAGCGCGCCCGGCCATCGACTCCAGAAATTCTTCCACGCGCGGGGGAAGCCCTGCGTTGCGAATAGTGAAAAAATTGAGCCTCTGAAGGTCGTGAACAATCCTTAGCCACTTCCCGTCCTGCTTAACAACCGCAAAGATAGGACTTGAATAGCTTGACGTGGATTGCTTGTAAAGCCCCATCCTCACGCGCTCCCGTACCAGCTCCAGAAAGGGCTCCCAAACGGTACGGGGGATCGGAATTGGCTTGATTTGCCACAGTTCGTGAGGAACAGTGGGAATAACGTAAGGGTACCCAATCTCACCTCTCAACAACCCGCGCTCGTCCGGTCCAAAAGCAAGCGCCTTCTCCCTCATCACCAATACCAACACCAGCAGATCCATCTCCTCCGCACTCAGCCATCCCGTCGGTCCAAAGTTAAGGGCGTCCACCCGCTTGTCCGTGATTCGCGCCGACCGCGTTATCCATCCATTCTTCCTAAGGGGCGTCTCCCACGGGTCGTGGGACCACGCGATCGGTCGTAAGGGTCCGTTGAGCCCCTGAGGCATTGGCTCGTTCCGCGGCCAGACTTTCCGCGCTACCTGTTTGTACTTGCCCGCGTTACACCGCGCCATCCAGACCCGACCGTCGCCGTCGTAAGTCCTAGTAATAACCAGACCGGGGCTTTTGCCTTTGCTAACGACTGTGGCACGATGATAGGGTTTTTGAAGCGTAGCGCCTTCCGGCGATGCATACTGAGGAATGGGACTTACTTCTGGCACCTGCGCCCCACGCGCGCCCTCCCCCGCTTGCTCCTCACCTGTTGGCCGCCCGTGCTGAGCCGGAGCCTGCTCCGCACGGTTCCCGCGGCCGACTAGGAAAAATCCTCCGCAGGGTAACCCTTACGGTCAACCCCCGCACTGGACTCCTTGTTGCCGCCAGACATTGGGTCCTGTACCCATTTCCCTCTCCCGTGATTGCAGATCGTCGTCTCAAACCGCGCTCCGAGCGAGTCTTCGACGGTCAGCGCCTCCGTTCCTTCCTTGGCGTTGAAGGCCATTTGGGCTCGGAACCCAAACATGAATGGCCGACCTAGAATCACGTCTCCGCATTCCACTGAGAGAAATGACAGAGGCTTACAGACCTTGGCGACTTCCACCTCCTCCACCTCTACTACTCCATCCACGCGGCATTCCCCGCCATTTAACGCCCGAAGGCCCATCGCACACTTCCTCTGCACCAGACCGAGCTTGTCCACCAACCTTGATGGGAGCAGGTTGACCATTGACCCGCTATCCACCATTGCCCACACCTTCCGCCTGGCGATGGTCATTGCGACATAAGCAAGCGGGACGGATACCGACTTTGACCAGCACGGCTCGGGATCCGTTTCCTCCTCCGCCACATTAACCCGCTGAACCGTTGTTGACACCCGACCCTGACCGCAATCTTTCAAGGCCTGGACCATCTTGTTGACGACCGCGGGGGACACCGCCGCTAGCTCTCGTAGGGTCAGGGGTATTGGTGAGTCGTTCCCCATTACCCTTTGGACAATGTCCGCGGCCTTCTTCTTTCCCGCAGGATTAGAGGACGGCCCGTCCGAAATTGGTACTCGCGCAACTGGCTTTGAGGCCGTTGGTTGCTCGTCGACATCCATTGCAATCCGCTCATTCGTCGCCAATGCCCTGACTTTGGCCTCCACTCTCGGCGCTACACAGGTTCCAGGCGCGGTGACAATCCCGAGCAAAACCCGAGCAGTCTTGGTCTTAGCCTTTGCTCTTTCCCGCACTTGCACCATTGGTGGCAGCTTGTCCTTGGTCAGGTCCACCGATTCACCCGTTGGAAATATGTATGTCATCCCGGATGTGCAAACAAGCCCTTCATCCATGTCCCAAGTGAGGTTCTCACAAACTGACTTCCAGTGCCCTCTCTCCCCGCAATATGAACATCGCGGCGACCCGAACAATCCGGATGGTCCGCTAGGGGGCTGGAACCCCTCCGCCATGTGAGAAGGAGCCGCCGGAGATGGTGCGGCTGCCGGAGCTGTAGGAGCCGGTGTCCGGTTGAGGAAAACCCTTATGTCCCGCAGAATCTCCGTTATCTCCCCGACTGATGGTCCCGGAGACTGTTGGTAAAGTCCGGCATGAGAGGGCATCGGCGGCCACGCGGCCAAAGTTTGGTCGGGGGCCGGCGCCAAGATCGTGACCAATTTCTTGGAGGAAGACGGGTATGTTCGTGCCGTATCCGCAATGAGCTCGTCCAAATCAATTTTGCTTTCCACGGCTTGACGGATAACCGAAAGATTGGGGAGAATCGCGACGCTTCCATCCAGCGACCTCTTAACCAGGCCGTGGTTGTACAGATATTGTTGCACTCTGGAACGGAGCTGGGGCGCAAGACCCCCCAGAAACGCCCGCTTCATGGCACCCGTCTGACCCGCGACAACCTTGTTCTTTGCAAGGTACCCGTAGATTCGCTCAAACCTTGACATATATTCCACTAATCCTTTGCGCGATCGCACCCGGCCATTCTCAATTGCCTCCTCCGCAGCTTGATCAAAGTCGCTTTCCCGGAACCGGGGTTTGCGCTTTCCCCACCTCGCCAACATCTTGCTTTTCAACTTCCCCCAGTCTTGCCTCTCGTAACCAACCATTTCTTCCACATCCCGTAGCTTCTCCTCCTCGGTAATGAACAGCACAATAGTCTGAACCTTGTCCGCGCCCGACGCGCCCTCCAAATCCGCAATCCCTTTGAATCTAGAAAGAAACCGCTCGACATCTGAGGTACTGAACCAAAGATGAGGGAAATCCCTCGGCGTCAACCAAACGCGGCGAGGGGCCTCTGCCGCCATGTCCGACGACCCTTCCAAGGGAGGAGCAAACCTGCTAACTCTAGGAGCATGAGCGGACGGCGGCGGAGGGGGTTGAGCAGCAGAGACGGGAGTTGAGCGTGGAGGGTAGGGAAGGGGAACATTGGATCCCGGAGCGGTTGTCGGAAGCATTCTGCGTTATCTTCAAGAGACTGAGAACGGATTGAGTTTCCCGGCCAGACCCCCAGATGTGGAAACTTTAGAGGTTGTCCCTCAAGAAGTTGTCCCTAGTTACGGGATCAATGGTTCTAGCGTCTGTAAGACTGAGAATGCTTCCTTTCCTTTTCTCGGAGAGAGAGAGAGAGAGAGAGAGATTCTATTTTTCCTTCCCCTCCTTCCTCCTCTTCTTTTTCCCTGTCCCCCCTTCACCCGTACTGAGGGGAGGGGTATTATATCCCCCTCTCCTCAGCCCTAACCTAAGTACAAGCACAAAGACAGACTGGCAACCATGAAGAATGAACCCTAGACCCAGAACCCTAACCCATCCCCCAACCCATACCCATACCCTATCCCCGCCAGCTCGCCTGCCATTACGCGCATCCGGTTCGTCCTTTTGTGGCGCGGCCCTCCGCCGCGCGATACCCAAAGTTCGCCGCGCTTGCGCGCATCCGCCCGGTGCCATCGCGGATTTCCCGTCCCGTGGCCGGCCCGCGCTTGCGCGTGGCTGCCCACGCATATAGCCCCGCTGTCGCCCCGCCTTTTCCTCCCCCAACTAGCCGTCTAAGAACCTGGTCGGCCCAGCTCCATCTGTGAGTCGGACATCCAAGCGGGTCGCGGCCCGCCTCCCTTAGTCAGGCCCGGCCCGCAGTCGCGTGCTTGATCCCGCCGCGCCCACTGCTGAGCCCGCAGCAGCTACTGCTGAACCCGCAGCGGCTACTGCTGAGGACCGGCGCACCCCCACTGCTGAGCCTAGCCTACCAGATGCTGAGCGCGCAGGCCGCAACGCAGTCCCCGACCCAAGGCTATATAATGACACCACAGCGTCTGAAAGTGGTCAACTTTGGTCCAGATGGATGGCTTCTTCCTGATGAGTTGAATTTGATCAAAAATATCTCAGCCCTTAGGGAAAAATCTATTGCTTTCTGTGAAGAAGAGAGAGGTCTCTTGAAAGAATCCTATGGTATCCCTTACATTGTCCCTGTAGTAGAACATGATCCCTGGCAAAAGAAGAAGATCCCAATCCCTGCTGCTAAATTTGACAAATTCATCAAGTTGGTCTGCAAACAAGTCCAAACTGGTTTATATGAGCAATCAACTTCTAGCTATTCCAGTCCTGTTTTCTGTGTTCTCAAGAGTAATGGTAAACTTAGAATAGTTCATGATCTCCAGCCTCTAAATAAGGTTACTATTAAAGACTCTGGTATTCCCCCTGCTGCTGAAGAATTTGTCAAAGCATTCTCTGGGATTGCTTGCTATGGTCTAGGTGACATTATGGGTGGCTATGACAAACAATCCTTACATGCAATTTCTTGTCCTCTCACTACTTTCAATACTCCTCTTGGTCATTTCCAACTTACTCAATTACCTCAAGGTGCCACCAATTTGGTTTCAGTCTATCAGCCTCAGATGGTTTGGATCCTTCAGGATGAAATCCCTGATCATGCTGGTATCTTTATTGATTATGGAGGGATTAAAGGTCCAGTTTCTGATTACAACAATGAGCTCCTACCCTGGCATTCAGGAATCGGTTGATTTATCTGGCAATATGCAACCACTCTGGAAAGGATCCTGTTTCAAATTGAGGAGTCTTGTCTCACTGTCTCTGGATCCAAATTGGCTTCCTGTGTCCCTGCTTTGGAAATTGTTGGTCATGTGGTCTGCAAGGAAGGAAGAAGGATGGCTCCATCCAAAGTCAACAAAATTCTCTCTTGGCCTACTCCCATCAATCCAACTGAAGTCAGAGGTTTCTTAGGTGTTGTAATCTATTTTTGGATCTTTATACCTTCTCTATCCAAAATTTGCATTCCCTTGCATTGCTTAACCAGGAAGGATGCTGAATGGTTTTGTACCCAAGCTTGTGAACAATCATTTCAGATGCTCAAAACAATTGTTGGAAAAGACATTTTTTTTTGAAGAAGATCACTTATGGACCTATGGCTGGCAAGATCAAGCTGGCTGTGGACTCTAGTTATCAATCTGTTGGGGCTGTCCTTACTCAGGAAGATGAAAATGGTTTGGATCATCCTTCTTTGTATGTATATCTTCTTTTTTCAGAGGTGGAATCCAGGTACTCCCAGCCAAAACTGGAACTTTGTGGTGTGGCCCAAATGTTGAAGAAGCTCCAAACTGTTCTCTGGGGTCAACACTTTGAGTTACAAGTCAATTCACAATCCATTATTGAAATGATCAATGCCCCCAGTCTTCCAAACGCTCCAATGACTTGTTGGGTGGCTTTCATCCAGTTGTTCTCTTTTGATATTGTTCATGGGCCTGGAAAATCTTTCACCATGCCTGATGGTTTATCTCAACACCCTCTTGCAGATGAACAATTGGATGTTGGAATGGATTTTGACAAGGAGGAACCCTTAATTTGTCCTGTCTTCATCTTTTCCTCTCAAGATTATTCTGGCTTCCAACAAGGCTTCTGGCTTAAATTAGAGCATTATCTCTCCACTCCCCAAAGACCTCCTGATCTCTCTGCTAAAGATTTTTGATCACTCAAAAGGAAGTCCTCCAATTTCTTTTTCCAAGGTAATAGGCTTATAAAAAGAGGCAACCCTTGTGCTCTTATTGTTGTCACCATCCCTTCTAAACAAGATTTGATCCTTGAAAGTCTCCATGAAGGCCTTGTTCATTGTGGGGAAACCAAAACTTATCGTCAAATATCCAAACAATTCTGGTGGCCATCCTTGAAGAAATCAGTCTCTCAATGGTGCAAGAGTTGTGAAGTATGTCAGAAAAGTGATCTTAGGCACCCAGCGGAAATTTGTTATCCCACTGGAGAGTCCACTGTCTTTGGAAGGATTGCTATGTATGTGGTTCATATTAAGGCTGGTGGAGCTAAGTACCTCATAGTGGCTAGAGATGATTTTTCTGGATGGGTTGAAGCAAAATTCCTCAAGAACCTCAGCTCTGAATCAGTAGCAGCCTTCCTCCATGAGACTTGGACAATGCATTATGGCTTGTCTCAATCTTATTCAACTGATGGTGGCTCTGAGTTTGGCGGCAAAATGGCTGAAATGATGCAATTGCTTCCTGGTCAACATAGGGTGACCACTCATTATTATCCTGAAGTTCAAGGCATGGTTGAAAGAGGCCATGCTCCTTTGAAGGCTGCCCTTGTCAAGCTGGCTGGTGAAAGTGGAAAGAATTGTTGCAAATTTCTTCCTCTGGTCCTCTTCTCCAATCAGAGTTCAACTAAACAAACAACTGGCTACTCACCTTATGAAATTATCTTTGGACAAAGGGCTGTCCTTCCTCTTGATCTGGAAATGGAATCTTTCTTAGGTATTTCTTGGGAAAAGGTTTCTTCCACCACTGATCTATTAGTTGCCAGATCCAAGCAACTGGAGCAAAGTGAAGATGTTCATGAAAGAGCTTATCAGAAGATGATGGAGTCAAGAGAAAAATCAGTCCAGTATTGGGAGGATAAGCACTCCAATCAAATCAGGGATCCCTTGAATCCTGGGGATCTAGTCTTAGCTTATAATCAATCCTTGGAAACTCAGTGGGGAAAGCTTTTCTCTAACCGCTGGAATGGTCCTTATTGAGTGGTCTGTCAAGTCAGAGGTGGATCATATGTTTTGGAGGAGCTGGATGGTACTCAGATGGCCAGAAGGTTCTCTGCTGATCAGTTCAAGAAATCTCATTGTTGTGGAGGCAACTTGTTCCAGAAGTAAGTCCTCCCAATTGTGCACCACCAGGGGTCATCTGCTGCATTTTGTTGTGAAACTCTACTGTATGCCACATATGAGAGCACCTGGGACGCCTTCTTCATTCTTTTATCTCAGCCACTTCCAGGACCTTTTCTTTGGATGGATCAAGCTCCCTTTTCAATCACCCTCAAGATCAAACAGGCGTTTTTCTGTTTCAATTCCTCAGTTTCTTATTTTATATATATCATCAAAGATACTCAGATGCAGACTAGGGACAGTCTGTAAGTTGGAGAGAGATGTGGTGCCCAATCTGGGACACCTCTGGACCAGTACTGAAAAATTCCCAAACTTCCAGCTCCCACTCTCCTAGTTGTCTAGGATCATCTCTTGGGTGCCTAGCGCCTGGTCCTATGTTCAATTTGCCCTTGCTTTGCGCTGCTATCCACCCTTTTGTCATCCCGTCCCAATCTTCCAAAAGACAACCGGGACAACAAAGTCGTCCTAATCTCCCAAAAATCCCCATCCTCACCCTTGATCTCTTGTCATCATCATCATCCTTGTCATTGGCTTACCTCTAACAAACAAGTCCGCAGGCAGGACTGTCAAGTCCCCCAACAGGCTCAATTGGATAACGATGATGGAGTCAAACAAATTGATTTGGACTTACTCCTATCCCTTGCACCCACTTTGATCCCCACCCCCACATCCCTGCAACTTTCCACCGGACTTGTCAATCAGATCAAGACCCAATCTCCTCAATCTATCCACTACTCCTACTACCTCCAACGCGACCCTTGTTTGCAACCGCAGTTGCTCTTGCCTAACCGCTTGTTTTGTCTCCTCAAGCTCATCTGCGGCTGTTATCTCATCCCCCCCGATCCGCGCTCTCATTTCTCACCGGTTTCCCGCGCAAGTTTTCTGTTGCCCGCGCGGGTTGGTGATGTGTCCTGCGCCCCTCAAGGATTCTGACCACGCGGGTCCTGCTGGCGGTCATAAACGGGCCAGCGGTTGCCCAGGTCTGTCGGCCTGTCACCTCCCCTTCACCTGCCTGTGCCCACCATTGGCACGGGCTGGTGTCCCTTTTCATTCCTGCTCATTCATTTCCTTTTATTATTTCATTTTTTTTTAATTGTTGATTTTTTTCACTTCTTTTTTTCAGTTTTCCTTTCATTGTTCTCCCATGATCAAATTAAATCAAATCCTAAAAAAAAAAAAAAAAAACTTTTTTTTGATTGTTGCTTTTTTCTGCTCTATCTGTGTCATCACTTGTAAATAGCTTACAGGGACCCATGGCCCATAGAAGGAGGGGCTCTCCCCTGCTTTTTTTCAAACATCAATGGGATTGTGTGCATATGTCCCCCCCGTTATCATTGAAATCTGATCCTCATCCTCATCCTGGGTATATCTATGATTGCCCCCTGATCCATTGATCCTTAGTCTTTGCCTTTCTGTGGCCTGATCCTTATCACCAACCAATAGCCTTGCCGGTTGAAGATAATTCTGTCTGTTGGAATTCTTGAGTGTGTTATACCACTCCTTGATCCCTTTCTCTGACCATACTGGTCTTGATCCCTCCTTGATCATCTTTCTGGAGCCAATCACAATTGATTGAAGAGTTATTATTGAGCTTAATACCTGGAGTGTTATACCTCCCTTGTTTTTTTGGAGTTGCATTCTGCCAGCCTACTCTTGATCTCCTTGAGAAGTGTTGAGGTTATCCTTGCTTCAAATCAGTTTACTGTTTGCTTTTAGAGCTTCTTAAACATAGTGCTTTGTCTTTTACAGCCACCCTCAGTTATCTGGTACCCTTCAAGCGCTTGATTGCGGAGAGTTGGGCAGGTTCATTGAGAACCTGGAGGTTGGTTGGGTTTGAGTTGATCATCCCCAATCTTCTGCTGACAACCAGAGTTATTAGCTTGTGGGTGTTGTTTAGGTGCCACAGCTTTTTTCTTTGAACTTTAAACAAACTTTAGCTTCTTTTGTCCAAGTTTTTCCCACATAATCTTGGCTCAGATAGTGCTGTTCCATTGCTACCAAACTACTATCATCTTTATCCTTTACTACTTGATTCCTCATTTACCAGGTTCTGGACCTTGATCTTGGCTGCATTTAAATATTTTTGTAACACTAAGGAGTGCAGCCTAAACAGCAGCTTTCCCCTCCACAGAACTGACACGGCCTAGAACCGTTTGGAGTCTTACAGCGCCAATGCATTACTAACAACAGATCCTCCTTGATCTTCCCTAGCAGATAACTCCCAATCCCACATTGGCATATCTATGAGTCCTCAACAATCTGCACGCCGCCTCCTCAACTTTAGCATTCATTGCCACACAGCGCTCCGCAATCTCAGTGCATATCCCATAATTGGCCTAATCCGTACTACTTACCTTTTATAACTGGCTTCCACATCAGTAAACCCACTGCTGTGGAGGGAAAGTTATGTTTGACCGCGCAATGTCCACAAAAGGGAAAAACTCTGGCCCATTCTTTTCATTTTGCCCGTGAAAAGCGCTGGCTGCACCAACGTCAAGCCCTCATCTATTGTACTCCGTAATAGACAGTCCCCCAATGCACTTCTCTGAGCCTATTGTACTGCGGACTTCCACCCACAACTGAGCTGCTCCAAGTTAAATGTCCAGTAGTGCGCCCACTTTCCTCCATGTCCATAAATAACCACCACCATGCAGAGGGCCCAGAGTTCATTTGTTAGTTATGGTAATTATATTAATCCATACTCTCTACTCTGTATAGATAAATTAAATATTTTAATATTATCCCCCTTTGGGATGTAATTATACTTTGATACACTCCAATTATACTTTAATACACTAAAATGATACTTGAGCTTGTCCAATCTGAGGGCTCAGAGCTTAGCTTTAAGGTTTAAAACTTATAAAATCATTGCAATGGGTATACATACTCTATATGTATAATATATGCCAAGGTACTTGGAATTAAGAGGTAAATACATGATCAAGCTATATGTAAATGAAGGTATACAATGATTTTGAGGGTTTCTAGGACTTCTATACTTTTCATTTGAATCATTTCTAAGTCCTAGGATAAATTAACTAAGCTTATGAGTATTTAAATGAAAACCTTACCTTGAAAATCCAACCCAATGAGTACTAGTTGTTTATTAATCATTGGCTATGTAGTCAAGATGTTTTGAGCCCTTGGGAAGAAACCAGGAAGAGCCTGGAACTCCCCCAATGGTTCCTTGAGTCCCCTCAGGGCTCCTTTTACCTTAAAAGAGGGGGGATTTTACCCTATAGCCCCTTCCTCAGTTGTTTATTATTTATTATTGATCCATTATACAGCAAGATTCAACAAGCACACTCACCTTAATCTCAAAAAGAAGATTTACTGGGGCCCTAAAATTTATTATAAAAATCATCAAATCATCAACTCCTAAACTCCAAGTTTGTGTGGAAGGTCCTTTTGGAGTTGTAACATTAATTGTTACTTTAAAGGGTGTGAGTTTACTTTGTAAACAAAGCTCCTTTAGGCTTTATTCAGTTGAAGCCAGGTCCTTTATCTCTTATAGAGATCAAGGTGTGGCTTTTTAGTCATAATGCTCTTTTATTATTCAATTTGTATTGCCTTTTAAGAGTTCTAAGGTTGTAATAAGTCATTAATTGATTCTAATATTGGTTTTGTCTTGTTTTTTTACCGTTTTAACCACATCCCAGTGTAGCAGTAGAGGTTAAATCCCTGAAGGAATCATTGCCATCAGACAAGGGGGATGAGAAAAACCGGAAATCTTAGCGCCACAATCAACTGGCCAAGGAGGAGGAAGAGGAGTCAGGGTTTTGGACCCCAAAGAGGTTTCTGGAAGGTACGTATTAGACATTGCACCTGTTTTCCTTTGAGAGGCAAGGGACAAAAGATTGCTTCCTGGCCAGACCTCCAGATGTGGAAGCAAGGGGTGAATACACCAGAAGTTTTCCCCTATTGTTCTGTTACATCTGCAAGGAGCTGAGTGCATGTTCCACCCATCAACCTGACAGATAGGGAGTGAGAATAGTGGAAAACAAAAGAGATAGAGATAGTTCCTTCCTTCCTTCCAAATGTTGTGGAGCTGGTCTCCAATGTTCCATGGCAATATATCTACAACTTGGAGTTGAGAGAAAGGTATCAGGACCTCCCTCTCAACCCTAAAATTGGTACACAAACAACTGAGAACAAGCAACCCTAAGCTCCTTCCCCTTTCAGCCCTTGACATCTTCCTGCCATTGCATTTATCCGGGTTTTTCCTTATCATGGTGCAACCTTTCCCTAACCCTACTCAGCCCCCCTGCGCCTTTCTGCATCCGCCCAATGCGCCCATCTTTCAGTTTCCTACCCATATAGCCCCACACCGCCATCCCACTCCTGCTTCCCCAAACCCATCCAGATATGCTTGTTTCTTGATGAGCTTCCTTGGAGAGGATTGCAGATTTACAGCAGGCCTGGTATGATGATCCTGGATGCATACAGGTTCTGAGCCCTTCCACCTCCAATGCTGAGCAAGAAACCTGAAATGCAGTTCCCAATCCACCACAATGCCAGAGATTCAAGTCAGATAGGGGTTCTACCTTGGTGTGGTGAATCATTGAAAGAGTTATTCAAAAGTAAAACAGGAATGGAAAGGGTTGCTAGCAGAATTTTAACTACTGCAGTCAAGTTTTGGAGATTAGATGGAAGTGTGGAAATAAGGGGCTGTGCCTTTTTATCATTGTATCTACTATAAAAGGGTGGTGTATATGAGAGGGAGAGGAATCATTGAATAATTAGAGGGCAAAAAAGGTTGTCATACAAGAGAGAGAGTTATACAAGCTTAAAGAAATCATTATTTTTGGAAGAATTTTCTAATATTTATCCTTTGAGGATCCTATTCCCTCAAAACTACCATTTATCTGTGGAGTCTTAACCGAGTATTTTACTTCACATACCAGATTTATTGTTCTGATAAATTGAGCCATAGTAGATTTTGAAGAGGAAATATTTTGGAAGGGTTAAGAAAACTTGGAGTAGAACCTTTTTTATTCATAGCTGGGTTCTCCACACCACACTGGTCCAAAGTTAACCAGAATCAAAGATCTTTACAACGTGAAATTTATAATGATGAATAAATTTATTCTGGTAAACCATCTCTTTAATTTTTCCTGAATCTGATGAGTACCTCATCTGAGAACTGGATACATTCAGTGATGACTTCATCATATGGAATTCCTACAGCTTTTTTCTTCTCTAACCCTTCAAAAGTATCTTTGGCAAGAAAATTTCACCGTCTTTGCATAATGGATTGCACATGCAGTAAAAGTGTCTATAGATTTCCATTTTTTCACTTTGTTGGAATGGCTTCAATTTTTCAACAATTTTTAATAGCATTTGCCCTGAGGACCCTTGAAATCCAATGATTTAATTTATGGGATTTTTCAAACATCAGATTAATTTATACTGAATACAATATTCCCAAATCCTTTGTAAAAGATATATATTTGGCTCTTATGAATTCAATTGAGGATCATTTGATGAATATTCCCCAGAAGAAAGTGAATATGATTCAAAACTTATGGATAAGGTGGAAAATGGAATTAAAACTCTTCATCATCAGATTTTTCACCTCATTTTCACTTGGAATATCAACAAGAAAACTTTGGCAAGATTCAAAAGAGTTGGAGAACATCTTTTGTGTCAATAAGCATTAATAACTATAAATCTTTTTGGTCCAGATTAGAGTCCCTCATGAAAACAGACCTGGAGTTCTTGCAGTACAATGGGAAATTCTGGATCAAGAATGAGAAAAATGTTGTATTCCAGTGGAGTTCCCACCACTTGGATCTGGGAAACACAATTATTCAAAGGGCTGAAGCTTCCCATTATTCCATAAACTCCTACTTGGTTAATTCAAAAGAGAATATTTTTAAATTTCATGGAAGTATCACAAGACCAATAGTGAATCAAAACAAAGAGTTAAACATCACCATAGATAGGCCATCTTTAAATATGTTGATAAATTTCCCAGATGAATTAGATAATTTTCAAAGGAAAATTTCTCATTATGCTTTGATCAAATTCAGAAAAAAAATTCAAATATCTTTCAAGCAAAAACCATAAAATCCAAAATAAATTTCTTTGGGTCTATGGAATCAATTCCATTCATATTTTAGATGATACCAGGCACACTGGCAGGCTACTTTATCCCAATGGCATTCATTACCAGTAGCATGTTCATGTGGCTACTGACTATGATGACTCAGGACCTTCATTTTTGTTGCAAAAATTTAAGAGCTCAAATTTATTTTTTCAAGTGTAATTTATCTCCCATAAGATAGGAAAATCAGGGATTTGGAATAAATCAAAATTTTTCTTTCTGGAAGCTACAAGTTACAAAGAGTTGGAAGTCCTGAGCCTCTGGAATCTACAAGGGAAATTCACCAATCCACAGCTTTAAGGACCATTCAGGCTTACAAAATAAGGGATCCTTTATTAGGGTGTATCAAAGTTAAGCAAACCCACCATTTTTTAATGGCGGGTTTCAACCCAAATCTGCCATTTCAAACCTGCCATTAAAAATCAAAAAAACCCACTTATTTCAGATCAAGCCTTTTTAGAGTTACCTCAAAATCAAATGGGTTTTTTCAAATAAATTATTTAAAGGCTTTCACCACCTCAACCCATCCCTGGTTGGTACCTCCAACCTCATCTGAAAAACTCTACCTCCAACCTCATCTGAAAAATTTGATTAATTGCTATCCTCATCACTTCATCACTCTCATTGCCTCATTACTCTCATCTCTTCCTATCCTCTTTACTTCATCACTCTTCTTCATTGCTTCATCACTTCATCCCTGCTTTCAAAAAATCCCTTCATTGCTTCATCACTTTCAACTCATTCCCACTTTTAAAACATCCTTTAATTGCTTCATTGCTTCATTTCTTCATCCCTCCATCCCTCTTAATCTTTTCAAATGGCCCCTCAGCAATCCTCCCCCCACAATTCCACTAAACAATCCAATGGACCAAAGCAAACATCCCCCAGGAACTCAAAATCCAACAATCCTCCCCCATCAGCTTCCAAAGGCTCAATTCAGATCAAGAGAGCTGATCACATCATCCTGGTAAACTGGCTCTAAATCTCCTCCAACTATGATGCTTGCTTTGGATTCAACAATGAAACTCAAGTTGGCCAACCTCCATCCTCTAAGGTTAATGGTTATCTCCTGATGGCCAATGAACTCAAGAATAAACCCAAAGGTAGGCTGGATCTTTCATCCAAACAGATGCAGGAGCAATTCAAGAACTATTGAACCAAGTACAAAAAGGCCCACTCAATGTCAATTTCCACTGGATTTGGTATCAGTGACTCCAATAAATCAAAGGGAATCAACTTGGTGAAGTTTGACTCCATTCATCCTTTTTATATTCAAATGGATGAAATGTTTGGAAAGAAGGCCAATATCACCCCTTTAGCTTCTTTTGATGCCCAACAATCAGATTTGGTTGATGCTGAGGACCTGGCTGTGGATGCTCAGCCTAGAAATTATGATACCAGTGAAACCTATGAGTGGCCCAATCTGATGTGGAGGAGGATATTCCAATGGAACCAGCTCCAATCATGTCTACATCAGTGTTGATCAAAAATTCAAACCCTAACGTCTGTTTTTATTTTTGAAACCCACCATTTTCATGAAACCTGCCATTTTGAAATACACCAGTTAGGGGGTATGTGTATTTCAGAAACCCACCATTAAAAATGGTGGTTTTGATCAAAAAAATCAAAGGTTTCTAATGGTGGTTTTGCTAACTTTGATACACCCTATTGTTTTAAATTGAGAAACAGAGTTTTCAATCAAAAATTGGGCATTGAAAAATTCAGAGGGGAATGATGAGTCAGGAAGGTTAAAAGGACAAAAAAAAGGTATTTGGAGATTCAAAGGACACAACAGTGAAAGTATAAAATAACACGGATTATCATATAAAACAGGAAGATGATAGAAAACAGGTAGATAATTGAAAACACAAAGATCATTGGCCGTATCAGAGTTAAAATTTTCAAAAAAAAAATAATGGCTGATTTCAGGCTGATCCATTTATTTATTTATTTATTTTTCAAAATTTTATTTTTTCCAGTTGAAACAATCAATTCATTTTTTGTTTTGATAACAGAATTTTCCTTTGAAAAATTGATATTTTTCCTGAAATAAGCAATTTAAATTTTTCAAACTTTTAACTCTGATAAGCCCTATTGAAAACAGGAAGATCATTTGAAAAAGGAAGATCATACAAAAAAGGAAGATCATTTAAAAAAGGAATATCATTTAAAAAATGAAGATAATTGAAAAAAGGAAGATCATATAAAACAGGAACATCATTTAAAAATATTAAAAAGGAAAGAGGAAAGAAGATTTGGATGATTCCCCATGGAAATGAATATTAGAATCTTAAAAAAATTAGTACTGAAGAACTCCTGGAAGATTCTGAAAAAGATGCAAGACCAAAAGATGTAAGATTAGAAAGGGAAAGAAAAAATCCTGAAGATCTGCAGGAAAAAAAAATAGAATAAGAGGAAGATGTGGTAAAAATCAAAGAAGAATTGAAGATCCAGGAAATGCAAGCAATAGGGACAGATTATGAAGCTGATAATAAATTAAAAGAATGTGGAATAACAAAATCTGAATCAGAAAAAATTCAAATTCAAGACTTTACAGCTCAATCTGGTAGTTCCCATTCTCCTTTTGAAGAACCTTCAGGCTTACTTCCATCAAGCCATTCAACCATTTAAATCATATTCAAGCTCTTCTATTCCAGTTCAATCATCTTAAAACCCTTCTATCCCAGTTCAATCATCTATAAATTCATCTATTTCAATGAGGCCAGAAAGGAGTAGAATTATCTCACATCTTCCAAGCGGGTTTTCCAACTATCTTAGATGTGTCTATGATCACTCAAGGGATGTTAATTGTGGTTACTCTGCTTTTTCTCATCAGATTGGAGGAAAATTCTCAGACTTCAAATATAAAATCCAATTTTAAATGGAAAGAAAGGTGGGAGTTGATTGATTTCTTTTGAATAGATTTGGTGATCCTTTGGCTCTTGATCAAGTTCTGGAAAGCCATGATTCTGATGGTGTGAAGGTTTCTGAAAAACATTAAATAAATTTTCCAGATATGGGTCATTTTCTTACCAATTTTATGAATCCCCCATAGTCTGGATCTCTGATTCAACATCATTAACATTTTCCCCTTTCAATTTTACTTTTCAAAATCCTTGCTTTTGCAGTTGGATTTCACTTAATAGGCTGAAAAATGAGTAAAGGGTGAATTCTACTCAGGAACAATTCACCAATCCTGCCTTTTGATGATATGTGGAAAGAATATAGGTCCAGTAGGAGTTTTGAGAACTGGGAAATGGAGGATGAGAAGTGCTTGAATAGGTTTAAAAATTAACATAATCCATTAAAGAATGCTTTTATTCAATCAAATAATGTTTTTGTGTTGTACATAAATCATCATTAATCATTTTTGCCTTTTTTTTCTTTTGGAAATTTCATGATCAAAATTAATGAATCTCATTAAAAAAAAAAATAGGAAGAAAAACCAATTTGAAAACTTTGAGAGGTTCTATTTGAGACCTTTTAATAGTTATATGCAGAATGTTTAGAGGTTTCTGTATTTTTTGGTAGAAATGTTTTGGCATTGAATCAGAAATAGTGAATTTTCTTTCAAGAAATCTATTTTTAACGTTTTTTTTTATATATAATTATTTTTTGACTTGATGATATTCTTATTTTCTTTTTGAAATATTTCAAGATATTTGAATTTTCCATGTGAGATTTTTATCAGTGGTAATTTTTTCACATCTTTTGATGTTTGGTACCCACATATTTCTGTTCCACTGGAAAAATTTGGTTTTGCATAAATAAAATCAATCCTGATCATGTTTCTTAATTTTTCTTCAAATCACATAGAAGTTTTTGTTTTCAAATCTGAGCTCAAATTTGAATCCCTTGAAAAAACTTGATCCTTATTGCGTTCACATTAACTCAATTGGTGTCCATTTTTGGATGATAAAAGAAATTCCACCCCAGACAGCTCCTATTGGGGGTCTAGAGGCCTTAATTTACCCCCCTAGGACCTTAGTTTATGTTTTCAGTCCTTGAGGGGCCCAATGAATCCTTAATAGGCGTGTTCTCCCACCTCAAGAACTCATGTCAACCTTAAAAATTTGACCCAAACCTTGAATGTCTATATTCATTCCTATTTTGTATTTTCACAACTTTTGACGGTTTACACACCTTCCTATGGTGCCAAAACCTGCCAGAATTATGCATGAATTCAGTTAAAAGAATGACTATAATGGTGCCTTTTTTTTTTAACAAAAAAAAAAATCCATGGATGTAGTAATTTTTGAAGCCATGAATTTAGCCAGGGCCATTAAAAATAACACTATTTACACAGTTGGTTTGATGTTGATGGCTGCAATCATGGTGGGCTTTGAGGCTGTCAAACCCACCATGTGGCACACTGCAGGGGTTTCCATAAGGGCCATCCCCCCCTCCCTCCTGGCCTTTTGAAGTGGGGTGGGCAGGACTTTCCAATGCCAGGTAAAGTCTTAGAACCTTAAAATTAAGGTCTTACACCTCTCTGAATGTAAAACAAAAAAAACACCAAGAGGTATGAGCTCATTCCTAGTTTGTTTGTTTTTCTTTTTTTTAAAAAAAGTTTTCTTTTTTTTTTTTTTTTAGTAAATCCCAGGGCATACATCTAGCCCGGGCCTTCTGGGGTGTGTGTATGGAGGTGGTGTGGATGATAGCAAAAAAAAAAAAAAAAAATGATGGATTTGATGTTTGAAATGTTGAATTTGTAGGAAATTGAGTTTTAAGGTTTAATGTTTAATTTGGAAACCAGCCATGAAGAATGGTTGGATTGGTCCAAACAACGATACAGTTGGTTTTCTAATCATCTATTTTCTAACTCTGATCGACTCTGAATCTCTAGTCGATTGAGATCAAAATTGACCATGGTGGTTTTAATTTCAGTCTATTTGTTTTTAAACGATGGGAGCAAGTTGAATTTTTTTTTTTTTTTTTTTTTTTTTTTCTTAAAGAGAACGTTGTTCGGTAAACTAGTATTCAAATCCATCCCAGACCAAATCAAACGAGGAAGGATGGTTTTGATGATAAAACCCTAAGATTAGAGTCATATCTTGACTGTTGTTGTCCAGTCCACCGTTCTCGTCGAGCGGTGGTCGTGTGACAGTGTGGGTGTGAGGCGGTGACAGTGAGCGAGCCATAAGCCAGCTCCTCACCCGATACCTAGTCTCACTCTCCGCCCAAAATATAAACCAGCAGTCCAGTCTCAGTCAGTCTGCCAGCCAGCCAGCCAGTCAGCAATAGGCTTCCTTGGCTTCTTTCTTCCCCCTCAAGCTCATCCAGCTCATCCAGCTCAAGCTCAAGCTGTCCTGCACCACGCTCATCCTAGGGAGCCCCTGAGGACTGTCGAGAAGACGGTCTTCCTCCTCCGCCTCTTCCCAACCTATCATCCTCCCCCCCCCCCTCCCCCCCCCCCCCCCCCGACGCCCAGCTCCCTCGGATGAGTTTCAAATTCGGCTCGTTCTCTGGCTCCTCGGCCGGTGGTGGTGGTCCTCCTGCCTCCTCCTCCATCGCTGGTGGTGGTGGTCTCTACGCCGGCATCTCTCTCGGTGGCGCGAGCTCGGTCAAGAAACCCGCCCAGGAGCCCACCCCAGCCACCCTCGACCCGGCCGGCCTCGGCTCGAGTTCCGAGACTGACCCAGGCCACCCCTCCGAAGCTGCCGCTGCCGCCGAGCAAGCCGCCAACTCGGCTGCTGCCTCAAAGCTGGAACCCAAGAAAGATGACGACAAGTCCAAAGGTGAACTCACCATCCTCTCAACCTCCACCACTGCCCTCCTTCCCTTCACCTCATCCGCCTCACCC
Organism: Puccinia polysora; assembly: GCA_025617555.3. NCBI lineage: Eukaryota > Fungi > Basidiomycota > Pucciniomycetes > Pucciniales > Pucciniaceae > Puccinia > Puccinia polysora. The sequence goes on along the minus strand of CM062615.1, from coordinate 593,443 downwards.
ACCTCCTCCCCCCCCCTCTCTCCGTCATCCCTCCCCCCCTCCCTCCCGCTTGAGTCGGCCCAAGCATCCCTCTCCATCATCATGCCTCTCGTCTCAATAGATCCATCAATACCCTCTTACTCCCACCGCCACTTCTCAATCGACATCCGGATCTGTTCTTGTTGGCTCGTTTGCTAATCTCCAAGCTTCAGCTTCTTCATGGTCTTCCTCCCTTCGATTTGCGCCCGTCATCCGGAAACAACCCCCAAAGTCCTCCACCAAGCCCTTCGCCGTGCCATTCTCCTCATCCGCCTCGATCACTACCAAGTCGGGCCTCGCCGCTACCGCCTTTGCTCCCGACGATGAGCCCGAGACCTCCTCGAACAATTCAACCGGCCGAACGCTCCACATTCCTGGAAGAGCCAAGGCTGCCCTCAATGCACCTGCTCCTGCCACTCAAACCTCGAAAGCTCCCAGTGTCTTTGCTCGAAAGGGTGGATTCCTCGCCGCACATGCACCCGAGCGTATCCCCGGTAGTTCCAGCTCCTCTGGTGTATCCCTCGGTGCCTCCAGTACACCTTCTACCACTGAAAAAGTTGACTCTAGTATTCCAGGTTTCAAGCATTCATTACCAGCGATGCTAGCCCAGACAAGCACTTTGAAGGGACTCTTACCGTCCACTAAGTCTGGGAATCCCAATAGGGTCTTACAAAAGAAGCTCGATCAACCCCCTCCCTTGACTTTGCCCGACGATGAGTTCGGCTCTGGTGGGGGCGGAGACGTCAACGGTTTCGCCCAAACTGAAGCCGGTCGGAAGTTAGCCCTAAGGGCTGCTAAGAACTCTAAAAAAGTACGCCATCCTATGAATTCTCTTGCACAAATCGGAATATAGGATTCCCCAGTGGCTATAAAATGTAATCAATCAGTATTATTCTAATTGATGCTTCAAGTCCAAGAAGAAGGGAAAGTCTCGTGAAGTAGACCCGGCAATTTTGTTCATGGAAGATTATGACCCCGCGCGACCCAATGATTATGTCAGCCGTCTTTGTTTCCTAGGTATCATCAAAAACCCCTGATCGATTCATTCCTTTTGCTCCTTCTAATCATGGCCTCAGAATGAGTGGATGAGCTTTTGTCAACGACGCCGCGAGATACGCCGCGAAGCTCTGAGGCTCGAGCGTCAGCGCCAACAACGACAGGAGCGCGAAGAAATGTCGGAGAGCTCGTACTATAGCTCCGATGGTGATGGCAGTGCTAGTGACGACGCTCGTCCCGCTGCCCGGGGTAAGTCATGATTAGTTGGACCATGGCCGGTTATTATCACTTCACAAGAAGGGAGGGCTCATGTCCATCTCTTCATGATTTCCCATTCTCCCTAGCTAACTTCTTCGCACCTCCTGCCGAATACCACGATTCGACAACCAAGAATGAAGCCGATCCACCCGCCCCTTCGTCTGCTCCGGTTTCGATCATGCCTCGTGCCGAAACTGGAGACGAAGCATATGCTCGCCGAGTCGCTCTATCTCAAGGCATCCCTTATCAACCTCCTCAACCTGTTCCTATGACTGACGTTGCTCCCATCGAGAGTGCTACAGAGTCTGGTCCTTCTGGCGAACCTTTGTCGGCCAGCGCTGCACCGATTGTGTCAGTTGCTGATGCCCAGGCGCGTGCCAAGCTGATTGCGGAACGTCTCCAAAAACTGAAAGACTCGGCAAATGAACCCTCTCGTCTCGATCCATCGGAAAACGACGTGCCTCAACCCGCCCCTACTTCTACCTCAACCTTACTAGAGGCTCAAGCTAAGGCTAAATTGATCGCTGCCAAACTCGCGGCCCTCAATGGCGCCAACTCTTCTGCGCCTGCCGTCCGTGTTGCGCCTGAGGGTATCTCACAACGCAATGAGGAGCCACCGTTACCAGTTTCTACTCTTGAAAGCTCAAACAAAGCGTCAGTATCTTTCCAACTCGAAAGCCTGTATACCATACTCATTCTCGCGAATCGTTTCTTGGCACCAGTCCTGGCCAGCCTGATTTTGCTCGACGACTGATGGATAAGTATGGATGGAAGGAAGGACAAGGATTGGGAGCGACGGAATCGGGCAGGACTTCGATTTTAACGGTTGCGGCGGCTAGTCCGGTCCCTGGAGGCAGTAAGAAACGGAAAGAAAACCCTGGAGATATTGGGGTTGCCGGGCCAACCAATAAGATCGGAGTGATGGGGAAAGGCCGAGGTGTGGTTATAGACGAAACTAGAGCTCAAAAAGATTTAGAGGAGAAAATGAGATTCGGCGAGCCCACTCGGATTGTTTATTTGACCAATGTGGTAGCGATCGATGAAGTAGACGATGAATTGGCGACAGAAATCGGTAAGTTTTTTGTTTTTTTTTTCGCGCTTCCCTAGGGCAACTGTATTTGTCTTGCGACCCCGAAGCTTGACTGAATATGTCACATTCATGCCCCTTCAACCCTTTCATTCACATTACCACCCCAATTTGCCAAATGGTTGATATTGTCAATTTGATCAATACCTGCGCGCGTAGCTGAAGAAGCAAGAAAACATGGAATCGTTGAAAGATGTTTTGTTAGAATCGTTCAGAGGGAAGACCTAGATGATCCATCTGAGAAAGTGAGGGTCTTTATCCTATTCTCTGGACTCGTTGGTGCGTGGAAAGCCGTCAAAACTTTTGATGGTCGGTTCTTTGGTGGTCGAAACATTCGAGCTAGGTCTGTCGGATCTTATTACCCCGCTCTTTACTTTTCTGAAACGTTTTGAGCGCCTACTGACTATCATTTCGTATCACGACTGCTGCGTTTTGTATCCTCATGTTGATAGATTTTTTTCAGAAAATTCGTTTACCCTCGGTGATTGGGATGCTTGATGGATGGCCGCATCTACCCTGATTCTCCACGCGATGATGAACCTGATTTATCTATGCCGTGATGCAATGGATCGCATTGCTTCTATCATTCCGATCCACAAAATCTTTTTTTTTTTTTCGAACTGCTCATGCTGTAAAGCTTCACTTAGATGAAAGTATTTACTTGTTCCCGAGTGAAGGATTTCATCTAACGCCGTATCTTTTTTTTTAAAAAAAAAAAAAACGCTCCTCGCCGTTTAAGTTAATCATCAATCAGTTACGCTTCAAATTTCGCTTGATGATTCATAAGGAACGACGTGGGACCTTATTGTTCCTAGGCTCAACGCACGAGTTAGCACCGGGTTTCCATGAGCAAGTTTCAGTCTGGGATCAATGCCTTAACTTTGAGGTCGGTGTCGCCGCTTCATGGTTTTTTTGAGTCCCGTGACGTCGACCTCGAGCATATAGGACATGAGCTCCTCAGGAATGGAAGAAGGAATAAAGGTGGGGGGGGCAGGTTCATATGGCAGGATGACCGATCAAGAAACCATGCAGACATACATGTCGGGAGACGTTTTGTTTAGGTGACGACGATCTTCTCGAGTCGGTCTTGGGGTTCAAGACTCGAGAGAGAGCAGAGCAGAGCTCTTCGATCCCAGACCGATCGGCATCTCTGTGGCGATCATGATCGAGTGACTCGAATCGGGGGGGTGTTTTTGGAGCCTGAAAAACAACGGACGGATGGATGGTTGCGATCGATAGAAAGGATGGACATCGTCATCTTGCCAGACCCCCCTCCTACCTAACAACTTGAGAGTTGAAAATAAGTTTGCCTCTAATCAACTTACTAAGGTCCCACTGAGTAATTAGTCGGTGATCTCGAACCCAAAACCGAAACTCGCATCACTGGTCCAGGACCAGATTCATGCTGAGTTTAATTTTGAATTTATTTATTTTGGTTTGGTTTGGTATGGGAAGAAATGGGGAAGGAATGAAAAAGAAAGTAAAAAGAAAAAAAGGGGGGGGTGGATACAAGAAACAAATGAATAGGTGAGAGAAGGATCTAAAGATTTAGCTGGATTGAGATCAGGTTTGTTGAGGTACTAAGAATTCCATCAAACCCTCAAATCCATTCTCAAAGACAAAAAACAAAGAGGGGATTGATGGGGTTTGAGAATGGAGGAGAGGATGAACTGGTAGGAGTAGCCAGCTTGGGAAGATGATGCAATACACCTCTCTTGACCCTTATCTGATTCGAAAACCTTGTGTGTGTGCGTGAGAGGGGCTTGATTGAATTCCAATACAGGTTTAGATGGAGATACACGTCGAGCTTGACTCAGACGGACTTGCTTGAGAGCTTGAAAGTCGGGTAGAGGTAGGTATGAACCGATGAACTGGATGCGAACGATGAGATGGACGTTGGAATTAAAAGCTCATCAGATCAAGAACAAAAAAAAAAAAAAAACAAAAAAAAAAAAAAAAGGAAAGAGGGAAAAGAAATAGAATCGACATCCAGCTCGGGAGGATTCTTGCTGATAGCATTGAGATGAAGGTGGGATCTGAGTTTGAAAGTCGATCACCTCGAATGATTTGATTCGTAAGATAGATTTATGCATGTGGCAGGCAATTATTATTATTATTATTATTATTATTATTATCATTATCATTATTATTATTATTATTATTATTATTATTATTATTATTATTATTATTATTATTATTATTATTATTATTATTATTATTATTATTATTATTATTATTATTATTATTATTATTATTATTATTATTATTATTATTATTATTATTATTATTATTATTATTATTATTATTATTATTATTATTATTATTATTATTATTATTATTATTATTATTATTATTATTATTATTATTATTATTATTATTATTATTATTATTATTATTATTATTATTATTATTATTATTATTATTATTATTATTATTATTATTATTATTATTATTATTATTATTATTATTATTATTATTATTATTATTATTATTATTATTATTATTATTATTATTATTATTATTATTATTATTATTATTATTATTATTATTATTATTATTATTATTATTATTATTATTATTATTATTATTATTATTATTATTATTATTATTATTATTATTATTATTATTATTATTATTATTATTATTATTATTATTATTATTATTATTATTATTATTATTATTATTATTATTATTATTATTATTATTATTATTATTATTATTATTATTATTATTATTATTATTATTATTATTATTATTATTATTATTATTATTATTATTATTATTATTATTATTATTATTATTATTATTATTATTATTATTATTATTATTATTATTATTATTATTATTATTATTATTATTATTATTATTATTATTATTATTATTATTATTATTATTATTATTATTATTATTATTATTATTATTATTATTATTATTATTATTATTATTATTATTATTATTATTATTATTATTATTATTATTATTATTATTATTATTATTATTATTATTATTATTATTATTATTATTATTATTATTATTATTATTATTATTATTATTATTATTATTATTATTATTATTATTATTATTATTATTATTATTATTATTATTATTATTATTATTATTATTATTATTATTATTATTATTATTATTATTATTATTATTATTATTATTATTATTATTATTATTATTATTATTATTATTATTATTATTATTATTATTATTATTATTATTATTATTATTATTATTATTATTATTATTATTATTATTATTATTATTATTATTATTATTATTATTATTATTATTATTATTATTATTATTATTATTATTATTATTATTATTATTATTATTATTATTATTATTATTATTATTATTATTATTATTATTATTATTATTATTATTATTATTATTATTATTATTATTATTATTATTATTATTATTATTATTATTATTATTATTATTATTATTATTATTATTATTATTATTATTATTATTATTATTATTATTATTATTATTATTATTATTATTATTATTATTATTATTATTATTATTATTATTTATCTATTTTTTTCTATTTTGTGAAAGAGGATTCACATCCCATTAGAATTATTAAAGATCCATCCAAAGAACAAAGTAGCCTTTGATACCATTCATTGTGATCCTTGTACTCTATGAAGCCTTTCAGTTGAGATATTTTCACACGTTTCGATCAATCTCATAAACCCAAAAGTATTTAAGAAAAGATATTTCCACTTGTTTTGAGTTGAATTTCATTGAATAGGTATGTTTGGAATCTTTCAATGATGATCTTTCTTTTTATGTTAACAAGATCAAAAAAAAAGGTATTCAAATGCCATCAGAACTATCAAAATTTCTTTAAAAGGATTCATATCTGAGTTGTTTTCATGATGATTGATGTAATTTATGTTTTTTTTTCTCACATCTGAATCAAAGATTCAGAATCCTATTGAAAAATGAGTATCATAGCATTTTTATTTTTATTTTTTTATGCTTGATGAAGTTTGGTATGATTGTATTGAGATTGCACCAAAACCATCACAGTTTGTGTAAACGGATTGACTTTTGATCATGTTTCTCATCATTCTCAAATTCCACAATGTTTTTTTTTTTTTTCAAATCAGAGCTCAGGTTTGAGTTCCTCTTAGAGAACCAAAGTTGAAGGTGGCTTTGACAAGTTAGATTGACTCAATTGGTGGCCAAATTTTGAATCCTCCAAACAATTCTAATCCAGATAGACCCCACATGGGGGGGGGGGGGTCTGAAGGCCTTAATGAATGCTTACAGGCCTGTCACAGCTCAACAGATCCTGAAGAGGCATTTTTTTGCACCCCAGGAAGTCCTTGGGACCTTAAAAGGTGTGTATGTATGTACAGGGGGTGGAAATAAGTCTGCGCACTGATGTGTGAAATGCAACAACCTGGAAATTGTATTGGTTTTGAAAAATAATCTGAGGAGGACTGAATTCAATTAAACTTAAAACTTTTTGAATCAACATAAATATTACAAATTTTAACAATATACAAATGAATCTCTGCCTGAAACAAAACAAAAAATCAATTATGCTCCAAAAGTTTTCAGATCTTTTACTCAGTCATTTTCAAAAACTCAACATTTCATTTTATTTGGCTTCATTTTTTTTTTTTTTTTTTTTTTTTTTTTTAGGCTTCAAATCATTCAGTAGATCAAGGAGAGATTTTTTTTACCCAAGTATTTTATTTCATTTGACAACTTTGATTATTTTGCAAGCAATTATGGGTCAAGGCCCTCCTTTAAACCAAAAAAAAAAACCTCATAAATTTTTGCAGAATCTCTGAAAGCTGTAAAGAATAAAAAAATTTACAATCAAATTGTACTGAAGAACTCAAATATCATCAAAATATTTTCTACTTGATTTAGATGAGTTCTGGAATATCCATCCTGATTATTTAATCAAAATATCATCAAACCCACAAAAAAAATCACATTAATGTAATTTTCTTTTCTCATGATTTGATCAATCAAATCTTGCTAGCTTTGTTTTTTGTAGTTTTATTCTGGTTCTTCTTCAAAATTAAATATTTTAAAAAAAATATAACACTAACCCCAAAAGGATGGTTTGTTTTTTCTCTTTCTGGAACACATACTTTAGAGTATTATTTATACTTGTGTATTATTTTTCAAAAAAAAGAAAACTTGAACTATTATACTAATAAATCAAGTTTCACCAGAAAGAAAAGATGCTAAAATACATTCATTGTACAAATTCAAATACATTAATGGTTTTTTTGGATTGGAAAATTTGGCCTTTAAAATGCATTTAAAAATCACACTACTGATTTTGGCCAATCAGTGGGAAGACTTAATCCCCCCCCCTCTGTAAATATCCTCATGAGGCATATTTTACCACCTTAGGGAACCTCTTTGAACCTTAAAAAGGTGTACTAAACCTTAACTGTCTACATCTTTGATTTTTTTCAATTGGAAAAAAATTTTAATGTTTGCATGCCATCCCTCATGGGGAAAGCCCACCAAAAGGTGTCAACTTAGTAAAAAAAATAAATAAATAAATAAAAAATGGAAATAAAAAGAGACTATATCCATGCCTTTTTTGAAGAAGGTGTGATTTGAGTAAAAAAAATTCTAAAACCATGCCCTACCTAAAAGAAGGTGTGGGTTCAGTAATTCTGAATGTGTGAATCTAGCCTGATCCAATAGGACATATCAGAGTTAGCACACCCACCATTTTTTTAATGGCAGGTTTCAGAAAAACACCCCAATTTCTAACACCCCATTAAAAATCAAAAAAAGCCACTTATTTCCCATCAGACATGTCAGATTTAACTGAAAACAAATGGGTTTCTTTCAGATAAATTATTTAAGTTTTTTTTGCAACCTCAATCACACATTGGTCCACATATCCATCCATGTATCCTTCCACGTCATACACCCCTTGTTTCCCACCTCCTTCTACCTCCAAACTCATTGGAAAAATCTGATTCATCACTCTCATCACTTTATTGCTCTCATCACTTCCTCACTCTAATCACTTTATCACTTTCATGACTTTCTCACTCTCATCACTTCCAAACTCTCATCACTTTAAACCTCTCATCAATTATTTCTCTTGTCACTTCCTGGATCTCATCACTTCATTCCTTCATCCCTCTTACTCTTTTCAAATGGCCCCTCAACAAACCTCCCCCTGCAAGTCCACACAAAAATCCAATGCACCAAATAAAAAATCCCCCAGGAAATCTACAAAAAACAATCCTCCCCCATTAGATTCCAAATTCTCATGTCAGCTCAAGAGAGCAGATCACATCATCCTGGTAAACTGGCTCAAAATTCCCTCCAACTATGATGCTTGCTTTGGATCCAACAATGAAACACAAGTTGGTCAACCTCCATCCTCTAAGGTTAATGGTTATCTCCTGATGGCCAATGAAATAAAGAATAAAACAAAAGGTATCCTGGATCTTTCATCAAAAAAGATGAGGGAGAAATTAAACAACTATTAAGCCAAGCACAACATATCTGTATGTTATTCAAATCATCTCCTCCCATTTTTTTCCCTCCCATTCACATACTTTGATTGGGGTGGGGATAAAGAGTGATTCAATTCATTTTATAACATTTTCAGGTTTGTGGGAGAAGAATTGGTGTTTCAGAAAAAGGATGGGTGTGGAAATCAAAATTGAAAAATTGTAATTTACTAAGCCTCTGGATCAATATTGCCCTGATGTGCAATTTTCAAAAAAAAAAAAATGCAAGGTTTGAAACAATTTCGCCCACAAGGCACAGCAGAAGAGCCAGGGACATGTGATCAAAACTCAGGATTTCACAACTCCCAGCTAGAATAAGGCAACTGGGGTCTTTTGAATTTGACTTAGTGTGCTTTGGTATATGGCTAGTGCCAAGCTTCCCTATTTACTCTATGGAAAAGGGGTAAAATTGATTATAAGATTTATTATTTGGTGCATTGCTGAGCAAAGGTAAATACTAGGAGGGACTGCAATCAATTGAGAAGTTCACCAGTCAACTAATTCAATGAAGTAAACACCTAAATGATCTTATTCACTTACCAAGAAAATAAAACACAAAGCAGTGGTAACTGAGCAGCCTTCCCATCCTAAAAACTGGGTTTGACTGACTGAGTGACTTGGTAGGACTTTTGGGAGATAGAGAGATGAAAGATCACTGGCTACAATGGTTTGTTTGAATAAATTTTGATGTATTTACATACATGTGAGTGGTTCAAAGTGTAGCAACATTGATCATGCTAAGCAAAATTGAAAGATTGTTGGAATTCATCACATAAAGATCCTGCAATTGATTCAAGTTCAGGTCCATTGTTTCTGATCATCTGATCCTTGTTTCCATTTGAGCCCATGAAAGGATAGGATTCAAAGCAATTGGTCTATGGGAGATGAAGTTGAAAGTTGATATGGGTTGATTTAAGCAGGGGTTTGATGAAGGCTGAAGATGAGACTCTTGAAAGGAAATCCTCTCCTTGACAAGTTAAATCAACCTCTGCTTTTTTTGTTTGTTTTGATTTGATTGAAGTTTTAGAATTGATTGAGTCTTCTGTAACAAGATTTAGATCTCATCATCCTCTCATTGGTTCCAATCAATCTAAAAAAAAAAAAAAAAAAAAATCTTCCCATTCAAAAAAATAGACAGAGAGGTTTGGGGGAAAATAAAAAAATAACCTTAGCTCTTCATCCTCAGCTAATATTCCAAAAAATCTTAGCTTGTTAATCACATGCTTCTCAAGTTTGAAATGACCAATTTCATGATTGGGAAGGTCTCAAGCTGAGTGAGACATACCATCCAATCTACTATTGACTGACCAGAACATCTGATGTTTTCTGTCTATTCCTTGTGGCTCATGATCCTGGCAAGGCTGGGCTTGAAGGTCTTCAAGTGCAACACATTCCTCACTGGGACCATTGGTGGATTTTTGTGAGTTCCAATGTTGGTGATCCAGATCTGGATGGTGAGGTGGAGGTGGATGGTGAGGTGTAGGAAGGTTTGAACCAGTGGGATTGGACCAGTGATTTGGAATTTTTGGTTCTGTTTTTTGTCTAAGTCCACCAAAAAAAAAAAATAAAAAAAATAAAAAAACAGAGTAAGCCTACAATTGTTTGTTGAACCACCATATTAAAAAAATACAGTGTGATTTACCTATTTAAAAACCAAATGCTACTCATCAAAGTGAGCAAGTGTGAGGGGTAGAATCCGCTCTCTCATGGCAAAAGATGAGGGAACAGATGAGACAGGGATGAATTGAGGAAGATTGGGAATATTGTCTTCAAATATTTTGTCCCATTCATCTTTGATGTTGGCCAGAAGGTTGTGAAGGATTCCACAAGTGATAATCCAGTTGATGAAGATCTTCATGTCTTTTGAATTTTGAAGCTGGTTTTGCATTTCCGGTAAGCTGGCCCATCTTCCTTTCAGGATTCCTATGGCATTCTCAATCCAAACTTGGGATTGTGCAAGGTGATAGTTGAAATCAGTTTTGGCTTGATCTTTGGATGAAAAATTGTGGTATGCTGTAACCACATATTTTCTGCTAGCATAAGCTGAATTGGCCAGAAGTTATTGATCTTTCTCAAAGTATTTATATGGCTTTTGGGAAATCTGCATCCAATTGAAAACATATGAATTGTGATAAGAACCAGGAAGGCCAGCATGGAGGTATATGAACTTCTTGTTGTTATCACAAACAAGTTTTAGTGACACAGAGTATCTATACAAATATATAAAACATATTTGGTAAGTGTATTATCAAAGGCTTTAGAAATTAAATTAATTGATTGCCTTTTTTCCAATCAAAATAGTGGTTGCCATCTAGCTTGGTTTTTTGACTCAAGGGGATAGTGGTTCCATCAACAAAACCAATGCAACGGGGAAAGCCTTCTGTCTCCATTACTTGAGATATCTCCTTGCATTCTTACTTGGTAGGTCAACAAATGACTGAGCAATGGAAAGATAGGATATAAATCATGACTCTTTTGGTGTATAAGTCAACGGTTCCATAACTGACCAAGAATAGATTTTCTAATCAATGAATTGCTACTCCATTTCCAATTGATCCCAATCTAAAAAGAGCAACAGCCATTTGGATAGCCTTATTGCGTTGAGGATTCTGATAATGGTTCTGGAAATTTTGGTGGTCTTCAATCATCTGCAAAATTTTCATGAATGAAGGAAAGTAATTTTTGAAAAGTTGCTGAAAGCTTAAGTTGGGGAAAGTAGATCAAGCTTTTGCCTTTCATACATAGGTTTTTGGAGAGTGTGTCTTTGTAGAACCATGTATTGTTTTTCCAATAGAGAATTAAAAGCTAACCAAGTTGATTCCAAATTGGATTCTGAATCAGATTAAAATAATAAACAAAGTTCAGTCAGATTTTTTGTGTTTTCAACTGGCTGCCAGGAAGTTTGATTGGACATTTTGAGTAGGATGGTAATGTAATGTGGGGTGATGAGATGATGATGGGATGTGTGTGATGTGATGGTGATGTGAAGTGATGGTGAAGTGATGTAGATGAGATTTGTGTGATGCAACGGAGATTGGATTGGTATGGATTTGCTGAGGTGGAGGTGTGGATGGGTGTTTTGCATGCAATGGATGGTGGATGGATGATAATGGTGGTTTGATGTTTGAAACAAGCCATTTTGAAATGCACCAGTTAGGGGGTATGTGTATTTCAGAAACCTACCATTAAAAATGGTGGGTTTGGTCAAAAAAATGATGTTTCTGCTAACTTTGATACACCCTATTAATTTTTTTTCAAGAAAAAATGGCTGTCATACATCTATCCCACAAAAATATAAACATCAAACTTAGATATCCTTTTTTTTTTTTTTGAATTTATCTAACCACCTCCAAATTTAATATCCCTCTCAATGGATACAAGGAAATGAGAGAAATAACAAAGGAATCAAGAAAGTCTGCTTGATTTTTATTTATCTATCTGTATTTTTGTGAACTGATTGACTAATTGATCTTGATTTATTCTTTTTCTTATTCTCATTCTTTCTCTCTCAATCTCTATCTGTCTCTGTCTCTCTCTTTTTATTTTTATTTTTTTGGTTTGAAAATAATCAAAAGATGATAGAGTGGATCCAGTGGTGAAAGTGCAACCACTAATTTTTATTTTTTCTTTCTTTCTTTCTTTCTTTCTTTTTTTTTTTTAATTTGACTTTCTAAATTTTTCTCTAGTACTTGAAATCAGCAATATTTAACCTTGAACTTGATATCCCCAAGGCCCCCCCCCTTCCCCCCCTTGACCCCCTTCTCTTTTTTTCCTCCAATTAATTATTTTTTATTTTTTATAGATCACTCTTTTTATTCTCCTTTTTAATTCAGGATATTCAGGCATATTTATTCATTCAATTTCCTCAGCCTTATTCCTTCTTATTTATTGATTTAGTTCATTAATTTTCTCACAGGTGGAATCCTGTGAATGACAAATTTTTTTGTCTTCACAACATATTCCCACACAGACAAGTACTTTATTTCATGGTTGTTTCAATAAATAATATTTTTGAATTCTGAAACACCAGTCCCATAGCTGGGTCTCTTAAAACCTTAAACTAAATCTTTTATAATTTTGGTAGCAATAGAACCCCTTCAAAAATTTGATCAAAAAATCAAAAAAAAAAAAACATCTTTCATTGGACTTATCCTTTTATTTGCCTTTTTCATTAATTTTTTTGGTGATTCAAGCTCTTGTAATGTTAAAACAAAAATCAAAGAGCTTTTCAATTGTTTTTTCCAACTTTTTTGGATGTATTCTTCTACCTTAAAAAATTGATATAAAAAAAAACAAAAATCCAAAAAAATCAACTCTCTCATTCTACTTTTGGATCCTTTTATTTGCTTTCTTGATTATTCTTATTTTTTCTGTGGTATTCAAGCTCTTAGAAAGATTATCAAAATATTAAAGAGCTTTCTAATATTTTTCTCAGACTTTTGGATTTATCCTGGGCCTCCAAAAATTGAATTCAACATAATAATTAAAGAGAAAAGAGGTGTTCAACAATTTTCATTTTCTGTTGATATATTTTAATACATACAAATAAAAAATATGGATACAAATATTAAACTTGATTCAAATATCATTGATGTTAATTTTCTGATGGCTTTTCTGGGATGGAACAAAACCTCATCACCAAGCTCTAAATTTTTCTGAATAATTGTTTTCCAAGATTTGGAATCCTTGGTCACAAAGCTTTTAAAAAGTGAACCTAATTTGGGAGCTGGCCAATGATCAGACTTGAACTTCAAGGAGACTATATTTTTGAAATCTTCTAAAAAAAATTAATCAAGCAGGAGAAGATTTGGAATTTGGAGTGGGAGGGTACCTTAGAGGAAGATAAGTGCAAGGCATGAGAGAAGAAAACAGAACCACTGGACACTTATATTTTGCATCCAGAAGCAAACCTTGGCATGGAAAATTCATCCAAATATTTATGGGAGCTGAGGCAAAAAAAAATTCAGTTTCCTTTGTGCTTCTTGGAAATCTTCACCCCAGATTTCATGCACTAATCTTGGGTCCTTGAAAATTGGACTTGAATCCAGCTCTTTCACCATTTCTTTCCTTACTTCAATCTAGTCTTCTGAGTTCCTCCCAAAACAAATGGCTGCTGCTCTAAATCCACAGTTCCCATCCCCTAAAACATCTTGAGCATGTGATAAATGTGGAAGTTCTGTTTTGGGGGAAATAAAGTCTTTGTATTGGACCTAAAACCAAAAATCAGAATTTTTTATGAAATGAAATATGCTCAAAAGATGCCACTCACTTTTTCAATAGAGACTTGGTCAAAATTTGCAGAGGAAGAATGAGATAATTTGCAAAAAGCCTGTGGGAAAATCCCCCAAAAAAATCTGAAAAACTGAAAAAAAAGAGAAATTATCAAATTTAATCACTATCTCACTTATTGTTGTTGCTGTTTGTGGTAATAAATTCCTTCCAGGAGGATGGTAAGGAGTATCATCATCTTCATTTGCTTTCTTCTTTCTCTTTATTCTTGTCCCAGAATTTTATCCAGGAGAAGCAAACTGCTTATTCACAATGGTTCCAGAACTCTCAGAAAAGATTAAATGAAAACATTAACAAGCAATAATAGCAAAAAATCAAAAAAAAACAAAATAAAATCTCACCATCTTAATAAAATCCAAATCCAGAAGCTCTTCATCTTATTAATCATAATCTTCATCCAAATCTGGAAGCTCTTCATCTTATTGATCATACTACTCATCAAAATCTAGAAGCTCTTCACCTTCTGGATATTCCTATTCAGTCAGAAAACCATCCTATTTTAAAAAAATGACAAGGAATCATTAAAAAAAAATTCAAAAAAAAAAAGTATATAGATGAATTTACCTCTTCCTCTAATTCCTCCTTCTGTTTTCCCTTCTGCTTTTCCTTTTTGGCCTTCCACTTTCTTGAAAACTTCATACATAAATGAAAAATATTAATTATGAAATTTAAAGTTCTTATTTTTTTTTAAAAAAAATGGTGACTGACCTTTGAATTTGCAGTGAATTCCTTCTTTGGCCTTCCTCTGCTCTTGGGTTCTTCTAAATATTAAAAACCAGATGGATCTCTTTTACTGTAGGAATGAGAGATATTGTTGAAATTATTGGATGCTCCTTTGGGACTGTCTCTTAATTTGGATCTTTGAGTGGAATTGGGCTCTTGAATCAGAACAAGATGATATTTCTCACTGTATAGCTTTTTGGTTTGAACCAAATAATTTTGCTGTTCTCCAGATGGCAACTTGTGGAATTCTTCAAACAGTTCAATGAGATATATTCTTTTATGACTGGTTTTTTGATGGAACATCAAGGGTTTCTGATTCTCCAGTTTAATCAGGGTTCAGAGTTAACTTTAGAAATTAAAATCAAAATTAATCAGGCAATTATTAATTTGAGCTTGAATCCAAAAAAATAAAAATAAAAAACTTACTGAGACTTAGGCTTTGAAATACATTGATGATGATAATCTTCAAGTTCAAAGATGTCACCCTTTCTTATAGCTAATTTTACTTTTTGAATAAATGGTATAACCATGTAAGAAAAGTAGTCACAGTTGGTGCAAGTGGTTGGAAATTCAGGAACTTGATGAAATGAATGAATGGTTTTGAGGGAAAAGTGGCTGATTTTTCCAGAGAGATGATCCACAAAGTGAGTTAAAATGATGAGATTCTTGAATTATTTCTGAGAGGCTTCAATAGCTCTCTCATGTATTTGGATGCTGATGGAATCATTAATTTTCCAAACAACATTGGGAAATGAGCCAATAGATCAATCAATGAAAATTCTGATTTAAGAATGAAGGCCTTCTATTCTTGAATTGCTGGTATTTCCCAAGTGAAATTGTCGGTTTGCCAAATAGGAGACAATTGTTTTTTTTTTTTTTTGAGAGAGGAATCCAGTTCTCACAAAGGTAGTCAGAAGTGGGAGGATTTCAGAAAATATAAATTTTGGTGAAGTTTCCACAATTGCTTGATTCAGATTTGGAATGGACAAACTTATTCCATTGTTTCTGGAAAGGCTTTCATTCATCTTCAGATTTCAAGTGCTTCCTGTAATGGGTTTGAATATTTTTTAAAATATGCCAGAGACAAAGAATATGATGACAGGAAAGGTAAAATTTTTCAATTGAAATAACTAAAGATTGTGCTTTGTCTGTCAGTCTGTCACAATAACCCTGGGTTCTATTTTATCTCAAAATTTCCAGAATTTGAGGAAGTTTCCATTTATAGTTCTCTTCTTTATCCTAAGACAAAAAAAATAATCCAACTGAGAAATTTCTTGAACAATTGTTTAATCCAACAAATTGAAGAAGGGGAATTCCAAAATTTTTTGTTTTGTATTTACATTCCATCATTAGAAGATTTGGGAAAAAACTTGAGAATTTTAATAGAATCAGGGTTTGAAATGAATAAAGAAGTGATTTTTACATCTGTATTGTTCATTATGTGGAAAAAAAGAAGAATTCTGGAGTTTCAGTATGAGGCCTTCAATGGGAGATTTGCCTTCAAGAGATTTTTTTCTGAAACTGGGTTCTCTTATTGTAAATAGTATTGAGATTAGTATGGAAAGGGGATGATGAGGTTTGTATAAGAGAGTTGATAATTTTTAAGGGGTCAACTTCAGCTTTGGTTAAATTTTAAAGAATCTCCTGTTGCTTCCCTTTAATTCTTCTGTGGATGGTTGTGGTCTGGACATATAACCTTTACCAGCCAGAGACCCAATCTTTTGGAAAAATTACCCGATAATCTGAGAGGACAATTGGTCTTTCTTGATTTTCTTAACCTTGTGGTTGCTGGGTTTATAATCTCCAGATTTATTACATTGATAAGTTTAAGTATTTTTCTTGCAATGCGATACTCTGGTAGATATGGTATTTCCATGGGACTTTGCCCATGATTGGATAGTCTCAAGCAGCTCCTCCTTTTGATGGTATGATAGCTCAGGAGGAGGGGCCAGAGAAGTGGAATCAGGAGTTTGAGTAGATGAGGAAGGAGAAAGAGGAGTTGAATCAATAGTTTGATTAGATGAGATAATGGAGGATGGGCCTGGTGAAACTTTTCTGAAAATTGGGTGGAGGTTTTCTTGAGCCATTTTGAAAAGATGTTTTATTTTTGAAAAATGAGGTGAAGATAGGATTTGATAGTTAGGAAATATATTGAGCAGAAATTGAGTGAAAAAAGTTATCCAGAGATTTTATATAAGTTGGAAAATAGTTTTTTTGGAAGTATCTTCTGAGGTTTCTTGATTAGATGAATATTTGATGTGAAGAATTGATAATGTTCCAAAACCATTGTTGAGGAGATAAATCATTTAATTATTGATGGAAGGTTTGAATTGAGGAGGATTAAATTGGTAGGTTTTGAGTTTTGAGTTTTTTTTTTTATTGAGGAGTGGTGATGGATGATGAGTGGTTTGTGGTGTGGTGTGGTGTGGTGAGTGTGTGGTGTGGTGATTAGTGGTGTGGTGTGGTGTTGAGTGGTGTGGTGTGGTGATGATTGGAGAGAAGTGGTGTGGTGTGGTTTGGTTTGGTATGGAGTGGTGTGGTGTGGTGTGGTGTAGTTGGGTGTGGAGTAGAGTGGTGTGGAGTGGAGTGGTGTCTTGTGGTGAGGTGTGGTGTGGTTTACTGAGGTTAGGTGTGGTAGGGGTGGTGTGGTATGGTAGTGGGGTGGTGTGGTCATGGGGTGGGGGGTGGGGGGTGATGAGTGGGTGGAAAAAGTCAAGGTGGTGGTTTATAGGATGTTTGGATCACTCCAATATGGGTGGAGGTCCCATGAATTTTTTTTTTTGGAGCCATATTGAATTTTTGCAGGCCAAAGGGGTCAAAGAAAGGGGCCAGAACCCAAAAGGGGTTTATTGTGATTTTTTTTTTTTTTTTGGTTTGGTTTTTGAGACAAAAAAAATGGTGTCTCAAAAATTAACAAAAAATAACTTTTGGAAAGCTTAAAAAAATCCCTTGAAATCTAAAGCCTCAAATCAATCAGATCATTGTTCATTTTTCCAGGGAAAAACAAAATGATAAAAAACAATGGCCCTTCCTATTTCTTTTGAATTAATTTCATTGTGATACATATATCATTTGAAGGGTAAAAAATGTGAAAAGAAGTCAGAATAGTTTTTGGTTGGATCTTTGAATTCCATTCTAAATCTCTTTCAAAAAAAATGGTGGGAAGTTTGATTCCAGATTTAAATGAAAACATTGCAATGGATATGCTGATTTGAAGTCTTTTTATGCTGGGTTCAATTTTTGGAGGCCCAGGATACATAAAAAAAATTTGAAGAAAAAATTAAAAATCTCTTTGGTTGTTGTTTTAAATTTCTTGAAGGTTTAATAACCAAAAACAAAATGAATTCAAAACGAAACTAAGACCAAAAGTGCAATGAGAAATTTGATTTGATTTTTTTTTTTTTGATTTTTTGAATGTATTTTTTAAGGTAAAAGAATACAACCAAAACATATTCAAAAAATATAACAAAGCTCTTTGAATTTTTGTCCTAACTTTCCAAGTGATTGAATCACCAAAGAAATGAATCAAAAAGTCAAATAAAAGGATCCAACATTCCAATGAAAAATTTGTTACTTTGGTTTCTTATTTTTTGATCAAATTTTTGAAGGGTTTCAATTTCTCTCAAAATTATCAAAGATTTAGTTTAAGGGTTCAAGAGACACAGATACTGGACCTTGGCTTCAGAATTTCAAAAAAAAAAAAGAAAAAAAAAAATTTTTGAAATGACCATGAAATAAAGCATTTGTTGGTGTGGGAGTGATGGTGTGTGTTTGTAGAACAACTGTGATTCAAAGGATTGTGCCCGTGAGAAAAATAATGCCCTTAATTTATTAATTTATTCATTTTTTTTTCTAAAACAAATGGATATCATACTCCTATCCAACAAAAAATAAACATCAAACTTAGATATCCTTTTTTCTTTTGAGGATTTTTTTAAACAAATTTAATTATAATATCCCTTTAGATGGATAAAATTCAATCATAGAAATAAAAAAATAATTCAAAAATTTGTTGTGATCTTTACTTATTTGTCTTTTTTTTTTTTTTTTTTTTTTTGGTTCAAACATAATTAAAAAATGATGTAGTGGATCCAGTGGTCAGAGTGTGAGCACAAATTTTTTTTTTAAATGTGAATTTCAAACCCCTTTTTCTAGTTTTTTCAAATAAAAAATCTTTCAACTTCCATTTGAGCTCACCCCCTTCCCCCCTTGACCAACTTTTTTTTTTTTTTTTATTTCCTTCTTATGATCAAACCCAAGTTTTCTTGATAAAAGTCTTAAATGAAACCAACAGTTTTCCCAAGCATTCTCTTTTCTTCCAAGGACTTCTTTCCAGGTAAACAGTATGTTATTCACTCTCAGCCCTCCCACCCAACATATTTTCATCATTTGACAGAGATTTTCAGTCCAGGTTCTTTTTTTTTTTTTGATTAGTCAAGAATAAATTGTAGGATACTAAAAAATTGATCCCTAGGCTCTCAATCATTTCAAATTAACCCTTCTGGATGATGATTTGATCACTAAGTTGCAATAGGATTCTGATCAGATATTCTTTGTTTTTTTTAAATCAGATTGAAAATTTTATCCTTGGGTCTGGGTGGCTCTCTGTTTTTAGTTTTAGTTTGAGTTTTTTCTTTTTTTCCCAGAAGCTGTTTGCCTGAGACTGAAAAGTGGATTTAATCTTCTTATTCTGTTTTTCCATGTTTGAATATTTATCTTCCCAAATAATCTGTCCCAAATTATCATGGGCAGTCACCTTTTTTTTTTTTTTTGGAAATTGGGGACAAAAGGGTGCCAATCCTTTTTTCTTTTTTTTTTTGCCCACATCAACCATGCCTCAGTTACAAAAAATAGTCTGTCCCCAATTCTGAAAAGTGGATGGATGGGGTTCATGGACTTTCCAGGTTGACTCCAACTCCACCCCTGCCCTTTGACCAACCTCCAAGCTCAATGCAAAAAGAAAAAAAAAACATTCAACAAGCATTTGTTCAAACATCCCAAACACCCCCTCAAGCCTGTCTACCAAGTCCAAAAAAAAAAAAAAAAAAAAATCCAGACACATCTTAAAGGAAAATGGGATATCATTCTTCTTCCTGCCTTCATCTCTGTTGTTTCAATCCTTTTTTTTGGGGGTATTTTTTTTTTTGTAATTTTAAATTAACCGGTGTGTTGTTCTGATGAATTATGATTGGATCTTTAAACTTGATTCAAATTCTTCCCTTGTGAATCTGTGTGATACCATGCAATCCTGCAACGAATTGAGAGGCAAGGCCTAACCAAAAGGCTATGAGACTGGCCGAATTGGTTGACCAGTTCATTTGCAGGTTTTATGGTGTCACATACCACCGTGTGATCATGACACCTCATTCTTTTAAAAAATTACCATCTGCCCTCTTTGCGGAAAGAGTTCAAGAATACTTCTGAAAGACAAGCGGGTGGTCAATCCACCCAAGACAAGAGAGGATAAATGATTTGGGGAGGGTGATGATCCCCAGTGAAGGAGGGGTCCCCTGACAGCTTTTGCAGAGAAAACTAGAGTGTTGGATATTTTTTGGGGAAGGTGAGATGACGTATTGTATATCTTGAGAATGCGTATGATGTGAGATGTTCTGCGTCTCCTCTTTTATCGTCGTTCTCATACGGATGCTATAGATAAGTTCTAGATGATGAGCATGATGAATTGTCCAGCCATCAAGTCGGAGGATAGGGTGGGTGTGATGGGTCGAGTGAATCGGTCGATGACGCCGCCATGCGCTGCGCTCGTTCCGACGCCCGGCTGGGTTCGTCTCAGTATGCCCCCCCTCCCCCCCCCTCCCCCGGGATGACTGTACCCCGGTTGGGCTGGGACTGCGGCTGGTTCCTAGACTGTCCGGCCGCTCGCTTCAGTTGGCCGACGACAGCAGCCAAGCAGCGAGTGAGAGACTGAAACTCTCGTCGGAGGAGGAAACCAACGAACCCCAAGACCCACAGCCTATCAACTTCTCACCATCCATTCCCTTCCGATCTCGATCTCGACCATGACTCCAACAGATCCCATCCAACCTCACTCATCATCCTCATCCTCATCCTCTCAAAACTCTCTCACCGAACTATGCTCCAACCTGGCTAGCAAGATCACCGATTACTTCTTACCCACCGTCTCTGCCGAATCAAATCAAACCAACCAGGCTGGGGGGGTGGAGGAGGAGGAAGAAGAAGAGGAGGAGGAGGAGGAGGAGGAAGACCCAGAAGACGTAAGGATATCCCCCTCACTAGTGCATCCTGACCATCGAACTCGTATACTCATCCTACTCCTGTGGCTCTTCTTCTTGACGATTCATCAGCCTGCACCGGCGATCCGAGAGGGTAAGATCGAATCTCATCAAGACTCCAAAGGTTTAAGACCCCAAAAAGATCAATACTAACTTGGATTAATCTCAAACTTGCAACATTTTCAAAAAAAAAAAAAAAAAAAAAAAAAAATCGATGGCGGAAACCTCCAGAATGTGCTCAATCATCCAAGTGCTCGAAATATAAGCGTCACTTCGATCATTGTCAAGAACGAGTCCTGGGAGGCAAGGGCGATCATGGTGAGGATTGCGTTGAAGAATTGTTCCACTTGATGCATTGTGTCGATGAATGTGTGAGTCCCCGATTCCAACCTTCCTCCCCCTCATCCTGCTCCACTTTTCCATCCCGTGTGACGCGCCCATTAAACCATCGGATCCGCTCCTTGTAGGCGACACCCAAGATAGCTAGTAAATTGGTTTGATGCTGGGTTTTAGTCCGAATCCAAAAACGTGAAGGGATCACGCTTACTAGAAAGTCCCCCCCCCTTTTTTTTTCCCCTTCAACCTCCCAAATTGCACGTACATCCATTCGGATTCATAATTTAAGGCCTAAAGATTAGCATCCTGTCCTATTGTTCTTCCTCTTCCTCTGTTCTCACATTCTTCACGTCGTACTATTCTCATCTACTGAACAGTCCTTGTGTAAGCTCTCTCACACTCCGCGGGCTCCTAGAATGAGCCCAGTATGATATAGATTGATTACTCTCGATGGTCAACTCGATGGTTTGCTCCATCAGAAAGAGCAAGACCTACTGCGCCCGAGTTGCTTTTGTCCACTTTGAGTTTTCCGACGGGATGATGGTGTTTCTCAAGATACCGCGAGTCGTACCAAGGTCGGGAGGTTGCTTATGTCCCAAGCCTCGAGTGATTTTTGTCAGACGCCCGCCTCGGTGGATTCGTTCGATCTGCTTGAGTTTTGATGATGGTGACAGCTTGAGGAGGGAATCGGAGTCGTGTGCCAGGTCTCTCGAGCCCAAGAGTGTGATATCCCAGTCGAAAGATGAGGCCGATCTAGTCTAGAAAGAACTCTCGTACCAGCCTGCCAATTGATGATGGATGATGGTGGTGTGCAAGCCTTGATCTTGACACTCTTAGTTATGTATCTGGCTGCTATCTTGTTCGATCCCAGGGTGAGTTGGTCCACCCACCAGAGTTCTAGTACTTGCTTCCTGGTTGTGGCTCACTGGTGTGGAGTGGTGCAGTGTGTGTGGTGTGGTGTGGTGTGGTGTGGTGTGGTGTGGTGTGGTGTGGTGTGGTGTGGTGTGGTGTGGTGTGGTGTGGTGTGGTGTGGTGTGGTGTGGCTGAGAATCGGAGCTGGTTTGGATATCCAGTTTGGCTATAATCGAGTCTTGGGTACTTCTTCTACCCTACCCTACCCTACCCTACTCTACGCTACTCTCCTTCTTCCACTACTCCTTCACCCACTTCGAGTTCCAGCTTAACCCCTTCAACATCCTTAACTCGACTCGGTTGGATTCTCGATGAGACGATTGATCCCAATCAACCCGCCTCGATGCTCTCAACTTTACCATCGTCACTATGCATCGAATTCTAACTCGTACTCCTCCACACTCTTACTACCCAAGGCCAACTTTCCCCTACGACGATCGAACTCGAGTTCAGATTCCAATCAGGAGATCGAGATCGAGAATCTCCTGAGGTTGAGAACCACTCGAGATCTATGGGATTGGCAGGTCAGTCGCGATCTATAGTGTCATCCCGATCCCAAGCTCCCATCATCATCTCACCCCCGATCGATTTATACCTTTTAGATTCAACAAACCGACCGACCACTTTGGACTCTACACGATGGACCTCCTTACGCTAATGGCTCCATTCACATAGGTTAGTCGGCATTCAACGTCAATCCTGTGAAAAAAAAAAAAAAAAAAAAACCCTCCAGTTGGATTTCATCTCATCATTCCCATCTTATCATCAGGACATGCCCTCAATAAAATCCTAAAGGATATCATCAATCGAAATAAGTTACTACACGGTTTTCGGATCAAGTAGGGACCGTTTCAAACCGATTTGAAGGATTCCAACCTGAAATCATAACATCTTCACTCCCCCTCTTTTTTTTTTTTTGTTTCTCTAGCTACTTGCCGGGTTTTGATTGTCATGGACTACCATTGGAGATCAAGGCGATCGAAAACCTTGGGCTTCGTGCCTCCGATCGTCATCCTTCATCATTCGACCCAGTCCAAGTTCGTGATGCGGCCCGAGCAGCAGCGATGGAGGGTATCGAATCACAGACTGAGGAATTCAATCAACTCTCAATCCTCACCGATTGGAAGAAATCCTGGCGAACGCTTGGTAGGCCGCGATCGATGAAACGTTTTATCTTGTTCTAAAGAAACCACACGAAAAAACTAATCTTACCCTCCTCCCAAGATCACGATTACGAAATCAAGCAGTTGGAATTATTCGCTCAAATGGTCAAGAATCAACTCATCATTCGTCATCGTAAACCAGTTTACTTTTCGCCATCATCCGGCACCGCATTGGCAGAGGCAGAGATCGAATATCGTGACGATCATTTGAGTCGCTCGGTGTACGTTGCATTCGACGTCGTCGATCCTTCATCAGCCCTCGAAACTCTGATTCGCCAGTTGGCGCTTCAACTCCCTCCCAAGGTTATTGTTTGGACCACAACCCCCTGGACGCTAGTAGCTAATCAGGTCAATCTTCGATTGTTTCAAAACCTCAACCGTTCATACTTCTTTCATCAACTTAATATGATCTTTGTTATCTCTGTTCTGTCGTAGGCAGTCGCCGTTAACAAGTCTGCGCAATATTCTTTGATCAAGCTCTCCGCCGAGGACTCGTCTTTAGATCAAGTGGTGATTTTTGCCACTCAGCGTCTCTCAGCTCTCAAAGCACTTTTGACCGACCCGACATTGAAAATCGATACACTTGCTGAAATCAGTGGTAAGTTTGAGTATCGTCTATCTGCCACTCAAAATTTTGTTAACAATCGTCTGTACTTGGACCCCGCCGAAAACTTAGGCCAAGAACTAGTCTCAACCACTTATACCCACGACTTTACCTCTTCGAACCTGCCAATCCTTAGTGCTGAACATGTGACGGTCGAGAGTGGAAGCGGGCTTGTTCACACTGCTCCGTCTCATGGCCTGGAGGATTTTTACACTTACAGCAACTTTATCAAGGCTGAGCGCCCCTCAGAAAGTCCCTCATTTATCGATCTGATCGACGAACGGGGTAGATTTGATTGTGGAACAGGTCAAGAATGGAGGAAAAGACTGAATGGAAAAGCCGCTCTACAGGAAGGAAATGCGGAAGTCATCCAGATGTTACAAGAGCAGCAAAGATTACTCGGGAAGGAAATCCCTATTCGCCATAAATACCCCTACGATTGGAGGACAAAGAAGCCTATCTTGACAAAGTAAGAGCTGTCTCTACTGGCTGACGAACTAAGAGTCTCGAAGCGATCGATCGTGGTGGTCAAGTGAGCCTTGTTTAATGTACATGATGTGTTTTATCTACCCTAGAATCACCAGCCAATGGTTCGTCGAACTGGAAAACATACGCAAGGAAGCAATTTCGATGCTCGAACGCGTCCAATTCCATCCTCCGGCTAGTAGGAATCGTCTCGAGTCATTTCTGAAATCTCGATCGGAATGGTGTATCTCCCGCCAACGTCCTTGGGGAGTTCCGATCCCAGTGTTGTACTCTATTGAAACGGGTTTACCCTTATTAACTTATGAATCCGTCGAGTGGATCATTGGTGTCTTGAAATCTCGAGGTACGGACTATTGGTGGAAAGGTCCTGTGGAAGACTTTATCCCCCCTAGTCAGTCGGGAAAGTATAGGAAGGGGACAGATGTCATGGATGTATGGTTTGATAGTGGGGTCTCCTGGTCCACCTTGAATGGTATCCCAGCCGACATGATCCTGGAAGGATCCGATCAACATCGCGGATGGTTTCAGTCTCAGATTCTTACCTCAATCGCGGCCAGTCCAGGTTTGAAACTTAAAGATCCAGTTTATAAATCCATCGTCACTCATGGTTTCACGTTAGATAAGTTGGGTAGAAAGATGAGCAAATCGGCTGGTAATATTCTCACCCCACTCGAACTGATTATTGGAAATCAGGTTGGTTCTCCCTCCCTCTCTCCCCTTTCTCCTCCGATCCTCCTACTCATCACTCAATCTTACTCAATCCAGTCACCAATCTGAGGTTAGGCTAGAAAGCAACCTGCTTTTGGGATCGATGTCCTTCGATTTTGGACGGCCTCCGTGGATTTCACCAAGGATGTGACGATCAGTTTGGATCAACTTTCACGTCTCTCGGACGTGGTCCGGAAGATCCGATCGACCGTTCGATTCCTACTCGGCAATGTATACCGTGGTGAAGGAAACCTTATTATTGATGATGACTTCGAATTGCCTTATGACGATCTACCTCTAGTCAGTGAACTTGTTCTCGTCACCTCTTGACTTTCTTTCTATCGTCGATTACTGTAACATTGGATTGCCTCGACAGATCGAAAAGTTCATGCTTAACCTACTCTATGAGTTTCAACGTTCGATCCAAGGTGCTTACAATCAAAACGACTTCAAACAAGGTTGGTGATTGGTTTCAACCTTGTGGACTCCTGGGATCTATTGTTTTTATCGATGGATGCGATTCAAAATCCAGTTCAATTGACTCCCTTGAATGCCATGCCCCCCCCCCCTCCACCCCTGCTCAGTGGTACAGCTTACCACGCAGTTTACCACGAATACGCTATCAGCATTGTACTTTGAAACCGTCAAAGACACCCTCTACAGTAACGCGGAGGATGATTTAGAGCGACGACAGGTGATCTACGTGATGTCACGAGTGAGCCTCTCATTCCGGGTGATCCGTCCCCAAATCCCAATCGATCACGTTTCTGAAGGGTCTCTCAAACGTTCTTCTGATCCTTAGATCCTCAAGATTTACAAGTTGGCCATCGCTCCGATCCTACCTCATCTCGCCGAGGAAATCGTCCTCCACGAGAAATCTGATGGATTCACTCCAGGAGGATCGAGACCGAGAAGTTTCTTCGAGGAATGTTGGCCGGCCTTGGTTGGTCGATTATCCTTTCAGTCATCACATAGTTTGGCTCATTAGTGATCATTGGCTTGAATCGATTCGAGCTCTGACGATCACTTGTAAACCATCCCCCACCCTTTGATCTCCCTCTCTTGCCTCCCTCAACATCACCTTTGACGAACGAACCATGGCGATGATCTCTGATCCTGAGAAGTGCGAGGAATGGAAAGATGATCGATTGAGCGATCAGATGGAGTTCTTGATCTCGATTCGGGATTCGATCCTGCGTCAATCCGAAGCTTTACGACAAGAGAAGTGAGTGAGAGAGGAATCGATGTATGAACCGCTCGGAGTATCGACTGATTGGATTTTGATCTCATCACGCTCGGATCCCTTGATCCTCCTATTCATCTTTCTTTTCTAATTTCTCCCCCCGCCCCTCCCTTTTTCTTTCCTTTCCCAACAAAAATAAACAAAAATAAAAACACGTCTAGAAAATTTCGAACGATGGAAGAGCTTGAACTAGTGGTCGATGGATCAGATTCGATTAGAAACTCGAGCTCAGGCGTCTCTCGTTTATCATTTCTAGAAACTAGTCAGTCCCTCATCATTCTCCACCTCTCTCTCGTGACTCGAAAAGCCGAGCGATCTCAATTCGATTTTTTTTTTTCTTCCCCTTTCTTTTCTTTGGATGTGAATGGATGAACTTGTGCAGATGCTGAAAGTTTGACCAGATGGTTCAACGTATCTGACCTCACGATCTCCAAGTCCGCTCATGTCACTCGAACGGTCCTCAACCTCGCCTCGCCAGCCTGGCAACATTCGTTCGAGTTCAAGTACGGAGGTGTGAAGGAGCAGGAGGATCCTCTGACTCGTAGGTTTGAACCTAGCACCATTCTCCCATCACACCCATCCTTGCCTTCATTCTTGGGGCCTATACCTACCGATCCTCATCACTCTATCTCAACAAGCCTTTCCAAGTTCTTACCCTCCTTACCAATTCGTCTCTCCTCTTCAATCAACACCGTTCTCTCTCTCTCGCTCGCTCGCTCGCTCGCTATTGGGTCGTGTTCAGTTAAATTGTTCTTGATCCCAGCTTGGAGATCGAAGTGTCCTAGATGTTGGAAGTTCACGGTCGAGGATCGAGACGAAGTTTGTGATCGATGCCGTCGAGTCTTATCGATCGATCACTAGTGAACAGACACACCTCGGCTTGGCTTGGATCGGATCGTTAACCCCCGTCCTTATCGTCCTAGTTGTTTCTATTATGCCTTCACCTGCTCGGTCTCTAGTGATAATCCATAACCTTTTCGTCGTCCCTCGTCGATCGTCGACCTCCTGATCATCCCCTTGAGTCACTCATCTCGATCGGGGCATCTGTCTCACGATCATCAGATCCAGTCGATCGATTAGACGAAAAAAAAGTAGCTCTCGTCGCCTGTTCCTCCTTCATATCTATCTCTCTCCTTCCCCTCCCCTTTTCTTTGGGGGGGGGGGTCTTGGGTTCAAAAGCAAGTTGTGGATCATGATCCTCAGTAAGAAGTGAGCCGTCTCTCTCATGCCTTCGAAGATGAAGGGATACCTGAGAAGGCCTACCAACCGAGAAGAGAATGATGTTTTTAATCAAGGATCTTTTGGTTTACCATGCCTGCAGATCGTCAGACGTAGTAAACATGCGAATAGAGTATCTAAACAGGATGATGATCTTGAATTATCGATCAGCGTGTTTCCCCAAGTGTGTCCCTCCCATCGCCCTGAATGATCTCGTGAGAAAGGATGAAAGAAGAGAGGTCAGCTTTGACTATCTGCGCGTCAAGAGCTGCAAGGGAATTGTGGATCGAGTGAAATCGAGTGGATCTCGGGCGAGGTGATGTAAGCATGAACTGATGGGAGACCATGGATACTATGAAGAATAGGGCGAGGGGAGGAAAGAAAAGAAGCTGAGGTATGTAGGGTACACGAGTCGTCAAGATGCAAAGACTTCTCACCTACCCTTCACCCATCCAATCCGTCTCTCTCATATTTTCAAGCGACGATCCGAGGCGAAGAGACTGACCAGGAACTCTCTCAACCTGGGTTTCGATCATAGGACACCCAAGCTAAGCAGACGGAGATGATCCGATTCAAGCGCTTGCCGATCGACGTTGGAGGTAAGCTTCCCATCTATGGATGAGGTGCACAGAGGGTAGAGAGTGAGCATAACGAGCGATAAAGCTTATCGAGGGAGGTCAACAATCAGATGCAACCGACCCAGCTTGTTGGTATCGAACGGCCTGGTCGATGATCGATTGGTTGAGATCACCGGATTGAGAGTTTTGAGCATAGATCCCACGGCCAACGATGATGACATCTGCTCCACTCTCACACACGACTTGGTGAGGGGTGCGATAGCTCTGACCGAGTCGATCGCCAGTGAGGCCGATGGCGACCCCAGGTGAGAGGATCAAGAAATCTTCACCGACGACCGATCGATCAGTTCGAGGATCTGGTTGAGGTTCGATTCCGAGTCCTTCGAGCCTTCGCTGGGAGATGAAGCCGATGACGAAATCGGAGTGACGCCTTGCCATCCTGACCGTCTCGAGCGTATAATCATCCTTGGCAAGCGTCCCTTTACTCGACATCTCGGCCAAGAGTAAGAGACCTCTGCCCTTCGGAATCCCAATCTCCGCTAGACCGGTGATGACCCCTTCGCCTGGGACGGTATGGGCGTTAGTGAGATGTGACCAATCTGAGATCTTGTAAATCCCAGAGGAGTATTGATACTTGACCGTATTGCCTGGATGTATGCATACAGTCGATAGTCGGAATGGGTAGATGGACGGAGAGATTGATCAGAGGAGTAGGAGAGAGGTAGACGACGTCTTGGAGTCCGTTGAGGGGAGATGGGACTGACCTATATCGGCAAACTTACGATCTTCGAAGATTAAAAAATCTTTCGAGTCTGAAAGTGCGACCAATCGTTCGATCAGATCTCGATCGAAGTCTTCTACGATATCTATATGAGTCTGGATCCAACGAACGAACGAAATCATTCACGAGTTAGTGGTCGATCTATGGATGAATGGGTATGGATGGTTGAACCACGAAGACTGGAGCTGATGGTGACTGTTTTGGAGGGCGGCAGTAGGACGGATCGTGGGTGGTTGAGGTTGAAGCAGGTGGGTAGGAACTATTGACCTTGATCATACAGACGTGATCACCGACGGCCTCGACGATCCTCAGGAACGAAGCCTTATCGGTCACATCGACCGATACACAGAGATTCGTACGTTTTCGATCCATCAACCGAAGTAACCTTCTAGCCAATGGATTAGGATGAACCTTGGCTCGGTCCGAATAGGAGGCACGATGATGGGGCATCACTTGAGCGTCGTCGGCCATCGAGCTGAGTGAGTTTAGTTTTCTCTGAGGTTCGTTGGTCCCGAGAACCGAGCTGGTTGGTGTCAGAAGCACTAAGCAGACTTGAGAAGTGGAGAGTGAATGGATCTTCCTCGACTGGTGACAGAGATAAGTAAATAAGTACTTTGACAGCAAGACTGATGTAGGATACTGACTGACCGAGGGACCGACGGGGGCAGACAGAAGAGAGGGAAGCAGAAGCAGAAGGAGAAGGAAAAGGACTGAGACTGACTCTACTCACATCCACCATCAATAGGTTGAGACTCTAAGATTCATTACAACAACCGTAAAACACAAATTCACATCTTGAGGTGATCAAATAACCTTTCAAATCAATCATTCAATCAATCAATTGTCAAGGGGGATTAAAAAAAAAAAAAGTAGTACAAAAGAGAGAATAGGGACCAAATAAGAATTAGATCAGGATTGAGATGAATCCATGAAAGTATTAGATAGGAGGATTTACCAAGGTTTTTTTTCTTTTTTTTTAAAAAAACAAAATAAATTAATCCATCAAAACTTGATCAAGGTCTAGTTATAAACTTGATGTCACACCTCAAAGTCAATCTAGGAGATGCATCCAACCATCACCTCAGTCTCCTCACAAACTTATCATCACTCATGAGTACCCTCTAATCATTAATCTTAATCTGTGAGAAGAGTGACCATCATCACTTCACCAATCAATCAAGATCATCTTGATCAGTCTTCTCACCGTTGTGGTGTCATTATATAGCCTTGGATTGGGAACTGCGTTGCAGCCTGCACACTCAGCATTTGGTGGGTCAGGCTCAGCAGTTGGGAAGCGCGCATTCTCAGCAGTGGCCTCTGCGGGCTCAGCAGGACCAGCACGCGGCTGCTGGTTGGGCATGACTAAGGGGGGGATGGGCCGCAACCTGTTTGGATACCTGACTTAGTAATGGAGCCAGGCCAATCATGTTCTTGGGTGGCTAGTTTGGGGAGGGAAGAACGGGGCAATTGCGGGGCTATGTGTGTGGATGCGCAAGCCGGCCACAGGACTGGGAAATTCACAACGGTGCGTTGGGCAGACACAGGCAGGCAGGGTGAACTCTGAGTAGCGGGTGGCAGAGGGCTGCGCCACGGGAGGACAAACCGGATGAGTGTAACGGCAGGCGGGCTGAAGGGATAGGGTATGGGTTAGGGTTCTGGGTCTAGGGTTTCTTCTTCAAATTGTTGTCAGGTTGTTCTTGTGCTTGTACTTAGGTTAGGGTTGAGAGGGAGGATTCAAATACCTCCCTCTCAAACTCCGGGTTGGGGGGGGAGGAGGAGGGATCTTATCATCTCATGTTAGCACCGGACTATGGAAAGGGATTGAAAGGAAAGGAACCAGGAAATCACATTGTCATTCTCTCTCTCTCTCTCTCTCTCTCTCTCTCCCTTAACGCACCACATCTAGTCCTTACAGATGCTTGGACCATTGAAAACTCTCAAACCTGAGGACAACTTTGTGAGGGATAACCTCTAAAGTTTCCACATCTGGGGGTCTGGCCCAGAACAATCTTTTTTCAAAGTCTCTCAAAGGTACTTACGGATGCTAGCAGCAGTTGCCCCTCTTTCTTCCTCCTTCTCCCACCGCCTCCGCACCAGCCCAAAGGATTACCCTCATATTCAATTCAACACCACCAATGTGGAGCAATTCATCTCACAGTATGAAGCAACCACAGACTCTGAAGGTGCATCGGATTTTGAGAAGGCACACCATGTTGTCCTGTTCATTGAGGACACAGAAGAGTGTTGGGACGTAGAAGAGATGAGAGGCTACTGGAACCTGGATTGGCCAACACTGAAGGGTGACATGTTGGCAAGATGGGGGAGGCGCAACTCTTGTTTTTGGGAAGGCAATTTCAAGCCATCTGCCAAATTGGACTACAAAGCAGGTGTGCGCGGCAGGGTCCGGTTAAAAGAGGAATTGGATTATGCAGAGCTGTATTACAGGGCAGTGTGCGTTCCAGCCCCATCACTGGCAACCATCCCTTGGGCCAACAAACTTGCAGAGGTGGCAAGGGGCCTCAAGGCCTATCTGGAGAGTATTCAGCATCCTAGCGCGTCTGCGCCCCAGATGCTCACGTATGGGGACAAAAACAATTGTTGGCGGCTTGGACGCAAGGGTTGGACAACAGACTCAAATGCAGGACCGGTTTCCTTGGCAGAGGCGGGGTGCGTGTTGGGGAAGCGGGTCTTGGCAGAACTGGTTCAGCCTGCTGATAGGAAGCAAGCGAGAACAAAGGAACGGGGAGCGGATACTCTGTGCGGTTTGGGAACTGATGAATGGCAGATGGGTCTTGCAGAGAGGGAAGGAGTGACAGAAGTGGGAACGGTGTGGTGTCAATTTATAGACACGGATTGGGAACTGCGTTGCGGCTGCGCGCTCAGCATTGGAGGCAAGTGGGCTCAGCATTAGGATATACGGAGTGCTCAGCAGCAACAGCCGCTGTTTGGCTCCGCACCTAGTGGACGGGTTGGGCTCAGCATTGAATGCGGCGTGGGCGGTGATCCGCCCCGGAGATTGGATTCGGAAGGTAGTGCGCTTGACTAGGTTTGCGGGCGCGCCGGTTTGGATAAGTAGGGGAGGAGCAATCCGCGGGCTATAAAGGAACGGATGGAGCGCGCGTGCAAGCGCGCGGATCATATTGGATATTACTGGACACCCACAACAGGCGCGGACAAATGGATACGGACAGGCGCGGGGGGCTCCGAGTAGGGCGTGGTGCAAGGACCGCGTCATGAGAAGGACAAACCGGGTGGACGGAACGGCGTACGGACGGGGTGTTTGGTACGGAGGAGGTGTGGAGAGGAGGCTAGGGTTTCTGTCTTGGGATTGTTTTCTGTTTTGTTGTCATACTGTTATTTGCGCGTGTACTTAGGTTAGGGTTGAGAGGGAGGACTTATCCTCACTCTCAACTCTGGGTTGGATGGAGGCATGGATGCATGGAATCAGACCATCACATCATTGGATTGGATCACTCATCTCACCAGGAGATTAAAGGAACTCATACCGGATACACATCCAGGTGGAAAGTTCTTAGGATTGAAGGATTGGTGATTTCACTCTCTCTCTACTTTTCTTTATCTCTTTATCTCCTTATTTCTATCTCTCATTTAAGTGCGACTTTGGGCATCCCCATCTCCTTTAAAACGCAGGGCACCGTTAACTTCCAAACCTTGGGACAATTATAGGGGGATAACCCTTATTCTTTCCACATCTGGGGGTCTGGCCGGGAAGTAACCTTCTGTTTCTTGTCTTTCAAAGGTAACTGGGCGCAATTTCCTATCCATACCTCCCTACAGTCCCTTCCTCTTCTTCTTCTTCTTCTTCTCCTTCCGTTTCCGGGTCCGCTACTCCAACCCCACTTGCATCTTCCATCCCTCCTCCTCCCCCTCCCTCCGCTTGACCCAGGACAAGCTATGCCGTTCCCCCATCGGTCTCCAGTGACCATGAACCCACTCGTCCGGTTTGCATCAGGCCGCGCAACTACCCTCACATCCAATTCAACACTGCGGATGTGGAGCGATTCATCTCAAGATACAAAGGTATTGCAGATGCGGAAGGTGCGTCGGATGCCAATAAGGCCCAGCTTGTTGTCCTGTTCATTATGGACAAAGAGAAGCTCTGGGATGTGGAGGAGATGGAAGGCTACAAGAATCAAGATTGGCCAAAACTGAAGGAGGAGATCCTAACGCGGTGGGGTAGGCACAAACCTCAATTCCGGGAAAGCAATTTCAACCGCGTGGCCTCGGAGGCAAGCGCCAGTGGAGCTGGCAGATTACACCTCAACATTTGATTGGATCTATTGGTACTTGTCAAAGAACAAGGTGGTGGCAGGACAGACGGGGGCCATGAAAGGCGCGTTTCTGGGCGGTTTAGGCGCTCAACTCCGGGCAAGGGTGCAGCGGCATCTTTACAATCACAACTTGGTAAAGCGGTCATTGGACGGGAGCATTGCACTCCTTCCGGAGCTGGCTGTCATTTGCCAGGCTGTGGAGAGTGAGCTTGACTTAGAAGAGCTTATTGAGGATACCGCTAAGTACTTGCCAGCGGGACCAAAGAAATCCGCCCCCCAGGTTTTGGCTCCGGCACAATTCCCAGCCCTGGTTCTGCCTACTTCAACGCGTGTTCCGGTTCCTCAACCCGCGCCCGCCCCTCCGGTAAGTGAATTGATGGAGCTTATAAAGGATTTGAAGATCTGCATGAGCCTTATTGGCCAGCAGCAGCGGCAAGGGCCTCCACCGCACATGGTGGAAGGGTTTTGGCCGCCCGGTACTTTTGTGCCAAGGGGGTGCTTGTACTGCGGGGAAAACAGTCATTGGCAATCGGCGTGCAAGGAGCTTACAAAGGATCTCAAAGCGGGATTGGTTTGACCGGCGGGGATAGGGTACATGTTTCCAACGGGCAAACAGATTCCAATGGAGCCAAGCCAGCCAACCGCAATGCAGCAGGTGCGCACACAGGGTCAGGAGGCGGGAACAACGGCGCAAGCGTCACTAGGCATTGTTACCGGTCCCAGGTTGTGGCAACCACCTTGGGTGGAAGCTGAGGTAAGGGTAGTGGCAACGGAAGAGAAGGTGGCAGTCTCCGATAAGATGGAGGTGGATGCAAAGGAGCGACCCCCGTCAACCGTTCCAAAACTGGCCGCACGTGCGCCCGGAATTGAGGCGCTGGCAGCAAATCCTGTAGGGAAGAAGAAAGCGGCGGACATCGTGCAAAGGGTGATGGGTAATGAGACTCTGGTCCCGCTGACCTTGCGGGAACTGGCGGCTGTGTCTCCGGTGGTGGTAGACAAGATGGTTCAGGCATTGCGGGATTGCGGTCAGGGCCGGGTACCTCAGACGGTGCAGCGGGTTCATGTGGCGCGGAAGGAGGAGGGGCGCAAGGAGTGTGAGTTGATATTGGTTTTGACTCTGCTTGCTTATGTTCCAATGGTCATAGCGGGGAGGAAGGTGTGGGCTATGGTGGACAGCGGTTCAATGGTGAACCTGCTGCCATCGCGGATGGTGGATGATTTGGGGTTGGTTTGGCGGAAATGCGCAATGGGTCTCTGCGCGCTTAACGGAGGGGAGTGTTGTGTGGATGGGGTAGTTGAGGAGGAGGAGGTCGAGGTTGCAAGGGTCCGTAGGCCTCTTTCTTTTCTTTCAGTTGATTGTGGGGATGTGATTTTGGGACGGCCGTTCATGTTTGGGTTCCAAGCAAGAATGGTTTTCAATCCAGGGGCGGGAACGGAGGCATTGACGGTGGAGGATTTGTCCGGCGGAAGGTTTGAGACAACTATCTGCAATCACGGGCAGGGAAAGCGGAGGAGAGTGTTGGAGTATGAGGAGGAACTGGGCGCGGAGTTGGTCTGCGGCGGGCAACCCTTGGAGGATTTTTTCTAGTCAACCAAGGAGACCGCATGGAAAAAGCTCCGGTTTTGTGCGGGCGGTCGACTAATGAGGAGCAGACGCAATCCGGGGACTCGTCTTTGGGCGGAGAAGCGGAGACCGTGCCGTTGCAATGGAGTAGGCAGTTGCGACCAGCTGGGGACAGTGGCCAAGTTGGGGGGGGGGGGGGAGGTGGTGGGGGTAGGGGATAAGTTTTGATTGGGTGAGGGGGTGTTCTAGCCGTTTCACAGCCAGAACAACTAGACACCCCAGAATGTTTGTTTCTCTATGTTTCTTTCTTATCTGGATTGTGGGGTCTTTGCTGGCTTGGGGTTTTTTCAGGAAACGCGGGGCGCAGCACAAAGCCGGGTCTGTGAACGCAAGGACAAGCCCCACGGAACCAGGACTCAAGGACAATCCCGCAGATGGGGAAAACGGGACAAAGAGCAATTTGCGGGCGGTCTACTGGCGTTGCGCGGAAAAAAAAAGTGTTCTTTTCTATTTTTTCTTCTCTGTTGGTCTCTTTTTCTCTTTTTCTTTTCTTTCAGGATATCTTGAGGATGGGTGGTTGGTATGGGAATAAGCTTGATTTGGTGAGGGGGTGCTCTAGCCGGTTCACAGCCGGAAAAACTAGACACCCCAGAATGTCCGTTCTCTTACTTTCTCTCTCTCTTCCCTTACGGTGGTGTGCGCTGGTGTTTTGGTGGTTGTGTTTGTTACAGGATGGGTACGGGGAACTGTGTGGCAGTTTGTCTGGGGCTTTCCAGGTGCCTCTTTTGGAACAGCTGGTCACTTACGGTTGCTCACAAAGCAAAGCGCGCGGACTCAATCTCAAGCTCACTCTCACAAAGCGCGGTCACGCATTTTTTCTCAGAAGGTTAGGACCTTGCGCGCATATGTGTATTTTCTTAATGAAAAGGGAAGCGCGGTACAACCAAAAGTAAGAGAAAGGAAAGAATAGGGGAAGGGGGGGCGATGCGTCTAAGCCATCCTCATCATTTCCTCCATTTCCGCCCTTGACAACACCAGTAACACCCAGAAAGACGCCAGGAGCTTGCGCCGGGATTCCAAGGATTGGGCGCCGGGGATTGCGAGGAAATCCCAAAGCATTGTGGTCAACCTTTCCGCGAAAACCTCAAAGCCGGCCGCCGGGAGTGCCATTACAATTGGAATTTCCGGGATCTTGGGAGGGCTGGGGGGAGGAGCGGCCGGTGAAGATGGGGCCTCCGGAGAACCAACAGGGGGGCTTGGTCCAGCTGGAGGCAATGACGGGACAATGATGGGTGACAAAGGTGGAGGGGGTGTCGGCGGTTGTGGAGGAGGAGGAGAGGGTGCAGGCGCGGCCGCGGGTCTGCTACCATTTGATTCATGCCGACAGCGGCGGCCCAAGCGCAGGTCGCCGCACGCCATTCCTCCGAGGTTTTGTATTTGCTCCGTTGCGGAGGTCTGGCCCGGCGGAGAGGTGATGCGGAGTCGCGGCTCACGTGCGAGGTGGGGGGTGATGGAGCTTGGGGGCGGCAGGATGAAGGTGAACCAGGGGGTTTCCACGAGCCTTCCGAGATTGAGTTGTTGTCCAAAACCCCAAACGGGTCTGGACGAGCTCTCTTGCGCGGCCTGGGGCAAGAGCTGGATTGGGGGGAAGCTCGGGGCATGCCGTCACTAAGCAAGCAGCGACGGCAAGCAACACAGGCGCATTGGCCAGGGGCAATCAAACACGCGTTCCCATTCCGGGCGCAGAACTTGCATGGGAGCATGGTGGCGATGGAGCGGGAGGAGGATGGGGAAGGCGGTAGTGGGAGTGGTAGTGGAAGTAGCGGGGGTGATGGTATGGTGAAGCAATGGAAGACTTCTGGGGACAGAACTCAAGTTGGGGGGGATGTGGTGTCAATTTATAGACACGGATTGGGAACTGCGTCGCGGCTGCGCGCTCAGCATTGGAGGCAAGCGGGCTCAGCATTAAGGTATGCAGAGTGCTCAGCAGCAGCCGCTGTTTGGCTCCGCATCTAGTGGATGGGTTGGGCTCAGCATTGAATGTGGCGTGGGCGGCAATCCGCCCCGGAGATTGGATTCGGAAGGTAGTGCGCTCAACTAGGTTTGCGGGCGCGCCGGTTTGGATACATAGGGGAGGAGCAATCCGCGGGCTATAAAGGAACAGATGGAGCATGCGCGCTTGCGCGCGCGCGGATCATGCTGGATATTACTGGACACCCACAACGGGCGCGGAAAAACGGATATGGACAGGCGTGGGGGGCTCCAAGTAGGGCTCGGTGCAAGGACCGCGTCATGAGAAGGACAAACTGGGTGGACGGAACGGCCTACGGACGTTGGGGGGAGTTTGGTACAGAAGAGGTGTGGAGAGGAGGCTAGGGTTTCTGTCTTGGGATTGTTTTCTGTTTTGTTGTCATACTGTTATTTGCGCGTGTACTTAGGTTAGGGTTGAGAGGGAGGACTTATCCTCACTCTCAACTCCGGGTTGGATGGAGGCATGGATGCATGGAATCAGACCATCACATCATTGGATTGGATCACTCATCTCACCAGGAGATTAAAGGAACTCATACCGAATACACATCCAGGTGGAAAGTTCTTAGGATTGAAGGATTGGTGATTTCAATCTCTCTCTACTTTTCTTTATCTATTTATCTCCTTATTTCTATCTCTCATTTAAGTGCGACTTTGGGAATCCCCATCTCCTTTCAAACGCAGGGCACCGTTAACTTCCAAACCTTGGGACAATTATAGGGGGATAACCCTTATTCTTTCCACAACGGGCCAAGCGTTGGAGGATTGTAACCGGGGCTAGGCCTCTTTGACCGCGGGGAGAATGCGTGCAGGACGGAAGGACATGGTGGTGGCAAGGAGGATGAATGCAGAATGGAAGGATGAAGGGCGCAGGGAGTGCGGGACGGATCAACGGAGTACGGGCCCGTTGCCATCATGGCTAGCGGAGGTTTTTGCGTTGGTGCAACAGAAACTTGTGGCAGGGCGTCAGGGGAAGAACGGGGAAGGATTGGGAGCCAATGAGATGACTGGGAGATAGGATGTAGGGGTTGAAAGGGCTTTAGCGGCAGAAGGCGCGTTGGGATGGAAGTTTGGAGAATTGGCCGGTCAATGGGGGGGGGGGAAGCTAGCGCAACATGGGACCCAGGCGCACAAATATATATATATATATATATATATATAATAGAGTATTTCTTTCTTTGCTTTTGGTCTGGGCTGTTTTCCTTGTTTATCTGTTTCTCTCTCTACGGTCAGTTGCAATAGGTTGCAGATGGTTATATGGTTTGAGTGGACGCGGGACAAGCCTGATTTGGTAAGGGGGTGCTCTAGCCGGTTCACAGCTGGGACAACTAGGCACCCCAGAATGTTTGTTTCCCATTGCTTCTCTCTATCCCTCTGGTTGTGCGCGTGCTGTTGGCGCGGTGTTTGTTTGTTTTGTAGCATGGGACAGGGAACTGTGTGGCAGTTTGTCTGGGGTGGTCCAGGTACCTTCTGGAACAACCGGTTACTTACGGGGAGAAGGGCGCAGGCAGGACTCATGGTTGCGCGGTTGCGTGTGAAGCGGATTGGGTCCCAGATCTCTCTTTTTCTTTCTCTCTCTCAAGGCTCTCACAAGCCCAAAGGCTACTAAGGATGGCACGGCAAAAGTGTATGGTTCTTTGCAAACAGGCGCAAAGATGGGTACAAGGTGAGATCGAACAAAGGAAAAAGGAAAGGGGGTGATCCGCCTACAATGGGCAAGTCCTCACCATCTCCTCTGTGTCTGCGCAAGCCGCCGCCGCTAGCTCTTGGAAGGTTGCTAGAAGTTTGCCTCACGCATTGGTAGTGAGAGCATGGGGAACCACTAGGAACTGTTGCATTAGGCTGTCTGCGTTGTTCACCATTGCGTCAAACCTCTCTAGCGGAAGTGCCGGGATGAAGGGAATGTTGAGGATCTTGGGGGTAGCCGTGCAAGGGAGTGCCGGAGTCGGAGTGGGACTTGATCCAAAGAAACAAGGAGGCAATGAGGGGGATCCCGGGGAATTGTGCGGGGGCCTTGGCTCAGCTTGGGGCAACAATGGGACAAGGATTGGGGTTGGTAGGAGGGAAGGATACAAAGGCAATTGAGGTAGCAATGGGAAGACCTCTGGGGACAGAACTCAAGTTGGGGGGATGTGGTGTCATTATATAGCCTTGGATCAGGAACTGCATGGCGGCCTGCGCGCTCAGCATTTGGTGGGTCAGGCTCAGCAGTTGGGAAGCGCGCATTCTCAGCAGTGGCCGCTGGGGGCTCAGCAGCAGTTGCTGAAAGGCTCAGCGGTAGGCGCAGCAGGACCAGCATGGGGCTGTGGGTTGGGCCTGACTAAGGGGGGGAAGGGCCGCAACCCATTTGGATACCCGACTTAGGAATGGAGCCGGGACAATCATGTTCTTGGGCAGCTAGTTTGGGGAGGGAAGAATGGGGCAATTGCAGGGCTATGTGTGTGGTCAGCTGCGTGCAAGTGCAAGCCGGCCACGGGACTGGGAAATTCACGACGGCGCGTTGGGCAGACACAGGCAGGCACGGTGAACTCCGAGTAGCGCGCGGCAGAGGGCCGCGCCACGGGAGGACAAACTGGATGAGTGTAACGGCAGGCGGGCTGAAGGGATAGGGTATGGGTTAGGGTATGGGTTAGGGTTCTGGGTGTAG
This sequence comes from Puccinia polysora, assembly GCA_025617555.3. Lineage (NCBI taxonomy): Eukaryota > Fungi > Basidiomycota > Pucciniomycetes > Pucciniales > Pucciniaceae > Puccinia > Puccinia polysora. Next base: position 553,722 of record CM062615.1, on the reverse strand, counting down.
GGTTTCTTCTTCAAATTGTTGTCAGGTTGTTCTTGTGCTTGTACTTAGGTTAGGGTTGAGAGGGAGGATTCAAATACCTCCCTCTCAAACTCCGAGTTGGGGGGGGGGGAGGAGGGGGCATCTTATCATCTCATGTTAGCACCAGACTATGGAAAGGGACCAGGAAATCACATTGTCATTCTCTCTCTCTCCCTCTCCCTTAATGCACCACATCTAGTCCTTACAGACGCTTGGACCATTGAAAACTCTCAAACCTGAGGACAACTTTGTGAGGGATAACCTCTAAAGTTTCCACACCGTTGTGGTGCTCTTTCATGGACGCGAGTTGGGAAAGGCTGCGCGCTGCGGGCTTGCGTGGATTGGAAAGCTTGCGCGGATTGGAAGGCTTGCGCAGATCGGACCTATTGCACGGATTGGAAGGCTTGCGCAGATCGGACCTATTGCACGGATTGGAAGGCTTGCGCAGATTGGACGGATTGCACGGATTGGAAGGCTTGCGCGGATTGGAAAGCTTGTGCAAATCCAAAGGCTTGCGCAGATTGGACGGGTTGCGCAGATTGGAAGGCTTGCCCGGATCGGAAAGCTTTCACGGATTGGAAGGCTTGTGCAGATTGGACAGATTGCGCAAATCGGAAGGCTCGCGCGGATTGGAAAGCTTGCACGGATTGGAAGGCTTGCGCCAATTGGACGGCTTGCGCAGATCAAGCGGATTGCGCTGTCACGCTTTGCACTTAGGGATTATTGTCTTCATCACTTCAACATGCCCTCTCCTCAGTACCATCTACCTCAGTCTAAAAGCGTGACACAAATAAAAGCACAACATCAATGGTGTGATCCGCTATTTCCTCTGGCTCGCGCTGACCTTCCAATCTTGGCGACCAACTCAGTATATACTTGCGAACTTTGCGGTTAACTCCATACCGGTTGGCCATCCATTATGAGATCCAATCTCCTTCCCTGGCAAATCAACAGCCTTGGACATCCATCTTTGGTCATGCATTGTTTGTTATTTCGCATCTACGTCTAACTAAGCCATCACTACTGTACAGTTTGCAATTGGACTAGTCCCTACCCTGCATACACTATTACCTCTCATTTGCATTACCTTCAACATCACTTGCTCCTGTCCCAATTTGTCATACAATTGTACGCTCAGATTCTATTGTCTCGCACTCACGCTATGAACTTGGATCTATACCACTGCTTCATTTCCTATCCCATTCCTGTCATTCATTGCCTCACCGCTTCAACTGTAGTTAGCTAATCACCAGGTTTTATCTAGTCACTTTGGATTACCTTATAAGGGCTATCCCCTTGCCTGATGATTTTCTCCTCAGTTAGTTAATTTCATATGTTCTTGCATTTTGCTACAACCTAGTTATCACATTGGACTAAGTTTGAGTTTCCTTCTTTGGAACACATTCCATTCCTCTCGCCGCTTGTTGAGTGGCATAACCAAGTTTGCACTTTGCAACTGAGTCTTGCTATTTGCACTTGCCCTTGCACTTGGCATTCCTTTGCGCTCACGATCATCTTAGAATTGCCCTATAGTACATGGGGTGGTCGTGTGACAGTAAATTAACTAACTCAACTCATCTATTGTAGCCTGCCAACCTATAGTAGACTTCTTCTTCTCAATGTCACCTACTCGCTCAACCGGGAACGCTTCCCTCGCCTCTTACAATGATGAGATCCATTGGGTAGGGAGAACCAGCACTCCTTGGGCCCAACAACCCTTATATCCCGTTCCTCCTTCAAAATCGCCATCTGTTGAACCCCTTGATGATCCTTGGGCTCCTTCACGGGATGCTCCAATGGACCCTCTCGCGGAATTTGCAGATTTTGACCATTCTTCCAATGAAACCTTGACTCATTGTGGTGCCCCATCCTGGACACCCTGGCCGCCTTAAGACCTCAATCCATAAACTGTTGCGCAAACGTACCGCCCGGCTGAACAACTTATCCTCAGGCTCATCCAAACCATTCTTTACCCGCGCGCGCGCGCCGCGCCGCGCGCGCTGCGCTTCCATTATCCGCGTCGCGCGCCGCGCCGCGCCGCGCTCCTTTCATCCGCGCGCGTTGCGCGTCCTTTATCCATGTTGCTTGTCATCTCCGCCGTTGTCATAAGCACGTCCTCATCTTTGTTGTTGCGTGTCTTCATCTTTGTCGTTGCGCCTCCCAATCTCCTCATTGCTACCGTTGCGCGGTGCTCATCCATGATTTACTGAATCCATCCTGACCGCACCCGCAAGCATTTGGCAAATCCTTGGATCCGTCAAACCTCTCATTGCACTTGATCTATCAGTCGTGGATCTCAAGGCCGTCAGGATTTACTCAACTTTCTCAAACCAATCTCCTATCCGCCCATCCGCGCTCTCATGGACTTCATCCAACAACTTTCCTGGGACTCTCCCACCCGCTTCCGCCTTCGGACAAGGGGTGGGTGACTCTGGTATTGTTACGCGCGCCCATCCACAGACTGACGCAAGTGACCACATGGTTGCCTTCCCTTTTCCGCTCTATTTGTAGAATCCGTTGTATATAGTCTAACAGGGCCTCCTGCCCATATAAGGAGGGGCTCTCCCCTGCCTTTTGGCCCAGCATCCCAGCATCAGGAGAGGATCAGAGAATCCAATCCATCCAATAAGACCTTCATCGTAATCAACTTATCTGTGGGCATCCTTCCCCACCTATCTGAGCCATTTATCCGGGTATATCTACGATTGCCCCTTGATCCTTTGAGCCTCTATACTCAAACTCTGTCCTTTGTGACCTTGATCCTTATCACCAACCAATAGCCTTGCTGGTTGAAGAAGAATTCCTGTCTGTCTGAATTCTTGAGTGTGTTATACCACTCTGATCCCTTTTTCCGACCATACTGGTCTTGATCTCTCCTTGATCATCTTTCTGGAGCCAATCACGTTTGATTGAAGAGGTTTTATTAAGCTTAAAACCTGGAGTGTTAAACCTCCCTTCTTCTTTGAGGTGGAATTTCGCCACGCTATTCTTGAGTTCCTTGAGGAGTGTTGGGATATTCTTGCTCAAATTTGTTATTGATTTGCTTCTAGAGCTTCATAAACAAATTGCTTTTGTTTTGTTCAGCCTCCCGCAGTTATCTGGTACCCTTCAAGCGCTTGATTGCGGAGAGTTGGGCAGGTTCATTGAGAACCTGGAGGTTGGTTGGGATTGAGTTGATCTTTCCTAATCAGCTGCTGACAACCAGAGTTATTAGCTTGTGGGCGTTGTTACTTACAACTGCCTTGTTCTATTGAACTCTGAACAAACCTTGACTTATTTGTTCAAGTCTTTCCCTGCACCATCTTGCCTCAGATAGTGTTGTTTCCATAGCTACCGCCAACTCTTACCCTCTTCCCTTAGTTTGATTTCTCATCCATAAGGTTCTGGACCTTGATTCCGGTTACATTTAAATATTATTGTAACTCCTAGGAGGGCAGCCTAAACAGCACCTTTCCCCTCCACAGAACTGCCACGGCTTAGCACCGTTTGGAGTCTTACATTTGGTCCCCCGGGCCGGGATCAAACCAGCAACCTTGGGATTTACAGTCCCAACTTGAAGAATCAACTCCGAAATCCTATCCAATTTCTCTTTCTTTTTCTGTTTGTTCTTTTTTCCGATCCGTGGAGGCAGCTTGGTCTAGAAGTAAGTCCTCCCAATTTGTGAACCGCTTGGGCAAGATACTTGTTGTTTTTGGCGAAACCCTACTCTTGCCACACTTGTGAGCCACTTTGGAAATCTGCTCTTTGGATCCCCTAGGAACTCTGTTATTCGATATGGCATCTCCCGCTACTCCAACCACCTCTGTTTGACCTAAGATGGTAAAGATCAAACCCCAGAACAAGAACTTAGGCTTCAACGGTACAAATGTCGAGCAATTCTTGGATTCCTACGAAATGGCTGCTGAAGTGGATGGAGCTAGTGAATTCAATATGGCTTATCAGTTGCAATTCTTTATCTCCTCTGATGAAGTTATGGAGGTAATCGAGTCTTTCGAGGGATTTGAATCCCACAACTGGACGCTTCTCAGGGAGGCTATGTTGGCATACTGGGGTAAAATAGATGTGGCTAGGTTTACTCTGCAGGACTTGGATGCTCTGGTTTCTCAGTGGATCTCCAATGGTGGTATTTCTTCAGCCTCTGACTATCAGATTTTTAGGAAGTCTTGGGATCCCATTCAAAACTATCTTATCCGAAACAATCACATTGACACAGTGGACGAAATTCAAGCAAAGTTCTTCCAATCTTTTTTGTCGGCTGTGCAGGAAAGGATTAAAGAAGAACTGGTCAAATCTGGATCCATGATTACCACCAGGGATAATTGATTCAAGCTCCCTATTTTTCTTACCCTTAGGAGTACTGTGGATAAAGTCATGAAAGGTCAAACTGCTCTTACCTTTGAAAAGCCTAGAACTACTGAACCAGTCCATGCTCCTTCTTTTAAAGAGTCAAACGATATTATGATTAAAATGGAGGCAGATCGTAGGCCTAAAGCAGATCCTAATTCCAATCGAGAACCTACTACTATAGATGAAATCACCAAGTTACTTAGAGCCTTTGAGAACAAAATAGATCAAAAGATTTCTTCGCTAGCTACTCCTAAAACTCCTTCTTCTGTCCCCAAATCAACTCTGGTCTGTTACTACTGTCATAGGGAAGGCCATGGAACCGGACGATGTCAAGAACTTCAGAAGGACTTAAAGGAAAAGTTGGTAGAGCAGAGGGGAAACAATTACTTCCTCCCTAATGGTGCCCTAATCCCTTTTGACTCGTCTCGTCCTATCCGACATGTGGTGGCCTCTTACCAGCCATCACCTCCTGTGAAAGCATCTCTTGCTTCCTTTGAATTTTGATCATCCTGTGGTACCCTCCAACCTTGGTATCCTCCAGCTATTTCTTCCTCTAGTCTTGCTGGGACTACTTATCAATCTGATCCAGCCAGGAAACGACATGAGGAACCTAAACCTCATAAGGTTCCTTCCTTGCCAACTTCAATCCTTTGAAAACCCGTTAAACACCGATCATCACTTGAGCCTCCTTCCTCTGATGTAGAAGACATGGAGGTGGAAAGGGAACCACTCATGGAAAAGTTCCCAGATCACCCTGATCCTTTTCCCTCACCTCAACCTTCTAATCCTATCTTAGATTCTGCGTCACCTGAACTTCCTCCCCCCACCCAGCCCAAAGTTTGATTTGAAAGGGGCATCTCCAAGGATCACCCCAATGCTGTGGAGGGAGTATTAAAGAAAATTTCTGATCTCAAAATTCCTGATCTATCTGTGGCTGAACTCCTATCAATCTCTCCATCTGTTGCTGAAGGAATGAAGAAATGGGTCTCTTGTCAACGTGTGGAAATTGGCCCTGAAGAACTCAAAGTCTCCTCTGGCACTTTAATGGAGGACTCTGGTGGAACCAGTCCTTCTATAGAATCCAATCTTTATTCCTTTCCCCTTGGCTTTCTTCCTTGTTATCTTGGTGACTCAGCTAAAACTGTTTCTCCTCTTGTGGATTCTGGATCTCAGCTTAACTTAATCTTGGATGCTATGGCCTGCAAGCTCAAACTTAGTCCTAGGGTCAGCTTCAACTCTGCAGTATATGGGATAGGAAATCAAGCTTGTGAACTTGTTGGTATTGCTGAAGATGTACCGGTCAGGATTGGTCAAAATATTGTTGGAACCTGCCACTTTTGGATCACTCGTTTGGACAGTCCTATGATCTTGGGACGACCCTTCTTAATGGACTTTGGTGCAACCCTGATGTTTTCTGATCAAGTTGGGGAGAGAATTCTCCTCCCTGATGCTGATGGCAGAAAAATTGAAGTTCCTCTTTGCTCTTTGGATTCTGGTCGTTGGGAAAGAGATTTTCCTGGTCATTCTCCCAAATCATCTTTTAAGGGGAAGCAGAAGGATAACTCTAGTTCCTCTCATTTTTTAGGGGAATAGTTGATCCTACCAATGGTTGTAGTTCTTTTCAGCCTCAGACTGCAACTCAAGGGTCAACTCCCATCCCTCAGGCTTATTTTTCATTCCTTTCATCATTCTCTTCTGAGTTCAAGAATACTAAAAAACAAAAACATATCAAAATAGAAAAATCCAAAGATACTTCTTCTCCATCTCCTTCTCTCTCTGGATCTGTTGTGTCTTCTTTTCCTTCTACTTTTGAGTCTGATCAATCTTCTCTCAGTTCTGGTACAAATCTCCGCAATGAGCTTAAACTAGATCCTAACTGCAATTCCGTTTTTGGTGGTTTTGGTATGAAGGAATATGGGCTTCAGTGGAGGCAATTTGGGGTACAAGTAAGTCCTCCCAATTGTGCACCGCCTGGGCAAGATCCTTGTTGTTTTTGTGAAACTCTACCCTTGCCACACTTGTGAGCCACCTTGGAACTCTCCACTTCTAGGATTTTTGGTCGGATTGACAAATTTTTTCTCAACCACTCTCAAGATCAAAATGGCCATTTTTCGGTTTCAATCATCTGTCTTTCCTTTCTTTTTTTTTTCTATGGCATCAAACTTGGGAGCAGACTAGGGACAGTCTGTAAGTTGGGGAGAGATGTGGTGCCCCATCCTGGACACCCTGGCCGCCTTAAGACCTCAATCCATAAACTGTTGCGCAAACGTACCGCCCGGCTGAACAACTTATCCTCAGGCTCATCCAAACCATTCTTTACCCGCGCGCGCGCCGCGCTCCTTTCATCTGCGCGCGTCGCGCATCCTTTATCCGTGTTGCTTGTCATCTCTGCCGTTGTCATAAGCACGTCCTCATCTTTGTTGTTGCGTGTCTTCATCTTTGTCGTTGCGCCTCCCAATCTCCTCATTGCTACTGTCGCGCGGCGCTCATCCATGATTTACTGAATCCATCCCGACCGCACCCGCAAGCATTTGGCAAATCCTTGGATCCGTCAAACCTCCCATTGCACTTGATCTATCAGTTGTGGATCTCAAGGCCGTCAGGATTTACTCAACTTTCTCAAACCAATCTCCTATCCGCCCATCCGCGCTCTCATGGACTTCATCCGACACCTTTCCTGGGACTCTCCCACCCGCTTCCGCCTTTGGACAAGGGGTGGGTGACTCGGGTATTGTTACGCGCGCCCATCCACAGACTGACGCGAGTGACCACATGGTTGCCTTCCCTTTTCCGCTCTATTTGTAGAATCTGTTGTATATAGTCTAACAGGGCCTCCTGCCCATATAAGGAGGGGCTCTCCCCTGCCTTTTGGCCCAGCATCCCAGCATCAGGAGAGGATCAGAGAATCCAATCCATCCAATAAGACCTTCATCGTAATCAACTTATCTGTGGGCATCCTTCCCCACCTATCTGAGCCATTTATCCGGGTATATCTACGATTGCCCCTTGATCCTTTGAGCCTCTATACTCAAACTCTGTCCTTTGTGACCTTGATCCTTATCACCAACCAATAGCCTTGCTGGTTGAAGAAGAATTCCTGTCTGTCTGAATTCTTGAGTGTGTTATACCACTCTGATCCCTTTTTCCAACCATACTGGTCTTGATCTCTCCTTGATCATCTTTCTGGAGCCAATCACGTTTGATTGAAGAGGTTTTATTAAGCTTAAAACCTGGAGTGTTAAACCTCCCTTCTTTGAGGTGGAATTTTGCCACGCTATTCTTGAGTTCCTTGAGGAGTGTTGGGATATTCTTGCTCAAATTCGTTATTGATTTGCTTCTAGAGCTTCATAAACAAATTGCTTTTGTTTTGTTCAGCCTCCCGCAGTTATCTGGTACCCTTCAAGCGCTTGATTGCGGAGAGTTGGGCAGGTTCATTGAGAACCTGGAGGTTGGTTGGGATTGAGTTGATCTTTCCTAATCAGCTGCTGACGACCAGAGTTATTAGCTTGTGGGCGTTGTTACTTACAACTGCCTTGTTCTATTGAACTCTGAACAAACCTTGACTTATTTGTTCAAGTCTTTCCCTGCACCATCTTGCCTCAGATAGTGTTGTTTCCATAGCTACCGACAACTCTTACCCTCTTCCCTTAGTTTGATTTCTCATCCATAAGGTTCTGGACCTTGATTCCGGTTACATTTAAATATTATTGTAACTCCTAGGAGGGCAGCCTAAACAGCACCTTTCCCCTCCACAGAACTGCCACGGCTTAGCACCGTTTGGAGTCTTACATTGTGGTAGACCAGGGGTTTGCACTAATGCTCCCAAGCCCAATGCTCTGACCCTGCTTTTGACATTGATCCAGGCCCTCACTGATGGTGCCCAGCGATCTAGTCCAAGTACTCCTAGATTTTGCACTCCGGGCATGAAACAACCCAATCACTTTACGGGAGAACACCCTCATAAGCTTTGATCCTACCTACAGTCTTGTAAAATCATCTTTTCAAACGACTCCAACAATTTCCCTTCCGATAGACATAAAGTTATGTATGCTTTGTCCTTCTTAGGAGGTAGAGCCTTGCAGTGGTTCAAACCGTACCTTGAACTTTTGTCCAATGACAGTCCCACTTGTATTCTCAACAACTGGGACAGGTTCGAGCAACAACTGTTCACCCTGTTTGGAGACCCCAATGAAGTTTGAAACGCCAAATACAAACTTAATAGTTTAGTTATGAAGGATAATAGTAGAGCTTCTGTTTATATTTCTCATTTTTGAACCTTGCAGTCTTGCATCCAGTGGAACAAGGCCGCTCTTCTATTCCATTTCTGAAAGGGTCTACCAGCACGCTTAATTGAACAGCTTGCAGTTGGGGGTCATAAGACAACCTTGCTTCAGCAGCTAATCAGTTGAGTGATTGAGCTTGATAATGGCTATCATGACAAGAATTGCTCTTGGCAAAACGACCATGGACCGTCCACCTCGACTCCGAGGGCACACAACTCCTCAAAGCAAAACACGAGGAACCCAAAACCATCCAAACCAACCCTGACTTCAAACTCCAACTCAAAAGGGAAAGCCGTTGCCAAAACTCCAAAGTTCTTGGACAAAGAAACCGGGATGCTTCAAAACAAGGAACGGCTACAAAGGGAAAAGAAAGGGCTGTGTATGTATTGTGGAGGAAAACATGATGTCAACAGCTGTGCAAAGCGGTTAGCGCGTGAAGCGGCTAAGCAGTCAAAAAATTAGCTTGTATTTTTTCTGATACTTGCAAGGAAAACTACACATTATCTAAATCTAAACCACCGCGAGTAAATCTTTGCACTTGCAAGTCACTAGGTGCTCCAAGTTTGAGATTTATCCTATTCCATTCCAACAACACTCCTTATCAAGTATTACTTGATTCTGGAGCTAATGTTTCCTTCATCAGTGAATCTTTTGCCACTTCCAAAAATCTTACGCGTTCCGAGATAGATAAATTTCCTATCTATTTAGTAAGTAGTGCAACTGAACTGTTTTATTGGGTTTCCCAAAAGGCAAAATGGACCTTTTCATTCTCCAATTTCCCCAGCTTCAAATGGGATTTATTTGTCTTGGCTATACCCGGAATGGATGATACCATTCTAGGCCATGATTTCCTAGTTTACTGGAATCCGGATTTGAATTGGCAAGAAGGAGTAATTAACCTTTGAACCTCGCACCCCCAGAACGCTAATCTTTCCGTCAAGCAGGAATTAAACAGCCTACCTGACAATGTCATTGAGTTGGATGACACTTTTCCGCCAGGAGATTTGCAATATACTGACCTCCATTCCCAAATTCCCTCTTCAGATTTAGGAGTTATTGCTTACCTATCCAGCTTACCTCTTTCCTGTTCCTTTGAAGAGAAACAGACACCAAAAAAACGGTGTATTTTGAGCTCCCTAATCCTCTCGCACCATGCAAGCACCTCAAACCCGGTGTTCAAAGATGACGAGATTGAAGATTTAGAAATCATTTGAGAGTCTTTACCTTTGTTTTATCATGACTTCTCTGACGTCTTTTCAGCTGCAAAAGCAGATGAACTTCCTCCATCCCGTCCTTACAATCACAAGATCAAACTTACTGGTCCACCTCTGGCACCAGGACCAGTTTACTCTCTCTTGAAGCAAGAATCAATTGCGCTTCAAGACTACATTGCGGAAAATGTAGCAAAAGGATTTCTTTGACCAAGCGATTCGAATACCGGTTCACCTGTCCTATTTGTTCCAAAGAAGGACGGCAGACTTTGCCTTTGTGTTGACTACAGGAAACTGAACCAGGTAACCCAGAAGAATGCCTATCCAGTATTGCCTATGTCACATCTCCTCACCCTCTTCCATGGAGCTACTTATTTCTTGAAGTTAGACCTTTGAGGTGCCTATAACCTAATTTGCATTAAGGAAGGTCATGAGTATTTGACTGCAATGAGAACCCGGTTTGGAAGTTATGAGTATACCGTCATGCCTTTTGGCCTCTGTAACGCTCCTTCCACTTTTCAACATTTTGTCAACAACATTTTTTCCAATCTCATAGGTAAATACCTTGTGGTATATCTTGATGATATACTAGTCTACTTGAGGAACCTTGAAGATCACATTGCACATGTGCGAGAGGTGCTGCAGCGACTTTGCAAGAATGACCTGTTTGCAAAAGCCATTAAGTGCAAGTTCCATTCATCTTCTCTTCATTTTCTAGGTGTTGTAGTCTTGCAGCAAGGACTATCGATGGACCCAGCCAAAAGCAAACACATATTGGACTGGCCCCCACCTTCTTCTGTTAAATCCCTTCAAGTTTTCCTTGGTTTCAGTAATTTCTATAGAAGGTTTATTGCGCGTTACGCCAAAAAAACTGTGAATCTTACTAAACTTATTCAAAAAGACACTCCTTTTGTTTTTACCAAACAAGCTGCTTTGGAGTTTGAAGCTCTGAAGAAAGCGTTCACCACTGCTCCAATACTCGCTCACTTCAACAAGCTAGCTCACACTATTGTCGAAACAGACGCAAGCGACTATGCAATTGCAGGAGTAATCTCGCAGTTTTCTTCCTCCACCTCTCTCTTTCATCCCGTAGCTTTTGAGTCTCGCAAGTTGCTTGCTGCAGAGCTTAACTATGAGATTCATGACAAGGAACTTCTTGCAATTGTTTATTGCTTGAAGAAATGGCCTTCATACCTTTTGAGCCTTAGGGAATCCTTTGAGGTTTTAACTGATCATAATTCTTTGAAGTATTTCATGAGCTCAAAAGTCCTCACACGTAGACAGGCACAATGGGCCAAATACCTCTCCAAGTTCCACTTTACAATCACGTACCGTCCTGGGAAACAAGCGGTAGTTCCTGATGCTTTATCACTTCGGGACAACGTTTACCCAGGGGGGGAGCACCTTTGCCGAAAACAACCCTGAAAACGTTAGGACACTCTTCTCAACCCAATCTGCCCAACTCAGTTTGATCATTTCTCACTTACAAGATTTGGCTTCCAAACTCCAACAAGATCAACGCAAAGACCCCAAGTGTATCAAACTTTGCAAAAGTGCAAACTTATTAGATAGTAGCTACATTATTGATGATAATGATTTTTTAGTCTATGATAATCGTATAGTAGTACCAGATAATTCTTGCATTAAGTTTGATATCTTTCAGTCACGGCACGATTCTCCGCTTGCTGGTCATCATGGGCAGGATAAAACCTACCAATTGATTGCACAAGACTTCTACTGGCCTGGTATGACCAAAGAAGTAAAAGACTATGTTAGCGCGTGCTATGATTGCAATTGTAACAAGTCCTCAAAACACCGGAAGTATGGGCTGCTCCAGCCACTTCCAATTTCGCCTTGTCCTTGGCACTCGCTGTCTATGGATTTCATCTCTCAATTACATTCTTCTAGTGGATATGATGCTATTCTAGTAATAGTAGATCGCTTCTCAAAGATGGCTTTATTTTTACGCAGTAATGTGACAGCCTCTTCAGAAGACTTAGCTAACTTGTTCATAGAATATGTATTTTCAAAACATGGTCTCCCTGATAATATAGTTAGTGATTGTGGATCTCTGTTTGTCTCAAGCTTCTGGACCTTGCTATGCCAACATTTGAAGATCACTTGCAATTTATCAACGGCTTACCACCCGGAAACGGATGGGCAAACCAAGCGAGTTAATCAGATTCTCAAACAATATCTTTGAATGTATGTTGCCTATCAACAAGATGACTGGTCGCAATGGCTCCCACTAGCTGAATTTGCCTACAACAACTCCACTCATTCCTCCACCAAACAGTTGCCCTTCCAAACTCTTTATGGTAGAAACCCAACTTTCTCTTACCTTCACGTAGCACCTTCTCAACCTGCTACCAATTACCTTGAACAAATTCAATCCCTTCAATTGCAACTTCAAACCAACCTTGAAGAAGCAAACCAGGGCTATAAGGAGCAAGTAGACCAATCTTGCACTTTGGCTCCAAACTTTGCAGTAGGAGATCAAGTATGGCTCAATGCTCGCAACATTTGCAGCACTCGCCCAACTCGCAAACTCTCCAAAAGAAAGCTTGGCCCCTTTAAAGTAGAATCAGTCAGCTCCCCTAACGCCTTTAAACTTACTTTACCTGCAAAATGGAAAGGTATCCACCCGGTTTTTCATGTGTCTCTCCTAGAGCCAGCTCAAGTCCTATACCCGGGCAAGACTCATCCCCCTCCTGAACCGGTCACTGTCCTTGATCATCAAGAATGGAAAGTAAGCCGTATTCTGGATTCCAGGTTATGCAAAGGAAAACTTCAATAACTTGTCAAATGGTCTGGCTTCCAGTCCGACAAAGATTGCACCTCGTGGGAACCAGCCCATCACCTTTGCAATTCACCCGACCTGATTCAAGACTTCCATGCAAGCTGCCCTTGCAAACCTCAACAATCATAATTCTATCCCATCCAATTCCCTCCCATTCCATTCCACATTTCATCCCATCCAATCCCATCCCATTCCATTCCACATTTTATCTCATCCAATCCCATTCCATTCCATTCCACATTTTATCTTATCCAATCCCATTTCATCTCACATTCTATCTCATCCAATCCCATTCCATTCCATATTCCATCTCATCTAATCCCATTTTATTTCACACCATCATTCCATCAGTTAAATCATCCATCTCACCGTTTTATTCCTTTTTTTCATTTCCCTTTCATTTCTACCAAATAAAACCTCATTCCTTATTATTAAAAAAAAAATGATAATAATATTTCTATTTATAATAAAATATATATATATATATATATATATATTTATAATTACAAAGTTTCTTTTACTTCTTTCTCCGCATCCTCCCAATTTCCCGTGAATTCCGCAACCATGGATTGAAAAGTATCCAGGTCTTCATTGTTGATTAGTGCGGACATTCTTTGGAGAACTAGCACTTCCGTTACAATGTGCCTCTTGAAGATCTCCTTGCACCTTGCAATCCAAGCTCGCTTTGGCCGAGCATTCCATCCGTCTTCCTCCAAGAGCTCTTTGTACGCTCTCTTCCTCTGGCCTCCCAATGTGCCTTCTCCAATATTGTCCGTCAGCCGCCTCACATCCGTTTTGATTGGCCCTACAACTTGCACCGGATCCATTTCGCCTCGGCATTCCATTTCCTCCATTCCATCCACTCCATCCCTTCCATCTCCTTCGTTTCCTTCTCCCAATTCATCCGCTCCTTCTCTTCCTCCATTTCCGTTTCCTCCATTTCCCGATTCTCCTTCCGCTTTGTTTCCTTCCTCCTCCCTTGCTGCCTCGGTTATAATTCCTACCGGTTCCGCACCGGACACTTTGCCTTGCACCTCAGCATTCATCTGGGCCCTCAGGAGTTCAGTTGGTGGTCCCCAGTAAGGTGGTGGTGGTGGTGGTGTATTTGTGGTATACCTTTGGAAACAAGGCAATACTAGCAAAACAAGCAAAATTAGTTACTATTTTATGATCATTAGTCAGTCCAGATTAGTACTCACCAGGAACTCGAGTCCCCAAGCATTTGATCTCCAGCAACGGTGGTATCTTGTAGTTAACCCTTGGCGCGGACCTACAACTCCGCATCCCCCTCAATGATTCCGCGGGACCCTCAACAGTTGACTTGACATTTATAGGGAAGTTAAATGCCACTTTGCAAAGGCAACATTGCTTGCACTTGCCTCAAAGGCCTCGGACAGCAGTACTAGGAACACAACGCTCATTTCGGCAAATACAGTTTTCGCAACGGCGGGACAACGATGACGACATTTTATATAGATTATAAATTTATTGAGTAATGAATTAAATAATGTAAGGGGTATACAGTAATAATTAACAACTTGAAATCAATGGGAAAATTTATCTGAACGCTTTCAGGAGCTTGCGTCTTTATACCTAGGCAACTGTCACGCTTTGCACTTAGGGATTATTGTCTTCATCACTTTTACATGCCCTCTCCTCAGTACCATCTACCTCAGTCTAAAAGCGTGACACAAATAAAAGCACAACATCAATGGTGCAATCCGCTATTTCCTCTGGCTTGCGCTGAACTTCCAATCTCGGCGACCAACTCAGTATATACTTGCAAACTTTGTGGTTAACTCCATACCGGTTGGCCATCCATTATGAGATCCAATCTCCTTCCCTGGCCAATCAACAGCCTTGGAAATCCATCTTTGGTCATGCATTGTTTGTTAGTTCGCATCTACATCTAACTAAGCCATCACTACTGTACAGTTTGCAATTGGACTAGTCCCTACCCTGCATACACTATTACCTCTCATTTGCATTACCTTCAACGTCACTTGCTCCTGTCCCAATTTGTCATACAATTTTACGCTCAGATTCTATTGTCTTGCACTTACGCTATGACCTCGGATCTATACCACTGCTTCATTTCCTATCCCGTTCCTGTCATTCATTGCCTCACCGCTTCAACTGTAGTTAGCTCATCACCAGGTTGTATCTAGTCACTTTGGATTACCTTATAAGGGCTATCCCCTTGCCTGATGATTTTCTCCTCAGTTAGTTAATTTCATACGTTCTTGCATTTTGCTACAACCTAGTTATCACATTGGACTCAGGTTGAGTTTCCTTCTTTGGAACACATTCCATTCCTCTTGCTGTTTGTTGAGTGGCATAACCAATTTTGCACTTTGCAACTGAGTCTTGCTATTTGCACTTGCCCTTGCACTTGGCATTCCTTCGCGCTCACAATCATGTAAGAATTGCCCTATAGTACGTGGGGTGGTTGTGTGACATGCGCATCACAAGACGCGCGGATTGGATCATGCGGTTATGCCCTGGATACCTGGGACGGGTTGTTGGGCGGACGCATCATGAGAAGGACAAACCAGCGGGCAACACGGACGGGGCATGGAGCAGGGGAGGTGGAGCATGGGTTATGGGACGGTGTAAGACTCCAAATGGTGCTAGGCCGTGGCAGTACTGTGGAGGGGAAAGGTGCTGTTTAGGCTTCCCTCCTGAGTGTTACAAAAATATTTAGATGTAACCAAGATCAAGGTCCAGAACCTTGTAAATGAGGAATCAAGGAGTAGAGGATAAAGATGATAATAGTTTGGTAGCAATGGAACAGAACTATCTGAGACAAGATTACGCAGGGAAAAACTTGAACAAAAGAAGTTAAAGTCCTCTTAGAGTTCAAAGAACAAAAGCTGTTGTATGTAAAAAACGCCCACAAGCTAATAACTCTGGTTGTCAGCAGAAGATTGGGGATGATCAACTCAAACCCAAGCAACCTCCAGGTTCTCAATGAACCTGCCCAACTCTCCGCAATCAAGCGCTTGAAGGGTACCAGATAACTGAGGGTGGCTGTACAAGACAAAGCACAATGTTTAAGAAGCTCCAAAGCAAACAGTAACTGATTTGAAGCAAGGATAACCTCAACACTTCTAAAGGGAATCAAGAATAGGCTGGCAAAATGAAACTCCAAAGAAAATAAAGGGAGGTATAACACTCCAGGTCTTAAGCTTAATAAGACCTCTTCAATCAATCGTGATTGGCTCCAGAAAGGTGATCAGGGATCAGGACCAGTATGGTCAGAGAAAGGGATCAAGGAGTGGTATAACACACTCAAAAATTCCAGAAGCAGAATTTTTCTTCAACCAGCAAGGCTATTGGTTGGTAATAAGGATCAGGCCACAGAGGGGCAAAGACTCAGGGTCAAAATGGATCAGGGGGCAATCAAAGATATACCCAGGATAAGGATCAGGATTGAATTTCTTGATAATGGGGGGACACAAGCACACACCCTTATGGATCAATATCTATGATGATGTTATGATGATCTGATGTACAATGATTCCCAGAAAAAGCAGGGGAGAGCCCCTCCTTTTATAGACCAGAGGCCTATAGACTATTTACAAGAGAGATTTACAAATGGGAGCGGAATTTTTTTTCTTTCTTTTCAAGGATCAAGATCATGGGAAAACAAAAGAAAGAAGAAAAAAAGAAACAAACAGTTACTCAGAGAAAAAGAAACCCAAAGAGGGACGCCCGCGGGCATCCTGATGGGCCCGGGCGACTGCCAAGGCCGCGGAGGACCGCTGGCAGGTTTCCAACGGGCATGGGCAACTGCCAAGCCCGCGGAAAACCGCCGGCAGGTGTCCGACAGGCACCGGCAATGTAAGAGACCCGCAGATGACCGCAAGCTAGGAGGGGAGGAAGAGGTTTGATGGTGAGGTGGTGATGGGAATGAGATTGGAAGCTGGTTGGTAGATAGTCGCACAAGGAGGCTTGATGAAGCAGGGATTGGATCTGAGTGAAGGCGAGGTTGAGGAGGTTATCCTTCTTAGGGTGAACATGACCACTTTAGACGTTTGGAAGGTCCGGGGCTAGTCAGACGGTGAGGGTTGAGTGACCTCAATGCAAAGGCTGGGAATGTTGCGGGATTTATGGGGATTGAGTGACAAGTTTCAAGATTGAAGAGGCAGGGTTGGGCCACTGGATCCAAGGAGGTTGAGTTGGCCTTCTCGCCAGCTTTATTCTCACAGCCGGATGGATAATTGAATTTTCAAACAAGGGATTGACAATTGGAAGACTGAGGAGATGCAAGCTGAATTGAAGGATAAGATAAACTACTTGATTTCCATGTTGGGTTGCGCTTTTCTTGGCAAATGAGCACCCGGTTTGGGGTGTGTGACAGGAACGGGAGCCCTCAGAGGAATCTATCTACAAGTTCTGTTTGATTCCGCCAATTGACTTGAGATTATTCTTAGTTGGACTCTGACAGGAACCTTTTAGAAGGGCGGGCAATCGGTTCCGCCAACGTCTCCATCAGGATTGGGACCGTGGAAGGGGGTCCGGAGATTTGGGGGCTAATGGTAGGGCTGTTTGGATTATAAACTCAGAAAGGATATGGCCCCGGGAAGAAGAGGATGGTGGCACGTTTGTCAATCCATCCAACTCTAGTTGGAGTGCTTGAGACTTCTGAAGATGAGCACTTTCCAAGTCAGAGCCAGGGGGCGGGTGCAAGATATTGGTGATATTTCCTGGATTCAAGAAAGTCCCAATTGGGTTTGGGAATTGAGAGGAAGTGTGAACTTGCAAATGGTTCAAGTGGCAATGATTTTTTTTTTCCTTTTTTTGTTTTTTGATAATGATACCTATGAATGATGATAAGGAAAACATTAAAATCTCCGCACTGGCCAGGGTGTCCAGGATGGGGCACCACAACGGGGGACGGAGGGATAGGGTTGGGCTAGGGTTCTGTGGCTTAGGGGTTGTATCCCACCATTCTTGCTTACTTGCAGTTGTACTTAGGTTAGGGTTGAGAGGGAGGACTTAAATACTTCACTCTCAACTCCGGGTTGTAAGGGACATCACATTATCATCATTGGATTATCACTTTATCACATCAGATTGGACTGGATTGGAAAGGAAGGAACCCATCTTATTATCACACTATCTCTCTCTCTCTTGACTGGCTGCATCCAATCTCCTTACAGACGCTTCAATCAATAACTTCTGGAACTCGAGGACAACTTCAGGGGTAGCACTCCTTTGGTTTCCACATCTGGGGGTCTGGCCAGGAAAAATCTTTTGTCAAAGTCTCTCAAAGGTACTCAATGCTACCAGCATTTGCCCCTCTCTCATCCTCCTCCTCCCGCGGTCTCTGCACCGCCCCAAAGGTTTACCCGCATATTCAATTCAACATTGCGGATGTGGAGCAATTCATCTCACAATATGAAACGGTTGCGGACTCTGAAGGCGCTTTGGATTTTGAGAAGGAGCGCCATGTTGTCCTTTTCATTGAGGATGTGGAAGCGCATTGGGACGTAGAGGAGATGGGAGGCTACCTGAACCTGGATTGGCCGGCACTGAAGGAGGACATGCTGGAGAGATGGGGGAGGCCTGGCTCCCGCTTTTGGAAGGAAAATCTCAAGCCATCCGCGGAATTGGATTACAAGGAAGGCGCGCGCGGCGGGATCTGGTTGCAAGCGGAATTGGATTAGGCAGAGCTGTATTACAGGGCAGTGTGCGTTCTGGCCCCACCACCAGCAACCATCCCTTGGGCTAGCAAACTTGTGGAGGTGGCAAGGGGCCTTGAGGCCTACCTGGAGAGTATTCAGTTTCCCGGCGCGCCTGCTCCCCGCGTGTGCGCAAATGGGGACAACAACGGCCGTTGGGGGATGAGACACAGGCACCGGACGGCGGATTGGAATGCAGGATTGGTTTCCCCAGTGGAGGTGGGGTATGTGTTGGGGAAGTGGGTCTTTGTGGAACCGGTTCAGCCTGCTGACAAGAAGCGGGCAAGGACAACAAAGGAAAAGGGAATGGATTCTCTGTGCCACCCGGAAACCGGTGAACGGCAGACAGGCCTTGCAAAGAAGGTAGACGCGGCGGCGGAAGAGACGGACCACGCGTCAGAGGATCACAACCCAAGCCGGACCTCTTTGACGGCAGGGAGCAGGCATTTGGAAAGGGTAGGGGCAGCGGCTGAAGGGACAAACCACGCGCCAAAGGATGGCAACCAGAGCCAGACCCCTTTGACGGTGGGGAGAATGAGGATGGGGCAGAAGGATGTGGCAGCAACGGAAAGGAAGGGCGCAGAATGGACGGACGGGGGGCTGGAGTGCAGGAAGGATGGTCCCAGAACGGGCGCGCAGCCATCACGGCTAGCAAGAGCCTTGGGATTGGTGCAGTGGACACTTGCGGCAGGGCTTCAGGGGCGGAAAAGGGAGGGATTGGATGCCAACGGCACGACTGGGGAAAAGGTT
This sequence comes from Puccinia polysora, assembly GCA_025617555.3. NCBI lineage: Eukaryota > Fungi > Basidiomycota > Pucciniomycetes > Pucciniales > Pucciniaceae > Puccinia > Puccinia polysora. The sequence goes on along the minus strand of CM062615.1, from coordinate 534,626 downwards.
GACGGATTGGCGGGGACGCTGGCGACGGAAGGTGCGTTGGGATGGAAGGTTGAGGAATTGGATGGTGAACAAGGCCCCTGCGGGATTGGTTGAGGCAACGCGCTGTGGATCTGGTGATGAGTATAGGGGGTGCGGTTGGCTGAGGACAGCGGCAAATTTGGGGGGAAAGCTAGCGCAGGGTGGAAGGTCGGAGTTGGGACGCAGGATGCGGGCTCAAAAAAAAAAAAAAAAACTTTTTTTTCTCTTGTTCCTTCTTATCTATTCATTCTTCCTTTTCCTTTTTTTTTCTTTTCTCTTCCTGTCTCTCTTGAGGATTGCGTATGCGCGCTGGCGCGTTGAGGTTTCCCAATTTACTCTTGCGGATACTCTCACTGGCGCGGATTTCTCACTTTCAGACTCTCACTGGCGCAGATTTCTCACCTTTGCCAATTTCTCTTGCTCATGCGGATCTTCTCTCTCCAAGGCGCGGATCTTATTCTCTCTAAGGGACTCGCAAGCCCAAAAGCTACTCAATTGTGCGCAAAGTGTGTCTTTTTGTGTATAGGCGCTGAATACAAAGGAGAAAGGATAGTAGAAGGAAAGGCAACTTGGAGAATGAGCGTGGTAGGTGAGATGGTGGTGGATCTCTGGGGACAGAACTCAAGTTGGGGGGGGATGTGGTGCTCTTTCATGGATGCGAGTCGGGAAAGGCTGCGCCCTGCGGGCTTGTGCGGATCAGAAGGCTTGCGCAGATTGGAAGGCTTTCGCAGATCGGAAAGCTTGCGCAGATAGGACAGGTTGAGCGGATCAGAAGGCTTGCGCGGATTGGAAAGCTTGCAAGGATTGGAAGGCTTGCACGGATTGGACAGCTTGCGCGGATCAAGCGGATTTCTAAGGAGAATCAATGATTTTGATGAATGAGACTAAGGTAGAGGTTAAAAGTTTCAGTTGATGTAATGAGTGGATGGTGGACTCACAAGATTTCAATAAAGAGGTCAACTGAATTCAAGTTAAAATCCCAATCATCAAATCAATTAGTGATTTTAAAAGAGGAGGTCTATGATGGTTTGAGTAATTGAAACAATCATCAACTAGCTTCAAAGGCTCATAGTTTGAGGGTGACCCAAGAGTGATGAAAAATCAAAACTGGTCTGATGAGTGAGTCATGCTGATAGACCAGGTTGGAAAACCAGGATGGTGTTAGTTGATCCAAAAAGTCAAGGTTGAACAGTGTGGAAACCAAAGGTGTGCTACACCCCTTAAGGTTTCCTTGAGTTCCTGAAGTTATTGATCAAAGCTTCTGTAAGGAGATTGGATGCAGCCAGTCAAGAGAGAGAGAGAGTGTGTGATAATAAGATGGGTTCCTTCCTTTCCAATCCAGTCCAATCTGATGTGATAAAGTGATAATCCAATGATGATAATGTGATGTCCCTTACAACCCAGAGTTGAGAGTGAAGTATTTAATTCCTCCCTCTCAACCCTAACCTAAGTACAACCGCAAGTAAGCAAGAATGATGGAATACAACCCCTAAGCCACAGAACCCTAGCCCAACCCTATCCCTCCGTCCCCCGTCCCGTAACCAATGCTCCACCTCCCCTGCCCCATGCCCCGTCCGTGTTGCCCGCTGGTTTGTCCTTCTCATGATGCCTCCGCCCAAAAACCCGTCCCAGGTATCCGGGGCGTACCCGCGTGATCCAATCCGCGCGTCTTGTGATGCCCAATCCGCTTGATCCGCACAAGCCGTCCAATCCACGCGAGCCTTCCGATCCGCGCAAGCCTTCTGATCCGCGCAATCCTTCCGATCTGCGCAAGCTTTCCGATCTGCGCAAGCCTTCCAATCCGCGCAAGCCTTCTGATCCGCACAAGCCCGCAGGGCGCAGCCTTTGCCAACTCGCGTCCATGAAAGAGAACCACATCCCCCCCCAACTTGAGTTCTGTCCCCAGAGATCCACCACCATCTCACCTACCACACTCATTCTCCAAGTTGCCTTTCCTTCTCCTATCCTTTCTCCTTTGTATTCAGCGCCTATACACAAAAAGACACACGTTGCGCACAATTGAGTAGCCTTTGGGCTTGCGAGTCCCTTAGAGAGAATAATATCTGCGCCTTGGAGAGAGAAGATCCGCGTGAGCAAGAGAAATTGGCAAAGGTGAGAAATCTGCGCCAGTGAGAGTCTGAAAGTGAGAAATCCGCGCCAGTGAGAGTATCCGCAAGAGTAAATTGGGAGACCTCGATGCGCAAGCGCGCGTACGCAATCCTCAAGAGAGACAGGAAGAGAAAAGAAAAAAAAGGAAAAGGAAGAATGAATAGATAAGAAGGAACAAGAGAAAAAAAAGTTTTTTTTTTTTTTTTGAGCCCGCATCCTGCGTCCCAACTCCGACCTTCCACCCTGCGCTAGCTTCCCCCCCAACTTTGCTGCTGTCCTCAGCCAACCGCACCCCCTATACTCATCACCAGATCCACAGCGCGTTGCCTCAACCAATCCCGCAGGGGCCTTGTTCACCATCCAATTCCTCAACCTTCCGTCCCCCATGATCAAGTGATGATTTGAATCATCATCAGGTCTTGGTTAGGATCTCTCTTAAGTTCATAATTTCAAATTGGTTTAGGGCCACTACACTCTCATTCCTTAGAGCTCAGACTGGTTTTTAATTCTTGTAGATCTCTTTGTACCCAAAGTAAGCATTCATCCCATACATCATTCAATTCTTTTCTCCACAAAGTTCATCCATCACATGAAACAACATACCCTTCCCCTTCCCCTCCCCCCCTTTTTTTTTACACTCAAAAAATTGCCTTGCTAGCTTGTACCACTCTGCAGATTTTCAATTTGAGTCATGATTTTAAATTGAACTTGTGCTGAAAGTCTTACTTCAAGAATCCATTACTTAGTCTCTGATCAGAGGTTTTGATCTTGGTCCATCTCCTTCTCATCATTACTCTACCCCAAGTAAATGGGCTGGGCATGTGATGGTCAATCAACCAAAATTGAAACCAGCTCTTCTGCACCTTAGATTAGTTCATCTTTGTTTCACAACAGAACAGACTTCCTCAACTGAGGATCCCAACCTACTTACCTATCAACTACAATGTTTCTAGAGTTGGTTGTACTTGTAATCCTCAAGCTCAACAACCTTTAGAACCTATTCAAGGCACAATCTCTAACAGGGTATAGTCTTGGGATACAACTCTTGAGAGGATATAGAAGCTTCTATCAGTCCATTTATGGACTCATTATAACATATCCTTAGCTTTTCAGAAACCAATCCTGCTCCAAAATGACCATCCAAGGCTTCTCAAGTCCCTGGAAAATAAGTTGATCAAAGTCACTAAATCTCCTACAGAGCTTATAGAATCTGTTTATACTCATCCTTCAAAATCAGGGGATGGTGATGGGAATTTTGGGGCCACAGTGTCAAAAGGGTTTATGGCATGCATGCAGGGCTTGAATTAGGAGTAACCTACTGACAGCAGCTTTATGGAAAGTTGAATGGAGAGACTCTGAAGGGAGCAGATTGCTTGATGAGGTAGGGGGTGTCATGAGTTGAGAGGACACTTGGTTGGATGGATTAAGAACAAGTATTAATCAACTGATTTCTTAATAAAATGAATCAAGTGAAAGAAATGAGAGGCCAGAGTTTGTAGACAACAAGATGGTAGAAGGAAGCTCACAAGCAAATAAGAGAGTGAAGTAATCATGTATATAGCCGGTGAATTGGATATGGCTACAGTTGTAACTCTAAGACAGGTTGACTAAAATGGGGAAGGCTCTCAGGCAAGATCCTCCCTAGGTTAGAAATATACATAAGGAGGATTTACAGTGCTCATGTAAGTTATGACACCATGTACTAAGGTCAAAGCTGGTATAAGATATACCATGCAGGGATGCACATGATGGAATTTTAAAGGGAAAACAAGCCTGCAAGATTCATACAAGCATGAAAGGTATAGGATTTCCTGAGGTAGATACTGAGTATGTACTAAATAAATTCCATTGAAGTAGGACATCCCTTTTGAGCATAAGGGCTCATTGGAAAGTGCAACAGCTGGATTTGTTCTACTGATGAACAACCTCATTGTGATCTATTTTAAAATCCTGAGAAATTTCAACTTGTAAAAAAACCTCATACCTTCTATAATGACCATTGTGATGAACATTAATAGAAACCTGATTAACTTGGAACCATATTGTCTGGAGTGTGGTGCATAACCCACAGAATGTAAAGTATTTTTTTGATTTTACAATGGTTTTCTGAACTCCCAACCACAAAAGGTAGATTCTGAGACAAATTTCTTGGTTCTGCAGAATCTTTCAATGGAAATCTATCTCTCAAAATTACAGAAAAAAAAATTTCTCTGTGAGGAAAAATGAAATTTCTTGGGGTGGATGAATAAGAATTTTTTTTTTAAGTATGCACACTTTTAAACAGAGAATGATCCACAGACATCTTTCAGAACCATGAATTTAAATTTGTTTACATCTTAAGTTGGGATCCAACTGTTGCATTGAGAGATGTGATGGAGCAGAAGTTAAGAACAGATGAAGCTATGGGTCATGATATATTAAGTATGGATTAAAAAATGCAAAAATCTCAAACAAGGGGGAATGGGAACCATCATAGAATATACAATGGATAAGTAATCAGGCACTTCATTCTTGAGGGAGTTTATATTGAAACCTGAGGGTAACAAGGATTTTGGTAGGGGTAGAAAGTTTATGGAGTTTAGTTTGATATTTCAAAATCTGATCCACACAATCCTAACATGGAGCAGGATATAAGATGTACATATTTTTAAGTTCTAATGTTTTTTGCCACATATCTGGGGTCCTAATTTTTAGAATTTTTATTTATATTCTAATATAAAGAGTAGTAGTGGATATTATATTTATTTTATCAAAATTCTTGATTGAGTTGATGTTTCTGAAATGGTCATTATTGAGGGTAATATTAAATTTTTAAATGAATGTTTATGTATACAAAGTTAAGTTAGCCTGAGCTTTTTCCAGTTTTTCCTCTTGTAGGAACTCTGGCTTGAGTGGTAAAAATCACTTCTTTGGTTTCCAGAGATTCTACCATGGAAAATCACAGAAAAAGAAATTAACCGTGGGCTTGTTTGATTGGAATTCAATGATGAGTATAAATTCTTTTGACCAATTTGGAGAATGAAGCAGATATAAAAAGGGGCTGAAAATTTTTAAAACGTTCAACTTTTTGTTGAAATTATTCTGGAAATAGAGCATCTACAGGATTATAATCATGTGGTAGTATATGTGAATTGAGACTGAGAAAAACTTCAGGAGGAGATGTTGTATAAATGGGGGGAGTGGGTGTGGTTTTTCTAAGACATAGAGTTGGAATGGCGGAAAATTCAGATGGCAAAGGGAAGAGTAATTTCATCTTGAAAAGTTTTATATTCTTATTTTTTTTTATATATAAAATAACCAAATAACTAGTGCTGAACAAGATCTTGAAGCATCAAACAGTATTGTTTCAGCAGGATTTCCTGAAAAGCTTCAGCCTGGGCCTGAAGAAATAAATTAGACAAGTAAATTCAAAATAAGACCTTCAAGCAACAATTGTGGGAAAGATGTAAATAATTTTTTTTTAAAAAAAAAGGATTTAATCAGTATTGAAATCATTGGAGAATTTGAGATAAAAGATAAAATTTAAAATGAGCTTGTAGAAGAAAAATTGGTGGGAGCACTTGAGAGATCAGCTACACCAGTCACAGCCAAGTAGAAAGGAAAATTTAGGTATCTGATGAAGGATCTAAAAATATTTTTGATGGAATATTTTGAAAATCTTTCCACTCCATGAATAAAAATGGTGAGAATTTAACAAATTAATCAACACTAAAAACTCTTGCGGGAAGGATTCTGAAAGCAGCATTAATTTTGGACTACCTAGGATCTAAAAAAAATAGATACTCTAAGTGGATCAAAGAAGCCATGACATTTTCAATGTTGAAAAGTTCTTCAATAAACTCAGTTCCCTGTCTCTACAGGAAAATTTATTCAAAAATTTCATCAATAAAAGAAATAATTAGATGATGCTTTCAGTGGATTATGATTGTAGGCATGGATCTGATAAAGAAAATTGGAAGCTTCCACAGGTGACTACAGAATTCAGTTTTTTTTTCACTAGTAAATAAAAATTTGGTTGAAGCTTTGGAATAAAATCAAAGTGGATATTCTGGTTCAAAAGAACTCAATATTCCAGGAAAGGAAGGTGTTGGTAAAAATGGTGGGTTTTCAAAAGAAGGTGAGTGAAATCACACACAATTTATTCAGAAACAGTTCTGAAATTTCTCTCTTCTTAAGTTGACTGGCTTCAGCATTTCCAATGATGGAAGATTAGATTGTAACTGTGATCAAGAATTATGTGGATACAGATTAGGGGCCAATTGAAGAAGAAGGGATTCCATCAAAGTTGTAGTTTCCTTCTACTAATATGGAAGCTTTTGAAGGATATTTAAATGTGTCTACTTGAAAATTTGGAGATGAGCTAAATTAATTATAAATTTTGGGAAATCATTGATTTAGGATGAATATTAAAGGGTAGAAACAAGTGCCATATTTGAAAATGAATAGGTTAAAAGTGGGCTTCAGGATGTGGGGTTTTCAAATTCATGGTGGAAGGAGTAGTGAAGATAGAAGCAACGGAGGTAGACAAGGAAAATTGAAAATTATTTTATTTGTTCAATAAGAAGTAAAATATCATTCTAGGTTTTTCAGTTCTATTTGAATCTCAAAAATTTTCAAATTTCTATCTCAGTTGAATAAGAAGATTTAATTTTGGTATCTGAAAATTCTAGGCAAAAATATGAGACAAAAATACGGCATCCTGAAATTGTAAAATGCTTCAAATTGATAGAATTGAAAATGAATAAAGAAACTAACAGGGAGATGCCTCTGGTGTATTTTCAAATTTTGGGAGTATTGAATATTCAGGGGAAGCTCAAAGTTTTTAATTTCTGTGTGGTATCCATTTATAGTCCTCCAATCAGCTGGGAGGCCCCGGATCAAACTGTGTTTTTGAGCTCCCATTATTTCAAACCATTTATTCTGAATCAATATCATTCTTCAGTCTCTAATTTGAAATGGATATCCTGATCCTAATTTTTTTTTTTAGAATTTAAAAAAGGAACTTTTGAATCAGGCAGGGAAAATCTTGCATTTTGATAATTCCTTTCAATTTTATGAAAAAAATATGATTTATTGGGATTCCAGAAAGGAATGTGATGATGAAATTTGGTTAAATGATCAAAAGTTGTTTATAAAGACAATTATGGACCATTAATTGAGCATATACATACTAATTCATGAAAAAAATCCAGAAAATTAAATAATAAAACAGATTACTGATTGGGATTTTTATTTTTTGTAAAACAGGAACAGACACAGAAGACAAGGATTACATATTGAGTTTAAGCTTATAAACTAAAGGATGAATCAAAAGGTTGGATTGGGAATTGCAACACTGGATATAAAAAAAATTCTGGTGGCGGAGGGATATGTATTAGAGCCAGAAGGATCACTTTTGGAGATCAGGATCATCAAATTCCAAAGGATAGTTTTTGGAGAAGATAAAAGGAAAGGTTCTCTTTATTCTATCTTGTTTCTATTGATTCTGTAAAAATTGCATGAGGATGTAATTTTAAAAACAAGCAAATTAAATTATAGTACAATAAAAGTACATAATAGACACAAAATGTTTGAATCAGATAAAAATGGAATAAAGGGAGTATTTTTATTTTAATTATCTCAAAACTTATGAATTTAAAGATATATTTAGCTGGAGAGCTACTGGTATTTTGAAAAAGGGTGAGTGTAAGTTTTTTTTTGGAATGATTGATCTTGAGAGAATTTATAAAACTAAATTCTTGAATTGGGGAGAAAGTTTTTTTCAGAGCTTAGTGGAAAAGATTAAGGCTTGAAGAGAAAATGTAAGGATATGGAGATGGATGTATTTCCAAAGCCAGAGAAAAAGCTGAGGGATATTTATGATCAATGAAATTTTGCATCAAAAAACATTAATAGGAAGGATTTGGAAGGTATTTTATTGAAGATTTAAAGAATGAAGATTCTAAGGCAGGTAATGGAGCAAGGAATTATTTTAATAAGCAGAGGAATGGAAATTTAAGAAAGTCCTTTGGCTTATCCATCTATTAATTTTTATAGAACAATAACTTATGATTGTGCAACAATTATGAGAAATATGGAGTTTTTTTCAGTTTTTATGTAGTGGGTATAATATAAAACCAGAGGGGTGTGGATTTTAAAAAACAGGAAGTGGAAGGGGCATAAATTTTTTTTAAGAGATTTGAGAGTAAACTCAAACCAGGAGAATACAGCAGTGAACATTTGGTAGAATTTTGTGAGTTCAAGTAAAGAATGAAGTTCTTTTAGGTTATTTTGTATGGCCAATTATTAATTTTAAAGTATTTAAAATTATTTATAACTCATATTTAAATGAGAATAATCAATTTATTTATGGATGTGCTGTGGAGCTTGCCATCAAAAGCCTTGAAATAGATATTATTATCTTGTAATTGTGAGAAGATTGATCAAATCTGTTATATTTTTTTCTCTTATAGTTGGAGAGGATATGATGATATCATCAAGAAAAAAATACACTGAAATTTTAAATAGGTCTGAGAGTAAAATGTTTAACAAAAGTCACATTCTGACTGTTAATTTAATGAAACAAAGGGAATAACAATATAAAAATACCTTCCAAAAAAAATATTAAAATTTCAGGAAGCTATTCTTGCCCTGATGAAATTTGATTAAAATTTTGATATTCATCTTGATTACAACACAAAAAAATCATTTTATCAGGTGCCTCATGAGTAGAACCAAGCATTCTTTTCTGAAACTGAGTATTTTTTCTGACAATTAACCTGATTGAGTATTTTGTGGTTGAGGCCTAAGGGAATAATCACATCATTCATGCGTAAAAAAAACCAATACCCAATTGTATACTTGATATTAAAAAAAATACCTTTGGAAAAATTCTGGTTGATTTATTCTGGGAAAATTTTAGGTTTTTTCTTTCAATTAATTCAAAATGGGAAATCAGGAGGGGTTTTCCTATGAATGATATTTTTTGATCATATGGACTCACATCAGATAATTTTTGATCCATCTTCTCCTAGAAGATACCCACATGATTGTTAAAAGGCACTGGGAAAACAAATTTGGGATCTTCCAGATAGTCATCATTCTTGTTTTCTTTTTCAATTGAAACAATCATGTTTTCAGTTTTACACAGAGAAATTATCAAAGATTCCACAGGTTCCCAAACTTCTTCGAGAGAAAATCTTCCAGAAACATAAATAAATGGAAGAATTTCTTTAAAACTAAATTTGGAAAGAACATAATTTTTCAGGAAATATTTATCAGGGAGGCTATTTAGTATAACATGGTCTGAAATGAATGCAGGAAAGGAATTTGTATTCAAAATTTGAAATTTTTGATCAGATCATCATACCATTGAATGTTAGGGGTCAAAAAAAAGGAGAAAATCAAGTCCTATTATTTTGTCATCCATGCTAGTTATTTCCAGAATTATCAGGTCCAATTCAATTTTTTTAGTGTATTAAATTCCAACTTCTATTTATCTGAATGGTTGGTCAAATTTTGATAGAGCTAACCAGACTTTTAGATAGCCTTGATACTTTTAAAGGCAAAAAGTATTTTTTCTGCTATAAATCAAGGAAAAGGGTGCACCTGATTCAAGTAGGTTTTTTAGAAAATAATGGTAAAAATATCAGCAAAAATTGAGGGGCCAAAAAGTTTCAGTTTCAAAAAAAAACATCCAAGTTAAAAAGGGTAGCTATCTTTTCAAGAAAATAAAAATCCAATCCAGATTTTTTCCTTCTCTATCTTTTCAAATCCTTAAAATAATCAAACCTGTGAATTCCACTGAAATATATGAACAATAATCCCTTCTATTTTTTTCAAATTATTTTTGTTTATGATGGAATCTTGACCCAGAACAGCAGCCAGATTTTTGTATATGATAGACTTAATTGAGTTTTTGATGGAAGTTTAAAGCTTTCTGTCTTGTTTTGAAATTTATGTATTCTAGAATTATTTAAGTTCCTGATTCTTTTTGCTTTTATTTAGTTTGGCCTCATTTTTTTCCTTTATATGCTTTATACACCTCCATGTTTTAGTCAAATGGATTTTTTTTTATGTGTATATATATTTTAGCAGTGAAACAGGAGTCAAATTTTATTTTTTTTAAAAAAGAAAAACATCAATTTTTCATTTTGCCATATCATCCTAGATTTAAAAGAGTGGGATTGGGTGATATGATTTGAAGCTCAACCAGTATTGCTCATTTTCAAGTTATCCAGTGTGATATAAAATCTCAGCAGTTTTGAATAATGATTTCCAAGGTGCTGTTTTGGTTTTGCATAAAAATCTCCCATATTTCTTCAAATACACTTTCTTTTCATTCCAAAATATCTCAAACCAAGCTCCACAATTTGTTTCCCTAAAAAAATTATGAATTTGGACTTAATTTGGGGTTTAAAAGTCAAATAAACAACTTTGCTACTCAGACAGGAACCCCTTTTTAAATAGAAGTATATTTTTTAGTGAAAGTATCATATCTAAATATAAAAATGATCCAACCTCTCCACTGAAACTAGGGATAGAAGCATCTGCCACCCTCTGTATATATCAATTATGTAGTAAATCCTTCAAGACACCTCACCCCTCTACAAGCAACTTCTGCCATTTAATTGGCCTGCTCTTGGGAAGTAATATACCTCTAAAGCCCAATCTATTCCCTGTTTTCACTGTTTTATGATTCAGCTGCTAGTATGTTGAGAGAATATTTCAATACATCTTGGATTTGATCCCTTCAGATTTATGTGATTGTAGCAGGAGAAAATGGTGGTGTGTTACATCACTATCATCTGAAAATTGTTTCATATTAATTCTGTGCAGGAATGTTGTCCTGAGAATGGTAACTCATGGGGTAGAAACCTCTCCAATCAGGTTCAAGATAATACAGATTATTAAGTGAAATTGAAGGGAGATTCAAATTTAATCCAGAAGTATGAGTTCCAAGGAAATTTTTGTGTTAAAAAGAGTAGCCTTTGGTGTCCCTGGCACATTAATATTTTCTAAAAAAAGAGCTATTATTTATAACCATGTTTTTTAGAGTGAGATTGTGTTTATAGTTATAATTGAATAAACAGGATTAAATATAAATAAGTAATCATGTCACTATATTTTGTTTTAAAAATATCTCCAAATACAAACAAAGAGAGATAGCCTGGCTTGTTGAAGCTCATAATTTGTCAAAGAGGCTTGTGGATTTTTTGAGGGAGTGGGAAAGAGAATTATTTTTTTTTAAGACTGAGATAGTCCTACAGATCAATCCTAAAATTGATGGATTGGGGCACAAATTCCAGGAATTTGATTATTTTTGGCTGTAGTAGACAGAATTTGAAAATTTCCAATCTTGATGTATCCTTAATTTTTGATTGAAGCAGAAACAATAACAAAAAGAAGGGACTCAATAGTGAGAACAAATGAGAAGTTTCTACCCAGAAAATTTGTGTTTCAGAAAAATTCATCTGTTGAGAGAGTGGGGGAATGCAAATTAGATCCACCTGACAAAAAAAATTACATGTTATATGAGTCAGTAAAATTCAACCCAATGGGGAATTTACATAAAAGTAAAATCATATAAAAAAGGAATGGCTTTGTCCAATGGGGGATGATTATCTATTGGGAAATCCAAGATAGAAAATATAAAGTAATCAAATACTCTAGTAACAATCAAATCTTGACTAGGCTCAACCAAATAGTGTGAGTATAAAACTTTTTAATTAACCAAGGGATTATTGATTTGGTGGAACAACCATAGTACCTCATTTGAAAAGATCTTGCATCAAACCATAATTATCTAATATACAGAATTTTTGCTTATGAAGAAAAGTGGGAAGTTGTTCATTTGGCTGAGGATATGGTTTTAAAGCAACATTGAGAGACGCTCTTGATGTGATTAAGGGAAATTATGAGGGTGATTGCTAATTGGTTGGTTTCAAAGCTACTGGGGTGGTTATAATTAGTGATCCATGTGAGATTTTAATCTAAAACCATTCTAAGTATAGTTTGAGTGATTGATTTAGTATTGAATGAAAAAAAATCTTGAAACCAATCTGTTCTCTATCATGTTGATCCCATTCTTGTTGTGGTTTATTGAAACAATTGAATAGGTTGAGATGATTCTAATTAAAATTAAAAACTTTCTGTTTGAATAATCCTGAAAGTTCCATGGATTTTTTTAATTTGAAACTGAGAAATATTGAACAAAAAATAATATCTAGTTCAAAACCTATCTGAAGTTCCTCAAACATATCCCATATCTTTTTCTTCATTTGCCTCCAAGTATGTAATCATAGCTCAAAACCTTCAATAAAAAAAAAAAGTCAAAGTTGATAGAGTACCAGTCAGCAAGAAACACACAGATCAGAAAGCCATGGCAAATCCATTTGAAAAAAATAAAATGAAAAGACAATGGCATGTTTTACCAAGGAAGAATATACAAAAGGTTCAAAACTCAAGATTGATGAACCAATGAGTAAACCATAACTGAGATCTTGATATGATTCCAAAACAGCTAAATCAATTGAGTCACTGGCATTGGGTCATGATTTAGAGCTTGGGCAATCAAGGGAAAGCAGATGACTAAGAGAAATAAAGGCAGAAAGTAGCTTTATCTAGTTCTTAACTCTGACACCAATCTAGTGGATTAAGATGGGGTCATCCCTAAATTTTTAGCACCAGTTTTGAGGAGGGGCGGGGGGCACCCAGATCATTAATTGATCTGAGGACTTTTCATGTATTGATTCCAACATCTCAGCCTATACCTCCAGGGCATACATCCAGCTCCACAAGCTTTCAACTCAGAGCCTGGGCAGGGCCAATGCAACTTTTCAGGACTGACATGAGCTGGCTTTGAATCATATTTACCATTAGTTGACCCATGGGATCTCAAAGGACTGATCTACTCAGACACTGTCATCAACTTCATCATTTGATGCTCCACATCATCACCATGCTTGAGATTTGACCTAATGTTGCCAACTGCAGGAGTTGATAATATCCAAATAAGGGCCAAGTAAGATGCTTTAGAGCAAACAAACGACTCCAAACCGCACAAAGTCTTAATATTAAACATATCCATAGAACTTTTACTCCTGCCATGCTTCTTACAACATCATCCTTGGTACAATGAACGGGAACTTTGGCATGCTGAAGACAAATGTTAATGTGTACGTATTGCGGAATAAATTGTAGGTACCTAGGAAGTGACTCAGGGCTCAGCCTTGCCCAACGCTAAGGTAGCTCACTCATATAAAAGGCCTGATTTAGGTATATGACTGAAGACTTACAGACAGGTGTTAAACAATTGCAAAACTTTGGGCTAGGTGAGTGCAGGATTGAGTGATCAAGATGACTGACAATAAACCAAGATTTTTCACAAGTGTTTGAGGGGATGTACTACAGAGTTTGAAAAGGGAGATTGGTCTAGATCGAAACTTGATAAATAATGAACAGAGCGTTTCCAAAACCAACTGGCCTAGAGAGAGACCTGAATGACAGGATTGATACTGGAATGTAGACAAAAAGAAGAGGAGTGGGGATGTTACTTTACAACTTGACGTGATACAAATGAAAATTTCTGCTTTCATTGATCGACTGATTTTCCTGAAGCTGAATGATTTTCGATTTACAGCTTGGCTCGAACCACCTGATCGACACAATCAGCGACATACTCGACATTAGAAGAATTCAACCCGCTGCGATGGCGCAGCCATAAAATTGCGGTTCATGTGAAATTCAGCGTCGATCAGCTCAGAGCCGGTGTAAGAAGACCAATCAATACCGATGGAGAGAAATGACTTACGCCATTGAAATTCGACCGTTCTTCGTCATGTAGATGTGTGCCTTTTCGATCATCTGCTCCGACTGGAACGGAGTCAGACCAGTGAAGCTGAGACAGCCAGAGGAAAGAAACAAAAAATGAATTCGTTTTTCAGGCGATATGTTCGATTCTTGAACTACAAACGGAGTCATGGAGTTATGAGCTCACGAAAACATTCCGATCTGTCGTGTAATGTGCTCCCAAGACCCGGGAGTTTGATGCTTCTTCTCTAATAAGTCCCTTAACTTATGGCGCATATCAATGATTCGATCGGCCATTGTCTTGACGTCCTTTTTCCATTGTTCAAAATGATGAGGCTCGTTGAGAATCTTGGAAACCTTTTGAAAGGGGAAGAGTCACGGGTATGGTTACAATGGGTTAGCTCGTACGCCAAATGAAGAGTGGGATACAGGATCAGATTGTCAATCGAATGGAGGGGTCCTCAACTATTCGAGCCCCGTAAGCAGGTGGATTGGAGATCTCACTACGTTGTAAGATGCTGAGTTGACTTTCGATTCGGCGAGACTCCTGCGAATCTTTTCCTACCACGTTTAAGCATCCGATTCGTTCCCCGTACAGCCCGGCGTTCTTTGCAAAACTTTGGCAGATTAATAGTGGTACCTTGCGATCGACAAAATGACGAACTGCCCAGGCGTCATTATCCAAATCACCCGACGCAAAACCCTGATAGGCACAATCAAAGAAGGCAAAGTGACCCTTTGATAAAAATATCGAAGCGAGTTCTGTCCATTGGTCCCGAGTGGGATCAACGCCGGTTGGATTGTGTGCACAGGCGTGTAATAAGAATACTGAAAATTGGGGGGCAGAATTCAATGCATTGACGAGTCCATGGTAATCCAAGCCGATCGTCTTGGGGTCATAGTATGGATACTCCTTGGTAGTCAAGCCGAGATTGGCAAAGATGGCCTTGTGATTGACTGAAAGAGGTATGCGTCCCCGCCGCAGCAAAGTAGCAGGAGTAATGAATCATTAGATCAATCTACCCAATCATTTTCATTCTTTTGGCAAGCCAACAGAAAGTTAGGATGAAGGGTGCAACAGACTCCAGGTTGGATTAGAGAGATAGACAACTCTTTGATCTTCTGGGAGATTTTTCCACGGTTGATAAAACTTGGCGAGGAATAAACCTCCTAGGTGATTAGCGCCCGTACCGGAGATCGTCTGACACTTGGCCACCCTGTGATCATTCCGATTTTTTTTTTTCGCGGGTAAAAGATTTGATGATGCTTAGTAACTGAGTCATGGTACACCCCAAGGAATGTAAAGAAGAGAAACGGGAGGTAGAGGAAAGAACAACAGAGAGATAACCGCAGACCTGTTTTCAGCGATGGCAGGGCTATCAGCCCCTAAGATCAATGCTGAGCTGGCTGCGGTGAATGTGTTTAATCCGATGATCGGTAAATATTCATGATCCAAGTTATCTTCATCGGCCAACTCCTTCTTGATCTACAAAACACGGCGCAGGACGATGGTAGGGAACGGAACGAGATCAGCTCTGGCTGGGAATAACGACCGGAGATCGGAAATCTGTGGACTTGATTACGATCAGGGAATAAGGAAGGATTCTGACCGTTTTGACGACCGGCAAGACCCATGGTCTACCCTCGTTATCCCTGTAGGCCCCAACGCCCAGGTTGACTTTCTTTTGAAACGAATCAGATTTGTACGCAGCAGTGAGTTGGAAGATAGCATCCGGTGGGGCGAGTGGGACGGTGGAGAAGATGTCAGCTTGCGATGCCATGATGTGGGAGGGATGAAGTGGATGATGGAGAGGATGAAGAACAGTCGGAGTTGGTTGAGGTGGAGATTATTAGCGGAGGAGGAGCCCCGATCGGCTGCGACTTCCGGGGGGAACGGGGTTGAAAAGGTAGTGGAGTGGGGCTGGAGTGGGGCTGGAGTGGGGCTGGGCCCCGATAGGCTGGGCCTGGGCCATACCCAACACCCGACCCTGCTGGGCTGAGTACATACGTATCCTTCTCACATAAGGCACCGTTCGGCTGCCAGGTGTATTTGTAACTGTAACTTCCCCCCGCCCACCAAATTGAAGTTACAGGGGGTTGGAGTTACAGTTACACAATTTTGGGTGCTTGGCAAGTGTTAGTGACCATGACACAGAGGTGTAACACAAATATCACACTCACCCATATTGACCGCACTATAAAAGACCACAACCTTGTAACCAAGTTAGCAAGAGACACTGCAACGAATATAAGTTAGAATGTACCAAACCTCATATGCTTACCTTACCCAAGGCATATGATACAACAGGTCATGAGCCTCTCATCTTAAAAAAATACAATTACTAGATATCCTTAACATTTACCCCAACAAACTAGATCCAGTGCCATAGTGCACAGCCAATCCATACCTCATAGGCTGGGACTTGCACACCATCTGAATCCCTGGTGCTTTGCAACCTTCAGGGGCAAGGTTGGATGGCATAGCATTGGTCACTAGGATTTTTTTTTTCTTTTTTTCTTTCATCTTGACTACTCTGTCTCTCTGTCTGTTTTCCCCTAAACCCCACACCCCCCATTCCAATTACTTGCTATTTTTGTTCTCTCACTTTGCCTTCTTCCTACACCACCACCTTCCCACCAATTGTCCTCACATCTAAATCTCCTTCTCACATCCTCTCCCCACCTTTTATGGCCTTGGCCCCAGGGACATCCACCCCAATCACATTGACACCAAGTACTAACAACCAATGTGGTGTTGTTATATAGCCTTGGATTGGGAACTGTGTTGCGGCCTGCACACTCAGCAGTTGGGGTGCACGCACTCTCAGCAGTGGCTGCTGTGGGCCCAGCAGTAGGCGCTGCAGGGCTCAGCACACCGGGTGCAGGTTGGGCTTAATCAGATGCAGCGGGCCACAACCCGCTTGGATGTTACAGACCTAGGATTGGAGCAGGCCCAACCAAGTTTGCAGGCCAGCTAGTTTGGGGAGGTGCAGGCAGGGCAATCACAGAGGTTATACAAGCAGGGCAGACGCGCGCAAGCACGGGCCAATCTGCAGGAACAGGGGAATCACACAGCGCACTGGTGTGGAAAGTAAGAGAGAACTACTCTCCTAGTTGTCCTTGAGTTTGGAAGCAATGGTCTCAGCGTCTGTAAGGTTAAGGATGCTCCTTTACTTTTAAGAAAGAGAGAGAGAGATTAAAAAAGGTGATGAATTTCTTCCCTCCCTTTTCCTTTCCTGCCCAAGATCCAATGATAAGATAAGACAAGATGATCCCCTAAGAGTTGGGGTTGAGAGCGCGGACTTTATGCCCACACTCTCAACCCTAACCTAAGTACAAGCGCAATGACAGCCCAACATCAAATTTAAAAGAAACCCCAGGCCCAGAACCCTAGCCTAACCCTAATCTGTTCCCTGCCCCCTTAGCGTCACTTACAACAAGTTTGTCCTTCTCATGAGGCGGCCCTCTGTCGCGCCCTACTCAGAGCCCCCCGCTTGTCTGTATCTGCCTTGCGCACCACATGATTTCCTGCCCTGCAGGTTGGCCCGCACCTATAGCCCCAATTGCCCTGCCCTACCTTGTCAAACTAGCTGCCCACAAACCTGGTTGGGCCAGCTCCATTCTTGGGTCCGTAATGTCTGAGCGGCCTGCAGACCACCACATCCAATCAAGCCCAACCCATGCCTGGTATGCTGGGCCCTGTGGTACCTACTGCTGAGCCTGCTACAGCTGCTGCTGAGCCTGCTACAGCTGCTTCTGAGCCCACAGCGGCCACTGCTGAGACCGCGCGCATCCAAGTGCTGAGCCTGACCTACCAAATGCTGAGCGCGTCAACCGCGGAGCGGTTCCCAATCCAAGGCTATATAACAACACCACACCGGGTGGATATGGACAACATGGGGGGCTCTGAGTAGGGTGCGGCAGAGGGCTGTGTCATGAGAAGGACAAACTGGATGTGTGTAACGGTAGGCAGGCTTGAGGGTTTGGGTGGTATGGGAATGGGCTAGGTTAGGCTAGGGTTCTGGTTTCCAGGGTTTCTTTCCTATTTGTTGTTGGGCTGTCATTGCATTTGTACTCAGGTTAGGGTTGAGAGTGAGGACATAAAGTCTGCACTCTCAGCTCCAGGTTGGAAGGGGGGGGAGGACTTCCCACACCTCCAAAACAACACCACAGAAGGGAAGGGGAAGGAAGAAATACATCTCTTTTACTCTCTCTCACCTTAAGGGTGCATCCTCATCCTTACAGATGCTAGGACCATTAACTTCCAAACTTAGGGGCAACTTGGAGAGTACCTTCACTCTTGTTTCCACACCAACTCATTGTCATTGCCCCACAACGGGCAGAATCACAGACAGGCACCAACCCCCACCTCCTGAGGAATATTGCCAGGTATACTCAGGACCAAGAAACCTCTGAAATGGCTAACAACACCCATGAATCAGACCACACTCTCATAACAAGGACAGCCCCCCACCTACAATCTATGCAGACAGAACTGGAAGAGGCTAAACTAAGAATAGAAGGGAATGACCTGTGCAGCAAGGTCATTCTCAATGCAACCAACCGCATTCAATCAGAATCCCTACTTGGCTACAATGGGGGCAACGTTGGACAATGCATCTGTGAACTCAAAGAGATTGCCTCAGAACATCTTTCAGATGGCAATTTATTTTTTCAACTGTTGTGGTGTCAATATATAGCCTTGGATCGGGAACTGCGTCGCGGCCTGCGCGCTCAGCATCTGGTAGGTCGGGCTCAGCAGTTGGGGTGCGCGCGTTCTCAGCAGTGGCCGCTGCGGGCTCAGCAGTGGGCGCGGCGGGATCGAGCACGCGACTGCGGGCCGGGCCTGACTAAGGGAGGTGGGCCGCGACCCGCTTGGATGTCCAACCCAGGGATGGAGCCGGGCCGATCAGGTTCTCGGGCGGTTAGTTAGGGAAGGAAAGGGCGGAGCGATCGCGGGGCTATACCCGTGGACAGCCGCGCACAAGCGCGGGCCGGCTACGGGACTAGGAAATTCACGGCGGCGCGTCGGGAGGATACAGGCAATTGCGGTGAACTTTGAGAAGCGCGCGGCGGAGGGCCGCGCCGCGGGGGACGAACCGGATGCATGTAATGGCAGGCAAGCAAGCGGAATAGGATACGGATAGGGTATGGGTTGGGGGATGGGTCAGGGTTCTGGGTCTAGGGTTCCTTCTTCATGGTTGCCAGTCTGTCTTTGTGCTTGTACTTAGGTTAGGGTTGAGGGGGAGGGCTCAAATACCTTTCCCCTTGACTCCGGGTTGTAGGGGGGCATCTTACGATTGGATCATCAGGAGGCGGGGAGCGGACTTAGGAAAACAGAATCCCTCCCCTCTTCTCTCCTTTTCTCCTTGAACGGCTGCATCCAATCTCCTTACAGACGCTTTGATCAATAACTTCCGGAACTTGAGGACGACTTCTGGGGTGTTGCTCCCCAAAGTTTCCACATCTGGGGGTCTGGCCGGGAAAAATCTTTTGTCAAAGTCTCTCGAAGGTACTCACGGATGCTACCAAAAGCCGCTTCTCTTCCTTCCTCCTCCAACGGCTTCCGCGCTACTCCATGGATTTACCCGCATATTCGACTCAACATTGCGGAGGTGGAGCAATTCATCTCACGTTATGAAACAATCGCGGACTCTGAAGGCGTTTTGGATTTTGAGAAGGTGCGCCATGTCGTCCTGTTCATCGAGGACGCGGAAGCGCGTCGGGAAGTGGAGGAGATGGGGGGATACCTGAACCTGGATTGGCCGGAACTGAAGGAGGACATGCTGGCAAGATGGGGGAGGCATGGTTCTTGCTTTCGGAAGGACGATCTCAAGCCATCCGCGGAATTGGGTTACCAGGCAGGCGCGCGCGACGGGACCCAGATGCAAGCAGAAGTGGACTACGCGAAACTGGAGTACTACGGGGCAGAGTATGTTCCAGCCCCACCACCGGCAACCATCTCTTGGGCTAGCAAACTTACGGAGGTGGCAAGGGGCCTCAAGGCCTATCTGGAGAGTATTCAGTCCCCCAGCACTTCTGCGCCCCGCGTGTACGCAAATGGGGAGGACAACAACCATTGGCGGACGGGACAAAGGGACCGGACAGCGGATTCAAACGCGGAATTGGTTTCCCCAGGGGGGGCTAAGAACGTGTTGGGGAAGCGGGATTCAATGGAACCAGTGCGGCCTACTGACAGGAAGCGGGCAAGGACAACGGAACGGGAAATGGATGCTTTGTGCGGACTGGGAATTGGCAAGCGGCGGACGGATCTTGCAAAGAAGGTACACGCGGCGGCGGAAGAGATGGACCACACACTGGAGAATCACGACCCAAGCCAGACCTCTTTGACGGCGGAGAGCGCGCATTTGGAAAGGGTAGTGGCAGCAACGGAAAGGACGGGCGCGCGTGGAAGCAACGGTGATGGTGGGCGGACAAGACACAAGAGTCGGACGGCAAACCGGATCGATCCGAGGCCGGCAGAGGCGGGGTGCGTGTTGGGGAAGCGGGTATTGGCGGGAACGGTTCAGTCTAACGGCGGGAAGCGAGAAGAGGATACTCCGCGCGGTTCGGGAGTTTGTGAACGGCGGATAAATCTGATGGGAGGTGGGGGAAAAGCGGTGGTGGGAGCAGGTCATGTGCCGGGCAATCGTAACCGAGGCGAGACCCTTTCGACGGCGGAGGAGACGGACGCCGAACGGGAAAGGGAAGCGCACCGGGACCAAGAATCGGACGGATCAGGCACCGACGGCATGGTTTGGAGGAATGCAGGGAGATTGGGCGACGGACGCGACCCTCATGGCATTGGCTGAAGCCACCAGCTGGGGACAGCAGCTAAGTTTGGGGGGGGAACTGGAGGATAGGGCGCGGGTGCGGCGATGGGATATATAAAAAAAAAAAAAAAAAAAAAAAAAAAAAAAAAAAAAAGAAATCTTTCACCTTTTCTATCATTTCTCACTCGTCACTTTTTTTCTTATTTTCTCATTATTTTTTTTATCATTTCTTGGGCGCGGACGCGGTTCTCAGCCTCGCGTCTTAGTTCTCACTCAGGCGCGGACCCGGCTCTCATTCTCGCCCTCACAATGCGCGCGGCGCGGATTTTTCTCGGTAAAACAAATTCGCGTTTGAGGCGTGTATTTCTCTCAATGAATAGGGAAACGCGGTACAACAAAAAAGCGGATAAAAGAGGGAAGGGAAAAAGAAAAGGGGAAGAGGGGACGAGGCCGAGGCGCTTAAGCCATCTTCATCATTTCCTCCATTTCCGCCCTCAATGACGCCAGTAGAGCCCGGAATGATGCCAAGAGTTCACGCCGGGATTCCAAGGATTGGGCTCCGGGAGTCGCAAGGTATTGGCGGAGCATCGTAGTCAACCTTTCCGCGAAAACTTCAAAGCTGGCTGCCGGGAGCGCCATCACGACCGGAATCTCCGGGATCTCGGGAGAGTTGGTGGGAGGAGGGGCTGGTGCGGACGGGCGCTCAGGGGATCCAACGGGAGGGTCCAGTCCGATAGGAGGCAATGACGAGATGACCACCAGCAACGCGGGCGGAGGAGTAGGGCCTCGTGGAGTCGGAGGAGTCGGAGCAGCGGGCGGAGGAGTAGGGCCTCGTGGAGTCGGAGGAGCCGGAGCAGGGGGTGGAGGAGGAGCCGGGGCCGGAGCAGCGCGTCGCCTAAGGATTTCGTCAATTTGCGGGTCCCTTGTGCCTTGCGTAACCCGGACGCGATCCGCCCAAAATCGCAATGCCCTCCGATAAGCCGCGAAGTCCGGATAGTCATCCTTACGCGGTGGTCCCGCGCGGCGAAGCGGAGAAGAGGAGTCGTGGTCTGAGTTTGGACGAGGACGGCGGGGAGGTGATCCGGGAGGAGTCCACGAGTCCTCCGAGATAGCGTCGTCATCCGAAACCACGAACGGGTCCGGACGAGCCTGCTTGCGTGGCCGAGGACGAGAGCCGGATTGGTTGGGGCCACGGGGTATACCCTTGCTAAGCGAGCAGCGGCGGTGTCCGCGGCTGCACGCGGAGCAGGCGCGGCGGCCGGACACAATAGAGCATTCAAGCCCGTTTCGGGCGCAGAAGTCGCAGCGGACCATGATGACGATGGAGTGGAGGGATAGGGATGCGGAGCGGAGTTTAGAGTTGGTAGAGGGGGTAGGGCGTGAAGGACGGCCGAGGTGACAATGGGGAGGACCTCTGGGGACAGAACTCAAGTTGGGGGGGATGTGGTGTCAATATATAGCCTCGGATCGGGAACTGCGTCGCGGCCTGCGCGCTCAGCATCTGGTAGGTCGGGCTCAGCAGTTGGGGTGCGCGCGTTCTCAGCAGTGGCCGCTGCGGGCTCAGCAGTGGGGGCGGCGGGATCGAGCACGCGACTGCAGGCCGGGCCTGACTAAGGGAGGCGGGCCGCGACCCGCTTGGATGTCCAACCCAGGGATGGAGCTGGGCCAATCAGGTTGTCGGGCGGTTAGTTAGGGAAGGAAAGGGCGGAGCGATCGCAGGGCTATACCCGTGGACAGCCGCGCGCAAGCGCGGGCCGGCTACGGGACTAGGAAATTCACGGCGGTGCGTCGGGCGGATACGGGCAATCGCGGTGAACTTTGAGAAGCGCGCGGCGGAGGGCCGCGCCGCGGGGGACAAACCGGATGCGTGTAATGGCAGGCAAGCAAGCGGAATAGGATACGGATAGGGTATGGGTTGGGGGATGGGTCAGGGTTCTGGGTCTAGGGTTCCTTCTTCATGGTTGCCAGTCTGTCTTTGTGCTTGTACTTAGGTTAGGGTTGAGGGGGAGGGCTCAAATACCTTTCCCCTTGACTCCGGGTTGTAGGGGGGCATCTTACGATTGGATCATCAGGAGGCGGGGAGCGGACTTAGGAAAACAGAATCCCTCCCCTCTTCTCTCCTTTTCTCCTTGAACCGCTGCATCCAATCTCCTTACAGACGCTTTGATCAATAACTTCCGGAACTTGAGGACAACTTCTGGGGTGTTGCTCCCCAAAGTTTCCACACCGTGCACCAACTCCTTCCTTGACCGCATAGGCAGAGCAATTATCCTAGAAACACTGCAAACTGACTTGAAATGTGAATTCCAGGTGTACCCCTCTAGTCACCTCATGTACAAGGAAATCAAGCAGAAGTTCCACAATGTTGGCCAGGCAGGTCAAATGAACATATGGCAACTCTTCTTGGACTTCCAACTTGATAATTCAATGGCCACAGTAGGGGTCTCAGCCAAGCTTAGGAACTGGTTCTAGGAATGGAAAAATAAAAATTTCAACCTCAACCAAGACACTTTCCTTGGTTTCATCCTCCAAAACAGTCTACTGGCTGGTTCACAACCAAAGGAGGAAGTAGACAGGCACATTGAGAAACTCCTGCAGGAATATGGAAACCAAGGAAAACCAAGTGATCACCATGGAGGAAGTCATTTTCACAATTCAAAACTGTCAACAACAACTACGACACGATGAGGAAAACCTAAGGAAACCTGTGAGCGCTTTCTGGACAATCAGCACAGAAGACCCAGTCAGCACAGCCATCCCCTTCCCCAACATCACTTAACCCATGGAGGCCTTCCTCAAGAACATACAAGAGGACCTGTGGGAGCAAGCAATCTTGTTCTATGTGGCATTAGCAGCAAAATTTTGGAATTGCGGGTCCAATGGACACGTCAAACAGAAATTCCCCACCAGACAGCAAGGGAGCAAACATTTTTATGGTCCCTTTCCCCTGATGAATACTCCTCTCCCTGGAAGCCCCCACCCAAAAATATACCCAATTTTTGGGGCAGTATATCCTCCAGTTTCCTTGAATGGGTAGCACCCACTCCCAACTATCCAAGGTGCCCAACCCAACAACCGCCCCCAGACCCTACCTGGTCTCAGACAGGCAAACTATTATTGGCCCCCTCAGCGTGGTTTTGATACCCACAATAAACCCAGCTCCTCACAGCCATCAACAAGTGCAAGGATGATTGAGCTAGGATCCCTGCGCAAGGACCTTTCCAATCTATCCATCAACTCTCTTGGAGGGAGCCATGATGTAAGCCCTCTGCCAATAATAGACACCAGCGCATCACATAGCCTGATGGGAAAAATATCTCTTTTCCACAAATTCACTTGCTTGTGGATGCAAATTCCCTTCTTGGTGGCAACCAAGGGACATGCCAACCACATCACTGGTTATGGGTCCTTAAGGTTCTACTGGCACAATGGAAGTGTTATCTTCATAAATGGTGTAGTCTACAGCAAAGCAGCACAGGAAAAATTGATATTGCTTGCAAGATGGTGTTGAGACAGAGGAATTTTTGCCTATGAATTCCAACATGACTCTTTTGTAATTTAATCCCCAAGCTCAAAGCATCTGGTCTCTTTTCCCTTTGATGAAAAGAACAAGAAATGGTTTATTCCCTTACCTACCATAAAGTCCACCCCGCCCCTTTTTTCCCAAACCACCCCCTCTTCCACCAGTGCCACTGTGAGTACCAGCCCCACGCAGCACATGTATAGCTGCAACTCCCTGGCTGCAGTGGGCATGAACAACTACAGCAAAATTTTCATTGCGCCAGTTGAGGACCCCATTCCGTACACCTGGAATGAGAATGAAATGACCAAAAATGATAGAAAACTCCTGTTCTGGCACAGCTTTTTTGGCCACATTGGCCTGCGCGTTATAAGAAGAATGATAAATGCAAAGATTGGTTTTGGGATCCCTGAAAGCTTACCTATGGGCAACATACACTGCCTCATATGTGCAGTAAGTAAAAGCACAAATCTTAATTGATTATCATCATCAGCCAGGATGACGGATAAGCTTGAAATCCTGGCTGTTGACCTGGTTGGCCCCTTTGAGGTCCCCACCTACCAAGATGGCAGGTTCTTACCAAACATGCAAGATGCATGCACCAGTTTTTCTTTTTTTCAAGGTTCTGACCAGGAAATCCAATGCCCCACAAGCCATTATCTCCACCATAACCAAACTGGAACTAGCAACAGGATGCAAAGTCAAGATCCTCAGGAGAAACAATGGTGGTGAATTTTCAAACAAGGCCCTGGCCAATTACCTAACACAGAAAGTTATTACCGGCAAGCAGTCCCTCCTGTATCACCACTACCAGAATGGGATGGTTGAACGGTTCAACCAAACCTTAGAAGAAATGGCAAGGACTATACTGAATGATAGAAAGCTACCCAAGACCTTTTGGGGGTTTGCCTTCACATGGGCAAACTATACCCTGAACAGAATAAAAAACTGGGAAAGTGGTGCCATGACAGCTCATAAACTACTTTTTGGCTCCCCACCCCAACTGGGTCAACTAAAAGTCTTTGGAAAGACAGCTTTTGTACACATCCCAGAAGAGAAGCAAACCAAGCTAGACTCCTGGGCAATCAAGTGCAAGGTAATTGCCTACCTGGATGAATCCAAGGGATGGCTATTCTGGGTTCTGGACAAAAATAGATTCATAAAATTGACCATGGAAAGATTCACATGCAATACACTCAGCATCTTACAGCAAGACAACAGGCCAAAATCATCCAACCTCCTGAGTGTTGCGGTCAACCGCCTGGTATTGGGTGACTTGACCAAAGAGAACATCTTCACAACCCAGGAGGTGCTCATTGATCACATACTGGAAACATGTGATGCACACAACATCCAAGTATCCAAGAGTTTCAAGCAGGAAATGAAACACAAGGACTGGCTAAAATGGGAGGAAGCAATCAAGAAAGAACTATTGGCACTGGACAAGATGTGCGTGTGGGAAGCCCTGCCACTTCCAGAGAAAAGGAAAGCCCTTGACTGCAGATGGGTATTTGCAATAAAGAAAGCTTTTGGGTCATCCAACCTGATCTACAAGGAAAACTGCGTGGCCAAGGGATTCACTCAAAAAAAAAGGGTGTCAATTTCAAAAAAACCCTTTGCCCCTGCGGCAACCTTTGTCTTGTTGCGGCTGTTACTTACCTTTGAAGAATCAAATCAATGGCCCATATACAGCTTTGATTTTGTTAAGGAATACCTGAACTCCAGCATTGATTGGGAGGTGTATGTTAATGCACCACCAGGGATGAAACTTCCAGAAGGTTAAGCCCTGTGGCTCAAAAGGGCTCTTTATGGAAACCAACAGGCTGCCCAATCCTGGTTGTACCACCTCTGCAAAGTCTTGACAAGTTTGGACTACCATCCTTCAAAGTACAACTACTAATTGTACATCCTAAGAAGTGGCTCAGAATCAGGCGTGATCTGGGTACATTTTGATGATGGAGTTATCATGGGTTCCTCAGTGAGACTGCTACAGGAGCTAGAACTAAAACTAAAGGACAGACTGAAAATCAAATGGAGTGAAGGGATTACCTTGATTGTGGGCTTTGACTTAGAGCACAACAATCATGGTTTCTGACTTGGACAACCACAGCTGATTGATCACATGCTGAAGACCCATTTGGATGGAGGAATGATCACCAACAAACCACTCCCAACCAGTTATAACAGAGTCAAAAATGAAACCAAGCAGTCAGTGGACACCAGAACATACCTTTCTTTGCTAGGGTCCCTCAGCTACCTTGCGGTGGGAACCAGGCCAGACATAGCCTATTCAGTCAACTACCTAGCAATATTCTTGGTCAACCCCAATGAAACACACTGGAAATGAGTGAAACACCTCCTTGGGTACCTGGCCGGGACAAAGGAGCTCCGCCTAAAACTACACCCTGTAAGGCCTAGCGTCCAAGACCTGCAGGTCTCCTGCAACACTTCATGGGAAGGTGAGTCATCTCAATCTTCCTACGGCTTCTTCATCAGCTATCTGCAATTTCATATCCTCTGGGCCTCCAGGAGAAAAAAAACAGTGGCAGCTTCCACATGACACACAGAATATATGGCCCTAGGAGTGGGCACCAGGAGCTGCCTATGGGTGATCAATCTACTGGAGGACTGCATTTGAAGAAGACTTGTAGGATATCTTTTCTGTGAAAATGAATCCGCAATCAAAGTAGCCACTTAAAATTCCTCTAAAAAGCGCACCAGGCACACCAACTGCTATTTCTTTATAAAAAACAATGCACTGTACAGAGGGGAGACCAAAATTGAGTGGGTTGCATTGAAAGAACAACTGGCATATCTTGTCACAAAATACCTGAGAAAGGAATTATTTGGGAGGTTGAGACAGCACATCATGAGAGAATGAGGTGATTTTCATGGTAAAATGGCTGAGGAGGGGGGTTTTGGTGACCATGACACAGAGGTTTAACACAAATATCACACTCACCCATATTTACCACACTATAAAAGACCACAAACTTGTAACCAAGTTAGCAAGAGACACTGTAATGAATATAAGTTAGAATGTACCAAACCTCATATGCATACCTTACCCAAGGAATATGATACAACATCAAGCACTGTAACCAATCAAGTGTAACTTATACAGAATTTAAACTCCCACGCTTCCCCTGATAAAAAAGGTAATGGAAATTTAAAAGGTTTTGAACTTGTAACTAGCTGTAACCTTTGCCTTTCCTGGCCATTCTTGAAGGTTAAAGTTACAAATGGGCAGGATGTTCAGCTGTGGGTCCCTGGTTAATCTTCCAAAGTTACAGTTAAAAATATGCCCATGGGTGGATATGTAACTTGTAACCTACAGCTACAGTTACATGCGGAAGCCAAACGCACCAAAGTGATTGGGTATGGCTTGGGCCAGGCTTGGGTAGGGTTTTGTTCTCAATCTTTCTTGTCACCAGGTTCAATGGGTACTTAGTTACATAATATCATGGAGTTTACATCTTTCTGTTTTTATTTCAATATTACATTGAATTTCACCCCAATCAAAATATAGAAGAGCAGAAGCACATTTTGGTAGTTAGAAAACCAGACTGTTTCAGTGATTAACAAAATAAAATAAAAATAAAAATAAGAATTCAAAAAACAAATTCAACAAATTTAGAGATTAAAATGACAGCTTTCCAAGTGTATTTTAAAATTCTTCAAAGCATAAAAAACTCTCAATGTATTGTGAATTAAGGTAGGCAGTTGAGGTCCAAAAATAGCCTTGGACTTTGAGAAGATTCATTCTGAAGGGAAAATTGTGGCAGGAATGGCTAGATACCACTCTGCCTTCCTTTAAAGATTGGGGTGCATTGATGCTTGGGAAATTGAACAAATAATTAAATTGGATTCTTTAGGATCTTCAACCTCCAATAGATATTGGAGAATCTTGGACTCAATATCACCTTTTGCACAAGTTGATTGAAATATCTTGCTTTCAAATCAGATAAAAATTCCATTTTCCATTGATTCTAGATCCTTTTTCAGACTCAGAAAAAGGAATAATTGTTTGAAACTTGAGTGCTCCAGTTCCAAGTATGGTTACAACATCTAGGAGTCTGATATTAAGATTGATATTTTCAATGGTAATTTCATGATGATTTGTGAAACAAGATAGTTTGATTTAGGTTTTCAGAAACATTTCACAGGTTGGATCCACCTTGGCCAAAGAATAGCACAAGTAATTCTTGATCTTGGTGACTGTATAAAATTTAAATGGAATAAGCTGCACAGAATTTTATTTTGAGTTTATTTCAATCATATTGCCTACCAAAGCAATGAAGATTGGTTGGGAAAAGCTCAGGGTAGGATAATGGGTGGAGAAGAAAATTTTGGTGGTTCAAGGAATTTCATCATCCTTTCAACTTCATCCAATTCAATCAGGCCAATCTTGAATTTCTTGGGTATGATTTCCCACAAAAGAAGTTTCATTTTTTTTCATTTTTTGAGAGTGTTTAAATATCAGGTAAGTAAAATTCCAGTGTTTATTGAAATAATATCACAATATAATTTATGATTTTGCTGGAATTTCAGAATGGTGAAATAGTTTCAAAAAGGTTTAAAACTTCTTAAAATGTTCAGGTGATGAAAAAAAGCAAGGGAAAATTCCATTTATCTCTACAGGAAATTTCCAAGATTGACCTAAGCACTGTCTTTCTGGCTCACAAGATTTGAAATTAAGAGAATATTTGGATTGAATTTGAAATTTATGTCCCATTGCAAATTTTATTGGTTGAAAAATACCTTATATCAGTTAAAAAATACCTTAAAGAAATCATTTTCAGTGAGTTTGATGATTTTTTCCATAGAGAACAAGAGTTCTATCTTGTGGCTAAAATTCTGAAAAGCAAGATCAGCAATTTTATGGGCTGTAGTGAAATTTTAAAATGTCTTATTGGCAATAATGACTGAGATTTTTGAGTACACCACTTTTTTCCAGGGAGCCACAATAATTATTGCAAAGATTCACTCAAGTATGTGGTCCATTGGAATATTATTTAACTCAAATTGTTTTTTAACAATACCAAAACTATTGGAGTGAATCTTACCAGATATTTTTGCCATTCAAATTGCAACTTAAAAATTTTCCCAGTGTGAGTCAATCAAATGGGAGTTTGAATCTAGGAAAGCAATACAGTTTGGAGATTTCTAATCATCAATGGTAAAAGAAAAACTGTTTATATCTTATAAAAAAAATTGATATGTTAAATTTGGGAATTATGAAGATCATGAAAATTTTTTGATATCAATTTTTTCTTGGTTAACATTGGTGGGGAATGGGCATTAATGAGAGTAATAATCTTGATGAATGAAGGGTGCTTCAAAATCAGACAAGGGAGGTCAGCATCTTCAATGGAATAGGAAATAATTTTCCTTAATGTGATTGGGTTGAGGTCTATGTAAAGAACCAAAGGAGGATGAATCATTCAATTTTTATTTAATATAAATAATAAGAACTAAAATAATTAAAGTCTTTTTTATACTTGCCCCTTTGATGAAGCCATCAATATATACTTGCTTTTTGGGTAATTTTTTTTCAATTAAATATATTGTGGATTTGAATGATATTATTTTGAATCAATTTTGTGCTTTTATAATTTTCTAAATGAACTATCATACCACAGATATTTCCTGTTGAAATTTTGACAATAACCACAACTATGGTATGGTTTAATTTGTTGATGAACAAGGATAATACTCAGCTTAGAAATTAAAAATGAGTTTGATTTACTATTAGCTTCTATTATGCTTGAATTTTTGAAATTTCAAGTTAAAAGGAGGGGAAATAGCTATTTTTCTTGAGGTCCAAGAGGTGGTTTGATTGGAAAATACATCACACTGTAATTTTAATCAGATTCTGTGTTGATGGTGAAGGTTTGCTTTTTGAGGTTATAAAAATGCACAGATGGAATTTAGAGCTCAGACATATTTTGGTTTTTAATGCATTCTTGAGATACTTCAGGCTAATGATGATTTATAATTTCTAAAGAAGGTGAGAAGAGCTGGAGAAAAAAATAATACCAAAAAGGGGGAAAGGGAAAGGTGGTAAAGGAATGAATCAGTGGAATTCAATATTGATTTTTGAATGATATTTGGAACAAGGTTATAGCAATAACATAAAATTAAGGAAATCTGCAAAAAAATGGGGAAGGCAGAGATCAAACAGGCATATAAATCAGCAGAATGGGATATAATTTATGGATTCAAGAGTGAAACAAAAAAGATGAGAAAAAATTCCCAGGATATGCCACTTGGTATTCAGAATTGAATGAGGGGAACGGGAAGGGGGGTTAGAGTGGGAAGGATTCCAGTAATAATGGATAAAACAGGCATATAGTTCATTGAAAGATGAAATAATTCATCAATTGAAGCAGAGCACCAACAAGGTGAAAAGAAAAAACAGAATGTGCCCATTGGGGAAAGATAAAATGAGAAAATACAATAAAGATTTTGGAAGAGTAGCTGCAAACTAGTAACCAAAGATATTGTTCAAATTCCAAAAGAAATCTGAGGAAAGATATAAAATGGGAATATAGTTTGGGAAAAGGGGATAGTATTGATGTAATCAAAAGTGGGAAAAAAATGAAAAAAAATTAGCAGAATGTGCCAATTAGGATTCTGAATTTAATCAGGTTTGTGGGAAGGGTGGGAAGGATTGCAATAAGAATGGAAGCTGGGGAGATTTGAATTATAAAATTACATTATGGGCAGGGGGTGGGGGGTGAAGGTAGATGAATCATGAAATTGGT
Source organism: Puccinia polysora (assembly GCA_025617555.3). Classification (NCBI taxonomy): domain Eukaryota; kingdom Fungi; phylum Basidiomycota; class Pucciniomycetes; order Pucciniales; family Pucciniaceae; genus Puccinia; species Puccinia polysora. Next base: position 503,649 of record CM062615.1, on the reverse strand, counting down.
GAAATGTGAAATGTGCAAGGGTAGTTATTATTGTGAACCATGTATTTCCCCAATAAATGTGATTATTGTGTTGGGAAATTGAAAATTAATATCCAAAATCCAGGTAAACCTGCATTTTTTTCATTTTAATTTATTTTAAAATTTGTTATTCCTTGAATTAAATTCCTAGGCTGGAGGGGTGAGCTATGCACATCAACCAAAAATTCTGTGCATACTTAAATGTGTGTGTGCTATTTATTTTCACTCTGTTCTTACCTAGGTCAATTTATTATTATTATTTTTATTTTAAATTTCTTCCATCTCAATCTGTACTGGTATAGATTGCACCCAAAAAGTCCAAAAACAAACAAAATGGTATTTGCACACTGTAAACATTCAAATATTGGCAAATTTAGATAGTTATGGAATTCAAGCACATTTAGAAACATTTTCAAAGTCAAAATTTTCCAAAATTTACAATAGATGGAAAAGATTATCCAAATTTCTGTGCCACCCAGATGGCTAATACTTGAAAATTACCCATTAATTGTTGAAACAAAAAAAATTAAAAGATAAAATTATGAAGATAGGAAGAATATTTTATTGAAAGATTAAGATTATTGAACTAATTTGTTTCAATTAAATTAGTGTATATAAATTCTGGAAAATTGAAAGTTTTTCAATATTTATTTTCTGTGAAAAAGGATAGTGAAAAATTGCTTTTGACTGAAAAAAAAATCCCCAAGAACTTGAGGTATTCCTCAAATGAGCCATTTGATTTTTTGAAAATTTTTGATTTTATTAAACTTAATAAAATTAAAGGACTAATAAAACAACTTGAAACATGAAAATAACAGTTTATATAAGATTTAATAAAACAAAGGCCTTTATAAATAGCAGTTTTTCCAAAAGAAATACCACCAAAATGTCAAAATAATTGGTTACTTCAAAGTGTGATGTAAAATTTCAACTGAAGTAAATTTGATATATCAAGAGATGGATATAACTACCTCAGAATCCACACACTGATTTTTATCCAATTTTATGCCATAATCTCCTTTCTCACTCCCTTTAATTCATCAGGGATCAAACAAAAAACAAAAAATTTAGACTTCATTGAATTCAAACTACCACACTACCTAAACCCTCAAGTAAAATGAATCAACTTCAACAGACAATTATATCTTGATCATCATGAATCCAAAATTTTATGCAAAAAATTAAAAAAATATGCCACAAATTATTCACATTTTGAAGACTCACATTAACCAAAACAATCAAATCATTGTTTAAAATTATTTATTTAATAAAAAAAAGGTCAATTTAGATGCCAGATTTGTTTCAGAAAATGCTAAGAGGATTTGATGGCACCTTCATCCAAGGTTAATTATTTTTTTTTAATTTCCAATGAGCTCAAAAATAAAAAAAAGGTGGAATTGCAATTTGCTTGAAACAGATTAGGGACTATAACTTATTGAGTCATGATTTGAATTTCAGACCAGCAGGATGTTTGAAGAAAATGATAAGAAAACATGAGAATCTTGAATATAACCCTATGACAGCTTTTGAGCATTACATGAAGAAACACCAAAACAGAAGAAAGGTAACCGGCGCTTGACTATGGCTAGACAAAGGAGCAGTAGGAGGACACAGAAAGGTTGAGAGAGACTGAAAAAAAGGGAAACAATTTGAGTTCCACGTAAGTTAAGATAACATGGACTGATCTCATCAGTTACGTATAGGCAGCTGATGTTTCTAGATTAGTAGTGAGGATTGATCTTGAGGATTTGATTGATGGTTTGACTGCAACTTATATTGTACTTGAATTGAGTGATATTGAGACTTGAGAGTTGATTAGTGTTGAGGATGGTGATGGTGGTCATAGTGTGAAGAGAGATGAAAGAATGAAAGAAACAAATAACAAAGAGGAGAAAAAAAGAATGAAGAGATGTCTATTGAAAAACAAACTAAAAGAAGAAAAGAAAGACAAGGCAGAGATTGAGGACCATTGAGGATAGAGTCCCTCTCTCTATCCAGAGCGTTCACAGTGGTACGCGCACACCTGTGCTACCACAGGCGGTCATGCAATAGCTTACACTTCCCTTAACTGGAGATTAGTCCAGGTTATCATTGAAAATCACGGAAGTGAACTTCTTCAGTTGATTCAGATTGACGGCCTTGGTGAGGGGATTGGCAAGCATTTCTGATGTGATAATTAGGTGGATTGAAAGTGCTTTGGAATTGAGCTCTTCCCTGATTCCCTTTTTCTTGAGGTCCATGTGTCTTGTTTTGGCATTGGATCCAAACTTCCTGAGTTTATCATCCAAACCTTTGTTGTCTATGAGATGCTTTGAGGAAGTTAGGTTGATTTGAAAGACTTCACCCAACAAGTGGCAAAGCCACCTGCCTTCCAGGTAGGAGTCAAGTAATGAGTTGAGCTTGGCCTTGGTTGAAGAGTATTTGATGTTACGTTGCTTGTAACTGTTCCCGCAAAGAGGGGAGCCAAAAGCCAGAAAGAGATATCCCAATTGGGACTTGCGACTAGTGGGGTCCTCACCCTAGGAGGCGTCACTGAAAAATTTGATAGGGTACTTTGATCCATCATAGGTGAGAGTGAGCTCCAAGTCTTTGGTGAAGTTGAGATATTGCCATGTCCTCTTTAGTTCTTTCCAGTGCGTTAATCCAGGCTTGTTCTGAAAGCAAGCTAGGCTGGACACAGAGTAGCTCAGATCTGGTCGAGTTTGGCTAGCTATATAATTCAGCAGTCCTATTGCTGATTTATAGTTGACGTTGATTTTCTTGAAGAGTTCAAATTCTTCATCTGTGGCATTGCTAAGATTACAGTGAGGAGTTAGTGGGGTAGAGCAGGGTTGAGATTAAAGTAGTCCCAGTTCCTCCAGGCCGTGCATGATGTGTTTGGGTTGACTCAGCATGATACTGGTAGCTGTCCGTTCAAATTACATACCAAGTATGGTGTCCGGTTTGTGGGCCTGGGAATTCTTGAATCAAGCGTTGAATTTTTCATCAAATTGGTTCCCGTCTCCCACTAGAATGAGGTTGTCAACATGGAAAAAAAGAAACAAAAAATTATCCTTTGACTTGTATAGACACGGGTTGCTGTCAGATTCCATAAATCCTACTGACTTGATCCAGTTGGTGAGCGTCTCATACCAGTTCTTTGGTGATTTCTTGATTTCGTACAGGCTTTTCTTGAGCCTGAGATATTTGCAGGATTGATTGCAACCTTGAGGAGTTTTGATGATCACCTCTTCTTCTATAGGAGCATGTAGAAATGCGGCCTTCACGTCATATTGGCAAATGTTGAGTTTGTGTTTCAAGGTGTATAGCAGGATAGTTCTCAACAATGCAATCTTGCCAGTTGGAGCAAACTTCTCATCAAATTCTAGGCCATATACTTGATTGAACCCCTTGACGCAGATCCGGGCTTTGTGAATGACAACATTGTTGTGGGCATTATCTTTTATTTTGAAAACCCAGGTGGTGTCCAAAGGATTCAGTGGTTCATCACCTTCATAGTCTTCCCAAACTTCCTGTGCTTCACATTGATCTATCTCCCCTTTGATTGCTCCTCCCCACTTCACGCTATCCTTGAATCAAACTGCTTGATCAAACGTTTTAGGATTGAAGTAGTGATGGAAACCATACCTTTGTGGAGGTCCAATGGTGGACCAATTGCAGAGAGTTCTGGTAGGCTCTTCAACTTCCTCCGGTCTTCTTTTGCTGACTTTGGGGCTAATCCATTGAGGAGAGGGCATGGTGAGGTTGAGTTTGATTCAGTATTGGAAGATGGGGACTCTTCATCAGATGAGTTGATTTCAGCAGGTGGATCTCAATAATTCATACGGGCAGCTGAGGCTTCTTCTGTTTTGGGCTGAGGAGCACTGTCACTAGGCTTAGATAGACTGAAGTCAATGTCCACGGTTGAGACAATCCCCAGGTCCTTGATGGTCTGCTTCAAAAATCAAATGTGTTTTGATAGCATGATGTGACCGTTGGGCAATAGGATCCTGTAGGATAGGAGATCTGGATTTTAGCCAATCAGTTTTACTTCTATTCATTTGGGGTTGAATTTTTTGCCCTTGATCCGTTTTTGATTTAGCGCAATTGCAGTGATCCCAAGTGGTTGTATGTAGTTGGATGGGAGTGAACGCTGTTGGATGAGTTCCCAAGGGGAGAGCTCTAGATCATCCTTTTGGATTTGATTAAGACTAATGCAGCATGAATTGAGTACCTCTGACCAATATTTCTTGGGAAATTTTGCCAAGCTCAGGGATGATCTCACACTTTTGACAATGTTTCAATTGGCTATTTCAGCCCTACCATTTTGTTTGGGATGATGAGGCTCAGTGACCAGGTAATTGATAAATTTCTCCTTGAGATATTGTACTAACCTTTTATTATTGAACTTGTTACCGCCATCTGAACACACCGTAGACGGTTAATAGCCGCACTTTTTTTTCTGTTTCTTGATGACCTCAATTAGTATAGAAGGTGTGTTGTCCTTGCGAGTCAGAGGGATACCCAAGATATAGCCAGAGTAGTTGTCCACTACCGTCAGGAAATACTTCTTGTGCCTATGTGATTCCGGTGTTATTGGGCCAATCAAGTCTAGGTGTATCTTCTCAAACGGTTTGGTGGCCAATGTGGAGGAAGAATTGAACGGGGATTTGGTAATTTTGCACAGGAGGCAATCTTTAAATTCAAACCTGCCCATTCTAGTTGCATTGTATTGAAATACTTTGATTTTGGACAGTAGACCAAGTGATTCGTGACCATAGGTCAGGTGAAGGTCCTTAAGAGTCCTTGGTTTGTTGAGTTGCATCCAGAAACATCCTTCTTTTTCTCCTCCCACTTTGAATGGATTATATAGAAAAAAGAGACTGTTGATTATGGAACCGCAACAGATTGTATCTTTTCCTTTTTGTACTTTGAAATGTCCTGTCTTTGCTTCAAGAGTGCATCCCTGTTCAACAAGTTTCCCTGGACTAACAAGATTGAAAACTATATCTGGAACGTATAAACAGTCAGAGAGTGTAATTGAGTGGTTTTTCCATTTCAATCTGACTGTTCCAATTCCTTGAATTGGAAAATTTGCGTCGGCCTTTCCCATTGTGATGAACTCTTGGGAGTACGGTTTGAGAGTGGTAAAGAATCTTGATTTGTTGAAGATGTGAGAAGTGGCTCCACTGTCAATCAGGATGTTTCTCTCTGCTCCTACCTTAGAGTCAATCCATCTAGTTACAAAGGCGTGGAAGTCAGCGGACTCTTGAGATTTTTTTTGTTTGTCTTTCCATTTAATTTGGTTTTCTCTCCACCATTTGGGGGCTTTGTCTGGATGAAGATGAAAGCATTCTGATTCTGAGTGATTTTCATCTTGTTTTGGATTGTGATACCCCTCAATACATTGACTTGCCAGGTGATTTTTTGTCCTGGTCCTCATTGTGGTCAGAGCTGTTTTGGAGGTCCCCCTTGACGTTCCTTTTTCAGTGAGTTTGGCCCTGACTTTGTTGTGGTATTGAATGAGATGATCAAACACAAATTCCAAGTAGATCTGCTTTTCCGAGTGAATGAGCTGTCTTTTGAGGTCCTGTAGGTTTGCCGGAAACTTGAACATTTTCAGATACGCCAGAATTTTGTTTGGTAATTCTATGCCAATGTCGATCATCTTTTTGATGGCTGTTTTGACGTTGGTGACAAATTTTGTGATCTCATCTTATTTGAAGGTTATGTGTAGGAAATTATTAAATATTCTTGCCCTGTTTGAAGCTTTAGAGGAAGAGAATCATTCCTTGATAGCCTGCCATATCTCTTTTTTAGAATTGATTTTGGCTGCACTAATGACATTGTTGTGCATTATCAAATCTACCTTTGATATGAGAAGTAATTGAATCTTGTCTTTGTCCTGGCTCTTGAGGGTTCCAGAGGTTGATTTAAGTGCTTCCAGTACTCCCCTGAGCTTGAGCAATGCCATCATCTTATCCTTCCAGATTACGTAATTTTCCTTGGTTAGTAACGGGGTCTTTTGAGAGCTTTTCTGAGAATTGCTTGACAGAAGGAATCCAACAAGAATCCTTATCCAGAAGCCATAGTCCTTTGTCTTGCTGGTCGTATTGGTAGAACCTTTTGCTTTTAACTGTATAACTTATTGAGTCATTATTTGAATTTCAGACCAGCAGGCTGTTTGAAGACAATGAGAAGAAAACATGAGAATCTTGAATATAACCCTATGACAGCTTTTGAGCATTACATGAAGAAACACCAATACAGAAGAAAGGTAACCGGCACTTGACTATGGCTAGAAAAAGGAGCAGTAGGAGGACACAGAAAGGTTGAGAGAGACTGAAAAGAAGGGAAACAAGTTGAGTTCCACATAAGTTAAGATAACATGGACTGATCTCACCAGTTATGTATAGGCAGCTGATGTTTCTAGATTAGTAGTGAGGATTGACCTTGAGGATTTGATTGATGGTTTGACTGAAACTTATATTGGAGTCAACTTGAGTGATATTGAGACTTGAGAGTTGATTTGTGTTGAGGATGGTGATGGTGGTCATAGTGTGAAGAGAGATGAAAGAATGAAAGAAACAAATAACAAAGAGGAGAAAAAAAGAATGAAGAGATGTCTATTGAAAAACAAACTAAAAGAAGAAAAGAAAGACAAGGCGGAGATTGAGGACCATTGAGGATAGAGTCCCTCTCTCTATCCAGAGTGTTCACAGTGGTACGCGCACACCCGTGCTACCACAGGCGGTCATGCTATAGCTTACAGGGACTTATTTAAAAAGAATTTGGAGGAGATATAAAAAGGAAAAATTGCTTTGCAATTTTCATTGAATGAAAGAATGAATTTTTGCCCTCACTCATACAAAAATGGAAAAAATATTTGTCCTCAAAATTCAGGAATGGACTGATCTTTTGAAGAGAGACAAAAATAACCACCTGATGCTCATTTTATTCTTGAAATTTTGAACCTTAAGACCAGAAATAAATTCAAAATTATGAAAGAAAAACAATCTGGTTCCAAAAATAAAATTTCATTTTCAGAATTGAAAAGAGAGGAATTTCAAATAGGATCAAGTAAAACTCAATTAATTACCCCATCTTACATTAAAATTCAACCATCTTTCTGTTTTCTAAACTTGGAGCCTCCAGAATTGAATCTGGTAGTTTGTTTTTCTTTTGAAAAAAAAAAACAAATAAAAATTTTGATAATCTGATTCTTTATCAAAAGAAGATCAACCCTTCAGATGAAATTGTAAGTCAAAATGGATCTGGAAAATGAGTATCCATTTCATTTTGATTCCCTTTTGGTTTATCCAGTGGTTTACAAATGAGAGAGAGTGTGTGTAGACTCAGCTCACCCCAGGCACACCTTCTGTTAACCAATAAAAAGCCAAATAACACTTGTTCAATTAAAATTTAAAATTTGGATTTAACTGATTTGGCTCTGCCCTGGCCTTTCATGCATTTTTTTAAAGAAATTTCCATATAAAATATTCTGTTTCTTGAATAAAGTACTTATTTATCAGGAAAACTCTCTATTGAGGCCTGGCAGGACGCTGAAGGAGGTTAGTACAGAATCTCCTCCTGTGAATAAAGATATAAATTGATTAATTTAGCTCAATTTGAAAATGAAAATTGAAATAATAAGTGTTGAAATCTATTTAAAAAATATACCAACAGAAATTTAAAAATCTAAAAGAAAAATCTCTGCAGTACCTTTGAAGTCATAGGGTAGAAGAAATAATCGAGTTAGATTTGAAAATCTATTTTAATCATGAATAATATAAGTAAAAGTATGGAAGTTCTACCAAAAAATTTTGTTTTGATTAGAATTTTGTGAATAAAAATTAAATTGATTATGATTTAGTAGGTCTTGTTATTTACTGGTGAAAAAAAATTCATTTAATATATTGATATTTTCAAAATTAAGGAAAATAAAAAATTGATCTCCAAAATTTCCTCTTTGTCAGAGACTTTATTTTTTAAAATTCTCTTCTCTATAGAGCTTTGAAAATTCATCCAAAATTATCCTTTTTTTCACATAATTCTTTTTCTCTTGTGAATTCAAATTTAAATATCTTCAATATTCTTGATTTTTTAATCCTATGATTTGATTATCACTTTCAGTAAAATTTTTGAAAAAATAAATCTAGAAGGAAAACACCTATTCTCCAACTTCTCCATTTTGTTCCCAAAAAACTGAGCTTAAATTTAACTTCCCTTCCCCAGGTAATTCTGTCCGTTTTTTTAATTCTTGAGCTTTTTAATTCTATTTTGAATCTGAAATCTTGTGTTAAATATTTACAGAACCAAATCAAACAATGAGATAATCCAGATAAGTGCATTTTAGGGCTGGAAAAAAAATACTTATCCGAGTGGTTTCTGCCATTGTGTGAATAAACGGGGGAATTGGTAAAGAATTTTTATTTCACACAAGATCTATGAAGGGGAGAAGAAGAAAAGCTTTTCACATTTTTTTTTGTGAAGACAACACCATATTAATTAGGAAAATTCTTCAAACCTCTCAAAAACATAAAAATTGTACAATTAATTTAAATTCAGTTTAAGGATTATGAAATGAAAAATGGGTGAGATTCATATGATGAAGGGAATCAGTAATAACAGGAGATCAATAAAATGCCCACTTTAAATCATTTTAAATCCCTAATGGACATCATGAAGATTTTAGTTCTAAATGCTTGTAAATTCACTATTCCTTCATCTAAATAGCTTTGGAATTCAAAGAGTTAATAAATCCTACTTCAAAAACTAGCTAAGCATCATTTTATTCCATAATTCAACATTGGTGCCGCCTTTTCAATAAATCCCATCAGAAATGGTTTATTGGTTGTTCCAGAAGAAAAAATAGGGTGTGGATTACCAAATTCAGATTAAAAAATAAACAATGCAAAAGGGACTGAAATTTAAGCAAACATTTCAAGAACCAATTGGTAAATTTATTGTTGGGAAAATGGTAAGGGGAAATTTGAGGATACCAGGGAAAAAAAAGGTTATGGGATACAATCCAGAGGATGAATGAATTTTTTAGATTGGAAATTAAGACATTGCAGATGGAAATCAGTGGTGGGTCTCCCTTGAAAATGTGGGAAATTAGTTGGATTTACAGTTGCATGCACAGAAATTCAGCCAGAGATGGAAAGTGAAATCACCCTTCCTCTCCAAAAAATTCAAAGAAAATTTTCAAATTATCATGTGAACCACTGATGGATGTGGAAAATTAGCCAGAAAGAGTTTGAGGATATAGTATAACATTTTTATTTAATTTTTATGTTTTATTTTAAATTGAAGGAGGTTTTTTTTGGGCTTGGTGGTTCCTTGTAAAATTATCAGACTATATTTACAAGAGTTACATTTGAAGAATGATTAGATGAGTCATCACCTTTAAAGACAAATCTTCAGACAACTTTGGTCCCTTAGTTTTTTTTACCAAGGGAGAATTTCCAGAGCCACAGAGAAAGTTAATTCTCCACCAAAACAAGAATTGAAATGGGAGTCAAAAGTGGAATTGCAGAGGATATCCTTGATTACTTTAAATACAACTTGATTAGGTTCTGGCTAATATAACCATTCTTCCCAGAATTTTCAAACATTTTTTTTTCAAAATTTATCCTCTGTTCCAATATACTGGGGGAGATACATTTTTTTTGGTTCTAACATTGCAATTGCCTCATATGTGTTGTTGACTAGGATTTTCCTAGTATGAATAAATTAAGTAGTGTCTCTTCAATCTTCCATTTTTGAGACAAAGATTTATCCTTTTTAATTTTTCCCAAGGATTCAATTTTTAACCCAAAGATAAAAAAAAACCTCTGACGCCAGGGATGCTAATTAATTCAAAGAAGTAGAATCTGATATCCCTGAAAAGCCATGCAATTCAATTAATTCACCAGTTTTTTATGTTTAAATATTTAAGGCATCAGAAATTCCCCTATCTACCTCTCTTGAATGATTGAGACATAGATGCTTATTGATATGGATTCTGAAATAATTGATCATGGGTTAGTTCTGAGAATAATAACAGGACTGTTTTTGAACCAACTCTGGCAATTTATTTTTCCCAAAAGATTCTCATGATAAAATATAAATTCTGCAGAGCTCTATAGAAATTGAGGAATTTTTCTTGAATTTATTCAATATGATGTTTTTGAGACAGTTTTTTTGTTCTAATTTTTATGAGGGCTTATGAAACTCCTTAAATTTTCAGTCTTTTTTCAACCAGCTTCATTTTTTTTTATTTAATTTTGGATGACTTGAATTTAAAATTGTGATTCTGTATTGTTGGAGTACCCTTATCTTAGGCAACTGCAATTGTATTCTTTTGTTATTTTCCTATATTCAATCCTGTGTCTCTTCTTCCTTCTTTTTCATCTCTCTCTTCTTTCCTATCTCTCAGAATAGATATTCATATTAATCTATCATCAGATAGATCAGTCCATGTGTGCTTCCCACATTTGTCTTGACCTCATTTCATCTCCTGCCTCCATCTATATGTCACCCCCGCTCATCCATTACGTTCTAGAATCATTTCATGCTGTCTGTGACACTCATCCATCCAATACTACCTGAGGACAGAGATTGAGTCAGTTAGAAGGTCCTTCTCTCATCCTTCTTTCTGCTCTCATCTCTGTGTATCCTCAGGTAATTCTGTTCTCTGATTTCTGTCCAACATTACTTTCTTTGTTTATCTTTTTCTTTCTATCGTGACTGTCTCTGGAACTTCTCTCATCCTTCTTTCTGCTTTCATTTCTGTGTATCCTCAGTGAGCCCAACATGTATATCCAAGAATCCCTTGGTAAATTGAAATATGCAATTTCTCCTTATCCCACTTCATTCTTCTTTCTCCAAAGATCCCGATGTAATTTTAATCAATATCATTATTTGTTTTTTTCCAAAATTGATAAATTTTTTGAAGAAACATTTTTTGAATCTAATTTAAAAAAATTGAAACAAGAATTGAGAAAATTAGCCAATTTCAAGTTCTGATTAATCAACATCATTCAAAACCTCTATAGCATAGTGATTACAATCATTTAAGCCATATTTATGGGTCTGAGTTCATTGTTAATTAGTTCTAGAAAGTTTAAAATTGGATATTTATAGCCCTTCCTGAGATTTGGGAAAAGTTTTACACCTATCAAAGATGGAATTGTTTTAATTTTATCCAGATCGTGGGAAAATTTAATGAGGAATTACTCTACCAATTTTTTTTCTCCATTTTTAAATGGAATAAAGTCTAGCAGGGTTAAAGATTAATATGAGAAATTCCATCTTTTATGTGCCTTCTAATTAAGCCTGAATGGATAAATTTAATTGGACTGTCAATATCCATACACTTCCATTGTAATTTTTGCAGGTGGAAAGATGTGAATGAGATCTGACAAGATAGAAAATATTTAATTTGGTCTTGTTTCTGCTGGATTTACTTGATAAATAGTGCATGGTCAATGCTTGCTAATTGTGGAAAATAATTAATTGCCATGATGTGTTGATGGCCCCTATCAAACCCCAAAATTAAGATTTTCTAATATGGGAATGGATCTTTATGATAAAAGATTGGTTACCATTGAGTCTTTTCTAAAAAAAAAAAATGAGATCTTCCCACTCCCACCAGAATGGTCAAACTTGGTACAACCTGAGTTTGCAGCCCTAAAGACATGGGTGAAATTTCAAATTGATGAATTGGAATGGGGGCTGATTTGAAGACAACTTATCCCTCATCTATTTATTTATTTTTTATTATAATGTTCAAATAAGTCAGAATGAAAAAAATAGAAAATTTTTTACATCTTAATTACGCAGTTTGATGAAATAAATAGTGGTTGATATGAAACATGACTATCCATTTGTGTAAGAAAATAATTTGGTAATCATAGAAGAATCTTTGAAAACTCAAATTATGGACTAAAAATCCATTAGATGGAGTTTGGGTGACTGGATAAAAATAAATAATACTCTTAAAATTTCCAAATTGCATTAATAAAACAGAAATTTTTCTTCTTAATTTGAGGCAAGACTAAATAAAAAAATTTTCCAGCTCTTCTCATGCTCAGGAGGTGGAAAGTTGTTTGATTTTTAAGGTTGTGTGATGATAAAAAAAGATTTTTTTGATTTTGACTGTTTCAGAAAATGCACTGAGCAAAGTCCAGTATTGCATTAATGATACTACTTGTAGCCACTCTAATGCTGAAATTATTGGGGATCAAAGCAAAATTGATATCCAAAAATTTGCTTTGACCAAAAACCAACCTAGGATGGAGTAGAATTGGGGGGGGGGAGAGATTAATAGGTATCAATCTATTTTCTATTTTCTACTTTCTATTATTTTTTTTCTGAGATATTAAAATACTCTTCAAACCAAAAAACTCTTAGTCCTCCTGCATGTTGAAACTAAGGATGTATTTTTATTTTGGTAAAATATTTTTTATTAGGAAGAAGATTGAATGAGTCTGGTAGGTAGTTGGTTTTGGGGAGAAAGGCTGTTGTTTTTTAGCAGGCTGCATTCTGGTGGTGAATAGTATATTTTTATTCAGTTGATTCTGGCTCTTGAAAAATGGTCTTTCAAATTGATGAGATTTTTTTGATTCAATGGGCCCCAGAGATGATATTTTGATCAGGTTGAGGGATGTGGAAATAAATGGATTACCAGATGTTTTAGGGGAGGTTTTTTTGAGAAGGATGAGGTTTTGATTGAGTAGGTTGAAGAAATTTTGAGATGAGCATGAAATGATGCATAGGGGTGGGTGGGATTTTTTAATTTTTATGGATGATGATGTATAAATGGAAGTTTTTATGATTGAAACACACAATTTCTATGAAAAATTCAATGGCCTAGGCTAAAGTCATGCCAAATAAATGGCTGAATTCATTCCAATGATGCCAAAAGGCATCCTAGGCATGATTATAGTAAGTTTTTTGACTACAATTCCAATTGGGGTGCTTTACCACCCCAGGAAGGTGTGCAGCCTTTTCAAGGTTTAAAAGAGTGTCTGGGGTGGGAAAAAACACCATATGATGGCATTTTGGGCCCAAAAAGGACTGTAAACATCAATTGAGGCCCTGGGGGGGATAAATTAAGGCCTACATACCCTCTGTTGGGTCTGTATGGGGCAAAAAAATTTGAAGAAGTTTAATATGGATACCAATTGAGTAAATGTAATGTGTAAAAATGCAATAAATATCAATTTTTTTGCAAGGAATTCAAATCTGGCCTTAGATTTGAGAAGAAATTCATTCAATGTAATAAAAATGATAATAATTCATTTTTTTACACAAAATCAAATATTTCCAGTGGAATTTATAGAAATTTGTAGCAAAAATAAAAAAACATACAAAAATGCCACATATACCTTTTTCATGCTGTGAATTTGAATATTTTTAAATATGCAAACAAAAACATAATGCAGTACATAAATGATTATAAAAAATATGAAAAAAAATATTTTATTGAAGAAAAATCAAGATTTCTGATGGAATATAAATACCTTTGTACCAAGGAGGGTGATAAATTCACAACCCTGCGCCATTCAAAACCCATTTAAGTCATGAAAGGAGGTTCACAACTCAAAAATTTGCAAACCAAAAAACTATCCAGTACTTGTGCAACCCCCGGGGGGGTCGCAACCCATTTGGGTTGTGTTCACAACATATTTGAGTTTCAAACTACTCATTTGCAACCTATTTGGGTTGTAACCAAGTAGTTCCAAAACCACTTGGGGTTGCATGTGTTTTGAATGAAAATTTTTGCCCAACTGGGGCTATTTTTACCCAAATGGGCCATTTCAGGGGGGATTGGGGGTACCTAGGCACCCCTGGACCATATTTTAGTGCCATCAACCAAAATTTGGGGATGTTGCATACATTGTGGGACTATTGTACCACAAAAAGTACTGAATTAAACATTGTGACTATTTTCAAAGAGCAAATAATGCACACAATAATCACCTGTCAGATAATTTTATTTTCTCAACCCAAAATTGAGTACACTTGGGATTTGTCAAAAAATTTGGATTTAATAATGAATTTGATTAGGATTTTTTTGGATTATGGGAGCAGTGGCAAGCCCAAGCCGCCCTGGTTTCAACATTGCTGCATTGAAAGCTTTAATTGATAGTGCCATTAACAAAGCTGTGGAAGAATTTAGGGATTTGGGAAATAAAAAATTGGAAGCCCCCATTGCATCCTCATCTAGGGTTACAATTGAGGAACAAGATGTTTCACAACTGGAACTGACTGGTGGTGGTGTGAAACATTTAATGCACAATTCAAATGATTTTATTTGATGGAAATCAATGTAACTATGAGGTTCCAGAACCCCTTGACTCTCCTCCTGTGAGAGAATTTCCTAGTAGGGAAGAAGAAGGATACTTTTCCCAAAAATGGGCCTCCATGCATGGCTATGCTTTGAAAAATTCAAGTCAAAGAGAGACAAATACTTAGAAATAGCATGTAACAGACATGGAATATACTCAGGGCTTTTGATCACCAAACAGCAAGAGAAAAGTCACATGAGGAAGGTTGGCTGTAAATTCATGATACATGCCAGTTGAACAGAAGAACATCCCACATGGCTCCTCTTCATTAGAAATGACCAACAGAATCATCAACCTTCTTGAAACCCCTCAGTGCATCCTCAACTGAGGAAAATATCTGGTGTGTCCTTAGATCAACTTAAGGAAGGGATGCAAGCTGGGCTCAATAAAATTCAACTCAAAAGGAAATTGAGAAAGATTGATGATGGAGAATATGTCAAGGATAAAACAATCTATAAAACTAAGCAAAAGGTAAAGGCAGCAGAAATCAAGGGTAAAAGTGTTATGGATGTGCTATTTTAAAAGATCCAAGGTAATCAGTGGGTTTCCATGCAAAAATTCAGTGGAGAGGGTCACTTAGAGGCCTTTTTCTTCTATAAAAATGTTAAAAAACTTCCATAATATTGCTTTTTTGGATTGTAATTATAAAACAAATAGTAACAAAATCCTGCAATTGCATGTTGTAGAAATGACTGCCAACATGAAAGCATTTACAAAGGATTTTGTTTTTATAACAAAAAAAATGTTTGAGTTCTAAAGTTTGGTGGTGAATGCACTCAAGGATTTTTTTAATGATCAAGAGAGGCTTCCCAAAGTCTTTGTGACGGAATGTGAAAAATAACTGATTTTTTCCATTCAAAATAGTTTCCCTGAGTCATCCGGACATTTGTGGTCTTGGAAAATGTCTAAAAATATTCAAGCAAATTGGAAATTTTGCTTCAGTAATGATTATGAAGGATGCAAAAGTCTTATGTCTCTGGGGGAAAAGTATTGGGCCTCCAAAACCAAAGGGGAGGCAGAAGTCAATGATGCAGAACTCAGAGAAGGCCAATTTATTGCTTCTTCTGTTCATCTCTTTTGTGGTTGCTTATTTTGAAATTTTTATCATTTTTTTCTTGAAATACTGTGAGGATGTGCTTGAGTATATGTAAAATAAAATTTTCCCTATCAAAGAGAAATTTTTAACTGCATGGAATTGTGCAAGCCTTGAATTTGGAAATAAAAAATGTCTCAGTTGGAAGGGGCCCATTCTACTTTCAAGAAATTACTTGTGAATTCTTTGGGGAAAATTTTAAATGTGTGGAAACACCTGGATGGAAAAATTTATTGACCAATCAAATCAGTGCATGCATTGCTTAATAAAACTCAAATAAATTTAGGAACAATTCTTTGAACAGAAATGTTACCTTTGGGATAAAAATTATCAATTGAAGCAATTCAACTCATTGGGGAAAAATTTGAGAAGCTAAAGTGTCATCATTATGGCAAAGCTTGCACCAATTCATATTCCAAGAAAATTTTCTTTCCCAGTTACCACATATTAGGCAAAATACTAGCATTGAGGGGATCTGTTTTCCCTGAGGATTTTCATCCTCAGTAGAGGTTAGACTATAACCCTTCCAGTTCAGTAATTTGTATTGTTTGAATTGCTTTTTATCAATGATTCCTATTTTTTTTATTATTTATTTATTATTCATGAATGGATTCAATAATGACTGATGGTTTTTCTTTTTGAAAGGTTGACACTGATCCAGTGCTTGAATCTTCTCAATTTTTAGAAACTGGCATGTGTTATAATTATGGCCAGCAATTAGCTTAGACAAATGAGCAGTATTTAAAGCAAAAGAAATGCTGGACACCTTGTGTCAATAATTGCTTGATGGGCTCTCACAATGTGGCAATATGTTGGATGATATTGTTGATGAATTCAATTGGATGATGAATGGATGATGAAAAACAGCAGGGAGAAGAGCTCCTTAAGTACAAAAGATTGGCCTCTTGTGAGCCCATGATACAACAAGCCAAAAGGTAATTTTTCCGCCCCAAAAGAGAAATACAGGCTCTACAGGCCTTGTTACTTGGTTTGGACTACATCAGCCCACATGGCATCAGTTCCTGTACCCTTACAACCAGCCTATTCCGGTTATTTCTGGTGTTTCCGCCTCAATGGGGCTGAACCAGCCCCTTAACTGTTCAAAACCCTGGCTGGTTGTCTATTACAACCGGCCTGTTACCTCAAATGCTGTCTGGTTGCCTCATGAAATCAGCCCCTGGCCATACACATGGCCAGGAGGGACCCAGGAAAAACCTGGGTCCGGTCTCAGACACACTTGGGGGGGGGGTGTGTGACCAGCGAACATGCTGTACCCCCCCCCCCCCTCTTTCTCACAGGTCCCTGGAGGGGGCGGTCAAATCCCCCTACCAGGGGCCCTGGGGGTTGATACCCCCAGGGTGTTGCTACTATAGGTGGGCTGGGGGGTGGTCAGGTCCCCTCCAGCCCGTTGCTCCTCCCCCTCATTAAAGGGGGGGGGGGGGGAGAGCGCCCCTTTGTTGGTGGGGGGGTGGTCAATTCCCCCCCACCGCCAGTCGCCTTGATGCAACCGGCCCAGCCACACCTTTCGGTGGAGGGGTGATCAAGTCCCCCCCACCATGACCGGTTGCTGGCTGGTTCAACCCAGACAGCCTTCCCCCTCCCCCTTGCAATGGGGAGCAAGGGGAGGGGGAGGAGCCGTGGCTGTTGGCCCCAGCCCCACGGCTCCAAAAACCGGCTGCCACCCCGCGCGGCAGCTGCACTGCCACCTACGACGGCCCCGGTCAGGCCCCTGCAAACGGGCCGTAGGCAAAAACAGTGGCCCCAAGTGGGCTGCAACACAGGCCGCGGCCCCAATGGGCTGCCCCAAGCCCAAAAACTAAGTAAAAAATACTTTGGCGGGCCAGCCCGTCTGGCCAAGTATGTCCAAAATAAACCTTGGGCCCAATTATGCCCATACAAGCCCATATAACTCACCGGGCCCATGTACCAATGAGCCTGTTTCAAAGGTTTTGAGGCCAGTTTCCGCAAATCAGTGACATCCACATAGGCCTGTATGGTCCATGTGAGTGTCCAATGGGCCGGAGAGGCCCATATGTGCATCCCATTTGGATTATAATTATACGTAGCACACGCGTAAGTGCATACATATTTTAACAGGATTAATATTCAAGATCTGAAAATTTTTAAAAGGAAATTAAGAGGTAAAGGCGGGTTAGAAGGGCAACAAAAATTTTAATTCTTTTATTTTGAGAAGAGTTCATTTTGATGGTGATATGATGTTTATATTCCAATTTCTCAGGCTCAGAAGCTGAATTTCATCATTCAGAGGAAGAGAATTAAAGTGAATTGACTACCTTCATTTGGAATTTCAATCTTCTTCTGATGAAGAATATGTGCAGAATTCAACCAGAAGCTCATCTTTGGTGAGTATTGATTTGATTAATGTGATTTGAATTTTGGATAAGTGAGTTTTGATTGTAGGAACCAAAAGGTAAATACCACAATCATATACCTGAGAACTTACATAAGTTCTTGTGTGAGGTTTGGTATCCTGTTGGTGATGGTAATTGTGGATTTAGAGTCATTGCTAAATAACTTGTATATGATGAAAACAGATTTTTTAAGTCCAAATTTAAATGATATAAAAATCAAGGAAAAATAATGCATTCTATTCTAAGATACATTTTGGTAGAAAAGAGGTAGAAAATATATAACAAAGACTTGATGTTGAAGACATCAATAAAAAGATTACCTCTTCAAAATGGCTTTCAAATTTGGATATGGGTCAAAGAATACCAGATACTTATGCAAGGCTAATTTTTTCATTTCATTGGATTCATTTTGTACTTATACTCTTATCAAAATGGGTTCAAAATAACCACCAGATGCCATCTTCATTGCTTTTGTTAAAAATGACCACTGAGTTCATTTATTACTTGAGGGATCATTGTATCAAAAACTTCTTCTTTTACTTCAAAGAAATCTTCCAGTTGGGTTTATCATCTCAAAGATCAATTGGATTTTTATTCCAATTTATAGAAATCATATCATTTCTTCATTTGTGTTTGGTCTAACATGTACTTCTGATACTGATCTTGTAATTCTATTAATATAAATAGCTCACACATTTTGAATATCATCATGTTAAGTGTATTGAGTTAACATCATTATATTTAGTGTTTTAAATGAGATTTTATTAGTAATTCAGTTCAAATTGTGTTGGGATGATCCCATCACAAGGATTATTTTGAATTCTTATGATGGGATAAGCTTAACACAAGTTGAACTTTTTTTGGTTGGGTTTTCTTAATTCAGGACTAGTCAATTGAGGTGGACTTTTATCAAGTCCATTTCAATGGACTATCCCTCTTTCTTAGGTTGGTTGATTTAGTTTTTCCTTATTACAAGCTATTACAATCAAATAATTTCAACTTGTGTTGGGCTGATCCCATCATAAGGAGTCTTTTTAATTCTAATGATGGGATGATCTTAACGCAATTTGAACTTGTTTTTTTTTTAATTTAGGGCTAGTCCATTGAGGTGGAATTACATTCCTTGTTTTTAGGGGTTGATTTATTGCCTTTATGAAATGATAAAATGGAATGATATGGATTAAATTTATTTTTTTAGTTTAATTTAGTTTAATTTTGTTTTGATTCAATTCAATCTCTTTTTTGCTATACAATGAAATTTTTGTATTTTATTCAAACATTATATTGTATTTTATTTTATTTCAGGGGTTTATGAAATTATAATGAGGGGAGAAGCACATTGGATGTTGGTCCTCAGGTATATACTCAATACCTGCAGTGATTGGGTTGGGCCATAAAAATCAGATACACAAGCAGTGGTAATACCTGCAGGTTGGGTATTCTAATTGATTTTGGGGTATGGTATGGGTTGGGGTCCAGCCCTAATTCTGAAGGCATCAATTTAGCCTGGGCCTTATTTTATTTTTTTTCATTGAAGCATCCCATTTAATTTTATTTGGGGATCTAATTTCCTCAATGAAAATTTGGGGAATAACAGAATTGATTTAAACAAATATTTGAGTTTTTTAGCATGAATTTGGAAATGCAGAGATTTCTGATAGATTATGCAGCAAATCTGAGGAACAAGATTCTTTTTTTCAAAAATATTTGGAATTAATATTGTTTTCAATTTAAACCATGGATTCCAAGCAAGATTTATTTGATGTTTTTCTATTATTAGCTTGAAATCTGGATTTTCAGGGATTAAACCTCTAATGCTACACTTGTCCATGGTTAAACCTGCAAAAATAAGACAAAAGTAATATCAAAATCAGTTAATGACTTATTAAAACAGTAACACTGTTACAAAACAACACAAATCAAGCAATAGTAGATTATTATTAAATAGTACTAGATTATTATCAAATAAAACTAGATTGCTATCAAATAATAATAGACTATTATAAAATAATACTAGATTATTATAAAATAGTACTATATTGTTATAAAATAATACTAGATTATTATAAAATAATACCAGATTATTCAAAAATAATACCAGATTATTAAAAAATAATACCAGGGTATTTTCAAATAATACTAGATTATTATCAAATAATACAAGAGTATTATCAAATGATATTAGATTATTATCAAATAATACTAGAGTATCAACAAATGATACCAGAGTATTATCAAATAATATTAGAGTATTATAAAATGATACTAGATTATTATCAAATAATACTAGATTCCTATGAGTAAAAGGCCAAACCTTAGTCTTCATAAAGAGATAAGGGAACTGTATTTAATTTAATAAAGCCCAAAGGAGCCTTGCTTACAAAGTTAAACTCACACCCTTTAAATTAATGATAAAGGTTACAAATCCAAAGGACTTCCCACAAAAACCTTTAGTTGAGGAATTGATCATTTGATGATTTTAATTCTAAAGTTTAAGGCCCCAGTCAATCCTCTTCTTGAGATCAAGTTTAAGGGGATTGTTAACTCTTGCAATATTCTTTTATCAATAATAAATAATAAATAACTGATGAAGAAGCTATAGGGTAAAGAACCTCCTCTTTTAAGGTAACAGGAACCCTTGGGGAACTCAAGGAATAATCAGGGTAGTGCTAAGATCTACCTGGTTTTTTCCTCAAGGGCTCAAGACCCTATTACATCATACCCAATGAGAAATGGGTTACTAGTACTTATTGGGGGCATCTTCAATTTAAAGTTTTAATTTACATACTAAAAAGGTTAATTAATTGATCCTAGGACTTAACCATAAATGATATGGACTGTTTAGAAGTCCTAGAAACCCTCAGAATGATTAAATACCCCCCTTTACATATAACTTGATAGCCTTGGAATGTACTTACCTCTTAATTTCAAGTACCTTGGAATACATTATACATCTAGAGTATGTATACTCTTTTAAATTATATTAAACAGTTTATACCTTAAAACTAAACTCTGGGCCTTCTTAGTGGAAGCACTCAAGGCTCATTAGAATATACTCAATTATTAATACATCCCAAAGAGGGATAATATTTAAATTATTCAATTTATCTATACAGTGTAGAGAGTATGGTTTAATATAATTACTATAAATTACTCCCAAAGGAATGGAACAAATTGGGAACTTCCATATCAATATTTTGGAAGCACCTGAGTCCTGATAGCTTTATTTAAATTTATATTGGATCTCCTTCTTGATAATATATATTATCAAGGTTTTAATTCCATAATCAATACTCATAAAAACATACTTGCAAATTATTATAAAACATTATAAAAATTTATTATAAAATCACACAGTTTTATTTAAATTTCATTCTTGACTCAATAGTGGGTTTAATCAGTTACTTTGGTGCCAGATAATGCAAGATGAGCCCAGTACTTAGACACTGTACTAACAAGACATATGGGTTGTTCAGACATCTGGACAGCTATAATTGTCTTGTGGCTGACATGGAGGAACTACATTCAGACCCAAATTTCTTGTAAGTACAGGGATTATTAAGTGATGATTTTATTTCAATTTCAATTGAATAATACTTAGATCAACAATTTTTGCACAACTATAACCAAATTGGTTTTCGTGAATTTCACAGTAGATTTATTGAGATTTTTTTCTACAAAGATTTGTAAATTCTTAGAGAAAATAACTTCAAAAATTAAAAACTCTAATAAATTTTTATAATGATTATACAGAGTGAAGGGCTGGTTTATAAAAATCCTCTTTGGCGCAAGCACTTGAATGATTTCTAATTTAAGGTTATTCTCACTCCAGATTTTTTAAAGTTCGACTTTATCTTTGATCAAATGGAGTAATTTGAGAAATCAAAAATTCCTCTGGAAAATTGAATCCAAATTGAAGAGAGGAATAGCAATATTAAACCCAATTATTCTCAAAGCATTAATTATGATTTAATTCCACAACTTATCAGTTTAAGTTTTTTGGGGAATGCATTTTTTGGAGCTGGCTGAAATAATCATGAAATTTCCAAGAAGGTGGGAATTCTCCAATTTTAAAATTATTCATCAATTTCTGAGTGAAATAATTTAAGAAGGTATCCAAATATGTATCCTTTTATATTTACAAAATTCATCATTTAATCTATTAATTAAAGCTTGAGTTTTATGGGAAGAAAGGATTGAAATTCAAGACATTTTTAATGAGAAAAAAAATTGGTTACAGCCATCCTTTTAGGTTAATTAATATTTCTACATAAATAATCCTGAATTTTATGGGAAGGCTTTCAACAAGAGGTCAGATGACCCTTTAATGAACTTGAATTATTTTTTCCAAATTCTCATTATGAGAAAGGTTATTATCCTCATTTAATTTTTTCAAAATTTTGGATATCATCATGGTTTACTCAAATATAGGGTGAAGCTTTCTTATGATTTTTTTGAAGATAAATAGAGCATGAATTTTTCATAAGAAAGGAATTGGATTTTTTTTATCACAAGATAATTCCATTTAATTGAAACTCCCATTAAACAGGTTTTTTAAAATTTTACCTTTTATTTCTTTCTCAATGCAGATTTAAAATGCAGCCATGACTCAGAATACTAAGAATTGAGGCTTGATTGACTGAATTTTTAGGAAAATGGAGAGTTTCAAAGTTTCACCATACATTTTTCAGTTTCAAATTTTGCAATTAAAATTAATTTTTCAATTTTAAATTAATTTTATTTTGAATTAAAAATGATCATTTCATTAAATGATATGTTTTTGAAAAATAATTTACTTTTTAAAATTTATATTGAGGCCCCAAAATTGACAAAAAAAAGGGGTGTTTATAATATTTAATTTTCCCATTTGAAATGTGACAGCTATATTTTAAAAATAATTTTGAAAGGATTCCCAATATTCCTTCCACAAATATTTTGAATTCTATGGATCAAGATATCTAGAGCCCAAGAAAGAATTCTTCCACTAAAATTGTTTATTTGAACCAAAATCCTTGGCATTCTTCAAAGTTTTTTCAAGTAAAATGAACCATGACTGATTGACAATTCAAGGAAATTATTTTAATTTTTCTATTCCATTCTTTGTGTGAGTAATTTTTCAAATTAAGTTATTGGAATCAATTTTGTTGATTGAAAGAGAGTGAATAATATTTTTTTTGAATTCCCAACATTTGAATGGATTTTTAAAGAGTTAAATCATGTCCAAAAGTTTAATGAATGACACCAAATAAGTTTTGAAAAGTTGGTGGAAGCTCAAGTCAGGGAGGAGATGAAGCCTCTGCATTTAATTTATGGGATGATGAAATGTAGATGATATAGAATTTGGTGCATTGATGTGTGAAGCAATAGTGAGTTATGGAATGTGTGTGGAATAAACAATGTGCAGGTGTGGATGAGTGTTTTGCATGAAATCAATTATGGATGGATGATGCTTAATAACTGGTGGATTTGATTTGAGGAAAATTTCATTTTAATAAAAAAAACCATTTTGAAAGGGGAGTGTTAAATTTTCCACCCTACACAAACCATTCACAACTCAAAATGGGTTGTCTGGAGCGGTTTGCAACCCAGTTGAGTTGTGAATGGCTTTTTGCCACCCATCTGAGCTGTGAACAGCCATTTGCAACCCATCTGAGTCATGAATGGCCGTTTGCAACCAATCTGAGTCGCAAAAGGCCATTTTTGACCCATCTGAGTCGTGAAAGGCCATTCACAACTCAAAATGGTTCCTGTGGCATAGTTCTCGGCCCATCTGAGGCGTTAACAGCAATTTGCAACCCATCTGAGCTGTGAACTCCAGGGTTGTGAGGAATAAAATTGAAAAAATTAATTTTAATATTAATATTAATATTAAAGTGAATTAAAAATAAATAAAAATAAACTAAGAGCTTGAATCACTAAAAAAAATGAAAAAGTCAAAAAAAGGATCCAAAAGTGCAATGAGATTGTTTTTTTTTTGTTTTTTTTTTGAGTTTTTGAATGAATTTTTTTAGGTAGAATAATAAATCCAAAAAATATTCAAAAAATATTCAGAATATTTTTTATTTTTTTTTTGAATTACTGAGATCTATAAATCTCTTTAATTGTCTTTTAAAAGTTATAGGAGCTCAAATAACCAAAAAAAATAATTAAAAAGGAAAAAAGAAAGATCCCAAACTCCATTGAATTTTATTTTATTTTATTCTATTGAATTTTTGAAGGGGTTCTAATGCCTGCAAAATAAAGTTATCAAATATGTATTCTGGGGTGCCTAGCTAACCCTTATTACCACATAAAATGGACCATTTGGGGCTATTTTTCCCCAAATGGGCCAAAAGTGTTGTTCACAACTCAAATGGGTTGTGAATGGTGTTTCACAACGCAAATGGATTGTGAATGGTGTTACACAACTAAAATGGGTTGCAAGTAGTGTTTCACAACTCAAATGGGTTTCAAAAAGCCATTTGCAACCTACTTGCAAACTGGGGTTTCAAATTTAAAGCTTCCCATTTTTAAATACACCAGTTGTTTGTGTATTTCAGAAACCTGCCATTTAAATGACAGGTTTGGTGAAAATAAAAATAAAAGATGGCAGTTGTTATAACTCTGATACCACTTATTTTACTTAAAATGAATCAGCAAATAATAAAATAACTTCAAATCAGAGAAAGGGAACTTCCCCTAATTAATTTGCCTGCTAAGTCCCTTGGGAATTCAATCAATCAAAACTCTGCTTACTGATCCTTCTCAGAAAAGCTTTATGGACCAAATCAATCAAAGCATTTTAATATAGAAAGTTTTACTCACTAATGGGCCTTGTTTATCCATCCCTTGGTTTTCCCTTCTCAATATTTTCCAGAATCCTTGGAATCTAAGGTTTCCATGAAAATTGTCCCTATAATAAATTTCACAATCTGGATCCTTTTAATATCCAATATTTAGTCCATGCCTTCTGTTTTTTTCTTTTAAACTGCATTTTCATTTATCTTATTATCCTATTATATATAGATGCTTTTAAATAATTCCTCTTCCTTTCATCCTGTATTCAAATAACTTTTTGGGGAAACAACCAATCACATGTTAGTTTTTGGTTTTATATCTTCATAAATTATAGTTCTTTCCAAAATTTTAACTCCTTCCCTCCCTTTTTTGGATGCTGCACATATTTTATTTTGGTTCAGAATCTTTTGTTTGTTGTTTCTGAGGAGTCATTATTTTGGTTTGGAATCTTCCTCTTGTGGTGAATATGGTAGAACTCCAGCAGATCAACACTATAAAATGTTCAAGCTGAGGTATGCACACCACACTTTGATCTGTGTGTTCCAAAATATTATGAGGTCCATAAGAATAAAAACATCAAGTAGAAAAATTTATCTCAAAATAAAAATAATTTGTTCTTCAGATGCAAATCTACTTGAAAAATTGAATGATTTCATTAAAAACTTCATGGAATCTCATTCATAATTTCCAATATTGAAAATAATAAAAATTAGCTCATTCAAGATAATTTGGAAATGGCTCAAGTCCTCTGAAAATATTTAAATATACAACTGAAATTAAGATGATTATAATTTTTTATATCTTGTAAAATTGTCAAAAAAAAGACATAAGATATTTAAATTAAAACCACTTATTTAATGGGATCAAAATGTGGCAATTTATCAACAAATTATATGCATATTCTCAAAATTGCAATTCATTTGAGGCCTTCTTTAATTTTCTCAACCTCCAATTCAATTTAAAATCTTTCAAATGTGTGCCTACAGATGTCAAGAAATTTCTCATTCAAATTTTCCACAAATTTACATGGAGGAACATTCTGGACTTTGGGTTTATTTTCCTCCTGGTGAGGAAGTCAGTAAATTTGTTGACACTGTGATGCTTTTGTGAGAAACTTTAGGATTTTTTCATCTAATTTTTCTTGCATTGATCAATTTTAAGCATTTTGGTTAGTGAGGTGAGTTTAAAAATAATGAGAATTATTTTTTGGTCTAGGGATCATAATTTAAAAAATTAATTCAATTAGAAGCTAATCTAATAGTCTTAAGCTACTCTATCACCAAAGGATAATCAGAGATAAAATTTATTGGAAAGGATCAGAGTTACCAATTACACTCAATTATGTATCATAACCACAGTTTTGACACTCCTTCAACTAAACCAATCCAACCTTTCATCAGCTTCACTCACTCCTGTACCTTACACTGGATAGTACTCCTGCATATATTGCAGTCTTGAAATTCCCCTACCAGTTTCAACCTCTCTCTGTATTTTATAAGCTTATATGTCCATGTACACCTTGCCAGTGTGTCATGTGATTCAGTAAAACTTCCCAGGATCTCTCTCCCTCTCTCTATGGCTTGTTAAATCCTCTATCTCTCCTCAACCCAGTTGGTATATTATTTAGTAAATATTAAATACTTATTATATACATAGTACATACTCTCCACTGTCTATTCAGCCCATACTACCAGGATTCCAGATAAGTAAATGTCAAACCTTCCTGGACAGGCCCATCACCAAATCAGTCAACTACAGCCTCCAGCCCAATCAGTCAACATGTAATACCATGGGAACTCCAACCTTCATCACCAGCCACTCATCCCTCAAGGCTCCCTTCTCAGCTCTGACATATACTGGGCTCTCCTTCACTCCTGGAATAATCCCCCCCCCAAGGAATCAGTATACTAATTCTTACTGGTTAGTACCTCAGCCAGTAGGTATCATCTCAGCACAAGACAAACTTCCCCAGCCTGTTTAACTCATATCACCTTGCCCCTTCCTGGTGTTGTTCTTATAGTATTCAACATAATCTTTTTCAAAAACCTCCTCCTGGAATGCTTCATTCAATTCTTCCATTTTCTCATCAATTTAACTCTTCCTGTATCCTTCTTCATTGCAATCCCAATCAATCATCCTTGAGTTCTATGAATAGTAGTTTCTGTGCCTTCAGCCCCTTTCACGCCAGGGGCAGTTGTGACATTATTTAAATAAATATCCAGGGATCTATTCTATCTCATTAAATTGGAATAATTCAATTTAGAATGATCAAAAGGCAATGAGGTTTTAATTCATGGACCTCAATATGAAGGCATATTTGAATAGGTAAAAATTTTGGCAGGGGATATCATAATGAATATTTTAAAAAAAGGTGCAGGAAATATGGTTAATTATGAATTGACTAAAATTCATACATTAATTATTTTAAAGAATGGATGGAATATTCTAGATATCATTGATTATATTAACTTACAGAAGGCCAATAAATCCAAGGAAATTGTAAGTTAAAAACTTCAGAAATTCATTTTTTCTACCTCTGATTTTTCCTTGAATCATATCCTTAAATATTTTTCTATTCAAGATAAAAAAACTCATAAAAGATTTGGTAAGACTTTTTAATATTCAAAACTCTACACATAAGAGTTTCAAATAAGAATATCCCCCTGAATTCATGAAAAAAAGAGTATCATACTTGATGAATAATACTTGGAAACTTTTCTTCAAGGGCTTCAAAATGAATTTTTAAAATACTTCTCCAGAATTATTTCATGAGAAAACCCTCCACCCTTGAACCCATACAATCAAAAAATAAGAATGGATGTTGATAAATTCCCTGCTTACACCATTTGAGAGCAGAAATCCCAAAGATCCCAATATCACATCACAAAGAATTCATCTCAAGGTTTTCTCAAACCTACTACGTCTCCCATTGGGTGTCTAGTAATTTTGAAACCCAAGAAATTATTTCTGTCTTTGATTATTTATCAATAATAGAATTAGAAATATATTCAATCATAATTATTACTACTCATTCAAAAAATTGGAGAACATTCTCAAAATATTTGGTGTTCCAAATTATTCACTCAAGCTTTATTTTAAACAACCTTTAAATTTAGAAAATTTAATCAAGGGAAATGTTAAATTCACAACTCAAATTGGATGTGTGGAACGCTACACAACTACAATTGAGTCTTGTAGCCTCTACACAACTTGACTGTAGTTTTTTAGCCCCCACACAATGGTTCAGTTTTGTGTGGCACCACACACAACTACATTTGAGTTGTGTGGGGTTGTACATGACTTGAATGTAGTTGTTTTCTGTGCCACACAACTACAATCATTTTGGGCAAAAAAATAAAAAAAAATAAAAAAATAAAAAAATAAAAAATAAAAAATAAAAAAATAAAAAATAAAAAAGTAAAAAATAAAAAATAAAAAATAAAAAATAAAAAATAAAAAATAAAAAATAAAAAACAAAAAATAAAAAATAAAAAATAAAAAATAAAAAATAAAATAAAAAATAAAAAATAAAAAATAAAAAATAAAAAATAAAAAATGAAAAATAAAAAATAAAAAATAAAAAATAAAAAATAAAAAATAAAAAATAAAAAATAAAAAATAAAAAATAAAAAATAAAAAATAAAAAATAAAAAATAAAAAATAAAAAATAAAAAATAAAAAATAAAAAATAAAAAATAAAAAATAAAAAATAAAAAATAAAAAATAAAAAATAAAAAATAAAAAATAAAAAATAAAAAATAAAAAATAAAAAATAAAAAATAAAAAATAAAAAATAAAAAATAAAAAATAAAAAATAAAAAATAAAAAATAAAAAATAAAAAATAAAAAATAAAAAATAAAAAATAAAAAATAAAAAATAAAAAATAAAAAATAAAAAATAAAAAATAAAAAATAAAAAATAAAAAATAAAAAATAAAAAATAAAAAATAAAAAATAAAAAATAAAAAATAAAAAATAAAAAATAAAAAATAAAAAATAAAAAATAAAAAATAAAAAATAAAAAATAAAAAATAAAAAATAAAAAATAAAAAATAAAAAATAAAAAATAAAAAATAAAAAACAAAAAACAAAAAACAAAAAACAAAAAATAAACTAAATAAACTAAATAAAAATACAAAAAAGAAAAACAGATATCAACCAAAAAATCAAAAAATGTTGATTTTTTGGTTAAAAAAATAAAATAAAAATAAGTAAAAATACAAATATATATATATATATATATATAACTGAAGACAACCAAAACATAAATAACCAGTTGATCTTTTGATCAAAATTGAAAAAAACAATCAAAAATACAAGTTCAAATTGACTAGCCCTAAAGTAAAAACACCAAAAAAAACAATTTCAACTTGTGTTAAGCTGATCCGATTGCAAGAAGTAAAAATACTCCTTATGATGGGATCAGCCCAACACAAGTTGAACTGACTTACCAATTAATCTTAATTTAAAACACTCAAAAGAATCAGTTTAACTCAAAAAACTCAACATAATGATGTTCAAAATGTGATAGCCCTTTATATTAATAGAAGTACAAGTTAGCTGCATTAGAATTAAAATTTATATGGAAACCCAATGATGAAATTAATTCTATTATCTAGAATAAATTTTCAGTTGATCTTTGTAATTATCAACCCAACCAGAAGCTTTCTTTGAAATGAAACCAGAGGGTTTTTCTAAAATCAGTTGGATTGGAATAATTTCTCCCTCAAGTACTAATAGAACCCAGTGGTTATTTTTTACCAAGCAAACATGAATAGGCTCCGATTGATCTGTAACACATTTGTTCATTGTGGTATAAGTACAACATGACTCCAATGAAATGAAACATATAAGTGTGGCATATGTGTCTGCTATTATTTGACCCATATCTAACTTAGCCAGCCATTTTGAAGAGGGAATCCTTTCATTGATGTCTTCAACATAAAGTCTTTGTTTAATCTTTTCTACCTCTTTTGCACCATCAAACATGTTAATGTAGCATTCCCATTTTGCCCCATCAAGAATCTTAATGTAGCATTCCCATGTCTCTCCAATATTTCAATCATTCCCTTTCTCACTTTAAACCAACTGTCTTCATCATACCCAAGTGATTTAGCAATGACTCTAAATCCACAATTCCTATCACCAATTAGATCCCAAACCTCACCCTAGAAATTATTTGATTTCTAAGGTATTTAATTGAGGTATTTCACTTTGGGTTCCTACAATCAAAACTCATTCAGCCAAAATTCCAATAACATTAATTAATAACATCAATACTCATTAAATATGAGCTTCTGGTTGACCCTTCCTGCATGTCTTCTTCCTCTGAACAGGATTCTGATTCAAAAATAAGTGAAGCTAATTTACTTTCATTCTCTTCCTCTAAACTATGAAATTCAGATTCTGATCCTGCAGACTTAACATTTTGCAAAAGAAAAGACTTATGGTGTATCAACCAAGTTTGGTTGGGTGGTCAACTGGGTGGATTTTTTTTAAACCACTGTTGGCGGGTGCTCAAAGCCTCATGGAAGTTAATCAACCACTGCTTGTCAGGTGGTCAACCAATGGGGGTTTTCCATCAACTGGGGCATGGTGGCTTTCAACTGAAGCCGCCAATAGTGTTTTTTTTTTTTAAAAAAAAAGAGTAATGATATACTGAATCTACACTTGTGTATTGGTAATGTGAACATAATAATAAAATCATGGTCCTGCCACAAGAGGGCCTGTAATAGGCTTTATATCTATGCAGGACCAATAAAAAAGCTTGCAATGGCTAAACCAATTTTGGCACTTTTCAGATGTAACAGCCTCCTTGATGGATTGCTTGATGTGAGTGACAAGCTCCAATCAATTGTTGGGGTTTTTAGATCATACATATTCCTTGATCAAATGGAAGGAATACTCAATTGGGTTGAGGAATGGCAAGTAAGGAGGGAGAAATTCAATTGATATTCCCTTTGAAATTGTGAGGTTTTCTGTCATCTACTCAAATTGTTGTCCCTGGTGGATTGGTGCATTTTCCATGATGGTTATGGCCTTGGGAGGGAGCTGCAATCCAAGGCTGCCCAAAAACAGGCAGAAGTCATTGGCCCTAACCCCCTTGGACCTTTTTCAATTGGTTTTCAACAATTCATAGTGAGTGTAAACCTGATTGGACATGTCTCCAATTGGGGTTACTTGTTTGGCTTTAGGGACTATGCTGAGAACTGCTGGCTTACCTAAAAAAAATAACAGTTAAGAAAAAAATAAAGTGAGATGAAAAGAGGCAACAAAAAATAAAGAAACTTTCCAGAGGGGCATAACCAGATGAGCAATGGATTTGTAAATCAAATCCAGATTCATCAACAAAAACAATGAATCTATGAGGATCCAGACCCAAATGAACCACAAAATTTATTCTCTGTTCAAGAAAATCTGGTCAATTCCAAGAAGCAGGTATGTTGCATACTTTCTTCCAGTTGAAATCAACCTGATTTAATACCTTTCTGATGGCTGGAGGGGTGACTAACACTTCAAATTGATCATGAAGATACTTGGTCATTTCTTTCAATGTTGTTGTTGATTTCTCTTCAAGGTTGGTCAACAGCTCAGTTACCATTTCAGGGGTAATTTTGTGCTCCCTCTTCTTATTGAACTTCACCAAGTATGTATCTTCCTTGATGATCCATTCAATCTGTTGGACAGACAAATTGAATTGCTTGTCTGCTTCCTTCTGAGGCATTGAATTTTCTAGGACATTGACTTGGATCATGTTGGATTTCTTCTCACCATGTTCCACTCCATCCTCCAGGTCACCTCATTTTCATTGAGCTGTCACATAGCTGTCGCATCCTCCATCTCAATCATCCGGCATGCTCCATCTGCCTGCTCCTCTCGCATGTCCTTCTTCTCCCTTTCTTCTTACTTTCTTTTTCCTCCTCCTCATTCTTTGCACACCCATCTTGACCAACTATCAACCTCCATACTCCTCTACTCTACCAACTCCAACTCAACCTCAATCATCTCAATCACTCAAAAACTTGCCCATAGCCTTCTCCACACAGAGGCTATCTTCCAATCTCCAGCTAATCACTCTGTGCCTTCCTGGAGATCCTCCAAAACCTGTCTGAGTTCTTCTCATATTTGGTGAGAAATATTGAACAAAAAAAAGGAGGATTCAACCACCTTGCTTTCTAGATCTCCCTACTTTGTCTCTTTCACTCATACTTGTATTTTTTGAACTTCTCAGACTTCCTCTTGGTCCAACAGCACTCTTAACTTCCACCTGTCTCCGTACCCTCCTTTCTATCCTTAATCAGATTGGTATGCCCTTCAGTTCTTGAATTCTTCTCTGCTCATTCTACTGGATTCTAACACACATTTTCAGTCTGGTTTTTGGCTCTCCAATAATAATCCTTACCTGGGTACAGATTCATCACAATTAACAGTCAAATCATGCAACACCCTCTTCAACCCAAAAACAAGACTATCTGCTAGAATGGACTCAATCAATGCTACCATTCTCAAGACTTCCATAGAGGCTATTCCTCTACTTATGGATTTCAGCTTCACCATTTGGCACACTTGAATGCACTCACTATTCAACATGGCAAAAGTTAAGGACCTAATGACACTTGACAAGGGTCTCCCTCCTGATGACAATTCCATCCTACTGTCTATCATAATATCAAAGCTATCTCCTGCTGTTCACTCCAACATCATCACTCCCGAAAATGAGGAAAGCGCTCAATCTATCTGGAAGGATCTTCTAAAGCACTTCATTTCCTCAAAACACGCTAATTGTGCCAGGGTTTTTAAGATCTTCACTTCCATGGCCTTTGATGAGTCCAACATACAACAGTTTATCACTGAGATGAAATCTGGGATCACTTGCCTTCATGAAATAGAAATTCAGCTTCCCACTGACATACTTGCATACATGATCTTGGATAAACTGCCATTGAGCCCTGCCATGAAAGGCATTCAACAATCCATAACTCACTCCGCTGTGGAATCCAAAATAACTCCCAATGCCGTCCTGGATCATCTGCAAATTTACCTCAATGAACAGGAAATTTCCTCCCCTTCCAAGTTGAATAGTGCATCTCTATTCCTATTCACAGACGCCTCAGGAAAATTCAAGCCCCGCAAGCACAACACGCTGGCCAACCACCCCAAGAGTAAATGCTGGATGCTTTACCCTCATCTCCACCCTCTTCCATCAAAAGCCAATGAGGAAGATCATGTTAGCCTTATTTCCAGCACATAAAACTTCCCTTCTCTCCTTTTTGTGCTTGAATCAGGATCCTTGCATCATATGGTCTCTGACAAAAACTTATTTGAACTTCTAGATGAAGAACCACTAGGATTGATCAATACCAGCTGCGGAACTGTTACTCTGAAGATTCACCACAAAGGAAGGATCAGACTGGGCTCCGGCTCTGAATCAATAGTTCTGGATAATGTCCTATACGTTCCAATGCTATCCAGCAATCTCCCGTCCTTACACCGCCTACTTCTGGACAATCTTCATGTCTCCTTTCTTCCTGACCAATTTTTTGTTCATGCACAATTCAACCCCTCTTTTTCAGGGATTCTACCACAATCACATTCCTCTCCTAGAGATGAAATTCTACGTCCCTTGTTCCTCTCATCTATTGGCTGCTGAACTTCTCCACAAATCCCTTGGCCACATGAGTTATCACCAAATTTGACACAAGCTAAACTTGCCCATAAAGAAAGATTCAAATTTCAAATCATGCACTCTGTCAAAGATAACCCATGCATCTTTCAAAGACCAGAATTCTCAAACTTCCAGGATATTTGAGGAACTGCATTTAGACACACTTGGTCCCCTTCCTATGCCATGCTGGAAATAATTACTTTATCAAAGTAGTTTTCTTGCTCCAGATACTGTGCTGCTCTGCCCGTAAAGAACAAGAAGGAAATAGCCTTGACCTTAATTAACTGCATCAAGCTTGAAGCCAAAAGTGTTGGATACTACCCAAGAATTCTTCATTCTGACCGCGGTACCAAATGTTTCAACAGCAAAGTTACTGACTTCTGCCATCTCAAGCATATGAGACACACTGTGTCAGATCCCTACACTCCATAACAGAACGGTTTGGCTGAGTGGCATAACCACACCATTCTAAAATCCCTGCGCTCCATCATTCACAATTCAGGTCTCTGCCCTCACTGGTGGCACAAGCTTATTTCCTCCTTAACTCTCACCCTGAATCAGATTCCTTCCTTTAAGCATAAGAAGTCTCCTTACAAAAATTTTAAAAACCACTCCATTCCCCTTTCCTACTTCAAATTCATAGGTAATCCTGTCACCTACCTTGCACTACCCAGAACCACTAAATCAAAGCTTGATCCCCCTGTATCAAACCGCAGGCTTCTTGGCTACAACCCCAAACTTTGCTCTTATCAGATTCTGTCTACCAACGGGAAGGTTATTGACACTAAAAATGTCACCTTCCTTGACTTCTCCCGCCTTCCATCCTCTGAGAACTCCAATATTGACAAGCTTATTCCTCTAACAACCACAAAGACCTTAACTATATCTTCTACCTCAACCGCTGCTAATCCACTGGAGTCATCCAAAGAGATATCCAATCTCAACAACACTTCCCTCACTGACTCAGACTCTAATTACTTCCCTGACTTTCTCAGAGCCCCTGAGGAGGTTACTCCCATATTCTCTGACAGGGTCCTCCGTGAAAGGATTCTCCATGTTAAACCCAAAAAGTAATCCTATCACTCTGAACTTGGACCAAAATCACATAAGGTCCACCTTGCTAAACTCTTGGAGCTTGAAAACATTGAAGAACATGGCTTCTGGGAAGACTACCATGGTTCTCCTGAGCGCTTCCTTCACACCACCTGGGCTTTCTGCAACAAACCTACCACCAAGTTGGCCCCCTCAAAAACCAAAGCTTGCTTGTGCATACAAGGATTTCTGCAAGCCCTGAGTGTTGAATTTACAGAAACCTTTGCACCCACAGTCAAATTCACTTCCCTTCTCATTCTGCTAGTTTTTTCCCTCAAAAAGAACCTCCCTATCAGGAAATTTGACATGAAGAGTGCCTTCCTGTATGCACCTCTCCAGGAAGACATCTACATTAAGACAGCCCCCAAATCTCACTGCACCTCTGAATTCCTTAAGTTAAAAAAGTCCCTTTATGGCTTGCGTCAAGCCCCTCTCAACTGGAAAAAAAATCTAACTTCCTGGTTAGGAAGCATAGGCTACCTCCAGTCCAATTTGGATTCTTACATCTTTCTCAATGCTAACCAGTCATTTTTACTCTTCTTTCATGTAGACAACCTGGTGGTCACTGGCAAGGTTGATTCCTTTCAAGAGAAATTCTTTTCTTGGTTCCCCAATTCCTTGGCTCACACTCCTGACATGCTTCTTGGCATGGACATAACAGCAAACAAAACCTCATGCCACCTGAATCAGTCCAAGCTGATTTGGAAGGGTCTGTAACTCCTTTTCTTGGAAAACTGCTCTTCTGTTCTCACTCCTCTAACCCCCAATATCCAACTGACTCCAGCCAGAAACAAAGATGTGGAGGTGTTCAACAAATTGGGTGTTAATTATCAAACCTTTACTGGAATGCTGAACTACATTGTGTGCCACACCTGTCCCAACCTGGCAATTGCTGTCTCCACTCTATTGTGTTTAAATAATTGCCCCGGCCTGATTCATTGGAAGGAGGTTGTCCATTTCTGGAAATACCTTAAAGGTACCTCTCACTACTTGCTTCTCCTGGCTCAAAAACTCCAACGGCCCAATTGTCTTGAGTTCTTCACCAACACCTCTTGGGGCAGCAACCTGCACAATTGCACCTCCCAAAGTGGTTCTATCTGCTTCTGGAAAGGATTCCCCATCATGTGAAATAGTAAGAAGCAAAAGAAAATCTCAATTTCCTCCACCAAATCCAAGATGAATGCACTCACAAAGGGCATCCAGGAGGGCCAATGGCTCAGCCATCTTATAGAGAAACTCCACAACACGCCGCCGTCTCCTCCCATATTCTTTGTGGAAAACAAAGGGCTATTGGATAAGGTCAAGCGCTTTGGCTACAATGCTAAAACCAAGCACCTCAACATAAAAATGAAGTATGTTCAAGAGCACTAAAACCAACGCTCTATCCTCTTTGAGCTGATTAGCTCATCCGCCATGCTGGCCTATCCCTTATCTAAATCATGCTCCTTCAAATCTCTGTCAAATCTCATCAATGCCTTTTTCTACTGCTCCTGAACAACTGCAATCCTCTTTCATCACCAAATATCCAGGTGTGTTGGATTTATTCTCACCATGTTCCACTCTGTCCTCCAGGTTACTTCCTTTTCATTGATCTGTCACATCCTCCATCTCAATCCTCCAGCCTGCTCCTCTAGCGTGTCCTTCTTCTCCCTTTCTTCTTACTTTCTTTTTCATCCTCCTCATTCTTTGAAAACCCATCTCAACCAACTATCAACCTCCATACTCCTCCACTCTGCCAACTCCAACTCAACCTCAATCATCTTTATCACTCAAGAACTTGCCCATAGCTTTCTCCACACAGAGGCTATCTTCCAATCTCCAGCTAATCACTCTGTGCCTTCCCAGAGATCCTCAAAAACCTTTCCAAGTTCTTCTCATATTTGGTGAGAAAGATTGAAATAAAAAAAGGAGGATTCATCAACCTTGCTTTCTAGATCTCCCAACTTTGTCTCTTTCACTCATACTTGTATTTTTTGAACTTCTCAGACTTCCTCTTGGTCCAACAGCTCTCTTAACTGCCACCTGTCTCCATACCCTCCTTTCTATCCTTAATCAGATTTGTATGCCCTTCAGTTCTTGAATTCTTCTCTACTCATTCTACTGGCTTCTAACACGCATGTTGTAGTCTGGTTTTTGGCTCTCCAATAATAATTCTTACCTGGGTAAAGATTCATCAGATCAGATGCCTCACCTCTGAAGTAATGATTGCATTTGGATGGCGCTCTTTATGGGTTAATTGTTAATTATGGTGAGTTTGATGTTATTCCAATTTTATTTGGGAATTCTTGATTGTTTTTGATTTATTCTAGTCAGCTGATGGTCAATATTTTGTGCCTCTGCATCATCAGCCTGATCTTCAAGATCTTTGGCATCAATGATGTTGCTACTGGAGGCCATCATGTTAGTGTGATGGTCATGGGTATGAAACCAGCAGTACTTTTTTTTCTTGTTTCTTTCAGTTGATCAACAACAGGTCAGGTTGATTAACCAACAAGATTGGGCTCCCTTGAATTTTGCCCCACCAACCCATTTTGTCAGGTGGTAAAATCCTGCTTGTTGCATGACCAGCGGGAGTTTACAACCCAACCAGACTCAGTGGATACACCATAAAATATTTTGTCTTTTCTTATTTGATGCCCATCTAATTCCCTTTTGCCGCTTGAGATTCTTTTCAGCATGTTTGAATCAAAAAGGATCTCTCTGGGTATCTGTCAATTTTGGGCAAACTCTGCTTGATTGCAATACTTTGGGTTCAAGTCTTGGCTTTGATTGACAACTTTAAGTCTTCTGAATCAGGTACTTCAACAGCTTGTGTTGATCTTTTTAAGGATATCCCAAGATCATTGCATTGAGCTTCTCATGTAACTGAGAATTTTTGAGCATTTCATCAACATCAACCTTTCAAAATTCAAAAGGATCAAACATTAGTAAAGTAGGAATCATCCATCAAAAAGCATTAATCACCAATTTATTTGAACAATCTAACAATCCAACTTGAACCAACTTACAGGAATAGAAATGCAAGGGTCATAATTTAACCTCCACTGAGGATGAGCATCCTCAGGCACAATGGATCCTCTTGAAGCTGGCAGGTCACCTATCTGGTGGGAACAGGGAAAACCCATAGTCTTGGAGTATGACTTGGTGCACAATTCCCCATAATGGTTCTGCTTTAACTTCTCTAATTGTTCCACAAAAAGGTTCAATTGCGTCTAAAGATAACCTGTATCCCAACAGTAACAGTTCAGTGGGAAGAAATATTCCTAACTTTATTCCAGAGTTGTAAACGGATGCCTGAACAAATTTAATTTGATTTGAAACTGTTCTTTGTAGTTTTTTCCAAACATCCAACATGTTTCCCCTAATAATTTGCAATGAATTGTTTGATAGTAGCATGGGCCCCTTACACCCAAGAACTTGTTCTATTTCAAAAGTCAGGGTTTTTTCAATTCCAAGCTTCTACAACCCCCACAAAGTATATGTTGATCCCAAATTTTGGTTGATGGGACCCAAATGTGGTCCAGGGGGGGCCAAAAATTCTTGTGTGACCCCCAGTGGGTTGTATACCCCCATACATGGGTCTAAATGGGCATGTACAGGGGTACACAACTCAAAAATGTGTTTGGAACATCCCTTTGGAGTTGTGTATGGGCCCCCCACAGGTCAAATGGGCTGTGTAGGGCCCTACCCAACTCCCACACAACTGGGGGTTGTGAATTTATCATCACTCTTTAATCAATGACTTAAAGAAATGGGAACTTGATTTTTTTTCATCATTTTTTTTTCATTCACCTAAGTTTTATTCATTACTCTGTTCATCTGCAAGCTTCCTTATACAATTATATTATCAACAAAAAAAAATTTTGGATTATGCATGTTCATCAATCTTTGGAAATATTCACATGTTTCAAAAGAAACCTTGGGAAAAAAATTGTGTGTTTGATCTTTCTTTTTTAAGGGACTCAAAGGATATATAGATCCCTAGACTAAGAACTCTATGTGACACTTGAAAACTTCTTTCCTTAACTTTCTCTGCTATGATTGTCTTTCTGGAGTTAAAAATCTCAAAGATTATCAACTTCTCTTCACCATCAACTCACCCTTTCCTTGTATTATCCATATACTCTGCAAGATTATTCCTGGATGCCCCCACCCCCAGTGCTAATTATCATTTCTGCAAAACACTTTTTTTTTTTAAAAAAAAAAAAAAGGGGGGGGGATTTCCCCTCAAAATTGATGTTCTCAAAACTGATTTCAAAACTTCAAATGTCCTTTAACACTTTTAATGTGAAAAAAAAAATTCATACTGCTTGGAGTGGTTTTTTATCTCAAATTTTTCCCATGTTGTGAAAAAACATGATCAATTTCTCTTTCATATCATACAGTTTGCATTGCTTGAATTTTTGGATGAAGGGATCCTTGATGGTATTGATAAAGGTGAATTTCTTGCTTTAATTCACTGATTGAATCATTGGTATTCTGTTCTTATTTTCAATAATATTAGAGTTTCATTTCCTTTCCCTCTTCTCAACAATCACCACCCTATTCATTATTTCATTTCCTCCCAATTTCTCACTTGGGACCAAGTGCACCCAGTCAAACTGCTTTAATATTTAGATTGTTTTTTTTTTCAGTTCAAATCGTCTTCAAAATGCCATAAACTAAGATATCCTCTTTGATTTTGATAGGATTTACCCTTCAAGGGGAAAGTAATTTCAGTTTAAAAGCTGCTAGGGAATCAAGTCATCACCCTGAAATATATATGCAGATTTTTTTTCAAGCCAGGTCAAAAAAAAAAAAAAAAAACTAGTAATAATAATGATATAAATTGATATCTGAAGATTCAGAAAAATAACCTCAGACTGGGATGAAACAAGTTCTTGAAAAAATCAAAACTTGATTCAAGTATATGTGTAGATCACCTCAAAGATACTCACTCAGATTCCAAAAAATCTACTCAGAATTTTGAATCCTATCAAAATTAGTACTAACTGCCAGATCCCTTGACCTCTGATTGTCTGTACTAATCCTTCTTCACTGCCAAGATTGATCCTCAATCAAATCAATTCTATTTTTTTTCTTTAATTAATCAATCTCTTCCTCTTCCCCCCCCCACCCCACCCTTTTTTTGTAGTTCCCATGTGTTCTTTTCATCTTTTCACCTCATGATCTCCCACTGAGCCACCCCTAGCCCTGCTCCCCCAATAAACCATTCTTTGACTCCTTCCACACCTCAGTATCCTTTCAGTGTAACTTCTCTCCCCCTCTCCCCCTTTTCTTTTTTCTTTTCATGACTGATTCTTCTCCTCTATCTCACTGGCACTTCATGCAAAGTGTGGGTGATTTGCATAAATCGTCTATACCGCAATTCCTGAGCGGGGGAGTAGAGTCTCACGCAACATGTAATCAACAGGTGGATCACACTTGTATTGAAAATTGCGCGGTGGATTGCTTGCGACCCACAAGGAATTTCTTGCCATCCAACCCTCAAGTCACACGCCATCCATTCCCCCCTTCTGTACTCATTTTCCATTTCCCCTCCATACCACACAATTCCCTCAAGTTATACTTGTAGACACATGGCCAATTCCAACATGAACCAGGGGCAAGAACCCAGCAACATGCCCCAGAATCTTCCTCAGAATCCAATCCCAATCCTTGATTCCTCCAAAACTATTTCCTCTGCACCCGTACCCACCATCACACTCACTGCCAAGAAACTTCAAGAGTTGCTTAGCACTGCCATATCTCAAGAAGTCAATCCTTTCCAACAAACCTTCCAGCATCTCAAGGCCGAAATTGAAAACCTCAAATTACGCAATGCTAGTCAACCAAGCCCCGCCGCCACTGCTTGTGTCACTGTCAACAACTCAAACTTGTCTAGAAATTCTCGGAAAATTTCCAAAAAGAACTTGGCCACCCATCCAATTAAGTCCACCACCCCAAAAGCACCTCTTCCAGCCGGCCCCGTGAATCCACGTGCTCAGTTGGTTACTCAAGTTGCTCTGCGTAAGGCTTTTTGCCGAGCTCAGTCCAAACCAGCTCCTAGTCTTTCACCTACCAAGACCACTGTTAAGAAGAAGCCAGGATCTTTTCCTTCCTTGAGTGCCGTCACCCCGCCTACCAATGCTTCCAAGAAGAGGCCTAATCAGATGGTCACTGAAGACTTCCCCCCAGATTTCAAATCCACAAAGGTGAGTTCCTTCCTTCATTTTGGGAAGATACTGTGAACTGATGCATCATTTATTGTCAATTCCAGGAATGCTTATAATTACACATCCAACTGCTCTGGGGCTTGCTCAAGACCACCTCTGTACCACCAGCGGCTAATCCGGAGTATATTCGTTCCTTCTGCTCCAACTTTTCCTCCATCAGCAAATTTGAAAGCTTTTCAGAAGATGATGCTTTGGCTAAGCTCATTTCTGAAAACAATGTGGAGACTCTGAGCAATGATTGTGCTGGAAAGATTCAAGTAGGTAAGAACGTGATTCACATTGAAGATGGCTACATTGTGTAAATTCATGGTTACCTGGCCAAAGTTGGGATCCAATGCTGGGGGCCAAACCTTGAGTAAGGCCCAGACAGCTTATTCAATGCCGCCTGTTGGATTGCGGCCATCAATATATTTTGCCAAATCGGGACAGCAGGTGCATACAACTTCATGAATTTCAACCATACGTACAAAAGCAACATGCTCTTTTTAATACAAGCATACAACCATTACACTCATCATGTATTGGCAAAAAATTTTGCCATGGAGTGCAAACAAGCGGGCAAAATTGCACAGATCAGAGACTCCAAGAATGCATCAAGAAATTGCAGTTCTGCAAGCACTTCATGAGCCCCCAATCTAGGAATGCCTCCAATTCAGGAACCTCATATCTGATTTGGTTTTTTTCCTAGTTACAAAAGAGCTGCATGAAGTTTGCTGTTGCACAAGATTTTCCTGAGAGATACAAATGACTTATTGAACCCA
This sequence comes from Puccinia polysora, assembly GCA_025617555.3. NCBI lineage: Eukaryota > Fungi > Basidiomycota > Pucciniomycetes > Pucciniales > Pucciniaceae > Puccinia > Puccinia polysora. Next base: position 462,341 of record CM062615.1, on the reverse strand, counting down.
TTGCAGCTCACAGTGATGATGAGTGGGACCCCAATTGTGAATGCTGGGCAATTGCCACTCTAAGCTTCCGTTTAAATTCTGCCAACATTTTTTTTGTCAACTAGATATGGCTATGAAAGCTGCAAATGCTGCAACTGGTAAAGTCTCTAAGGCTTGACTTTGAAAGCTCCCAATTACCCCCATCCCCTCAAAAAACACCAAGCCTCCAAAGGGTCTACCTTTGGACTTCTACAATTGGAAGTGGCTTTGCCAGTTACCAACCACACAGCAATTGACGCTGCCTGATATAGGACAAGCAGCCTTACATGAAGATCCTGCACGGTCCTTGTTTCCTAAAAATAACCAATTATACCATGCCAATGAGGGACTTTGAGACCACAATTTCAATAAGAAGCATTTAGCGCGAGTGATCAAACACTATGGGTTAAACAAAATCATTGATAAGGCTCAAGAGGAAGAGGAAGAGGAAGAGGAGGAGGAGGAAGAGATTGAAGGGGGTGTTATTGATTTAGAGGGCAATAGCCCTGATGACTCTGAAGCTTACCTCTCTGATGGGGACTGGGGAAACCATTACAACAAGAACAACAATGATGACTACAATGAAGAAAGCATGGAGGAAGAGGATAGTGAGGAAGAGTCTTCACCACATGAGGACGCCAAAGTAGGTGAAAAGGATAGTGATGGCATGAAGGAGTGAACTGCTGGTCATGTTGCGCAAAAGATGAGGACAACAGTATATTGTGCGACATGTTTGATGTCCTTGTCTTATATAGTTTTTTTACCAGTGTTTCCATGCTTATGTTTTGTTCAAATCCAATGGATTTGAAGTCTCAATGGCTCCCCCAAGAGAATGTCTTGTACTATAAAAGGCTTGGTCCGATTGTTTTTTTGTTTTTGTTTTTTTGCTTTGGAATCAATGGCCATTGGTTATATGTTGTAATGTGAAGACATGTCTAAAGCAATACCACAATACAAGTGAGGAAATGGAAGTGAAAAAGCGGTGGAAGGTTTATGACAATGCAGGTGTGGTGGACTGTTCTTGTGTAATATCAAGGAAAGAATAACAATTTACAGGAGTCAGAATGATCCTGTTGAGGTGGATATTATAGACATGGTTAGGTAGGTGCCAATAAGCCGCTACATATTGCGCATCCAATACAGGGACAATGAGTTGGTTTTCCATTGAAATAACCCCCACAACTGACTTCATATGGTATAGCCAGTAACAGAAAGGACAAGTTGGTTCGGGGGGGCCTTGGGGTACATGTCAGTGATGAGGCTCATGGCCATGGCCACATGGGTGTCCTGGCTAGGCATGGCAAATGAAACAATAGAACGAATGATTCCATAGCAAAGCCAACCCCCATATTTGAAACCTACACAGTTGTTTGGAGCCATAACTCCAATTTTTAACCCATTGGAGGCGGTCCAATTTGCTAAAATTTCCACTTTTGGCCTTAGAATTGGTGCATCAAGTGGATGAGGTAAATCTTGATAGTCCCTGACAGATCCATTGGTTTTGCAAACGTATGCCAGCAGCTTGTTGTAAAACTCATCATCTGCCCAAACTGACCGGCCCCTCCAACCTTTCCTCTCATACGATGCAGATGGGCACATCATAACCTGAAACGCATCCAATGCCTCAAGCCTTTGGATTTGCTGGATTTGCTTCAGCATTGTGCCTTCCAGTTCACCTAATTTCAATTTTTATGACTATTAGCACCACGTTGATCTTGACAAGTAGGCTCAACTTACCTGTGCAATTATTTGTATCAAGGCTTTGTAGCCTCCCAATTGTCCTTTCCCCAGGAAATTCAGCCACCCCCATAAGAGGTCCCCAGCGTTCAATTTGCTCAGGTACATGGAGTGCGTAATGATGGTTTGGTTGGATGGTGAGTTCTTCAAATATTGCTGTTGATGTCTTGCTGTAGATTTGATAAGAGATTTCAAACCTTCTTCCATGACAGGGCCAGATTCTTCTTGAGCTCACAATATGTGTGCATTGAATCAGGCATGTAATGTTGTCCATGATTTTGGAATTAATGGCTTCCTTTGGCAAGTCTTGCACATTGTGAACAAATAATTCACCCACAATCAACGGTATGACATAAACAAAGAGAGTATACCACTGCAACGCCTTCAATTTACCACATTTTGACCTACCCATCTTGCTTGGGATACAACCAACAGTTGAGGGAAGCACCACCTCCATGAGGGCTTTCCAAAATTAGTCCATATCTTCCTTGCTAAACCGTCCATTTTTGCGCTGGCTGATATCATTGTCATCCTCATCATTGGAATTGCACTCTTTGTTCTTGGATGAATCACCAGAATTGTCCTGGTTATCAACACGGGCTCTCTTGCTTTGAGTATTTCAAGAGTTGGTGCTGTACCCGTGACGTCTCTTCTCTTTGAAAGATAAAGTTTGGAACCCCCAATGTTCTCAAAAGTGATGCATTAAAACCCCTTCCATCCAGTTGTGCATGATGCCCATTGCGACATGTTTCACAGGGTCTTGGTAGGGAAGTTCATTAAGAACAGAATAGCAAACACCTTCCCCTTGGAGGATTTTATTGCAACCATTGATTGTTTGTGCCTGCATCCAGTTGTTAGATGCGGTGTGTACTTCTGAAGCCGTCCTTGATTGTGCCACTTTGAGAGCGGCCTGTTCTGTGTTCTTGGCGTGACACCATGAGCAGTAGTATTTAGCTGAATGGGATGCATAGCCGGCCACCTTGTGGGTTGCTCCTAGATCACCAATAAGGGGCAAGAGTCTAACTTGAACCGCACGTTCAGTGGGATGAAGATGGCTTGGTACAAAAAATGGGGAGGCCAAAGTGTTGAATTGGTGAACCAAAGGTTTGAGAAGGTGTGTGATTGTTGTCATGCTTGGGGCAAGCGGACCGGGAGTAATACCTGCAATGAATGTGTACAAAATTTTGTTGCGCATACTTGGAGGGAGACTCATACAATTCAAGGAGATTATACCAACAGACTCTTGCTTGCCTGCCAGTTTGTTGCCTTGGGGATTGAACCAATCCACAAAGAGAGAAAATACCAATCAAATCGCATTTGGGTCTTGCTGATTGGTCCATTTTAGTTCTTTCCAAGCCTTTCCTTGTTGAATGTCAATGATAATGTCATCTGGCTGGTTTTGTAACTTGATGCTCCACGATTTGATTTTGGATTCAACATTTGGCAGACTAAGGAACCATACAATCCAAGGATGGAGCTTTTGGGAAACAAAGACACACTTAGGGACATGGATCTCTGAGAATTGGGTTGGTTTTAATCAAGTGGAAGAAGACTGGAATTTGCCTTGATGCAAGCTACCAGAAAACAATTTCTTCTCTTGGAACAATTCTGTGTTGCAAATTTTGGACTTTGGAGTTTCACAATAGGTGCATCGGTTTGGTAAGTTTGGTGGATAATAAAGAGTATAGCACTGAGAACAGCATAATACTTTTTCCAGTTGAACATTGACCAGGTTCTTCAGCATAGACCGGACATCTTTTGGAACAAGATTTTCTAAACTCAAATTTGTTGAAGCTCCTTGCACTTGATCCAAGAGTTTCACTAGTAGATTGCGAGTTTCTTGACACTTCTGAATACTAAGGCTTCCATGCAGATGAAGCCAAGAGATAAAAAATGAAGCCATTTCTAAGTAAAATATGTTAGTCAGCTTTGTTTAACCTGAGTAAGAAATAAATGCATACTTGGAAGTGGAACCATTGATTGAGCTGATGAAAAATTTTTGGGGTTGTGACTGATGGAACTTGAAGCACTGGAGTCTGAGTCTAGGTTGCAGTTGGGCAGGTTATCAGGTTGAGGAGGAATGGCCGGAGTTTCCAAGTGATGCTGGTGTTGTTGACGATCCGCAAGTTGATGATGGTACTGACTTTTTTTGGATAAGTTATGCCCCCGTTTCTGGCCATTGCTATCCCAATAGATGTGTTTGATGCACTGGGAGCAACAACAGACAACCATGGTGATGAGATCAAGAAACCCACAAGATGGGAGGGACTGCTCATATGCAGGTGCCAAAAATTGCTAGGTGGAGGGTGGACACCACCATGCAATTTCCAATACAAGTGTGATCCACCTGTTGCTTACATGTTGTGTGAGACTCTACTCCCCCGCGCAGGAATTGCAGTGAAGACAATTTATGCCAATTGCCCGCACTTTGCATGAAGTGTGGGTTAATGCCATTTCCCCTCCAATGTTTTTTCTCTGTAATCACTTTCAGCTTTCATGGTAAGTCTTCCTCTAAGGGGTTTTTCTTTTCTTGCCATGCACATCTAGTCTTTCTTCTGCCCTAAGTAAACACATGTGACACGATGCCCCATAGGGTTTTTCCCCAAATTTCACTTGGGAATTTTTTTGATAAGGGGATGATCTGTTGTTGCTTCCTCGACCTGGTACAGACATATGAAATCTCCATTCACTTTACAATCAAGAGACTCAACACATTTGATACATGAATTCTTGGAGAGGGGGGAAAGAATTTGAGCTCAGCAGTCAAATGAGTGGACTGGACTTTAAGAGGATGTCGTGATTGATGAACATGACAATCGGGATTCGGGAAATCACTCGTCGGTAGTCAGCTGATCAACCCAGACTAGAAAAGAAAAGTTGAAGCAGCTGGGCCAGGTTCACAGCCTTGTAATTCATAATTTCAGTCGGGGCACAGCAGTAGCTCTTCCCGCAAAGGTGAGAAGGGGGCTTTATTGCGTACAGGGTTATTTTAGGTATTTACAGGTTACAAGCTTACCTTAAGCGATTGTAGAAAGAGTGGGACACAGTGGAAGGAAAGCTGATTGCATGACGATACAAGCATACCAGGAACTCACTGGGATGTCAGGGCAAGCTGGATAAGGGTACTCGCGCCGAATATGTAAGTATTGCAAACAAAAAGAAATGGTAAAAAATCACGAGGGCAAAAACGCATGACGAAAACAAGTATGATCCAAGATAACCAAAAAAAACTGGAAGGAAACAAACGTGGAGCTGATGAGGGGAGGTAGGAAGTTGGATTGGTGCATGTGTACAAAAAACTAGACTGCTTGCCACGCCCTTGCTTCTTTGCAAGGCACAACGAGGCCGGCAACAAAGAAGCAGTACGGAAAAGTTTCTTTCAATCTTGACAGAGCGTCCTGAAAGGCTATCACTTCGAGAAGCCGTGGATTCATGTGTTCAGCTAGTGATAGGGGGTATTGCAATGTAATTAGGTCATGGATTAGTACGAAGGAGTAAGACAAATAACAGGAAATGAATGAGCAGGAAAACATGGCCGAATGCGCAGATCAGGCTGCAGCAGCAATGACGGGAGCAGAGTCTGCAGCAGATTGTGGTGCATCTGATGTGGTATCGGCAGGAATTTGAGGGGCAACATCGGATGAGGCAGCGGCCTATGTTCAAAGGGCATCAGAGGGCAATTCAAATTACATGTCGAAATATCGCAGGCTCTTACCTCTGCGGGTGCGGCGTCGGCGGTTTCAGCCTCCTCGGCCTCCTCCTGGGTTGGTTCGGGCTTCTTAAGGGTATCTTTCTTCCGTTCAACACCGAACAAGCGACCACTGAACCGGCGGGCTAGCTTGGCAAGATCCTGAAAGGTGCAAAAGATTGATAAGCCTCAAACAAAACAAAATCATCAGCAGTCGCTTCCATGCACCTTAGGGGTCTTCTCCTTCTTTTCATTTTTGGGCTCTTCAGGAGTGTCGGAAGCTGGGGGGGCATCAGCAGTGACACTAGGTGCCTCAGGGGCAGGAGCGGGATCCTGGAAGGAAATGGGGTTAAAAGGCTGTACAATTGCAAACAAAAGCCAAAGACTGACCTCAACGGGTTGAGCTTCAGCGGGGGTCTCCGCGACCGCTGCTTCGTGCTTGGACTCTTCGTTGTCTTCCTTGAGACCATCAGATTTCTTGGGCTTGGGGCTCTTGGGCTTCATGACAAAGGCGGTAATCTTTTCGAAGAGATTGCCCCGCTCCTTGCGAGGCGTAGTAGAGTCTTTCGGAACGTCTTCGGTGGCCTCAGCGGATGCCTCAGCTGGGGCGGGCTCAGAAGCCTCGACGGGGGGTTCGGTGGCTCTGCCAAGAGAGGGTTGTTAGCAAGAGGGAGCAGGACCCAGGACTTCCATGACACTTACGGTGCCGGGGTGGAAAGCGGTGTTTCCTCGGTTTCTGAGGCAGTGGCTCCGGCTTCCGCCTTCTTCTCAGGGGCGGGCTTGTCGTGAGGATGGGGCTAAGGGGCAGCAAGAACCTAGTTGAGCGTGAAGAACCCAGGTGCAGGACGGAGGAATTTGACGCACTTTAAGGATTTTGTTCAAAAGATCAGCAAATGGCTTGCGAGCTGGTTTCTTCTCTTTCTTGTCTTCGTCGGATTTCACATCGGCTGTCTTGGGTTCATCAGCGGCAGGGGATTCAGCCGCCTGTGAATGAATGAGTGATTGTCAGATTGACCCCATTGGATGCAGGATTTCAGGAGAACTAACAGCGTTAGGCGTGGGCTCGGTGGCCGGGGCATCGGCGGCAGGGGTTTCGGTGGCCTGTCAAGAGTGGCGGGTCATTGCTTTGCGAGCGTAGGGGCAGCTCAGTGGGAAGACTGACCTCAGCCGGGGGAGCAGCAGCAGGTTCGACGACGACAGGAGCGGCTTCGGTGGAAGCGACGGTGGGCTCGGCCACGACGGGAGCAGGGGATTCAGAGGAAGACATGGCGATCTAGAGAGGTGAGGACGGGCGATATGGATATCAATGGGACGGGGTACAGGAAGGGAGAGGGAGAGCAAGGGTAGGCAGGTGGGTGCGCAGGACTACACAAACCGAAGCGTGAGGATGAGGGTGAGCTACGAGAGGGGAGCGATAGAAATAATTCCAGGAGGATGAAGCGGGGGGGGGATGGGAATTAGCAGGAGGGGACAGAGTGATGGATATCTAAGAGGGAGGGGGGGATAAGGGGACAGGCGCAAGGAAGATGCACGGGAGGAGACAGATGAAGAGCGTGTGAGCAGAGAGGGGAGACACCAGGATCCAGACACTGACGACGCACGAGAGTCAGAAGGGGGGGCTGGGCGTCAGCGTACAGGCCGCTCAGACTTCAGTATATTAAGTACTATTGCAACGTCCACCAGGCCGCCTTACAGCCAGTTTTGGCCGGTTTTATTGGCTTGTTTCTCTCTTTTTTTCGTTCCTGCTTTTTTTTTTCGAGATGGCAGACTTGGTGTTTAGGTTAAGATTGCCTGTACGCCCAGTTGAGCGACGGCGATGTATAGACGGAGTATGTGTGTATGGGTGTATGGGTGTATGGGTGGATGGATGTGTCGTGTATGGGATGTCGATTGGCATCGACGCACTCTGGTGTCGCTGACGTTGCGCAACCGCGGCTGATGGGAGATGGCAGTGTACGGCTCTAGGCAGGATGGCGGGCAGCTGGTGCGAGTGGGTGCGCACCTTTATGTACTGCGCCCGAGATCTTGATGTGGCCTGTACTGCTCTGCGCTACTCCAGGACCTCTGGAAAAAAAAGGAGAGCAAAACAAGGGAAGGGGGCGGGAGACGAAGCGGGCAGCGGTCCAAGTGTCAGAGAGCAAGCTGTTGGGCTGACGTCACAACTCGGTCAGATCCTTGAGCAGCTTCTGGGCCATGGACGGCACTCCCACCGCCTCCTACCCAGGGCCGGCAGGCTGGGCGTCAGCGAGGGAGAATTTGCCGCATCGCCCAGGCGTGGGAAACTTGGGCATGCGCTCCATGGTCCAAGCAATCAAGCGCTCCAGAGTCGACAAGGCACACTGGTTGCTGGAGCTTGCCATCTCCAGCCACTTTGGCCGGGCTTCCCCACAAGACTGGGGTGCGGAGGCTCTTTTGGGGGAAGAGGCAGCGGCGAAGGCAGGGTGCGACTTACGGGCAGGGCTGCTGGAGAGATTCAAATCAAGGGTGGCGTACAGTCTCCGAGCTGATGGGTTTACATACATAGCCTGGGAGGCCAAGGCCAGCCAAGGGAAGCCGCCGACAGTCAACCCGGGAGATCGTTGCGCAAGAACATGAATGATAACGTCGGTGGTGACTATCATCAGACCAGTCGTGTGATCGAATCCACCCCACCTGGTTGGTGGGGAAACCGATGTCGACAACAAGCTGCTACGATGCATCATATGTACATGGATATGTATGTACATACACATTGCAGGCACGAAGGTCAGGCGAGTAATCATGGCCGCTGGTCGGTGCAGCTTGTCAATCACGACACCAACTACAGTCAGACACCCATCAAGCTCAGCGACTGCCGAGGAAGGAGAGAGCTGCAACATTGACAGATGAGGCCGATGGCCACCTAGGCAGACCCAACAGACGGGAGACACAAGAGTTCCGCTGACACCCCAATCCTCTCACTCCATCCGTCAGAGGGAGTCGGCTATACAAACATGCCGTCGGATAGAGGGGGGAAGATTGTCTTGACAGTGAGGTGGTAGTAAGCCAAACAATAGGATGATGCAGGCCGGAAAGGTATTCGAACGCTGTTCTCCTCATCAACTTGAGAGGGGTCGTCAACCTTCATTCGCCAAGACGTATCCGGATGGTTACATACAACCGGCACCCGACCATCCCAGAGGGTTTTCTTGGTCAAGAGATGGTTCAGGGTCTGAGCTAATGAGCATGATGCAAGCTGATGCAGCAATCAGCCACCAATATCGAGCGTTCTGATGGTCTTCGGCCCGACAGGCGGAATGCATGTGTTTTTAATGATAAAAGGATTTGAGATTGAGAACGGTTTGTGTATGAATGACATTTGTGTCGGCGACGACAGGTATTTTCGTTGTGGTACGTACGGCGAAAATATCGATGCAAAGAGCCCCCCGGAGGAGATTATAGATAGGAATTGCTATTTGCTGAATCAAGTGGAGGAGACAAGAGCAAGAAGGTTGCCGGAGGAATATTCAAGGTCTTCCGTATAAAAGGAAGAAGAAGGTTGAAGGGGGGGCTGAAGTGAACGCTCTGGGAATGCATCAGTACTTACGCTGGATACCGTACGGTGTGTATGAATCTTGTTGGTTCGAGGGGGAAGAAGGAGTTTCAGTCTTGAACCTGTGATGATGCTCAAGTTAAAGTTACTCGTTATGAAAGAATGGGGTTTGGTTAACCAACAGGAATCTCGAAGGATCAAACGAGGGTAAAGTGACGAATGTGGGGTGGGGTAGTCCGACGAATGGACGGTAGAATCAAAACGAAGGACGGGAAAGCTGGACAGTGGATCTGAATCCGAAGGGATGAGGCGAAGGTGGGCGGCAACGAGGGTGGATCGATCCAAATAAGTATTCACGATGCAGCCGATGGGATGTCACCCATCATTCACGATTGGCTCCACTTTACCGAACTGGTTGAGAATCTGTCCACATCTCTACTCGTACATGTTTACATACATATGACATACTAGTTGTGCGCCTACGATCAGGTTCACCAAGAGGTCAAGGCCCAACAGAATCAAGGGTCAAGAAGCTCAAGCTCAAGCCGATGACCATCTGCAATTAGGCATAGTCACTGAAGGCGGAGGGAGTTCGATCTACTCTCAATCGGCAATGTATATCGTGTGTACGATATGAGGTGTGTAGATGTATGTATGTACATGTATGTATGTACATACCGTACGAATAAAGACGTCAAGATCGATCAGGGTGTGTCCACACATGTCAATATATGTATGCTTCATACATTCTCTTTTGGGCGCTTGGGAAATTCGGTCACTCTTCGACGGGGATGATATGGCCGTGCAGGGTACCGAGTAACATCAGTCAAGGAGGGGACGCTGATCATTAATTGGGGGTAGGCAACTCGGATAGAACCGATGGAACAAGCGCCGTTGACTGGTATGCTTGCCCGCCCGCACTTTTCACTGTGTGGTCTTTCATGCGCATACGCCCAGGGAGAGGGGAAAAGCCTCCTCACTTGATGTACTGATAGTTTCACAGAAACGATCCAGTTGTTGATTTCTCTTGTCATCTTTCCCATGATAAATATAAGCCTTTATTCTTTTTGTTGGCCTACTTCGTTGTCCTCAGATAACGTAAAAGTCAGTAGGCATTGAAAATTTTCTGTCATCTTTTTTCTTTCATCTGTCCTAACGTGAACAATAATCTGTCCTCCTTGTGGTTTAGGTGAAAAAGATTTGTATTGCCATCAAATTTAATATGAAAATAAAACAACCAGTGGACAATGCCCCCACACATGCTAGCATGTGCCTCACATAGATTCGGGGCCAGGGCAACAAACAAATCTGTTGTACAATCAAACATTTAACTGCTTATCTCTCCTATATACTAAAAACTAGTGTATATTGCCCCCAAATTGGGGGAGGGAAGCCTTTTGCCTGGAGCAAAAGCTTAGGTGAAGTAGATGCATGGCCCACATCCAGTTTTCAGCTAAGATTGTGGAGAAAAATGTCAGCTACTCAATGGTTTTTGAAGGAGGTCAATGTCAGTATTTTCCAACCCTTGAAAACCCCATCTTTTTATAGAGATAGGTATTGGGTCCTGCACCCTTGGTAGATACCAGTGATGTTTGCATTGGTGGTGCATGTCCAATTCAAATTCCCAACCTTGAGGATTCAAACCATGTGTCTTGTTGTATGTTTTGTTTTGTTTTTGAATGTATTGTTTTTTTGAACATAAACTTTTTTTAAAAAAATAAAAAATAAAGATAAAAACATTTTTTTTTTGGTCCAACAAACCAAAACCAATGTAATTACATATTGATATACACATCTGCATGTTAGATTTGTGTCCACTTTTTTTCACCAGTGTTTCACACAAATCCATGTAAATACATATGGTCTGTAAAGCCTGTCTGGGCAGTGACCAAAGTTGTTTGGAAATTAGCTAAAGCGTGTGTGGTGCCTAGAAAAGCCATTTTGGAACCTAGAAAACCTTTTGTGGTATCCAGCCAAGGTCAACTTGGCACCAGGCCAAATTGGTCTGGCACCTTGCCCAGTTTATCTTGGTGCCAATCAAGGCTGGGCACTTTGACCTGCCAAATACAAGAAAAATAAAATAAAAATAAAACAACAGTTGAAATTTTCTGGGAGGCAGGGTGGTCATTTTGATGCAATCAGCTTTGATTGGCCTCAAGGGGGGCTTGTGTCACACAACCACCCCACGTACTATAGGGCAATTTTATATGATTGTGAGCTCAAAGGAAAAGAATGAGTGCAAGGGAAAGTGCAAGATAGCAAAGCTAACTGCAAAGTGCAAACTTACGTTTGGGTAATTTGACACACAGTGAGAGGGATGAATTGTTCCAATGGAAAGGAAACTAAAGCCAAGCCCAATGTGATGACTGGATTTAGAAAAATGCAAGAACGTATGAAATCAACTAACTGAGGAGACAATCTTCAGGCAAGCGGTGTAGCCTTTACAAGGCAATCCAAAGTGACTAGATACAACCTGATGGGCGGCCAACTACAGTTAAGAGGCAATGAGGCAATGAATGACATGAATGGATTGGGAAATGAAATAACAGTATAGATGTTTCCAAGGTCATAACATAGATTCAAGGCAATAGAGTCTGAGCGTACAAGGGCGTAATGGATGAGATAGGAAGGAGCAACATGACAGACAATGCAAATATGAGGATGTAATTTATGCAGGGTAAGGGACTATTCCAATTCCAAACTATACAGTTGGTGTGGCTGAATAGCATGGGTGCGAGCTAGCAAGAGTGCTTGACCATGAATGAGAACCCAAGGTCTATTGATGCCCAGGGTGGAAGAGTGGAGCTTGAATGGATGGTTGACTGGAGTAGAGTTAACTGCAAGGTTTTCCAGTAGGTGCTGAGTCAGTTGCCAAGAATGGAAGGTTGTTATGTGAGCCAGAGTTGATAGCGGAAGGCACCACCATTGAAGTTGTGCTTCTATTTGTGTCATGCATATGGACTGAGGTAGATGGTACTGAGGAAAGGATATTTCAAAGTGAGGGAGACAATAATCCTTAATCTTGAAGTGTGACATTTTCCCGGGTATAAAGACGCAAGCTCCTGCAAGTGTTCAGATAATTTTCCCATCAATTCCAAAATTTGTTGTGAGTACTGTATACCCCTATTTATTATCCTACTTCTTCATCTCTCAAATAAATTTAAAATTAAAATATGTTGTCATTTTCATATTATTGTTGTGAAAACTGCATTTGTCAAAATGAACAATGTGTCCCTAGTGCTGTTGCAAGAGGTCTCCAAGGCAAATGCAAGCAATGTTGTCTGCGCAAGGTTGCTTGCACTTTTCCTATAAATAGCAAACCAATAGTGGATACCCTGGTAGCATCTAGAAGTGAGGTGCAAAGCCAAAGGTCTGCGCTGCAAGTGAACTATCATATACCACCAGTGCCGGAGATCAAATTCTTAGGCATCCAAAACCTTGATAAGTTTAAGGCTTAGAGACTAAAAATAAATAAAAAGAAATGGAACTAATATAATTTTTGTTCTTGATAGTACTACCACAATTCAGAAGGTACACTACTAATACGCCTCTGCCATTGCCGCCGTATATTGCATTTTTGTCCAAATTCAAGGTGAATCAGATGAATACCAAGGTGCAAGGCAAAGTGCAAGCTGAGTAATTGGCGGTAGTCAAAGAAGACATGGAGGAAGGGCTAATGGATGAAGGAGAGGGTGATATGGAACAAAGGGAAGGAAATGAAGAAGAAGGGAACGGGACAGAGGGAAGGGATGGAACAGAACAAGAGATAGAGGAATGGGGTGGAATGGAAGCCCAACATGGAGAGAATTGGGTGCAAGTCAAAGCGCCCATCAAAACTGATGAAAGGCAATTAACTGGCAACATTGGAGAAGGTTTTTCAAGGTGCCAAAGGAAGAGAGCATATGAGGAGCTCTTGGAGGAAGGCGGATGGAATGCCTGGCCAAAGAGGGCTTGGACTGCAAGGTGCAAGGAAATATTTGAAAGGCACCTGGTGAGGCAAGTAATGATGTTGCAAAGGATGTCCTCTCTGATAAACGACAAGGATTTGGATGGATTTAGGTCAATGGTAGAGGAATTGACCAAAAATTGGGAGGAAGCGGAAAGAGAAGTAAAGAAAAATTTGTAAAAATGTATTTTATTTGTAATCTTATTTTATTATAATATATATAGGTTTTTTTATTATTTATTATTATATATATATATATATGTATATATTATTATTATTATATATATATATATATATATATATATATATATTATATTATTATTATTATTATTATTATTATTATTATTATTATTATTATTATTATTATTATTATTATTATTATTATTATTATTATTATTATTATTATTATTATTATTATTATTATTATTATTATTATTATTATTATTATTATTATTATTATTATTATTATTATTATTATTATTATTATTATTATTATTATTATTATTATTATTATTATTATTATTATTATTATTATTATTATTATTATTATTATTATTATTATTATTATTATTATTATTATTATTATTATTATTATTATTATTATTATTATTATTATTATTATTATTATTATTATTATTATTATTATTATTATTATTATTATTATTATTATTATTATTATTATTATTATTATTATTATTATTATTATTATTATTATTATTATTATTATTATTATTATTATTATTATTATTATTATTATTATTATTATTATTATTATTATTATTATTATTATTATTATTATTATTATTATTATTATTATTATTATTATTATTATTATTATCATTATTATCATTATTATTATTATTATTATTATTATTATTATTATTATTATTATTATTATTATTATTATTATTATTATTATTTATTATATATATATATATATTATTTTTATTTGAAATAAACAAACATGAAAGAATAAAAGATTGTGAAAAGAGAATGTATAATTTTTACAAACTGAAAAGGAGATAAAGTAAAGAAATGGGATGAGATTGATGGGATGGAATGAGATGGAAGTGCAGAATGGGATTGGAGTAATGATTGGCTAGGTTTGCAAGGGTAACTTGCATGAAAGTCTTGAATCAAATCAGGAGAGTTGCAAAGGTGATGAGCTGGTTCCCACAAGGTGCAATCTTTGTTGGACTGGAAGCCAGTCCATTTGAAAAGGTATTTAAGTTTTCCTTTGCATAACCTGGAATCCAGAATAAAACTTACTTCCCACTCTAACTGATCTTGGACATTGACTGGTTCAGGAGGGGGATGAGTCTTTCCCGGGTATAACACTTGAGCTGGCTCCAGGAGAGACACATGAAAGATTGGGTGGATACCTTTCCATTTTGCAGGTAAGGTGAGTTTAAAAGCATTAGGGGAAATGACTGATTTGACTTTGAAGGGGCCAAGTTTTCTCTCAGAGAGTTTTTGGGTTGGGTGAGTACTGTGAATATTGCAAGCATCAAGCCATACCTGATCTCCTACTGTGAAGGTTGGGGCCAAAGTGCAAAGTTGGTCTGCTTGTTCCTTGTAGCGCTGGTTTGCCGCTTTGAGGTTGGTTTCAAGTTGTGTTCAAAGAGAATGAATGTGATTAAGGTAATTGGTAGCAGGTTGAGAAGGTGCTACATGAACAGAAGAGAAAGTTGGATTTCTAACATAAAGAGTCTGGAAGGGAAACTGTTTGGTGGAGGAATGAGTGGAGTTATTGTAGGCAAACTTGGCTAATGGGAGCCATTGCAACCAGTTGTCCTGTTGGTAGGCAACGTACATTTGAAGGTACTGTTTGAGAATCTGATTGACTTGCTTGGTTTTCCCATCCGTCTCCAGGTGGTAAGCTGTTGATACTTATCAGGTAGACCATGTTTTGAGAATACATATTCTATTAATCAATTAGCTAAGTCTTCTGAGGAGGCTGTCACATTACTGAAAAGGCATAAAGCCATCTTTGAGAAGCAATCTACTACTACTAAAATAGAATCATAACCACTAGAAATAGATAATTGAAAAATGAAATCCATAGACAGCAAGTGCCAAGGAATAGGAGAAATCGTGGAATCATGCCTTGACTCAAATATATCTAACTTAATGCAAGGATTATATTGTAGTACTATACGGTCCTTATAAACTAAATAGCCATTTTTGTCAATACTGTAACCACTATCTGATAGATTTGCACTCTTGAAAAGTTTGGTACACTTGGGATCATCAAGTTAAGCTTGTCATAGTTTTGAAGCTTTATCTTGAAGGTGAGTGATGATCAAACTGAGTTGGGCAGATTGGGTTGAGAAGAGTGTCCTAAAATTTTCAGGGTTGTTTTCAGCAAAGGTTCTCCCCCCCCCCCCCTGGGTAAACATTGTACCAACGTGATAAAGCATCAGGGACTACTGCTTGTTTCCCAGGATGGTAAGTGATTGTAAAGTTGAACTTGGAGAGGTATTTGGCCAATTGTGCCTGTCTGCATGTAAGGAATTTTGAGCTCATGAAATATTTTGAAGAATTGTGATAATTTAAGACCTCAAAAGTTTCCATAAGGCTCAAAAGGTATGAACACCATTTTTTCAAGCAAAAAAAAATTGAAAGAATTTCCTTGTCATGGATCTTTTAATTAAGATCTGCAGCAAGCAATTTTCCAGACTCAAAAGCCACAGGATGAAAGAGGGAAGAAGAAGAGGAAAACTGCCAGATTACTCCTGCAACCGCATAGTTGCTTGCATCCATTTCTACAATAGTGCAAGCTAGCTTGTTGAAGTGAGCAAGTATTGGAGCAGTAGTGAATGCTTTCTTCAGAGCTTCAAACCATAAAGAAGCTTGTTCTGTAAAAGCAAAATGAGTTTATTTTTGAAGAATTTTAGTAAGTTTTACCTTCTTCTTGGAATAATTTTAAATAAACCTCCTGTAAAAATTACTGAAAACAAGGAAAACTTGAAGGGATTTGACAGAAGAAGGTGGGGGCCAGTCCAATATGCACCGGCTCTTGGCTGGATTCATTGATAGTCCTTGCTGCAAGAATATGACACCTAGAAACTGAAGAGAAGGAGTATGGAATTGGCACTTAGAGGCTTTTGCAAACTGGTCATTCTTGAAAATTTGCTGTAGCACCTCTTGCACATGTGCTATGTGATCCTCAAGAGTTTTTGAGTAGACTAGTATATCATCAAGATACACCATGAGGTATTTCTCTACAAGGTAAGAAAAAATTGTTGAAAAAGTTTTGAAAAGTGGAAGGAGCATTGCAGAGGCCAAAAGGCATGACGGTATACTCATAACTGCCAAACCATGTTCTCATTGCGGTCAAATATTAATGACCTTTTGCAATGAAAACTATTTTATAGGTGCCTCAAAGGTCTAGCTTTGAGAAATAAGCAGCTCCATGGAAGAGAGTGAGGAGGTGAGACATAGGCAGTACTGGATAAGCATTCTTCCAGGTTACCTGGTTCAGTTTCCTGTAGTTGACACACAGGCAAAGTCTGCTGTCTTTCTTCAGAACAAATAGGACAGTTGAACCAGGATTTGAATTTCTTGGTCAAAGAAATCCTTTTGATACATTTTGCGCAATGTATTCTTGAAGTGCGGATGATTCTTGGTTTGAGAGAGAGTAGACTGGTCTGGGTGCCAGAGGTGGGCCAGTAAGTTTGATCCTGTGATCATAAGAACAAGATGGGGGAAGTTTATCTGCCTTTAAAGCTGAAAAGACGTCAGCAAAGTCATGATAAACCAGAGGTAAAGAATCTTGAATGATTTCTAGATCTTCAATCTTGTCATCTTTGAGCACAGGGTTTGAAGTGCTTGGATGATGCAAGAGGATTAAGGAGCTCAAGATACACCGTTTGGTTGGTGCCTTTTTCTATTTGAAAAAACAAGGAAGGGGTAAGTTGGACAAATAAGCAATAACTCCTAAATCTGAAGAGGGAACTTGGGGATGGAGGTCAGGATATTGAAAATCTCCTGGTAGAGAAGTTTCATCCAACTCAATGACAGTGTCAGGTAGTTTGTTTAATTCCTGTTTGACGGAAGGGTTAGTGTCCTGGGGTTGTGAGGTTCAAAGGTTAATTAATCCTTCTTGCCAATTCACATCCAGATTCCAGTGAACTAGGAAGTTGGGGCCTAGAATGGTATTTTCCATTCTGGGAATATCCAAGACAAATAAGTCCCATTTGAAGCTGGTGAAATTGGAGAATGAAAAGGTCCATTTTGCCTTTTGGGAAAACCAATGAGACGTCTTGGTCACACTACTTACTAAATAGATGGGAAACATATCTATCTTGGAACACGTAAGATTTTTGGAAGTGGCAAAAGATTCACTTATAAAAGAAACATTAGTGCCAGAATCAAGCAAAAGTTGATAAGGGGAGTTGTTGGAATTAAAAAGGAAAAATCTCAAACTTGGAGCACCTAGTGACTTGCAAGTGCAAAGATTGACTTGCTGTAATTTAGATAATGTGTAGTTTTCCTTGCAAGTCTTAGAAAAACTACAAGATAATTTTTTGACTGTCTAGCTGCTTTTCAAAAATATCAATATCATGTTTTCATCCAAAATACATACATTACCCTCTATTTTCCCTCCTTAGCCGCTCCTCATTCCAGAGCATCCCAGTTTCTTTTTCCAGAGACTTCTGAGTTTTCGCAACGGTCTTCCCTTTCAGGTTGGAGTGCAAGGTTGGATTTGGTTTGGATTTTTTTGGGGAGTTTTCTGCCTTTGAAGCCAAGGTTGACGGTCCATGGTCTTTTTGTTGAGAGCATTTCTTGTTGTGGTAGCCATATCAAGCTCAATCACCCGGTCAATTAACTGTTGAGTTAAGAGACTGTTGAGTCAAGTGAGAGGAGAAGATCAAACTTGGAGGAGAAGCCAGGAGGGACTGAAATCAGGGTGTGGCGGTCAAGAGGATATGAGAATCAGTGGTTTATTTCAAGTTGAAGGAAAATACAGTTTAAGTAGTGACAACTAGAGAACCTGTAAATTGGGTCTGGCCAGATGAAGAAGAATATTCATCTGAGTCAATAAAGAAATCCAAGCAGAAATCAATTCAGAACAGGAAAAACTGATGACATGAGTCTGGACATGGAAATCTTGGTAAAAGGCCTGAGGTCACAATAGTGAGAAACATGAGACATAAGTCAGACAACAAGATAACAGATCAATCTTAAACCAGAGAGCATTAAACAGAAACAGCGCTGAGACATAAACTGGAGATTGTAACCTGGTGTAACTATCAACCATACATAGAAAGTTCTCTAAAGCTTGTAAGATGAGGTTGTAATAGAGGAGACAGATAGAGTAGGAAATATAAGGATGGAAGATTAAGAGCAAAATAATTTACTATCTCAACATTAACTGCTGAAGGGAGGTTGTCTTAGGTCCCCCAACTGCAAGTTGCTTGATTAGGAGTGCCAGTAAACCTTTTCAAAAGTGAAATAGGAGAGCTGCCTTGTTCCATTGGATGCAAGACTGCAAATTTTGGAAATTGGAGATATAAACGTAAAATCTACTATTCTCCTTCATGACTAAGCTATTAAGCTCATATTCTGGGTTTTGTACTTCATTAGGGTTGCCAAACAGGGTGAACAATTTCTGCTTGAACTTGTGCCAGTTGTTGAGGATACAAGTGGGGCTAGTGTTATCTAATATTTTGAGGTAAGGTTCAAACCACTGCAAGGCTTGTCCACCAAGGAAGGAACATGCACACATAACTCTCTGTCTATCAGTAGGAAAATTATGAGGATTGTTTGAGAAAATTATTTTACAGGACTGTAAGTAGGCTCTAAGTTTATGGGGGTGTTCCCCAGTAAAATGATCAGGCTGCTTCATGCCCAGAGTACAAAAGCTAGGGCCACTTGGACCAGATTGCAAGGCAGTCTGGTTAAGAGCCTGGATCAGGGTCAAGAGCAAGGTTGAAGCGTTAGGTTTGGGAGCATTAGTGCAAAACCTTGATCTACTACAAGACAAGGTTTCATTGGAAGGGTGGTTGGAGTCTTTGATTTCTTTGAGGGGATCCAATTCTTCCCAAGAAGGAGCAAGGGGATCATAAAGAGTTTCAAACAAAGGGGATTTAGAAGAAGGAACAGGGTCTAAAGGTTGTCTGGCCCAAGAAGCGCTGGATCTCCCTACCCAATGGATATCATCATTGTAAGGGGTGAGGGAAGCGTTTGAGGTTGAGAAAGTACATGACACTAGAAAAGAAATCTATTATAGGTTGGCAAAATACAATAGATGAGTTGAGTTAGTTAATTTAATGTAACACAACCACCCCACTTACTATAGGGCAATCTTAGATTATCCTGAGCGCAAAGGAAAAGACTGAGTGCAAGGGCAAGTTCAAGGTAGCAAAGCTAACTGCAAAGTGCAAACTTATGGTTGGGTAACTCCACACACAGTGAGAGGGATGAATTGTTCCAATGGAAAGGAAACTAAATCCAAGCCCAATGTGATGACTGGATTTAGAAAAAAGCAAGAATGTATGAAATTAACCAACTGAGGAGACAATCTTCAGGAAAGCGGCGTAGCCTTTATAAGGTAATCCAAAGTGACTAGATACAACCTGATGGGCGTCCAACTACAGTTAAGAAGCAATGAGGCAATGAATGACATGAATGGATTGAGAAATGAAATAACAGTATAGACATTAACAAGGTCATAACATAGACGCAAGGCAATAGCATCTGAGTGTTGTGGTGGTCTTTTATGGACGCAGGTTGGAATGGGCTGCGCGCTGCGCGCTCAGCAATGGGTGCGGCCTTGCCGCAGCAAGCCATGCTGCAGGCTCAGCAGCAGTCAAATCAGGATCAGCATCTGGAGACACAGGGCAGATTGTATTGGATTGGATGGATCACGCGGATGAAGTGCAGATGTACCTTGGATATCTGGAATGGCGCGTTGGGAAAATGTGGACATGCACGGGGGGCTCTGAGTTGGGAGCGGCGCAAGGGCCGCGTCATGAGAAGGAAAAAACGGGTGGACATAATGGCAGGCGGGAAATACAGATGGGATATGGGGTATGGGATATGGATCATGGGATGGGGTTGGAAGTATAGAGTTGGGCTAGGGTTCTACAATTATGGGTTGTATTTCATTATTCTTGTTTGCTTGTGGTTGTAACTAGGTTAGGGTTGAGGGGAAGGCTACTTAAGCCACACCCTCAACCCAGATGTAGGAGGGGGGATATCATCATCACAGGAGGTTGGAAGGATGCTTTACACTCTTCTCTCTATCTCTCAGTTTTAGGGTGAACAGTTGCACTCAGGGTTTACAGACACAAGGGATCAATAAATTCAAAACTTGTGAACCATTAAAGGAGAAGTCCTCTTTTGAATTCAACAGCATACAAGGGCATAATGGATTAGATAGGAAGGCGTGAAATGAGAGACAATGCAAATATGAGGATGTAATTTATGCAGGGTAAGGGACTAGTCCAATTGCAAACTATACAGTTGGTTTTGCTGACTAGCATGGGTGCAAGCTAGCAAGAGTGCTTGACCAGGAATGGGAACCCCAGGGTGGAAGAGCAGAGCTTGAATGGATGGTTGAATGGAGTAGAGTAAATTGCAAGGTTGGCAAGTAGGTGCTGAGTCAGTTTCCAAGTATGGAAGGTTGTTATGCAAGCCAGAGTTGATAGCAGAAGGCACCATTGATGTTTTGCTTCTATTTGTTTCATGCGCACGGACTGAGGTAGATGGTACTGAGGAAAGGATATTTTGAAGTGAGGGAGACAATAATCCTTAAGCTTGAAGCCTGACAGCTTGGTTGAGCAAATATTTTTTACCCCTGCAAGCCCTTGGGGCACCTATCCAAGTCCCACTGGGCACATGCCAAGTTGAACTTGGACAGATGCCCAGATGTGCTTTATAGACCATACATAAATCTGCATGTACTTATCCAATATAAGTTTTTTTTCCACTTTTTTTTTGGAAAATATTGAAAAAACCCATGTAAAGGGCAGGGAAGTAAGTCTTCAAACTGGTGTGTGAAATGAAAAAACCAGGAAATCTAATTGTTCTTGAAAAATAATCTGAAAATGAATGAGTTCAATCAAACTCAAACCATTTTGAATCAAGATAAATATGAAAACAATTAACATTTTCTTACCCTTTATTTTCAAATATAGATGATCCCCTGCCTGAAAAATTAAAAAAAAAGATAATGCTCAGAAAGTTTTCAGATTTTTTGATCAGTGACTTTCAACATTTGATTTTTCATTTCGTTTCAATTTTTCTTTTCTTTTTAAGGTGTCAAATAATTCCTCAGATCAAGATGATTCATTCACTGAATTATCTTATTTCATTTGAAAATTTTTATAAGTTTTCAAGTAATGGGAAGAGCCCCTCCTCAAAACCAACAAAACCAAAAAAAATCACAAAATTATGGAAGCTTTAAAAAGGGAAAAATTCAAATTGAATCATACAGTAGAACTCAAATAGAAAAAGAAATATTTCCTGCTTGTATTTAATAAGTTCTCAGGGACCCAGCTTAATTATTTGATCAAACTATCATCCAACCCACCAAAAAAATACATTAATATAATTTGCTTTTACTATTGATGGAAAAATTAATTTATAGTGCTAATCTGATTCTTCCCTAAAATTAAATATATTAAAAATAACAAAAAATGCAGAAGAATGGCTTCAGTTTTTCTCTTTCTGAAGCATCTACTTTCAGGGAAGCAATAACGCTTTGTATTATTTCAAAAAACAATGATCGAATTATTTGAATCATAAATCAACTTTATCCTTAAAGAAAAGATTCTAAGATAAATTATCATAAAATTTAATATCAATTTATGGTTTTTTTCAATTGGAAAATTTGGCATTGAAAATGAGTCTAAAAATCAAATGAATGATTTTGGCCGATAATTGGGAAGACTTACTCTCCCCCCCCATGTACATATACGCATTCACAAGTATGTTACTGGACACACTGAAAAAGAACACCTCAAGAGTAACATGTGGATGTAACCAAGGACCTTCAGTTTATCATCAAAGTAAGTGTAACATCAAGGAGCTGTAAGACATGAAATAGAGGATAATGTCAAGCACCACTTTGGTTGTAAGTTTTTCAACATAAATACTACCTCCATTTGAATTTACTCATCTGCCACACCACAAGCTACATTTTGGATTGATTATGAATATCCTTGATTTGTCTTCATAAAACAATCATTAGTTGCTTTCAAAATAAAATCTTCATTTCCTTTCATGGTGGTTAGAAATTAATCAAACCACTTACATACTCATGAACTTCTTCACAATTCTTATTACCATCAACAAAGAAATCCAACCACACATAATCACCCTGATCTTAATAATTTTTTTTAAAGTGTGGTTTTGCATGTTGCATTTCATACTATGAATATCAATCCACATGTACAAGAATTCCCTGCAGACCAGGGGTGCCATAATGAAAGGGAGGGTGAGAGTCCCATGGGGTAGGAGCATGAAACCAAATGTGTATGCTAATCCATCAGAAAGATCTCAATCATCAACTATTTCAAACACCCAACTAAGAACTTGTTCATGTATTTATAAACTTTGAGAAGCCTGTTTTCAACCATTCTCAACATAGAAGAAATAATTTTTTGATACAGAAAAACTGGTCCATACATTCTCAGTATTTTTAATCATATTATCATTTAAATAACTCATTAAAAAATATACAGATATAGTAACACAGGTTTTCAACTCAAAAATAAAGAAGATGAGGAATGAAATATACAAGAATTGAATATTTGGATTGAGAATGGGAAAAAATAATGTTATAGAATTCAAGAAGACTAGAGGTCTGCCTCATGCTCAAATATTGGTAAGTCTTTGCCATGATCACCAACCAAGAAAATCTGAAGAAATTGAGATCATTCTTTGTGCAGATATACCTGATCAATTCATGAAAACAGAGCCAAACCTTTTTAAAGCAGCTAAAAGAAAGATGATACCTAGCCCATTAAAAATTTGGTGATCAAAAGAACATTGCATGGATAATGGCAGGTGCAAGAAGAAATACCCCAAAGCCTTTTGTCCTGAAACAATTATCAGTGAAAAGATTTATGCCAAGTTTAGAAAAAACTAGAATGGAACTACCATTTCACTAAGGAAGAATAATGCAAACTTTGCCATTGATAATTCTTGCAGGGTTCCTTACAATCCTGAACTTTTGGAAAAGTACCAATGAAATGTGAATCTTTAGATATGTGCGGGTATATCTGGTTTCAAATACCTCTAAAAATACATTTATAAGTTCTATGATTGTGTTAATATTGATCTTGGTTCATATTGGGATGAAATAGAATATTTTAAATATTTAAGATGGTTAGTTCCCCCAGAGGCATGTTGGGGATCTTTTCATTCAAATTGTCTTCTATTTTATCTTCTTTTTTAAGGCTGGATATTCATCTTCCTGAAAAAAAATGGTTTTAATCAGATGGAGCCCTGGATGATTTTCTTCAGAGATCAACACAAGGAAACAATAGCCTCACACACAATTTCAAAAGAAATGCAATTGATAGGTTGCAAGGACAATGCAATATTTGGACTTTCCACAATATTCACATTTCATCCACTCAAAAAAGGATGCAGGTAATTTCAGATTGGTTATGAATTGAGAGAATTTAAACCATTAATACTGCAGATTCATGAAGTTGGTTTATCAAATTTTGTTGGAATAATTCTGCTGTTTCTACTTGATTCAAGAAACTAAATCAATTCCATGGAATTTCATATGCAAATTTCAATGATGGATCTTTGGCCAAGTGATTACTTGAGTAAAATAATAATTTAAAAAAATGAATGCAAGAAGATTATGAACAAATTAACCCCTTTGAGCTAAGAAATTTGTTTTTATTTCTATTGGAACTTTTTCAGCCATAAAAAATTTAAAAATTCTGCAAGTTTTCCTCAAATCACAAACTTTTCCTCTGGTCCTCTTTTATGCAAACGCAATTACATAATCAATCAGAAGCTCCTACTCCCTACTCAAAAATATACCATCAAGACCAGAAGGGGGAGGAATGAGGATACAACACAATACAAATTTGACTCAAAACCTTATCTGAATCAAGTTCAACCCCTAATTTGAAATTAGGACCCAATTTAACCCATCTCAAATAAATGGAATGTCAAATTTTCTCAAATTTATGTTTTCATCTTCCATTTATCAGTTATCATCCTTCATCCAAACTTCTCAATTTACTTCTTTTTCAACCCTAGTCTGAGATTTTAAATTGTGAGATTCAAGATTTGTCAGAATTTCCAACTTCAATAAAATTAATTTCTGATATACTTCAAATGGCTTCTGCTTACTCTTCCCAGTCTTGCACTCCACTTTTTCCAAAAAATAATAATTTCCTTAGTTTTCTAGCTTCATTTCTCCATCTTCAATTTTTTTTGGTTTTCCTCCTTTCCATGCTTCTCTTTTGAATCATTTTTTTGTTCCTGATTGTGTTAATCTTGAAGTCTTCTGCTTGTGGCTCAATATCAATCCTTCAGAATTCATTACAGTTAAAAGCAAAATGCTCTAAAAACCTAGCAAAAAAAAAGAAAAAAAAAGCAGAAGAAGCAGAAGCAGCAAAAATGGAACCATTGGAATCCCATCAAACCAACACTTTCTTGAAAAATGGATTCTGGAAGGATATGCTCAAGATTGCCCTCAAAAATATCCCCTTGATTTTGGATGTTGACTATGGCATTTGGAAAGAAAAAATGAAACCACTACTCAAGCTCAGGGGATTCCTATCAAACTAAGAATCAAAATAAGAGAAACTCACAGCACAAAAAAAAATACAGCTAATAATTATCTCAAAAAAGTTGATTCAATAATGAAGAACAACATAGCAAGTTCAGAAAACTTTGACTTGGAAAAGTCAATATGGATTTCGATCAAAGAAAGGTTCCCCTTGTACAAAGCCTCAAATTGAGCCAGAATATTTGAAAAATTTCTTCACATAATTTTAAAAGAGGAGGAAATTGTCAATTTTTTTACAAGGATCAGAACCACAATCAAGAAGATGGCTGAAATTGGCATCAACATACCAAAACAAATTTTGGATTACCTTATACTCTTCAAATTTGCAGGGTAACTCAAAGATCTCAAAAGGCAACTGATGCATTTGGAAAAGAAGATAGATTTAAATTTTTTCTGAAATCAGTTAATTTGATAGAAAACAAATTAAAGGAGGATTATATAGAAAAATATCAATAGACCATGGACACTGCCCTTTTTTCAAACAAACCAAATTCAAAATTCAAATCTCCAGTTGGTTCATAGAAGTACTTTGAAACCCCAAGCATGAAAAAAAAAACACCAAAAAGGGCTTTTACCATCTTCACCTGAATAAAGCTCCTGACTGGTGGAGATAAAACCAAGCCAATGGAAATAGAAGCAAAAACAAAAAACAACTCAGCTCATTTCCATGAATTTTTCACAAAATAGATAGAATCAGATGGACCATTGGATCAGAAAGTATTAATAAACAGCAGAGCCTCAGAACATACATTCAAAAATGAAGATTTATTTGTTTCCTTAACCAAATATGAAGGCCAATCAATCATTGCTGTCAAAGAAAGTGCCAATCTCCCAATCAAACGTGTTGAAAGTGACCTGAAAAGACACTTAAATTTTCTCACAAATTATTTATTTGTTTCAGAAAATGCAGCCAATCTAATTAGTCCTAGACTACTGATTAAGATAGGATTGTTCTTTGAGGCCACATAAGATAAATTTACAATCAAAATCAATAAAAACAACATCATTCAAGGAAACATCACAAAAAACATTTTTGTATTAAACAGTCCTAAAAATATTGAAAACAAATGCTGCTTTCTCTTCCTAAAAAAAAAGAAGGGGATTCTCAGAGAGCTACATCTCTTATTTGTTCACAAAAAACTTTGAATATCAAAGGAAATTAGGGGCATGAAAAGTATTCAGGAGGAGGAACACAGATTCTTTTGAAAGTAAATCACACCCAGTAAAATCAAAAAAACTCCCTTAAAAGTCAGCTAAACCACCTCTTTGAAAAACTTTGATAAAATCCACCTAAATATTATTAAAACCATAAAAAAAAATTTGCGTCAAAAGAAGAAGTAAATCATCACCATTATCAAAAAATATGGCAGTTTTATAAGCAGAATTCCTTTTTTCAGCAAGGAAAACACCTTAAATATTCTTATAGGATTTCTGGAGAAAAAGAAATAAAAACTAGGCTACTATACCTGCAAGGTATGCTTCCATATAAAATTGGTGTTCACTAAAAACATAGTATTCAAATTACTCAAGGATAAATTCACCAATCAACTGATTTCTGAACCTTGTCATCTGGAACACAATGGCAGAGCTGAGAGGGACAATAAAACCATTGTTGAAAGAGTTCATTCAACCACAAGTTCCTAAAAACTGCCCAAGAAGTTATTTTTAGAGGTTCTTAAAGTTTTCTGCCTCAGCCCCAACCATATCCCCAAGAAAGGCAACAAAATTCTCTTGTGGTAAATCATGCACAATAGTTCTCTGACTCCCTCCTTTTTTCAACCCTCAGGCATCATGGTAATTTCTCTCAATCAAAAAGATTAAATATAAGAAAATTAATCCTAAACAAATTGAAGGAAGACTCATTGGTTACAATCCAGGTTATTGGTCTTAAATCATACTGCAATCCAATGGAGTCATCATCTACTCAAAGTAAATCAAGTTTGACATCTCATCAATGGAAAATCTTGGCAGCTCAAACTCCAGCAAACTTGATTTCATAGCAGAAAATCTAAAACCAAATTTTCAACACACAAAAAACCAAGAAACTCAAGAACATCAATCATAAACTCCACTCAACAAAGTTGGAAGCTATTGAGATAAACAGAATCCTCCAAAATCTTTTCTAAAATGATGAAGAAGACTCAGATGAAGACTTGGAAATTCTCAGAGACTGACCTAGACCTTCACCCAAACCTGTGCCACACAATGGTCTGGTTTCTTCTCCTCAACCAATTGATTGACAACTCTCCACTCCACCT
Source organism: Puccinia polysora (assembly GCA_025617555.3). Lineage (NCBI taxonomy): Eukaryota > Fungi > Basidiomycota > Pucciniomycetes > Pucciniales > Pucciniaceae > Puccinia > Puccinia polysora. The sequence goes on along the minus strand of CM062615.1, from coordinate 435,413 downwards.
ACTCATTTCATCAGAAGTAGATCAAATCTCAAACCTCTACCCACATAAATATGGGCTTCACCACTACTATGAACCAAAGAGCTTTGCTTGATTCAATTCATGTGAATTTTCCAATAAATTGAAATAATAAATAAGAAAGGGAATAAATTGGTGCAAAGAATTAAGAATATGGAAAGAATAAAGGGAAGAAAACCAATCAAAACTATTGAAAAAAAAGGTTTTTTGCATCAAATACCTGCAAAAACAATTTCCTCATCCAAAAAGCCAGAATCTATGTCAAATTCTACAACCAAATTCAAGCGCTGGACTAAAAAAAAACTTTTCTCCTACCAGCAAAGTTTCATCCCTCAGGGAAATTATTCTTTCTGATCTCAAACACAAAATTCCAATCAAAAAGTTTGAAATAATCTCAGATCTTCTGCATGCACTTATTGAGAAAGAATTCATCACAAATACTTCAAACAGATTCAAAAGGACCTCAAGATAACTAAGAATAAAGAAAATCCTCTGTAGACTCAAAATTGCACCAAAGAATTGGTAACAGACCCTCATGATCTCAATCAGATCTTTTTAATTGGTGGAATCCAACATTATACCCTGCCTTTAAAAATCAAAAACTAAAAATTCATTAATTTTCTTTCATGTAAAAAAATTAATTCTAGCATGATATGGCAATGGGTTTTAAGAAAAATTCAAGCAAAATTTTCCAAAATCTCAATTTCATGAAAAAAACACAATCATGGTTACTAAATTTGAAATTATAAAAGAATCAATCCTGTTGAGCCAAACCAAACACATCATTTTTGTCTTAGATTTCAAAATCTGCTGACTCCAAGCCTGAAACCTCTTGAGGCAACCAACAAATAATTCAGAAATTCAAAAGCCTCAATATCAATTATAAATAAGAAATTGGCCTACTAAAATACATAGTTGTAACAAAAAGACTGGAACAGAGCTAATCTTTCTCCAGTCTAGACTAGTTTACAAAAAAAAACAGATTAAGCCACTGGAAGGAACCAAAAAAAAATCTAGAAATACCTCAATGCCACCAAAGACATAAATCTAAAATTAAGGTAAAACAGAAATTCTTCTCCTCTGTCCTTCTTCAAAAATTAATCCTGGGGATACAATCCCACCTCAAGAAATCCAAAATATGGGTCCCTTGGATTCTCCTTTGAATTGCTGATTTATTGGGAAAGCTTTAAGAAAAAAAAGGCTTACTCATCAACAGAAGAGAAAATAAACTCCCTCTTTGAATTGTAACCTATCTTAGACTTATTTCTAAGAGGAAGATGGCCCAAACACCTTCTTAGCAAGGTTTTCTCAATCTAAATTCCCCAGACTACCTATTTTATTGAACATAAAGGCCTGAAAGAAAAAACAAAGAAATTTGGCTCAAATGAAAAACTAGACACTTGGAGCTGAATAATAAAATTCTGTGGGAATAAATTAAGCTAGGAAAATTGAAAGTAAAACTTTTAATCACAAAAGAAAGGCTAGATAATCCCCTCAAAAAAGCTGTTTCAAAATTAGCCATAAAAAGGTTTATCAAAATTTTGAACAATCATATGTTTTCTCCAAAGAGAAAAAAAAATGACTCTCTCAAGTTATGGGGATTAAAAAAACTCTGAAAGTTTTCCTAAACCCACCACCTGGTCTTCTGGTTCTTATTTGTGAAACCCCAATTGAATAATCAAACAGCAGATCCTACTCCCTACTCAAAACTCTACCATCAATACCAGAAGTGGAAGGAATGAGGAGACAGCTCCATCAAAATTTGAATCAAACTCTCATCTAAAATAAACTTCAGCCCCTCTCAACTCAACCTCAATTTGAACAATATCAAATTAATAGACCTTCAACCATCAACCATTCTCAATTTTCTGTTTTCACCTTATATTTATCACTTATCATCCTTAATCCTAAATTCTTGATTTCCTTCTTTTTAAAACCAATTCTGAACTTGTAACTGGTGAGATTAAAGACTTCTCAGAATTCCCAACTCCAATCCACTAAATTCCTGATATAATTCAAACAGATTATGCTTACCCTTCCCAGTCTCATACTCCATGTTTTCCAAAACCTTAAAATCAACTTAGTGTTCTAGCTACATTTCTCCATATTCACTGTTGTTGGTTGTATCCCTTTTCATTATTCTCACTTGAATCCTTGTTCTAGTATCTGATTGTGTTAATCTTGCAGTCTTTTGGTTGCGGCTCAATATAAATCCTCAAGAATTTATAAAGACTGAATTTTCCTGTGGAATTCTTGATTTAATTTCATGGTGGAAGCTTTCATTTATTCTGGTATCACAGAAAAAATGTTTCTCATAAATGAATCATTAAAATAAACCACCCCAATTATATTTTTAAAAAAATTTAACAAAGATTGAAAAAGCTTTTCCTGATTTTACAAAATTTGATGATACATGTAGTACATTTTCCAATTATTAACATGAAATAAATACTGGAAGAGGAACAAAATGCTGCTATATGTTAATCAGGTTTGCAAAAATTTCATCTTATTAATAATAGAAAGAAGCATATATCTGGCCTCATAGTCAATGTATGCAATTCTTCTCAGACCTCTTGATTTTTTATTGATGATCCTGGTGGGCAAGATGAAGCAAGCATCACCTATAGGTATGATATTGAGTTATTTTACAGACTACTTCAAGATCTAATTGATTCTAATTTAAATTTTTGAGGGAAATTATTTTTCCCTTGTGGTAATTTTTTTGGCAAATTTTACCTGTTTCACAAAATGTTACACATAATCAAATATTTGATGCAAGTTTGAAAAATTCTACATGCTGGAGATATTTTCATGTTTTTCGCCTCAATGAAAATATATGTTTTGCATGTTATCCTGATTATTAAATTTTTTTACTTGCTGTTGGGGATGATATTAATTTTATAAAAGTTTCAAATAGAATAATTCTGATTCAAAACACAGTTATTCTTAAAAATAAAAAAGATAATGCTTTAGGAAGATTAATCAATATTTTCTTCCTCAAATTTCAAAATAAATATATTTATACTAGTTAAATTATTGATTTTCTATTCTAAATTGCAAAAATACATCAGAAAACAACATAAATTCATTATTTCTGAATTGAGAAATGTTAAAATTACGCCCCAGGGGTTGCAAATGGGCATGAAAAGCTTTTCATGACTCAAAAAGTTTCAAACAAAAATAAAAAGAAAATAAAAGAAACAAATAAGAAAATTAAAAATAAATAAATAACTAAATAAATATACAAATAAATAAAAATAAATAAACACACAAAATGATGAAAAATATATAAATAAATTAAATTAAAAATAAAAATATAAATCAATAAAATTAAAAATAAAAATAAAAATTTGCAAACAGCACGCCATGACTCAAAACAGGTTTTGTGGTGCAGTTTTCAACCAAATTTTATTTGTGAAAGGGTTTTTTAGAGTCAAAAATTTGACCCTGCCATTCAGGATTGAATCCCTTGGAATGAGGAAGATAATATCAGGAAGATTTGACCAAGCCATGGTGCTGTTGAGTATAAAACTACAAATTTGTACCAACAGAAGTTTTTCAATTCATTATTTCTTCCAAAATTTGCTCCTCATGAATACCAAATCACAAGTTCAGACAATTTAAAATCTTGGTATTTATCTTCAGCATTCAGTTTTCACCCATGTGCAGTTATATTTTTCATTTTAAAGGTTCATATAAATCAATTCAACTATGGTAGTGGTTGAACAGGAAACTGAAGAAATATTTCATTTGAAACTGACAACATGGTTTGCCATGAGGTGTGGGATGCTTTAAATCACTGAAATTAAATACCAAGATTTCCATTTTTTATACTTTGTTTTAATTGCTTATATGTTGAAATACTTGAAAGTTTTTTTCATGAAATTGTTTGTTTTTAATCTTTTTCCTTCCCACAAAATGAAAATATTTGAAAAAATATTCAATTTTTTCCTTCAATTGGTTTACCATGGGGTGTCAAGTTCTATCAATCACTGAAATTGAATACATGTATTTATATGATATATACTTTTTTTCACTTTATTATCTTCTGAGACACTTGAAAAAATTTTCATGTCATTATTTTTTCCAATCTCTTCGCCAAATCTACCACTTGATTAAAATTATTTAAAAAATGTCAAATTTGTTCATGTGAATTTCTTTTCTTTGATCCATTCTCCAATTTTGGGGGAAATACACTATTATTTCTCTATAAAAATACTGGTTTTTTTGAGGGTTTGAAAATACCAGCACCAAAATCCTTAAAAAATCATGGATGGGCAAAACTTTTTCACAATCTTAGCCACAAACTAGATGCAGGACATGCATCTAATTCACTCAAGCCTTTTAATTTTGAGAAAGGATTCCATCCCCCAATTTGGGGTCAATGTAAAATTGTCTAAACTATAAAAATACCACCAGTTTAGATTCCATCTGTCTAGTTATTTTCTGAACTCAATTGGTACAAGTATTTGGTTGATTGTATTTTGAATTTTCAGATTTTCCATATGCATTCAAGTCACTTGAAATCAAGATTATTTTTGGAGATTATGATCAAGAAAAACATTAAAAAGGAGTGAAAGTATCCATCAATTTTGAAAACACTTGACAAATTTCAAGTTTTGTGGTTATCAAGATGATTCATATATGCATTCCCAACCATATTCAAAATTGAATTAACTTGTGAAAAAAATCAATGGTTTAATAATATTTCCATATACACCAGGGGAAAAATGGAGGCACATTCTAGCATGTGCCCCCCTGTGATGTTGGTGTTACTGACAGAAATAGCTCTGGTATAAATGGAGGTTAAGATAAACATATCTACATCATAATAAAAATGTAACATTTTCACAAACAACATCAAACTAAGTCCCAATTCTGATACAATGCACATGTTTCTGTCACACAGAGACTTGACACAGAGCCAGGGTGGCAGTAACTAACAGAAAAAGGAAGACTAGTACCAGGGGGAGGGCATCCAACATGGATTGAGCTGAGAGATTCAGCAGAGAGCACCACCAAATCCATCTTTGATTTGATATTAGAGGTTTGAGGGAACACATGGGCCATAACAGAGTAAGTGCTTGGAGTAGCTTCCATATCTGGGTGGACCTGTCTGGAACAAAGGTGTTTTTTATCTTTGAACCATTTCTGATGATCTTTATTGAAAGTAGGAGACATCACCGGATGGGAGAGCACAAGAACCTCTTACTGCCACCTTGGAGCCATTTAATTTTGTGTCCATTTTTCCTAGGGCCTTGTTAGCTGTTTGAACCAGGGCACAGCTTGACAGGTCCTTGAGGTTTGTATTATTTGGGTTAGAGTGGGGGGTGATATGCTTGGAGAAAAGGCTTGTGACTGTAGATCTATGTGGGGGAACAGTTGCTGGGAAAGTTGGTGGAAACCCACTTGCAGAAACCTTAGAAAGATAGTGTGGGTTGATGGGGAGGGAGGGTTGGGGGGGGGGGCATGGCCAAGGCTTTCATCTGTTGACACATCTTGCCTACATATGCCACAAACAAGCCCATTATGGTGCTCATTTGCTCAATGGTTGCCTCAAGTCTGGACCAAGCTCTGTCAGCTTTGCTGACCATCTCCAAGATAATTTTGAACATCCTGTGGTTTATTTTCACCAAGCCATCTGGATTTACATTACCTTGATCATTGGCTAGTTCCTGCAGAAGGTTAGCAAGGCCTGAGGAGAGGGGCGCCACAGGAGTCCTGGGGGGGGGGGGGAGTCCGGCCACTCCCTAGTGATCTTTGTCTCTATGTCCAGGCTCTGCAATTCTGGGTCTGCGGGGCGTAGGGCGGACATATTGTTCCTGTGTTGGAGGAGCAACTAGGGGAGGGGGGGAGGGGGGAAGGGGAGAGTTGCACAGATGGGGGGGGGGGGGGGGAGGGATTCTGCAGTATTTTGTAGGAGAAAAAAGGTATCTCTGTTATGGTTCAAAGTAGAAGAAATTTACTGATTTCATTGCAAGCACTAGAGTGGCACCAAATTCCTATAATATCCACCCTGGGGTCTTGAATGCATATAGTCTCCCCCAGACCTTTGGGAGAGGGTCTGGGGGACATTGCTTTCTCAATTTTAAAACTTGTGGGGAATCAATTAATGTCAGGAATCTTTTAAACATGCAATTAAACACCCAATCTCATATTTTAAACATGGATAAATCCATCAAACCTGGATTTTAAATATATCTTGAAGGGGCTGAAACTCAATTTCCAAAATCCAAAATACCTTGAATCTGTATTCCCCCTTCTACAAGAGCAACACTGGAATTTTTCTTTTCTGAATTATATCTACCTGTAAAGACTTGAAGAGATATTTTGATAAAGATGATAGGTGCAAAATAAAAGAACCAAATTCTACTCATAAAATATTCTAGACCATTCACAAGTTGGAAAAAAAATACCAAGGTTTTTGGAAGGGTAGCAGCCAGGGCTTTTGAATAATTGAATGGTGAAAAAGTTTATTTGATGAATTTAGAAATGATGTATTATAGAAATTCCCTCTTCAAGACATTTCAAATTTTATTCATTACAAAGAAGATGTTGTGGATTCAATGAAAAAAACCAAAAAAATATTACACTCCATCATGAAAATATATATAAACAAGAAAGCTCCAGGTAAATTAGGAGGGCTGGTAAATAATCATAGATTTCAAATTTTCCTAATTTATTTATTTTCTTCAATGGTACCCTCAAACAGAAATATCAGCAAGGGGGAAAAATTGGAAAGAAATTATAGATTGGTTTTTTCTTACTGAATCACAAATTATTTCTATCCACTTCTTTTTTAGTTTTGATGAAGCTAATGATTCAGCTCTGCATAATAAGCCAAAAAGATTAACAAATAAAAAAAACTAGTTTTTTTGATTTGACATTGGGGTGCTTTTTTAAGAATTTCATTTAAAATGATGATTTAATTGTGTAGTTAAGTCATTCCCTTCATGGATCAATTTTTAAGAAACTCAATGTGGATCATCCTGACCATGATGGAAAATCAGAACCAAGAGTGATGGTTCTATGCAATATCAACCAAAAAAATGGGTAAAAAACCCCTGAAAAATTTTTAAAAGTTGAGGAATATCCTTTTAGTATGAATAAAGTAGCCAATGAAAATCTGGATATGATTTCTTCTTTGAAATAATGAGCTTATGAGAATCTCTTCCAAGGCTTCAAGCCTTAATGAAATATTCCTGCAATAATGGTGTTTGAATCAAAGTTTTGATGCATATATGGGCCCATCATGGTGATTATATTAGTTTGAAGAACCAGTTTGAAAACAAAATATAACTTTTCTTTTTTCAAAATGAATAAGGACCCAGCTGGAGTGGTGTTGCGTTCCAAATTTCAAGGTCCATATTTGCAGCCGTAAAATTCTCCCAAGATTTATTTATCTATCTAATTTTGATTTTTTTTGGAAATATAATTGAAATTTTATAATGAATTTTCAAGAATGAAGAGAAAAAATAAATAAATAAATTGGTATAATCTATATCAAACTTATTTTTTGATCATAAATCACCAAAAATTTATTAGCAATTTTGAAGAAACCTTGAGTTACAATTGAAACTCCTTTCAAGCATGAATAAAATTTGATTGCACATTTGTTTTGCAGTATTTCAACAGAAGTTGTTGTGTGTGTATTTGGGAGTTATTTGAATAGATTTCCTGAATGAGGACAGAGTTATAGCCCAGTTTTAACCAAGTTGAAAAATTTTTACAGGGTGGAACATGCTATCATGTGCCTCCATTTTTGCCCTGGTGATACCTTTTGAAATACATGAAATTAATGATTAACTGAGACAAGAAGAGGGATGGGATTTGAGAAGGGGAATACCATTTATTCCTATAAGTTTGGGATATAAAAAATAGAGTTTTTCTGGTTATGTTAGGCCAGGAAAGGGTGAAAAAACTTTCTTAGGAATCAACAACATTTTTCCCTTTGAGCCAAAAAAGGTGCTCTGAAATTGAGAGAATATCTTCAAATGTTTTGTCAATTTGATTAAAATAAAGAAATATATTGTGAATCAACTGATTTGGTTGGGTTGTAAACTGGGTTATTTTTTTTTTGAAAGATGGTTGGCAGGTGCTCAAAGCCATGTGGAACTTAGTCAACCAATGCTTGTCAGGTGGTAAACCAATGGGGGTGTGCCATCATAATGGAAATGGTGAATTTCAAATTAATCAACCAAGAGTGTATCATTCTTTTTTTTAAAAAAAATCTGTTTAAAATTGCATATCTCAGTAAAATCATGAAAAAAAGTAAAAATAAATCATGGTCCTTTTCAGAGAGGGCCTGTAATAGGCTGAATATCTAAAAAGGATCAATGAAAATGGTTGTGGTGAATAAAGGTTTTTCACATTTTTTAGCTGTAAGAGCCTCTTCAAATGATTTATTTATGTGATGGAAAAGATCTGATTTGTTGGTTGGTTTTTGCAATAAAATTTACTCCCTAATTTTATGGAAGAAGTAATTGATTGGATTTAGAGATGGTTAGTAAGGAGGCAGAAATTAAATTGAGATTTACTGTGGAATCCTAAGGTTCTTCCTCATATCCTCAAATGTACATCCACATTGGATTGGTGCATTTTCAATGATGATAATGGCTTTGGGAGGGATTTGTGATCCAAGGCTTCCAAAAAAAAGCAGAAATTCATGACCCAACCTCCTTGGAAATTTTTCCATTGGAATTCAAAATTTCATAGTAATTTCAAACCTGATTAGAAATGACCCCAATCAGGTTTACTTGCTTGGATTTGGGGAAAATTCTGAGAAAAGCAGGCTGGCCTGCAAAACTGAACTGCAAAAAAAACCAAGAATTCAGAAAAAAAGAAATGTAAAAAAAGAAATGTAAAAAAAGAAATGGAAACAAAAAAGAGGGGGAATAACCAGATTCCTAATGTATTTTCAAGTCAATTTCAGATTCATCAACAGAAACAATGAATTTTTGATGATCCAAACCTTAAAAACCAACAAATTTGGCTCTTTGTTCAGTAAAATATGGACCATTCCAAGAGGCTGGTATTTTGCATACTTGATTCTGGGGGAAATAAACTGGATTAATAAACTTACTGATGGCTTGGAAGGTGAAAAATGCTTCAAAAATCTCTTGAATAAAATCACTCATTTATTTCAAGGTATTTGTTGATTCCCCTTCAAGTTTTTTGAATAAATTAGTCAAAAACTCAGGGTACATCTTGCATTATATCTTATTTTGGCCTTCACTAGGACTGGGTCTTCCTTGATAATTCATTGAATCTTTTGGACTGATGTACTGAATGATTTTTATTCTTCCTTCTGAGGCATTGATTTTTCTAGCACATTTATTTGGTTCAGATGCCTAAAATCTGAGGCAATGTTCACATTTGGATGGTTCTCTTTGTGAGTTAGTTGGTCATTTTGACAAGTTTGCTGCTCATCTAATTTTTCATGAGAATTCTTTATGGCCTTGAAATAGAAGCATCTTTTTTTTTAGCTTGGAGAGCTGATGGGCAAGATTATGAGCCTCTTCATCATCAGCCCAATCTTCAAGGTCTTTGGTATGAATGATGTTGCTGCTGCAGGCCATCTTTTTAGTTTTTATGGTCATGAGTATCCAATCAAAATCACCCAGCTTTTATTTTTTCTCTGGGTTTATCATCAACCAAGCCAGGTTAATGAAACAAAAGGATGGGTCCCCATGGAAATTGACCCATCAAAAAATCTGGCTAGGCCATCAACCATGGTGTCTCAAATGACCAGTAGGAGTTGAATAACCAAACAAAATCACTGTATGTGTCATATAATTGAAAAGAATGGTGAAAATTACCAGATAATTTTTAATTTAACTTATCAAGCATAATTTTTGAAATTTTTATGGGAACTCTTGATTGATAATCCAAATATATAATTAAAACAAGAAAGTTCAGCAGTAAATCTGAAAAAAATGATGGACTTGAAAGATTTAAAGAGCGTCTAAAACTTAAAATACAGAATAATTAGTGTTGATGAACAACAGCACAAAATTTTAAGGCATAGGTTTAAGTTTTAGACGCTCTTTAAATCTTTCAAAACACTAATTATTCTGTACTTTGAGGTTGAATCAAAATATCAATCTAATTTGAATGATGTTCCTCAGTTATTTTAAAAGAGAAAAAAATTCTAGCAGATAAGTTGATTTAATGGTTATAATAATTCAATGGTGTGATAAATAAAACCATTGGATTCAGTAAAAGCTAGAATGATTCCAGAAAATCATTTCCTATCATAAACATACCATTTTTTCTCATTGAATTTGGTTAATTAAGATCAAATTTATCATGAGGAAAAATATGATTAAACTCTTTTGAATCCTGAATTGGAGGATTAGAAATCAGAATACACACTAAATAATTTAAGATTTGAATATTTATCTTTGAGCTTGTACTTGAGAAAATTGAACAAAGTATTGATTATAAATAATATGAAGAATTTGATATTTTCACCTTGATCTTTGAAATAATAATTTGAAAAACTGAATCAGAAATGAATCAGAAATGAGAATAAATCCCTCCAAATTAAATGATTCAATCTTTATCTTGCAGCTGAAAATTTTGGAAATTGAAACAATTACAGTTTTGAAAATAAAAAAAATTTATACCATTCAAATTCCTGAACCTAGTTTTATTTTATTGAAATCATCATGTCACATCTAAAGCATGAAAATATCTACCTTTAGGTACAAATTAAAAATAACACTCAGATTTCCAAGGATATTCCAATGAAACTTTGTCCACATAGTTCTAAGAGAATTCAACCCAGTTCAGTCTAAAATAACATCAAAATTCTTCCCAAAGACATTAAATGTATCTTAAAAATTAGGAACCAGATTTTATGGCCCTATTCCTATAATATTTGGTTTTTCTTCAAACAATGAACTCATAGTTAAATAATGGAATTTGGAATTCGATCCTGGCTATCAGAAATTCCAGGTTCAAGTTTGGATTGATTGGTTACTTTATTTTAGTTTTGTTAGGTCATTTCTGAAACAATACTTATATAAGCATTGTTGACAGATATGTTCATGCCTCTCAAATTAATAAATTGATGTATTTTGAATTTAAAAAAAACTGAAAGGTTTGCAATAAACAAAATATCCACAAAGGTGTCTATTGGAGTATATCAGAATTGAAATCTGACAAAATTTGAATAACTTAGTTTAGGGGAATCATTAATTTTTACAAGTAATATTTTTCATCAAAAGGAATGTTTTTTTCCCATAAGAAGGTTTTTTTTTTTGAAAAAATCAGCCAATTTCCTGTAATAAATAATTTAATTTTTTTTAGGTTTTGAATTTGATACAAACTATTTATTAAAAATATGGATATATTTATTCCTTGGATTGTTTCATACTTTTATGAAAGGCATTGAAATTTTTTTTTACTGGAAAAAAAGTCCTGAAAAACTCATCTTGATTTAAAAAAGCTTTTAAAAAATTCACAAGCCAGAGGAAATTTGACCCCCCCGCATTGGAAAGTTTTCAGGGTTTCCACAGAAAAGATGCCTCCCAGAGGCTATAAATATCTCTCCAACCCACATAATCCCTTATTTTTAATATCTTTTAAGTCTCTGAAAGAAATTGAAACCAAACATATTGATATCTGTAAATATGAAAAGATTAGGGCGTATCAGAGTTAGAAAACCCACCATTACAAACAAGCAATTTTTTTTTGGCCAAACCCGCAATTTTTGATGGTGGGTTTCTGAAATACACATAACCCCTAAATGGTGTATTTCAAAATGGCAGGTTTCATAGAAATGGCAGATTTCAAAAATCAAACCCGCCATTTTCGCGTAATCATCCACCCACCCCTCCAGGTGTCATTAACCATATATCCATCAATCCAAGTCATCATCAACACTATAATCCTAGTCTAATTTTAAACTATCAATTCACCATAACCATTGCAATCACCACTAACAAAAAAAATGAAAGCCATCCCTCATCCCATCATCCATCTCATCAATCCTCTCTCATGACCACTTTGATTTGAATTTCTGGCCAAGATGCCAATAGAGGCCCAATTTCTATCTCAAGAACCATATGAGAAATCCATACCTCCTCCTACTCCATGAGAGTTACCATTTTCTGATTCACCAATTTTTCAATATAATGTCCCGTCCCATCAATAATCAACTTCTCAGGCATCCAACAGGAGCAAATCATTACTGCAAACAAGCTTTCCAAGAAACCTACCATCTTCTCCATCCAACCTATCTCATATTTCACACCAACACCATCATATCAAACACTTTCAAATGTAAGTTTCTGAGAGGCGTCCAAGATTTTCAAACATTTGGATTGGCAAAGCATGGTATGATCTTTTAGAAAAAATAGAGGGTTTAAGAAAACCAATTACACCCACTCCAGCCTTCACAAATCCACACATGTCTTCCTCAATGCTGAAATACTTGGAAATGACAGGTAATCCTAACCAAAACAAGAGATGGCATCAGCTTGTTATCTAATATCTCGGAAAACTCCCCAACTTCCTCCTCCTCCTCCTCCTTTGATGGCAATGATGACCTCAATGTGATTCTGTACATAAATATGTACATAGATGCATTCTGAGGCTGTATTTATGTCCTTTAATCCTCCACCCGGGCTCTCTTGAGTTCTTTTGATCTTGTTCTCTTTTTGTTTTCTAGTGGAGGGTGGGAAATTTTTGTTAGGGGGGAGATTTTTGGGTGGGTTGAGGAGGGTTCATGTGAACTCACTCCAAGAAAAATTGGTGGATTTCTCTCTCTCCCACTCTCTCTCTTTATACATATATTGAAATGATGATGAAAAAAAATGAAAATGATGGTGAAGGGAGATAAAAACAAAAAAACCAACAAACACCTACACACCATGAGTTGAGAAGCTCCCAAGCCCCCAGAGAAAACAAGAAAGAAAAAATATGAAAAAAGGGCAATGTTAAATTAGCAACCCAGGGGTTTCAAGCGGAAAAAAGACATTAAAAACCCATATGAGTTGTGAACAGAGGTTCAAAACCCATATAAGTTGTGAACAGAGGTTCACAACCCATATAAGTTGTGAACAGAGGTTCACAACACATATAATTTGTGAACAGAGCTTCACAACCCATAAAAGCTGGGAAAAGAGGTTCACAACCCATATAAGTTGTGAAAAGAGGTTCAAAACCCATATAATTTGTGAGCAGAGGTTCACAACTCAACAAGTTTCAAACAAAAATAAATAAATAAAACAAACAAATAAGTAAATTAAAAGTAAAGAAAAGAATAAATAAAATAAATAAATAAATAAGTAAGTAAATTAAAAATAAATAAATAAATAAATAAATCAAATGAAAATATAAATATAAATAAATAGGGCCTTATTTTTCTCATGCATAAAATCCTTCATTTCAAGAAAAGCAAAATTGATGCGCAGTTGTGCCCCTCTGGTATTTTGTGCAAAAATATTATATTTCATGCAACTTTAGAGAATTTATTTTTTTAGAATTCTGAATACACAGCCCAGTAGCAGGGTTTCTCAAACACCCAGAAAAAATATTTTTCATTTTTTCAGGCATTATAAACCCTTGAAAAATGGAATCAAAAAATTAAAAAATTCCATAAAAACAATTTTTTGCATGGGTTTTTGAATCCTTATTTTGGCTATTTTAATTGTTTTAATTGTTTTAATTTTTTTTGTTTATTTTAGAAGCTAAAAAGTTCAAGAAAAATCAAAAGAGCTTTAATTTTTGTTATATTTTTTGGATGTATCCTTTCCCCTATAAAAAATTCCTTCAAAAAACACAAAAAATCAAAAAATCAACTTTATCATTGGGCATTTCCATCCTTTTATTTTCCTTATAAATTCATTTTTTTTGATGATTAACGCTTTATAAAATTCAAGGAAACATTCAGAGAGAATTTCAATATTTTCTTTAGATTTTTTGGATGTTTGATATTAACTAAAAAAATACCTTCAAAAAATCAAAAGTTTGAAAAATTGAATTTTCTTATTGGACTATTGGATCATTTTGTTTGCCTTTTTGATTAATTTTTTTATTGAGTTTTCAAGATTTTATAAATTAAAAAAAAAAATTTAAAGAGCTTTTAAACATTTCTTTCAGAATTTTTGGATGTATCATGGGCCTCCAAAAATTGAATCCAATGTGAAAACACTTCAAATTAACACAACTGTTGAAATGTTCTTTGTTTACATCTGGCATCAAATTTTCCACAAATTTCTTGTTAAAAAACTTTATAGTAAAGTCCAAAAACCCTAATACAAACTTTCCTGACTGGTTGTCACATTTTCTACCCCTCAAATTATAAATGAAAATCAATATAATTCAATAGAAAAGGGTGGTCTCTCTTTAATTATCATTTTTTGATTATTTTTCCTGAAAAAAATAATGATGATCTAAAATATTTAAAGTTACAGTTTTAAAATTATTATCTGAATCTTTTAAAAAATAATTTTTTGGTAATTTCCGAGGCACTATTTGTGCCTCAAAAACCAAACCAAAAAAAGATGTCATAGGGAATGGGAACTGTAGCTTTAGAGCAGCAGCCATTTGTTTGGGGAGGAAATCAGAAGAATGGATTGAATTCAGGAAAGAAATGGTGAAAGAGCTTGATTCAAATCTAATCTTCAAGTAAATAAGATTACTGCATGATATCTGGGGTGAAACTTTCCAAGAAGCAAGAAGGCAACTGAACCACCTTTATTGCCCAGCTCTCATAAAATATGGAGATGAAATTCCCATGCCATGGTTTCCTTCTGGATGAAACATATAAGTTTCAAGTGGTTCTGTTTCCTTATTCAATTCCTTGCACTTATATTCCTCTGAATTCCCCTCCCACTCCAAATTCCAAATCTTCTCTTATTTGCTTCATTCTCTTGGAGGATTTCAAACATATAATCACATTCAAGTTCAAGTCTGATCATTGGCAAGCTCCCAGGTTAGATCCAATTTGGAAAATCTTTGTGACAAAGGATTCCAAATATTGGAAAACCATTGTTCAGATAAATTTAGAGATTTTCAATGAGGTTTTTTTCCCTCCAATAAAATCAAGTAGAAACATAAAACCAACCATAGTTGAATAAATTGTAATATTTGTATCCATATTTATTGGAATTTTTTAAGTTAAAATAATACATCCAAAAAATCTGAAAAAAAAATTGAAATTATCTTTGACTTTTGCTTTAACTTATATAAAGCTTGAATAACCAAAAAAAATTAAATCAAAAGGAAAATCAAAGGATGGAAATGTCTAATGAGATTTCAAATCGCGCCACACAACCTATTTTGAGTTGTGAAAGGGTTGTGTAGGGTTGAAAATTCAAAACTTCCAAAAAAAAAAACATCAGAACCTTGGATTGCAATGATAAGTAGTTTCAAAGAAGCAGGGGAAGGTTTGTTTTGAGTTGCAAATACCTTGATATTATAATTTTAGAAGGATTCATAGATCACTTGATTGAACTCATGGCTGGTGGTATAGGCAACAACCAGAAATTTCAGATTGGTGAAAAAACTCTAATAGGTTTTGATCCAAGAACTGAATGTCTTGGCCCATCCCAAGGTGGAGATCACGTTGTAATTCCAGGCATAGAGACCACCAACAAAAAAGCCAATCAAAGTGCCACCAATCTTATTGATTGGGATGTTCATCTCCTGTAAGGCTTGGATGACACCAATGTGACTGATTCCCCTTTCTCCATCTCCACCAAGGACAGGGGCAATTGTTTTGACACAAAACCTCCTTGCCAATGTAGAAAAATAATTTTTTGCTAATAAAACACCCCAAATTGTCTTGAACTCACTCTGCATCAAAAACCAACAACAATATTTTTAGAGTTGAGATTGGAATCATTGATTGAGTTTTTGGAGAGCTGTTAGGTAGCCCCCGCCATCTTGAAATGATGATCAGAATGTACCCAGGTACTATTTTATCAATCAATGGTACACATGAAACGCCCACTAGAAAAGATAAAGATAATAATCCTCCAAGTGGGTTTTTGATTTCCTTTTTCATGATTAACTTGAGCCATGGTTGGGTAGATCCTGCGGGTCAATTAAAATCAGGATGGGAGTCAATGAAACAGCAGGAATTGATCAATTGGGAAAGCAAGGATTCTGATTGGAAGCCAGAAATGATGGATGATAGGGGGTTTAGGCCAGAGTGTGGGATGAATGTTTGATTTGGGATATTTGTTTCAAAACAGGTGGGGATGTGGTGAAGATGATGGTTGAGTGGGTATCTGGGTTGAAAAAAAGATTGCCAATGAGACCAAGGCAGGGATGATAATCATGATCAAGGACATTGAGTGATAGGTAGGATGCTTTTGATCTTATAAGTAGGGCCCCTGAGTGGTGGGATGGGAGTTGGTGATAGTGTGAGCCTTTGTTTACTGATGATGATGGCAGCAAGCTTGACTGAGTCAAGGGAGGAGGGAGAATGGTTTGTTGTTTTTGTTGTTGTCGGAAGTGGTAGTCTGGGTAAAATTTAGGTTTTTGGAAGATGGAGTAGAGTGGGTTAGTCAAAGAGTGGGATTTGCTTGGTTCTTGAGATCCAAAGGTTGGTTATGAGCTTGTGCAGATTTTTGATGGTTGACTTTCAGTCTTGGTGTTGGTGGTTATTTTTCATGCTGATGACCATTGGATTGATGGTTGGCCATTTTTTTGAGGTTGTGGGCACAATATATACTATACTTGAAAAAAATCCACTTATTTGGGTGCAACTCTGACACCCCTCTTGTGAAAGAAGTGGTTTTTTCATTTTTTATTGGAAGGTTTGAAATGGTGGATTTGGGTTGAAACCCACCATTAAAAAAATGGCAGGTTTCCTAACTCTGATACACCCTATTAAGATAGGGCTGAATTGATCTTGGAAAGATTTCTAGATTAGGAATTGAGGCATCAAAATTTTATCATAATTTTTTCAGCACTGATAGCTAATTTTTTTAGGGCATTAATTTTTTCACAGGCACAAACCTTTAAATCATGGGGGATCTACATCTGCACAAAGTAACTCCCACACAGACAAATAAGTTATTTCATGGATGTTTAAAGAATTTATTGTTTTAAATTTTGATGTTGTAGCCCTAAATCTGGGTTTCTCAAACCCTCAAAAAGAATTTGGTAATTTTGGAAGCCTTAGAATCCCTTGAAAAATTCCTTCAGAAAATTCAAAAAATCCAAAAACAAATCTCATTCCATTTTTGGATAATTTTTTTTGCATTCTTAATTGATTTTTTTGGTGATTTAAGCTCTAGAAAAGTTGAAAAACAATTTTTTTAATATTTTTTTTTCAAGTTTCTGGATTTATTCTTACACCTTAAAAAGTTCATTCAAAAAACAAAAGAATTCAAAAAATTCAAAAAATTCAAATTTATGATTACACTTTTGGATCCTTTTATTTGCCTTTTAAATTATTTTTTGGTTGTTAAAGCTCTCAGGGATTTAGAAGAACAATTAGAAAGGTTTGAATATTTTTTCCATATTTTTTTGGATTTAATCTTACACCTCAAAAAATTCACTCAAAAAATAATAAAATTCTAAGAAAAAGAAACCAATTTCTCCTTGCACTTTTGTATCCTTTTCTTTGAAGTTTGATGAATATTTTCT
Source organism: Puccinia polysora (assembly GCA_025617555.3). Classification (NCBI taxonomy): domain Eukaryota; kingdom Fungi; phylum Basidiomycota; class Pucciniomycetes; order Pucciniales; family Pucciniaceae; genus Puccinia; species Puccinia polysora. Next base: position 417,788 of record CM062615.1, on the reverse strand, counting down.
GGTGATTTAATCTCCTGTAAGATTTATCAAGTAATTAAACACCTTTCTGATATTTATTTGGTATTTTTTGGATGTATTCTTGGCCTCCAAAAATTGAATCCAACATGAAAAAACTTCAAAATTAAACATCCATTTCATTTTTTCCCACATCTGGTATCAAATTTTCCCTTGATTCTTTTACAGGAATTTATAAAAGAATAAAAATATGAAACTAGAAATTTTTTTTGATTGCATTTCACATTTTTTACCCTCAAAATATATATCATATCACAATGAGATTAATTCAAAAGAAAAGGGGTGGTCCACGTCTTTTAATCTAATTTTTGTCATATTTGAACATAAAAACAGAAAATATTGTTAAAATTATTTAATATTATTCAAAAAATATTGGTTCTCTGTTTCTGGTGGATTTTATTTGAGCAAAAAAACCTCATTAACAAGCTTTGAATTTTTCTGAGTGATTGTTCTCCAAGATTTGGAATTTTTTGTCACAAAGATTTTCCAAATTGGATCTTTCTGGGAGCTGGCCAAGGATCAGACTTGAAATTGAACAAGAATATATGTTTGAAATCTTCTAAAAGAATGAGAAAAATAGGAGAAGATTTGGACTTTAGAATGAGAGTGAAATTCAGAGGAACATAAGGGTCTTATGTGATTTTTCCAACCTCTTGGTATCTTTTCTGGGTTTATATTCCCCAGATTTATCAAATTTGTATTTTTAGGTATGTTTCTTACACACAGGTTATCAGCTAGATATGGTATATCCATGGGACTTTTCCCATGATTGGATGGCATCAAGTAGCTCCACCTTTTGATTTTATGATAGTTCAGGAGGAGGGGAAAGAAGGGGTGAAATAAGGAGTTTGAGTAGATTAGGAAGGAGAAAGAGAAGTTCAATAAATAGTTTGATTATATGAGATAATGGAGGATGGCCCTGGTGAAACAATTTTGAAAAGTGTGTGGATGTTTTCTGGAGCCATGGTTAAATGTCATTTTATTTTTAAAAAAATGAAGTGAATATAGGAGTTGATGTTTCAGAAATATATTGAAAAGAAATTTAGTGAAAAGAGGTATTCAGAGACTTGATAGAAAAGAAATTATTCTATTATAATTATCTATTGAGGTGTATTGATTAGATCAAGATTGGAGGTGAAAATTTGATAATGTTCCAAGAATGTCAGTCAGGAGATGAATTTTTGATTTTTTTTTATCAAAGACTTGAATTGAGGAGGATTGATTTTTTTAAGTTTTGAGTGTTTATCTCTTTCTATTCAAGTGTGGTGATGGATGATGGGTGGTGTGTGGTGTGGTGTTGGATAATGAGTGATGTGTGGTGTGGTGATGGGTGGTATGTGGTGTGGTGATGAGGGAGTGGTGTGGTGATGGTGGAATGGAGTGGAGTGGAGTGGTGTGTGGAGTGGAGTGGAGTGGAGTGGAGTGTAGTGGAGTAGATTGGAGTGGAGTAAAGTGGTGTGGTGTGGTTTGGTTTGGTTTGGTGTAGTGTGGTGTGGAGTGGAGTGGAGTGGAGTGGAGTTGATTGGTGTGGAGTGGAGTGGAGTGGAGTGGAGTTGATTGGTGTGGAGTGGTGTGGAGTGGTGTGGAGTGGAGTGGAGTGGAGTGGTGTGGTGTGGTGTGATGTGGTGTGGTGTGGTGTGGTGTGGTGTGGTGTGGTGTGGTGTGGAGTGGTGTGGTGTGGAGTTGGGTGGTGTGGAGTGGTGTGGTATGGTGTGGTTTGGTATGGTGTGGTGTGGTGTGGTGTGGTGTGGTGTGGTGTGGTGTGGTGTGGTGTGGTGTGGTGTGGTGTGGTGTGGTGTGGTGTGGTGTGGTGTGGTGTGGTGTGGTGTGGTGTGGTGTGGTGTGGTGTGGTGTGGTGTGGTGTGGTGTGGTGTGGTGTGGTGTGGTGTGGTGTGGTGTGGTGTGGAGTTGAGTGGAGTGGAGTGGTGTGGTATGGTGTGGTTTGGTATGGTATGGTGTGGTGTGGTGTGGTGTGGTGTGGTGTGGTGTGGTGTGGTGTGGTGTGGTGTGGTGTGGTGTGGTGTGGTGTGGTGTGGTGTGGAGTTGAGTTGAGTGGAGTGGTGTGGTATGGTGTGGTATGGTGTGGTTTGGTATGGTGTGGTGTGGTGTGGTGTGGTGTGGTGTGGTGTGGTGTGGTGTGGTGTGGTGTGGTGTGGTGTGGTGTGGTGTGGTGTGGTGTGGTAGGGGTGGTGGTGTGGTGGGGGGTGATGGGAGGGTGGAAGAGGTAAAGGTGGTGATTTGTAAGATGATTGGAGCACTTCAAGATGGGTGGAGGTCCTAGGAAAAAAAAATTGAATTTATGCATGCCAAAGGGCTCAAAAAAGGGGGCAAGAACCCAAAAGGGGTTTATTGTGATGCCTTTTTGGTTTGTTTTTTGACAAAAAAATAGCTCCTCAAAAATCAAAAATTAAAAAAAAATTATTTTGGAAATATTGAAAGAATTGATTTGAATCTGTAGCTTTAAATATGTAAAATCATCCTTCATTAGGGCATATAAGAGTTAGCCCACCCACCATTTTTTCAATGTCAGATTTCAGAAAAATACCCAGATTTCTAAAAAACCATTAAAAATAAAAAAACCCACTGATTTCACATCAGATGTGTCAGAGTTACCTGAAAATAGATGGGGTTTTTCAGATAAATTATTTAAAGGTTTTTGAAAACTCAACCACACATTGGTCCACACATTGCTCCACGTCATACACCCCTGGTTTCCCACCTCCTTTTTACTCTGAACTAATGGTAAAAATATGATTCATAACTATAATCAATTCCTCACTCTCATCACTTCATCACTCTCATAAATTCCTCACTCTCATCACTTTATTGCTCTCATCACTTCATCACTCTCATAACTTCATCACTCTCATAACTTATTGATCATATCACTTCATCAATCTCATCACTTATCTATGTCATCAATTCATCATTATCATCACTTATTTCTCTCATCACTTTCTCACTCTCATCACTTTCTCACTCTCATCTACTATTTCTCTCATCAATTCCTTACTCTAATCACTTTATCACTTTCATAACTTTATTGCTCTAATCATTTCATTGCTCTTACTCTTTTTAAATGACCCCTCAGCAAATCTGCCCCCAGAGGTCCACACCAAAATCCAATGCGCCAAAGAAAACATCCCCCAGGAAATCTACAACAAGAAATCCTCCCCCATCAGATTTGAAATTTTCAAGTCAGCTCAAGAGAGCTGATCAAATCATCCTGGTAAACTGGCTCATAATTACCTCCAAATATGAAAATTTCTTTGGATTAAACAATGAAACACAATTTGGCCAACCTCAATCCTCTAAGGTTAATGGCTATCACCTGATGGCCAATGAAATAAATAATAAAAAAAAAGGTAGGCTGTCTTTTTCATCCAAACAGATTAGGGAGTGATTCAAGAAATATCAATCCAAGTACAAAAAGGCCCACTCAATGTCAATTGCCACTGGATTTGGCATCAAAAACTCTGATAAAGCCAAGAAAACCAACTTGGTTGCTGATAAGTTGGACTTGATTTGTCCTTTTTATATCCAAATGGATGAAATATTTTGAAACAAGGCCAACATTGACCCTTTAGCTGATTTTGATGCCCAACAATCTTATTACATGAATGCTGAGGACTTGGCTGTGGATACTCAGAAAATCAACCATGATCCTGATGAAGCCTTTGACTGGCCCCAGTATAATTACAAGGAGGATATTCCAACAAAACCAGCTTCAGTAATTTCTACATCAGCATCAATCAACCATTCAAATCCTTTCTTGGATCCCTCACTTAATTCTTTGGTTTTCTCCCTTCCTGGGGTTGAAGAACTTGAAAACATGGCCAATGGGGAGCACTTTATTTCAGTATTGCCATTAAAATAAACATCTGTTCAAATAAGGAAGCAATTTCTTTTCTTTTCTGGTTAATCATGACTGATTTAGAATGTAAAAAAACAGCCTCATCCTTTCCTGAATGGCCAAATTCTCAAGCCAATGGGGCCTCCCACATAACCCTCAAATAAGAGTTAAAATTTTCAGAAACAAAATCATCTGCAAAGGGAAAGCAAAAGGCCTCCAATTCAATCAACATCAACCCAAATAATTGTCAAAAGAGGAGAAAAATTTTGAATTTTTGGGATTTGAAGATATCATGGAGAAGCAAGATTCAAGTCAGTGCATTTATTGAATCTCCTTACTTTTGAAATACAGCTCATTTATATTCCCCTCTAAAATACAGTGAAATTAAAAATTGAATCCAAAAAACTTCAATTTGAAAAGCAAAGGTGGGATCATCAACTAACTATTTATGGCCAAAATAAGAAATCTGAGATTATGAATCATCAAAAAAAAATTGATGTCAAGTTGAGATTGAAACAGGCTGAGTTGGAGTTTCAAAAAGATGAAAAGGAGAATGATCAACAAGAAGATTGACTGGAAAAGGAGAGGGATAAAAAGGCAATGAAAAAGCAACATAGGTTATCCATAGCCATGGAATTTATTAGTAGCAGTAGAAAAGTTGAGAAATGCAGCAAATTACTTCATTGTGGGGCTTGTAAATATATTTTTTTTGGATTAAAATTTTAAAAATAAAAATAAAAATTTTGATTAAAAAAAATTGATACTATTTTTAACCCCACCAATAAATTTTTTATTTTATTTTTATTTATAATTTTTTTCCTAGAGTATATTTTGCCACTGATGAAGTCCCTGCAAGTGTTTCAAGTTGTTTGGTTTATTTTCATAGACATTTCCCTTCCTGTATGAGTGACAGTTTCCACAGCAGGAAAAATGTGGTGCTTGTACTTATTTTCAACCCAAATAATTTTAAAAATTCCTTTTTTTTTGAAATCAATACCAAAAACCAAGTCAGGAAATGCAAATTGGCTGTCATATACTTGATATTTTTCCTTTTTTTCAATAATTTTTCCATTGGGTTTGTTTGTAGGAAACACCAGTAAAAAGGGATAGGTAGAAAAATCACCATATTCAATATGCAGAGAGTTATAGAAGGAATCATATGTGAAAGTGATGTGTGGGGAACTTTCAAAAGGAGTAAGCCAGGATCCAAAGTCCAAAGAAAAGAACAAGGGGATGTTGTTTTCCATCATTGATTCACAGTTTGATCCAAATGCAAGTTTGGTTAATTTTTAAAAAATTTGGCCTAAAATTTCAGAGGCCTTTTCAGACTTAAGTTTCAGAAAAGAAAAGTCTTGAGGGGAAGATTGAATAGCTGCTTCCTTCAAATATTTTCCAAATAATTCAAAAGGGTGCATTGTTTTGGCCATCTAATTACCCACATTTTTCCACCCCAAGATCTTGAGGGCGAAAAGTGTTGAATTTTTTTTTTGATTGGTGAATGAAAGTAGTGACAAATTTGATTTAATTCTTATCTTTCTCAGAGAGTTTATTCAAAGGGAAAAATTAAATTATTGCAACAAGAAAATTGTGATTGGATTCATCAAGAACAATTACTTTTCCAGAGCTGAAGAAACAGAATTGTTTGATTTTCTCTTGGGTTTGTTCAAACTCTTTGGGGGATGGCTTTTGATTGTCCTTTTTCTTTTGGGAAACATTGGTGGGATACAGATCCAAAGTTGAAGGAATTTAGGACTAAAATTCCAGGAGAATAGGAAAAGTAGAACCAGACTGGTAACAAATAAGTTAGAAAATACAAAAATGTGAAGATTAGTAGAAGAGAAGAAGAAGGAAAGACAAGTAGCAAACCATAGATTCTCAGGATAGGTTAGGAATTCAAGCAGGACAAGGATGATGAGGAAGGACCAAGAAGAAAAGAGGAGAAAAGTTTTGGGAGAAGAGGGATGATCAGGCTTGGTTGCAAGGCTCAGGGACTGGTGCTCTGAAGTTCTTCCTCACCAAATATGAAGGAGGAACAGGTAGCTGGAGAGGCATTGGTCTTGAGGCGGATCCAGGAGCAGCAGAGAGAGTGAAGAAAAGTTCAAGTTGGTAGGTCTAAGGAGCCCTTAGTTGTTGATGGGTTTTTGAGTGAGTGATGGAGTTGTTCACGGTGGAGGTTGACGGATCAGGTAGAAGCTGAGAGTAGGATGGAATGATGAGAAATAAAAGAATAGAACACGAGAAGGCAAAGGATAAGAGGATAGAAGCAAGCCGGAATAGGTAAAGAAGGAAGGAACAAAGGTAGAGTGGGAGAGTCGCAACAGATGAGGTGACAGGACTGTGAAAGTCCCAGAGCAGCAAATGGGCGGGACTGAAGGAGTCAAGTTAAAAATATTTCAACAAAAGGGTGTAATTTTTTTCCAGACCACACAAAAGTTTTGTCAATCCCTTCCTTGGCTACTTCCAAAGAGATTTCAGAATCCCTATTTTGGGACCTCTTTTTCTGAAAAGCCCTATTCTTGCCATCTCTCTGTGTGTTTTTCAAATGATCTCCTTCCATCTTGTTCCCTCCCATCCACATACTTTGATTTGGGTGAGCATCAAGAAGGTATTCAAATTATTGTATAAAATTTTGAGCATTGTTGGAGAAGAATTTGCATTCCAGAAAAGGGACCAGTGTGGAAAGAATAAGGGGTCAAAATTTTTTTTGTATTGCATAGAATCAAAAAAAAAGAGCAAAAATGATTTACAGATAACCTATGATCAAACCCAAACAAAAAAAAGAGGTAAAAAAACCATCATTAGTCATGTTATAGTCAAGTTGGATGATCAAAAAACCTTGAAAAATAATACCAGTCAATTGTGAAAATTATGGCCAAAGATTAGACTTATTCACGGGAGGAGCGGTAATTAAAGCAAAAGAAATTCTGGACACCTTGTTTCTATCATGGCTAATAAGGCAATATTTTGGATAGTTGATGGGATGAATTCAAATGGATTATGGGAAAACAGCAGGGAAGAAACCTCCTTAAGTAAAAAAAATTTGCATCTTGTGGGGCCATGATCCAACAAGAGAAAAGAAAAAATTTCCGCCCCAAAAGAGCTCTACAGGATCTACAAGCCTTGTCACTTGGTTTGGCCTCAAACATCCCACTTGGCATTTCATTCTGGCCATCCTGACTCAAAAATTCCAGCCCAACTGGTGTGTATCTACCTGAAAAAGGCTGAACAAGCCCCTTAGCTGTTCATTACATGCGTGGCTGCCCTTTGCAGCCAGGTGTAACCTTCCCTTTAGGTTTGCTGGACTGGTTTAGTCAACCAGCCTCTTATCTACAGCCTGGGCGCCTCTTGCATGCTTGTCTAAGGCTCAAAAGCCACAGGGCTGGACCCAGGCTCACCCCAGGACCACTTATTACCTCACATAGCCTCCGCAACATGTGTGGTGGCATTCCCCTCCTCTTTAGTCTGGTTTCCTGGGGAGGTGATTAAATCCCCCACTAGGGCCCTGGAGGACAATGCCCCCAGGGCATTGTCATTGAAAGGTGGGCTGGGAGGTGGTCAGATTCCCCTCAGCCCATTGCTCCTCCCCCTTGGTAAAGAGGGGGGGGGGGAGAGTGCCCCTATTGGGGGAGGTGATCAGGTCCCCCCCACCACCAATTGCATTGATGCAACTGGCCTGGTTTTTTTTGTCTCCTCCCTTTCTGTAATGAAGGTGAGGGGATGGGGGGAAGCAAACTTTCTCCCCCCACCACCATTGCAACTGACCTGGTTGTGGCGGCTCCTGTGCAGCCAGGGTGGAGGGACTCCAAATGAGTCCCTCTGCCCCCAACAACAGCCCCAAGTGGGCCAAACACAAGAAAAAGCAGTCCCTAGTGGATCGCAACATGGTAAACAGCCCCAGAGGGCCTTCCCAGCGTAAGACTGAGATATGAAAACTTTGGAAGGCTTTCCTGGCCAGCCAAGTATGTTCAAAATAAAGAGGAGGCTCAAAAATGACCCCTCAAGCCCATTTGGCTGGAGTGGCTCATCCACCCAAGGGAGCCTTTGAGGGCCCGTGTTCCAAATGAGTTATTTCACATGTTTTGAGGCCAGTTTCCCCAAATAAGTAACATCCACACAGGCACACATGGTACCTGTGATTGTCCAATGGGCCCTAAAGGCCCATATGTGCATACAATTTGGATTACACTCATATGTAGCACACACGTAAGTGCCTACATATTCTAACATCAATGATCTTAAAAACAAAAACAAAAAAAGGTCAGTCATGCAATGATCATCAGCAATGCATGATGGGATAAAAAGAAAAAAAAAGAAAAAATATTGTGTTGATCCAAAGAAAAAAAGTGAAAACTAACCCACTCAAAAAAAATGATGTGAGTCACCCATATAACATACCAAACAATCCAACAAAAAAAAAAAAAAAAAAGGGAAACACTTACTTGAAACCAAAAGCAGCCCCTGAAGAAAAAAAAAAACTATCAGTCTCATGCAAAGGGGAGGAGGAGGAGGAGCACCAGGGATCAATCAATTGGTCAATTGGTAGCAGAAGGGGGAGGAGGGGGAGGGGGCAGAATTACCAGGATCAATTGATTGGTCAATTGGGAGCAGAAGGGGGAGAACAAGGAGGAGGAGGAGGAGGGGGGGGGGGGACATACCAGCATTTAAAAATTTCTCAATTGATTTGAAATTGATTAATTTCTTGGGAGCAGAAGGGGGAGGAGGAGGAGGAAGAGGAGGAGTAGGGGGGGAGGGGGCAGGGGGGAGGGCTTACCAGAGGTGCCAGAGAGGGAAATTGGTAGCAATGGTTGAGGGTGAATGAGTGGTTGGGTGGGTTTGATTGGTGAGGTGGAGGTGGTGGGTGAATTGGTGAGGTTTGGAAAGTGTTGGGGGTGAGTGAGGTGGTTTTGGGGGGAGGAGGAAGGAGTGGACCAATGAGTGAGTGGGGTGGGATGGATAAGTTGTAGTGATGAGGTGGAACGGAAAGGTGAGTGGTTTGGTGAGTAGTGAGGTATGAGGTTGAGGTTTTTTTGTTTTGTCTAAGTCCATCAAAAAAAAAATGATAATAAAAAAACCATGATTCAGCCTAGGATTCTCGGTTGAACAACCAAAAAAAAATTGGAATGTGATTTTTTACCTATTTCAAAAAAAGATGTTACTCATTCAAGTGAGAAAGTGTGTGCGGTAGAATTCAGTCTCTCATGGCAGAATTTGAGGTAAAAGATGGATGAGACAGGGATGAATTGAGGAGGATCAGGAATATCATCTTCAAATATTTTGTCACATTCATCTTTTATTTTGGCCAAAAGTTTGCAAAGGATTACACACCTGACAATCCAGTTGATGAGGATATTCATTTCTTTGGGATTTTGAAGCCGGTTTTGCATTTCCCTTGAGCTGGCCCATCTTCCTTTCAGCACTCTTATTTCATTTTCAACCCAAACATGTGATTGATAAAGATGAAAGTTGAAATCAGTTTTGGCTTGATCATTGGAAGAAAAGTTCCAATAAGCTGGAAAAATATATTTCCCAATAGAATAATCTGAATTGACCAAAAGGTATTGATCTTGGTAAAAGTAGTTCTCCATTGGGAAATCCACATCCTCTTGAAAAAATATGAATTTTCCTATTGAAAAATATGAATTGTGAAAAGAACCTGGAAGGCCAGCATGTAGGGATATGATCTTCTTGTTTTTATCAAAGCAAAGTTTTAGTGCCAGGGAGTACCTAAAGAAACAGATAAAACATATTTTGTCAGTGTTTTATCAAAGGAATTGGAAAATAAATGAATCAATTGCCCTTTTTCCAATCAAAATAGTGGTTGCCATCCAGCTTGTGTTTTTGACTCAAGATGATAGTGGTTCCACCAAAAAATCCAATTTAACCAGGAAAGCCTTCAGTCTTGATTAATTGAGATATCTCCTTGCATTCTTCTTTGATTGGCCAATAAATGAATGAGAAACAGAAAGATAGGATAGAAATCATGACTCTTTTGGTGTATGAGTCAATGGTTCCAGAATAAACTGAGAATAGATTTTATGATTGATGAATTGCTGCTCCATTTCAATTTGATCCAAATATAAAAAGATCAATGGCCATTTGGATGGCTGGATTGCATTTAGTATTCCAAGAATTGTTGTGGGAGATTTGGTGGTCTTCAATCATCTCCAAAATTTCTATGAATGAAGGAAAAAATTTTTGGAACATTTGGTGGAAGCTTAAGTTGGGGAGGAGATGAAGATTTTGTCCATCATACATAGGGTTGTGGAGAGTCTTTCTTCTTGGAACCATGTATTTCTGTTACAATAGAGAATTTAAAGCTAACCAATTTGATTCCAAATTGGAGTCTGAACCAGAGTCAAATAACAATAAAATTTCAGCAAGATTTTTTGTGTTTTAAACTTGATTCTGGGAAGTTTGATAGCAAATTTTGAGAAAGACAGTGATGTGATGTGGGGTGATGAGATGATGATTGGATGTGTGTGAAGCAATGGAGATTAGATGTATGTGAAGCAATCAAGACGAGATGTGTGTGAAGCAATTGAGATGGGATTGGTGTGGATTTGCTGATGTGGAGGTGTGGATGGGTGTGTTGAATGCAATGGATGTTGGATGGATGATGATGCATAAATGGTGGATTGTGTTTTTGAAATGTTCAATTTTCATGAAACACACCATTTTGAGATACACCAGTTAGGGGGTATTTGTATTTCAGAAAACTGCCATCAAAATGACAGGTTTGGTCAAAAAAAACTGGCAGGTTTCTAATGACAGGTTTTCTAACTCTGATACATCCTATTTTTTCAGGGAAAAAAAATAAAAAAAAGGATAAACAAAGGCAGACCACCCCTTTTATTTTGAATTATTTTTGTTGTGATATATAATTTGAGGGGTAGAAAATGCAACAATCAGTCCAAATATTTTTTTTTTGCATCTTTGGATTCCATTCTAAATTTCTGTAAAAAAAATTGAGGGAAATTATGATTCCAGATGTGAAAAAAAATTCAAATGGATGTGTTATTTTGAAGTATTTTTTATGTTAGATTAAATTTTTGGAGGCCAAGAATACATCTAGAAAAAGAAATAAAAAGATCTTTGATTTTTTGATTCAATTCTGAAGAGATTTATTCACCAAAAAAAATAAATTAAAAGGGAAAAGAAATGGATCCCAAATTGCAATGAGAATTTCTTTTACAATTTTTTGATTTTTTGAAAAGATTTTTTATGTTGTAAGATTTCATCCAAAAAATATGGAAAAAATATCTAAAATATTTTTTGTTTTTTTATAACTTTCTTGGAGCTTGAATCTTCAAAATAAATCAATTCAAAAGGTAAATAAAAGGATTCAAATGTGAAATGAGAAATTTTAATTTTTTGAGTTTTTTGAATTTTTAATAAATTTTTAATGAATTTTTTAAGATTTAAGAACACATCCAAAAAACCGGCATAAACATAAAAAAGCTCTTTGAATTTTTTTGTAAATTTTTCAGAGCTTAAATCACCAAAATAGTTTAATTAAAAAGGCAAAGAAAAGGATCCAAAAATGGAATGAGAATGTTTTTTCACATTTATTTTTTTATTTTTGAATGAATTTCTCAAGGGTTTCTAAACTTCTATTTTTTGAGGTTTTGAGACAATCAGCTACAGGGCTGAAAGCTCAAAATTTTAAAAAAAAATTCTTGAAAAATTTGTGAAATAAAGTATTTCTCTGTGTGGGAGTCGCGCCATGCAGATGTAAAAATCTGTGATTTAAAGGTTTGCACCTGTTAAAAAATTAATGTCCTTTATTTAATTGCTTTTATTTAATAAGATTCTTGGATATTTGCTTTGGGAAAGTTGTATTTCAGTGGTAATAAGGTCAAATGACTGTCACAAAGGCTTTTGCAGTGCTAGCAGGGCTGGTAACAGTAGCAATCTAATTACATTAGCTTTGGGGAAGTTAACTGGAAATAAAAAGGGGGAAAACTAACTAATAAGGCTGAGAGAAATGTACTGATATTTTACTTGATGAGATTTTTTTTAAACCATCATTAGTAAGAAAATTTCTTAAGTGAAATAATTAAGGAAGAGTGCATAGTGGCAATTGTTCATAGACAAAAAAAGGCAAGGGAAACAGGAATTCTAATAAGGAATATGGCTTCCAAGTGTAATCAAGGATTAAGGAAATGGGATATGGGATGAACCTTTTATGTAGCAGTTGAGTTAAAGATAGATAAAGTTGAAAATCTGATACAGGTCTACTGCATTGGGGAAATTTCTCAGGCAAGGAGCTGTCTAATTTGGGCCTCTAAATATGAAGAATTTACAGCACACTTGTGGGCCATGAAACTATGCAAAAGGTTTTAAGATATTATGAGTTATAAAATTAAGGGATTTCAATAAATATTTAACATAGGATAAAAAAACATTGGAATATATCATAGAAATAGTGAGGAAGGTTGAAGTATATGCAGAAAGAGAGATTCATATGGATATTAAAGGTAGAGGATCTTGTTTTATACACAAAATAGGGTGTATCAAAGTTAAAATTTTCAAAAAATTACATGGATGATTCCAGGCCTATCCATTTTTTTTTCAAATCTTTTATTTTTTCAGTTGAAAAAATTCATTCATTGTTTATTTTGATAAAAAAATATTTTTCCTGAAATAAGCTATTTAAATTTTTCAAAATTTTAACTTTGATATGCCCTAATATGTACTAAATAAATTCATTTCAAGAGATATCTTCCTTCTGAGCTGAAGTTCTGATTGGAAAGATTAATAATGGCATGAATTTCCCAGATGACACTTAGACCCAAATTTCTTCTTGATTGAATTCATTTATTGCTTTCTGGATATGTTTTATTCTTAAAATCTATTCTTCTTGATTTTATCATTGCTTTTTCCTTTTTTTATTGTGGGATCAAAAAAGAAGAAAAAAGCCAATTACAAAAATCAATTGCATTATTTCTGTTGTAAATTTTCAAGATTTTTGTATGAATTTTGATAGAAAATTTGAGTTATTTTTAAAGAAAGTGAATATGGTATTTCAAGCTTGTCTGCAAACAATCAAAAGTCCTACTTGGAACAGCACCCAGAGGGCTTTGGATTGTGCCTAGAAGGCTTTATTTCTGCATCTGGTTGCACTGCATATCTTGACACACAGCCAAGTTCTGATTGGCAAAGGCCAAGCTGTTGGCACCCCCCCACACACACACTTTCTCCCTCCCCCTTGCTCCTCCCCCTTGCTCCTCTACCCCTTGCTACCTCCCCCTTGCTCCTCTCCCCCTTGCTATTTTTCTCTTCAATTCAAACCTTTCAACCCCAAAATTGTTCATTTTTTTTTCTAATTAAACAAGTTGCAATTACTAGTTTGTTCAGGGAAAAAAAAACTGCCCCCAGTGATCAATTAGGAGGGCATGGCCAATTGGCTTGGGTTTTGGACAAGTCAAACTTTGGCCCAACCCACCCAAAATTGGCTGTGTACCAATTTGTGCTTGTCTAGGTTCCAAGTGGTATTTAGGAGGTTCTATGGGGGATTTAGGTGGTTCCCACCATGCTTCAGCAGAAAATTGGCTAATTTGAGTGGGTGCCCAAACAAGCTTGAAATACAACAATTTCAATCTAAGTGTGCTAAAAATGAAATTAAAAAATGATAAATATTTCATGAAATATAATTCACAGAATTAAATTGAAATATGATCACCAGGTCTATAAATTGAAGAAATGAAATTAACTGGGAGACAGGTTAAAGAGTGTGGTCTGTAAATCCTGTTTGGGCGCCAACCAAAGTTATTCAAAAATTTTCTAAAGCACATGTGGCACCTAGAAAAGCCCTTTTGGAACCTAGAAAAGATTGCTTGGACCCTGGCCAAGGTTGAATTGAAGCCTAGCCAAATATTTCTTGCGCCAGGCCAAGTTTATCTTGGCGCCAATCAAAGCTAGATGCTTTTACTTGCCAAATAAATTTTTTTCAACAAAACCAACAGTAAAAATTAATTGGTTGGGTTGCTGGTCATTTTGGTGCAACCAGCTTTGATTGGCATCAAGGGGAGCTTGTTATGTTAAGAGAATATGAATTCGGTATCACAGAGATAAGGAAAGATGCGGTAGCTTGAGAAGGGGTAGATCAACCTGGGTGGAGAGGCCAGGAGGGACTGAACTCAGGGTGTGGCGGTTGAGATGATGATGAGAATCAGTGATTGATTGCAAGTATCATAAAGAGCATTTTGAATAGTAACAACTAGAGAACCCAAGAAAGTGGGTCTGAAAAGATGAAGAAGAATATTCATATGAGTCAATAAAGAAATCTGGACAAGGAGAACAAGGAACACTGATGACATGAGTCTGGACATGGACAGGTTGGTAAAAGGCCTGAGGTCACAACAGTGACAAACATGAGACATAAGTCAGACACCAAGATAACAGATCAATCATAAACCAGAGAGAAACAAACAGCAACAACACTGGGACATAAACTGGAGATTGTAACCTGAACTATCAACCATAACATCAACATGTATTGATAAAGCTTATGAGATGAGGTTGTAATAGATGAGACAGATAGAGTGGGGAATATCCGGATGAAAGATTAAGAGCAGAGTAATTTACTATCTCAAAAGAGCTTTGTTGGGTGCCAAGTTTTTGAGGGTATTTATGATAGAAGGCATTATATATTCCTTATGACTCAAAACCAGAGACTGAAAGATTGAAATCAGACAGACAAGAACAAGATAGGGTGTGTGAAACAATGGAAGTAGGAAAATTTTATAGTACCCAAACAAATCCACTGTGAGACTGTTGATGAACCAAGTAAAAGCCCCCTGCAGATATTTTCCAAATGTGAGAGATAAAAAAAAGAAAAAGGAACTATCTAATCCTGGTCAAGTCAGAGACAAAGAGAGATTGGAAACAGAAACATAATAGATACTGAGTTAGTGAGATTCACTGAGTTAGCCTTTGATCTACCTTAATTACCAAACGCTTCACTTGAGATGTCTTGTGTATTGCTTGTGATTTGCCGCAAAACTTGAGAAAGATGAGGTTTTAGTAAAGTCAGAGTTTGATGAAGATAGAGAAGAGTTGGAGGTTTGAAATTAAAAGGGAATTAAGTGTTGAATGGCGTGCAATGCATATTCAAGTTATATCTTGAGATGGGCAAGTAGTCTGCGCCTTAAGAAAAGAAAAAATACAAGAGAAAAAAACAGAAGGAAACAATAAGAACACAGAGAAGAAACTTCAGACCTTCAACTTCTACAATTCAACACCACCCCCTGTAACTTGGTGCGGCTTCATCCAAGACACTTTGAGGTGAGTGAATTCAAGGCATTTATATCCAAGCCTTTTGTCAGAGGGTCAGCCATCATTAAACCCATACCAATGAGGGTGACATCAATAGTTTCAGTAGAGTATTTGTTGAGGAGAAATTTTGCCTTGATATCAATGTATTTTATCTTTGAGTTTGAGCAAAAATGACCAATCTTGTCTTGGATCCCTTTGTTTTCAATAAAAAAATTAGTTTTTTCAACCTTGACCTCCCCCCACAGATTGCAAACTATTGAATTGATCCAAAGGGATTCTTGAGCTCCATTGGTAAGCGCGTTGATTTCTGATTTGGTTGAGGATAGAGTGATGTTACTCTGCTTCTGGATCTTCCAAGATATTGGTGAGTTCTCCAAGAAGACAATTTAACCAGTCTGTGATTTCCGCTTCTGAGGATCATTGGTCCATGTGGTGTCTGTGTACACATTCAGACAGTTACTTGAGGCGGATTTTGGACTCAGAATGAGGGACAGTTTTGAAGTCCTGAACAGATAATTCCAAATGTGAATCACCTCCTTCCAGTGGGATAGTCTGGGGTTTTGATTAAACCAAGAGAGGGAGGAAGCAGTGGAAGAGATATCTGGTCAATTCCTACAGGACATATAATTGATTATGCCAGTGTATTTCCTATAGTTGATACCAAGCTTAAGAAATTCATTCTGATAATCTTGAGAGGCTGTAAGTAGTCTAATGTTTGGAGTGAGAGGTGTCTGAACAGGCTTAAAGTGAGCAAAGTTGAGCTCTGACAACAATTGATTGAGTAATTTGGTCTGATTAAGAGAGATAATATCCTCTTCCTGATTGAATTCCATACCAAGAATTGTGTTGGGGACATGATCACTTGACTGTGGGAACTTTTTCAAAAATGCCTGTTCAAACCATTCAACTTTGCCCTCCACCCAATTTTTCTATGTGGAAGAAAAGAGAGCATTTTTGGTTAATGTGAAAATAAAGGAAGGGATTTGCAAATAATTGAAGGAAACCTATTTCTTAAAGCCAACCAGTCAGAGTCTTGTACCAATTGATAGGTGCCTGTTGCAACCCGTAGAGAGACTTCTTCAACTTTAGGAATTTTGAATTCCAGTTGCTTTCCTTTGGTTTGATAATGTAGATTTCTTCTTTGAGAGGAGAAAATAAAAAGGCAAACTTTACATAAAATTGTTGCAGGGGAAGGTTCAGATGAATTGCTCTCAGCAGCAGAAGAATAAGTGTTGTTAATTTCCTGGTGGGTGCGTAAATATCCCCAAAGTCAAATCCAGGTATTTGATGATTTCCAATGATAAAGAGCTGTGATTTCCTCCTGGACGGATCCAGACTTTTTGCTTGCTTCACCTTATTAAACCACATGGTTTGGAGATAGTGTTCTGGTTCCACATTGCAATCCTCCCAGACATCCTGCGCTTCAATCTCATTTAGTTCTTCCTTTCTTGTGACTTTCCATTTTGACATTTCACTGACAGGAATAGATAAATGTGATTATTTGGGTGGCTTAATGGAAGAACTATGATCATGGAGGTTGTATTGAACTAGGTTTTGAGTTGGTGCACTCAACTTTTCAACAATTTCTTCAGGTTCTAAATTGGGCCTCACATCATCATGGATAGGATTGTTGGCTTGCGTGACATTGAAACTGTCAGAAGTGAGGTCCTCAAAACAAATACCCACTTCTGTGAGCTTATTTATAAGCAAAGCTCCTTTGAGCTTCATTCACTTGACCCCAGGCCCCTTGCCTTTTATAAATGCTTAAGTTGCGGCTATTTGCTCATAATACCTTGGTATTATTAAATTTTGTAAGCTTTAAGCTATTGTTTGGGTTATATATTGATTTTTGTCTTATTTTTTCAGGTTTAACCACAGCCAAGTATAGCATTAGAGGTTAAATACCTGAAAATATCTTCTGCATGTTCTTGGTTTAAAAAATTTCTTGCCTTCAGAGCTTGAGAATAATTAATTTCCCTCTCTTATAATCTTGACTTTTTTTCAGCTTCTCTCTAGATTTTTTCATAATCAGCTTCATAAGCAACCCTCTTGAATTTTTAATTTTTTTATAGGAATACCTCCTGATGTTTTCCTGTTTTTCATAAGCATCCCTCCTGATTTATTTCTTTTCTGGAATTGTCCTTTGAATCTCCAAATGCATTTTTATGACCATTTCCTCTTTTTACCTCATCATTTAACTCTCCATTAGTTTCCTGATATTGTATTGAAACATCTGTTATACAATTTCAAACAAGGAAGGCTCACTTCCTGTTGAAGACTGACCAGAGAATTGCTTCGGGTCTGGGTTCCTTCCCCTTGTATATTCCAGAGTATCAGGAATGCCAACTATTTGTAACCTGTAGATCCCAGGAAAAAACGTTTAAATTGTTCCAAAATCAGGATTGTACTATCTTCTGGAATATTTCTGATGCTTCCACAAATAGATTTGAGATTTTCTTCACAATTTTGGAATAAAAATGGGAATCCTGAGCCATCATATTCAGAAGTCATATAAAGATGCCACTGTGCATCAAATTGATTGTGGTCAAGTGGCCTTCCAGATTGCCTGATTTCATCCAACATATGAATGCAAGGGGTTCCCATAGACCTGAATAAATGTCTTTTGCATGAATTTTTTCTTGATTAATCAATATTGGAATATCTTTCTTTGAATTTGATCAATGCATAATGAGAAATTTTCTAGAAAAAATTATCAAATACATCAGGCTAATCCATCAAATTATTCAAAGATTGGCTAGCTATGGAGGTTTTTATCTCCTTTTTTTTTTTAATATTCCCCTTGTGACACTTCCAGTGAGGAAGAAATATAAGGCTGGGATCTTAAAATAAAAAAGCACTAATAAGAAATAAAAATATGACAAATTGTTCAACAGCTGTATTATTTTAAAAAGTTAGATATAAATATTATATAGCTAGATTTTATGTGGGGAAGATGGGATAAATCTGGAAGTGAAGGAATGGAATCCTTTGGAAGTACTTGTTGAATAGAAGAATTATTTTAACTGGAATCAGATTTTGGTTTACAATTTTTGTAAGTTTAATTTTATTGGGAACATTTTTGATATTCAGGATATTTTTTTTGGACTTGAGTAGGAATATAAGTCTCAGATATTGATATAAAATAAAATAAAATCAATAATTTGTTCTAAAAAAACATCTAAAAAGAAAAAGAACATAAATTAGTAGCAATTATTCCAAAGAATCAACAAGAGAAATAAAATACCATGATTGCCTGTGGAAAAGGGAATCCTTGTGAGGTTTGTTCAGTTTTGTAGTTTTGACCTTACTAGAGGTCAGAAAACTTGCAATAATTTAGCTACTAGAGGTGGTGGAGTAAGAATGAATCAATTAATAAAGGTAATGCTTCAAAAATCCATAAATAAATGGATGAAGAAAGTGCAAGGAGGTGGTTTGGTAAATTTTAAGGGTGAATTAATAAATAGGGTGTATCAGAGTTAGCAAATACACCATTTATTTAATAGGGCGTATCAGAATTAGAAAAACCCCCATTATTAATGGCGGGTATCTGAGATATGCATACCCCCTAACTGGTGTATTTCAAAATGGTGTGTTTCATTGAAATGTCATGTTTCAAAAACCAAGCCTGCCATTTATGCATCAACAATTCCAATTCAATCAACCCAACCATCAAAATCCACCAAAAAATACACCTCCACCATCTCATCATGCTCTATTTATAACAAGCCATCTATGCCCTCCATTGGTCTTATCTCAAATCACCTTTGATTCAATCACAGTCAATCTTGTCACTTAAAAAACTTTTCCTGAACAAGCTCATTACAAAGACCAGGCCAACTGCCATCTCAATCCCCGCCACATGGCAAAAAAATCCCAGGAACCTCAAGCTAGCCCAACTGATGAGAATACTCACCCAGTTCTATAAAAGAGACAAGTACGCACTCTCACAGTCTCCATAATTCTCCATTCTCACCTCATTCCATTTTCTCCTGATTTTATATTTTATCATATCATCCATTCATCTTATGCACTCTCATTGGATCAACCAATAAATTTACTTCATCATCAAAACTAATCTCTCTAATCTTAACTTGAAATCTCCACTAGGAGAAAACTTAATTATCCTTCTGAAATTCCAAGAAAAATCTTCTTTTCACACAGCCAATCACCAAACTCATGCTTACTGACCACTGGGTTGATTAATCCAGTCAAACCTGTAGCTCATTAGGATAACCCTGCCGGTTTTGATCCAAACCAAGATTGGTGGGCCCAATAACCTATGCAGGATGACAACATGGCTGGTCTGGCCACAACCAGGCAACTGTCTGCCAAAAAATTTTCTGATGAACCTTTTTGTGTATCTGTCAAAGGTTAAAAAATCTGTCATGTTGTTTTCTATTTAATATGACAAATCCTGTACCTATCTTTCATCAATCTTTTCAAAACCATCATAGCAATTTTTCTATCATCCATCTCTGAGAAATTTATCTAAACTTCCAAAGAACGCACCTGCCTTTGCACAACACAAATTTACCAAAAGAAATTCATTACCTTACTTGAGCAGCGTATCATTCTGCCAATAGCTCAGAATTTGTTCAGAATCATCCAAAACAGACTCAGAAAATGGCCTGAATGATGAGTTGATCATAAAATATGATCAGAATTTAAACAATCCATCTTTTTTTTCTCTATTTAAGACAACCAATCTTGTGCCTAGCTTTCATAAATCTTTTCAAAACCATCATCTCAATATTTCTATCTTTGATCTCTGAGAAATTTTTCTAAAATTCCAAAAAAACACACCTGTCTTTGCACACAAATTTACCAAAATAAATTCATTACCTTACTCAAGCCACTTCTAATTCTGCCAATAGCTCAGAATTTTTTTAGAATCATCCAAAAAAGAGTTGGAAAATGGCCTGAATGATGAGTAAAACATCAAATATGATCAGCAGACCTCATTTAACCTCATCAAGTGGATTGATTCTTTATTCAACAGGATCTCTCAAAGGAAATTGAGAGTGATGATGACTGAGAAAGATAAACCAACTTTTTCAGTCAACAGGATCTCTCAAAGGCAATTGAGAGTGATGATGACTGAACAAGATTGACCAACTTTGTCTCCATCCAGACCAAGCCTTGGATGACCAGAAACACCCAAATTGCAGCTTTGGAGGGCCAGGCTATAAATTTTGGATAGAATAGATAAGAAAAGAATAAAATAGGAAAGAAAAGAAGATAATTGAGGAAGTTATGAGACTTGTTTCCCTCTAAATTATAGAAAACTTATAAAAATGACCAAGCGTTTTGAACTTGGAGATCTTCTTTGAAAAAGCTTGAATATGGGGATGATTGGGTACAAAATGGGAAGCAATGCTTTCAGAAAAATCCTCACAGGGCTTGAATAGGGCATATCAGCATTAGAAAACCCACCATTAGAAACCAGCCATTTTTTTTGACCAAAACCTCCATTTTTGATGGTGGGTTTCTGAAATACACATACCCCCTAACTGGTTTAGTTCAAAATGGAGGATTTCAAACATCAAACCCGCCATTAAAACAGCCATTTATGCATCATCATCCATCCACCATCCATCACATCTAAAACAATCATCCACATCAGCAAATCCATACCAATCCCATCTCCATTGCTTCAGGCACATCTCATCTCCATTGCTTCACATCTCCATTGCTTCAAATCTCTATTGATTCACTTCTCCATTGCTTCACATCTCTATTGCTTCACATTTACATCTTCACACAAACCCCATCATCATCTCATCACCCCACATCAAATCACCATTATTCTCAACATGTCCAATCAAACTTCCTGCAAGCAAGTTGAAAATGCAAAAAAGCTGACTGAACTTTTGTTAGTATTTGACTCCCATTCAGAATCCAATTCAGGCTACAATTTGGAATCAACTTTGTTGGCTTTGAATGCTCTATTAAAAAAGCAATACATGTTTCCAAGAAGAAAAACTCTCCACAACCCTATGTATGAAAGGCAAAAGCTTCATCTCCTTCCCAAATTAAGCTTCCAGCAACTGTTCCAAACTCTATTGCCTTCATTCATAAGAATTTTGGAGATGATTGAAGACAACCACATCTTCCAGAACAATTCTTGGAATCCTCAACTCAATACAACTATCCAACTTGCTGTTGCTCTTTGTAGATTGGGATCAAATGGAAATGGAGCAGCAATTCATGAATTAGAAAATCTATTCTCAGTTGGTTATGGAATCATTGACTCATACACCAAAAGAGTCATGATTGCTATCCTATCTTTCCAGGGCTCAGTCCTTTGTTGGCCAAATAAATAAGAATGCAAGTAGATATCTCAAGTGATGGAGACTGAAGGCTTTCCTGGTTGCATTGGGTTTGTTGACAGAACCACCATCCACTTGAGTCAAAAAACTAAGCTAGATGGCAACCACTATTTTGATTGCAAAAAAAGGAAACTGATTCATTTGTTTTCCAATGAATTTGATTACACCTTTGATCACACACTGACCAAATATGCTTTTTCTATTTGTTTACATACTCTGTGGCACTACAACTTGTTTGCAATAACAACAAGAAGTTCATATCCCTCCATGCCAGCCTTCCAGGTTCTGGTCATGATTCATATATGTTCAATCAGATGTGGATTGCCCAACAACCAGAGAACTACTTTGACCAAGATCAATACCTTCTGGCTGATTCAGCTTATGCTTGTGAGAAATATGTGGTTCCAGCATACCGGAATTTTTTTTCCAATGATCAAGGAAAAACCAATTTCAACTATCATCTTGCCCAATCACAAGTTTGGATTGAGCATGCCATAGGAGTCCTGAAAAGAAGATGGGACAGCTTAAGGGAAATGCAAAACCAGCTTCAAAATCCCAAAGAAATGAAGTTACTCATCCACTGAATTATTGTTGGAATACTATCATAGATTCCTGTTTATTCTTTCTCATGTCCTTTGTTATCATTTTCATTTCCCTCTCAATCTCATTTCTTTCTCTATACATGGCCACTAGAAACCATCCTCAACCACATGTCATGTATGCGCGCGCTCTCACTCACATTAACCACACCAATCACATGCGTGCACATACATGTCACGAATCCTAATCCTGTTGTACACTACCTGAGGGCAGAGTTTGGGGCAGACTGAAGGATCTCTTTCCTCATCCTTCTGTTCTGCTCCAAACCCCTGCGTACCCTCAGGTAAGTCAATCTATTACATTTTATTTCTCATCTGTTATATGTTTGTTTTCTTTTACTCTGCTGATCTCATTCCATTCCATATGAAATCATCATCCTTCTGTTCTGCTCCAAACCCCTGCGTACCCTCAGATCAAGAGCTCAACAGTTTATGAGCCCAGGGCTACATTGATAACTGAACACACTTGCTACTCAGAAGGATCCGTCACTTCATTAGTGTTGTCAACTCCTCAATCATGGAAGAAATGAGTTCCTCCCATCAAGTACTAAAAACTCCCGCCATCATCCCTCTCAATGCCCCTGGATCCGAATCAAAATATCTTGACTGGGCAATGATTCTCCGAATCCATTTCCGAGCCTCTGGTGTAGGATACCTAATCAGTAACAAAACACAAAAAGCAAATCAGGAAACTTGGACTCGTGACAATCTCGCGGTATGTTCAGTCATCTCTAGATCTATCACATTGTCGAACTTCCAGTTCATACAGAAACACGAGGAAAGCGCTGTCAGAATGTGGAATGCCTTGCGCGACGCTCATCAAGATAAATTGTCCGGAGGTAGAATGTATTGGCTTTGGAAACTTCTCCTCACCCAACTCAACAACAAGGATATGACAACACACCTGTCAGAAATAGTATCGTATGGAGAGAAGCTCTCTTCCCTGATCACAGCCAAAAATCCTCTCACCGCCAACAATCTCCAATCAACAGCCATCCTTCTCTCTCTGCCTGACGACTGGCTAAACTGCGTCTCAAGTATGATGAATGAAGAATCAGTCCCTTCCTCAAAACTCATCGCCTCCTTGAAGCAAGAACACCTCTGACGTCAAACCAGAAACGAAGACGCTATGGCTAACTCAACCAAACTAAATAAACAAAAACACGCCTCTTCCTCAAATCAAAATCCAGATTCCAGACCGCCCAGAACGTATTTCTGCACTCACTGCAACATCAAAGGGCATTCCTTCTCGAGGTGTACCAAGGTTTGTAAGGTACTAGACCAGATGAAGAGAACCACCAACAAGACCAAGAATGGGTCCTCCGGGAGCAATTCGAGGCCCGTAAACGCAAACTTGACCAAGACCAAAGCAACCGAATTCAACTCCAAATCCGCCGATTTTTCTGACTTGGAGATCATAGTGCAGGCTGGATCGGCCACTTGCAGCTCATCAACTCCTTCTCACGCCATACAACACGATTTTAACCTTGATTCCGGATGCTCGGTCTCAATGACTCCTCATTGAGATCAAATCAAAAATAGAACACCAGATAACACTGTCATCCGCCTGGCAGATGGATCAAAGATATTGTCGCTTGAAAAAGGAATTATTCACTTTCTGTTCAGACAACTCAAATCTTTGGTGGCGCCGGATCTTCATGAGCTCCTTCTCTCCGTCTCAAGTATATGTGACTCTGGACTGATGGTGGTATTCCATAAGGACAGTTGCAAGATTTTCCACAAATCAATCTCAAATATAAATCAACCACCGCTCCAAACGGGGTACAGGAAGGGAAACCTTTACTATCTGCCTCAAGCGAATGTAAGCAACAAATAATCAATTTGCTCGAGTATCACTCAAGCTTCTGACAACAGTCTCTTTGGCTATCACTGTAGGCTATCTCACTTGAATCTGAAATCCCTCCAGAAATACCTCAGGTTGCACGGGATAACCCCCCAACCAAGGAACAAAAAAGAAGTCCAGCAATGCACCACATGTATCCAATCAAAAATGACAAGAAAACCTTTCCATTCCTGCCTCAGCTACCAATCATCAAAACCAGGGGAACTGATCCACACGGATGTGTGCGCTTTTGAGACCACCTCCAGGGAAGGATTCAACTACTTCATAACCTTCATCGACGACTGCTCAAAGGCTCTTTTTGCTTATCCTATCCAACTCAAATCAGACGTTCTTCAATCCACCAAGTCATTTATCTCCTTTTTTGAAAACAAGTACCGGTCAAGAATTGCCACAATAAGATCAGACAATGGAGGCAAATATCTGAACCAGACCATGAAGGAATACCTCGCTGAGAAAGGAATCTCACACAAACCCGGTCCTCCTCACTCACCCCAACTGAACGGGGTTGCCAAACAATCCAACCACACTATCTCCAACATGATTTGATGCGCCCTTCTCTCCTCAGGCTTCCCAAAATCTTTCTGGGCAGACGCTCTCCATCACTGCCTCTACGCTTTTAACTCCTACCCATGCAAAACCCCCCAAGGTTTTGTCTCACAAAACTCCATACTCAAAACGGCGGATGTTAGACCTGACACTCTCCGTCCTTTTGGCTGCCTTGTATGGTACAAGGTTCCAGAAGCCAACAGAAGAAAACTAGATTGAAAAGGTTGACCAGCTGCTCTCCTCTCCTACCTGGCAGATCACATGGGTTTCTGTCTCCTCAACCTGGTTACAAGGAAAGTAATCAAATCCCGTGATTGTCTTTTCAACAAGTCCTCCTTCCCTTATGGCCATTACACCGTAGTCAAAGCCACTCCCTCCCCCAGTGTCATAGAGTTTCCTTGGCCTGACAATCTGCCAGCTCCACCACCTGTTTCCCCCTTGTTCACAACAACTCAGCCTGCCTTTCCTCTTCCCACCCCCTCCCCGCAACGGAATCCATCCGCACCGTCCGACAATTTCCCGTCCACCACCCCACATTCTCTTTCTCCCCTCCCTTCGAACCCCCCGGTGGCTCCTGTGTCTTGGCCGTTTCGTTCCACTAGCCCAGCTCCTTCTGATGACTCTATACTTCTCCACCCTCTTGCCCTCACACCTCCTCCTTTGACTCCGTCCTCTCCTGAACCACTTTCCATTCCCCCTCCCCCAAGTCCCCCATTGCCTTCTCTCAATATAGCGCATTCTCCCCGTGCCGCATTGCCTCTCCGGTCTTCCCGTGTCTCTTGCCCCCCGACCCGCTACGGAAACTACTCCCGCCGTGCCTCTGTCAAGGATGATCTTATTGCCCCCACGACCTGGAAACAACTCATGCGCTCACCTCATCGTTGTTGGTGGATTGTTTCAGCTCAAGAAGAAATGTCCTCCCTCCAAGGCATGAACACGTGGACTCTTGTCCCACCTCCAAAGGGTTGCAAGATCATTCGCAGTAAGTGGGTTTTCAAGGTTAAAAGGCATCCGGACGGTTCCATCATCAAGCTGAAGGCCAGAATCGTCGCCATGGGTTTTTCCAAAGTTCGTGGTTTAGATTTCTCCAAGGTTTTTGCACCCACCCTCAGGCTGGAAACGCTGCGCCTCCTTCTTAGTCTCCTTGCCCACAAGGGATGGGTTGGCCGTCAACTAGATTTCAAAACGGCCTTCCTGAATGGCCACCTCGACGATCCTATCTACATGGTGCAACCCCCCGGTTTTGAGGATCATAGCCACCCGGACTGGGTCTGTAAGGTCACCAGGTCTATCTACGGGCTCAAACAATCCCCTCGTCAATGGAACAGGGAACTGAATTCCGCGCTCCTGTCCCTCGGTCTCTCCAGGTCCCTGTACAATCCCTCCCTGTACTACAAGCTGGCCGCCGGACATCTCATTGGTGCCGTCACCGCCCATGTGGATGATCTCGCCATTGTTGGGACCAACTCTTTTGTACGCTCCTTTATCAAGTCCGTCAGCGAATGTTTCAAAGTTGGTTCTGATGAAGATCTTTCCCTTTTCCTCTCCATCTCCATTGTACAAGATCTTGACGGCAAAGCGGTCTCTATCTCTCAGGGCCACTATATCTCAACCGTTGCGGAATCCTTCCTCCCCGACGACACCAAAGCCGTCCGCACCCCTACTGATACTCATTTCAGGGATCTAGTTCAACGCCCACCCGGTTCCCCTCCATCTCCTCCCGAGTACAATCAGCTTGTGGGATCCCTTCTCTGGATTTCCCAATGCACCCGCCCCGACGTTGCGTTTGCAGTCAACAGGCTGTCCAAATTCCTCCAGGACCCCTCCCTGGAACATTGGAACGCTGCCCTCCGCATCCTGCGCTATCTTCGTAGTACTCAACATCATCGCCTGACTCTTGGCGGCCCGTCCATCAAACTTACAGGGTAATCCGACTCCGACTGGGCCAAAGACAAATCAGATTGTTGCTCTACGTCAGGATACTCATTCCGGCTGGGGCGAGGAGCCATCTCCTGGAAGTCAAGAAAACAGCCCACTGTTTCGCTCTCCAGTACCAAGGCTGAATACAAGGCCCTCTCCAACTCGTGCAAGGAGGGACTCTGGCTCCGCAACATACTCTGCGAGCTTCATCTACAAGATTCTTCCCCCGTGCCAATGCTCGTCAATAACAAAGGAGCCAAAGCGCTCGCCAAAAACCCCAAACATCACTCCCGGACAAAACACATCGACGCCCGCCATCATTTCATCCGCGAGTGTGTTGACAGAGGCTTTTTCACGGTAGGTCACGTCACCACAAAGGACATGCTAGCGGATATGCTAACCAAGCCTCTATCCAGGGTCGTTCTTGAAGCTCATCGGCGGACCTTTGGTCTCACCGGCTCTGACTAGCAAGGGGGGGTGTTGGAATACTATCATAGATTCCTGTTTATTCTTTCTCATGTCCTTTGTTATCATTTTCATTTCCCTCTCAATCTCATTTCTTTCTCTATACATGGCCACTAGAAACCATCCTCAACCACATGTCATGTATGCGCGCGCTCTCACTCACATTAACCACACCAATCACATGCGTGCACATACATGTCACGAATCCTAATCCTGTTGTACACTACCTGAGGGCAGAGTTTGGGGCAGACTGAAGGATCTCTTTCCTCATCCTTCTGTTCTGCTCCAAACCCCTGCGTACCCTCAGGTAAGTCAATCTATTACATTTTATTTCTCATCTGTTATATGTTTGTTTTCTTTTACTCTGCTGATCTCATTCCATTCCATATGAAATCATCATCCTTCTGTTCTGCTCCAAACCCCTGCGTACCCTCAGATCAAGAGCTCAACAATTATCACTTGTGTAATCCTTCACAATCTTTTGGCCAACATCAAAGATGAATGCAACAAAATATTTGAAGATGATATTCCTGATCCGCCTCAAGTCATCCCTGTATCATATTTTCCCTCATCTTCTTCTATGAGAGAGCGGATTTTACCCCTCACCTTTTCCCACTTTGATGATTAAGATTTTGTTTTGAAATAGTTATTTTTTTTTGTTTTGGTTTTTCAACCAAGAATTCTAGGCTGAATCACTCTTTTTTTTTTCTTTTTTTTTTTCTTTTTTTTTTTCTTTTTTTTTTTCTTTTTTTTCTTTTTCTTTTCTTTTCTTTTTTTCCCTTTTTTTTTCTTAGACAAAACTGACCCAACACCACACCACACCACACCACCCACCTCACCCCACCAAACCACTGGTCCACTCTCCTCCTCAACCACCACCTCCTCCTCACCCACCATCTCACCTCCTCCTCACCCACCACCTCCACCTCACCCACCACCTTTGGCACCGGTAAGCTCTCCTCATCCTCCACATCATCAGAAGCTTACCCGCTCCTTCACCATCCCCCCCTCGTTGCTTGCTCACCGGCCCCACCTTGCCCTTCCTCTCAATTGGACGGCCCCCTCCTTGCCCGCCGGCCCCACCTTGGCCCCCCACTCCTTGCTTGGCCGCCAGTGCCACCTTGCCCCCCCTCTTGATCCGCCAGCCCTCACCCACCGGCCCCACCTTGGCCCCCCTCTCAATCCCCTGGACCCTGCTCCTTGCTTGCCCCCTCCTCACCGGCCAGCCCCTCCTTGCTTGGCCGCCAGTGCCACCTTGCCCCCCCTCTCAATCTGCCGGCCCCTGCTCCTCACTCGCCCCCTCCTTGCCTGCCAGCCCCACCTTGGCCCCCCCTCCTTGTTCAGCCGCTGGTGCCACCTTGCCCCCCCCTCTCAATCTGCAGGCCCCCACTCCTTGCTCAGCTGCCAGTGCCACCTCACCCCCCCTCTTGATCCGCCATCCCCCACTCCTTGCTCAGCCGCCGGCACCATCTTGGCCCCCCCCTCTTGATCCGCCGGCCCCCGCTTCCTTGCTTGCCCCCTCCTTGCCCGCCGGCCCCAACTTGCCCCCCCCTCCTTGCTTTCCTGCTGGTGCCATTGCCACGGCCCACCCCCCTCCCCCTTGCATTGGCCCCGCCCCCCCCTGTTGATGCCTGCCTGCCCGGCTGACCAACCTCCCCCCCCTCCCTGGTTCCCGGGCCCTGCCTACCTGGCCCCAGGCCCGACCCTAAACCCAACCCGAGTGCCCAGCCTGATTTCCTCACACCCCAGTAAGTTTTTTTTTTTTTTTTTTTTTTTTTTTTTTTTTTTTTTTTGGGTGCTGATGTGATGTTTTTTTGGCAGTTTTTTTTTTTTGGTGATCATGTTTCTGGTGAACTTGGGATCAAGTCCAGGTTTGGTTTCTTTTTTTTTTGATCCAATCTTGTTTCACGGATGATGTCCATTTGACTGACTGTTTTTTTTTTTGGTTTTTTTTTCAATCCCTCAACTGCTATTGGTGAATGTCCAATTCTTCTCCCACCCCCCTCAAAATGCTACACAAAAAATCAAATCCCGTCTTGTTCCTCACCCCAATCTAAGTATAAGATTGGGAGGGAACAAGATGGAAGGAGATGGCTTGAAAAACATACAGAGAGGTGGGAAGAGTAGGGCTGCTTGCCAAAAGAGCCTTCAATCTTGGGATTCAGAAATGTCTTTGGAAGTTGCTGAGGAAGGTATTAATGAAAATCTTTTCTTTTCTGGTCAAAAACCTTATCCTTTGGATCTGTACCCTTCCAGTGTTTCGGAAAAGAAAAAGAATATTCAAAAACCCACCCAGGAAGAGTTTGAACAAGCCAAACAAACAATTAAATCCTTCCATTTCTTCCATTGTGGAAAGGTAATTGTCCTTGATTGATCTGATCACCAATCCCTGGTTGCAATAATCAAATTTGTGCCCTTGGATGAACTCTCAGATCAAGATAAGAAGGACATCAACTTTGTCACCACTTTCCTTCACCGTTCAAAAAAATTTGTCAACCCAGTTGGTCCTTCAAGAGCTTGGGGTGGAAAAATGTGGGAAATTGGATGACAAAAATTGATGGACCCCTTTGAGTTATTTGGATGCTATGTGAAGAAATCATCTATTCAATCTTCCCCTCAAGAGTATGCTTTTTTCAATCTTAAGGCAGACAAAGTCTCTCAAATTTTTGTACAAATGTTTTGCAATTTGGCAAGACTTCCCTTTGAATCCAACCGTGAAATAATGAAGGACAATGGCATCCCCTCCTTCTCATCACTTGAATTTGGATCTTGGCCTACTCCCTTTGACTGCTCTCTGCATGTCACCTTCACCTCCAACTCTTTTTACAACTCACCTCACATTGACAAAGGTGACATCTCTGAGTATTCCTTTTTACTTTCAGTTCCAACCAGGAAACCAAATGGACTACTTATTGAAAACACTAATGAATATCAAGTATCTGATGGCAAATTTGTTTTTCCTGAACTGGGCTTTGGAATTGACTTCAAGCAAAAAACATGCGGTCAAAATGGTTTGGGCAGCCAATAAGTACAAGCACTGTAATTTTCCTGCTGTGGAGACTGCCACTCATACAAGAATGGCAATGTCAATTCAAATCAACAAAACAACTAGAAACACTTGCAGGGACTTGAGGAGTGGGAAAATATACTACCGGAAAAAAAATATAAATAATAAGAAAAAATATTTTTTTATTAGTGGGGTTAAAAATAATCTTAAGCATTGTTGTAATCAAAAATTGTTTTTTTTTTCTTTTTAAGTTTTTCATCAAAGCAAATATATTTACAAGCCCAGAATTTGAGTAATCAGCTTTAATTTATCTACTGTTCTGCTTCTACCAATGTATGCTGCAGCCATTGACCACTTATCCTTTTTTTCTGTTGCCAGTTTTTACCTCTCCATTTGCAGTTTTGCTTGCTGTCAATCCTTCTCCTTTTCCTCTTTTTGAAATTCTATCTCAGCCTGTTTCAACTTCCACTCAGCATCCCATTTTTGCTGATGAGCCAAACTCTTGGCTTTCTGCTTTTGAAAATCAATAGCCAGTTGACGATCCCACTTCTCCTTTTCAAACTGAAGTTTTTCAGATTAAATTTGAGATTTCACAGTTTTTCAGAGGTGAATAGGAATGAGCTTGAGTTTGAAAGCAAGGAAAATCCAATGGGCTTACTTGAATCTTGCTTCTCCATGATCTCCTCAAAGACCAAAAAATTTGAAGTGTTTCTCCTCTTTTCAATGCTATTGGGTTTGATGTTGATGGAATTGGAGGCCTTTTTCTTTCCCTTTGCAGAGGAGGTTTGTGTGGGAACATCATTGCTCTCATTTGAAGGGGATGTTGGAGGCCCCATTAGCTTGATTTTTTAGCCGTTCAGGAATGGTTGAGCCTGTTTCTTTTGAATCTAAATCAGTCAGGATTAACTGGACAGAAGAGAAAAGAAATTGGTTCCTTACTTGAGCAGATGTTGATGGCAATGGTGATACGGGAGTGACATCCTACTCATTGGCCAAGTTCTCCTGTTCTTCCACCCCAGGAAGAGAGCAATCCAAAGAAGGAGGGGGGGTCCAAGGTTGGGTTTGACTCCTAAATCAACGCAGAAGTAGATGTGATTGGAGCTGATTGCCTTTGAATATCCTCCTCAGCATTGGATGGGGGCAACTCATAAGTTTCTTCAGGATCACCACTGATAGGCTGAGCATCCCCAGACAAGTCCTCAGCGTAAACTGAATGGGATTGTTGGGCATCAAAAGAAGCTAGGGGGGTGATTTTGGCCTTCTTTCCAAATATTTCATCCATTTGAATATAAAAAGGACAAAGGGAGTCCAACTTATCAACCACTGATTTGATTCCCTTTGCTTTGTCAGAGTTGGTGATACCAAAGATGGTGGAAATTGACATGGAGTGGGCGTTTTTGTACTTGGCTTGATAATTCTTGAATTGCTCCCTCATCTGTTTGGATGAAAGATCCAGCCTACCTTTTGTTTTATTCTTGAGTTCATTGGCCATCAGGATATAACCATTGACCTTAGAGGATGGAGGTTGGCAAATGTGTCTTTCATTGTTGGATCCAAAGAAAGCATTTTAGTTGGACGGAATTTTGAGCCAGTTTACCAGGATTATGTGATCAGCTCTCTTGAGCTGAATTGAGCCTTTGGAAGCTGATGGGGGAGTATTGTTGGATTCTGAGTTCCTGGGGGATGTTTTCTTTGGTCCATTCAATTGTTTAGTGGACTTGCGGGGGGAGGATTGCTGAGGGGTCATTTAAAAATAGTAAGAGGGATGCAGGGATAAAGGGCTATGATAGTTTTTAAGTGGTGAGAGTGATGATGTGATGAGAGGATGAGAGTGATGAAGCAAAGAGAATAGGAATAGATGAAAGTGATGAAGTGACAATAGGGATAAAGTGATGAGAGTTAGGATTTGATGAAACTGATAAATGGATGAGAGCAATGAAGTGATAAGGATAGTAATCCAATGAGAGTTAGCTGGATGTGATGAAAGCAATAAACAAATGAGAGTGATGAACTGATCAGGATAGTGATCCAATGAGAGTTAGCTGGATGTGATGAAAGTGATAAAGTGATGAGAGTGATGAAGTGATGATGATAGTGATGAAGAGATGAAGAGCAATGAATCAATTTTTTTTTCTGATGAGGTTTGAGTTAGAAGGAGGTGGGAAGCCAGGGGTGGATGACGCGGACAGGTGGTGGAAGCCTTTAAATACTTTATTTGAGAAAACCCACTTATTTCCAGGTAACTCTTACATGTCTGATGTGAAATAAGTGTTTTTTTATTTTTAATGGCGGGTTTGAAACTTTCATTAAAAAATGGCAGGTTTGCTTAACTCTGATGCAAAATAATGTGTGAAATATTCTAGATTCAAGGGCACAGTTTGAGGCTATGGGGAATGGATAGTTAAAGGAGTGATTGATAGAAGATAGTGGGATGATGGGATTTTCAACTAGTTCCTAATCAATCTCACATCTGGCTTTTTGGAAAATAGGTGCCATGAGGAAAAATAACTTTCCATTGGATCCTTCATGGCTCAGGGTGGCGTGAATTATGAGAAAAGCAAATCGCTCCAATTTATTTATACAATCTAATAAAACTGAGTCATTCCAAAAAATTTTGTGACCTACCAGGAGAACCTTGATGAGCTTAAAAGATGCAGTGGATGGATGAGGATTGAGGGAGGATGAGAAGGAGTGAGGGGATGAATGAGAATTGGAGTGAGGGAATGAATGAGAATTGGAGTGAGGGGATGAATAAGAATTTAAAGAGTATGAGTAAGGATGATAAAGGATACAGAGAGAGAATAGAGATTTATATATTATATATGAAAAAATCCAATTATTTGAAGGTAACTCTGACATGCCTGATGTGGAATAAGTGTGTTTTGTGATTTCTTAATGGCGGGTTTGAAATGGAAGATTTGGTTTGAAAACTGCAAAAAATAAATCTTTAAGTAAATTAAAAGAGGGGAAAAAGTTTAAACTGGGGATGTTGAGCACCCCTCTTCAGGGGATTAAGCTTATTATGCATGCACCTGGGACTTTGGAACATTTATAAAAGGGTATTATTATCCAGGAAAATATGTTTTATGGCTGGTCTAGGTTAGAAAACCAGCCAGAGTAGAGATGAATAACTTAATGGGTAGATAGATGATACCAGGTTACATGCAATAACTGAACTCAAAGGTAATTAATGGGCCTATGAAAATTCTTTGAGGATGTCCAAAGTGCAAAAGTTGAGTTATAAGGTTTGAACGTTCAATAAAATGGTCAGGATAAAGCTATTAATCACTTAATTATCCCAATTATTATTTGATTCCTGAATGGGACAGTGTTTCTATTTATGATGATGAGTATCTGGGTGATAAAAATCCTAAAAGAAGCCTGTATTTATCACCCTGAAGTTTATCAGGGGTGCTTACATGAGCGATATCAGGGTAAATGGAGGAGAAGAAACCCTTTACTTGGGTCAGAAGGGCATTAATACATGAAAAAAGGATTATTTTTGTGTTCTTGGCTGGATGGCCTTGTTGCATGTCAAGAAATACTTTATTTCTTGCATTTTTAGGTTTATATTGGCAGGGGAAATGAACATGAAATCTGTGTGTAAATACTGTTGGTGGATTAATTTGTATTTGTGTATGATTGTGTGAAATTATATTCAATTTATTATGTTTTTCTGGAAATTTATCTGTTATTTAGTCAGTGAAGTTGTCACTTTTTTAGGCTTGATAAATCTGTAAAAGTGGATTTTGTCCATTTTTGTGATTTTGGTCAAAAATTTCAATGCATATTTTGAAGGATTTTCAAATGCCTTTCCTGTCATTTTTTGAATTATAAGTTGGTTTGGTGACATGATTAATGGATTGGAATGAATATTACATATACATGCCTTTACTGTGTTGAAACCCTTCTTTCCGGGGCTTTTGTGGCCATTTTGGCTCTGATAGCTGAAGGAGCAGCTGTCATCCTGTGTACTGACCATGGCCTGGCCTTGAAGGGCGTGTGAGCAGGGATTTTGGAGGACAGGGCTGCATGTGTTTCATGCCTGTTGATGGTGCGCATGGCTGCATGCAGGAGTTTGGAAAAAACAAAAATATGTTAAAAACTCCTGAAATATACCCAACACTCCATTTATGACTGAATTTTAGTCAGGTAAAATATACAGGATGTTTTATGTGAAATATTAAAATGGAAAAAAGTTCTGAATTTTTATCATGTTTATTGTCAGCTCCAAGATGCCACAGCCCTTACAATTGTTTAGCTGCTAGAAATGATGAAGATTAAGCATAAATTTATTCTTAAGAATAAAGGATATCCAATCTCAAAAAAAGGATATATATGATTTGCAAGGGAGCAAGGTTAATTGTTTTGTTTTCATGGTTTAAAATTTGAATATAATGAATACTAAAGAGTTTCCAGTTTATAAAGACTGGGTTTCTTCAAAAACTTGCATCCAGGAGATTAATTTATAATCTGGTACACTGGAAAAGTGGAAACTTTCAAATTTAAAATTAAGGAGTATTTCCCAATAATAAGGTGGTATGTCTGGTCTATGGTAGAAAAACAGCCAGAGCAGAGAAGAAATAACACATTTATTTAAGCAGTCAATTTCTGGGCAACTTCAATGTTTCAAACTTGAAAGTATTTAAATCTAAGAGGGGTTATCAGTGATTTATCTTCATTTCAAAGGAAAACAATAGTGGAATTGATTCTAATATAATATTGGACTGAGGGCATATATTGCTTTTTTATCTCTTATAAGCACTTGGATAATGGTTTGCACAGTCTCTTGGATGATATCTGATGAATTATTAGTGGAAATGGGACCATAAAGGTGCTTTATAAATAAATTTATGGGTATGAAAAAATCTTCTCAGGGAATGTAGATGGGGAAAGTAGATGTGGAAGGAGAAAAATGATTTGAATAACTAGTTTTATTAGATGAAATAATGAAGGGTTAGCCTGGTGCAACAGTTCTGAAAAGTGGATGGATGTTTTCTCAACCCATTGTGAAAAGAGATTTTATGTTTAAAAAATGAAGTGAAGATAGGAGTTTATAGTCCAGAAATATATTGAGAAGAAGTTGAGTGAAAAAAAAGTATTCAGCACCAAAGAAATCTGCATTTCACTTGCTAGCAAGTGCTATCAAGGAGCTCATGTGCAACTCATGACCAAGGCCAGGTCAAGCCCTGGCCAAGCTCAGGTTAAGATT
This sequence comes from Puccinia polysora, assembly GCA_025617555.3. NCBI lineage: Eukaryota > Fungi > Basidiomycota > Pucciniomycetes > Pucciniales > Pucciniaceae > Puccinia > Puccinia polysora. Next base: position 382,701 of record CM062615.1, on the reverse strand, counting down.
TATTCAACCTCCAATGCACAATAACTGTGCACTAAAAACTTGTTAGAGCATGAACATACCTGCAACTAGAGATTGGAGAGAGCTTCAACCAGAGCTTCCTTGATGGCACTTGCTAGCAAGTGCCATCACTTTTTTTGTGGTGCAGAGACTTTATTTAACATTTGAATTTTTTTCTTTATGAATTATCTATTGAGTTTTATTGATTGGATATAGATTTGGCATGAAAAGTTGATAATGTTCCAAAACTGTTGTTGAGAAGATAGAAAATTGATGATTTTATGGAAGACTTGAATTTAGGAGGATTCAATTTCCAGTTTTAGAGTTCTGAGTTTTTTATTTGGGTGTGGTGATGGATAATGAGTGGTGATGTGGTGTGATGTGGTGTGGTGTGGTGTGGTGTGGTGTGGTGTGGTGTGGTGTGGTGTGGTGTGGTGTGGTGTGGTGTGGTGTGGTGTGGTGTGGTGTGGTGTGGTGTGGTGTGGTGTGGTGTGGTGTGGTGTGGTATGGTGTGGTGTGGTATGGTGTGGTGTGGTGTGGTGTGGTGTGGTGTGGTGTGGTGTGGTGTGGTGTGGTGTGGTGTGGTGTGGTGTGGTGTGGTGTGGTGTGGTGTGGTGTGGTGTGGTGTGGTGTGGTGTGGTGTGGTGTGGTGTGGTGTGGTGTGGTGTGGTGTGGTGTGGTGTGGTGTGGTGTGGTGTGGTGTGGTGTGGTGTGGTGTGGTGTGGTGTGGTGTGGTGTGGTGTGGTGTGGTGTGGTGTGGTGTGGTGTGGTGTGGTGGGGTGTGGTGGGGTGTGGTGTGGTGGGGTGGGGTGTGGTGGGGTGGGGTGTGGTGGGGTGGGGTGGTGGTGGTGGTGGTGGCATGTGGTGGGTCGATGGGAGGATGAGGGTGGTATTTTATAAGATGATTGGAGTGCTCCAACATGATTGGAGTGCTCCAACATGATTGGAGTGCTCCAACATGATTGGAGTGCTCCAAGATGGTTGAAGGTCCCAGGAAAAAAAATTTAAAGTCATATTGAATTTATGCATGTCACAGGGCTCCAAGAAGGGGGCCAGAACCCACAAGGGGTCTATTGTGATGCATTTTTGGCTTGCTTTTGAGACACAAATAATGCCTTAGCAATTACCAAAAAATAATTTTTGGACATCTTCAAAGGCAGCTACAAATATTTCAGATCATCATTCTTCCTTTTAGGGAAAAAAATCAAGAAAGGATGAATAAAAACAGACCATCCCTTTTCTTTTAAATTGTTTTCATTGCAATATTTAATTTGAGGGTAAAAATTGTGAAAAGAAGTCAGAATGACTTTTGGCTTCATCTTTTGATACTTTTCGAAGTTTCTGTAAAAAAAATTAGGGAAAGTTTGATTCCAGATTTGGAAAAAGACCCTTGAGGAGGGTGTGTTATTTTAAAGGATTTTAAAGTTGGATTCAATTTTTGGATGCAAAGAATGCATCCAAAAAATAAATAAAAAAAGAATTAGACAGCTGCTTGATTTATCAATTCAATTTCTAAGAGCTTTAATAACCAAAAAAAAATTAATTCAAAAGGAAAAGAAAGGGATCCAACAGTGAAATGAGAAGTTTGGTTTTTTTGCATTTTTCAGTCTTTTGAAAGAATCTTTTCAGGTGTAAGATTACATCCAAAAAATCCATTAAAAATCTCAAAAATGTTGTTGTTTTTTTCATAAATTTCTATGAGCTAGAATCACCAAAAAAAAATTAAAAATGCAAATGAAAGGATTCAAAAGTACAATGAGAAATTTGAATGTTTCAAATTTTTTGTTTTTTTGTATAAATTTTTCAAGGTCTAAGAATACATCAAAAAAATACAGCAATAATATTGAAAATCTCTGTGATTCATTTTTGAAATTTCTGAGAGCTTAGATCACCAAAAAGGGATAAATAAATAGGCAAGGAAAAGGATCCAAAAATGCAATTAGAATTTTTTTCTTTTTAATTATTTTCATTTTTTGGATGGATTTTTGAAGGTTTTCTAATTCCCCACAATTGAATTTTTTTTCCAAGGGTTTAAATTACTCAGCTACATGGCTGTAGTGTCAAAATTTAAAAAAATAAATTCTTGAAACCTCTGTGAAATGAAGGTTTTGTCTGTGTGGGAGTTATGTTGCCCAGATGTAAAACCCATGTGATTTACAGGTTTGCTCCTGTGAGAAATGTAATGACCTAAAAATATAAAATGTTTTTTTTTCAATTTTTTTATTTATTTTAGTTTTTATTATAAATTATTGAAGCTTAGATGAGTTTTTAAAGAAAAAAGTTTAAAAAAAAATGTGTTAATATGACAGGTTCAATTTACTTTCTTTTCATAGGATTGAAGATTATTTCCCAAAAAGATTTGCTTCTTTCATATTGATTCATGTGGCATGCTTTATTTTTGGTTAATTTTTTGACATTTGTTTTCTATTATTTCATATATTTTTCCAGTTTCTTGGAAGAAAACATTGAATTTTCGCAATAACTAAGGAAAAAATCATGAAAGATATTCCCTTCCCTATTTTTGATTTCTTTTATTGAATTATTTTAGATCTCTTAGGTTCATTTCACATATTTATTTTCCATTTTAAAAAACTCTAAGGTTTTTTAATAACTTTTTGAAATTTTAAACAGTTTAATTTTTTGGTTGAAATTTCAATTTTTGGCATGCACAGATCCAAATACCAAAATTTTTGGTGTTCACACATCCACCTGCTAAATTCTATGCCATATTTGGTATGTGGAACTATGAAAGTCAAAAAACTTGGCATGTGAAACTGTGCATGCCAAGAAAATTGTAGTGTGTATCTGTGCCTGCCAAAATTATTGCTGTGTATGGTGCACTTGCCAAAAAAGGTTGTGCTGTAATTAATCCAGTTCCATTAAAATATCCTCAAACTTGCATTATACCCAAGCTAGATATGAGGCCCCTCCTGAAAAATCTTTTCCAACTTATGCTGAATTGATAGACTTTTTCCCAAATTTGGCAAAGGATCATTGGAATGCAGTCAGAATAATAACTTCAAACAGGGACATCAAATGTGTATTTGAAGTGCACCTTGGGATTCAATAATGAATCAAATTGTGGTACTTATTCACATTTTAAATCCTCAAGGGGTTTGATTTCACCTGCAAGATTTATGGATTGGAAAACACCAAATCAGGCAATGTAATTTTGTTGAAATTAATCCAGAAAACAAAAATGTGCCCTCTTTTGTTCCTAGTGTTCAATAAATTCATTGAAAACTTCAATATGATTAAAATAAAAATCAAGATACATGAATTCAGATTTTTTTCCCTTCCAAATAAATATTTACATCCTTGAAAAAGGAAGATGGGAAAATTTCAACAGAAGCAAAGATATTTATAATGTGAAAAATAAAATGACCAATTAATTTCTTTCTGGTTGATTTTATTTTCAATATTTCCTGAAGATTTGATCAGTAACTCATCTGAGAATGGATGAATTGAGTGATGAACTCATTATATGGAACTTTCAAAGCCTTGTTCTTCTCTCACCCTTTACCAGTATCTTTGCCTCACAAATTTGATGGTATGTCTGCATAATAGATTGTATGTACAGGAAAAGATGCCATAGGATTTTCTTTTTTTGCATTGTAGGAATGGCTTCAAAATGCCAAGATATTTCAATTGAATTTCATATGCTGAAATGAAACCAAAAAATCATATTCTTGGGACTTTGAACAGTTCACCTTAATTTGGGATTAAGAAGATATTTACAAATTATTTGTAGCAGAAAGAGGCTTGGCTCTTATGAATGGAATTTAGGATAAATTTAGAAGAGATTCCAAAGAAGAAACTGAGCCTTATTCAAAATTGTTGATGAGGAAAATAATTGAATTGCAAAACTTCATCATCAAATTTTTCACCTAATTTGCATTTGGAATATCAACAAGATCATATTAGCAAGATTAGCCAGCTGAAAAATGGTTTTTAGATCTGAGGAACTTTTGTATTAATTTATTTCTTTTTGAAACACATTTGTTTTTTCAAGAAAAATTAAGAACCCTGAAGATATTTGGTAAATATTGAATTCCCTCATGAAAGAATACCTGGAGTTTTCCAAGTAAATTAGGTAATTATGGAAGAAGCATGAGAAAAAATTTTTTATTGCTGTGGACTTCCAACCACTTGCATCTTGGAAATAAAATTATTTCAAGGGCTGAAGGAGCCCATTAAACTCCTACTTGGTTAATTCAACCAGGGATATTCTTAAATTGAATGGAATTATAAAAAAGGCACTAGTGATTAAAATGAAAGACACAGAAACCACTATTTCTGGCCAATCTTTGTAAATATTAATTAATTTACCAGATTTTTTTGATAATTTTCACAGTAAAATTTCTCATTATGCATTGATAATTAATAGAAAAAGATTCTAATATCCCTAAATCAAGAACCCAATCATTCACAAGAAATTTATTCAGTTCTATGTGAATACCTTGCATTAATATGTTAGATGAAATCACACACTCTGGGAGGCCACTTGTGCCCAATTAATTTCATTCAAATTGGCATCTTCATGTGACTACTGACTGTGATGACTGTGGAACTTCATTTCTGTTCCAAAATTTTTATTAAAAGCTCAAGAATAGTTGTGCTAGTGTCTGAAATATTCCAGTGGATAGGCAAATGAAGATGCTGGAACAAATTGAAATGTTCCTTTCTTCAAACTATAAGTTACAAAGATTTGGAATTCCTGAGATTCTGAAATTGAAAATGGGAAGGTCCCAACTGCATCTCAAAGCACCAGTAAGTCCTCAACAAGAGGGGAGACTTTATTTTTTGAAATTGGGTTTGGATTTTTCAATTCAAAATCAGGCAACAAAAGATGGAGAGGTAAATGATGAGGCAGGGAGGGAAGAAGGCAAAAAATAGGGATTTGAGGATTTAAAGGAGAAAGTTGGAACAGCAAATAATAAAGAAGGATTCTACAAAGCAGATCATATAAAGAAAAGAAAAGAAAAGAAATAAAAAGAACAGAAAATAAAAAAAAAAGAAAAGAAAAGAAAAGAAAAGAAAAGAAAAGAAAAGAAAAGAAAAAAAAGAAAAGAAAAGAAAAGAAAAGAAAAGAAAAGAAAAGAAAAGAAAAGAAAAGAAAAGAAAAGAAAAGAAAAGAAAAGAAAAGAAAAGAAAAGAAAAGAAAAGAAAAGAAAAGAAAAGAAAAGAAAAGAAAAGAAAAGAAAAGAAAAGAAAAGAAAAGAAAAGAAAAGAAAAGAAAAGAAAAGAAAAGAAAAGAAAAGAAAAGAAAAGAAAAGAAAAGAAAAGAAAAGAAAAGAAAAGAAAAGAAAAGAAAAGAAAAGAAAAGAAAAGAAAATAAAATAAAAGAAAAGAAAATAAAATAAAATAAAATAAAATAAAATAAAATAAAATAAAATAAAATAAAATAAAATAAAATAAAATAAAAAAATAAAAAGAAAAGGAAAGAAAAAAGAAAGAAAAAAGAAAAAAGAAAAAAGAAAGAAAGAAAGAAGAGAGAAAGAAAGAAAGAAAGAAAGCAGATTTGTAAAATTCCAAAATAGAAACAATATTGGCCCCTTTTAAAGCTAATCATGAGGAGAAGAATTTAATTATTTAAAGATTAGAAATAGAAATAAAAAATGCTGAAGATATAAATTTAAAATAAGGGTCTTGGTTTTTTCACTCCCCCAAACCTGGAAATCAAATGTTTTCAAAGTTCCCACAAAGTCCCCCAATGTCCCCAATGCACATGGTAAATCTGGAAAAAAACGTGCTTTTTGGGGGTTGTCAAACAAAAAAAAAATTCTAGGGGATAGGAGGGCATCTCAAAACCCTGTAGAAGAAATCTGACTAATTTTGGCCATTTTTAAGGCCTTCAAAATTGCCCTCAAAAAACTAAAAAAGAAAATGCTCCATGCATCAAGTATTTTCACATTTTTATTCTTATTTTTTTTGATTATTTTGAGAAATATGAAGAGAAAAAAAGTTTCCAAATATGGCAGGCCATTCAATTAAAATTTTTTGAGAATTTTAGTACTTCACTTTCCTGAAAGAAAATGGGATTTACATAAAAAATGAGACATTATTTTCAATTCTTTTTTTTGTTATTTTTCCATGAGATTTTCCAAATTTTCAGTTTTCAGTTTTTTAGTGAGAATTGCAAAGCGCCCAAAAAAAAAAAATCCAGGGATTTTTTTTAGCTTATTGTTTCCCAAAGAATTCATAATTTAAAACACAAAATTGGTGTTTTTTGCTCTAAATCAATGAGCAAAAAAATATGAAAAATTGAGAAAAAAACAGAAAAATGATTCAATCAAGATCAATTTGTACTGAATTATTATCTTTAATACCAGGGAACAAAATCCTCAAACTAATTTCCAAGTTATTATGAATCAAATCTTCCCATTATTGTGATTCCTTGCTAGCAAAATCCTTCCAAAGGGGATCTAAATGGGGAGCTGGCCACAGTTCAGAATTATAGTGGAAAGAAAATATGTGCTGAAAATCTTCCAAAATAATTAAAAATATGGGAGATGGTTGAGAATTGGCATTTAGAGGTAAATTTTGGGGCAAATAAGTTGATGTCATCAAATTAGATAACAGTAACACTGGCCTTTTGTATGTATCTGCAAGCAGGAAACCATTGAAAGGGAATTACATCCAGTAATTTTGAGGGGAAGGTCCAGAAGTGTGGTTGAGATGTTTTCTTGCCTTGTAAAAATTTTCATCCCAGAATTGATCCATGAAGTTTTCATCCTTGAAGATAGATTTTGATTCCATTTCCTTGATCATTTCCTGATTTATTGAGCTCCAACCTTCAGATTAATGTCCCAAGTTAACTTCTATTGATCTAAACCCTCAGTTCCCATCACCCATCACATCTTGAACATGTGAAATTTTTGGAATGGCTTTCTTAGGGAAAATGAAATTTTTTTATGGATCCTAAGGAAAATAAATAAGCATTATTTAAGATGAAATGTAAAAAACAATTCATACTTAATTTATCAATAGCCACTGCTTCAAAATTATCAGAAGATGAAAAGATATATTTTTGACCTTGAATGTCGTCCCAAAAAACAAGGACAGTTTAATAAATGAAGCATAAAGCAAGATTAATTCAGAAATTTATTCACCTTTTCTATTTTAGAGGCTGTGGCTGGGGGAGAAAAGATTTTATTCCCTGGAGTTCTATAAGCATCTTTGTCTTCATCTTGTTGTTTTCTTCTTTTGGTCCTCTTCAAAGTCTCAGGAATCAAATTCTGTGAAACAAACCTCTTATTGATGATGTTTCCTGACCTCTGAGTGACAAATTAAAATATGAAAATCAATGGAAACTAGAAGAACAATCCTGATCCCCCCAAACCAAAAAGAAAATTACTAACTGTCTTTATTATATACAATTATTCAAGATATTTGAGTACTTCTCCACTCAATTCCTCTTCTGCTATGAACTCATCCTGTTCACAATGCAATGTTAGCCTAATTACAAAAAAACCACTTCCTCTGATTCCTGTTTCTTTTCTCCCTTGGCCTTTTCATGGTTTTCCTTTCCTTTTCCTCAGAGTCTGAAATTAGAGAAAACCAATTTCCAACAATATTCTGTTAAGATTAATTCAACAGAAAGGGATAAAAAAAAAACTAACCATTGAATTAACCACTTGGTGCTTCCTTAGTCTTCCTTGTCTCTTAGATACTCCAACATATTCAAACCCAGATGGATCCCTCTTAGATGAATGCTGAGAAAATCTTCTGCTTTTATTGGGGGCTCCTTTGGGTCTTCCACAAATTTTCCTTTCTTCCTTTGATAGTTATTCTTGAATGGGAGTCAGTTGATACTTCCCTTTTCAAAGTTTCATCATTTATCCAAGGTAAAAATGTTGTTCTCCTGGGCGCAATTTAAGTAATCATTCAAAGATTTCATTCTGAAGACGGTTTATGTTGGTTGATTGGGAAGTTTATTAATGAGATGATTGTGAAGTTTGGGGTGACCCATTCTCAGAAAGCTATGAATAATTCCAAAATACAAGAAAAAACTTCAGAAATCAATCTTAAAATTATTTTTTTTCTCCAAGAAAAGAAAACATACTGCAATAGGAGGTTTGAAATGCCACTGGGGATGAAAATCATCAAGCAAAAATTGTTGCTTCTTGAGATTGGCCTTCTTCACTTGGTTTACACAAGGAATTCCCATGAAAGAAGAACAATAAAAATCAGAACAGGTGGTTGATTTTTCTGCTGAAATGTGAAAGGAATGCACAATCTTGAGAGAATACTAGCTTATTTTTCCTGAGAGGTGTTCAACACAATATTGGAGACCATTCAAGTTCTTGAATTCTTGCTGAGAATTTTCAATGGCAGTTTGATGGAGTTGAATTGAAACTGAATGATATATTTGGTGAACTACATCAGAAAAGGAACCAGAAAAATTTTTGATAAATTGTTTGACATAAGAGTGAAGCCCTTCCATTCTAGATGTGCTGGTATTTTCAAAATGCAGGTGCTTTTTTGCATCATATGAAATGAATTATATTTTTAGAGAAATCCATTTGTCAAGAAGGTATTCAGAAGTTGGGGGATTCCAGAAGACAGTCAGTTTGGTAAAATTATCTTGATAAGAATTTTCATATTTGGATTTGACCAGCATATTCCAGTATTTTCTGAATATCATCCATTCTTCTTCATATTTGAATTGTTTTCTACAATTTGTTTGAATTTTTTTGAATATATTCCAGACACAGAGTAAATTATGAGAGCTGGGAAATACATTTTCAATAGAATGAATCAGTTCTTGATCTTTTTCAGTCACAATGACTTTGGGTTCTTCATGTTCTAATACTTTATGAAGTTGATGGATAGCCCATTTATAGTCTTCCTTTCTTTCTTGGGAGAGGAAAAAGAAACCAACAGAGAATGTTCTAGCAAAATTGTTGAAACTAAAAATGTGAAGAAGAGGGATGTAAAATGTTTTGGTTTTATAGGTAAAGTCAATCATTAATACTTATGGAAAGATTTTGATCAATTTGATTGAATCTGGGTGAGAAATGAATACAGAACTAATATGAACATTTTCATTATTGATTTCATATGTAAAAGAAGAGTTTCTTAATTCCATTCTTAAAGCTTCCATGGGTGATTTTCCTTTGAGTTTTTCTTTTTTAATTTTTAATCTTTTCTCATAGATTTTATTAAGGGTTGTGTGAACAGGAGAATTGGAGGATTGCATTAAGGAATTAAGTATTTTCAGGGGAGGAACCCCAGCTTTGGTTAAAAAATTGACAATATCCTCTTGATCACCCTGAATCCTTCTATGAACTGGATGGGTGTATGGATCAATTGATGGTGGATGATTGTGATCAGGGCATTGGATTTTTATTTCCCAAAGACCAGACCTCTTTTAAAAGCTTCCAGAGAATTTGAAGGGAAAGTTTGTTTTTCTAGGTGACAAAAGTCTTTTGCTATCCAAATTGGTTTCATATTCCCCAGATTTGTCACATTGGTAAGTATCTCTTTGCTCCTTAGTATTGGAGACTTGGGTGGAAATGGCATATCCATGGGATTTAGCCCAATCTTGAACAGCATCCACAAGTTTGCCCTTTGAATGATATGATAATTCAGGTGGAGGAGCCAAAGGGGTGGAATCATGGGGGTGATATAGATCAGTTGAAGCAGTAGAAGGAGAAGCAGCAGGGGCAGATAGTGGAGCAGAAGAAGAAGCAGCAGTAGATCCAGATATTAAAAGTGGGTTGATGTGTTGTTCAGACATTTTCTGTTTGGGATTTTGATTTTGAGATGGTTTTTTTTTATGAAGACTAGATTTTTTTAAATTTTGATTGATTTTTTGCATTCAGGGGGGTTGATTTAGTGGGGGTGGATTGTGTAATTTGATTGGTTGAGTTGTGTTTAGTAGTGATGTGTGATTGTTTGATTGGTGTTGAGTTGTGATGATTGATGATGGTGGTGATTATTGGTGTGGTGTGGAGTGAATTCTGGATTTTGACAGGCAATTTTGTGGTTGAGGAGAGGATTTGAAAGCCCCAAGAGGTGAGGAGGAGGCAGGAAATCATTCAAAATCATATTGAATATCAGATTATTCATATAGAAGATCCCAAAAATGCGGACCTACCCCAAAAAGGGTTTTATACATGGTATTTTGAGGTCAAACATTTGAGGGCCAAAGAAATGTCCAAAAAATATGTAAAAAATAATTGTGTTTCATTTTAAGGGCATTCTAAAACTGTAAACTCAGTTTTTCCATAAAAAGAATTAAAATAGTTTCAGAAATTGCTTCAAAATGCACCCCAAAGCAGACACTTCACACTATTGTTGTAGGTGCATCAATTTTTTTGGGGGTTGATAATTGATCCTAAAAATCCCCAAATAATTTTTTTGGGCCCTTCACAATTCCCACTAAAATACTGAAAACTGAAAATTTGGAAAATCTCATGGAAAAATAACAAAAAAAAATGAAAATAATGTCTCATTTTCTATGTAAATCCCATTTTCTTGCAGGAAAGTGAAGTACTAAAATTCTGGAAAAAAATTTAATTGAATGGCCTGCCATATTTGGAAAATTTTTTATCTTCAGATTTCTCAAAATAATCAAAGAAAAAATATTAAAAATGTGAAAAGATTTGAGACATGGAGCATTTTTTTCAGTTTTTTGAGGGAAATTTTGAAGGCCTTAAAAAGGGCCAAAATTTGTCAAATTTATTCTACAGGGGTTTAAGATGCCTTCCTATACCCCAGTATTTTTTTTGAAGACCCCCCAAAACCGTGTTTTTTCCAGGCTTAATGCGTGCGTTGGGGACATTGGGGGACATTTTGGGGATGTTAAAACTGCGTGATTTCCAGGTTTGGGGGCGTGAAAAACCCAACACCCTTAAAATAATATGAGAAAAAAATCTGAATCAGAAAAAAGGCAAATTCAAGCAATTAAAGCATAAAATCTCACGGTTCAAAGTTCTGAGAGTTCCCATTCTACTTCTAAGTAACTGAAGGCTTACTTCAATGAATAAATGCATACAGTTAATTAATCTTCAATTTTTCTTGTTACAGATGAATCATCTTCAAATGGTTCTGTTACAGGTGAATCATCTTCAAATTCTTCTACGCATATGATCCCATGGAGGAATAGATTTATCTACAAGCTTCCAAGTTCTTTTTCTAGTTATTTTGAAAATTTCTATGATCCCCCAAGGAATTTTGATTTTTTTTATTATCCAGTGGCCCATTAGGTTGGTGGAAACTTCTCAGATGATAAAAATAAATGGAACTTTGAGTTATAAAGGAAGATGGCAATTGACCAAGGTATTTGAAAGAACTTTTATGATACTTGGGCTTTTGATCAAGCTCTAGAGATAGTTTATTCTGATGGTTTAAATTTTTACACAAATAATTTCATGATTTTGCCACATATGGGATATGTGCTTTCCAATTTACATAAATTCCAAATGGTCTGGAACGCTAAGTAAAAATATTTATCATTAAATTCTTTTAATTTTCTTGTAAATTTTAATCCCCCTTTTTGGTATTGCTTCTGTGGATTAATTTCTTTTAATATCCATTAAAATGGGTTAAGAGGGAGTTTTCTTGGATAATGATGTTCAAATGCCACCTGTTGATAACATCTGGAAAGAATATAGGTCCAGGAGGAGTTTTATGAACTGGGAAATAGAATATGAGAATTTCTTGAATATCTGAAAAAAATAAATCCCTCATTAAATCATGGTTCTTTTGACTAGGATTAAAATGCTTTGTTTTCTTGGTATATTGCTTGATTTTATTAGAAATATTATTTTGATATTTTTAGGGCATTGATTTCCTCACAGGCACAAACCTTTAAATCAAGAGAGTTCTATGTCTGGGAAAAATAACTCCCACACAGACAAATACTTTATTTCACAGAGTTTTCAATAATTCATTTTTTGAAATTTCAACTCTGCATACATGTATCTGGGTTCCTTAAAAACTCAAAAGAAAATCTTTGTTAATTTTGGAGGCATTGAAACACCTTAAAAATTTATTCAAAAAATAAAAAACAAAGCAAAAAAAACAAATTTCTCATTCCATTTTTGGATCCTTTGGTTTGCCTTTTAGATTAATTTTTTTTTAGTGATTTAAGCTTCTGGAATTTTTGAGGAACAATCAAAGAGCCTTCCAATATATTTTTTATGTATTATTGCACCTAATAAAAGAAATATTTTAAAAAATGAATAAAATTCTCATGTTATTTTGGGTGATGTGAAATTCACAGCTACACGGCTACACTTGAGCCGTGCAGACCCCACACAATTTGAATGTGGTTGGGCTGTACTCCACACGGCACCGGACCGCTGTGTGGTGGCCGCACAACTACATTTGAGCCATTTAGAGCCCCACACTGCTCAAATGTAGTTGTGTTGCCGTGCCACATGGCCAGCCCGACCACATTTGAGTCTTGTGGGGCTCTGCATGGCTCAAATGTAGTCGTTTAGCTGTAACACATGGCTACAAGTCTGGTGGGAAAAAAAATAAAATAAAAATAAAGGACATAAAATTAACCAAAATAAACTAAGTAAAAATACAAAAAAAACAGAAATCAACCAAAAGATCAAAAAAAGTTTATTTTTTGGTTAAAAAAAAACAAAAGAAATAAGAAATAAAATAAAAATAAGGGAAAAAAATAAATAAAAACAAAAACAATAAACACTGAAGACAACCAACCAGTTGCCTTCAGATTTAAGTAAAAAATAAAAGTTCAACTTGACTAGCCCTAAAGTAAAAGGGCCAAAAAATGCAAGAAGTCTTTTGACCAGCCCTAAAGTAAAAGTGCAAAAACAAATACCAGTCTTTTGAATAGCCAAAAAATACAAGAATTCTTTTGACCAGCCCTGAAGTAAAAGTTCCAAAAAAATACAAGTCTTTTGACCAGCCCTCAAGTAAAAACACCAAAAAAAAGCAAGTTCAACTTGTGTTAAGCTTGTGATGGGATCAGCCCAACACAAGTTGAACTGAATTAACATTAAAACCTCATTCAAAAAAATCATCATAATGATGTTAACTCAAAACACTCAACATAATGATGTTCAAAATGTTATAACCCTTTATATTAATAGAATTACAATATCAGCATGTTAGACCCAACCCAAATGATGAAATTAATCTATAAGTTAGAATACAACTTAATTTGATCTTTTAGGTGATCAAACAAAAAATCTCCTTTTTTATAAATCATGGAATGTGGTTTGGAAACTATGAGCAGGATTGGAATCACATCTCCCTTAAGTACAAGCCAAACCCAATGGTTATTGTTAAAAAAGCAAATGAACATAGGATCTGATTTTTCTTCCACACACATTTTCATAATAGTAAAACAACAAAATGATTCCAATGAAATGAAACATATTGTTCTTCCATTAGTATCAGCTATTATTTGACCCATGTAAAGCTTTGAAAACCATTTCAAAGAGGGAATCTTTTCATTGATGTCATTGAAATCAAGTCTTTTTTCTATCTTTTCAACATCTTTAATGCTTCCAAGGATCTTAGATTAGCACCCCTTATTTTTCCTCAATGTTGCAAGCATTTTTTTCCAAACTTTAAACCATCCATCCTCATCATACCCAAGTGATTTAGAAATGAATCTAAAACCACAATTTCTATCACCAACTGGGTCCCAAAACTCACCCAAGAACTTTTGTGATTTCTCAGGTATTTGATTGAGGTAATTTACTTTCTAAAATCAATAATTAGTCAGCCAAAATTCTAATCTCATTAAAGGAATCATCACTCACCAAAGATGAGCTTCTATTTTACTCCTACATTGCGTCTGCTTCATTCTTTGAAAAGGAATTGGATTCCAATGGCACCAAAACCAATGAAATTTCAGTGTCTTCCACGGAACTATGAAGCTCAGATGAAGGGCCTGACTTGGACTATAAAAATTTCTCAATCAGTCAATTAATTAAACCAAAAAACTGAACCTTTCACAAAAGAAAAGACTTACAATCATTTGTATTTTCTTCTTTGTTGCCCTTCTACTTCTCTTTTCCCACTTAAGTTCATTTTCAATGTGTTCAAATCAAGAAGGAACTTGCTGGGTATCTGTCAATTTTGGACGGCCTTTCCTTGATTGCAAGACTTTAGGTTCAAGTCTTGGCTTTGATGAATAATTGGTACTCTCCTTCATTGATTGCTTCAACAGCCCAAAATAATCTTGATCAGGATGATTCAAGATCATTGAATTGAGCTTCTCATCAAACTGAGAATTTTTGAGCAGTTCATCAAAATTGACCTTAAAAATTTAAAAGGATCAAATATTACTCAAGTAGGAATCATCATTTAAGTCAAGTAGGAATCATCATTTTTGTCAAGTAGGAATCATCATTTTAGTCAAGTAGGAATCATCATCTTAGTCAAGTAGGAATCATCATTTTAGTCAAGTAGGAATCATCATTTTAGTCAAGTAGGAATCATCATTCAAAAAGCATTTATCAAAAATTGTTAATCACAAAGTCATTTGAACAATGCAACTTAAACCAACTTACCAAACTAGAACTTCAAGGTTCATAATCCAACCTCCACTGAGGATGAACATCTTCAGGCACAACAGAGCCTCTTGACGCTCATAGGTCCCCTATTTGGTGGGAACAGGGAAAAACCATAATCATTGAGTATGACTTGGTGCACACTTACCCTTCATGGTTCCGCTTCAACCTCTCTAATTTATCCCCAACAAGTTTGATCACTTGTAAAGACACCTTGTATCCCAATGGTAAAAGTTCAGTAGGAAGAACTATTCCAATCTTTATTTGAGAGTTGTAAAGCGCAGCCTGAACCAATTTAATTTGATTTGAAGCTGTTCCCTCTAGGTTTTGCCAAACATCCAACATTTTTTTCAGCAATTTTTCAAGGAATGGTTTGAGTACATCCTCATGGTCTGCCGGAAAACACTTTATACAAGTCATAATGTAAGCATCCAAGAACTAGGGAGATTAACAGTAGATGCAGTGATTTGGCACTTAATCTAATTTCCACATTATTGAACTCTTCCTCCTCCTTAGTTTTTGAGGCCCCATACTTGGCCCACAGAGACATAAAGCTTTGCCATCCTTCAATGTCATTATTAAAGTGCACTTTACAGTTTGCTTTTATGTTTTTAGAAAATTTCCATTGACAGTACTGTCTTGTTGACTCAGGGAATGTTTTTTCTAGAGCACAGATCAAATCTTTTTCATGGTCCATCACAAATACTTTGGGAAGTCTCTCAGGATCATAAGCCAACTCCTTTAGCGTATTTGCAGACCAACTGTAGAACTAAAATGTTTCTCTTTTTATAAAAAAAGTAGCTTTTGTGAATGCTTTCTTGTTGTAATTAATTCCTATGACATGCAATAGGGGAATGTTTTACTTATTTGTCTTATAATTACAATCTATCATAGCTATATGATGGAATTTCTTGCAAAGCTTTAATTTCTCTGGGTGAGCCAAGAATAGGGCCTCCAAGTGACCCTCTAAACTTAATTTTGCTTGATGAACCCAAACTGAATTAACAAGTTGCTCAAAGAGGACCTCCATAGCACTTTTTACCTTCATTTCTTCAAGGGCTACCTTACAATTAGTGTTATAGATTGCTTGGTCATCAACATATTTGCCACCATCAATCTTTCCCAATTTTATTTTGAGTTGAATTGTATTGAGCCCATCATTCATGCCTTCTTTAATATTTTCTAAGGCTACCCCAGAGATTCTCCTCAGGTGATGATGCACTGAGGGGTGTGGAGATGGTTCATGGCTATGTTGATCATTCTTGTAGGAGATTTGCCACAAGGGATCTGCCTTTGTGTGACTAGCACGGATTAAAAAATTGCACCCAACCATCCTTGTGTGAGTTTTCCTTGAACGTTTTGTCAGCTCTCTGATACCAGGAACCTTGCAGTCCTTTAGCTACAGAGGGTGATAGAAGATACTGGAATAATAATAGTAATAGTATTCCAATGATAAACACTTAAAAAGCTCAAATAATGAATATGTTAAGAGATGGTGCAAGTTTTAATTGGTTTGGTTAAAAGGGTTTTCAATTTTTTATAAAAAGAGGGGCCACAGCATTATAATACTGGGGATCTTTATAGACAGACAACCTCTCTTCAAGGGGCCTCCTTAGGCAGTTTAAGAACTTTGGAATAAATGATGTGTGCCTTATAAGGACTTATCCAGTGATATGGCAGGGCAAAACAGCACAATGGCCAAGGAAGGAAGGGAAACACTTACTCAGAGTACTTCACCACTAAAATACTGCAAAGATAGGAAGGGTTTCAGAGCAGATGGGGTGGATTTGTTTGACTAACTTCAATGGGTTGATTGGTTTTTGAGAAATAAATAATACTACTACAGACTAGGTCATAAATCATTTGCTTGTCTCTTTATAATCACTTGACTAACAAAAAAACAGTGTCTGATTGATAATAATACTTCCTGGTAAACTGCCTGGTAAACTGATGATGAATGATAGATCCAAAGAGGTCTGTATAAATACCTTTTGGGGTGATTATGAGCTTCTCAGGGCACGTAGAGAGGTTTCTTCTCATGGGCTGAGGCTAGAAAGTAATTCAGGGCAGGTTCAGAACGTCTACTTGGTGCTTTCAATCAGCTGTTCTCAGATCTGCTGGTTTTATGCACTATTTTAGCCACAGGATCTGTTAATCTTTTAATGGTGTAATTTGATCATTCTGCACTTATCCTCTATTTTTATTGATTATATTGGTTTAAAGTAGATAGATGTGTATTTTTATCAACTTTTCATCATCTGATGATCCCGTAGGTAATTTTTAATAATTTTTACAGCCACTCCTTGTAGTTTTTTGTGGTCTTCAAAGATCAGGATCAGGGGTTTACGTGGTAATCCTCAATATTTGATTTATTATTATAAATACTTTAAAATTAGTTTTTTATTAATTTTATTTAAGTTTTGAATTTTTTAGACTATTAGTAATGCATATTTAACTTTATTACATATACCAGATAATCCTGACTAGGTTGTAGCTCTTATGAGCCATACCTGTTTGCCAGATTAGTCACGACTGATCCTGGTGCAGGGATCAGTCCATTCAGATGTGCGCGGGGTAGGATCAGCTGTGTGCGTGGCAGAGTTGGCTGCGCGTGGGACTTCAGTACGCGGGAGTTTGATGCTACTGGTATGTAAGGGTTATGTAAGGATGCAGGACTGCGCGCGTGAATTGTGACAGAACACATTTTGGCTTATAACTCCTAAAATATACACAACACCTGAATTATGACTGAATTTTAGGCGTGAAACCTCTACGTGACAATGTGTGTGAAATCATAAATTGGCAAAAAAGTGCCATAGTGATGCCATGGTATTTTTTTCTTTTCTTTCTTTAATTATTAAAAATATAATTAATTGGATTTCAAGGGTGGGGTCAGTGAGTGATGCTACCTACTTTTGGATGGAGAATCCATTTCTGCAATAATATATATGTATTTCCTACTCCTTCTTAAGTTAAAATTAATATTCTTATTAACTTTTTTTTATTTTATATTTCTTTTACTTTGACAGGTTGCTCTGTACATAGTAGCAAGCTGACACGTTTGGTGAGAAATTGCCCAGAGTACAAACCATGTCTATCACAGGCTAAATCCACATATTTATCATGCTTTGAGTTGAAAACTGTTAAAGCATAACCATGCTTCATTGCCCATGTTTTACAATAAGTTTGTGCCTCTTCCCTAGTAGGAAAAGCTCTCACAGGAGGTGGGGCAATTGGATTTGTCATAGTTACATAGTTATATTGATGGCATGCACTCCATCAGTTTCAATCAAATTAATTACAGCAAATACCAGTAACATAAAATGTTACTCACCACCAGAGGTCATGTCCATTTATCAAGCAATTTGTTCCTCAATTTTCACCCTTGATGAGGATGCATTTGGGTCTTCCAATGATTCATTACCTGAATCCTTCTTTTCTGCAGCTTTTTTCATTGCACCAATGTAGTCCTTGAACAAGGCCATGTTAAAAGGAGGGCTTGCCACTGTTCCCATAATGCAAAAAAGATGCCATTCTACTTCAGTATTCAATCCAAATTTCAATTGAACAACTACCAAGTTTGCTCAATTGCAAGTTGAGAAAGATCAATTTTGTGGGATGTTTTATTTTCAGGTTCCTGTAGTTTCACTTTAATTTCACTTTATTTTACTTTAATTTCACTTTATTTCACTTTAATTTCACTTTATTTCACTTTATTTCACTTTAATTTCACTTTATTTCACTTTAATTTCACTTTATTTCACTTTAATTTCACTTTATTTTACTTTAATTTCACTTTATTTCACTTTAATTTCACTTTATTTCACTTTAATTTCACTTTATTTCACTTTAATTTCACTTTATTTCACTTTAATTTCACTTTATTTCACTTTAATTTCACTTTATTTCACTTTAATTTCACTTTATTTCACTTTAATTTCACTTTATTTCACTTTAATTTCACTTTATTTCACTTTAATTTCACTTTATTTCACTTTAATTTCACTTTATTTCACTTTAATTTCACTTTATTTCACTTTAATTTCACTTTATTTCACTTTAATTTCACTTTATTTCACTTTAATTTCACTTTATTTCACTTTAATTTCACTTTATTTCACTTTAATTTCACTTTAGTGTCACTTTAGGATTGCCAGATGTGGAACAGCAGTCCCAAATAGTAAGTTTGGATCCCAAATTTGGGTTGATGGAACCCAAATGTGGTCCAGGGGGACCAAAAAAGTTTGGCACAACGCCCGGGGGGCGCGTACCCCCAAACACGGCTCAAAACTGCCATTTATGGGGTTACACAGCTCAAATACGCGGTGTACGGGGTGTATACGGCCCCCCAGGGGTTGCGCGTGTTTTAGAAAACCCCTTGGGCGCGTCTAGATGCCTTTTTTTCCTGCAAGCGCTTCTTGGACGCGTTTATGGGCCCCCAGGCGACCATTGGGCTGTGTAAGGCCCTACACCACTCCCACACGACTGGGAGTTGTGAATTTAAGATCACCCTATTATTTTTGGTCGTTGTCCTTGCCTTTTGAATAATTTTTTTTGGGTGATTTAAGCTCTCAGAAAGAAAAAGAAAAATAAAAGGGCTTTCTTTTTTGTTTTTGGGAAATTTTGGAAGCATATTATACCCTAAAAAATTCATTCAAAAAATTGAAAAATTCAAAAATTCAAAAAAAATGCACTTTTGGATCCTTGTCTTGGAATTTTTAGTTAAATTTGTTTGGTTATTTTAGGTCTATTAAATTTATTAAAAAAGATAGAGAGCTTTCTTGTATTTGTTGGGGATTTTTTGATGCATTCTTGGACTCCAAAAATTGAATCAAACATAAAAATACTTCAAAATAACATATCCATTCCAAAGTTCTTCTTCACATTTGTCATCAAAATTTACCTATATTTTTTTATAAAGAACTTTAAAAAAGCGTCCAAATATTAAAATAAAAATTATTTTTACTTATTTTCAAATTTTTTATGCCACATAGTATATATCAAAATTAAAATAACTCAAAGAAAAGGTGTGGGCCACATTTTTCATTCTACTTCCTGTCATATTTTAATACATAAAAAGAACAAATATTGTTAAAAATATTAAATATTACTCAAATATCATTTTTTATGTTTCTGCTTGATTTTCTTTGAGGGGAAAAAACATCATTACCAAGATTCAATTTTTTCTGAATAATCTTTTTCCAATATTACTGGAATCTTTGGCCACAAAACCTTTCAAAAGTTGATCTAACTTGGGAGCTGGCCAAGGATCAGACTTGAACTTTCAGGAGAATATATGTTTGAAATCTTTTAAAATAATGAAGCAAATAGGAGAATATTTGGAATTTGTACTAGGAGGGGAATTCAGAGGAAGATAAGTGCAAGTCATTAAAGATACTTCTTTATATGTATATATTAGTTTTCTTTTGTACTATCACCCACATAAAGGGCCAAAAAATGTAAAAAGGACACAAGTACTGTAACAGAGGACATTGAAAACACATGTAATAAACACTGATTCCTCATGCAGTTCAAGCTTTTTTTATTTATTTTTCTTTTTTACTATCACACACATGAACTAATGGCAGGATAATGTGATTCTGCTTGACATTCCTGGTAGCTCCATATTCAAACTCACGCTTTTACATCCAAAATCTGGGTTTCACCAATATCCAGATAAGCCTGACCAAGGACATGCTGGAAAAATAAGGTCATAATTTCAATTAAAACCTGTTTGAAAATTTGGAGCAGCTAACAATTTGACAAAAATAGTACCAAAGCTAGAAACCTGATTAGTGAATTGACCAAAGAAGCTGCATAGATAGGTAGCTTGACTTGGGCCTGATGAGCACCAGTCTCCTACAATGGACATTTTTTTTCAATCCCATGTTTAACTTAGTAAACTTTGAGATTCTTCCAATAAACTAAAAAATTCCTGTCAATATGAAATGAATTCACTTTCAAGAAGTAACCTGGTATGCTCCCATGTGGATCCACCACACTGAATATTGTTTTATCTGAACCAAGGAGACTTTACCCAAATGATATGACACAGCACTATTTCCATAATTTGATTCTGTTGTTGATAATGCCATTTTATTCCAATGGAGATGATTCTCATAGAGAAGAAATGACATTCCTGAGATAATGGAGGAATTTTTAATAAGATTCTTGATTTGCATGGACAGGATTTAGGTTTGGGATTGAATTTGACCTGGTGGATGATGCAAGAATTCTTGAAATTTTATTTATCTCTGGTGGTTCACCTGGTGAGTTGATCAGGCACTTGAAATTTGAAAGTCTGGAGAATCTTTGAACTATAGTAAGTGTTACTTCATCTGAGTCTAATCTAAATCGTGAGATAATGGAGGAATTTTTAATAAGATTCTTTATTTGCATGGACAGGATTTAGGTGTGGGATTGAATTTGACCTGGTGGATGATGCAAGAATTCTTGAAATTTTTTTATTTCTGGTGGTGCACCTGGTGATTTGATCAGGCACTTGATTCCCCTCCCACTCCAAATTCCAAATCTTCTCCTATCTGCTTCATTCTTTTATATTATTCCAATATATAGTCTCATTCAAGTTCAAAAAAACATAACCACTGGAAACTTGTATGTTTCAGACAGAAGGAAACCATGGCATGGAAATTTCATGCACATATTTATGGTAGCTGTTCCAGAAAGGTCTTTCAGTTGCCTTCTTGCTTGTTCAAAATTTTTTCCCCAGATTTCATGCATTAATCTTGTGTCCTTGAATATTAGGTTTGACACCAGCTCTTTCACCATTCCTTTCCTTACTTCAATCCAGTCTTCTGAGTTACTTCCCAAACAAATTGATGCTGCCCTAAATCCACAATATCCATCCCCTATGACATCTTGAACATTTGATGCATGTGGCATTGCTTTTTTGGGGAAATAAAGACTTTGATTGGAAATAAAAGCAAAAATTAGAATAGTTTATAAAAAAATTGTGTTTTGAAGATACCACTTACTTTTTCAATTGAAGGGTATGCAAAAAATGCAGAGGAAAAATTAGATAATTTACAGGAAACTAGAGAAAAAATCCAAAAAAAACCTGAAAAACTTAAAAAATAGTAATTTATCAAATGTACTCACTTTCTCACTTATTGTTGTTTCTGTTGGTGCTAATAAATCTTTCCAGGAGGATTTTAAGGTGAATTTTCATCTTCATTTTCTTTATTTTGTGTCTTGATTTCCTGCACCAGGATTTTATTAAGGAGAAAAAAACCCCTCATTCACAATGGTTCCAGACCTCTGAGAAAATTTGGAATGAAAAAATCAATGAAAAATGATATCAAAGAAATCACCAAAAAAAAAGCCAAAGGAATCTCACCATCTTAATAAAATATGTATCTGGCAGCTCTTCAACTTCTGTATCTTAATCTACATCCAAATCTTGCAGCTTCCTGTCTTCTGAATATTCCTCTTCAGTCAGAAAATTATCATTTGTTAAAGAAATGACAAGGAATCATTGAAAATATAATTCCATATTTATAAAAAATAAGTATATATAAAATTTCATTGCTTAGTCTGATTCCTCCTTCTTCTTTCCCTTCAACTTTACCTTTTTGGCCTTCCACTTTCTTGAAAACTGAATAAATACATAAAACATATTAACTATGTAAGTTTTTTTTCAAAAAATGGTTACTGAACTTTCAATTTGCTACAAATTTATTTTTTGGCCTTCCTCTCCTCTTGGGTTCTTCTAATAATACAAAACCAGATTGATCTCTTCTAATTTATGACTGGTAGATCTTCTTGAATGTATTGGCTGCTCCTTTGGGTCTTCCTCTTACTTTGGATCTTTGAGTGAAACTGTGCTCTTGAATCAGAACTAGTTGATAACTTCCACTGTATGGTTTCTGGATTTCACCCAGATGATATTGCTGTTCTTCAGGTGGAAGCTTAATATTTCAGCAAGAAATATTTCTTGATTACTGGTTTTTGATGGAAAATCAAGGTTTGATGATTTTTCAGTGGAATCAGGGTTCAAAGTTAACTGGAGAAAGCAAAATAAAAATCAATCAGGAAATAATCCATTTGGGCTTGAATAAAAATGAAAATGAAAAACTTACCAAGAAGGGGGCTTTGAAATGCCATTGAGGATGAAAATCTTCAATTTGGGAATTTTCACCTTTTCTGATAGCTATTTGCACTTTGTGAATACATGTTTTACCCATGCAAGAAAAATTATCACATTTCATGCAAGTTTTGGAGGATTCAGGAACTTGATGAAATGAATGAATCATTTTGAGGGAAAAGTGGCTTATTTTTTCAGAGAGATGATCCACACAGTGGGGAAAACCAATGAGATACTTAAAATATTGCTGAGTGTTGAACCTGGAAGAATAAAAAAAATCTTTTGAGAGATGACTGAAAGTAAAACCCGGCCTGAAAAAATTGAAAATAAACAACTTTCCAGAAAGTGCATGGTGAGAGGCAGAGAGAAGCACAGAGACACACCCTTAAATATTAATACTAATGAGTAATATAAAAGCAGATGAGTAAAATGAAAAATCTGGCAGTAGGTGAATAGTTGGATGAGCAAGGGTAAGGAAGAAGAGTGATTTAAAGGACAATTTTTGGAGCAAGGGTTTGGTGTATTGGGCTTTCTCATCAAATAAGAGAAGGACCCATTGTTTTTATTTTAGTTTGCAATTTGATAGTTGGATTGAGGAGTGAGAGGGGAGTTGAGTTGAGAGGTTTGTTGGGTGGAGTGTTGAGGTTGAGTCAATTCAGGGGTAGATGATGTCAAGAGGAGTTTACTGAAGCAAGGATGATGAAGATGGAAAAAGGAAGAAGAGGAGAAAAAATAATTGACAGAGCAGGAGTAGAGAAAAGGAAGATAACAGGAGCAGAGACAGAGAAGGATGCAGTAACCATTGAGAGATTTTTTACTTTTGGAGTTGAAGGAGTTGTTGTAAGGTTGGATGGCATGTGACATGTTGAGTGAAAAGAGGTGAGTGGACAAGTGAGCGGGATGACATGTAAGATTCCAAAACTGGAAGTCTTCAATATCCCTCCCATTTATTTTGATGTTTATTTAATTTTAATTTTTCTGAACTAAATTATAGAAAAGAGACAATAGATGAATTAATGAAATGCTTAATTTAAAAATAAAGGCCTTCTATTCTTGAAGACTGGTACTTCCAAAGTGAAAGCTTTGGTTTTCCAAGTAGGAGACAGATTTTCAAATGAGAGGAATCATGTTCTCAGGAAGTTAGTCAGAAGTGGGAGGATTCCAGACTAGAGGAAGTTTGGTGAATTTTTAATGATAGATGGATTCAGATTTGGAATGGAAAAACTGATTCCATTTTTTCTGGAAAAGTTTCCATTCATCTTCAGATTTGAAGTTCTTCCTGAAATGTTTTTGAATATCTTTTAAAATATTCAACATAAAAAGAAGATGATGAAAAGAAGTAAAAAACTTTTTCAATGGGATGGATTAATGCTTTTTCTTTGTTTGTAACAATAACCCTGGGTTCTTGGGTTTATAAAATTTCCTGAAGTTTAGTGAGGGCTCATTCATAGTCATCCTTTTTTCTTGAGAAGAAAAACAGAAACCAAATGAGAAATTTCCTGAAGATTTTTTTACCCCAACAATCTGAAGAAGGGGCATTCCAAACTTGTTTGTTTTATAAGTGCAGTCCATCATTGGAATAATAGGAAAAGGTTTGAGAATTTTAATGGAATAAGGGTGTGAATTAAATTAGGAAGTGATTTTTTCTTTGATATTATTCATTTTTTAGAAAAAAGAACAATTGTGAAGCTCCATTATGAGGGCTTGAATGGGAGATTTTCCATCAAGACATCAGTTTTGAATTTTGCACCTTTTATTTTAAATAATATTGAGATTTTAATGAACAGAAGATGGGGAGGTTTGTATAAGAGAATTGAAAATCTTCAGTGGGAGAGCTCCAGCTTTGGTTAAATTTAGTTCAAAAGGCAAGGAAAATGATCCAAAGATGCTATGAGAAAGTGGTTTTTTTTATTTTATTTTATTTTAATTTTTCTAGGTGTAAAAATAAATCCAAAAGTTAAAAAAATAAATATTAGGGAGCTTTTAAATTTTTCTTCAAACTTTTTGAGAAATTATATCACCAAAACAATTCAATGAAAAAGGCAAAGGAAAGGATCCCAAAATGGAAATAGAAGTTTTTTTTGTTTTTTGAATTTTTGAATAAATTCTTTAGGTGTTTTAATGCCTCCATAATTACCAAAGCTTTTTGTTGGGGGGGTTGAGGAACCCAGCTACATGACTACGGCATCAGATTTTTAATAAAATTAATTTTTTGAAACCTCTGTGAAATAAATTATTTGTCTGTGTGGGATTATGTTGCGCAGATGTAGAAATCAGAAGCAGTGATTTGGCCCTTACTCTGAGTTCTGCATCATTTACCTCTGCCTCCTACTTGGTTTTAGAGGCCCCATACTTTTTCCATAGAGATATAAAGCTTTTCCATCCTTCAACATCATTATTAAAGTTAACTTTACAGTTTGCTTGTATGTTTTTATAAAAGTGCCACAAACAACACTGTCTTGTTGAATCTGGGAAACCAGATTCAATGGCACAAATCAGATATTTTTCACAGGCCATCACAAAGACTTTGGGAAGTCTCTCAGGATCATAAGCCAGCTCCTTTAGTGCATTTACAGAACAACTGTAGAATTCAAAAATTTCTTTTGTTATAAAAAAAAGAGCTTTTGTGAAATTTTTTTGGTTGGCTTTCATTCCTACAACATTCAATAGGGGGATGTTGTACTTATTTATTTGATAAGTAAAATCCAACATAGCAATATGATGGAACTGTTTGAAAAGCTTTAATGCATCAGGGTGAACCAAGAATAGGGCCTCCAAGTGTCCCTCTCCACTGAATTTTGATCAATGAACACAACTTAAATCTTCAAGTTGTTCATAGAGGACCTCCATAACACTTTTTTCCCTTGATTTTGGATAGCGCTACATTTTGCTGAGTGTCATAGATTGTTTGTTCATCAACATACTTTCCACAATCAATCTTTCTCAATTTTCTTATTAGTTGAATTATATTGAGCCCATCATTCATGCCTTCTCTTAAATTCTCTAAGGCCACACCCAAGATTCTCCTGAGTTGAGGATGCACTGAGGGGTGTGCAGATGGTTGATGGTTATTTCAATAATTTCTGTAGGAGATTTGCCACAAGGTTTCTGCCTTTTTGTGAATTTCACGGATTAAAAAATTTCACCCAAAATTTCTTGTGTGAGTTTGCCTTGAACATTTGGTGAGAAATGGCCCAGAGTTTAACCATGTCTATCACAGGCTAAAGCCACATATGTATCAAGCTTTTAGTTTAAAACTGTCAAAGCATAGCCATGCTTCATTGCACATGTTTAAGAATACTTTTGTGCCTCTTCCCTAGTAGGAAAGGCTCTCACAGGAGGTGGAACAAGTGTATCTTGAACCACTTAAATGGTTATATCATAGTTAAATAGTTACATAGTCACCAGCCGCCAATCATTTTCCATCATAACGAATCTGGCAAAGGCCAGAGTAATATAAAATGTTACTCACCACCCTAGGGCATGTCCATTTGTGAAACATTTTGTTCCTCAATTGTAACCCTAGATGAAGATGCAATTGGGGCTTCCAATGTTTCATTACCCAAATCCTTTTTTTCCGCAGATTTTTGAATGGAAATATCAATTTAGTACTTCAAAGAATCCATGTCATAAACAGCAGGGCTTGCCACTGCTCCCATAATGCAAAAAAAATGCAATGGTACTTCATTATTCAATCCAACTTTCAATTGAACAACTACAGAGTTGGCTCACTTTTGAGTTGAGAAAGATCAAGTTAACAAACAGGAAGTAAAAATTTACTTTTCCTTTGTCCAATGGGCGGGTTGAGAGTGTACTTTGTGGGAAGGGGAAAATTTAAAATATTTTTTTTGCCAAATGCAATGATTTTGTTTGCAGTTTCACTGTATGATTTCTAGGTGTGGTCCAATAGTCCCACAAAGTATGCATTGATCCTAAACTTGGGTTGATGGAACCCAAATGTGGTCCAGGGGGTCCAAAAATTTCTGGCTCAACCCACGGGAGGTTTTATACCCCCATGAATGGGTCTAAATGGTTGTTTACAGGGGTACAAAATTCAAAAATGCTGTTTACGTGGGTATGCAACCCCCCAGGGGTTGCATGTCTTTGAAACAACCCTTTGGAGTTGTGTATGTGCCCCCATGGGTCTAATGGGCGGTGTGGGGCCCTACCATACACCCACATGACTGGGGTTTGTGAATTTATCATCACCCTTTTATATTTTTTACATAGTGTTTAAAAATTGTTAAAATTCCATCAAAAATGAATTCATTTTATTCAGGAAATTCAATGTTTCAATTTTCCATGATTATTGTGTTTCTGCATGAATTTTGTGTTTGAATATTTCAAAAAATTTGAATTTCCATCATGAAATAGTCAAGTGTAGCATTTTTCTATGTTTTTTTTATTTTGGGCAGTGTTAAATTTTCAACCCTAAAAAACCTGTTCACAACTCAAAATGGGTTGCTTGGCACGGTTTGCAACCCATCTGGTTTTTGAATGGCTCATTTCAAACCTACTGAGTCATGAATGGCTGTTTGCAACCCATCTCAGGGATGAACAGTTGTTCACAACCCAGATGGGTTGCAAACTGGGCCACACAACATGTTTTTAGTTGTGGTGTGCCATTTGCAAATTTTAAATTTAATCTTTATTTATTGATTCATTTATTTCATTTATTTATATTTTTTCTTATATTTTTTTAAATTTAATTTAATTAATTGTTTGTTTGTTGGTTTATTCATTTTGTATTTACTTCCTAATTTGTTTATTTATTTTATTTATTTCTTTTTATTTTTTGTTTTTTTGCCACTTGTTGATTTGTGAATCTCCATTCACAGCACATATGGAATTTGAATGGCTTTTCAGGCCTGTTTTCAACCCCTGGGTTGCAAATTTAACATTGCCCTTTTGTTTTTGGTACCAAGGGTTTGTATTTCACTTGGAATATTCTATTTTTTGCAAATGAAATGAAATTTAATCATTCATTTTTCTCATATTGCATAATTTTTTTTCGAATATGAGCTCAGATTTGAATTCCTTTTAAAAATCTGATATTAATTGAATTTTTACCCGTTCCATTAACTCAATTGGTGTCCATATTTGTATTCTCCCAAAAATGTATCCAAGACAGACCCCACAGACAGTCTTGAAGCCTTATTTTAGCACCCAGGGTCTTTTTAATGTTTACAGGCCTTTGGGGGCCCAAAGTTTCCTCAAAAGAAGTGTTCTCCCACCCCAGGACCTCCCTTGAAACTCAAAATGTTGTTCCAAACCTTTTATTGGGTAAACTCATGCCTTCTTTCATTTTTAAAGGCCTTTCAAGGTTTACACATCTTCCTGGTGTGGGAAAAAATGTAAGAAGGCATGTATTTATTAGAAAAAATAATAATATATCCATGCCTCTCCTTGAAATAGGCATGATTTTAGAAAAAAATAAATAAAATAAAATAAAAGATAAAATAATGCCCTTCATGAAAAAAACATGAACTAAATAAATTTTTGGCCTGGGAATTAAAGGATGTTACCCACTGATTCATTCCTGTCACAACTTCCCCTGGAATGCAAGGGGCAGAGGGCATGGGCAATACTACTCACAGAACTCAGGGTTAGAGAGATGAGATTTATTGCAATGAAGCTAGCTAGATCAATGACAAGGATGAAGGAATTAAATTATGAGAGGAACCCAGGAGTAAGGATCTTGAGGAAGACTGATGACTGAATCCCATAAGAGGAACAACATAGGGATAGGTGAGATGAGTAAGGTAGGCTGGATAGCTTTCTTGTGCTGAGATGAAACCTGTTGGAAGGGACTAAAAAATAAGAAGTCATATACTACTTCCTTGGGGGGAATTAGTCCAGGAAGGGAAGAGGGTGTCAGAAATATGGCCTTTTACCCTTTCATTGAGTTTTCTTATTGTTTCATTTCTTTTCATATTTTTACTGTTTTATTCTTTTCTTTTATCTAGTGTCCAGAGTCTTCTGGAGTCCGCACGCAGCTCATTCAAAAACTGATCAGTGTGCATACTCCATTTTTGTTTCATGAGATTCTACTTGTAGTGCTTGACTGAGATCCTGTGTTTTCCCTTAGGGCTCTCAGGTCCTCTCAGTCAAGTAAGTGATTCTTCTCTCAATTCTCTTCTTCTCATTCAAATTCCTTCTCAAATTATCTATTGTGTCCCTATTGATGATCCTGTTTCCTCAACTACCTTAAAGGTCCTCTCAGTTGAGTCCTCTCAGTCAATAACCGTTCCAGATTTTTCTCTCTTAAATCAACTCTCCTTGTTCTCTTCAAGACCTCTGTGATTTGTTCCTCACGTACTTCTTAATGCCTTCTCATGACTAGCTTCACCAAGCTCTTTTGGTTTTTTCAGGTTATTTTCACCTTCTGCTCATGTCTTTTTTCCTCTGGCTACTTTGATTCTTTTCTTATAATTCAGTTCTTTCAGCCTGTAAAATTTTCAGAGAGGCCAGTATATCTGAGAGCTGAGAGGAGGCCTTGAGGAAGGATTACTGGTGCTGGGCTGAGATTCCCCATGGAATTAAATTTTTAACACTTGAACTTGGGCAATTGCTTGACAGATTGGCTAATAGGCCTGTCCGGAAAGGTAGGGCATGTACTGAACTGGAAGTGTGATTTTTCCAGCCAGGAGTATGCACTATGGATTTAAAGTATGGGAACTGTATTTACTTCTCATAACAATTATGTTGGAGGGGAGATGGAGGATCCACCAATTCATAGAGAGAGAGGGAGAGCCTGGGAGATTGCCTAGGAACATTAGGGTATGCAGGTAGATACTTCAGGAGGTGCATCTGGTAGATCCAGGGGTAGAAGGTTGATTGTACTGAGGATTGCAGATGGCTGAGGGTTGAGAATGGTTGAGGAGACTGAGTCAATTTGTGGTTATGAAAATTCCCCAGATATCCTAAAAGACAGCTGTACCCTTCATTAGGATCCCTTCTTTTAATTAGAATCATTTTTTTGTGAGTTTCACAATAACTTGAGGCTAGATTCTCTCTAGATTCTAACTTTTAAGCAGAGGGAACATTTTTCTCTTCAGAAGCATGCTAATTTTTCTGTTGTAGATTTTACATCAGTTTGTTTATTGAATAAATTATTCAAAATTCTCTTCATCAAATTTATTTGATTTGGAGTGTTGAATTTTCTACATTCCAATAGAGAAAATCATCTTTCTAACTTCCAAATATTTTAAGATTTCCCCTCAAATAATGATATGAATTTGAAATTTCACTTCAACTTTTGATTTCATAAGTAATTATTATTCTGAAATCTTTGTTCATTGGGGCATGTTTTTCTAATTTTCAACTTAATTTTTTGGGTTGAGTGTTTTAAATATGAAAAATGTTTCATTTGAAGGAGAAAACGGACATAACTTTCCAAATCAGCCTAAGAAATTGCAATTTAAAAAAAAAATCTTGAAAGGAATGAATTGGTTCCAATATTTTCCTCTTTTAAAATAAAAATTGACAGCTTTGTTGATCTTGAGAGAAATTGGATTTTCATACATGGCACAATGATTCCAAAAGGTTGATATTGACATAATTTTACAGGCTGGTGGGATGTATATAAAGAGCTATGCCAAAAATAAGTTTATATTAAACTTCAAAAGCATATTATTTATATTGGAAATATTCAAGGTACTCAATTTTGATGAGAAGAAATGAGGCCAATTTTTGGTATTTCAACAAAAATAATTGAAGAAAATAAATTTTAAAGTCAAGATTAAATTTTAAAAGGACTGGAGAGTTATAAAATTTCCAATGCTAAGGATTCAAATGCTAAAAAATTCTGCGGGGTAAAATCAAGAGTTTGGATCAATATGGAGGTCTAAAACTTTTAAAACAGATGGATTGGGAAACTGGATAAATTTCAGTTATTAGAACCCATGGGCAGATGAGCACCATTGATAAATGATTAGAAAATATATAATTTCCTCTGATATATCTTTTCCAGAAATATTAAATTAATAAATATGCTCATCCAAAAAAAACTTGAATATTACCAAAATTTTGGTTGAAATAAATTCTTCCTTCTTTCAAATTTGAACCCCAGAAATCTTGATTTTTTTAATTTTTATTTGAAATAAATTTTCTTGAAAAAATAATGAAAAAATGAGGAAATTCCTCTGCTCCATTATCCAATCCAAAAGCTTATTCTATGAATCAAAATTTTTAATCCCACAGGAAAGCATAAATATGATATATGTGAATAATATCATCTGAAGGAGAGATGATTTCTTCACATTGGAACTGAAAGAAAAAAACAAATGAAATTCATTTTGAGAGAAATAGGGTATATCAGAGTTATAAAATCCAACATTTCTTTGATGGTGGGTTTCAAATAAAAGCAGCCATTTCAAACCCACATTTAAAAACTAAAAAAAAATCACTTATTTCACCTCATGTTTTTCATAGTTACCCCAAAATAAGTGTGTTTTT
Organism: Puccinia polysora; assembly: GCA_025617555.3. Lineage (NCBI taxonomy): Eukaryota > Fungi > Basidiomycota > Pucciniomycetes > Pucciniales > Pucciniaceae > Puccinia > Puccinia polysora. The sequence goes on along the minus strand of CM062615.1, from coordinate 351,639 downwards.
TAAGAAGTATCTTATAAATTCATCTTTTCTAATCAACTATCTCAACAAAATAATCACCATCAAACTCCCACCAATTTCCCTCATCAACATCAACTTCCATTCAAGCCATCATCCATCACAAAATTGGACCATAACATCATCATCCCATCCAATCAACTTTGTCATCACCTCCTCACCCATCCATCAATCACCAAACCTATCCATTGTTCATGTTTTATTGTAAAACATCCAAAGTTCACCCTCCTTGCCATCCAAAGTCACAAATTTGGTTGATAATATGGAAAAGACACTCATTTTTCTTAAGAACAAGGTAACCTAATCATCCTTCCCACCTCCCCACTCTCTGAAATCAATTTATGATTGAAATCACCTGAACCCATTGATTCATATCAACTTATCCCCCCCTCTTTCTTCATCAATTCCATCTTTCTGGTTGACTCCCATCAAGGAATCACCTTCCTGATCATTATCATACCACCTCCACTTCCTCTGCCTCAATATTCCTCAAAGAAATTGTGAACATCACTCAAACCAACCTGAGAACTTATTTTTCAGATTTTTAAAAGACAGATAAGACTTAAAATCTTGCCCTCAAGAAAAATGAGGAACTTTCAAGCTGGATGGCTAGAATATACCCTTGATCATTCAAGCTAATGGGTTTCTAAAATCCTACCAAACTTTTTCATCAGGCACACATTGGATTCAATTCTTTCTTGGGTGCCTTCACCTGTATACCCAAGGAACGGACACAATTACTCACCAGTAGTTCCATCACCAAGGAGGATTATCACACAAACACCCAGGAAGTACTCAATGTACTCAAGTTCCATAAAAATATCCAAAATTTTTGAAATGATGATCATCAGATTACCCCCACACATCCCACCAAACCATCCATTGAGACAAATCCTCCTTTCAATCCCACCTCCCACATCTAGGCAAACTAATGTTGAAGAATCCTCAAAAGTTGAGTAATGAACTCAAAAGTTTCTTGGCAGTCTTTTCTTGAGTTGATTTGAAGAATTGAGAAACAGCTGATGAATTATTTCAGGTCAGTTCTGCCTCCCTTCTTCTTCTTCTTCTTCTCACCCCCTCCTCCTGAGTGCCTAATTATCTTCATTAATTATATTGACACAACCCTTTCTTTATTCCTAAAAAACAAATTCACCCATAATTGATTCACCATTCAATAGAATCATTTTTTGAAGAAGGCCTGTAAAATGGGAATTCTTTCACCTCTACTGAAGTTTAAGACTTTGGTTTGATGAAATCAATCAGCTTAAACACTGGATGTATCTCTCTCTTTCTGATGATGATTATCATGGTCTTTGGTTCAAACATCTTTTTTTGTTTTCTATCTGTGCTTAATTGTTATTAATATTTTTTTATCTTATTTCCAAAGTTGAGGTTTTTTATGGATCTTTTTTTTGTGTTTTTGAATCAATATTTATGTCTATCCATCACCAAATCCATAAATATAATTCAAAAACAGAAGAAGAAGGGATGGTCTTTATCATTGCTGATATTGCATACTTGATTCTCCTCATCAATCCTCCTGATCATTTTGAAATACAACCCAAGACCAAGCAGTTGAGGATCAAGATTAATCAATTGCTTCTACTCCTCCTCTCCCCTCTAGTATAATTCATCATATAATATCAGTAAATCAGTAAATATTTTCTTTCTTTTCCTTCTTTCTTGCCACACAAATGTGATTCCCCCTTCTCCTATTAGTTTCCTCTCTCAATATTTCCATTCTTTTTTTTCTCTTTTATTTTTTGAAGTGAATTGAATTGAAACACCCCCCCCCCCCTCAGTTTCTGTGAGTGGATGATGCCTGATCAATCCCCCTTGTCTGTAAATACACCCAGCCTATGGCTTACATAAATTATCCAACCCAAAAATAACCTTGTAAGTATCTCAGTCCCCAGCCTTGGACTAAAATAATTGATCTTAGGTTAAAGATGGTCCCAATCTTTATCATCAACCTCATCATTACCAAGTCACCCAGATTTCTATTCTTTCACAATTTATTGAGTGAACCAATCTCATCAAACCAATTCCAATCATTCACTCCCTCATCCCTTTCAATCATCAAAATATCCTTAAGCATCTATCAGAAATGTTTGAGGCTTATAGATGGCCATAAGCCTTCTTGCTAACCATCACTCATCCATGATGATAATTATTGTTGAATATTTTTTCAATGGGATGGTGGTGGGTAGAGTTCAATGGGAACATGATTCAAAGTTTGGGGTTTGGAAAACTGAGGAGATGGTGGGGGGATAGGAGTTGAGGGTGGGGTTAGTCATTTTTAATGATAGGGTTAGATGAATCTTGGGATCATATTGGTAGGATTGAGGGAGGATGAATTATTATAGGACTCTAGACAAGTGAATAAAACTGTGGATTGATTGGTTTCAGGAAGGTTTTTCCATCTACCTGAGAGGATGATGATGGTGTGATTTGATGAAATGGGGGGGTGGATGTAAATTTTTCATGATGACGGGTGGATATTAATAAATGGTGGGTTTCATTATCAAAATCTGCCATTTTGAAATACACCAGTTACAGGGTAAGTATATTTCAGAAATCCACAATTAGAAATGGTGATTTTGGTAAAAAAAATGTGGCAGGTTTCTAATGTTAGGTTTTTTAACTATGATATACCCTAATATTGAAAAAATTAATTGATTAACAATCCAATCAGGGAAAAATAAAAAACTCCCAAAGATTAAAAGTATCCAACAAAATTACACTGAAAATTTTCCAAAAAAGTGTTGTCATTGAAAAATACAAATAACCACCTTGGAAGATTAAAAAATATACTCAAAATTTAATTTCAAATGTTGAATCCATTTTGAAAATTTTCTCTCATGAGATTCTTGAGAAGCTTCATTGTCATTAACATTTTCTTTCATCCCTCTTATATTTTTTGAATGAGTTTCCTGTTAAAATACAGATGCACTCAGGTAATGTGCATATTAGTGTGTGATCCAAATGGGATGCACAAATGGGCCTCCATTGCCCATTGGACATCAGGTGGACCATGTGGGCCTATGTGGATGTTATTGGTTTTGGGCATTTGGGTGCCAAAACACGTTTTCCAAGTCAATGAGGACACAGGCCTTGACAGGCCTGTCAGGGTGGATGGGCCACCTTAGACAGATGGGCTTATCTGGGCATTTATGAGCCCAAGGATTATTATGGACATACTTGGCCAGACGGGCTGGCCCGCCAAAGTATTTTTTCAGGGTCTTTGGGCTTTGGCTGCCCATTGGGGCCGCTGCCCGTGTTGCAACCTGCTCAGGGCCGCTTGTTTCTCACCTGGGGCCCATTGCAGGGACCAATGGCCCGCAGGGGGCCATTGTAGAGGGCAGGGTACTCTGCTTGGAGTCCCCCCACCCACTGTGTGCGGTGCCATGGCCCCAGTTGCGCCACCCGGCTGGTTGCAGCCGCGGGGGCTGGCAGCCCCTGCCTCCCTCCCTCCCCTTGCTTGGTCACAAGGGGGAGGTAGGATGGCTGGTCCCTCCTTGACCAGACCAGCCAGCCAGTTGCAATGAAGGCAACCGGCAAGGTGGGAGGGGACTTGATCACCCCCCACCTCAAGATTGATGGGGCCATCTGCCCCCCCCTTCCCATTACCAAGGGCAAGGCAACCAATGGGGCTGGGTGTGCCTGACCACCACCCAGCCCACCTTCAGTGTGAAAATCCCTGGGGTATTGGCCGCAAGGGCTCCTGGAGGGGGATTTGATCACCTCCCCAGGGGATTTGAGCAAAGGAGGGGGGGGGGGCGCGCACGCCCGCCGGTTACACCCCCCTCCCATCATGAATTCTTGGCCAGACCCAGAGTGATTCTGGGTCCACCCTGGCCATTTTGAGGGCCAGGGGCCTGGTTGCAGGAGGAAACCAGGCCTGTGAGTGTATAGAAAGGGCCATTACGGTTAGAAGAGAGATGTAACCAGGTAACAGGGCTGTTTGTAATAGACAACCAGCCAGGGTCTGAACAGCAAGGGGCTGGTTCAGCCCTGTGAGGGTGGAAACACCAAATTTGACCAGTACAATCTGGTAGAAAGGGTTCAGAACTAATGCCAAGTGGGCTGAGTAAGCCCAAACCAAGTAACAGGGCTTGTAGAGCCTGTAAAGCCCATTTGGGGAGGAATTTTTTCCTTTTGCTTGTCCTTACATTAGCTCCACATGAGCACCATCTTTATTATTTAAGGAGCTCTTCTCCCTGCTGTTTTCCACCCATTCATTCATCAATTCATTCACATTCACAAGTGGGCGATTGCCTCTGCCTCAGATTAAGGATCAATCATAAGAAATTATTGTCTCAGCATTTCTTATGCTTTAAATACTGCTCTTTGACTAAGCTTGTGGGCCAATAATTCTCACATTTCCCCCAAGTCTATTAATGTGTAACATTCTTCTTATTTAATATGCTTCAAGACCTCCAGAGATCAAAAAAGAACATAATAAAGTCAAACTTCCTAAAAAAATACATATCATTGGGACATCAGTATTTATTTCATCCAAAGATGGGATTCTATCATCAAAAATCTTTCATTCTCAGTAAAAAAACCATTATAATTTATTTCTGGGGAAGAAATAAGCTCAAAAAAAGTTTTGTTTTCAAAGATTATTAACTTACTCTGATTCTTGTTTCCTTTATACATTTCCATTGTTCCTCTTGCTATTTTCCAAAGACTTGAAATTTAAAACAAATCATTTCAAAGCAGAAATAAAATTTTATCCAAATTATGGTTCTGACCATGCTGTTTTCCAAGGATTTCTTCCCTGACCCTGCTTATCTGATTTTTGTTCATATTCCAAGCCAAATGGATCCCTTCTACTTCAATATATATATTCTAAAATTTCTGGTGGGATACCTTAAATCTTCTCCTGGTTATCTTCCTTTGAAAAATTTTTTAGTCATTTAATCTGAACCATCTGATAATTTCCTCTAAAAAGCTTCTTCATTTGTTTGAAGTAAGAATCTTGCTCCCCAAGTGGGAATTTCTTTATGGAAATGTTCTAACAGTTTATTCAGATATCTCTGTTGATTGACTGGTTTGGATGTTTGATTTTTTATGTTTATTTAATCATTTAAACCTGTATTGAGAATGAACTATATGAATAAATAAAAATTTTGGAAAGAATTTAACCTGAATCAGTCCAGCAAAAAGAGAGGAGTCACGCTGAAATTTCAGATTTGACATGCCATTGAGGTGTAACTATTCATGTTGGAAATGTTTGATGCTTGATGATCAGTTTGATTTTATGGATACAAGGGAGGGCACTATAAGAAGAATCATAATTATCAAAGCAAAAATTGGTTTGAATAAAGAAATTCACTGGAAAGAATGAATAATTTTGGAGGTATAGTGACAAATTTTCCCATGGTCAACTCACCCAACAAGGAAAACCAAATAATTTTTTGGAATCTTGCTGACAGGTTTCAATTATTATTTGATGAAGTTTGATCAAGATCAAATTTTATATTTCAGGAAAAGACATAGATGGTGGTGCCCTGAAGTGTTGTGTGCCTTCAAATCAACATCATGATTCTTGTGCATGTGTGTGTTTTTTTAAAAAAAATTGTTGGCCATGGACCATTGTGAAGTTGTATGTATAGGGAAGGGGGAAATAAGTCTGCACACTAAAAAGGAAAAAGTTCAATTATAATTAAGACCTTTTGAATCAACATCAATATGAGAAAGATTGACTATTCCTTACCCTTTATTTTTGAATATAGATGAGTCTCTGCTGAAAAATCAATAAAAGATTATGCTCAGAAAGTTGTCCAATTTTTTGCTCAGTTATTTTCAAAATTCAATATTTCATTTCATTTGATTTTTATTTTTTTATTTTTAAGGTATCAACTCATTCATTAGATCAAGATTATTTATTTGCCAAAGTATTTTATTTCATTTGACAATTAATATTAGTTTGTGAGCAATGGTATGAGCTGCTCATCACAACCAAAAAAATCAAAAATTTTCACAAAATTCTGGAAGCTCCAAAAAAGGGATATATTCCAATTGAATTTGAATTTGGAACTAAAATAGCATCAGAAATATTTTCTGCCCGACTTTGATGAGTTCTCAGATACATCTTGATCATTTAATCAAAATATTATCAAACCCACAAAAAAACCACATTCATCTAATTTACTTTTCCCATGAATGGAACAATGGAATTTCAGTAGTTTTTTCCCTGTAGTGATTTTCTGATTTTTCTTTAACATTCAATCTATTAAAAATAACACTAACCGCAAAAGAACCGGTTCATTTTTTCTCTTTGTGGAACATCTATTTTGTGGTATTTTTTCAACTTTTTTTACTATTTTTCAAAAAATTCTGGCTGAATTGTTTTACTCATCAATCAAGTTCCATCTTAAAGAACAGATGCCAAAATACATTATCATACAATTTAAAACCAATGAATGATTTTTATCGGACTGGAAAATTCGGCCTTGAAAATGTGTCTAAAAATCAAACTACTGATTTTGGCCAATCAGTGGGAAAGACTTACTCCCCCCCCCCTGTATGTACATGATACATATCTATGTATTTATGTACAATACGCTCTGCCCCATTCCATCCTGCTCAAAGAGTTGGTAGGTGTATATGAAGAGTGTTGGTTCATCCATTATACTGGGTGTTTTAGTTTCCTGTCATGAGATGTTGCTTGTATTCCATTCGAACTGGATCCAGGGATGGCGATGGAGGATGATCTGCGTGCAGTGTCACAGAAGAAATCACTCGTTGCCTTGTTTTCATCATATCCATGTGCATGTAAAGAAATCGTACACCAGACTCTGAGATGAATCGATAGCTCACACTTCAAGTTGCCATCCGAGGTAGCAACATTGCATGGTCAGTTCTCCAGATGTCCATCACCCCGAAAGGTTTTGTCCTGAGTGGTTCTCATGCTGACCAACACCGTCCCGTCCAACTCTCCTGTTGAAGTGATTACGCTCTTGTTGTGTCCGATCCCCTGAACTGTCGACATGGCGCCGTCCGTCATGGCTCCTTTCAAGCCAGGTGACCGTGTTTTGGTCCCAAAGGGTATGCCCATCAGCCTTCAGAGTAACCTTGGGTAACTCCTCCCATCCCAAGATCTCAATCAGCTTGTTTGACCGCACCTTTCTGGGCGTTCGCCATCCTCCCAATGCTTGAATTTCAGGCGGACCAGGCCATGTTGCGTTTGTTGGCTCCACAGATTTTGCCCAGGGGACGTGGGTCGGTATTATTCTTGACAACCCCAACGGCAAAAACGATGGATCAGTCGATGGCAAACGTTATTTTACCTGTCGAACTTCTTCAGGTGTCTTTGTCCGGCCCAGCCAAGTCACTTTACTGAAGGATCCCAAACCGGCGGTAAGTGGGGTTAGTTTTTTTCGCTTCATGATTGCCTGAAGTATGTTGGATTAATCCTGTGTGGCTTTCTTTTCAATCTTGAAACTTTAGCGCATGACTAGTACTTCATCCTCAAGTTCACTTCCCAATCGATCCAGCTCAAGGGCCTCGGCTGCTTCTGCTCCAAAAGCCTCACAAGGAACTCTCGGAAGATCGTTGGCGTCAACCATGAACGCCAAATTATCAGAGCCAAGTCACCCCACCTCCAAGATGGGCCACCCGAGCATCAAGTCACCTATTCCTGCTTCCAACCGATCATCACTCCTAGGACCAATGTCTCCCACCAACCGCAATCCTGGTCTCTTTAAAGCCGGCGCCGACAATGTTTCCCGTTCCAGTAAGAGCGCCATGACCTCTTTGAATAATTCCATCTCCCCAAGCCCAGTAACAAGTCGAAGAGGCAGTTCCAACAGTGTCTCTCGCCAAGATACCGTCGCTTATCCATCCATGGTCCAAACATTAGGCACTTCTAGAGGTCGCCCCTCTATGATAGGGGCGGCGTCTAAGAAAATCACTCCGCCTAAATCTCGGTCCGATCAAACCCCCGCTAGCATCGCGAAGCCACCAGATTCTCTTGCTAGCCTAGTTGCCACCGCCTTCAATGCTGGCGCTTCAAATCAGGCATCATCCGATGATCTCTCGCTTTTTGATGAAGATCCCATTCAAAGTGCCGTGGAAGGCTCTGATTTGGAAGAAGCAACCCCAATCAAGCGACCAGTCAATTTCCAACAGCCGCTTCGAGAGGTCATGCCAGATCCTATGGATTCACCCACTAGCTCTCGAAATCCTCTCTTTCCGCCTCATCATTCTTCACACCAAGTACATGATGCAAATCCTAAAACGCCTGTCCGCGCAATCTTGGAAGGCAACCCAGGGTCTCCTTACCCTAATACTGTCTCATTCCGAGTTCATGAAGAATTAATGACCAAGTACAAACTCATGGAAACCAGGCGCAATGAGGACAAGGAAAAACTTCGAGAGTTAGAAAAAGTTAAAGAGGACAACGATCATTGGCTGAATGTAATCAAGCCCAAACTGCAATCCAAATTGAACGAGTGCCAAGAGGAGATAAAAACCTTGAAAAAGCTAGTAAGTCTGAAAGGTTAACATCAGTTCCATTCCTCTAACATCATGGTTGCGATGTCTAAACAGCCTCTCCACTATTTCAGAATAAAGATCTTGAAGTTTCTCGACATGAGGCAGAGACTCGCTTGGCCGATTTTTCCGATGAAGTTGAATTAGCTACCTTGGATAAAGAGATGGCCGAGGAAAGACTTGATCAGACTGAGTCTCTTCTAATGGGCATGAAGGAGGAACTAGAAAACCTAAAAGTAGAGCTCGCTTCTTTGCAAGAAATACAAGGTGCGGGTGTTATTATACTCCAATATTGGTTTTCAACCAGGATCTCAAAAAATTATTTGAACAGCTCGAATCGAATCGGGCGATGATGGCGAATCAAATCAGTCCACCGCGTTGAAGATGGTCCAGCTGGAAAAACAGAACTCGCGTTTGAAGGAGGCTTTAGCCAGGTGGATCTCCAGTTTCGCAGGGTCTCTACTGAGCGTTGCATTCCTAATATCCACCTTGACTTGGTTTGTGTATAGAATGCGCGATTTATCTCAAGCTGCCGAACAAGCAAGCCGCAAAAGAATATCCGATTTGGAGCAGGAGCTAGACTTGTCCGCTGAGCTACAAGGTCATAGAAAACTTTCTGAACATCGATGCCATGAAGATTTTCTGGAGTTTGTTCTGTATTGATGATGGTTCTTCACGTTACCAGGCGAATATAGTGTTCTTTTGAGTCAATTAGAAACCGCGGAGAGTCAGGTAGAAGACCTCAAGCAACAGTTGGATGCTTCTATGGGAGCCGAGGACATGCTTGAGCAATTGACTGAGCGAAACCTTACTCTCAACGAGGTAATTGGCGCTTTTTTGCCTCAATCATGGTTAGGTTCCCGCAACCACCGCTGATTGACATCTTTGGCGGCTTCGTCTAGAAAATCGATGACATGAAGATAATCATTGAAGACTTGGAAGCCTTGAAAGAACTGGCCGATGAACTGGAGGAGAATCACGTCGAAACCGAAAAGCAAATGCAAGAAGAAATTGGTGAATTCCGCCGATCAATCTTCATGATGTTCTATGGGTTGAAAGTTGATTCCGAACGACTTCGTTAGACTTCAAGGACTTGCAGTTGAGAGAGCAGAAAAAGCGAAATGAAGCACTGGAAGAATCCGTCGCAGATTACGAGAACACCATTTTACAATTTCGAGAGTTGGTGTTGAGTCTACAAACGTTTGTGAGACTCACTTCATTATCCCTAATTCCAACCAATAACATTTTTCTTTTGGTTTTCATGCGGCTAAAAATAAATTGAGCAGTGATTTAGACGCTATGCGCGAGCGCCAACAAATCCAGCAGGATGAATCACAGACCTTGGCCAGTCAAACTCAAGCCATGTTGAACCTCAACCGGAAGCTGCAAAATTCCAGCGTGAAAGGCCAAGTCAAAGCCATAGAACTAGAACTACGAAAATTGGAATCATCTCAAGCCTTACTTCAGTGTAGCATAATGAAGGTCAGTGTGTCCGGTTAATAGTGATCATGATTTCAGCTTGATTATTTTGTTAAATGATAGATGGACCGCTAGTCATATCTTCTCCCAGCGTACTTTGAAGGTGATCATGATGCCGTAGAATCCCTCATGTTTTTCACTCGCTTAGCGGCCAAGACAGACCTGGTATCCACTGTGATTGAACAAACCAACAACATAAGTGAATCTACCAACAGCACAGTGACTGAAGTTGTTCTCGTCGCTTGTGATGTAAGTGAATTTCTTTTCGTCGGAGCTTCCCAGCAGCCATTAACCAAGTTACCGATTTATCCAGAGCCGGTCCAAGCTAGTCCGTCTTTCGGCCCTCGCAAATCGGTTCGCTGCCTTTATTCGATCTTGTCGGCCTGAGAGTTTTATCAAAATGGGCGGGGTTTACCAAGAACTATTGTCAGCGGAAAAAAAAATGGACGCATTCATTGAAGCCTGTAAAAGGGAAGAACTCAAGGAGGGTGATGTTGGCAAAGAAATCGAAAGGTTTTTACATTCCGTTCACCAGTTCGAAATTTGCTCTATCTTGATAGAATTACTCCCCTCAATTCCAGATTTCTCCCTCAAATGCGACATTTGGCAGAATTGTACATGGCCGATTCCGACTATGATGTCGCGGAACTTCAATATGGCGATATTTATACTATCGATATCGACTTGGACTCCATCTTAGCTTGTATCGTATTCGCGCAGCAAACAATCGCGGCACTGGAACAAGGGAGAGGTGAGCTTTTTTCAACCTGACCACAACATAATATAGTGACTTTTCTCCTTTGCTTCCATCCAGAAAACGACTCGAACACGGATTTATCGGATACCGTGTTCCGCCCTCTTCAAAACCTTCTTGGTCAAGCTCGCACTGCCAAGGTGATCTCTAAGAAGCTATTACGGCGGGTGCAAGATCTGATGCGGCAATCATGCTCACTGAACCCGAACCACTCAAACGCTATTACTGTTTTAAAAGACAACACTTACGATTTGGCTAACGTTTCTTCCCGTGTAAGCTTGTTTGCAAATAGCTGTGCTTCACTCTATGATATTCAATCCACAAATCTTCCAACCCTTTCAGATGGCCGACCTTGTTGGGCGGTATTGCTCAGAACTTGCTTCATCCAAAGAATCTTTCCAAGTGGAAACATACAATGACATCCTTCAAGAAGCTACTCGCGATATTGTTAAGCACACTGGAAGACCATTGGAAGAATTCTTCACTTTACTTAGTCATTTGGCCCGTGATCTCGGAATCACGCTTGGTGTAGCCACCGATCCTGAGCATGTTGCAAAGAGTAAGCGTGTTTTTCATTGTGCTTCATCCCTGAATTGCTGGGTATTCAGAGTTTTTTTTTGTTCTCTTTCACCGCGGGCAGATACTTATGAACATCCCTGGGTGGCCCGAGTCGCTGAGATGAGGTCTTCTGCGGCCATGAATGTCGACGCGGAGATCAAAGTCTTAAAGCTAAACGAAGAAATACGGGAGCTTGCCAAAGACATCCGAGCAAAGGTATTTCGATCATTAATTTTCCACGATCGACTGGTGCTATAAAGAGTTCTTTTTCTTCCTACTCTAGGACCACTCCCTTCAAGAAAGCCAAGTCAAAATCCAGGTCATGGAGAAGAGGATGGAGGCGGTTAAAAAACAGGCAGAGGCAATGTCTGAGCTTGAGTCACACTTGAAGAAAGCGGAAAAGGAAGCCAAGCAGTATGAAGAACTAAATGAATCGATTCAAAATGAGTACGAGAAGATTGCAGAGGAGAACAAAGAGCTGAAAATGAAACTTGTTGCTCTTGGGACGGATAAATCTAAAACTACCGAAAGTGCGACAGTTAATACTCCCAACCCCTTGGCCGGGATATCAGGACAAGATTTCTACGTGCCATATGAAGGTAACCTTGAGACGACACAGCTCATAGAGCAGGTAGGCCACCTCTTTGGATTATCATTGGGTTTGTTTTCTGACTTTCTTCCTTTGATGATCTGTCGCACAGATTGAATCGCTCAGGGGCGCCACTAGGTTTTTGCGATCAGAAAATGCTTATCTCAAATCACAGGCTCTTTTCCGACAGTTGAACGCCTTACCTTCATACAGTGTCTTACCGCCTGCTTTTCCACCTGTTTTTCCCGGCGACTCAAACGATGGCTTAGAGTCGCCGGATGGTGAACAGCAAGATGCGACATCGCATTCACCGGGAGAACTCAATCCCAGCGACCAGCTGCGCAAGTTTGCGGAGGAATCCAAGAAACTGTATCGGGAAGCTCTCACTATCTCCGCCAATCCTAAAGTAGTTGATTTGACTGTCGTGAAAAGACACCGTCTACTACCATCTGACTCTAATGGTTCATCTCAGCATCATGGAAAAGGCAAAGTGTGGCAACTCAAGGAACGATTACCTGAAGTGCAATACGCGAGGCGCAAAGAAGAAGTGGAGAGATTAAGAAAAAAAATCGAAGCTTTCAAACAAAGAACTCACCAGATTGCGATGTAAAGAAATGTTTTTCACTTTTGCTTGTGTAACATTCAATGGGGTGCCGAGCCGCCCACTTCGTTTTTTGTGCTTCAATGGGCTCTTTTTCAACAGCCATACTCAGACCTACTTAAATCGTTTTGATTGATTGCCTCGAATGGATGCAGCATTTTTAAGTCACTCGTTATAATCATTATACATCCCACTGCTTCATTTATCTTTTCGCTTTGTGTACGCCTAGATGATATGGTACTTTCCTAATGATGTCGAAGTTGTTCTACTTCACCCCCCATCACTTAGGCCCCCTGTTGCATGACTAAACTATTGAGTGCTTGTTGTCATTCAAAAATGAATTCAAGCAGATCATTCTCAAGTTTGATCTGTATTGATTAATCAAAGAGAAAGATGAATTGGATGTATGCAAGATAACTGTCACAAATGTGTTTATCCAGTGAGTTCAGGATGATACCGCAAGCTTATGGGCCCAAGCTGAGTAAAACTGCTGGATCTAAAGCAATGCTTCGGTTATAATGATCGATGGCTGCGGCTGGTGGACAACTTGAGACCTTTTTTCCACTCAACTCTATGGTTTGATATAAGTCAAGTTGAACGTCCACCCATAAAGAACGATGCTCCTAGTTCTTTTGCATCTTTCATAACTTTTTGTGGGGCCATTGTTGTTATTGCCTTTGTTCAATTGATTCTTTCTCTCTCCTTGTACATATCTTCCTCACTCAAACTGGTCTCCAACATTGTTTCAATGTCTCAACATTTTTTGTTTTTTTTTCAGCTCTTGGTCTTTTGATTCAAATATCACTCAGGCACATTGGTAGGATGACCAAATAAACTTAATTTGATATTGAGGGTGCAACCATTTTGACACCATTGAATTACTTCTGGCACACCAATTTCTTGGCATATCAATAGCTCACACCTCTTTATTTTGCATGTGTGAGCTTACACTCCAATGAAAGCTATCTGAGCCACCACTTTTGGAGTCCAAGCTTGCACACCAAATTTCATGGCATGTATCACCAGGGGAAAAATGCAGGTCCATGAAATACTAGTATGTGCCTACCTGTAATGTTGGTGTTACTGAAAGAAATAACTGGTGTAACTGAAGGTCAAGCAAACCATATCTCCAGAATAAAAAACATGTAACTCTTTCCCAACCAACATCAAATTCAGTTCTAATTCTGATACAATTCACATGCATCCTAGGTTTAACAAAGGACATTAGCTTAAAATTTCAAGGCAATTAAATTAAGCCTATTTACAAGGCAGATGAAAAAAAACAAAGCATAATTATGAAAACTGATTATTTTGGTTGTGTCCATAAAAGGGCCTTGAATTTTTTCTATCATACCAAAACAATTCAATTGGTTTTTGAATTTATCCTGTTCTTTGGATTTACTGGCCAAGTACTCAATTTTAGAATTGATAAGACCGGATGGGGGTATCAATGGACTGCTTTAATTGAGACAGAAAGATGATTTGGAAAATTTGTTATTCAAAATTTTTTATGGAACCTATCATTCATCAAAATATCTTCCAGCTGAAAACAAACAGAAACTGATTTTAAAATGCTCACTTATTTACAATTTCACCAAGCTTAAAAATTTTTTACAGGAATAATCCATACAGGAAAAATACAACAGAAAACTTTTTTTTAAAAAAAAATCAAACTGACTCTCAACCAGCAGAATGCTTGTTCAATGCTTAAAAAACCTCAATTCACTTGAAGTTTCATCCCAAGCCTATTTGATATTTTCTCTGTTTTTTTTTTTTTGGTCAGCTATTTTAGTTTTCCATTTTTCTCTAAAATAATGTATAAAATAGGGCATATCACAGTTAAAATTTTCAAAAAATTAAATGGCTGATTTCAGGCCTATCCATTTTTTTTCAAAATTTTATTTTTTTTTTCAGTTAAAACCATGGATTCATTGTTTATTTTGATAAAAAAAAATAATTTTTGAAAAATTGATATTTTTCCTGAAATAATTTAAATTTTTCAAAATTTTAACTCTGATACACCCTAATCATTCATTGATCTCTTTCAATCCAGGTCTTTGAGCGCCAAGGTTTGATAAAACAATAAAAAATTTATGGCAGGGCACCAGCTTGGATCAAACCAACTAAAAAGACCGTTGGATTAAGATTTGATCCCAAAACTAAAAATCAAATCTATTTGGAGTTTTTGTGGGACAGGAAAAATCTTTTTATGATTAATGCAGATAAAAAATGGATCTTCATAACTTCACCTTTTGAATCACTTGACCCAACCAGATCAAGGACACATTTTAAAATGAAAAAATTGAACACAAATGAAAGGTTAAGTTTGCTAAAAAAAATTGAATTTATTTGCAATACCACCACCCAAAGAAAATTGATTTGGGATTTTTCAATAGTAAGTTTTTTGGGATATTTTTTTGGTTTTATGGGTGCCACAGTATTTCCAAATAGTTTTTATTGAAACAGAGTATGATTTATTGGGATAAGCAAATTTGAATCCAATTTGGAAGAAGGTGTTGGAGCCATGCACAAGGACAGTGTGTATATGCATGCAATTTTCTTTTTTCAATACTAAATAAATATTGCGTAAAGGTCTGGAGGACATTTCTGTCTCTATCTTGAAACTCTTGTGGAATTAATTAATATCAGGCATCTTTTAAAAAACAATTAATAACCAAATCCCATATGTTCAACATGGATAACTCCATCAGCCCTGGGTTTTAATTATATCTTGACAGGGCTGAAACTCAGTTTCCACAATTTTAAATACCTTGAATCTGTGCCCTCCCTTGTCCAAGAGCAAAGCTGCAATTTTTTGTCTGAATTATATCTACTTGTAAAAAATTTAAGAGAAATTAAAAGAAAATTCAAAAATGCATAATAAACAAACCAAATTCCACTCATAAAAAATTCTAGACCATTAATCAGTTGGAAAGAAATTGACCAAGGTATGCTGAAGGGTAGCAGCCAGAATCTTTGAATAGTTGAACTTTTAAAAATGATATTTGACAAATTTAGCAATACTGCATTCTAAAAACACCCAGTGAAAGATATTTCAAAATTTATTCAGTAAAAAGCAGATGCTGTGGAGTTAATGAAAAAACCCAAAACCAGATTAAACTCCATCATGAGAATATATCCAAAAAAAAAGCTGCAGGGAAGACAGGAGGGCAGGTACATAATCAAAGGTTTCAAATTCTCCTCATAAACTGATTTTCTACAATGCTATCACCAAACTGGAATATTGGAAAGGGGAACAAAGATTGGGAAGACGCTATAGATTGATTTTATCTTACTGATTCACTGATTATTTTTCTCCACTTAAGCTAATGATTCAGCTTTTCATAATAAGCAAACAAGAGTAAACAATAAAAATTTTTTTTTTTTTTTAATTTGAAAAAATTGTGCTTTTGAACAAGTTCAGCTGAAATAATGATTTTATTTTGTAGTTAGATCATGAACTTCTTCAATCAATTGTTCAGAAACTCAATTTTGAAAGTCCTGACCATGATGTAAAATCAGAAACAAGAGTGATGTTTCTATTCACCATCAACCAAAAACATGGGTAAAAAGGCCCTGAAAGATTTGTAAAAGTTAACAAATATCCTTTTAGTATGAATAAAATAGCTAATTAAACTCACATTGATAAAGACCCCAGTATTGCAAGAATATTTACTGAAGACTTTAAGCTTTGAAAGTTTTTCTCTAAATATAATTTTTTTTTGGGAATAAAAGTCTTCAGTAAATATTCTTGCAATACTGGTTCTTTATCAATGTTGTAATGCATATACACACCCATTCTTGTGAGTATATTAGGTCAAGGAAATGGTTTGAACACAGGATAGAATTCCTTTTTTGAAATGAATGAGGATCCAGCTCAAGTGGGGTTTTTTCCCAATTTCAAGTTCCAGATTTGCAGAAGTCACATTCTCCCAAGATTGATTGATTTATTTAAATTTGAATTTTTTTGGGAAAATACTTGAAAGTTTATAAGGAATTTCAAAGAATGAAAAAATTCAAAAAGATTGGTATAATCTATATCAAACTGATGTTTTGATAACACATCACCAAAATATATTAGAAATTTTAAAGAAAGCTTGAGTTACGATTGAACCTACTTTCAAGCATGAATGATATTTGATTGCAAATTGGTTATATAATACTTCATCAGAAGTTTTGGTGTGGGTATCTGGGGGTTATTTGGATAGTTTAACTGAATTAGGACAGAGTTAAAAGCCAGTTGTAACCAAGCTGAAACATTGTTAAAGGGTGGCAAATGCTAGAAAGTGCCTTTATTTTTCTCCTGGTGTATTGGGTGACATACCAGTCAAATTTGCCATATATTCATGTTATATGTAGATATATTTGGTGTGCATTTCCACACACCAATGTTTGTGGCCTGTGAATTTGCACACACCAATATTCTCTGTTTTTTATTTAAATTGGCAACCTTGCAACCCACGTTCACTACCTAAAAGGGGTGGTGTGGCGCAATTTGCAACCCAAAATGGGTCGCAAACAGCCATTCACAACCCACTTGAGTTGCAAATGGCTATTTGCAACTCAGGTGGGTTGTGAATGGCAGTTTTCGAACCGCGCCACGCGACCCATTTTGGCTAGTGAATGGCAAAAAAAAGTGGATTTTATTTATTTCATTATATACATACATATATATGTTTTTTTATATTTTTTTATTTTAATTAATTTATTATATATATATATATATATATATATAGATGTATATGTATAATTTTATTTTATGTCATTTATTTATATTTTTATTTATATTTTTATTATAAATGTAATCAATTGATTTATGTTTTATTATTTATTTATTTATTTATTTCAAATTATTTATTTATATTTTATTATATATTTATATTGTTTTATATATTTATATTGTTTTATATATTTATATTGTTTTATATATTTATATTGTTTTATATATTTATATTGTTTTATATATTTATATTGTTTTATATATTTATATTTTTAATTTAATTTATTTTTTATTTTCAATGAAAAAGAGAAATAATAAATGAAAAAAATAATTTTTTTAAAAAAAATGTTAAAAAATATATATATTATAACAAAACAACTCAGATGGGTTGCAAAAAGTCATTTGCGACTTAGATGGGTTGCAAATGGCCTTTCGCGCCCCGTTCACCACCCAAGGGTTGCAAATTTAACATTGGCATTTTTATTATCATTTATTATTTATTATTTATAATTTGTCATTCATTATTTATGATCTGTTGCATATTCACATGCCTATTCTTTTGGTATGACTGGCCATGCACAGAAATTTGGCACACCTTATTTTCCCAAGAGAGGCCAATTTTTTGGTGTGTGCCACAATGTATGCCAAAAAGAGGGGTGTGTAAAATAGAGCATATCAAAAGAAATGGTGTTTATGCTGCAAACATCAATTTTGATTTTCCTGAAGTAATTTATTGTCTTCCAAATAGCTTTATCCAATATCAAACCTGGACTTCAAAAATTCATTGTATGTTAAATCTTCATAAATATATATATATATATATATATTCAAATTCATCATTTTTGCATAAAAATATAATAGATAACTGGCTGCTTGGCTCTAAAAAGTTGGAAAATTCACATGCCATAATTATCTAAAAACCCTCATAACTCAAGGCCTCCAGGCTATAATTACAATAAAATCATGAAACTTCCTTTCAGGAAACTTTAACTGCCAACTTTTGCATTTTCATGGTTATTTATAACAGGTTTTTTTCCTGGGTAATCAGAAGTTCCTGGGTGTGACTTGTATTGTGCAATCAGGAGTTTCTGGGTGGTGCAGGTATTCATGATTGCAAGAATTTGAGTATCTCATGTATTGAATAATTAGGAGTTTAAGGGTTGTATTTGTGTGGGGTAATCCAAGTTTCTGGTTGGTATGGTTATTCTGGATTTCTATAATTAGGATTTTTTGATACTTAATAATTAGCAGTTTCTGGGTGGTATGAATACAATGTATGCTATAATGCTTTATTTTTCTTTTTTTTTTCTGGAGTGGGGGGTTTTATTGGTTTACACAAGGTGGAGCTGGCTTTAAAACCATTGAGAAAAAATTAAATAGTGTAATGGCTGCTTGGATACCACTTTGACATATTCAAATGCCATGATTTCCAAGATCATAAATCATTTCACTTTCTGCCCCCCCCCCTTTTTTCACCCTCTGCTCTACTGAATAATTTTTTTGCAGGCAAATTCTCAACTTTTGAGTTCAGAAGCATTCTCTTAAAATTTAATTCCAAATTAAATCCTAAAATTCTGCTTGAAAGGAAATTTTAGCCCCGGGAATCTGTTCATCCTCAATCCAGAACCTCATATTTCAAACTTGATGTTTAAAATTGAAGTTATTTTTTTTGTCTGCTCTTACAATCAACCTCATAATTTTTAGCTTGGGTTTTTAGCATAGTTCTTGGTATATTAAAATCTTGGTAAAATTTCCAGGTAACAATCATGAGCATATCAAAATTAATGCTCCCTTCACCCAAAAGCACCCTTATTTTAATCCTTGAAGCCTTAACTCCAGAGGAACTCTTCGTATTTTCAAGGGTACATTCTCTAAAGCTCAAGGTCCCATTTCAAATAATTTTGATCAAAATATAGGAATATTCCTCACTATTATAAAATAGATCATTTTAGCTTAATATACTACAGGAAAGGCCCTTGTATTTGATACAAGAAATTACCTTGTGTTGCATAAAAGAAATGCACTTGTGTTGGACTCAAGTAAAAGTAATGGAGAAAATGTGAAAAAATTCCAAAAGCACCAGGGGGAGAATGCTGACACATGCTAGCATGTGCCTCCATGTGATTTTGGAGTGACTGCAAGAAATAATTCTGGTATGATTTAAAATTCTGTTTGAATTCTGATGTCCTTCCTTTTTGCCTAAAAAATGAGTGTCTCCACTTACTTCTCTCATGATATTTAAACTCTATTATCATCTCTTGGTTTTTCATGCCCAGTAAGTACTTATAAAACACAGAACTAGTTATTATTATAGTTATTTTTTTCATCAACCCTAGTGCCTTATCTTTATTATCTAGCTCATGAGTTTTTCAGTATAGTGACTTCTTTATACTATGCTGATTATTCATAGTTCTAGTGGGTTATTTAACTCTAATCCTTTATTCCTTGTTTTATCATGAAACATGTTGAGTCTTGATCAAGTGAGTGAATGATCAGTGAAAATTCTGTCCTTCTCAACCATTTCCTCTTGTGACAACCATACTTTTCTTTTAACCATATGTTATTCATAATATTAAATTTTTGTTCATTTTTCTTTTCAGCCACATTCCAGCCTCCTTGTACTTATTCTACTTAAGCCAGATGGTTCACAAGGGAATGAAACACCATCTTTCCTGAAAAAGTTATTGACCAGAGTGCCCCCATTAAAATCTTATATCTTCTCCTATTGGTTTTAAAAGATCCTTCTCCTCCTCTCAAGTTTTACTCTGCCATCTTGATATTTTACATATTAATATTTTCCAAATTAAGCAACCAATATATCCAAAATAGAAACCACCTAACACTTTTCCAACCAACAAAAAATTCAGGTCCAATTCCAATACAATGCACATGCATCCCAGGTGTAACCATATCATTCAGTTTCAAATTTAAATTCACTTCCATTCAAAATATGTAAAAGGAAGATGATACAAAATGAAGTGTATTTATAAAAACTGACCATCTTGGTGTTGCCCATAACAGGGTCTCATTTCATTCTATCATGAAAAAAAATTAAAATGGTTTTTGTTTTTTTCATCCTGTTGTTTTAATCTATTGAAACAATACTAAATTTAGCATTGCAAGTAACAGGTTGGGGCATGAATTGACTTCTTCAATTGAGACATGAAGATGATGTTGAATAATTCAATTAAAAGTTATTAATTCAACCTACCATTTCACAAAATTTATCCCAGCTGAAAATATTCATAAATGAATTTGAACTTTCTCAATAATTAAAAATTTCATCAATATTGGAAGATGCTGACAGGAATAATTAAAGAAAAATAAACATAAAGCATAACATGCAAACTGATTTTTGACTGGTTGGATTTTTTTTAATTCTGTTACAACTTGAATCCAATTAGAGTGTCATCCTGAGCATATTTCATCTTTTCTTGACTTGCTTGTTTTTCCAGCGCTTTATTTTTCCCATTTTTTTCTCAAAAGATGTTTAAAAACATTGATTTATTTCTTCAAATCAAACGTTTTGTGTGCCAAGGATTCAAAAAATAATAATTGAAATAATAGAATTGCAGCATCTTGATTCAAAAAAAAACACTTGCATAAAGCTTTGATCGAAAGAAGGAAAATTAAATTCATTGGGATTTTTGTCAGAAAGGAAGGTGCTTACTTGTGGCTGATAAAAAATGTGGGAATATTTAGAATATCATTTTTGGAACCACTTGACCCAACCAGATCAAGGAAATTTGAAAATGAAAAAATTAACACAGAAAAAAGGTTAAGTTCACAAAAACACTTGAAGTCATTCAGGCACCCATTACCAAAAATATGGGTTAGATTGGTTATTGTTAGACAGTAATTTGATGTGAAATTCTTGGGTTGTATAGATGCCACAGTTTTCCCCAAAATTGTTTTTGACTGGTGTGGTGTTCCAAACCTATCCTATAACTATTATACTCACTTTTCCAGTATAAAACAAATTTAATCCTCAAATTAAGCTCATGAATGGATTCCACAACAAAGATAACCTATATTAACTCAGCCAAATTAAATCTCTATCTATCATTGATTGTAAGATACATCCAAAAAATAAATTATGAGAAACTCATACACAAGCAGGTACCACAAACCTGTGAGACACATAGATAAACTTGGGAAAAACCATACCCATTAAAAATTAGTAAAATACCTTAGAACTATTGGAAAATTATTGCACAGCCTATCTGGAGTTTACCCACAAATAAGCCATGCATAGCCTTCCTGTAATACACCCACAGCTCAGCCATGTTAAAGTCATCTTGCACAATTCTAGCATATTTTCTCTGTATTTCACCCACAACTCAGCCCTGATATAGCCCTATAGAATTTGCATACAATTTTGACCACAATCCAGCCATGAGCACGTGTCATCAACCAAAAATAATTTTGTAAAAGGTGGAACATCCCCTGAAGCCTATTTAAGTAGGGCCTCTATGCCCTATCTAAGTTGTATACCCCATAACCCCCACTCATTATCTCATCCAACCAAAAATCACCCCTCATCATACTTTGGGACCTCATCCACCTGTTTTATTCACCCAGAAAACAGTAAAATTATAATTAAGAAAGAAATCAGAAAAGAAATTTCTAATCCATCATTGAAAATTGAACCATCCCATCAGATTCTGATATAATGGTTTTTCTGTGGCCTAATTAGTCATTATAAATCAAAAAGATAAAAAATTTATTTATAGATAAACCTTAACAAGAAGAAAAAAAAGAAAAAACAGGATAAAATAAACTTTCTCCTAACCAGCCCCCTGTGGGTAGACCCATCCTTGGGTGCTCTCCTGAACCATTCCTTCAAGTAACCCCAACCTTTTAAAATTTGTATATTGTTCAAGAGCACATATCCACCTTCTTTAAACTTATCAATAAGAAAACAAATATGGTATTCTCTTCAACAATTCTATGACTAACATCCAAAAATTGATATAGGTCTTATATAAGGCCTATTTTAAGTCTCAAGCAAACCAGCCATTCATTTTCAAAAAAATACTGTGTAGAATCAGTATACTTTAGAAGGGAAGGAAATTCAAAGCCACCTTAGTTTTAAAAAAATCTAAAGGATTAAATTCAATAATTAATTTTCCTTGGAGGATTTCCAGAAATCTATTTTCTATGAATAAAATATCCCAAGGATTCTCTGAAATTGTAGTATTATTTGTCTTCAGAAACTAATGTAAATCTTAGTTGTAAAAATAACTTGGATCCATGCTCAAGGACAGTTTTTATGGCTGTAGAAATTCAGTTTTTTAATCCTGGATGAATATGAGTTCCCCCAGACCTTTGCTCAAAGATTTAGGGGACATCAATTTATAAATTTATAATTTTTTTGGGGTGTGAATGCATTTAAACGTTCTTTTAAACTGAAAATTGAGAAAAAATGCCGTATGGTAGAAATTAATACCTCCATAAAAACTGGATTTTAATTATATCTTGAAAGGGATGAAACTCAATATACACAATTTTAAATGAATCAAATCTGTTTCACTCCTTTTCCAGGAGCCAAATTGCAAACTGATTATCCAAATTTTTATACATGTGAAAGATTCAAGACATAATTCAAAAAAAAGTGGTAGGTGCATGATACATCAGCCAATTTACACTAATAAAATCTTCTAGATGATTCATCATTTTTTTAAAAAAATTGAAATAAATTTAGAAAGTGCAATGTTGAATTCACAACCCTACATGATCTGGTAACACCTCAACATGGGTTGCGTGGCAAAGTTGGTGAACCATCTGGGTTGTGAATGGCTGCTTGTGACCCATCTGAGTTGTGAAGAGCCATTCACAATCCAGATTGGTCGCAAACCATGCCACGCGACCCATTTTGAGTTGTGAACAGGTTTGTTAGGGTTGCAAATTTTCATTTTCAGTTATTTTTATTTATTTATATTTATATTTTTGATATGTTTTTGTTATTTATTTTTTATTTACTTATTTTTTATTTAGTTAATTTTTATTTAGTTATTTTTTATTTAGTTATTTTTTATTTAGTTATTTTTTATTTAATTATTTTTTATTTACTTATTTTTTATTTTTTTATTTATTTATTTATTATTTATTTCTTTATTATTTATTTCTTTATTATTTATTTCTTTATTATTTATTTATTTATTATTTATTTATTTATGTATTTGTTATTTATTTATTTTTTATTTATTTTTTATTTATTTATTTATTTTATTTATTTATTTTATTTATTTATTTATTTTATTTTATTTTATTTATTTATTTATATTTTTTTGTTTGTTTTATTTATTTATTTATCTATTTAATTATTTTATTGATTTTTGTTTGCAGCTCATATGGGTTTCAAATGACTTTTCATGCGCTTTTGTAACCCCTGGGTTGCCCATTTTGAAATAATTTAGTCTAAAAACACCCTGTGAAATATAAAATTCAAAATTCATCTAGTACCAAGCAGGTGGGAACATAAACAAGGCAAAGATAAATTGGGAGTATTTTTCAGTTTGGTAATAACTTACTGACACATTGATTATTTTTTTACCCATAACATAATCATGCCAAAAGGTTTTGTAATATCGCGCCAATTATTCCTAAAGGTTTCATTTTAGAAAGAAAAAACCTAAAATGACACCAAAAGGAAGCAGTGGTGCCATTAATTTTTTTACTTTATTGATGCCAACTGGCCTCCTTCCCCATACTAGGCAGGCGTGAAGCCTTTTAAAGGTTTAAATGGGTGTCTGGGATGGGACAACACACCATTTGACAGCATGTTGGGTCCACAAAGAACTTTAAACATTAATTGAGGCCCTGGGGGGCTAAATTAAGGCCTTCAAACCCCCTGTGGGGTCTGTATTGGGTTATATTCTTGGAGAATTCGAATATGGACACCAATTGAGTAAATTCAATATGTAAAAATTCTATAAATATTAAATTTTTGCAAGTAGTTCAAATCTGAACTCAGATATAAAGAAAAAACTTTGTAAAATGCAACAAAAAGGATAATAATTCATTTTGTTTAAAAAAATGGAATATTTACAGTAGAATTCAAATTCATTTGTACCAAACATACAAAAAAACATAGAGAATTTCAAATTTACCTATTTCATTCTGGTAATTTGAATATCTTGAAATATGAAAAAAAATATAATTCATTGCATGAATGATTAGAAATAATACAGAAAGCAGATTTCTTCAAAGAAAAAACCAAGATTTTTATGGAATGTGAATAAATTTTTACAAAACATAAAAAAAATAGAAAAATGGTACATATATCTTTTTCATGAGGTGAATCAAAATCATTTTAAATAAAAAAATCAAAGTCTTTCAATCCAATTCAATAAAATCATGTTTTGATGAGGGATGCAATTTTTTCCACAGATAAAAGCATGTCTGAGATTCTATTTCCCAGTCCTTAACACCCCTCATGGACCTATATTCTTTCCAAAGTTTACAAAAATGTGGCATTGGAACATCATTCTTGAACAAACACCCTCTGTATTCATATTCAATGCCATAAAATAAACTTCATCCAAAAAAGAAATAAAATCAAGGGATTTTTAATTTATGGCACAATCAAAAGGGAAAAATATGAAAGAAATAAAAAAAAAACAAAATGTAAAATGTAAAAAATAATATATAAAAAAATAAGAAAAAAATAAAACTTAGGGGGTAAGGCCCCCACCACCCAACCCATGTCTTTTTCAGGTTCAAACCTGCAGTTAAAACCTGTTTCAACTTCAAATTAAATAATATTAATATTAATATTAATGATATATATTTTTCTTTATATCTATAAAAGTATATATATATATCTATTTTCTTATGTTCTTATATATATTTTTTTGTATCTATACAAGTATATATATATATAAACTTGGGGGGGGGGGGAGGACCACCGCCACCTGACCCAATTCTGGGCCAAGTTCAAATCTGGGGCAAATGATTTGATAATTTTTGAATTAAATAATAATGATAATAATGAAAAGGGCATTGATTTTATGATGCCCCCAATCCTCTAGATCATGGAATTTTATGTCCGCATGCCATCACGCGCCTTTGCTGCTACATAGACAGATACTTTATTTCACAGTAATTTCAAGGATTAACTTTTTTTGATTCTGACACCATATTCCTGTAGCTGGGGTTCATAAACCTTTAAAAAAAGTTATTGGTAATTTTGGAAGCATTAGAACCCCTCCAAAAATTTAATAAAAAATTAAAACAATCCACAAAAACCAATTTTTCAATGGGTTTTTGGATCCCCATTTTGGATTTTATTATTATTTTCTTGGGCTATTTGAACCATTAACATTTTCAAGAAACATTCAAAGAGCTTTCTAAAAAAATTCAGATTTTTTGGATGTATCCTTTTACCTCAAAAAATTTCAATTAAAAAAAATTGAATTTCTCACTGAACATTTGCATCCTTTTATTTTCCTTTTTATTTCATTTTTTTTTTGGTGATTGAAGCTATCAAAAATTAAGAAAAACAGTCAAAGGTAATTTTAATATTTTCCTGATAATTTTTGGATGTGTTATTTTGCCTTGAAAAATTCCTTCAAAAAACCAAAGAATTAAAAAAATTCAATTTTCTCATTGGACTTTTGCATCCTTTTGTTTGCCTTTTTGATTATTTTTTCTTGGTTTTTCAGGATTTTAAAAATTCAAAAAAACTTTTAAAGATGTTTTCAATATTTTTTTCAGAATTTTTGGATGTATCCTTGGCCTCCAAAAATTAAATTTGACATAAAAACACTCCAAATTAACACATCCATTGTACTGTTTTTTTTCACATCTGGCATCGGAATTTCTACAATTTTTTTTAATAAACTTTAGAATAGAGTCCAAATACTGAAATAAACATTTTCAATACTTATTTTCACATTTTTTAACCCTCAAATTATACATGAAAATGAACATAATTCAAAAGGAAAGGGTGGTCTCTCTTTAATTATCCTTTTTTGTTTTTTTTTCCTGGAAAAAAAAGATGATCTGAAATAATTGAAGCTTCAGATTTAAAGGGATTCTCTAAAGATTCCCAAAAATATTTTTTTTTGTTAATTCAGGAGGCACTATGTGTCTCTCAAAAGCCAAACAAAAAAAGCAGCATAATAAACCCCTTTTGGGTGCTGGCACCCTTCTTTGAGCCCTTTTGCATGCATAAATTCAATATGACTCAAAATTTTTCCTGGGCCCTGCACCCATCATGGAGTTCTCCAATTATCTTATAAACCACCCCCTTGACCTCTTCCACCCTCCCATCACCCCCCACCACACCCTCATCAGCACACCACACCACTACCATACTATAGCACCCCTACCACAACACACCAAACCAAAACACACCACATCATGCCTCACCTCACCTCACCAGACCACACCTCACCACACCTCACCACACCTCACCTCACCTCACCACACCACTTCACACCATTTGACTCCCCTCATCACACCACACTCACCACACCACAAACCACTCACCATCCATCAACACTTCTTAATTAAAACAAATCAACACTCCAAATAATTCCAAAAAACTCTTTTCACTCTTATATCAAGTCTTTGAATACATTTTTTAACTCAAAATCTTCTCAATATATTTTTCAATTATAAACACCTATCTTCACTTCATTTTTTAAAAATAAAATTTCTGTTTGCAATGGCTCAAGAAAGCATCCACCCACTTTTCAGAA
This sequence comes from Puccinia polysora, assembly GCA_025617555.3. Lineage (NCBI taxonomy): Eukaryota > Fungi > Basidiomycota > Pucciniomycetes > Pucciniales > Pucciniaceae > Puccinia > Puccinia polysora. Next base: position 324,714 of record CM062615.1, on the reverse strand, counting down.
CTGTTTCACCAGGCCCATCCTCAATTATATCATCTAATCAGACTAGTGATTAAACTCCTATTTCTCCTTCTTCATCTAATTAAAATGCTGATTACACCCCTCTGGATGATCCTCCTGATCTGTCATATAATCAAAAGGAGAAGCTGGTTGAGGTTATCCAATCATGGGAAAAGTCTCATGGATATTCCATATCTACCAGAGTATCCGATTGCAAGAAACATACCTACACATATCAATGTGATAAATATGTGGAATATAAACCCAGAAAAGATAGCAACAATTTAAAAAAATCAAGAAAGACCAATCTTCCTTTCAGATTATCAGGCAATTTTTTCAACAGATTGGGTATCTGGCTGGTAAATTTTATATTTTCAGATCAAAAAAATCCACCTCCCAATAATCCTTCCACTCAGCCCAACACAGAAGAATTCAAGGGAAGCAAAAAGACATGGTTGAAAATTTAATATAAGCTGAATTTCCTACCTTGAAAATTCTAAAATCTCTTATACAAACCTCTTCATAACCTATTGATACAAATCTGAATAACATTTATAAAAAAAGAGTACAAATACAATAAAATACCCTTTTTGGAAAAACTCCTGTTGAAGCACTCATACTGGAACTCTGGAATTCTTTTTTTTTCTACAAAATGAAAAATGTGGATGGTAAAATCATTTCTTTATTCATTTCACACTCTGATTCCATGAAACTTCTCAAAAATTTCTGTACTCTTATAATTATGGACTGTAACTACAAAAAAAACAAGCTTTGAATGCCCCTTTCTAATATTGTTGGGGTAAACAATTTTTCAAGAATTTTCTGAGTTGCCTTCTTTTTTTTATCTCAAGAGAATAAACAGAACTATGAATGGGCCCTGACTCAAATTTAGGAAATTTTAGAAGATAAGGAACCCAGTGCAATTGTTAAAGAAAAAGAACAAGCACTTATTAGTTCCATTGAAAAAGTTTTCCCCTCCTGTCATTGTCTTCTCTGTCTCTGGCACATTTCCAAAAAATATTCAAACTCATTGCAGGACACAATTCAAATCTGAAGATTAATGGAAGCTGTTCCAGAAACAATGGAATCATTTTGTCCATTCCAAATATGAATCAAGCTGTCAGGAAAAATTCACAAAACTTTCTCTTGTCTGGAATACTCCCACTTCTGACTACTTATTGAGAACTCAAATCCTCTAAAAAGAAAAATTTTCTCCTATTTGGCAAACAAGCACTATTGATTTTGAAACACAAGTACCTCAAGAAAAGAAGGACTATACTCCTACATAAAATGTTTATCAATTCATCTATTGGCTCTTTCTCTAATGTGATTAAAAAATTTACAATTCAATCACCATCCAAAAACATTAGAGATTCATTGAAGCATCTCAGCAAAAAATTCAAGCATCCAATTGGTTCACCTCACTTTCTGGGTCATCTGTCTGGAAAAATCAGCCACTTTTCCCTCAAAAGAATTCATCCATTTCATCAAGTTCCTGAATCTTCCACCACTTTAACAAATTGTGATTACTTTTCTTACATGGGTATACCATGTATTCACAAAGTAAAATTGGCTATCAGAAAGGGTGAAATCTTCCAAATTGAAGATTTTCAGTTTCAATGGCATGTCAAAGCCCCCTTCTCATTAAGTTTTTTTAATTTTTTTCTTTTTGGGTTCAAGCTTAAATTGATAATTTCCTAATTTATTTTGATTTTTCTTTCTCCAGTTAACTCTGAACCCTGATTCAACTGAAGAATCAGAAACCATTGAAGTTCCATTAAAAATAAACAATGAGCAACTATCTCTCACTGAAATATTTGAAGAATTCTGCAATTTTCCACCTGAATAACAGAAATTATATCTGGGTGAAAGAAAGAAGCTATACAGTGAAAGATATCAACTTTCTCTGATTCAAGAGCCCAATTCTACTCAAAGATCCAAAGTAAGAGGAAGACCCAAAGGAGAAGCCAATAAGTTCAAGAATATCTCTCAGTCCTAAATTAAAAGAGATCCATCTAGTTTGGAATATTTAGAAGAGCCCAAGAGGAGAGGAAGGCCAAAGAAGAAATTCATAGCAAATTGAAAGGTTGGTGACCATTTCTGGTAAAAAGAATTACATCAACTTCCATGATTAATAATTTTTTTCTATGTGTGCAGGTTTCAAGAAATTTCAAGGACATAAAGGGAAAGGGCAAGGTAGAAAAGAAGGAGGAATTGAAGGAAGAGGTAAATTTCTGTCTATGATTATTTTTTCTGCCATGGATTTTTTTTTAATGAGTCCTTCCCATTTTTTCAACATAGGATGAATTTCTGACTGAAGAGGAATATTCAGAATATGAAGAGGTGCCAGATTTGGATGAAGGGGAAGATTCAGAAGATTAAGAGCTGCCAGATTTGGGAGTTATTAAGATGGTGAGCTTTCATTTTCTTTCATTTTTGTTGATTTTTTGAATATTATCTTTCATTAATTCTTTCATTTGAACATTTATCAGATATCTAAAACCATTGTGAATACGCACCTTGCTTCTCCTGAATGAAATCCTGGTACAAGAATCAAGAGACAAAATTTATCCAATGGAGATGGTGATTCAACTTACAATCCTCCTGGAATGAAGGTATTAGCACAAACAGAAACAAAAAGTAGTGAGAAAGTGATTACATTTGATATTTTCTCATTTTTTAATTTTTTCTGATTTTTTTGGGGATTATTCCTCTGTGTTTTCTGCACATTATCTTATTCTTCTTCTGGAATATTTTACCAAGTCTCAATTGAAGAATTGAGTTTTTTTCTTTAGGCCATATTTTATTGTATAGAAAATCCTGATTTTTGGTTTTATTTCAAATACAAAGATTCTATTTCCCCAAAAAAAGCCATTCCACATATATTAAATGTTCAGGATGTTGTAGGGGATGGGAGCTGTTGCTTCAGAGAAGCAGCCATTTGTGTGGGGAGGAACTCAGAAGACTTAATTGAAGTAAGGAAAGAAATGGTGAAAGAGCTTGATTCAAACCCAATCTTCAAGGACCCAAGATTACTGTGTGAAATGTGGGGTGAAAATTTCCAAGAGGCAAGAAGGCAACTGAGCCACCTTTCTGTACCAGCTCCCATAAATATTTTAATTGCATTTAAGCTTTGACAAGCCAACTTTTTTTTTCCTGAGTTAAATTGGTTTATGCCCAAGTTTTTTTTTTAGATTTTGCCTAATTTGTTTTTTCAATCTGCCCTGAATTTTGTTTTTTTCATTCAAAAATCAGAAAAAAATTTCCACAATCCCTTAATTGGTCTTTTTTTGGAACCCATCCATCCATCCAATTGTCCGGACCAACTTTCCAAAAATCCCTTTGTTGGCATTTTCTTGGCCCCATCCATCCATCCAATTGTTGGTTCTTGGCCCAACTTTCACACACACCGTCCCATTTTTGGTCCTTTTTCAACAACCATCCATCCATCCATCCATCCCATTGTTTGTCTTTTTTTGGCACACATCCATCCTCCAAAGAATTATTGTTGAATTTTTGGACTGATAATTCTGTGAGTTATCATAAAAATTGTTCCATTCTTATTTCTCTTAATTAACTGATGTTTTTAATTTTTAATAGGGTGGAAGGAAGAAAAACATAAAATTGAGGATTCATGGTATTCCAACATTGCAGTCCAGGCACCAAGATATTGGCTGTCTGGATGGCGGTTCAAAACCATTCATTCAACTTCATCCAAACTGCTTTGGGTGTGAACATTTATTTCCAATCCTTCAACCGTTGGATTGAGCTATATGAAATGACTTGCTGACTCATCTGGGATCCAGAATAATATAAAAAAATTGAACAGCCTGAAGAACTCATCCATGAAGAAAAAAGTTTTATGTACTCTTTAGCACAAAGTGAGCCAATAATATTTCTTGATGAGATTAGAGAAAAGGTATATGATGGAACTGGGTCTCTGTTTTTTACTGGAACCATTCATAATATACTTCAAAGTCCAATAAAAATGACCTTGAAGAAAGCAAGCAGTATCAATATTTGGAAGGATTTGGTGGCTAAGTATGAATTTATTGCCAAAATGTCATACATTACTACAGAGTTTCTGGTGTTCAATGGTAAGTTTGATTTGATCTCAAATGTCCAGTCTATTGCTCCCACTCAAAAAATTTATTTTTGTCACTCAACATAGATGAAATTGCCATCTGTATTTGGGACCTGATCCGCACATATTCTTGGTCACTAAAGGGTCATCCAGCTTACAAATACCAGCATGAAAACAACCCGGTTAAATATAGCTTGATACCTGAAATTTCTTTGTATGGTTTGATTGAAATGAAGGTGTTGGAAGATAGTATAAACCACAAGGACTTTGAGAATTTCCTGAAATTGTATCAGGTCAGTTACTGGTATTATTCTTGTTCTTATGCATTGCAGCTCCCCATGATCAATCACTAAGTTTTATCTTTGGCATTGCAGCTCCCCAGGATGAATCACTATCCAGCAATAACCAGCATTCTTGTGTGATAATGCTAAGGTTCACAAAGGTTGTAAAATTAAGAAGCTTTGTAATGATGCAGGCATCGAATATATCTATCTACCTCCCTATTTACCAGAATCGGACCCAATCAAGCTTTGTTTTTATTTCATCAAATCAAATTTGCGCAGAATTCAGGTCCTTGTAACATCACATGATGAAATTGCTTCAATTCATAATGTAACTAATAAATTTGTAACAGCTGAAATTTTTGAAAAGCTTTATTTACATGCTGACTATGCTTGCCCCAATAAGCCCAAAGCATCATTGAGAGATAAATTATTTTATTTTTTAGTGTTTTTTTGTTGTTCTTTTACTCAAGTTTGATTTTATTTTTTATAGTTTTTTGGTTGTTCTTTTACTTAAGTTTGATTATCAAAGCAATTAATAAATTGATTGACATTGTGCCACCTGAGAAAAAATTCTGGGACATCCACCTTTCATCTCCTTTGAAATGATAGCTTTGGAGATCCAGTTTTTGAGACAGAGTTATAGAAATTTGTGCTTTGCACACACACAAAACCTTCAGAAATCTGCTTATGGCTGATGGCTATGACAAAATACTCTTGAATTGCTCAAATCATTGAGATCAAAAGCAATTATGCAAGGGAATCAATCAATGATAAGGAAACTTTTTTGGGCTCATAAGATTTGGGTTGTTCACAGGATCAAACAGAAAAATTGGGGATACATTTCACTTTAACCGTTCTCTTGAACACATCCAAGTACATAAAAAAATCTAAGAAAACAATAAGGAATGAGAGGTACAAAATAATTAAATGATATTAAGGATTTCCATATTTCAAATTTTCATCATATTAATGCACATTATGACAAAGTTGTTCAATTACACCTTGAGTCAAACCAATGGATTTGAGATCACTATTAGAGAGATTTTGTGATTTAAAGAGTTTGTATGAGTCTATGTCATTTAATTCTAGGCATTAGAGGTTTTCTTCAGAATTTCCTTCGATTCCTATCCACTGTAGCTAATTGAAAATTGAATCACCTTGAGTAAAACTTGGAGACAAAGAAGGGGAATGAGTAGAAAAACCATTGGGGTGTTGGTTGTGGTTACTGAGCAATTGGGCTATAACCAAACCAATAATGTTAGTGCTGACCAGAGGGTGACTTGGTGAGTTCCTTTTTTTCAGAGCTAGATATTTGAGATTTCTTGGTGTTGAAACAAAAGACACACCTGGCTTATGTTCAACATTGGCCAAAGGTAATTAATACAAATTCACCATTAATGATTTAAATCCAGTGAAATAAGATAAGGAAAAATTAACCAGTGAATCAGCCCAAATATGAAAATTTCCAGCAGTAAAAAGTATATACTTTTCTGGGTCAGTAGGATGGTGGAATGCTGGATGGACTTGGTCATACTTTGATTAATAATGTACTTATTGTAAATCTTAGTCATCTGGATTTCACAGTCATCAATGTTGGAGTCTGCTTTGGAGATGGAATCTGAATCTGGAATGTTAGTTGAGGTGGTTCCTCTTTGTCTGATATAGGATTCACAAAAAATAACAAACATGTTGGTCCTAGAAATCAAATCCTTGTTATGGTATTTTTTAGAATTTTCCTTGGGGTTAGTTTTGAAACTTTTGACACCAAAAGCAGGCAAATTTAGGCTAGTGATTGTTGATATCCATTGAGAGTAATCTTCTGCAGAATTGAGTGAACTCAAATTTGATTTAATGTAGGGCCAACAACTGGAAATATGAATGAGCCAAGTTATTGGAGGGATGCCTGCCGTCCCTGCCTTGTAAATCATTGAGGAGATTATGGAATATTGTGCATTAAAAGCTGCTGTAACCAGCTCTTGAAATTTGTGAAAATTGACCATGTTTGGGTTTACATGAACCATGAGTTGAAATCAATTTGATGGTTGAAATGGCTTCCAGATCTTCTTTCTAGCTCTTTGGTTCTTTTTGGAACAATATGAACTGAAGCTGATCAGTAATTCAAAAGCAGAATTCTTGATGATGAAGTGACAAATGAAGATAAAAAAAGCATGAGATTATTGTTGGGTAAATTTTGCCTGGAAAAAAATTGGATAAAACTTACCTGGGCAACATTTGACTGACCACTTTTTTCAGAAATACTCTCCAAAGGACTTTGGGGATAATCATTTAAAGGGATATGATTGCAGGATCAGTTTTTTTCATTTTTTCATTTTTCAACACAAACACTTACATTATCTTGGGAGTTTTCTTTGTTTGTATGGACCAATGTTCCCAGAATATTGTTTTGGGGACAAGAACTGATTGGATTTTATTGGTAAGAAGATTAAAGGTATTATTGAATAAAGAATTGATCTTTGGGATTCTGGTTATCAGCCATTTTTCCAAAAATTCAAAAATAGTCAGTTGGAGGATGGATGGGTTCCAAAAAGGACCAATGATGGGATGAATGGATGTGTTCCAAAATAAGACAAAAAATGGAATGGATGGATGGGTGCCAAAAAAAATAAAAACAATGGGATGGATGGATGGATGTTTGCCAAAAAAGGACCAAAAATGGGATGGTGTGTGGGAAATTTGGGCCAATAACCAAAAATGGGATGAATGGATGGGGCCAAGAAAAGACAAAAAATGGGATTGGGGGAAAGTTGGTCTGATTGGGGGTTGAAAAAAAAAATTTGGGGCAGATTGAAAAAAAAATTGGGAAAAATCTAAAAAAAAAACCTGGGCATAAACCAATTTAACCCAGGCAAAAATAAAGTTGGCTTCTCCAAGCCTAAGTGCAACTAAAATATGTAGATGAAATGTCCATGCAATGGTTTCATTCTGGATTAAACATATAAGTGTCCAGTGGTACTGTTTTATTCTTTAATCCCTTGCACTTATCTTCCTCTGAATTCCCCTCCCACTCCAAATCGCAAATCTTCTCTGGTTTTTTACATTGTTTTACAAGATTTCAAACATATAACCCATTCAAGTTCAAGTCTGATCATTGGCCAGCTCCCAGGTTAGATCAACTTTGAAAAAGCTTTGTTACCAAGGATTCCAAATCTTGGAAAACCATTATTCAAAAAAGAATCTGGAGCTTTGTAATGATTCTTTTTCCCCCCCAAGAAAATCAAGCAGAAACATTAAAAAAATCATATTTGAATAAAATTTAATATTTTTATCCATATTTGTTCTATATTTTTTGATCTTTTGAATAAATTTCTAACAGTGTACACATACATCCAAAAGAGCTTTAAGAAGTATTGAGAAGCCATTATTTTTGTTTGTTCACATTTCTGAAATCTTTCATCACCCAAAAAAATCAATTTAAAAGGCAAACAAAAGGATCCAAAAATCCAATGAGAAAATTCATTTTTTTCAATTTTTTGGTTTTTTTGAAGGAATTTTTTGAGGTAAAAAAAGACATCCAAAAATTCTGAAAAAAATTAATTCAAAAATTTTTTGATATTTGGGTTAAATTTTTAAAAGCTTGAATAATTAAAAAAAACAAAAAGGCAAAAAAAAGGATCTAAAATTCCAATGAGAAAATTGAATTTTTTAAATTTTTTGGTGTTATGAAGGAATTTTTTAAGGTAAAATAATAAATCCAAAAGTCCTGAAAAGAATTAGATCAATATTTGAATATTTTCCCGAATTTATGATAGATTTAATAACCAAAAAAAAATCAAAAGGGAAATAAACAGATGCAAATGTCTAATGAGAAATTTGGTTTTTTTGGTTTTTTTGCTTTTTTGAAGGGATTTTTTATGGTAAAAGGATACATCAAAAAAATTTAAAATAAATAGTGGAAAGCTCTTTAAACTTTACTGAACATTCTTAAAGTTGAAATATACAAAATAAATTACTAAAAATAGCCAAAATAAGGATCCAAAAACCTATTGAAAAATTGATTTTTGCGGATTTTTTTAATTTTTTGATTACATTTTTGGAGGGTTTCTGATGCCTTCAAAATTAAAAAAAAATATTTTAAGGGTGCTGAACCCTAGATACGGGACTGAGGCTTCATAATTCAAAACAAAACAAAAAAACAATTCCTGAAACAACTGTGAAATAAAGTATTTGTCCGTGTAGCAGCAAAGGCAGGCAGATGTAAAATTCCATGATTTAAAGGATTGAGGGCGTGAGAAAGTTCATTTGCTATTTTTATTAATTTTAATTATTTTGATTTTTTTTTGCTTATGCTCACAATGCTTACAACCCTGGAGTTGTGAACAAGTGGTGAACAAGTGGTGAACAGCCATTCACAACTCAGATGGGTTGCAAATGGCTGTTCACACCTCAGATGGGCCATTGACCATGCCCCACAACCCATTTTTAATCATGGACGTGTTTTTTTGGGCTGAAAATTTAACACTTCCCCAATAAAAAATTAATAATTAAAAATAAATTAAAAATAAAAAGAGGTTGTGATAAATTGAAAACCCTACATGACCCATACACAACCCACAGATTTGTCAACAGCCATTCAAAACTCATATAGGTTGTGAGCCAGGCCACACAACCCATTTTGAGTTGTGGCATGCCATTCAAAAATTTTTCACAACTTCAGGGTTGTGAGCAAAAAAAAAATTAAAATAAAAATAAAAAAAAATAATATAAATAATAAATTAATAAAAATGATAAAAATGATAAAAGCTTAATGTTAAATTCACGGCTACAGAGCCGTGTACATGGCTCAATGGGCCGTGTAGCACCCTACACAACTCAAATGAGCCGTGTGGCACCCTACACGACTCAAATGAGCCGTGTGGCATGCTACATGGCTTAAATGGGCCGTGTGGCATGCTATATGGCTCAAATGGGCCGTGTGGCATGCTATACGGCTCAAATTGACTGTGGGGAATGCTACTCGGCTCAAATGGGCTGTGTGGCATGCTACACGTCCCATTTGAGTTTTACGGCACGCTAAAAACCTAAAATCAAGTTGTGTAGCCTCCACTAAATCATAAATTATGAATAATAAATAATAAATAATAAATAATAAATAATAAATAATAAATAATAAATAATAAATAATAAATAATAAATAATAAATAATAAATAATAAATAATAAATAATAAATAATAAATAATAAATAATAAATAATAAATAATAAATAATAAATAATAAATAATAAATAATAAATAATAAATAATAAATAATAAATAATAAATAATAAATAATAAATAATAAATAATAAATAATAAATAATAAATAATAAATAATAAATAATAAATAATAAATAATAAATAATAAATAATAAATAATAAATAATAAATAATAAATAATAAATAATAAATAATAAATAATAAATAATAAATAATAAATAATAAATAATAAATAATAAATAATAAATAATAAATAATAAATAATAAATAATAAATAATAAATAATAAATAATAAATAATAAATAATAAATAATAAATAATAAATAATAAATAATAAATAATAAATAATAAATAATAAATAATGAATAATAAATAATAAATAATAAATAATAAATAATAAATAATAAATAATAAATAATAAATAATAAATAATAAATAATAAATAATAAATAATAAATAATAAATAATAAATAATAAATAATAAATAATAAATAATAAATAATAAATAATAAATAATAAATAATAAATAATAAATAATAAATAATAAATAATAAATAATAAATAATAAATAATAAATAATAAATAATAAATAATAAATAATAAATAATAAATAATAAATAATAAATAATAAATAATAAATAATAAATAATAAATAATAAATAATAAATAATAAATAATAAATAATAAATAATAAATAATAAATAATAAATAATAAATAATAAATATTAAATATTAAATAATAAATAATATGGAGTAGTGTATGAGCCTCCACGCGTTGAGGGGCCCTACACAACTCCCACACGACTGGAGCCGTTAATCTAACATCACCCATAAGAAAAACATAAAAAAAGGTTAAAAAAATCAAAAAAGGAAAAAACAAAATTAACAATAAATTATGAAATAAATTCTGAAAATCTCACAATTCCCAGGCCATGAATGCCTCTGTATGAATAAAAGGTCTAAAAAAATCAGAAAATTGTGCCCCCCCAAAAAAATGGGTGAATGAAAATTCAAAGGAAAAATATGAATACAATGAAGCCCTGAAATAAAATACCATAAAATATAATGTTTGAATAAAATACAATAAAACAAGATACAATCAAATAAAATAAAACAAGATAAAATTAAATACAATAAAACAAGATACAATAAAATACAATAAAACAAGATACAATAAAATACAATAAAACAAGTTACAATAAAATAAAATAAAACAAGATAAAATAAAATAAAATAGGGTGTATCAGAGTTAGCAAAACCGCCATTAGAAACCCACCATTTTTTTTGAACAAACCCGCATTTTTTAATGACGGGTTTCTGAAACACACATACCCCCAAACTGGTGTATTTCAAAATGGCCGCATTCATGAAAATGCCCAATTCCAAAAATCAAACCCGCAATTAAACCCACCATTTATGCATCATCATCCATCCACCATCCATCACATCCAAAACACCCATCCACACCTCTACCTCAGTAAATCCATACCAATCCGATCTTCATTGCATCACACACATATAATCTCCATTGCTTCACATCTCTATTGCTTCAAATCTCCATCTTCACACAAATTGCATTGGTTTCTTTTAAGGAACCACCATCCCCTTGAGTCAAAAACCAAAGCTAGATGGCAACCACTATTTTGATTGGAAAAAAAGGCAATTTATTCATTTCTTTTCCAATGACTTTGATAAAAATTTTGATTGCACACTGACCAAATATGTTGCATCTGTTTATTTAGATACTCCATGGCCCTAAAAGTTGTTTGTGATAACAGCAAGAAGTTCACATCCCTCCAGGCTGGCCTTCAGGGTTCTTGTCATGATTCATACGTTTTCAATTGGATGTGGATTTCCCAAAAACCAGAGAACTACTTTTACCAAGATGAATACCTTCTTTCAAATTCAGCTTATGCTAGTGGGAAATATGTGGTTTCAGCATACTGGAATGTTTTGTCCAATAATCAAGGAAAAACAGATTTAAACTATCATCTTGCCCAATCAAAAGTTTGGATTGAGCATGCCATAGGAGTCCTGAAAGGAAGATGGGCCAGCTTAAGGGAAATGCAAAACAAGCTTCAAAACCCCAAAGACATGAAGTTCCTCATCAACTGGATTATCACTTGTGTAATCCTTCACAATCTTTTGGCCAACATCAAAGATGAATGCAACAAAATATTTGAAGATGATATTCCAGATCCACCTCAAGTCATCCCTGTCTCATCTTGTCCCTCATCTTATTCTATGAGAGAACAGATTCTTCCTCTCACCCTTGCTGGCTTTGATAAGTAATTTTTGATTTTGAATTTGCTAAAAAATCCCTTCACCATCTTTTTTTGGTTTTGGTTGCTCACCCAAGATTCCTAGGCTGAGTTGGTTTTTTTTTTCTCTCTCTTTTGGTGGGGTGAACCTAGAAAAAACAGACTCAAAACTTCCAAACCACCCACCTCACCCCACCAAACCACTGGTTGGTCCACTCCTTCCTCCTCCTCACCAACCACCTCCACCTCACACCACCTCCACCTCACCCCTCCTCCTCACCCACCACCTCCACCTTGCCCACCACCTCCCCTCCTCCTTTGGTTTGCAGCCCCAGTAAGCCCCCCCCCTCCTCCTCATCCTCCTCCTCATCCATACCCATCAATGGATACTGATCCTTTGATCCATCCACCTTAGGCCCCCCACCTCCTTACTTCTTCTTTCCTCATTTAATTTCCCCCCTCTCCTCCTCATCCTCCTTTTCCCTCCATCCTTGCTAACCTCCTCTCCCTCTTGCCTGCTCCCCAACTCATCTCCCTCTTGCTTTCTCCCTCACCATACCCCCCCACCTCACCAATCACCTCCCCTCCTCATTTGTTTGGCACCCCAAGTAAGCTCCCCCCCCCTCATCCTCATCCTCCTTTCCCCTCCCTCTCACACATTCCTGATGACTTGGCCCCTCCCTGCCCTTTTTCTCCCCCTCTTGCTCCCCTGCTGCCCCCCCTCTTGCTTGGTTGCTGCCGGCCCTGCCCCTCTTGCTCACTTGGTTGCTTTCCCCCCACCCCTGTTGCTTGGTTGCTGGCCCCCACCCCTGTCACTTGGCTGCTGGCCCCCCATCCCTTTTGCTTGGTTTCCAGCCACCCACCCCTTTTGCTTGCTTGCCGGCCCCCCCTCTTGCTTGCTTGGTTTCCAGCCCACTTTCTGGCCCCCCTCTTGCTTGCTTGGTTTCCGGCCCCCTTGCCAGCCCCCCCTCTCACTCACTTGCTTGTTGCCCCCCGTCTTGCTTGCTTGGTTTCCAGCCCTCTTGCTGGCCCCCCCTCTTTCTTGCTTGCTTGCTGGCCCCCCCTCTCCCTTTCTTGCTTGCTGCCCCCCTCTTGCTTGCTTGCTTGGCCCCACCCCCCCCCCCCACTCAATCACCAGCCCCCCCACCCCCTTTGTTTGCTCTTGCCGCCCCCCATCACCGGCTTGCTGCTGCACCCCCTCCCTCCCTCACGGTCACTGCTGCCCCCCCCCAATGCCCTCCTTCCCAGCCAACCAAGCCAACCCCCCTCCCTTGCTGCCGGGCCCCATCCTCCCTAGCCCCCATAGCCCAGCTCAATTTGTTCACACCCAGGTATTTGTTTTTTTTTTCTGATGACGTGACTGTTTTTTTTTGGTAATAAGCCTGGCCCAATTATTTCACGCCCAGCATTTTTTTTTTTTTTGATCACGTAATTGATGTTTTTTTTTGTTAATCCTTTTTTGATGGCTTTTCCTTCAATTCCATTGCTTCTCCCACCGCAATCACAATGTTATACTCTAAATTGAATCCCTTTGACATCCTCACCCCAAGCAGAGCATTTGCCTGGGAGGGAACAAGATGGAAGGAGATGAGGTGAAAAAGATACATAGAGGTGGCAAGCAGAGGAATTTGAAGCAAAAGAGTGATCAAATGAGGGCATTGGAAATCTATTTGGAACTTTCAGAGGAGGGCATCAATGAAAAGGTTGTATGGTCCGGAAGGAAACTAAAACCTTTGGATATGTATCCTGCCATCACTGCTGAAAACAAAAAGAGCAATCAAAAAACCTCACCTGCTGAGTTTGAATGTGCCAAGCAGACAATCAAGCAATTCCATTTTTTAAGCCATGGAAAAGTAACTGTTCTCAATAATTCCAATCACAAGGGTCTTGTTGTCATAATTGAATTTGTCCCATTGGATAAACTTTCTGACCAAGACAAGAAGGACATCAACTTTGTAAAAACTTTCCTTCAGCAGTCAAAAAAAAAATTGTCAAAACCGTTGGTCCCTCAAGATCTTGGGGTGGAAAAATGTGGGCAATTGGATGGAAAAAATTGATGCACCCCTTTGAGTTATTTGGAATTTATTTTAAGAAATAATCTATTCAATCTTCCCCTCAAGAGTATGCTTTTCTCAATCTTAAGGCAGACAAAGTCTCTCAAATTTTATGACAAATTTTTTTCAATTTGGGAAGACTTCCCTTTAAATCAAACCATGAAATAATGAAGGACAACTTCATCCCTTCCTTCTCATCACTTGAATTTGGTTCTTGGCCTACTCCCTTTGACTGCTCTCCACATGTCACTTTCACATCCAACCCTTTTTACAACTCACCTCACATTGACAAAGGTGAAATCTCTGAGTATTCCTTTTTACTTGCGGTTCCAACCAGGAAATCTGATGGATGACTTATTGAAACTACGGATGAATATCAAGTATCAGATGGCCAATTTTTTTTTCCTGACCTGGGCTTTGGAATTGATTTCAAGGAAAAAGGTATAGTCAAAATGGTTTGGGCAGCCAATAAGTACAAGCACTGTACTTTTCCTGCTGTGGAGAGTTCCACTAATACAAGAATGACAATGTCAATGCAAATCAACAAAACCACTCAAAAAACTTGCAGGGACTTGGGGAGTGGGAAAATATACTCTAGGAAAAATAGTATAAATAAAAAGAAAAAACATTTTTTTATTGGTGGGGTTAAAAAAAGTCTTAAGCATTGTTCTAATCAAAAATGATTTTTTTTCTTTCTAAGTTTTTCATAAAATCCAATGTATTTACAGGCCCAGAATTTGATTAATCTGCTTTAATTAATCTACTCTTCTACTGCTACCAATGTATGCTGCAGCCATTGACCACTTATGCTTTTTTTCTGTTTCCAGTTGTTCCCTCTCCATTTCCTGTTGTGCTTGCGGTTGATTGTTCTCCTTTTCCTCTTTTTGAAATACTAGCCCAGCCTGTGTCAGCTTCCACTCAGCATCCCATTTTTGTTGATGAGCCAAACTCTTGGTGTTCTGCTTTTTAAAATCAATATCCAGTTGAAGATCCCACTTCTCCTTTTGAAACTGAAGTTTTTCAGATTCAATTTTCAATTTCACTGTCTTTCAGAGGGGAATAGGAATGGGCTTGATTTTGAAAGCAAGGAGGATCCAACAAACTCACTTTAATCCTGCTTCTCCATGATCTCCTCAAAGCCCAAAAAATTTGAAGTGTTTCTCCTCTTTTGAACGCTATTGGGGTTGATTTTGATGGAATTGGAGGCCTTTTGCTTTCCCTTTGCAGAGGAGGTTTGTGTGGGAACATCATTGCTTTCATTTGAAGGGGATATGGGAGGCCCCATTGGCTTGAGTTTTTGGCCATTCAGGAATGGATGAGCCTGTTTTTTTAAAATCTAAATCAGTCAGGATTAACCAGACAGAATAGAAAATAACTTGGTTCCTTAATTGAGAATATCTTGATGGCAATGGTGATACGGGAATGAAATCCTCCTCATTGGTCAAGTTCTCCAGTTCTTTCACCCCAGGAAGAGAGCAATTGAAAGAAGTAAGTGAGGGGTCCAAGGTTGGGTTTGACTCATCAATCAATGTGGAATTATATGTGACTGGAGCTGATTTTGTTTGAATATCCTCCTTTGAATCAGATGGGGGCCACTCAAAGGCAAAGTTTTCATCAAGGACCTCATTTTTAGGCTGATCATCCCCATCCAAGTCCTCAGTATTGACTGAATCTGATTTTTGGGCTTCAAAAGCAGCTAGAGGGGTGATTTTGGCCTTCTTTTCAAATATTTCACCGATTTGAATATAAAAAGGACAAATGGATTCCAACTTATCAACCACTGAGTTGATTATCTTGGTTTTGTTGGAGTTGATGATGCCAAAGCCTGTGGAGATTGACATGGAGTGGGCCTTATTGTACTTGGCTCAATAATTCTTGAATCACTCCCCCATCTGTTTGGATGACAGATCCAGCCTGCCTTTTTTTTATCCTTGAGTTCATTGGCCATCAGCAGATAACCATTGACCTTAAAGGATGGAGGTTTCCCAATGCATGATTGATTGTTGGATCCAAAGCAAGCATATTAGTTGGACGGAATTTTGAGCCAGTTTACCAGGATGATGTGATCAGCTCTCTTGAGCTGACTTGAGCCTTTGGAAGCTGATGGGGGAGGATTTTCAGATTTTGAGTTCCTGGGGGATGTTTGCTTTGGTCCATTGGATTTTTTAGTGGACTTGCAGCAGGAGGATTTCCAGGGGGCCATTTAAAAATAGTGATAGGGATGAATGGATGAAGGGCTATGAGAGTTTTTGAGTGGTCAGAGTGATGAAGTGATGAGAGGATGAGAGTGATGAAGAAAAGAGGATAGGAAGAGATGAGAGTGATGAAGTTACAAGAGGGATAAATACATGAGAGGTAGGATGTGATGAAAGTGATAAAGTGATTAGATTGATGAATTGACGAGGATAGTGATGCAATGAAATTTAGCTGGCTGTGATGAAAGCAATAAAGGGATGAGAGTGATAAAGTGATGAGGATAGTGATTCAATGAGAGTTAGCTGGATGTGATGAAAGCAATAAAGTGATGAGAGTGATGAAAGCAATGAAGTTATGAGAGTGATTAAGTGATGAGGATAGTGATGAAGAGAGGAAGAGCAATGAATCAATTTTTTTTTCAGATGAGGTTTGAGGTAGAATTTTATGGAGGTTGGAGGTGAGAAACCAGGGGTGTATGAAGTGGACAGGTTGTGGAAGCCTTTATATACTTTACTTGAAAAAACCCACTTATTTCCAGGTAACTCTGACACATCTGATGTGGAATGAGTGGATTTTTTTTATTGTTAATGGCGGGTTTGAAATGGCAGATTTGTTTTTAAACCCACCATTAATAAATGGCAGGTTTCCTTAACTCTGATACACCCTAATAAAATAAAATAAAATACAATACAATACAACACAATAAAATACAATAAAATACAATAAAATACAATAAAATACAATAAAATACAATAAAATACAATAAAATACAATAAAATACAATAAAATACAATAAAATACAATAAAATACAATAAAATACAATAAAATACAATAAAATACAATAAAATACAATAAAATACAATAAAATACAATAAAATACAATAAAATACAATAAAATACAATAAAATACAATAAAATACAATAAATACAATAAAATACAATAAAATACAATAAAATACAATAAAATACAATAAAATACAATAAAATACAATAAAATACAATAAAATACAATAAAATACAATAAAATACAATAAAATACAATAAAATACAATAAAATACAATAAAATACAATAAAATACAATAAAATACAATAAAATACAATAAAATACAATAAATACAATAAAATACAATAAAATACAATAAAATACAATAAAATACAATAAAATACAATAAAATACAATAAAATACAATAAAATACAATAAAATACAATAAAATACAATAAAATACAATAAAATACAATAAAATACAATAAAATACAATAAAATACAATAAAATACAATAAAATACAATAAAATACAATAAAATACAATAAAATACAATAAAATACAATAAAATACAATAAAATACAATAAAATACAATAAAATACAATAAAATACAATAAAATACAATAAAATACAATAAAATACAATAAAATACAATAAAATACAATAAAATACAATAAAATACAATAAAATACAATAAAATACAATAAAATACAATAAAATACAATAAAATACAATAAAATACAATAAAATACAATAAAATACAATAAAATACAATAAAATACAATAAAATACAATAAAATACAATAAAATACAATAAAATACAATAAAATACATACATTTTATTGTATATTAAAAAATAAATTGAATTGAATCAAAACAAAATTCAACTAAATTAAATTAAACAAAATACATTTAATTCGTATCATTTTGTAAATTCAATCAACCAACCCCCAACACAGAGGACTGTAAGTCCACCTCAATGGACTAGCCCTACAGTAAAAATGCCAAAAAAAAAACAATTTAAACTTTGGTTAAGCTGATTGAATCATAAGAAGTAAAAAGGCTTCTTATGATGGGATCAGCCCAACACAAGTTGAACTTATTTCATTTGGCAAGTGCAAAACTAAATCAAACACCCAAAAAGACAGGGCTAGTCCATTGAGGTGGACTTGATACAATTCCACCTCAATGGACTAGCCCTGAAGTAAGAACACCCAAACAAAAAAAGTTAAGCTTGTGTTAAGCTGATGCCATCATTCTATAAATATAAATTAATTGAAAATCTTTACACACCTCACCCAGCATCAAGGTCCTTGGGTATTTATTCATTTGCCAACATTGTTGTATATGCACCTCTTGCATTGACACTGGGCAAAGTCAATACTGCACTGGGCAAAAGGCTTCCTCCCCCAATTTGGGGGCAATTATACACTAGTAAGAAGTAAAGTTACTCCCCATGATGGGATCAGCCCAACACAATTTGAACTGAATTACAAATAAAATCTCATTTAAAACACTCAACAAAATAATGTTCAATCCAAACACTCAACATAATGAGTTTCAAAATTTGATAACCCTTCATATTAATAGAACTACAATATTGGCATCAGAAGTACATGTTAGACCAAACCCAAATGATGAAATGAAAACCTAAATGATGAAATGATATGATTTCTATAAATTGGAATACAGATCCAGTTGATGTTTGACATGATCAACCCAACCAGAAGCTTTCTTTGAAGTCAAATAATAATTTTTTGATACAATGGGTGGGATTGAAATAATATCTCCCTCAAGTAATAAATAAATCCAGTGGTTATTGTTAAGAAATAAAATGAAGGTGTCATTCAATGCCATTTTTCACCAATTTTCATAGGATTATAAGTAAAAAATTAATTGAATGAAATGAAACAAATTGGCCTTGCATAAGTATCTGCTATGATTTGACCCATATCCAACTTTGAAAGGCATTTTGAATAGGTAGTCTTGTCATTGATGTCTTCAACATCAAGTCTTTTTTTGTTCTTTTCTACCTCTATGTTACCACCATGTATCTTTACATAGCATGCCTTATGTTGCCTCAATTTTTCTATCATTTCCCCTTGGACTTTAAAAAATCCATTGTCATCATACCCAAGTGATTTAGCAATAAATCTAAATCTGAAATTAACATTACCAACAGGATCTCAAACCTTGCCCCAGAACATAATTTATTTCTAATTTATTTGATTGATTTATTTTAATTTTATTTCCTATAATCAAAAATCATGTAGCCAAAATTCAAATCATATTAATCAAATCAATACTCACCAAAGATCAGCTTCTGGTTAAATTGTCCTGAATTTCTTCTTCCTCAGAATAGGATTCTGATTCCAAATGAAGGGAGGCTAATTCACTTTCAGTCTCTTCCTTTGAGATTTGAAATTCAGATTCTGAGCCTGAGAACTTGGAATATATACATCATATTGCCATCAGTTGATTAGGGTGTATCAAAGTTAAGCAAACTTCCATTTTTTAATGGCAGGTTTCAACCCAAATCCGCCATTTCAAACATGCCATTAAAAATCAAAAAAAACCCGCTTATTTCAGATCAGATGTGTCAAATTTAACATTAAATAATTTGTTTTTTTCAAGTAAAGTACATAAAGGCTTTTACTTCCCCAATCCATCATTCCACATCATCACCCCTGGTTTCAACCTCCAACCTCATCAGAACACTTTATCACTCTCATTGCTTCATTTCTATCCTCAGCACTGCATCACTCCCATTTCTTCATCACTCTCATCACCTCATCACTCTTATTGCTTCATCACTCTCATCACTTTCTCACACATGATTTCTTTCATTAGATCCATCCTCTCATTACATCCATCCTCTCATTACATCCATCCTCTCATTACATCCATCCTCTCATTAAATCCATCCTCTCATTACATCCATCCTCTCATTACATCCATCCTCTCATTACATCCATCCTCTCATTACATCCATCCTCTCATTACATCCATCCTCTCATTACATCCATCCTCTCATTACATCCATCCTCTCATTACATCCATCCTCTCATTACATCCATCCTCTCATTACATCCATCCTCTCATTACATCCATCCTCTCATTACATCCATCCTCTCATTACATCCATCCTCTCATTACATCCATCCTCTCATTACATCCATCCTCTCATTACATCCATCCTCTCATTACATCCATCCTCTCATTACATCCATCCTCTCATTACATCCATCCTCTCATTACATCCATCCTCTCATTACATCCATCCTCTCATTACATCCATCCTCTCATTACAACCATCCTCTCATTACTTCATTGCTTCATCCCTTACTCTTTTTAAATGGCCCCTCAGCAATCCTCCCCCCGCAATTCCACTAAACAATCCAATGTACCAAAGCAAACATCCCCCAGGAACTCAAAATCCAACAATCCTCCCCCATCAGCTTCCAAAGGCTCAATTCAGCTCAAGAGAGCTGATCACATCATCCTGGTAAACTGGCTCAAAATTCCATCCAACTATGATGCTTGCTTTGGATCCAAAACTGAAACATGAGTTGGCCAACCTCCTTCCTCTAAGTTTTATGGTTATCTCCTGATTTCCAATTAACTCAAGAATAAAACCAAAGCTAGGCTGGATCTTTTGTCCAAACAGATGCAGGAGCAATTCAAGAACTATTGAACCAAGTACAAAAAATCCCCCTCAATGTCAATCTCCACCAGCTTTGGTATCACCAACTCCAATAAAGCAAAGGGAATCAACTCAGTGGTTGATAATTTGGAGTGCATTTGTCCTTTTTATTTTCAAATGGATGAAATCTTTGGAAAGAAGTCCAATATCACCCCTTTAGCCACTTTTGATGCCCAATAATCAGATTCATTTGATTCTGAGGACCTTGCTGTAGATTCTCAGCCTATTAATGATGACCCTGATGAAATCTATGAGTGGCCCCAATCTGATGTGGAGGAGGATATTCCAAAAGAACCAGCTCCAATCATATCTACATCAGCATTGATCAACAATTTTGACCCTTCCTTGGACCCCTCACTTCCTTCTTTGGATTGCTCTCTTCCTGGGGTGGAAGAACTTAAAAACTTGGCCAATGAGGAGCAAGTTATTCCTGTATCACCACTACCATCAACATCTGCTCAAGTAAGGAACCAAAATCTTTCCTCTTCTTTCTGGTTAATCCTGACTGATTTAGATTTTTAAAAAAGAGGCTCATCCATTCCTAAATGGCGAAATACTCAAGCCAATGGGGCCTCCTTCATTCCCTTCAAATGAGAGCAATGAATTACCCACACAAACCTCCTCTGCAAAGGGAAAGCAAAAGGCCTCCAATTCCATCAACATCAACCCCGATATCCATTGAAAGAGGAGAAACACTTCAAATCTTTCTGGCTTTGAGGATATCATGGAGAAGCAAGATTCAAGTCAGTGCATTGGATTCTCCTTGCTTTCAAAATCAAGCTCATTCCTATTCCCCTCCAAAAAACAGTGAAATCACAAATTGAATCTGAAAACCTTCAATTTGAAAAGTAGAAGTGGGATTGAAAACTGGCTTTGGAATTTCAAAAGCAGAAAACTGAGAGTTTGGTTCATCAACAAAAGTTGGATGCTGAGTTTCAAATGAAACAGGCTGAGCTGTAGTTTCAAAAAGAGGAAAAGGAGAAGGATCAAGAGGAAGACCAACTCCAAAAGGAGAGAGAAAGTCTAGCCATTGGAAAAAATAATAGGTTATTTTTAGCCATGGCATTTATTGGTAGTAGTAGAACTTCCAATGAAATAAATGAAATTACTTGATTGCTTGGCTGGTAAAATATTTGCTTTGATAAAAATTTTAAAAATAAAAACAAAAAAATTATTCTCAAATACAAAGGTGTTTGATCCTATTCTTAACCCCATCAATGAAATTTTTTTTATTTTTATTTATATGTTTTTGTCTAGAATATATTTGACCACTTTTCAAGTCTTTGAAAGTGTTGAGAGTTATCTTGTTAATTTTCAAAGACATAGCCATCCTAGTATTGGTGGCAGTATCCAATGCAGGAAAAGTACAATTCTTTTACTTATTTGCAGCCCAAAAAATTTTGACAATACCTTTTTCTTTGAAATAAATTCCAAATCCCTAGTCAGGGAAGAAAAATTTGCCATCAAATACTTGATATTTGTTCTTTTTGTTGATAATTTTTCCATTTGATTTTTTGGTTTGGACCACCAGTAAAAAGGAATAGGAGGAGATATCACCTTTGTCAATGTTGGGATAGGTATAGAAGGAGTCTGAGATGAAGGTGATGTGAGGGGAGCAGTCAAAAGGAGTGAGGCCAGATGCAAATTCAAATGAAGAGAAAGAGGGGATATTGTTTTCAAGCAAGTTTTCTTGTTTGGAATTATGTGCAAGTTTGGCTAATTTTCTGAACATTTGGACCAAAATTTATGATACCTTATCAGACCTAAGGTTCAAAAATTCAAACTCCTTGTGAAAATATTGAATAACTGATTTCTTCAAATAGCTTCCAAAAATTTCAGAAGGGTGCATCAATTTTTAACATCCAATTTCTCACATTTTTCCACCCCAATATCTTGAGGGACCAACTGTGTTGACAAATTTTTTGATTGGTGAAGGAATTTTGCAACCAAGTTGAGGTCCTTCTATTCTTTCTGGGAAAGTTTATTCAATGGGACAAATTTGATTATTGGAACCAGAGAGTGGAAATTGGAACAATCAGGAACAGCAACTTTTCCAGAGATGAAGAAATGGAATTGTTAACTCTTATTTTTGGATTGTTGAAACTCTTCAGGGGTGTGTTTTTGAGTTTTCTTTTCAGCAGCAATAGCAGGGTACAAATCCAAAGTTTGTAGTTTTTTTTGAGACCAAAACACCTTTTCATTAAACCCATCTTCATTTAATTCCAATGAGATTTCATAATATCTCATTTGATCCCTCTGCTTGCCATCTCTCTTTATGTTTTTCAATTCATCTCCTTCCATCTTGATCCTCCCATGCACCTGCTGCGCTTGCGGTGAGGATCAAGAAGGAAAAGATCTGGTTGTATAACATTTTGAGTGGGGTGGGAGAAGCATTGGGCGTTGAGAAAGGGGGCAGGAGTCAACAGTACAAGGGTTAAAAAGGTGTTTGCATTGCATGGCATCCAAAAAAAAAAAAAAAAAAAAAAAAAAAAAAAAGATTACTATGATATAATCAAGGTCAATGATCAAAAAAAAAAAAAAAAAAAAAAAAAAAAAAAAAAAAAAAAAAAAAAAAAAAAAAAAAAAAAAAAAAAAACTATACGGGTCCAAGCTGAAACCAAAAAAAAAAAGGTCAGCTGGGCTGGAGGTGGGGGTGGGATTGGTTGGCGGGGATTGGTTGGCCAGGCAGGAGGGAGAGGGGGGCTTGGTTGTTTTTCTGGGCAGCAGGGAGAGGGTTTGGTTGGTTGTTTGGCCAGGCAGGAGGGAGAGGGGGGCTCAGTTGTTTGGCCAGGAAGGAGGCAGAGGGCTCAGTTGGTTTTTTGGCCTGGAAGGAGGGAGGCTCAGTCAGAAGTTTGGCTGGGCAGGAGGCAGAGGGGCCCTTGGTTGTTTTGCCGGGAAGGAGGGAGAAGGCTTGATTGGTTGTTTGTCCAGGCAGGAGGGAGGCTAGGTCAGTTTTTCAGCCAGGCAGGAGGGAGGCTTGTTTGGTTTTTTGGAAAGGCAGAAGGGAGGCTTGGTTGTTTGTTTGGCTGGGCAGGAGGGAGGCTTGGTTGGTTTTTTGGAAAGGCAGAAGGGAGGCTTGGTTGGTTTTTTGGAAAGGCAAAAGGGAGGCTTGGTTGTTTTTTGGCTGGGCAGGAGGGAGGCTTGGTTGGTTTTTTTTCTGGGCAGGAGGAAGAGTGAGCAAGATGAGTGGGTAACAGCAAACAAGAGGGGGGGCCCAGGGAGTAAGCAAGGTAATCAAGGGGGGGAGACAAAGAGGAGGGCGGGGCCAAGTTGGCAAGAGAGGGAGTGAAAAGGAAGATGAGGAGGAGGGGGGGGGGCTTACCTGGGGTACCAACCAAGGGAGGAGGAGAGTTGATGGGTGAGGTGGAGGTGGAGGGTGAGGAGTAGGAAGGTGCTTACCTGGGGTGCCAACCAAAGAAGGAGGGGAGGTGATGGTGAGGTGGTGGTTGTGGGTGAGGTGGAGGTGATGGTGAGGTGGAGGTGGTGGGTGAGCAGGAGGAAGTGGACCAGTGGTTTGGTGGGGTGAGGTGGTTTGGAAGATTTGGTTTTTGTCTAAGTCCACCAAAAAAAAATAAAAAAATAAAAATAAAAATAACTAGAGTCAGCCCAGGATTCTTGGTTAAACAACCAAAACCAAAATAATTCTGTGATTTTATTTTTACCTATTTCAAAACCAAATACGGTCTATCAAGTGCTTTTGGGCGCCTTTTAAACTTACCTGTTTTTTTTGTAAAGTGAAATTGGCGCCTGGCCAGCCGGTTTGGGCGCCTTTGCAACCGCAACTTGGCTTGTGGTCAAGTGTGGTTGGCACCTTGTCAACCTGGTTTGGGCGCCAATCAAAGCTTGGCACATTGGCCAATATTGAATTAAATTTTATGAAAAAATCCTAGTTCAAACCTGTTTTTTTTCACTTTCATGTTTTTAATTTTCTTCACATGCAATATCCTATTTTTTTTTAAAATGCTACGCACATAATTTTTTTTCAAAAAAAAAGAAATGTACAAATACAAAACAAAGACAAAAATATTTGGGGATCTGCCAACACAGGGCCCGTAATAGGCTGCATTTCAAGACAGAATCTAAAGTATTTTTTAACATGAGAGAAGAAATTTCGACTTTTTGCTTCATTTATTGCCTCTTGGATTCCAGCCTTGACTTTCTCAACAAGCTCAGCTCAATTTTTGGGCTCTTTTCCTCCAACATACAATTTTATTGAATGAAATGAATATTTGATGCCATTTAGAAAAGGGGAATAGGGGGGTAAAAATTCAATTGAGATAAATTTTGAATTTCTAAAATCTGCTCTCAACTTGTGAAATTGTTCCCCAAGGTGGATTGGGGCATTATACATGATAATGATTGATTCTGGTGGTAACCTTGATGCCAGTGATGAAAGGAATAAGCAGAAATCATCACTACCTACCCCCTTTGACTTGGTACCATCTGTGTTGAGGAGCTTGTAGTAAACAAAGCCTTCTTCTGAAAGGTAACCAATCAGTGTCACCTGCTTGAACTTTGGAACCAGACTGAGGAAAGCAGGTTTCCCTGATGAAAATGAAAAAAATGTTAGTTCATTTGAAATCAAACAAAAAAACTTGAATAAGATTAAAAAGAGAAAAAAATATAGAACATAACTGAAGAGACATAGCCACTGGACCTCCCTGAATGTAGGTCAAAACCAGATTCATAAATGTACAGAATCTTCCTTTCCAATTCCATTCCACGTTGATTAAAGTGATTTGCACGCTGCTCCAGAAGCTTGGGTTTATTCCATGAAGAAGGAATATTTGTCACTTGCTTCCAGGTGATGTCAATATCCTTGAGTAATTTGCTTATTTCTTGTGTAGTAACTTGAACACTATGCTCATTTTGAAGAAATTTGACCATCTCTTTCAGGGTAGAGGTTGAATTTTGGTTGATGAACATGAGTAGATTGGTAGCCATCTTCTCATAAAACTTTGATGGTTGTTTCTTACTTATTTTGATGTTGTTGGGATCCTCTTTGATTATCCTTTGAAATTGAAGGCGCAATATATCAAAGGTTGAGACAGCTTCTTTCTGTGTCATTCCCTTTTCCAGGACATGCAATTGTACAAGTTCCCCTACCTTGGGCTTGATAATGGCCTTTGGTTTTCTTTCTTTATGTGTAAGTCTTTTATTTTGAAAAGTTTGCGTTTCTCCTATTTTTTGATGTGCATTAAGAATCTGTTGATTTTGAAAATTTTGTTTGTTTAATTCTTCAAGTTTTTTAGCCAGATCTCTTGCTTCAGCTTTTCTGGCTTTGATTTCAAGCGCCATAGTATTGATGATGTTTGATTTGTCATTCATCTGCATAAATATGATTAAATATGAGAGAATGAAGAGTGAAGAAAAGAATTACATTGATTGACTTCTTAAGGTGAGTGGTAATGAGGGGGGTGCCCCAAGCTTTGATGTGGGTCAAAACAAGCTTGAGTAGGCATCAATATTTGACCCCAGCGCGACCTTCCCTATCAACTGCCCTGGGCGCCTATGCAACCCCCAATTGGCTCATGATAATTGGGGGTTTGCCAGGCGCCCAGATGCGCTTGATAGACCATACTACTCATCAAAGTGAGCAAGTGTGAGGTGTAGAATCTGCTCTCTCATGGCAAAAGATGAGGTGGAAGATGAGACTGGGATTACTTGAGGAGGGTTGGGAATATCTTCTTCAAATATTTTGTCCCATTCATCTTTGATGTGGGCAAGAAGGCTGTGAAGGATTACACAACTGATAATCCAGTTGATGAGGATCTTCATTTCCTTGGAATTTTGTAGCTTTTTTTGCATCTCCCGTAAGCTGGCCCATCTTCCTTTCAGTATTCCTATGGCATGCTCAATCCAAAATTGTGATTGGGAAAGATGATGGTTGAAATAAGTTTTGGCTTGATCATTTGATGAAACATTGCGGTATTCTGGAACCACATATTTACTGCTAGCATCAGCTGAATTGGTCAGAAGGCATTGATCTTGGTCAAATTAGTTATCTGGTTTTTGGGCAATCCACATCCAATTGAAAAAATATGAATCATGACAACCCAGAAGGCCAGCATGGAGGGATATGAACTTCTTGTTTTTGTCACAAACAAGTTTTAGTGACACAGAGTATCTATACAAACAGATAAAACATATTTGATCAGTGTATTATCAAAGTATTTGGAAAGGAAATGAATTGATTGCCTTTTTTCCAATAAAAATAGTGGTTGCCATCTAGCTTGGGTTTTTGACTCAAGGGGATGGTCGTTCCATCAACAAAACCAATGCAAAAAGAAAAGCCTTCAGTCTCCATTACTTGAGATATCTTCTTGCCTTCTTCTTTTGTTGGCCAACAAAGGACTGAGAAACGGAAAGATAGGATAGTAATCATGAATCTTTTGGTGTATGAGTAAAGGGTTCCATAACCAACTGATAATAGCTTTTCTAATTGATGAATTGCTGCCCCATTTCCATTTGATCCCAATCTACAAAGAGCAATTGCCAGTTGGATAGCTGGATTGCGTTGAGGATTCTGAGAATTGTTCTGGAAGATGTGGTGGTATTCAATCATCTACAAAAGTTTTATGAATGAAGGCAATAGAGTTTGGAACAGTTGCTGGAAACTTAAGTTGGGGAGGAGATTAAGCTTTTGCCTTTCATACATAGGGTTGTGGAGAGTGTGTCTTGGTGGAACCACGTATTTCTTTTCCAATAGAGAATTCAGAGCTAACCAAGTTGATTCCAAAAAGGAGTCTGGATTGGAGTCAAATAATAAAAAAAGTTCAGTCAGCTTCTTTGCATTTTCAACTTGCTGCAGGGAATTTTGATTTGGAATGTTGAGAAAGATGGTGATGTGATTATGATGTGTGTGATGTGATGGAGATTTGAAGCAATTTAAATGTGAAGCAATGGAAATGTGAAGCAATGGAGATTTGAAGTGATGGAGATGTGAAGTGATGGAGATGTGAAGCAATGGGGATGTGAAGCAATGAAATGAGATGTGTGTGATGCGTATGGATTTTCAGAGTTGGAGGTGTGGATGGGTGTTTTGCATGTGATGGATGGTGGATGGATGATAATGGCGGTTTTGATTTTTAAAACCTGCCATTTTCATGAAACCCGCCATTTTGAAATACACCAGTCAGGGGGTATGTGTATTTCAGAAAACTTCCACTAAAAGTGGTGGGTTTGGTAAAGGAAAATTTGTGGTTTTCTAATGGCCATTTTGCTAACTTTGATACGCCCTAGTAAGCCATCAAAAAAAAACACTTCTGAAAATATCAGACTTGAAGCTTTTTTTCTGTTTGTTTCCCTTCTAGCCTCCCTTTCCCTCTTTAGTTCCTTTCCAGAATGTGGAAATTTTGAACTTTCACACCAGGTGTCTTTCCATTGAGAAATGAAATGGTTGAAAACCAGGATCACTGATTCATGTCAATATTGTAGGAAATGGAACAAGTTCAGTTTGACATCAATTAAAGCAAACAAAAGAATATGGAAAATACAAACTTCAGACCAACCTATACAATTATTATCACTTGATTAATCAGCACATGAAACAATCATACATCATCTTGATAAAACTAGAAAACATTGGTAACTGAAAGGGCAAGGTCAGATTGATTGTTGGATGAAAGCGCAAGGGAACTTTTGTACGTCTGAGTGTTTTTCTTCTAGGATGAGGAAGCAAACTTGAGACCTTCTGAGGAGTGGTTACTTGATGAACTTCTTTTTGAGTGTTTCATCATAAATTAGAGAGGAAAAAATATTTTGAATCCATCTTTACCAGCTTGGGGTCCTTCCAGGCTTTGTGGATGGGTTTGATGAATAGAGGATTGGGTTGGTGACAGTCAATCTTAGATGTGTTGAAGTGAAATGGTGGTTGTAAGATGAGAAGAAATAAAAGATCTGGAGTATCAACATTCAGTCAGACAAGGCATAAGTTGGCTTCCAGGGGGAGATGCAACCAGAATCAGCTTGTGCCAGAATTGGAGGGTTCACATTGTAAACAGTAATTCACAGACTTCAATCTGGCATAGAAAAAAATTGACTCAGCAGTGAGTGAACTGGATATCTTGTGGTGATTTTATTAAAATCAATTTGATTCAACCATGGCTGAAATTTAAGAAATTTGGCTTGATCCTTGGCTGAGAAAAAAAAATTGTTGCATCCTTGAACAGGGACTTTAAAAGCTCCACTATAACTTCTTCAGGTTGTCCCATAACAATTGAAACAAGATTATCAAACAATTTGGAATAGTTGAGCACTGGATCAGTGTCAAACTTTCAAAAATCAAAACCATCAGTCATTATTAAATCCATTCAGGAATTTTCAATCAAAAAGTATTCATCAAAAAGCAATTCAAAAAATACAAAAATGAAAAAATCCAGATTACTGAACTGGAAGGGTTATAGTATAACCCCCACTGGGAATGAAAATCCTCAGGCACAACAGATCCTCTTTATTCTAGTATTTTTCCTAATATGTGGGGACAGGGCAAGCCCATTGTCTAGGAATATGACTTGGTGCACACTTTTCCATCATGATCATGCTTGAACTTCTTGAATTGTTCCCCAAAAAGTTGACTTGCCTCAATTGACAATATATATCCCAAAGTTAATGGTTCTGTTGGAAGAACTGTTTATAACTTTATTTGAGATTTTTTAAGCAATGAATTTACTTATTTAATTTGGCCATCAATTGTTCAACCCAGGCGTTTCGACACATCCACAATGTTCCCCTAAGAACTTTCAAGTAATTGTTTGAAATTAGCATGGGACCCTTCTACCCAAGACGTTGTTTTATTTCCAAAATCAGGTTTGAAAAAAGTTCATGCAGTTACAAACTTCTTTTTGATAGGGAAAATTTTCTTTTCCATATACTTGAGCACATCCTCATGGTCTTTCAAGAAACACTGTATACAAGTTTCAACATAGTCAATCCTAGAAGAGATCAACAGAAGAAGCAATAAATTTGCCTACTCTGAGTTCTGCATCATTGACTTCAGCATCCCCTTTGGTTTTAGAGGCCCCATACTTTGCCCACAGAGACCTAAAACTTTGCCATCATTCAACATCATTAATGAAGCAAAATTTTCAATTTTCTTGGATATTTTCAGAAAAATGCCAAGAGAACAACTGTCTGGATGACTTGGGAAAACTATGTTGAATGGCACAAATCAGCACTTTTTAACAGTCCATCACAAAGCCTTTGGGAAGCCTCTCTGGATCATAAAACAAATCCTTTAGTGCATTCACTGCCCAAATTTAGAACTCAATTGTTTTTTTTGTCATAAGAACAAAATCCTTTGTAAAATTCTTCCTGTTGGAATTCATTTCTACAACATGCAATAGCGGGATGTTGTACCTCTTTTTCTTATAAGTGAAATCCAACAAAGCAATATGATGGAATTTTTTAAAAAAATTTATAGACTCAGGATTAGCCAAGAACAGGGCCTCTAAGTGACCCTCTCCACTAAATTTTGACCTGGAAACCCACTGAGTATCTTGGATTTTTTCAGATAGCACTTCCATAACACTTTTACCCTCAAGTTCTTCTGCCTTCACCTTGCACTTAGTGTTATATATTTTTCTATTGTCAATGTATTCTACAACATCAATCTTTCTGAATTTCATTTTGAGTTGAATTTTTTTGAGCCTGTCTTGCATTACTTCTTTACCTTGGTCTAAGGCCACACCAGAAATTGTCCTCAGTTGAGGATGCACTGAAGTGTTTGAAGATGACTGGTGATTGTGTTGTTCATTTCTAATGGAGAAGCACCATGTGTGATCTGCTACTGTTCAACTTGCATGGATCATGAATTCAGGCCCAACCTTCCTCATGTGAGTTTTCCTTTGCCATTTGGTGAGCAATGGCCCTTAGTATATTCCATTTCTGTTGCATGCTAGGTCTACACATTTGTCTCTCTTTGACTTGAATTTCATGAAAGTGTAGCCATACTTTTAGGCCAATTTTTGGCAAAAGAATTTGGCTTCTTCCCTACTAGGAAAGGCTCTCACAGGAGTAGTTTCAAGGGGCTCTGGCACCTAATAGTTACATAGCTAGATAGTTTTATCTTCCATATTTGCATTACATCAAATAAAATTAATCAAATTGCACATTAAATTTTGCGCACCACCACCACCAGTCAATTCCAGTTGTGAAACATCTTTTTCCTCAATTTTAACTCTATATGAGGGTGAAATTGGGGCTTCCAATTTTTTATTTACAAAATCCCTAGCTTCTGCCACAGCTTTCTTGACGGCACTATCAATTAAGTCCTTCAATGCAGCTATTTTGAAACCAGGGGGTCTTGGGCTTGCCACCATTCCCATAATCCAAAAAAATCCCAAGACACTTCAGTATTCAAACCAAATTTCAATTCAAAAACTCCAAGGTGTACTCACTTTTTGGTTGAGAAAAGTATAATTGTCTGATGGCAAGTATTGTGTATGGTTCTTGCAGGAAAGTTTACATGTTCTTTTTGTGTTCCAATAGTCCCACAATGTATGAAAAACCCCCATATTTGGGTTGAAGGAACTCAAATGTGGTCCAGAGGTGTCTAGGTACCCCTAATCACCCCCCTAAAATGGCCTATTTGGGGCTATTTTGTCCCAAATGGGCCAAAAGTGTCAATTTCAACCTGGGTGACCCTGAGGGGGTTGGTAACTACTTTTTCACAACCCATTTTGGTTGTGAACAAGTAGTAAGCAACCCTCTGGGGGTTTGCACATGTTTTGAACAGTGTTTTACACCTGTTCACAACCCAGGGTTGTGAATTTATCACCCCCCAATAAAAAATAAATAATAAATGGGAATTGCTGTTCACACCTCAGCCCCCTGAGCTCATGCCCCTTTCATGTTTCTGCAATCATTGGAATACATATCTTTTTTGATAAATTCATCTCCTTTTGAATTTTTTTTTTTTTTTGGAAAATCCAATTCTGCTAGTCCATAGCTGGGTTTCTAAAACCCCAGAAAGATATTTCATATATTTTTAATTTTTTTAAGTCCTTGAGAAATCTTTTCAAAAATCAAAATAATCAATAAAAAGATACTTCATAAGAAATGTTTGGACCATTTCCTTTCCCTTTTTTTGATATTTTGGATTTAAAAAAAATTAAAATTATCTGAGGACCTCAAAAAAATTTCTTAGTTTTATTTTTGACAAACTTATAGCCTCAAAAAATTGGAACCAATGCAAAAAAATAAAAAACTAATGCATTCTTTTCAATAAATTTTTTTAACATCAGGATTCCAGATTTCTTTTGATTTTATTTGATTCCTTTGAAAAATAATTCTTAGTAAAATAAAAAGTATTCTTAAATTTCTGAGCATTTGCACCCCCATTCCCCCCCCCCCCAAAAAAAAAAAAAAAAAAAAAAAAAAAAAACTATTGGTCACAATGAAAATAATTAAACAAAAGGGGGGGTCAACAATTTTGAGTTCCTGTTTTGCTTTTCTGAACCAATTTATTGAACTCTAAGCTTTTTCAGGCCTTTTCTTTGAAGATAGCCTTTCAACTCTTTCTAAAATATTGTTTTGATAATTTTTGAGGCACTTTTTGTTTCTAAAAAGCCAAATCAACAAATTAGTAAAAAAGAGTTAAACAACTCCCTGTTAGGGTTTTGTCTGCTTTTTTGACCCCTATTTCATAATACCACATTCAAAAATTTCAATTATTTCAAATTATTCAAATTTGGGTGCATTTTTGGGGGGAAGAATAAACCTAAGAAATTGAATTATGATTTCTTAATTTTCTTAATTAAAGAATTCCATTTCCAATTTCCCAATATTTTTGAGTTGAAGTGATTAAAAACTAGCTGATTACTGAAAATTGAAATTTCAAAACCTCTATTTTCTTGAGTTTTTCCTTTTAAAAAAAATTGAAAGTTTTGAACCCCTTCAAAACATCCACAGAATCAATCTGATGGGTTTCAGAAATCCCTCTACACAACGGCAGAATGCAAAATTTAATTTTTAAAAATCAAAAAATTATTCCAGAAACTTGAAAATTAATTAAACACATGCTTAATGTTGAGTTTAAATCAGATTGCAGTTTTTTCCAGGTTGTTTACATGAAAAATCTAATGAAATCTTCTGCCTTTGGAGGGATCAAATCTTGCTTAAAAAAAATCAGACAAGCCATGATAAATTTAGTGTCACCATGACTTCACTGTTTTCTCAAACTATTGGATCATTTTCTCCTTTTGTTTTCTTTCTTGGAGTACTCAATGGGGTCACCTCAAAAATGGTATCTCCAAGATTTTTTCCCCCAAGACCAATGAATTGTTTTAATTCTTTGAAATATAAATTGCTTGATAGGAATGGAAATCACAGTGGTGGAGTGAGAAGTTTTGCAATCAACCAGCAGGAGATTGGTTCTCATGGTTTCTCAAAGTTTTTTTTGTTTTTTTGGTAGCTGGTATCCTCACCTGCAGACAGTTAGTTATTTTTACCTCTTGTTGCAACCCCACTCTACTGTGGCACAGTTAACTCAGTATGCTCCATCCAGGGTGCTTATCAGACCTGGCAGCCCATGGGCTAGCCCATACCCTATGTGTTGAAGTTTGGTTTTGGGCTTACCCCTTGGAAGAAAACAAAACTTTGAGGAAGCCTGGCAGGCTTTGGTGGTTGTATTTGTTTATGAAATATTTATTTGGGCTGCTTTGCAGGAACCTGATTAGAGATTGAGGAAGGGTTTGAAGAAAGTTTTTGATGAATCAAGGGAGGCAAGTCTGGTGTATATATGATGTTCTATGAGTGTTCTGAAAGGTATTGGTGGCACAGCTGCCTCCAAATGGGTTTAAACAAGGATTCAAAGTTGGATAATGGGGGATTGGTGTCAGGGTGATTTTTTCAGGATCAATCTTAGATAGACCAGAGATCTGAAGAGTTGAATGGGATCACTGGCCTCCCTTGCTTCAAGATACCAATGCCTCAACTTTCTCCTAATTCAACTGATCTGTGTCCTCTGATTGAAAATATTTCATTTATGGATGAGAATCAATAAAAAAATCTTCAATGAAAAACAAAGAGGATGTTATTGTGGTAGTTGGTGATAAAAATTAAAACAAAAAAATGCAAAAAAACAAGCAAAAAAACAAGCAAAAAACAAGCAAAAAACAAGCAAAGTGTGTGAATTCTTTGAGTGAAAATAGAATGTTAATTTTTATTTTTCTGGGGGAATTTCTTTTTTAAAATTTTTAATCAAATAATCTTTCATATGATTAGGTAATTATGTCTGGGAAATCTGCAAATCTTGCAATTATTTTCTTTATGGGACAGGGCATTCTGGGAAAACTCACCTTTGTCTTCATTCTGAGAGATTTGCACATTCAGGGGACTAATTTGGACCACTAATACAAACTCTGTCAAATCCTTAAAAGGGGAAGTTTCAACTTGGAAGTTTTACCAGAATACCACAAGATTGGGAATTGTGAAGAGGATTTTTAATCATGAGTATCCATTCATGATGGATGAGCATGAATTATTTGGGAAATGTTTAGAGAAATTACAACCATTATTTTAAACCATTAGTTGGCATACTGTTAGAAGTGATTTCATGGATTTATATCCACAAATTGAATCTCTATACTCAGTCTCTTCAGCCATTCTTAGACCTTGGTACAGTCAACATCTACCTCTGGATCTACCAGCTGAATCTTCTGAAGTATCTCCCTGCATTACCTGAAGGTCCTAGGAAATCTACCAGGCTCTTCCTCTCCCTCTATGGCTTGGTAAATCCCCAATCTCTTCTTTAACTTAATTGGTATGAGATGTACATGCAGACCCCATACTTTATGTAAATAGTGCATAATTCTAGTTGGAAACTCCTTAATTCCAGCTCAGTAAATGTCAAACATTCCTGGGCCTGATTAACCAATATTTCAAGCCACTGCCTCCAGCCCAATTTCTCAACATGTAGTACCATGGGGAATCTCAGACCCAGTACCATTCATCCCCCCTCAAGGCCTTCTCTCAGCTCTCACATATACTGGCCTCTCCTTCCTTCCTGGACTAATTCCCCCCAAGGAATCATTATACTAATTCTTGTTGGTTAGTCCCTTCCAATAGGTGTCATCTCAGCACCAGAAAGCCATCCAGCCTACCTTACTCATATCACCTATCCCTTTGGTGTTACTATTATAGGATTGAGTCAACCAGTTCTCCTTCAAGATCCTTACTCCAGAATTCATCTCATCTTCTACTTCATCCATCCTTGTCCTCACTTCATCTCTCATCATTGAAATCAATCCCATAATCTCTATGCTGATTTTCATGAGCATTAGTGCCTGTGCCTTCCACCTGTTGCACACCAGGGGCAGTTGTGACAGATGAGTTAATGATTTCAGGGAAATCTGCAAATCTTGCAAGTATTCTATTTAGGGGACAGGGAATTCTGGGACAACTCACCTTTTTTCTCATGCTGAGAGATGTGCACAGTCAGGGGACTGATTTGGACCACTAATACAAACTCTGTCAAATCCTGAAAATGGGGAAAGTTTCAATTTGGAAGTTTGACAAGAATACCACAAAATTAGAGATTTTGAAGATGATTTTTAAGCATGAGCATCCATTCATGATAGCTGAGAATGAAGAATTTTGGACATTTGTAAAGTAATTAAAATCATTATTCCAACCCATTAGTTGACATAATTTCAGAAGTGATGTGATGGATTTATATGATAGCCTCAAGGACTCAATCCATACCATGTGGGAAAAAGTAGAAAAAAATACACTGAGAACTGATTTATTGAAATACCCTTGAAATGAAGGCTAAATAGGCTAATTGGTTGTTAATGATCACTTTATAGATAATAACTGCCAACTCAACAAGAAAATTTTATGATTCAAAAAACTTACAGATCCGCATAATTGAATTTCAATCAGTTAAATCCTATCCCAGACCATTCATGTTTCTAAATTGATGGATAAATTTTCATTTATTACCGCTGATAATGCCAACTCTAATTAAAGTGCAATCAACAAACTATGCAATTTACTTCTTGAAAATCCAAACAATGCATTAGAGTTGGGTGTAAATTTTCTTCATGTTCAATGTGCAGATCATATCCTAAAAATCATTTTCAAAGATGGATTGAATTTTTCTTTTGATGCCATAAAAAAAATCAGACACAGAATTAAGCTTTTAAGGGTTTTCCAATAAAGAAAACAGAAATTTGAAAGTTCCATGGATATTGTTGGCATCTCACAAAAAAAACTGAAAGAACCTACTACTGATGTTTCAAATAATGGAACTCAACCTGTGAAATGATTTCTTCTGCATTTCAATACAAATCACCATTCCAGAATCATCAGATTTCAAACTCACTTGTCTTAAACTGCCCCTCTGAGGCTGGATGGCTTGAACTTGGAGAAATCAAAGAATTCTTTAAAACTTTTCAACAAGCAACAAATGAGCTTACTGGTACAAAATATCCAAATTACAACCTATATTTTCTTACTCTGAAGGACATAGAATATCACCTGGTATTTTCATCTCAAGAATCTGGACATGATCATATACCCTCAAAATTTCATCCAATGATTGATGTATTTTTTCAATTACTGGTCCAACCTGAATTAATTTATAGCTTTTGCAATTGTTTTTGATCCCTGCCACAAGTTTAAATACATAGAATACACCATTTCAAGGGCTATGAATATTGGATCAGTTCATGATTACATACAAGACCTCAGAAAAACAATATATCTATTTACTAGAGTATTTCCCCCAAATTTGGAGACTTATTGGTATTTAAATTTTTGAAATGATCTTAATCAAGTTGGGAATGTGTGGAATGGATTAAGAAAATTTTCCCAAGTTTATTTCCAAAACTTTTTAAATAATTTTAATCAAATTGGAAATCTAGGGAATGGATTCAATAAATTGGCTGTAGTGTATTGCCCCCAAATTTGAGCAATGGATTGAATAAAAAACCTTGATATGAAAAAATGGGATTTTCTTCAAATGTAGTAAATCTGGGGAGTGGATTAAAAAAATCATGAAATGAAAAATTTCTCAAGTATTTTGACAGATAAGCAATGAAACAAAATCACATATCATTGAAATCTCAGTATTTAATTTCAGTGATTGATGGCATTCAAAACCTCATGATAAAAAATGTTGTCAGTTTCAAGTTAAATCTTGTTTCCAGGTTGAAACCACTTTCTTTGTAAAATTTCTGTATCTACAACTTTAAAATTCAAACCATAACTACCCATGAGTGGGCACTGGATCTTGAATATAAAGACCAATATTTGCAATTGTATAACCTTGTGATTTTTTAGTTTCCAATGAGAATTCCAAATTGACGGGGAACTTTTTTCAAATAATTTTGAAAGGCAGAAAGTTTTCCTCTGGGAAAAAAATGAAGGTTACACATGGAATGGAAATCACTCTGCCTAAGGAATTTTTCATGCACTTAAGTCATAGGTGCTTCATCACATATTATCAAAGAAGCTATTTTGAGATATTAATCCTTTTTGGAATGCTTTGATATTTTTTTTTTGATGTTATAATATCATTTTTGAGAACTCTTGGATCTGTAATCCCAGAGTGAATCAAATATTCCACTGTGAAATTGAAGCAAGAATTTGATACAAAAAGTGGGTTTGCTGGCTGACAAAGTTCCAATAGCATCCTGAACAACTTCCTTAGTCCAAAAGCGTGGATATCCTCATTGGCTTATTGCATTTTTTTGAAAAAATGATTATTAACCTCAAGTAAGCCCTTGGTCAAATCTGCCTCTCTGAAAGCTGGATAAGAAATTCTATTTACTTGCTTTAGGTTTTCAAATGCATTAGAACCAACAGAGTTATTCAACAAAAAATGGAGAAACCACCTTTATATATCTGAAGGATGAACAGTGTAAATTCACCCAATTGAACAACCACCTTGACAGTGCCTGTATTATATTCTGAGTGAATGAAATTTGAAGTGTTGTGGAAAACCAGAATATTTGATTCTCCTTGCAAAACTGTTAATTGGATTTATTTTGAAATATTATGTGAGCATAGTTTTCACTTGGTTTAATATTTGAAGAACTTCATCCCAGGCTTCATCTGGCTCAAAAAAACATGTTGATGTTAGGAAGATCAATATCAAACCTACACCTGCACATATTTTAACATTCATGTGGGGCATTGGTAATTTTCTAAAAGATAAAGATTGTCAGGAACCACCCAGGAATTATTTATGAGGAAGTTTGTATGATTCCTCCTCAGGCAAATGGTAGTTTTATTCTGGTGTTTTCTATCTATGGGACAACTGATTTAACCACCAATTGTAAAAAGCTTGTAGCAAATGTGGAACCACAAAGTAAGGGCAGGAGGAAATTCTTCTATGTAACAAATTTAAAAATTGACATGAGAAAAACTGAAGTTTTTTAATTTATGGTATGAGGGTGAAGTGCATCAAATCCAGGTGGGATGGAAGGGGTTTTATATAAATGTTCAATGTTCCAAATAGATCTAAATTTTCAATGTTCAAAAAAAAGGTTGAACCAAGTGAGGAATTAGTTTTTACTACATGTGTTCTCAATGTCCTCTGTTACAGTCCTTGTTACATGTTCTTTATTTGGTAAGATGTGTTGTCCTTGTTTATTTAAATATCCAATGTTCAAAAAAAAAATCCTGGACCAAGTGAGAAATTAGTGTTCATTACATGTGTTTTCAATGTCCTCTGTTACATTCCTTGTGTCCTTGTAACATTTTCTGGCCCTGTTACATTCCTGTCCTTGTTACATTTGTTGGCCCTGTTACATGCATTGTCCCTGTATGTGTGTGATGTGATAGTACAAAATAAACCTAATATATACATACAAAGAGGGCAGCTGAAAATTATTAAAAAGGAATAAACACAAACCTTACATTTATAAATACATCACACAAACCCAAATACATACAAAGAGGTAGTTGAAAAGTATTAAAAAGGAATAAACACAAACCTCACATATGTACATACATAACTCAAACCCCAATACATACAAAGAGGTATTTGAAAAGTATCAAAAAGGGATGAACACAAACCTTACATATGCACATACATCACACAACCCTAAATACATAAAAAGAGGTTGTTGAAAATCGTTAAAACTTACAGTCTATGTACACACATTAGTTTGTGTGTGAATTTCTTTTGAAAAAAGTGTGTGTGTGAATTTCTTTTGAAAAAAATTGACTGAAAAAAAAAGTTGGCAGAAAAAAAAACAAAGAAAAAAAACTGACTAAAAAAAAGGTGACAGAGAAAAAAAAAGCAGCTGAAAAAAAAGCAAACCAAAAAAAAGAGGACTGGACTGGATGCAAGAGGTGCATACACAAAAACCTTGACAAATGAATGCTAACCCAAGGACCTTGACACCGGGTGGGGCATGTGAGGTTTTTCAATCTTTTCATATTTATAGATTGAATCTTATTCTCCTAAATCATTGGTGGAAAAACCAAATTTCACTTCTATTGAAATTTTTGAAAATCCTATAGAAATTTCAAATCAGATGATTTTTGCAATTTTTTAAAGGGAAAAACACAATCTCATTCAAGCACTCCTTTGGCTGAATTGGATTCATACCTTCATGAACCTTCAAGTGAGATACTCAAAAGTTATTCTGAATTTAGCTTACTCAACTGGTAGAAAGAAAATTCAGGTTGACTTCCAACATTAGCTTGTTCAGCAAAGAAAATGTTGATGGTGCCAATGACCTCTATTGCATTAGAATCAGTAAGACTCATCTCCTTCTTTCATTAAATTCTGTGTGATAATTGATTCATTTTTATTTTGATTCTTTTAGGCCTTATCTACCAGTGGTTGTGTTTTGGATGACTTCAGAACAAAACTGGCTCCAGAGGCCCTTGAAGCCCTGATTTTTAGTCAAGATTGGATCAAAAATTTAATATTATTCCTGTTGGGATAAATCTCTTTCTTCTCTCTCAGTGTTTCTCTTTCCTTCTTCATTCTCCTCATCACATCATTCCAAACCTCTACATCTCATCTCCACAACCAATACCTCATGTTCCAGCTCTCATTTATATCTCTTACTGCTTGCCTTTGATGTGTTCTTCAACCTCTCCTCCACTCTACCATCAAAGCCCGCATGACTTCCCTCAAATGTCACACATGTTGTATTTAACTTTAAAATGTGATACTTACTGAATGCTCATCACCTGAGGACAGAGTTTGGCCGCACAGAAAGATTCCTTCCTCATCTTTCTGTCTGCTACCAAATCTCCGAGCATCCTCAGGTGAGTACTGTGTTTGCTGATTTAATCTGGTTGTTCTCATCTATTTCTGTTTCTTTTCATTCCTCATTTCTCACTAATCAATAATGAAACCTCATCTTTCTGTCTGCTACCGAATTTCTGAGCATCCTCAGCATTCTCAGGTGACCACTGTCATCCTCAGCCTGATTTACTCAACAATTCCTTTAGCTTTTCTCTCTATCAATCAAAAATCTTTGTTTTTCCCTCACACCTGCATATTTTTATGATTTGAAATTCCATCAATTTTTTCCAAAATTTTATTTAGCTATTTTAAAGCAAATCAAACAGCTTTCAATTCAAAAAAAAAAAAAAAAAAAAAAAAAAAAAAAAAAAAAAAAAAAAAAAAAAAAAAAAAAAAAAAAAAAAAAAAAAAAAAAACAGGGGTTGGCTAACTGGCTCAACCTGGCAAAAAGCCTGGAAACTTGGGCTTGGGTTGGGTTTGGGTTCAAAAAACCTTGGAGTGTTTCTGGCCCCCCAAAACCTGCTCATGCACAGGCCAGTTTTTGGCTCACCAAAATGGGGTGGGCCTGACCCAGTAAGCACAGTGACGCTCCAAATGTATGTACATTGGGTAGACAAAAGTAATGCAAATGATGCCCTTATTTTTTCTCAACCCATGTTTTTTTTTCATGTTATTTTTTCTTGCATAAATATACAGGAAAAAAGGTTTAATTTTTTGTATTTCAGTCATTGAGCATCCTAATTTTATTTTACAATGAGTTTTTGAATTTAAAAAAATAAAAAATAAACCAAAAATTCCAACTTAAAAAAGAGTTACAAATTGGCTTAAAATTGATAATGGATTAAAAAAAAATATCAAAAAATAGTGTAACTTCAAAAAATGATGGGAGTTTCAGAAAACAGTAATAATATGATAAGGAATTAGAAAAGGGGGGGGGACATAAAATTGATTCTACCATTGGTTAAAACCACCACCAGCCTTGATGAAAGCCTCAATTCAATCAGGCATGGAGTTAAAAAATTGTTGAGTGTTTGAAGCAGAAAGTTGTCCCAGGCACTTTGGAGAGCTCTTTCCATCTCTGTGGTAGTCTTTGGTTGGTAAATTTGTTGAATATTGCATTTTAAAATTTTCCATAAGTTCTTGATTGGATTGAGGTTGGGTGATTGAGCTGGCCAAATGATTTTTTTGATGCCTTTGGAGCATTTCCAGTCTTTGCCTATTTTGGCCTTATAGACTGGGGCCCTGTCTTCCATTAAAAAAAAAAATTGTAGTTGTTGAAATTCTTGATCCATGTGCCAAGACCCCCTTCATTAACAATTTCAATGAAATCCTTTTCTGTTTGTTTTTTTGGGGGAATGATGATAAGTGGGGAGGTGCTTTCACCAATGAAAGCACCCCAGACCATAAAGGAAGAGCTCCCACTGTTAAATGTGGGGGCTAAGCATTCTGGTTTGAATTTTTCTTGAGGTTTTCTCCAGACCATGACTTGCTGCAAGTCCTTGCCAACTTCAAAGCTTGATTTGTTGGTCCAAATCACCTTCATCCAATCTTCCATGTTCCAATGGATGTGCTCACAAGCAAAGGTGAGTCTTCTTTTTTTTTCATTGGTCAAATTGGGCTTCTTTGGCAACCACTCTTGAGTAGAAACCCAATTCATGGGCTCTTCATCAAATTTTCCAAGTCATTATGTCTTTCA
This sequence comes from Puccinia polysora, assembly GCA_025617555.3. Classification (NCBI taxonomy): domain Eukaryota; kingdom Fungi; phylum Basidiomycota; class Pucciniomycetes; order Pucciniales; family Pucciniaceae; genus Puccinia; species Puccinia polysora. The sequence goes on along the minus strand of CM062615.1, from coordinate 283,245 downwards.
TGATCAAATTGCAGATCTTGGGTGCCTTAAACTTCCAGTGACTCTTGATTATTTGGCCCCAGCTCACAAAGATCTTGGTCCATTATTTTTTGATGTTTTCCAGATTGATTTGGAGATTTGATGGTGCCTTGATTGCCAAATTGTTTTAGGACATTATAAATTGACATCCTTGGAATTTCTAATTTTGACACTATTTTGTTCCCCAAAGAGCCAGAGTCACACATACCAACAATCCTTGCCTTGGAATCCTCCAGTAAGCCTTTTTCTTAGTTTTGATTTGTTAACCACAAGTAAAAAATTAAGAAAAAAAAAGACACAATGAGAAAAAAACTTACTAACTTCATCTGTCAAGGTTATTGGAAGAGGTAATGGTGGAGGATGGACGGGGGATGGAGGGGAAGCAACCAATGTGGTCAAGAGGAAGAGGTCAATCCTGGTTGTGGAATGGAGTTGCACAAGGAAATTGGGTTGGTTTGGAGTGGGTGGGTGTGGTCACTTTTAAAATCAGTCCCACAATATTTTTCCACCCACTGCACTATCAGTTGCCAAAAAACTGTCTGCATTTTTCATGAATTTTTCCCTGCTGTTCTGAATTTTTGTCCTATTTTTTTTTTTTGTCCTCTTTTTTTCTTGTTTTTGTACTCCCTTTTTTTTGTCCTCAATTCAATTTTTAAGCTGGTCAGTCATCCAAAATAAGCTGTCCTTCTTTTTCTTTCACCTCTTGTTTTTTTGATCATAATTTTTCCACATTTTAATTTTGGGGGACAACATTTTTTGAAGTAGAATTTAATGACAAAAGAGGCCCCAAAAAAACTTATTTCATTTTTTGAAAATCTAAGCATGCTTTGTTGATAAATTACAGTAATCCTTGATTAGTTATTCAATAAACAACGCTCAACTAATTAATTAAGTACTTAAAAAAAAGAAAAAATGCAGAAAAAAAAATCAAAATTCAAATGGAGTTAAGTAAGATAACTACTGGGTTCTTTGATGATGGTTCCTGTCATTGGTTGAATTTTACCACATGCTCACTTTTGCCAGCTTTTATCAGAGGATAATCAACCAAGTTGAAGGGATGAATGGTGGCAACCTACCGCCAAGACTAGGAGAGATTTTGTAAATATAAAGTTCAATAAGGTTTCAAGATTCATAGGCAACCTTTGATAGGAAGAAGGCAGTGGGCAGTCCATTGGGACCACCCCCAATGATGGCTATGGTCTTGACTGGTTGTATGGATGGATGGGATGAAGCAGATAATGAGGAGGAAGTGGTGGAGATGAGCAGCAGTTGGAAGGGTAGCAAAAGAAAGGCATACTCTAGTAAGCAAGAGTACTTGATCAAGGGTTTAGTGAGTGGAGTACTTACTTAGAACATCTCCAGCAGCATTGGTAAACGGTGCGCAGAGGTAAATTTACCAATGCAGGGCCCATAAACAACCTCCAGCAGCATTGCTATGGCAGTTGCTATTTTACATGCGTTGGTAAATTGGCCTCTTGTATTGCCAGATCTGGAACAGTTTACCAACTGTAAACTGGGAAATAGTGCACCCACCTTGAAAGCACACTCTTGCACTCTCCCCATTGGCCCATCTGGATGGCGCGGGTGATGGGTTTCACATGAGTGAAATCTCATTTACCTTTGGTTTTACTAACGCTGCTGGATGGTGCAGCAATTTGGGTTGCTAAACGCAGCAGATGGGTTGGTAAACTTGAAAGAAGCATCTGTATTTTACCAACACTGCTGGAGATGCTCTTATTGATGGTTGGTTGATGGAGTCAAGGCAATAGCCGGGCCTCCTGACCGGTTTGAGAAAAACTGGCACAGGAAGCCTGATACAGGAGACCTGTCAAGGGATATCTCATGAACTTGATTTTAACCATGCGCATCCAATTTTTGACCAGGGTGGTCCACATTTTTCAGGTGCTTGTCCAACTGTGTAGAGAATGGGAAAAGGGTTAACCCACCACTAGGCTATCTTAGTCAGCATACACACTTCCCAGAATGCAGTACATGGGGGTCTTACACTACCCCACAGGCCAATTCAGTGACATTGGACTGGAAACCATTAAGGACCCATGAGATGTCCTGAACAGAGGTGTTACTCCCCAACAGGCAATGTTGACTGTCAACTTTCACACATTTTGTTCTACAGATATTAAGGGCATCCCCAATTGTCTTGGTAAACCCGCTTGTTAGCTAAGTTTACCAAGCAATTTTCACAATTGTGCAAAAGTAAGGGCTTGCTAGCAAGCAAGCTCCATAAGTTGGGTCTGATTCCCATAAAGTTCCTAGATTTTAGCAAGCTTGCTAGCTCCCCCCTCTCAACATCTTTTGCATATCCAATACACCAATACTCTGCCCACTCTGCCAACCCCATATGTACCTTCCACCATCCCGACTTTGACATCACCCACACCAATGTCCCCCTCCCAACTTCCCCCTCCCCCGAGCCCCAGCTCCAATATGCCCCACTCCCCCCACTCCCTCCCTCCTTGACAATGAGTTGAGCCAAGTTGTGACAAGGGGGGGGGACCTAGCTAGCAAGCCGCTGACGCGGTACACGATTGTGCAGTTTGGGTTGTTAGCTAGCTGCCGCGGCCTTGTGGAGCAGACCATTGTGAAACGCGCACGGTGAATTGCTTGCTAGCTATTTTTTTGGGCTAGCAAGTCGCTACCCAACAAGCCGCGCTCTCCAACGATTGGGGATGCTCTAAGGCAGCAGTGGGATTTTTTTCGCCGACTGGAGTGAGTTGCAGCGCTCAAGCTGGGAGGGTGTTGCAACCTTGGTGGTAACTGGCAGGCAATACGTAGTGACTGGGTGAAGGTCTGATGCATGAGCAACCGGACGAGGGTCGAGCGTGGATGGCCGGAGGAGGGCCAGGCATAAATGGCCGGATGAGGGCCCGGCGTGGATGAACGGACGAGGGCCAGGCGTACCATATCTGGGTAGGTCTGTTGACAGGGTCGTTACAAGGGGGGTCGAACAAGCGGCACAACCCGTTGAGGATGGGAAATGGGTTAACCCGCCGCTAGGCTATCCTAGTCGGCATGCACGCTTCCCAGAATGCAGTACATGGGGTCCCTACAAACCGGACATGCGCGCCGAAAAATGCGGACAGTTTTCTCGCAACTGATAGTATGTATGGGAGCCTAGTAAAGCATCAGAGTTTGTGACCCTCTGATAGAGTCGGATCACAATCCGTACGCGGATTCACTGAGGTGCCCACAGCTTTGGCAGTTGGCGGGTGAGATACCCATGATTTTCCAACCAGTTTTTTTTTTGTGGGGTTCACATTTTTGAACCGGCGATGCTTTGTGAGATCATTAGTCAGATTTTCCAAGGGCGATTCGTGGGAAGTTTAGTACTTGGTACGGTGATACTGGTGAACTGAGAATTTAGCACCTACGCGCGAATGTTTAAAAATGCGTGGCAGTCAATAGGTTGATCACGAGCTAGTCAGGGATGAGATCGATGAATCCAATCAGGAGATTTCCTTCGTAGGTCATGCCTGTAAGAGCGGGGGAACGGATAGGGTGGATGACGGGGATCGAACCGGGATCTACCCGGTGCAAGCGTGTTGCTTTGACCATTAATTAGTTACACCCACTGGCGGTGGGAGGTTTATGTCCAACAATACCCACCCTGGAATTTTGATTCACTCTCTACTCTCTGGACATGGGTATGATATTTCAAAGTTGGATGATGAGCGACCGAGTTGGACGATGGGCCGCAGAACCTTTGAAATCCAAGGCATACGGATCTGGCGCCAGTCATACTTGATTTTTTTTTTTTCTCTTTTTCTTTTGGTGAATCTTTTCAGTTTCGTCAATTTCCAACGGCTCCGTCAGAGATGACCAAGTTGATTGTCCAAGAACCAAGGATCGTTTTGTACTTCGTTTCCCTCCCTCTCACGCCATTTTCGTCTTACGAAAGATCCGCAGGACGTCAATACGTCCTCTCTGGTTCGAATACTACCCCGGTGTTCACAAATGAGTGACACGGTGAAAATATTTTGTAGGTACTCTTTTTCTTCTTCGTCCCTCATATGCAAAAGCTGGACATGATGCATGTAGTATTGTGTAATTATGTGGGTATGGATGTATTTATGTTTATACACAGGTCCCCAGGGATTCAATGTTATACCAAGCTTTGGATCAACGAGCAGGATGATCTGTTCAGTTTGGAAATAGTTATTTATGTATTAGCTTGAGCAATTTGAAGAGCTACGGGTGGTTTTTAATTTATTCTGCTCCACGTTAAATTGGCGACAACGACCCGAGATGGAGCTCGAATGGATGTGATGAACAACTATGGGGTAAAAGATGTCGTGGATTGGCCTTCAGCCGCCGGCCTGATGATCAGAATCCTGAATCCTGAGATGATTTCTTCTGGCAATGGTGGAGGTGAGTCTGGGTGATCGGTCAACCGAACTGGTCATTTGAGATCTAAACCAGTCGCGGTCGGGGGTCCGTAGGCTGATGATGGTGGATGGGCAGACTCTTGCGGTAGTTGTGAGGTTGGTCGAGCTCACGGACTGTTGGTAGTCATTGGGAATTCGAGCCCGATGATTATATTTACGATCGGAGGGACGTGAAGTGAATGTGAATAATGATTACTTGCGAGGATGATATTTTTAAACATCTCATCATCGAACATCGGCAGACAGATGTTGATCGATTCCATCAAGCTCGACGGATGATCAGTGACAGTGGAGAGTATGGATGACGATGGAGTGGTCAGCTTGTCGAGTGGATTTGAATTCGATCCCAGTTGGGTTCGAGGTTTCGGTTGGGATTGGAATATGATCAAGTCGAGATTTATTTAAATTAATATTTATTTGTTTATTTCGATATATCCTACACTCACTTACGTTCTGGGGTACCTGCAAGATCGATCGGATACAACCTAATAATCTCATCCTTAGTTGCTCATCTGGGTACTGTATGTCAATGTACTACATAGATAGGTACATACTTCCATACACGCTAGACCAATTTCTTCCTCGCGCCAGTCTGACCTCGGCCACCAGCTAGTCCAGTCTTGCTCCAACCCCTGGTGCTCTGCTCTCCTCCCAATCCGACCGTCGCAGCTCTCTGCCCGGCCTCTGTGGATGATGAGGGACTGATTGACCGACTCGTGTCAAGATCTCGGAAGCGTTGCTCGCTTGGGTGGTTTGGGTGTGTCGCGGGCGTGACCCGGAGAAGACGAGGACTTGGAGATTGGGTTCTGTACTTGCTTAGCTCCGAACCGTAAATAACGTATCTCCAACAACAACTGTACCAGCGTCTCAAGACGATAGATCACATAGAGGCATCATAAATAGTCACGACCAATTGACACCCAGGCCACTGGTGACTTGTGCGCCATTCCAGCACCCTCCTCATCTCACTCTGACGATGATGATGGCCCCGATGAAGCCTTAGGTGCTCCTCCTACACGCTGATCTGAGTGGTTCTTGGCCGCCGATAGATTGGCTCGAGCACCACGACTCATCCTGCTCAATCCAACTCATCACTTCCTCAACCATCGAGCTGCCCACCATCACCATCTTCCTCCCATCCTCTCTTTCACTTGGATTCCACCCTTGATATTCATCCTCATCACCAGTTGACCATCCATACTCGTTATATACCCCCTCCGCGATCCAAGTAGATATTTACTGCTACGAATTCTTCGCCGTCAGTCTAATACGGCAGCTCCTCGAGAGCTCATCGTCCTCTGGGCATCCTAGCAGTCCCCATCCCCTCGATCGGATTGGTGGACACCACCGTGGCTCTTAACAGAGAGCTTGTTGGCGGGCAGACCAGCTCTCATCTCCCACCTCACTCCGCTCCGATCGAGTCATACACTTGCTCCCAGTCACGAGCCTCATGAGCCATCATTTCACCTCTGCTTGAGCAGTCCTGCCCACCCAAGCGAGCTCACTGTGCAGCCATCTCATCCAACCCACCTCGTCCCTAGCTTCAGCTTCCCTTCTCCTTCGCCCTTCCTCAACCAGTCCGTCCCTAGCTAATCTCCATCCGACTCTTATCATCCATCCATCCATCCACCCTCACCCAAGATGATCACCTCCAGTAATCATCATCCATCGGAATCTCTCAACCCAGCCCACGGTGCCACAGTCTATCATCCCCCTACGATTAATACCCACAACGCCCCGCCTCATCATTACATCCCTCCCTCGACCCCAAACCCAGGCCAGCATCATCGAACCCACTCCCGCAATCAGTCTCACTCGTCACTCGCTTCCATCCTCGTCGCCGATCATCAGCGACCCACCCCCAGCGACCCCCTCCTCCCTAGCACCACCACCCTCTTTGCCCATCATCATCGTCGGCTCAGTAGTATCTCCAGCCTTCAGACTCCCGATCCCTCCCCACCCCAGGGCCCTGTCAGCTCTGGCCATCATCCCCCCGCTCATCATGCTATCCCCATGCCACCCCCATCCTCCCAGCCCATTCGCCCTCGTCTCAGCCTGCCCTCCCCAGCCTGCCATCCTCTCGAACCAGCCCCCCCATCATTTACCAGATCACCCGATCCTCCACCTTTCTCCTTCCCCTCTCATCGCCATCGTCACACGCTCTCCTCCTCCAACCTTGGCTCACAACCTGCCAGTCATGTTCGTCGAAAATCAAACCACCAGCGCAGGGCTAGCGTTAGTACTCGTCGCGAAAGTATGGAGATCATGGGTGGTCTGGGTATCGTCCCAGCCCCAGCACCCTCCATCACTCAAACCTCCGAGTCTCCCAGCAATCCCTCTCATCGAGCTAATTGGACCGCGTAAGTTCTCTACCTCTCTCTTTCTCCCTTCCTCCCTTCAACTCTTTGGTCTCCTCTGGCTCCCCTATTTTGCTCTTATGTACCATACATCGCCAGATGTGGATCTGTATGCGCTTATGCCTACCTGTATCGAATCAAACCAAACCTCTTGCCGTGGATTGTCTCCACCTTCTTCCATCCTCGGCCTCTTTTCACCCCACGCTAATTTTGATAAATAAAATCGTGCATACTTTGACTCATCGGTCAATATAACCCCTACCCCCCATGCGTGCTGTAATTTGATCGGTCTATCGTCGCAATAGTTAAGCTTCTCAACGTAAATAGTGTTTTACCATCCCCAACCCTCGCACCCAATGAGGGTTCCGCGTCATCAATCCCTCTCAGTAGAGGCCATGCGGCTCTTCCTCACAAGTCATCATAATGGAGCCCTCTCGCTTTTTCTATTTTCCTACCCTGCTCCCCGGACTCTGGTGCTCGGTTCATATGTACGATTATTCGCCCACACCATCATGGCTCATTAGTACGGTGGTGTTTGATCTGTAATTTTTCTCATCTCGGTTGGGTCATGTCCTTGCAATCCCATCTGGCCGTTATCAGCATCGGGTCAGTGAAAATTGTGCCAGGATTTCTTCTTCAATCATGAGTTTGCTCTTGGTCGGTTAGATTCTTGCTGTCCGGATGAGGCCACTCGAGTCGGATCTTGAGGATCACGCCCCACTTCCGTTGAGGCTTGATAAGTTACTCGCGGGACCTGCTATCAACGCTTACGAGCCTTGGTGTATTAAAACATTCAAGACTTGTCTCCTAGCGTGGTCATACATATCACCACCTAGGTCCAATTTTTCTGTGTTTCAAGCTGGCCATCTGTTTGCATCCATTGCCGACAAGCTGAAGAGAGTCCCGAAAATATCGGAATATATGCTGTCGGTCACCTTTGAACCATCCGCTGCTGTTCTTAATCTCTTACTTCGGCATGCCCCCCTGCCGCATGGTTTCCTACATTCTCTGATGTTCCCTCTGCTCGTTGATATGGGTAGCTTGCTTGTCTGATGTTGGGGTAGATGCATGAATACATTGATATTGATCCATACACCCTTCCCCTCCTTTGCTCAACGTGCTGGTACTGATCTTGGTTACTGGTCCTGGCCATCTGTATACTTACGTGCCTGCATGCCTACATTTTAATTCACACTGCATTCACTCAAAAGATATGCACTTGTTCGTGATAGCACGAGCAACGTTTCCCCAAGTGCTGCTATCACCCAGCAGATCGAAAACTCGCGAGCCCCTTCAATTCCTCGACTACTTCACGCGCAACAGAGGAGCAATCAGAATTCATTAGTGTTTCAGAAATGTGGTCGTACGTCATGATCTCATCTTTCAAGTTTCATCTACCTCCTCTGCTCTCTTCTCATTTCTAGCCGTGACGTGTTTCATCCTGATGTTGTCACGTTGTTTACTTCAGCCTCGAAAGCGGACTCCAACGAAGACTGTGATATTCATGACGCTAAACAACCATCTCAGTGTGACGCTTCACCGTCACCGTATGGGTCACATGCTCTCACGTCGAACTCGATGGATCGCGCTAGGATTGCGGCTCTATCCGCCTTAGAATGTAAACCTACGAGCAATCCCCCTTCCATCATGATCAAGTCCACACTACCGACTTGCGTCAATCTATCGTCAATTCCCAGGGAAGATAAGTGAGTTATCCCGGTCAATTATTACTCTGCCTCTTCAAACTCCTCAACTTTTCACCCATGTGTCCTTCCCTCTGATCCGTCACAATAATCTGACCACTCAGCTCGCATCTTCATTCATCCTCAGGTGCTCCAACTGCGACTCGCCATCCATGGCTTTCAATCATAAACCCCTTTCGACTCCCTCAGCCATTTTCGCCCCTGTACCAGTTACACTTCAATCTGCAGTAACATCTCCCAGTATGGTCGGCTCATTTAGATCTCCCACACCTACCCTTTCATCAGAAGAAATACTTTCTTCGACACGCTGGAGTAGTTTATCTGAATTAGGGCCACAGAATCGCAAACTCCAAAACTTTAATCTTCCTCCCAAAGCCCATCATCCTGGCCTACAAATCGGTTCCATCACCAAGCCATCTTCACTTGTCTCTTCAGGTTCCTCCAGGATGATTATAGCCGGTGATTTGAGTCGAGTCGAGGAGGAGGAGGAGGAGGAGGAGGAGGAGGAAGACGACCAAGCCGAAGAGCTCAATCAACTTCACCTCAAAACTGGCTCCAATGGAACCAACGCTTTTCCACAGACGATGGAAACCGTCTTGGAAGTCGAAGAAGACCTTGATTATAATCATCAAAGTGATACCAATTCACCCAACACAAAATCTGAGACTCGACAAGCAACTTCTTCGGGTGATCACGACTCAATTCCAGTCCGCAGTCAAGTTCGTACCCATGCTCAAACAAATCGGTTTGGTTGCACTCCTGGTGCAGTCCCAAACTCAAATCGATCTCGCCTACGCCCCAAATCCCTTGCACTTTCCCCGTGCTACAGGTTTTTGAATCAAGCCTCTTCTATCACCGCTGCGCCTTCTCCGGCGACCCCATCTCCCGCTCGCCATAACACCTCTTCCTCCCGTGATTCAACGTTCAGTCCCGCCACCACCTCCCCCACTCCGGCTGGCTTAAAGCCCTTAAGTCTTGTCTCACCTGTTAATGCCAAAATTTCCAGTCTGGCGGCCGGGTTCGAGTCTCCATTTCGCTCGCCCCATTCTCGATGCTTGCCATATAGTGCCAACAGTGCTGGTAACAGCACATCCTCTTTCTCACCATCAACCTCGCATTCTTCCTTTAGCAGTTTTGAAGGTCCCTTTGCTGGCAAACTTGCCCGGAGCATGATGTCTCCCTCCAATCTCTCTCGTCGCAGTGTTTCATACTCTAAAGCTTGCAGCTCTGGTTCAGAATTACAGTTTAAATCTCGACTGTCGCTGTCATCCCGAGTTCGTCGCAACAGTATGGACGATTGCGTCGTTGCTGATTCTCCCGTCTCGGAGTGTTCCTCCATCATTAGTGAGACAAGCAGTCAACACCGTGGATCTCATACCCATTCAGCTTGGAAGAAACGCCTGCTCCAGTCTGTCGTCGATCAGGATCAGGAATCACTCGTACTGAAACAGCATCAAGTCAACAAGCTGGCAAGCTCGCAGGGAGAGGCAGACGACGAGGTTATTGGATCCTTTGGGGATCTAGTGATGGAAGATTCGAACGAAGAAAAGGCGACAACGACGACCTCGTCGGGTTCAAGAGTACATGCGTCACCGAAGGCTTCTCAAGGACCTGATGAATCCTCTGGCGATGTCCTACATTCTAAAACGTATGCGGATCATAGAATTGAAGAACTCGCCCATCAATCAGATACTGCGCTCCAAGAGATTTATGCCGGTGGATCAACCACTCGACAATCAAAGGTCGGACTGTTGGAAGCCGAGGTTTCCGAGTGGAAAGAAAGATTTCAGCATTCAGAATTTGAGCGGATCCAGTTGGCTGAAGAGCTTGAAGGCTGCAAAGTGAGAATGGCGGAGGTGGAAGACCAGTTGAAGCATGAATCCTCTAAGCTAGGCGAATATGAGCGAGAAATCAGGCAGAAGGATCAGTTTATCGTTGAATTACTGAAGAGAAGGGATCAATCCGCGGTTCAAACAGAATCAATTGTTACAATTGCACCCAGAAGTCTGCCTCGTGATGACGCAGGTTCCAAACCATTTGCTGGTCTCAACTTCAACCCCCCTGTGTCCTACTTGTGTGAATCCAGTCCAACGAATTCAAACTGTTCGTCGCAGGACCAGATGACCACCGAGGAGCTGAAATCAGTACAGGCCAAGTTGATTGACGAGATGAGAGATCAAATGTTTGCGATGGCTAGCGCTTTAGCTGAGGAGCGCACTAACCACTTGGCTACGAAGCGAGCTCTTGAAGCTGTATGTTTCTTTCATTTTCTTTTTTTGTCCCCGGGAAGAACAAATGTGATGTTTCCTAAAATCCGCCATCCTACCTTTCGATTCTAGGCCGCCATGCAGATTGAAGTCAATGCCATAGATGAGGAGGAACCGGCCCTGACATCATTCACTGACGATGAATGCAGTCCTCTCGGCACTACATTCCTGAGGAACACATCCCCGAACGTCCCTGAGATCATTCACCTCTCAGCGTCAACCCCGGGGCAAACGTTTACGTTTGATAAGGCTCCCTTCATCCCATCCCTCGCTAAGCCATCTTCGCACTCAACCATTCAATCATCGTCGACTTACTCAACGCTTAGCTCCGATCGAGCTGTTCCGAGATCGACAGCGGCGCACGCTAACTCATCCGCCTTGAAATTCGAATCAGCCTCTGTGAACCCTTTCTCATCACAACTTGAAAACTTGAGTACGGGTATCAAAGCGCCTCGGAGTGGATCCAGGTTTTCATCTAGTGATTACTCCTCTGACTCCATCTTTCAGTGTGAACGATCCGGAGCTCACGAGCTCAAGGAAACTCCCAAAGAAGTATTGAGGCAAGACTCCACTCTCAAACTCGAGCTACATCGTCGTGGCGAGTCGTTTATTCAACATTGGAGCTTTCCAAAGGGACCGGTCTTGCCATCTCCCAACAGGATTGATGACCCCCATGATCGCTGCTTCTTTTTCAAGCCTAACTCGCTCAATGACACTTTTCCTCCTGTCGAGCCCAACGCTGAGTTAGTGATGTACCAGCCGTTTTTCTTCAGTGAACTTCAGATTGAAACTGAAGACCAATCAGGGAGTCAAGATCACCTCGAGGTGGATTCAACAAATATACTCGTCCCCATGATATACGAACATTCCACTTGTACCGATCTGTCGAGCGGTTCCGCAGTAGTGCTATCTGATATCGTTGAGGAGGAAGAAGATCAAGCAGAAACGCCAGAACTACAACAGGACGGTCAGGTCCGTACACCCGCTGGTCAAAACGGTGATTCCGACCGCTCTCGAGAGAGTCACACCAACTCGTCGTGTGGTTCAGAGGATCAATCAAAAAATCGAGCTACTCGATCAGATCCACCACCTCAAACAGTTGGCTTGAAGAGTCGTCTATCGTTACAAAATTTATCTAGCTGGGTTGGAGCTTACGTGGGAGGGCGAAGTACTGGGAGCAAGAGCCCTCCGGAAGCTCGGAGGTTGGATCGGAGCCCGACGTTTGGATCAAACGATCCAAATGATTTGGATGGCTTGCCGAGAGTCGGGAATTCGGCGCGAAGTCATAATTTCAACTCGAGTCGTGTAAACAAAACGACTGTTGATCAAACTTTACGCTCCGATCAATTATGGAGATTGAAAGAACTGATCGAAAACTCGGCTAAGGAGTTGAAGATGACGGATCCTCATTCGATCCGGAGCTTATGCTGCTTGGATTTTCGAGTATCGACGTTTGGGAAACCTCACGACATGGACAGCCGTGTTGACCACAGCGCGACAAAGAAAGGAATTATGCTCGAGTCCGAAATTGAAGAGGTGATGGAATATTATGATTCGAGCGAAATCAGTTTGCACCCGGGGACCGCTGCGTGGAAATGCCTTGATGAACAAGTAATCTTTAAGATTTGAAACGTAATGCGTGAGACTCGGACAATCCCAAGGTATTTTCTTGCATCATTCGAATGTATTTCTTACTTCTACGGATCTAATTCTCTAATCGTTCCTCTGTGTTTCTGTAAATTGTTATGGGCGGATGTGATTTAGAATGTTGTACGTCGAACCGTTGATTATTCGTCCCCTTTTTGTTGATGAGAAACTCTTGATAGCGACAATGAGCTCCGTCTTTTTGCTTTCACTCTTGTGAGTCGGACCACCGATAGGAATTATTTGATTTTATTTCCGCTGTCCTTCCTTTTTTTTCTCTTCCGCGGGCTTTTCCTTTCGCTTCAATCTTGTCCGATAATCGCTTGGAATCTGTTGAGGGTCTCATATGAATCTAGATTTGCATATATATGTGTATATTGTCTGTTGTCCTGACTCTACTACGGGATCGAATTATATCTAAGAATCTCTTATACATTTTGGTTCTGGGTTTGCTCGTTTGTTCGTTTGTTCTGTTCTGTTTGTTACTAGAGAAGAAGCATTCACATTTTTTTTATCATTTTCTGGTACAATAGCTGTTTACCCTGTTCCCCTTACGACCCAGCCACCCTCTGGTCACCCTTATCGTAAATTGTTTATGTAGATGCTGCTTTAGGTTTACGACGACGATCCGGACTAATGAACTAAGATTGATGACCACCTCTCGGCCCCCTCCTCCCCCACTGTAAATTTTTTGTTACAATTTCTGCTTGAACTCCCCTCTGCTTAGACCCTCGAGAACAAAAGCAAAAAATAGAAGGAAGGAGGGGGTGAGGGCAAACGCGATTCCATATTCATCTGATGATGTAAGCCCGCTTGGGCGGCAAACTAATTTTTCCTCCTTTCTTGTAAAACGCGCAAGGCGCCGATAAAATTCATATGGGCGACTAGCCAAGCGATCTTGTACCAAAGGAGAAAGGGCTTCGGTCAGAGATTAGCAGTTTAAATCGGATAAATCAAAACTGTTCACCAGCAAAAAAAAAAAAAAAAAAAAAAGACAACGAAAAACAAAGCGAGAAAATGCAGAAGCATTTTGGACACCAAGTTCCTGATGAAAAAAAAAATAACGGTACAGAAAATAGGAAAGAATTGATTGGATTTTCAAAAAACCAGAGGTCAAAAAGAAGAGCCTGGGTTGAAAATTGTCAATGTTGAGGGGTATGGTGAGGGCAGGGCGCAACAAGCTTCGATGTGGACCAAAGGAACAAGATTTGAGCCTTTTTTATTTTTATTTTTTAGTGTTATTTCGCAAGGGTGCATTGAATACTATGAATTTAGATGTCACATTTACTACTTCCGCAGGCCGGGGGGAGTGAGAACTGTGCAGAGACTAGCCCCCTACAACGGGGTTGCAACTGTTACTGGAATGAACTGAGATTTGAGCCTTTGTGTCCTACTCCATTGAGTTGTCTGGGCAATTAAACCATACCTGCTTGATGCATGTCAATTCAAACTTGGGGCAGTTGCCCAGATGCACTTTACAGACCAAACTTTCATCTAGGTTTTCAAACTGCTTCACATGATTTTTTTTTTTTGTGAAAAAAAAATCAAGTTGAAAGTTGAATCCAGTAAAAAAAAAATACACATGGGCAGGGTGGGAGTTTTGTTTATTTTTTTCAAAAAAAAAAAACAAAGAAAAAAATTTCTTTTTTTTTAAAAAAAAAAAAAAAGCTCAAGGAATGATAAAATGATGATTAGGGTGTATCTGAGTTAGTAAATCCATCATTAGAAACATACTTTTATTTGTGACCAAACATTCCAACCAAAGGTGGCTTTCTGATATACATGTTTCAAACATCATATACATCATTTGTGTATATTCACCAATCAAAGTGCAAAAAATCTATCCACACCTTCACATCATCTAATTAATGAACAATCCATCTCCTTTGGATCACCCATCAAAGCCAACATCATCACTTTATTCCTTAGAAAAACTTGTCACTCCACATCACACACATCACTGTAAATAATAAAACTCATCACTCTCAGAATGTCCCAACAAACAATCAGAAAGCTGGTTGAAAATTTGATCAAGCTGACCAAAATTTTGTTGCAATTCAAATCTGATTCAGATTCAGATTTGGAATCCAACTTTTTCTCCTTGAATGGCTTATTGGAAAGGAAATAATTGGTCCCTGGAATAAAGAAAGTGGTCCATTTTATGTATGAAAGGCAAATACTCCATGTCCTCCCTGAATCAGGCCTCCAACAGCTGTTCTGAAATTATTTGGTTTTGTTCATGAAACATCTGAAGATGATTTAAGACTATCAATTCTTCTGGGACAAATTTTTCAGTACTAAATGCAATCATGATGTCCATGTCTCATTTGATATTTTTAGATTGATATCAAATGGGAACAAAGCAGCTATTCATTTCTTAGAAAATATTTTATCAATTTGTTATTGAAAGTTCAACTCATATACAAAAATATTTATCACAGCTATCCTAGGATTTCAAAACTCAGCACTTTGATTTCTGACCAAGGAAGAGTGAAAGAAGACATCTCATTTCATGAGGATCAAAGGTTTTACAGGTTTTATTGGATTTGTTGATGGGACTGCTCTGCCCTTGTTAAAAAAAAAATTAAACTTGGTTTAAATGAATTTTGTGATTGGAAGTAAAGGTGATCCATCCCAATATTTGAAAATCTGTTTTATCAGAATCTGGAACACCATACTTACTTTGTTCAATTATACAATCTTTTTATTTTCAACTCGTTTGAAATATAAAAAAGAATTTTGTTTTGCTCTATTTTTTTCTCATAGGTTCATTTCATGATCCATATGTTTTTTATTGGATGATTCTTTTCAAGAAAATCAGAGTTAGTTTGAAAAATATCAATAAATCCAGGAAAATTCAGCACATGCCAGTGGTAAATATGTGGTTCTAGCATAATTGAATGTTTCTCCAGATGAGAAAAACTAAACAAATTTCAACTATCACTTGGCCCACTCAAGAGTTTGGATTAGAAATTGCATGGGATTTCTTGAAGGGATGGTTTTTCAGCTTATTATAAATGCAGAAACAGCCCAAAAATTTCAAAGGAAATAAAAATTTAATGAGCTGAATCATCTGTTGTGTTATTACTCATAATTTATTGGAAAAACTCAAAATTTCAAGGCCTGAAACATTTGATGATTATTTTCCTGATCCTACTCAAACAATTCTAGTATCTTCTCACCCTTCATATTTTGAAATCAGGGAATAATTCAAATCATCACTTTAGCTCAATTTGATTAATCATTGTTTATCTTAAAACCTGTTAAAAAAACAAGATCCACATCTCAAAACATTTCCCTGTATTTTCTTTTTTTTTTAAAAAAAAAAAAAACTCAAAGATTTTTGGATACATTCTCCCACCACCTCATCTTTTCCTGCTCTAGTTTGCCAGTCAAGACTATTCAATTCATCCCCCTCATTGAAAAATCATATCAAGCCCTCTCACAAGATAAAATTAATCTGAAAATTGAACCATCAACCACCACCTCAACCACAACACATCCTCCTCATCACTCATCCATCTAAACTGCACCACTACCACCTCAACTCCACCACATCCTCCCAATCACCCACCCCATCTTCCACCAACCTCAACCTTGAATTTAAAACCATCTAAAAACCACTGAATCATAAACATTCATCCTCAAGAATCAGGAGTTTCTCAAAACCATGTTTTTATTTGAGGAAATACTTAAGACTCTTCATCCTGCACCCCTTTGCCAGAGAAGTAACTTCTAAAAAAAAACCCTCAAATATTAATTTATTTCCTACTCATGTCACACTCCTATTTGTGTGTCTTCACCACCAGGAAAAAATATTTCAGAAAAATTAAGTCTATCATCCACCCTCTATCCCTATCTATGCTCACTGTCCCTCTAACCACCCACCCATTCACTCACCCCTAACTCCCCCCATTCCCTCCCTTCTGCTCCCACCCCCACCCACTCATCTGTTTCTGAAGATCAATTTGAAATCAATCTGTGGTTTGAAAAATGAAAGGAAATTTTTCTTCTTTCAACCCTGGCTTTTGAAACAATACAAGGTAATTATTTTTCTCACCCTCCCAATCCTTTAAATCAAGGAATTTTACATCCGCACACCATTGTGCACCTTTACTGCTACACAGAAAAATACTTTATTTCATATTGTTTCATGAATTCATTTTTTTGGAATTCAAAAGCTGCAGTTCCAAAGATGGTGTTCACAAAAACTTAAAAGAAAATGTTGGTAATTTTGAGGGCATTAGAGCCCCTCCAAAAATCCAATCAAAAAATCAAAAAAAATCCACAAAAACTAATTTTTAATGGGTTTTTGGATCCTTATTTTGGCTATTTTAATTGATTTATTTTGTTTATTTAAGATATCAAAATTTTCAAGCTAAATTTAAAGAGCTTTAAAATATTATTCTCATATTTTTTGGGTGTCTCCTTTTGCCTTAAAAAATTCCTTCAAAAAACTAAAAAAATCAAATTTCTTGTTGGACATTTGCATCCTTTTATTTTCCTTTTGATTTAATTTTTTGGTTGATTAAAGCTATCAGAAAGTTAAAGCAACATTTCAAGAACATTATAATATTTTTTTCAGAATTTTCAATGTATTACTTTACCTTAAAAACTTTCTTCAAAAAAACCAAAGAATTCAAAAAAATCAATTTTCTCATTGGATTTTTGGATCCTTTTGCTTGCCTTTTAGATTGATTTATATTGGTTATTCAAGCTTTCAGAAATTTTTTTAAAAAAATAAAATAGCTTCTCAATAGTTTTTACAGATCTTTTGGATGTAGGGGTACACCTTAAGAAATTCAGTCAAAAAATCAAAAAATAAAGAACAAATATGGATACAAATGCCAAATTTTATTCAACTATGATTGTTTTTATGTTTCTGCTTGATTTTCTTGGAGGGAAAAAAATCTCATTAAAAAGCTCTAATTTTTCTGAATAATGTTTTTCCTAGATTTGGAATCCTTTTTCAAAAAGCTTTTTCAAAGTGGATCTAACCTGGGAGCTGGCCAATGATCAGACTTGAACTTGAATGAGACTATATGTTTGAAATATTCTAAAAGAATGAAGCAAATAGGAGAAGATTTGGAATTTGGAGTAGGAGGAAAATTAAGAGGAAGATAAGTGCAAGGAATTAAAGAAAAAAACAGAACCACTGGACAATTGTATGTTTCAGCCAGAAGGAAACCATGGCATGGAAATTTCATCCACATACACCATAAAAAAAGAATGGTCACCTGACTACAAGTAACATACAAGGGCAAAAATTGCCCCTTTTTCCTCAGTTATGTCACTTTTAATAAATTGATCATTGTTTTTTCATGGTGATATTTATGGGAGCTGTGCCAGAAAGGTGGTTCAGTTGCCTTCTTGCTTCTTGGAAATTTTCACCCCAGATTTCATGTGTTAATCTTGGGTCCTGGAAGATTGGGTTTGAATGAAGCTCTTTCACCATACCTTTCCTGAATTCAATCCAGTCTTCTGATTTCCTCCTTAAAAAAATTGCTGATTCTCTAAAACCACATTTCCCATCCTCAATAATATCTTGAACATGGGAGATATGTGGAATGGCTGTTTTTGGGAAAATGAAATCTTTGTATTGGAACTAGAACCAAAAATCAGAATTTTTTATAACAGAAAATATGGACTAAAGATAATACTCACTTCTTCAATGGATACTTGCTCAAATATTACAGAAGAAGAATAAGATAATGTGCAGGAAACCTAGAGGAAAGACCAAAAAGAAATCAGAAAAAAAAAATAAAAAATGAGAACATATCAAATGTGCTCAATTTTCCACTCATTTTTGTTGCTGTTTGTGCTGATATCTTCCTTCCCAGAGGATGGTAAGGCACATCACTATCCTTTTTGGATACCTTTTTGCTCTGTATTCTTGTACCAGTATTTTATTCAGGAGAAGCAAACTGCTTATTCAAAATGGTTCCCAACCTCTGATAATATTTTGAATGAAAAAATTATTGAAAAATGCTATCCTGAACATCAACAAAAAATAAAAGCAAAAGAAAGTTTACCATCTTAATAAAATTAAAATCTGGCAGCTATTCATCTGCTGAATCCTTCCCTTCATCCAAATCTGGCACCTCTCCAGTCAGAAATTCATCCTATGTTAAAAAGATGACAAGGACTCATTATAAAAATGCATTCCAGAAAAAATATGCATAGATATAAATTCAACTCTTCCTCTGATTCCTCCTTCATTTTACCTTCCCCTTTCCATTTTTGGCCTTCCACTTTCTTGAAACCTGCAAACATAAAACAAAATTATTAATCATGAAAGTTGATATAATTTTTTTAAAAGAAATAGTGACTGACCTTTGAATTTGCTATAAATTTCTTCTTTGGCCTTCCTCTCCTATTTGGTTCTTCTAAATATTCAAAACCAGATGGATCTCTTTTACTTGAGGACTGAGAGATCTTCTTGAAATTATTGGCTTATCCTTTGGGTCTTCATCTTAATTTGGATCTTTTAGTGGAATTGGGCTCTTGAATCAGAGTAAGTTTATATCTTCCACTGTATAGCTTCTTTCTTTTGCCCAGATAATATTGCTGTTCTCCAGGTAGAAACTTGCAGAATTATTACTATATTTCAGTGAGATATAGTTTTCATCAATGATGTTCAATCAAAATTTAAGGTTTTCTGATTCTTCAGTTGAATCAGGGTTCAGAGTTAACTGGAGAAAGAAAAATCAAAATAAATCCAAAAATTATTGATTTGAGCTTGAATCCAAAAAAAAAATGAGATGAAATGAAATGAAATGAAATGAAAAAGAAAATACTGAGAAGGGGGTTTGAAATGCAATTAAGGATGAAAATCTTCAAGTTGGAAGATTTCACCCTTTCTGATAACCAATTTGACTTTGTGAATACATGGTATAACCATGTAAGAAAAGTGATTACAGTTGGTGCTCATGGTGGAATACTCAGGAACTTGATGAAATGAATAAATTTATTGAGGGCAAGTGGCTTATTTTTCCAGAAAGATGATCCAAACAGTGATCTAAACCATTGAGATTCTTGAATTGTTTCTGAGAGGCTTCAAAAGCTCTTGCAACCTTTTGGATGGTGATGGAATTTTAAATTTTTTGAAATAAATTAGAAAAAGAGCCAATAGATGAATTGATGAAAAATTTGATTTAGGAGTTTAGTCCTTCTATTCTTGATGTAATTGTGTTTCAAAAGTGATAGTGTTTGTTGGCCAAATAGGAGAAAAATTTTCTTTTTAAAGGAATCCAGTTCTCAGTAAGGTAGTTGGAAGTGGGAGGATTTCAGACAAGAGAAAGGTTTGTGAAGTCTCCCTGATAGCTTGATTCAGAGTTAGAATGGACCAACTAATGTCATTGTTTCTGGAACAGCTTCCATTCATCTTCAGATTTGAATTGCTTCCTGAAATGGATTTGATAATTTTTGGAAATGTGCCAGAGACAGAGAAGAAGATGACAGGAAGGGAAATTTTTTTAAATGGAACTAATGATTGATTGTTCTTTGTCTATAACAGTCAAACTGCCTTCTTGATCTTCTAAAATATCAAGAAGTTGAATAAGGGCAAATTAATAGTTTGCTTTTTTGTCTTGAGATAAAAAACAGAAGGCAACTGAGAAACTTCTTGAACAATTTGTTACCCCAAAAAAATGCAGAAGGGGCTTGCAAAACTTGTTTCTTTTAAAGGTACATTCCATCATTAGAAGAGTGGGGAAATGTTTGAGAGGTTTTATGGAATCAGGGTGTGAAATGAATAAAGAAGTGATGTGACCATCCACATTTTTCATTTTTTAGAAAAAAGGAGAATTCCGGAGTTCCAGTATGAGTGCTTCAACAGGAGTTTTGCCATCAAGGCAATTTTTTTGTATTTTTGCTCTTTTTTTATAAATGGTATTCAGAATTTTATGGATAGGTGATGAAGATTTTTTTAAAAGAGAGTTTAGAATTTTTAAGGGGGGAACTCCAGCTTTGGCAAGATTTTCAACCATGTCTTGTTGCTTCCCTTTAATTCTTCTGTGGATGGGATGAGTGGAAGGATTGTTGGAAGGTGGATGGTTGCGGTCTGGACATTTAAACTTTAACAGGCAGCGACTCAATCTTTTGGAAAAAATTCCTGATAATCTGAAATGAAAATTGGCCTTTCTTGATTTTTTTAGCTTGGTGGTATCTTTCCTGGGTTTTTACTCCCCAGATTTATCACATTGATAAGTGTAGGTATGTTTCTTGTTCTTGCCATTGGATAATCTTTTAGATATGGAATATCCAGGGGACTTTCCTCATGATTGGATAGCTTCAACCAGCTCCTCCTTTTGATTATATAATAGCTCAGGAGGAGGGGCAAGAGGGGTGGAATCAGGAGTTTGAGTTGATAAAGAAGGCACAAGAAGAGTTGAATCACTAGTTTGATTAGAGCAATTAATTATGGATGGGCCTGGTGAAACAGTCTTGAAAATTGGGTGGATGTTTCCTTGAGACATTTCCAACAAATAGGTTCTTTGTAAAAAATTAAGTGCATATAGGAGTTGATAGTTGAGGAATACATTGAGCAGAAATTGAATTACAAAAGGTGTTTAGAGACTTGATCTAAGATTAAAATGAGTTTTTTGGAAGTATCTGGAGTGTTGATTTGTTTTTAGTGAGGAGTGTTGATGGATGGTGTGTGGTTTGTGGTGTGGTGTGGTGTGGTGATGAGGGTGTGGTGGTGTGGTGTGGTGTGGTGTGGTGTGGTGTGGTGATGAGGGTGTGGTGGTGTGGTGTGGTGTGGTGTGGTGTGGTGTGGTGTGGTGTGGTGTGGTGTGGTGTGGTGTGGTGTGGTGTGGTGTGGTGTGGTGTGGTGTGGTGTGGTGTGGTGTGGTGTGGTGTGGTGTGGTGTGGTGTGGTGTGGTGTGGTGTGGTGTGGTGTGGTGTGGTGTGGTGTGGTGTGGTGTGGTGTGGTGTGGTGTGGTGTGGTGTGGTGTGGTGTGGTGTGGTGTGGTGTGGTGTGGTGTGGTGTGGTGTGGTGTGGTGTGGTGTGGTGTGGTGTGGTGTGGTGTGGTGATGAGGGTGTGGTGTGGTGTGGTGTGGTGTGGTGATGAGGGTGTGGTGTGGTGTGGTGATGAGGGTGTGGTGGGGGGGGGTGATGGGAGGGTGGAAGAGGCCAAGGGGGTGGTTCATAATAAAATTGGAGGGCTCTAAGATGGGTGCAGGGCCCAAGAAAAATCTTTGACTCATATTGAATTTAGGCATGCAAAAGGGCTCAAAGAAGGGTGACAGCACCCAAAAGGGGTTTATTCTGATGCTTTTTTGGTTTGGCTTTCAAGAAACACAAAGTGCCTCAAAAATAAAAACAAAGAACATATTTTTGGGAAGCTCTAGATCCCGTTAAATCCGCAGCTTTAAATATTTCAGATAATCATTATTTCTTCAAGGAAAAAAAAAATGGATAATTAAATAGAGACCACCCTTTTATTTTGAATTATGTTCATTGTGACATACAATTTAAGGGGTAAAAAATGTGGCAAGCAGTCACAAGAATTTGTAGCCAAGTCTTTGTATTCTATTCTAAATTTCTTTCAAAAAAGATATCTGTGGAAAACTTTATGCCATATTTAAAAAGAAAAACATTGCAATGAATTTTTTAGTTTGGAGTGTTTTTATGTTGGGTGATGTTAAATTCACAACTCCAGTCATGTGGGAGTTGTGTAGGGCCCTACATGGCTCAAATGAGCCGTGGGGGCCCATAAAAAATTACAAAGGGCCGTTTCAAACACGCCCAACCCCTGGGGGGTTGTGTAGGAGCCATTTACCCCCCAAACACAGCAATTTTGAGCAGTGTACCCCTGTACACGGCTCAAAAACAACATTTTTGGGGTTGTGCAATCCCCCAGAAGTTGTTCCAGAATTTTGGGCATCCCCTGGACCACACTTGGGTTCCATTAACCCAAATTTGGGATCAACGCATACTTTGGGGGACTGTTGTTTCACACCTAGCAATTCCAAAGTGACTTTAAAGTGAAACCAAAGTGAAAGTAAAGTGAAAATTGAAATCATATAAAAACCTGAAAACAATTCTTTCTCAACTCAAAAGTGAGCAAACTTTGTTTGTTCTATTGAAAGTTGGATTGAATACTGAAGTATGCCATTACATTTTTTTGCATGGGAACAGTGGCAAGCCCTCCTTCTTCTGACATGGCTGCATGGAAGGTCTAAATTGATAGTGCCATCAACAAAGCTTTGGAAAAAGAAAAAAAGGATTTGGGTAATGAAACATTGGAAGCCCCAATTGCATCCTCATCAAGGGTGAAAATTGAGGAACAAAATTTTTCACAGTGGGATTTGACCTCTGGTTGTGAGTAAAATTTTATGTTACTGGTCTTTGCCATATTTAATTTGATTGAAACTGATGGAGTGAATGCCATCAATATAACTATGTAACTATGACAGATCCACTTGACCCACCTTGTGTGAGAACTTTTCCAACTAGGGAAGAGGCCCAAAACTATTTTCAAACATGGGCTATGAAGCATGGTTACGCTCTGACAGTTTTTAACTCAAAGAAAGATAAATATGTGGATTTGGCCTGTGATTGCCATGGTTCCTATTCAGGAAAACTTCTTACAAAACGGTCTAGACAAACTCACACAAGGAGGGTGGGGTGCAAGTTTTTAATCCATGCAAGTTGCACAAAGGCAGACCCCTTATGGAAAATCTCCTATAAAGAAACCTAACATAACCATCAACCATCTGAAAATCCGTCTGTGCATCCTCAACTGAGGAGAATCTCTGGGCAAGCCTTGGATCTACTTAAGGAAGGCATGAAAGATAGGCTCAATACGTTACAACCTAAGAGAAAATTGAGCAAGATTGATGGCAGCAATTATGTTGATGACCAAACAATCTATAACACTAAGCGGAAGGTAACTCTTGCAGAACTAAAGGGGAAAAGTGTTATGGAGGTACTCTATGAACAGCTTGAAGAAACAAGTTGGATTCACTTTTCAAAGTTCAGTGGATAGGGTCACTTGGAGGCCCTGTACTTAGCAAATACTGAGGAAGTAAAGCTTTCAAAACAATTCCATCATATTTCTATGTTGGATTGTACTTATAAGACAAATGAGTACAAAAACCCACTATTGCATGTTTTAGGAACGACAGCCAATCAGAAAACTTTCACAAAAGCTCTTTTTTTTATAACAAAAGAAACGTTTGAGTTCTACAGTTGGTCTGTAAACTCATTAAAGGAGTTGGCTTATGACCCTGAGAGACTTCCAAAAGTCTTTGTGAAAGACAGTGAAAAAGCTCTGATTTGTGCTATTGAATCTAGTTTCCCTGAGTCATCAAGACAATTTTGCACTTGGCACTTTTCTAAAAACATACAAGCAAACTGTAAAGCAGGCTTTGTTAATGATGTTGAAGGATGGAAAAGATTTATGACTCTGTGGGAAAAGTATGGGGCCTCAAAGAACAAGGAGGAGGTGGAGGTCACTGATGCAGAACTCAGAGTGGGTCCAAATCACTGCCTCTTATTCTTCCTAGTTTTGGGTTCTGACCTTTTGACTTGTATAGTGTTTCTTGAAAGAATGTGAGGATGTACTTGAGTATATGGAAAATAAAATTTTACCTATCAAAGAGACGTTTGTAACAGCATGGACTTGTATGAGCCCAGATTTTGGAAACAAAACAACATATTGGGTTGAAGGGGCCCATGAAAATCTCAAACAATTCCTTGCAAAATCTTTGGGAAACCTGTTGGATGTTTGGAAAATCCTTGAATGAACAGTTTCAAATCAAATTAAATTGGTTCATGTGTCACTTTATAACTCTCAAATTAAGTTAGGGAAAGTTCTTCCACCTGAACTGTTACCATTGGGTTACAAATTTCCTTTAGAGGAAATTCATCTTATTAGGGAACAATTTGAGAAATGCAAACGTGATCATGATGGCAAAGTGTGCACCAAGTCATATTTCAAGACTATGGGTTTTCCCTGTTCCCACCAAATAGGTGACCATCTAGCATTCAGGGGATCCATGGTACCCAAAGAGGTTCATCCTCAGTGGAGGTTGGACTATGACCCTTGCAGTTATGAGACTGAAAGTGAATTGGGATCACTTAATTTGGAATCAGAATCCTCTTCAGAGGAAGAGAACCTGCAGAAAAGCTCAACTAGAAGCTCATCTTTGGTGAGCATTCATTTAAATGACCTGATTAAAGAAATGAATACTAAGTTAGTTTTCATGATAGGAAACAAACGTGAAATACCTCAATCAAATACCCAAGAAATTCCATAAGTTATTGGGTGAGGTTTGGGATCCAATTGGAGATGGGAACTGCAGATTTAGAGTCATTTCTAAATCTCTTGGTTATGAAGAACATGGTTGTTTTAAAGTTAGGAAGGAAATGATTAAAACATTAGAGAAACATAAAGCATGCTACATTAAGATTCTTGGTGGTGCAAAGGAGGTTGAAAAGATTAAACAAAGACTTGACGTTGAAGACATCAATGAAAAGATTCCCCCCTCAAAATGGCTGGCTAAATTAGATATGGGTCAAATCATAGCAGACACATATTCTAGACCTATATATTTCATTTCATTGGAGTCATGTGATACTTATACTCCAATGAAAAATGGTGTTACTGATCAATCAGATCCAATGTTCATTTCCTTTGTAAACAATAACCACTGGGTTCTATTAGTACTTGAGGGAGAAATGATTCAAATCCTGCCCATTGTAGCAAAACCGCATTCCTTGATTTCTAAAAAAGCCTCTGGTTGG
This sequence comes from Puccinia polysora, assembly GCA_025617555.3. Taxonomy (NCBI): domain Eukaryota; kingdom Fungi; phylum Basidiomycota; class Pucciniomycetes; order Pucciniales; family Pucciniaceae; genus Puccinia; species Puccinia polysora. The sequence goes on along the minus strand of CM062615.1, from coordinate 258,099 downwards.
GTTGATCATCTCAAAGATCAACTGCAAATGTATTCTAGATTATAGATATTGTGGACTTGGAATTAATTTCATCATTGGGTTTCATATAAATTGTAATTCTAATGAAGCTAACAAGTTCTATTAATGTAAAGAGTTATCAAATTTTGAACATCATTATTTTGAGTGTTTTGAGTCAATATCATTATATTGAGTTTTGTGAATGAGAGTTTAATGGTAAGTCAGTTCAACTTGTGTTGGGCTGATCCCATCCCCAGCTTAACATAAGTTAAGCTTGTGATGGAATCAGCCCAACACAAGTTGAAGTTGTTTTTTTGGTGTTTTTACTTTAGGGCTGGTCAAAAGACTTGTATTTTTTTTGGCACTTTTACTTTAGGGCTGGTCAAATGACTTCTTTTATTTTTTGCCTGGTCAAAAGACTGGTATTTTTTGGAACTCTTACTTTAGGGCTGTTCAAAAGACTTCTTTAATTTTTGGGCCCTTTTACTTTAGGGCTAGTCAAGTTGAACTTACTTTAGGGCTTGTCAAGTAACTTGTATTTTTTTTGGTGTTTTTACTTTAGGGCTGGTCAAGTTACTTGTCTCTTTTTTTGGTGTTTTTAATTTAGGGCTTGTCAAGTTACTTGTCTTTTTTTTGGTGTTTTTACTTTAGGGCTGGTCAAGTTACTTGTCTCTTTTTTTGGTGTTTTTAATTTAGGGCTTGTCAAGTTACTTGTCTTTTTTTTGGTGTTTTTACTTTAGGGCTGGTCAAGTTACTTGTCTCTTTTTTTGGTGTTTTTACTTTAGGGCTTATCAAGTTACTTGTCTTTTTTTTGGTGTTTTTAGTTTAGGGCTAGTCCATTTAATTGTGTTTTTTTGTTCTTTTTAATTTAGGGCTAGTCCATTGGATATTCCCAGTTTTTTTTTTATATTTATTTATTTATTTATTTTTTTTTTTTTAACCAAAAAGTCAACATTTTTTGATTTCTTTGATTTTTTGTTGATTCCTGTTTTTTGGAAGGTTTGTTTGATTCATGGGTTATGTTAGTGCCCTTTCATTCCATTTTTTTTTGGCTCACCACAGTCTGGTGGTGTGTGGGATGCCACACAACTACATTTGAGCCGTGTACAACTCCACACGGCTTGAATGTAGTTGTGTGGAATCCAACACGCCTTTGGATCAGGCTGGGTTGGCTGCGCAACTCTTTGAGACATGGGGGGTTGTACACAGCTCCGATTGGACTGTGTGGCCTGTCACACAGCCCCTTTTGAACCGTGTCCATGGCTCAATGAGCCGTGAAAAGTCCAATGAGAAAATTGATTTTTTTGAATTGTTTGGTTTTTGGAAGGAATTTTTTGAGGTAAAATAATAAATCCAAAAATTCTGAAAGAAATATCAGAATTCTATTTTAATTCTTTTTTAAATTTCTGATAGCTTCAATAACCAAAAAAATTAAATCAAAAGGCAAAGAAAAGGATGAAAATATCCAATGAGAAATTTTATTTTTTTGGTTTTTTGAAGGAACTTTTTAAGGCAACAAAATTCATCAAAAAATTTGGAAGAAAATTCTTGAAAAGATCTTTAATAGTTTTTTGAATTTATAAAAGCTTGAATCACCAAAAAAAATAATTAAAAAGGAAAGCAAAAGGATGCAAAAGTCCAATGAGAAAATTGAATTTTTTGAATTCTTTGGTTTTTTGAAGGAATTTTGCAAGGTAAAATAATACATCCAAAATTTTTAAAAAAATATTGGAATGTTCTTTGAATGTTTCTTTAAGGTTATGATAGCTTTAATCACCAAAAAAAATGCAATCAAAAGGAAAATAACATGATGCAAATGTCCAATGAGAAATTCAATTTTTTTGGTTTTTTGAAGGAATTTTTTATCACAAAAAGATATATCCAAAAAATCTGAAAATAAGATTTGAAAGCTCTTTGAATGTTTCTTAAAAATTCTTATATCTGCAATTACCAAAATGAATTGATTAAAATAGCCAAATAAGGAACCCAAATTAAAAATTTGGTTCTTGTGTATTTGTTTTAATTTTTTTGATTAGATTTTTGGAGGGGTTCTAATACCCCCAAAATTACCAATATTTTATTTTGAGCTTTTATCAGCCCCATATAAAGGAATGTGGCATCACAATTCCAAAAAAATGAATTCTAAAAATTAACTTGAAATAAAGTATTTGTCTGTGTAGCATCAAAGGTGGGAAATGGTGCGCAGCTGTATAATTCAGTGATTGAAAGGATTGGGGGTGTGAGAAAATAAATTTACAAATAATAAATGATAAATAATAAATAATAGGGGTTATCAGAGTTAGCAAATTGGTTTTTTTTAATGGTGGGTTTCTGAAATACACATATGCCCTAACTGTTGTATTTCAAAATGGTGTGTTTCATGGAAACGGCAGATTTCAAACATCAAACCTGTCATCATCATCCATCCACCATCCATCATGCAAAAAAACCATACAAAACTCCACCTTCACCTCAGCAAATCATTAAAAATCCCATCTCCATTGCATAACACACATCTCATCTCCATTGATTCACATCTCCATCACATCACAGACATCCCATTGCATGAAAAATACCCATCCATACCTCCACCCCAGAAAATACATACCAACCCCATCTCTATCAAATCACACACATCTCATCTCAATTGCTTCACATCTCCATTTATTTGCATCTCCATCAAATCACACACATCCCATCATAATTTCATCCCCCCACATCACATCACCATCTTTCTCAACATGACCAATCAAAATTCCCAGCAGCAAGTTGAAAACACAAAAAAGTGGACTGAAATTTTATTATTATTTGAATCTGATTCAGAATCTGATTTGGAATAAACTTGGTTGGCTTTGAATTCTCAATTGGAAAAGAAATACATGGTTCCAAGAATACAGAGTCTCCACAACCCTATGTATGAAAGGCAAAAGCTTCATCTCCTCCCTGAATTAAGCTTGCAGAAACTGTTCCAAACTTTATTGCCTTCATTCATGAAACTTTTGGCAATGATTGAAGACCACCATGTCTTCCAGAAAAATTCTTTGAATCATCAATTCAATTCAGCTATCCAACTTGCAATTGCTCTTTGTAGATTGGAATCAAATTTAAATGGAGCAGTCATCAATCAATTAGAAAATCTATTCTCAGTTGTTTATGGAACCATTGACTTATACGCCAAAAGGGTAATGATTTATATTCTATATTTCTGTTGATTGGTCCTTTTTTGGACCACAAAAGAATAACACAAGGAGATATCTCAATTAATGGAGACCAAAGACTTTCCTGGTTGCATTGTTTTTTTTATGGAACCACTATCCCCTTGAGTCAAAAACCCAAGCTAGATGGAAACCACTATTTTGATTGGAAAAAAGGCAATAAATTCATTTCTTTTACACAGCCTTTGATAAAATATTTGATAACACACTGACAAAATATGTTTTATCTTTCTTTATAGATACTCTGTGGCACTAAAAATGTTTTTGTGATAACAACAAGAAGTTCATATCACCCCATGTTGGCCTTCCAGGTTCTTGTCATGATTAATATGTTTCCAATTGGATGCAGATTGCCCAACAACCAGATAACTACTTTGACCAAGATCAATACCTTCTGTCCAATTCAGCTTATTCTAGCAGGAAATATGTGTCTCCAGCATACCACAATGTTTCATCCAATGATCAAGCCAAAACTGATTTCAACTATCATCTTGCCCAATCACAAATTTGGATTGAGCATGCCATAGGAGTCCTGAAAGGAAGATGGGTCAGCTTAAGGGAAATTCAAAACCAGCTTCAAAATTAAAAACACATGAAGACTCTCATCAACTGGATTATCAGTTGTGTAATCCTTCACAAACTCCTGGCCAACATCAAAGATGAATGGGACAAAATCTTTGAAGGCAATATTCCCAATCCTCCTCAATTCATCCCTGTCTCATCTGGTCCCTTATCTTCTGCCATGAGAGAGCAGATTCTCCCCTCACACTTGCTCACTTTGATGAGTAACATTCCATTTTCAAATAGGTAAAAAATAATTTCACAGTAATTTTTTTTTGTTGTAGAACCAAGAATCCTGAATCCTGGGCTGACTTGGTTTTTTTTTTTTTTTTTTTTTTTTTTTTTTTTTTGGACTTGATAAAACAACACAAAACCTACACCTCATACCTCACCCCACCAAACCACCAGTCCACTCCTTCCTCCTCCTGATCAAGCCACCTCCTTCTCACCTACCACCAGTCCACTCCTTCCTCCTCCTCACAAAATAACCTCACCCACCTCCTCCACCTCACCATCCACCTCCACCTCAAAGTCACCCCTGGTCATCCTCCTCCTTCTTCAGCTTCCAATTTTGCTTGTTTGTTTCTTGGAACCCCAGGTAAGCTCCCCCTCCTACACCCCATCAATAGCTGACTTCCTCCCTCATCCTCCTCCTTTCAGATCTTACCCCCCCTCCTTGCTTTTTATTTGTTCTTCACCCATGGCCAGCACCCCCCTCCTCCTCTTATCTCTTGAAGGGCCCATTCAATTAATCAATTGAACGGAAAAAAATCAATCAATTTAACCACAAAAAATAAATCAATGGTTTGTGGTTAAATTTATCAATCAAACTGCAAACAATAAATTGATTGCTTGGGGTTTGTTTGATTGATCAATCCATTGTTTGTGGTTTGATAAATCAAACAAATGTCAAGCAAACAATTGATTGCTTGCGGTTTGTTTTATTGATCAATGTTTGCCACTCAATTAATTGATCAATTGCTTGCCATTCAATCAATCAATCAAACAGCAAGCAATAGATTCATTTATTTCTGTTTTTGAATGGCTTCCTCCCCTTCCTCTCCTCCTTCTCCTCCTTCCCAATCATTATTAACATTGATAATCTATGTAGATTTTAACAGACTAATGAATTTTTTTTATTCAATGCAATGCAACCAATTGTTCCACCCCTTGCTTGTTCTGGCCTTCTGATTCTTCTCCCATTAAAGTCAAAATGTTACACAATTTCTTGAATCATTTCTTGATTCTCACCCCAATTGAAGTATTTGGATGGGAGGGAACAAGATTGGAGGAAATAATTCAATAAGAATACAGAGAGGTGGAAAAAATAGGGCTTGTCAGCAAAATAGGCCTCAATACCAAGATTCCCAAATCTCTTTGGAGATAGAAGAGGGAGGGATAAATGAACAGTTTGTGTGGTCTGAGCAAAGCCCAAAGCCTTTAGATCTGTATCCTGCCATCATGGCTGAAAAAACCCCTTCAAAATCCCTCCCCTGAAGAGTTTGAACAGGCCAAAAAGAAGATTAAACATTTCGATTTCTTCTCCTCTGTAAAAGTATTTGTTCACAATCAATTGGATCATGAGGCTCTGGTTGCAATAATTGAATTTTTAACTTTGAATAAAATCTCTGAAGAAGATAAGAAGTACATAAACTTGGTCACCACTTTCCTTCACCAATCAAAAGAACTTTTGAACACTGTTGGTCCCTCAAGATCTTGGGGTGGAAAAATGTGGGCAATTTTATGGCAAAAATTGATGCACCCTTCTGAAATATTTGGAAAATATTTGAAGAAAGCAGCTATTCAATCTTCCCCTCAAGATTACACTTTCCTCAAACTTAAGTCAGACAAAGTCTCTCTAATTTTAGGCCAAACATTCTCAAAATTAGCCAGACTGGCACATGATTCCAGAAGAGAGGAATCCAAAGGAGGAAGTGAGGGGTCCAAGGAAGGGTTTGAGTCATTGATTGATGCTGATTTAGACATTATTGAAGCTGTTTTTGTTGGATTATCCTCCTCCACATCCAATTGGGGAAACTCATAGGTTTTGTTGGGATCATAATTGCTAGGCTGAGCATCCACTGCCAAGACCTCAGCATCTAATGAATTGGATTGTTGGGTGTCAAAAGCAGCTAAAGGGGTGATGTTGGCCTTATTTCCAAAATTTCATCCATATGAATATAAAAAGGATAAATGGAGTCCAAATTTTAAACCAACAAGTTGATTCCCTTGGCTTTATTGGAGTTGGTGACACCAAAGCCCGTGGAGATTGACATGGAGTGGGCCTTTTTGTACTTGACTCAATAATTCTTGAATTGCTCCCAAATATGTTTGGATGAAAGATCCAGCCTTCCTTTTTTGATTCTTCAGCTCATTTGCCATAAGTAGATAAACATTAACCTTAGAGGATGGAGGTTGGCCAACTTGTGTTTTGTTGTCAGATCCAAAGTAAGCATCATAGTTGGAGGGAATTTTGAGCCAGTTTACCAGGATGATGTGATCAGCTCTCTTGAGCTGACTGGAGCCTTTGGAAGCTGATGGGGGAGGATTCTTTGATTTAGATTCCCTTGGGGATTTTTTCTTTGGTCCATTAGATTGTTGTGTGGAATTGCTGGGGGAGGTTTGCTGAGGGTTCATTTGAGCAGAGTAAGAGGTATGAAGGGATGAAGCAATGATATTTAGGATTTGATGAAAGAAATGAAGTGATGAGAGTGATGAAGCAATGAGGATAGAAATGAAGAGATGAGAGTGATGAAGTGACAAGATCAATAAAGCTATGAGAGTTGGGATGTGATGAAAGCAATAAAGTGATGAGAGCAATGAAGAAATGAGGATAGAAAGGAAGAGATTAGAGTTATGAAGTGATTAGAGCAATTAATCAAATTTTTTGGATGAGGGTGGAGGTAGAATTTTTCCAATCAGGTTGGATTTTGAAACCAGGGCTGATCAAATGGAACAATGTGTGGTTGAGGCAGTGAAAGCCTTTCAATACTTTATTTGAAAAAAGCCATCTATTTTCAGGTAATTCCAACACTCTGATGTGAAAGCTAAGATTGATCTATAATTTGTTGTCATTAGGTCATGTGAAAATTTACATTACTGAGATTGAGGAGATAACAAAAAGAAAATAAGATTTTAAGAGGGCTGGAACAGGACAAAAATCAGTATGGGAAACAAGAAGAAAGGTTAATAAAAAGAAAATAGAGATAGAAGAAACAAACATCAAGATGGAGTTTTGATCAGGGCCATGAGAGGATAAAAAGATTTGGTGGCAGAAAAATGAATTTTTATATAGAATCAAAACTATCAGAGTCAATATGCAATCAGTTAGAAATTGAGAGATATCATGGTGAGTCTTACCAGACAAAGCTGACTAGAATATAGGCCAAGGATACAAGGTTGTAATGTAGAGTATTTTGAAGCTTGAGATGACGTCAACAGAGAAAGTAAGATCACAAGAGCAAAGAAAAGGAAGAGTAGTGACAAAGAATAATAGGAAAGAAAGAGAAAGCGCAATAAAGAGTTGAGTAGAGTGGAGTTAAGTCCCTTGAGAGTTGATGGAGGATTCAGCTGAGGAGCTTATCAAGTCAGTAAGCGGGGTTCAAGACATTTACTGTGACATGGAAGAGAAAGGGAAGAAATGTAAAAGAAGAAGAGGGAGGCCAATTGGGATGTGAATTAAGGTTGAGTGTGAGTTGTTTTAAAAATAAGTGGGTTTTTTTGACAATTAATGATGGTGTTGAAATGGAAGATTTGAGTTGAAACCCACCATTTACAAATGGCAGGTTTGGTTAACTCTGATATTCCCTGATCAATAATATATAATAAATAATAAATAATAAATAATAAAAAATAAAAAATAAAAAATAAATAATAAATAATAAATAATAAATAATAAATAATAAATAATAAATAATAAATAATAAATAATAAATAATAAATAATAAATAATAAATAATAAATAATAAATAATAAATAATAAATAATAAATAATAAATAATAAATAATAAATAATAAATAATAAATAATAAATAATAAATAATAAATAATAAATAATAAATAATAAATAATAAATAATAAATAATAAATAATAAATAATAAATAATAAATAATAAATAATAAATAATAAATAATAAATAATAAATAATAAATAATAAATAATAAATAATAAATAATAAATAATAAATAATAAATAATAAATAATAAATAATAAATAATAAATAATAAATAATAAATAATAAATAATAAATAATAAATAATAAATAATAAATAATAAATAATAAATAATAAATAATAAATAATAAATAATAAATAATAAATAATAAATAATAAATAATAAATAATAAATAATAAATAATAAATAATAAATAATAAATAATAAATAATAAATAATAAATAATAAATAATAAATAATAAATAATAAATAATAAATAATAAATTATAAATAATAAATTATAAAGTATAAAGTATAAATTATAAAATATATGGAGTAGTGTATGGGTCCCCACGCGTTGAGGGGCCCTACTTAAATCCCACAGGTTGTATGGGCCCCTACATGACTCCCACAGGTTGTGTGGGGCCCTACACAACTCCCACAGGCTGTTTGAAGCCCTACACATCTCCCACATGACTGGAGCCATGAATTTAACATTACTGTTTTGTTAGTCATCAAGTTAAATGAGACCCACAAAAGATCAGATATAAGAACTTGATTGGGACCAACCCATCAACCTTTGAAAAAAAAAAAAATCAAGTCATGATGATGATGTTATAGTGTTCTTTCCATCCAGAGTAAGACAACTTCCACCAAGATCATCCCATCACCCCCTGTGTTGCCCCTCTCCTGGTTACCCTCCTTGGAAACACCCAGATTTCAAGCTTCAAAAATGGTTTGATCCACCAACCCTGGATGAAATTTGAAAGATTTGATTATAAATTTCTGATTGATTGATTGATTGATCCGTATGAGCTCATGATCTAGCTCTATCAACCAAAGACAAGTCATTCAATCCTAGTGATCAAACCATCCTGACCACCCCTATCTTCCCACCATGAAAAATAAAAAAATATATATATATATAAACACCCCTGAATGTTTCAGAGATCTACTTCACTTCATTTACACCATCAGGATGGATCATTCAATTTAATGAATGATTCTAACCAACCATACAATCAAACTTGAATTTATTCTTATATCTAAATTTCTCTTCTCATCATCTGCTTTGTTCTCAATTAATCCAACCACCTGCCCCCTCTTCAGTCCCCTTTTCTCTGATCAGAATAAGGTTCACAAGACAAAATCTAATGGCTTAACTAACACTATGATTTTCCGGGACCTTCTTCATTTATAATTTCTAGTTTTGGATCTTCTATTTTGTTCATTCATCTTCATGGGTCACACTTGACTTAATCTTCCCTTCAACCCTTCTTTTTTCCATTCCTGCTAGGCTCATGATCATGATGATCATCACTAGATAGATGTTAAATCAATCCCAACACCACTTTCAAGATTTTTTCTGTCTTTTTTTTTTCTTTTTGTTCCTCATCTCTTTACTCATGTTAGGCCGTGGAATCCCATCAATGTCAAAAAAAAAAACTCTTCATCTTGATCAATCATCTCTCATGGCTGGGTATGGTATGGAGGGGGGAAAGACGTTTTGGGTGGGTCGGGTCATTGCCCCCCTCCCCTGTTTTTCTTCCTCTTCTTCGGTCTCTCTCTTTTATTTGATGTTGTAGGAAGACCAAAGGAATATACCCAGGTGGATGAGCTTGACATGTTGTTTGATCCATCCATCCACCCACCAAGACAACCTGTATCTTGCATGGATCCTGGATTGGGTAGGTCTATATGGTCTGTTGAAGCTTGGACCGGCCCAGCATTTAGTCAGGCTGAGGGTGTAATGATGGGGAAAAGGTAACACAGTCAGTGGGAGTCAAACCCACATCTGCCCATTGCATGCGGGATGCTCTAACCATTGAGCTATAACCGCTTAGTGCAAGGTGTACATCACAACACCCCCCCATACACCAAGCACCCATTTGGCGCGCCCTTTTTACCCCATATTCATGTGTTTTTATTCAATTTTTAAGCGTGATGTTCAGCGTGAAACAGGATGCTACAGCTGCAGTGCTGGGCTCATAACTTGTAATGACGGGGAAAAGGTAACACAGTCAGTGGGAGTCAAACCCACATCTGCCCATTGCATGCGGGATGCTCTAACCATTGACACCACATGCAAAGTGGTGACAATTTTGAATAATTGTCACCCGCGCAATCCACTTGTTGCCACCCAAAATGACTTGCGACAACCGTGCAACACCTTGCGCGTCAAACACTGCTTAGGTTCCCAGCTGAACCGTCAGCTTAGCTGACAATTCACCCCCGCAACGGACCATTTGCTTGCTTTTTGTCCCGTGCATCCACTGCAAATCAAAGTCCTTTGCATCCATCATCCAACCAACAACCTTTTAAATCCACTGTTTCCTTATTGCCTCTATCAACCACTCACCCACAAATTTTCGCCAACAAACTCTTTTTTTGCTCTTTGAAACTTTGCCGGAAGCTCTCTAAGCACCATGAATCCAGAAAAGGCCACTAGCCAACCAGCCAAGCAACCTATGTTCACCCCTAGTCAAGTAAAAGAAATTATTGAGTCTGCTGTCTCCCAGCAAGTTGATCAATTTCAAGAAACCTTTCAAGCCCTCAAGGAAGAAATCAACGATCTCAAAATTTGTGAAAGTCAGCCAGCTGCCCCTTTGAATACCTCCACCACAAACAGTAGCTTACATATGAAATCAAGCCACAAAGAGACCAAGAAGCTCAAGACTGTCCAAACAAAGTCTTCAAAATCAAGCAACACCAATCCAAAAAGTACTAATACTCCTAAGCCTCCAGTCAACAAGCGTGCCAAACTAGTCATTCAAAGCACCAAAAAGAAACCTTTCCGTTGTGCACAATCTGAACCTGCACCGGGACTTTCAACCAAGTCTACCTCAACTCCAATTAAAAAAAAGGTTGAAATCAAGTCAACTCCCCCTAGTATCAAGAAGAGACCAAATCAAATGATCACTGAGGATTTCCCGCCAGACTTCAAGTCAAACAAGGTAAAATCTGCCTCTACATTATGAATTCATCATACTGACATCAGCATTTCATTTTAGGAATGCTTGTATGCCCACATTTGATTGCTCTTGGGATTACTTGAAACTACTTCTGTTCCACCTGCCACCAACCCCGAGTACATCCAAGCATTTTCTTCTAATTTCTCTAGTATCACCAAATTTGAGAGGTTTTCTGAAGACTCCAATGCTGCCCAACTTATTGCAGAGAATGATGTTCTTACTTTGAAGGGTGCCCGTGCTGGAAAGATCAAGGTAGGAAGAAACCTCATCCACATTGAGGACGGCTATATAGCATATATTCATGGCTACCTTGAAAAAGTTGGCATTCAATGCTGGTGCTTGAAGAAAATGTCAAGAGCTTATTCAATGCAGCCTGTCGCATTGCTGCCGTCAACCTCTTCCAACAAATTGGGGCTTTGGGAGGCCATGACTTCATGAACTTTAACCACAAGTACCAGAACAACTCAACTCTGATCATGCGGGCTTACAATCATTACGTGCAACATGTACTTGCTCAGAAGTTTGCCGCTGAGAACAAAGTGGCTGGAAAGTACCAAGAACAAACTGAAACTAAGAATGCTTCCAAGAATCACAGTCGTGTGAGTAACTTCTATTTTGATTGTTGATTTATTGTTCTAACTTTTTAAAAATTTGATCCAGTTGGGCAATGCTTGACTCCAGTTTGCTTCTGACAATCGTTATCCAGAACAATATTGGATGATTCTTGCCAATTCCGCTGCTCACAGTGATGACAAGTGGGACGCTGAACACAATTTTTTTGCAATCAAAACACTAACCTATTGATCCAATACCGCCAACATCTTTTTTTGTAGATTGGATGAAGAGATGAAGAAAGTGGCCAAAGTTATTGGGAAGCCCTCAAAGATGCGAGTTAGGAACGTCCCAAGAGTTCTGGTTCCTTCAAAGTTCACAAAAATGTTCAAGGGATTGCCCCTTGATTTCTATAACCGCAAGTGGATGAAACAGTTGCCAATAAACCAAAAACGTAACATTCCAAATGTGGGCCAAGTTGCATTCCTGAAAGATCCAAGTAGGTCCCTCTTACCCCAAAACCATCCTCACTTTGATAAAGAGGAGAAACTCTCCAACCAACAGTTCAACAAACTCCACCTGGAAGCAATGCTTGATACCTATGGTTTAAACAAAATAATTGAAGAGGAAGATGAGGACAAGGACAAGGATGAAGATGAAGATCAAGACAATGTTGAAGGTGGAGTCATTGATTTAGAGGGTGACAGCCCCGTGGACTCTGAAACCTATCTCTCCAATGCTGATTGGGGAAACATTTATAAAGATGAGCATGACTCCGATTATGAAGAGGAGGAGGATGAGGAGGATGAGAATGAGGACAAGGATGAATAGGATGGCCAGGATGATACCTTTGCATTCTTGAAAGATTTGTTTCCCCTTTATGCTAGGCCCAATATTGGATTAGCCTGTTTCCCCTTATTTTCAATGAAATACAGTATTTTGTGTGAACTTGCTCATGTTAAGTAAGCTTGTTAATCAAGCATATCAATTGAAAGTGCAAAAATCAATCTTGATTGCATGGTTCACCACTTGCCATCTAGACTTGGGATTTTTTTACTTGCCAAATTGAATCTTGAGGTAAAGTGGCACAATGGAGATACTGGTCTTTGAGAAGCACCATGTTGCTTGGGGCTGAATGTTTCAAAAGGGCCATGACTCAGTTTTTTCTTGCTCAAATGTGGGGTGTCCAAATGAATTGAATGAGAGGCTCAAAATAAACAATTGTCTTAGATTTGTAAGGGAACAAGGATAGCTGGGAAATGCAATAGGTAACAAGAAGGGATGGAATTCAGGGTTTGTGGTTGATAGATAGAAACAGGTGACAAGATTGGTTGCAATTACATAGCTCAGAAATCCAAGAAAGGCAGTCAAGTGTTGCAGTTTGGCAGAAGCGGAGGGGGGGGTGGATAAGAGGGAAGGTGGTGAGGGCATTGAGAAATCAAGAGATTGGGGCCGTTCATGGAGGTAGTTTAATAGGCAAAATGCTCAGATGGTTAATTGGGGTGAGAATAATACCACCAGAGGTAAGGTCATAGTTTCCAGCGGGCAGGTAGCGGTATGCAGCCAGATCATTGACACAATTGGGTTGTATCAATTGCATTTGACCCAATTGCACACTACCCACCACTGTTTTCATTTTCCAAAGCCATAATCAAAATCTTTCACATCCCCTTTTGGAATCTTTACAGAACTCGTTTGTAACCTCTTGAACATTGAGTACCACCTGGCACCCATCCAATGGATGCTCATATTCAATAATGTCCTTGACCAGCCCATAACCAAATTTGCCGTTCACTTCAAACTGGATGCAGTTGTTTGGCTCCAGTACTGAGACTTTGAGTTTTCCCAAGCAACTGTAAGTCTGAAGTATTTTTACTTTATTGCGCAATATTGCAGAACCAGGAGGGTGGGGCAGATCATGATTGCTTTGGATAGTTGGATTCTCTTCTTGTATGTTCTCCAATAACCTAAAGTACAGATTATCATCAAGTAATATTGTGCAACCCTGCCTTTTTCAACTGTTATCTGGTCCTGTCAGAAATTTTGCTGCCTCTGGATCTGCTTCCAATTTTTGTATCATGCAAATTTATTTTAGCATTGTGCCTTTGATTTCTCCTGAATGTTTCAACAACCAGGAATTAGTTTCTGGAATGACAAACCAAGATGAAAGGTACTCACCAAGGCAATTGTTTGTGCTCAAGTTTTGCAACTTTCCAATGAGCCTTTTGACCGCAAATTCAGCCACCCCAATTAATGGCCCCAATTTTTTGAGCATCTCTGGGACATGCAGTGCATAGTGATGATTTGGATTCATAACTAAGTTTTCAAAAAAAAAAAATTTGAAGTATCACTGTATAGACTGTAGTTGGTAGTGAATTGAACAATGTGTGGAGATCTTATTTGCCTTGAAGCCACTATGTGAGTACACTGGGTTAGTCTAGAGATGTTTTCCATGACAAGCACTTGGTTTGTTTTCACATGGGTGATGTTGTCAATAAAAAATTCTCCTGCAACCAGGGGAATGATATAGACAAAAAGGGCATACCACTGGGAAGCCTTTAGCCTCCCAAATTTTGCTTGACCCAACTCGCTTGGCATACAGCCAATAATCAATGGAATTTTGATATCTTGCAATTCCATTCAAAAAAAAATCCATTTCCTTGTTGGTCATCAGCCTGCCTTGGGTCCCCTGGTTAAGTTCAAAATCACTAGTTTCCTCATCCTCATTGCTTTCTGAATTATTCTTGTCTTCATCAAATTCTAGTTGCATCCGTTTTCTTGGAGTATTACTTTAATAACCTTGGCGCCAATTCTCCTTGAAAGACAGAGACTGGAATCCCCAGGGTTCCCTGAAATGATGGGCTAACACCCCCTCCAACCAGTTATGCATGAAACCTAAGGTCACATGAGCAACAGGGTCACAATAAGGAAGTTGATTCAGTTCAGAGTAGCAAACACCAGCTTTTTGGAGTAGCTCATCTCGTCCTTTGATCATTTTTGCTTGTTTCCATTTCTCTGATATTTGCAAAACCTTGGCGGCGTTTCTTGGGGGTCCTAGACAAAGTTCTTCTTTTGTGTCTTTAGTTGCATGGCACCAGCAACAAAAGTAATTGGCCAAATGCAAAGCAAAACTGGCAACTTTATGAGTAGCACCTGTATCCCCAATAAGAGGTAGTAGTCAAACTTGCACTTTTTGTCCAAGGGGGTGTTGGCTAGTTTGGAAAGTAGTTGGTTGTAAGAGATCCAGAAGTTGATTGACCAAGGGTTGAAGGAGGTGACTAATGGTTGTCATACTAGGTGCTTGCGGTCCTGGTGTCAAACCTGAAATGAGCATGTATTGCACCTGATTTCTGAGATGTGGCAACAGATTCATACATGACATTGCAATGATCCCAACGGATTGTTGTTTACCCGCTAGTTTGTTGGTGCGTGGGTTAAACCAATTAACAAAGAGTGAAAACACAAGGTTGAGGGATGGTACATTTTTGGGACATTCACACCAGGCTAGACTTTTCCAAGCTTCTCCTTGCTGTATATCAATCATTACTTTGGGATCATGTTGTTGTAAGTGAGTTTTCCAAGCTTCAATGTCACTTTCCATTGTAGGAATGGAGATAAACCATTTGATCCACAAATGAAAGGATTGGATAATGAAAAGTGAAGTAGGAATGCAGATGATGGGAAATTGAGTAGGTTTTGGATGACTTCTTTGAGTTTGAAATTTTCCTTGATGTGCGCTTCCAACAAACATTTTTTTTTCTTTAAATAATTCAGTGCCGCAAGGAAGTGCCCTGGGAGTTTCTTGAAATTTGCAGTGATTGGTTAAATTGGGAGGGCAGTAGAGTGAAAAGCAAGTGGGGAAACAGACAATCTTCTCAAGTTTCACATTCAATTTGGATTTGAGGATTGTCCAAATGTCAACTGGCACCAAATTATCCAAGGTAGGACTATCTTGGACCCCATTCAGAAGGCGCAGTAATAATGATTGTGCTGTATTACATTGCTGCATACTGAGATTCCCGTAGAGATGTAGCCATGATAGAAACAAAGAAGCCATTTCTAGAAAGTGACACAATTGTTA
This sequence comes from Puccinia polysora, assembly GCA_025617555.3. Taxonomy (NCBI): domain Eukaryota; kingdom Fungi; phylum Basidiomycota; class Pucciniomycetes; order Pucciniales; family Pucciniaceae; genus Puccinia; species Puccinia polysora. The sequence continues at coordinate 242,568 of CM062615.1, read as the reverse complement.
GAACATATCTTCTAAAAGAGACTTCAAGTAAGAATAACTTATGTGAGGGTGAGGGCATTTGCTCCTCCAAGTCATCTTCTTGGTCAAATAGGGAAGACTCTGTGCTGTGATTGGATTTGGTTTTGGAGTTGAATTCCTTGGGATCAGTACTTGCAGTGTTGAGAGTGAAAACATGTGAGGGATTTGACTTCAAATCATTTTTCCAATGCTTCTGTTGATTACACGTGGAGATAAAACGTCTTTGGTGCCGGTTACCATTGCAATCAATGTGGACGGAGTGGGAGCAGTCAGAGCATCAACACAAGGTATGTTTTGGATTGGAAGATGGGCAAGACATGAAAGATACTGGATGGAAGACAGGATGATCAAGTGGGGGAATGGAATCAAGAGTGTTGAGGATGGGAGAAGCTTTGATATAGGGGGTGATCTTGCTTGCGGGCAAAGGAGTCAACAAATGTTGTTGTCGATGGAACTGACAAAAGGAAAATGGGCTGACGTGGGAGGTGTCGCACGGTTGTCGCAAGTCATTTTGGGTGGCGACAAGTGGATCGCGCGGGTGACGATTATTCAAAATCATCACCACTTTGCATGTGGTGTGAGCTATAACCGCTTGGTGCGAGGTGTACATCACAACAGAGGGCGGACAAGGGCGCGTAGGAGGAAGGAAATCCTAGGATGATCTCCTCTACATCATTTCGTACAAGATGACTCATCTCAATAACTAGTCCTGCTCCTCTACTCCCGAGAGGTTACGTTGATCCACCGAGCTCATGCCTCAACCGACCTCAGGGTTTCTGGCACTCTGGGTTAGTAGAGTAGTCTAACTAGTGATGATAATAAGTAAGTAATAACGTTTGATGGAAACTTAAAAGCTCATGCTTGCGCTCATCTATTTTGTTATGATTCAAATGGATTCGCCAGATGCGCGGATGGGCTAGTTGGTGAGAGTGGAGAGGGGATAGATCATCCTGGCTACAGGCCTGTACCATCTACCACTTTGTCGACAAAAGGAAGACGTTGCAAGAGTGATCTACCAGGGTACACGCAACACCCAACAAGACAGAAGCCATGAAAGTGTTCTTGCTAAAATCCATCGATGATGGGTGCCTAAGCTTTGAAATCCTCGTTCAAGAAAGCAAACATGCCAACACGTGGAAACGCCAAGTTCAGCAAGAACCGACTCAGATTCGACCCCAGGAACATGAACCGTCACAACAAACCCTCGACCGGTTCATCTAAAACGAAAGTTGAGTACGACTGATCCATGCCGTTCGATTAGCAAAGTGTAAATCCTTGAGACTCTGTGGATGAGACTCAAGATTGAGGATCACTCCATACTTGTTTGTGCTAATCTAAATCCAGTGAAAACCATTGCGCGCGACAATCGACCGCGAGCTTCCTCACTGCCCGTTTGGGATCATCTAGTGCCAGCGTCAAAGCTTGCAACACCTTCGAGCGTTCTCCGGATAATATTCCTTTCGCCATCTTCTTACTTTGTTCGGTGATCGTTGGCGATGATGATCTATCCTCAACCTTCTTGGGTAGAATCGATAATATTTTCAAAGTTGATAATCGAACCGCCTGAGTACCAACAAGTCTCCAGTCAGTTATCTCTGAGCTTGTCTAACGATAATGGACCGAGGGGGACGGATGGACCGAATTCCTTACTTCGGATCCTCCACCCAGCCATGCAGCCGAATCCTTCAAGTGATGTGATTCAGCTTCTCGGAGACTGGGTTCCAGCTTGGCATAAGCACAGTTGAGCAGTAGGGCTGAGATCAAAGTTGACAAATGTTCCCCAAAAGTCAAGCCCGACTTGTCATGGACGATCAGATCGTACAAGGTGGCCAAGCTATCCGATCTGACCTCTGAGTCGGGAAACTTCAGCGCTTCGAGGAGAACAGGTGTGACCTAAGAGTGGATTCCCGATGTCAGGGCTTTATATGTAAAAAAAAAAAAAAAACCCTTGCTTGCTGACCTTTTCTTGCTCTAGGAGGACAATTGACGAATCCATACGAGCGAGTAAAGTAGCCAATCCGACAAGATAAGTCGAACGAGCTTCACCTAAAAAAACAAACCAATGACCCAAGAGCAAGCGCACGAGTTAGACTCGATTACTCGATTCTTGATGGAGACTGCAGACTCTGCTGTGAAAAATCCCTTTGGTCTATATCCGGCACCGCGTAGATGTTTCTAAGATATCGAGTAGGGAGTACTTAACCTATCGCTTCATGGTAATCTTCAACTAAGCGGGAAACTAGGTGATGACACACCCGTTGGATCCATAGGATCTGTAACGTGGGTTTTGGAAGAGGGACACGATTAGTGATGGGCGCCTAGGAGGCGATAGCATGTTGGAAATCGAGAGGGTGATGCCCACCTTGACGATGGCAAAGTTTTTGGGATCCAACGTCTCATCCTTGGTGTCGAAGATGATAGATAAACGTCTAGCCGCCCAACGTCCAAATTCAGAGCGGTCCTGTTGGATGAGTTCAAACACTCGCCCCAATAGCTCGTAACCTCGTGGATCGGATCTGACGATCAACGCTTTAATGATCCAGATCCAGATCTCTAGAGCAAGCTTCCTTGATCGTGATCGAGTAGATGAACCCAGGCCAATCTCGATATCCCAGAATCGATTGAGCTGATCGCCAAAAAAATCAGGGAAATCTGATGACGGAGTTTTGAAGAGATCGGTTTTAGTCGAGGGGATCTGGGCGCCGATAAAGCAAGGTGTCACAAGCCTACTTTGAAACAAACTTACCCTCGGCGCGCCGATTAACGGTCGAGCATAGTAACCTAAGACTAGCTCGAAAGGCAACCGAATTCGAAGCGGGTGTCCGGGACAGATGGCAGTAATACTTGAAGGTGAAGAAATCCATCGTGGAAAGGGTTTCATCGGGTACGGTAATCTATCAAAAACTTTCGATGATTAGGAAACTCACTCGAAGCCGACAGGGTTAAGGGTTAAGGGTGTGACAAGTGATCGAGGAAAGAAGTGTATGACGCACTCCAGGACGAATAGCAATCAACGCTGCCGAGTACAAGATCAACATGTTTTTGTCTGGATCGCATGCATCGAGCTGTTTTGAAGAGTATGAGTGATGAATTTTCAAAGCAGGTTATAGGGTGAGGGGAGGGGGGAGTTTCTCCACTCACCGACATGGGCGTGAATCTGGTTCGGATCTGTATAGGGTTTGGGGGGATCAGAGATGTGGGGAACGATTCCCGTGAAGGGGAAATGAGTTCTTGAATGTTGGCTAGGTGATAACCAGCGTGTAACTTGTTGACAAAATCTTGTTGCTGACTGTGTGGAGAAATCGAGATCCTAAAAAGTCAGCCCACACAAATTCTGAGACTCTTCCAGTGGCGGGAGAAAACGATAAAAAATAAACAACCTGCCCGCCAATGTGAATAATGATCAAACCAGGACACATACTTTGAGTCGAGTCGTCTGACCAACAGGTTGAGAATCAGACCAACGTCGTTAACCAAGCGGAGATCATGGCGTACGGAACATTTGACGAGTACCATGCTCGGATCATCGATTCCTGACGACTGTTCCGGCAACTTGTTGAGCCTTGACCAGTGGTGATTCAAGACTTGTTCTTCACAGAGTAGTATTTCGAATAATCTGCCGATGATACCCAGCACCTGGGCCGGTACCATCCTCAGTTGTTCCTCATCACGCTCGGGATCCACAGGTTCGGACTGAATCGTTCGATCCGTCGAATCAATGACTGTATAGAGGCATGAGAGCAAGTGATGACCATAGGTACGGTAATCGAAGCCCACTTCGGAGACCTGATCACCCAAGAGAGTGTTCTTGACGGAGGTTAGAAAGGTGGAAGCAAAGCTAAACTCGAGAGCGTTGAGAAGGCTCCCGAGGCATGGTTGAAGGAGAGATGTTCGATTGCATAAGGTGGCCAAGCATCCCAAGATCTTAATGTACTGGACTGGGCGAATGAGGGTTCGTCCTGCCTCGATGTCTATCATGACCGGGGTGCCATCTGCGCCGGGTAGGTGTTGAAGTAGTTGGGAGATGGTGATAGAAGCCAGCTCGGATGGATGAGACCGAACCAAGATCGAAATGCTATCGATAGCTGCATCACTTGAGAGTTCAGATATCCGACCAAATCCACTCCTCAGCCACGAAACGAACGAGCGTGACCAGAGATGAGATTCTAAGTCGACTCACGTTATCTCATCATCCTCATACTTGATCACCAAGAGCAGTGTCAACCTACGAATCAAATCTTGAGCTTCGGAGTGATCGAGGGCACCTGAAATGCTTGCGAAACCGGCGAGAGCACGCAGGGCTGTGATTTGAATGAGAGAGTTCGTACATTCCTCGTTCTCCAGGACGTCGTTCATCATGACCCGCAGTAGATCGAGTCGAACGGATGCGCTGAGAGGATGGGCACTCGACAAGTCGAGTGAGGTGAGTTGATGATTGACGACGAAGGCTATCGAAGCGAATAAACTACAGAGATGTCTCAAGATGCTAATCCTTCTCGTCGTCGGTCCGTCGTACTCGCCAGTCGTAGTAGTGGTCGTCGTCGTCGTCGTGGTAGTCCATAGACGTAAGAGTGTGTTGAGACTGGTGACGATGCTGGGTAAGATTACATCCACCAGGTTGGCTTGACTCTCGATGATCCAACCGAAGAGGGCGATGGCCGGTATGGCTCTAGATTTCTCGGGTGAATGTAACTCCTTGGAAATGACGTCCAAAGCACCTTTGATCAAGTCGAGTGGACCACTGGGACTAAGATCGACATCGGATGGGTAGACGGTCCTGAACAGAGTTCCGATCGCGGAAGCCAGAAGGGTTTGAAATTGTTTGTTGGGGGTCGTGTTGGGCTGAAAGATCTACGGGGGATGGGATCGACCAAGGTGACGGAAGGAGACTCAAAAAAACGCTTCTTAGATCGAGAGGACACTTGAGGGGGGTGGAGGATCAGGACTATTTCCGAATCTCGATCCAGGTTCAGATATGAAACAGTGGGGGCATATCAGCCTCTGAACTCACTTCGACCAAGAATGATTCCCAAAACAGGGGAGCAAACTCCGCCACGGCGGCCTGACCGTAGATTGGAAAGGCTTGGATGATCGTTTGGAGGACCTGAACCTAAGAGGGGGGGGGTGAGTGAGAAGAGTAGTTGATCGCAGGAATATTGGAGCGCGAACCGATCGAGGGTTAGAGGAGGATCGAAGGGCTCGAATGGGTGATGATGGGGTGGGTGGTTGAGAGTTGTTTACCTTGGTTGCTGATCCAGGGGCTTGAAACTTATCCAAGAGTAAGGGTAGGACGAAGATGGCGAAGTGAGGGGTGGAGGCGAGACAATCGATCAAGCCTTGGATGAGTTCCTCGGTGGTGATACCGGCGTATGCTACCGGATTTCCAGAGGGGAGAGGTCGGAAGGTGATGGGGAAATAACAAAAGGTGATGTCGAAAAAGTTCTGGGGGAGGAGGAGGAGGAGGAGGATCTTGGATCGATAAATGAATCCGATGGTGGTCATGATCGATGTGGGAAGCTCTTACTTGGACTTGATCGGCCAGTTCGAATTCGGTGAGGATGACTCTCGAGAGTTTGAAGACGACGATCAAGTTCCTAGGATCCTTCTCACCCTCGACCAGGGATCGATAACCTAGGAGGAATTCGAGACCCATAGCCTTCAAGACTAATGAGGAGGGTAGTCGTCAGGGGGGGGGGGGGGGTGAGGGTTGAGTGATGAGGAGAGTTTGAGTTGGTGAGTTGGTGAGGGGGGGTTGACTGACTGACCTGGACGATGGTGAGCGAGTAAGTGATCGATGAGGATGAGGACTGCCAACCTCTTGGGTTGATCCAAGTCTCGATGGGGGATGTGTTGGAATAATCTAGAGGGTGAGGGGGGGGGGGGGTATGAGTTTAGGTTGGATTGACTGATGGATGTAGAGAGAGTGACTTACGCCTGACAGGATCGAATGACGAGTTGAGGTGGGAATCGATCCTTGGAGCTCGACAGGGAGCTGAGACCGGCCAAGGCTTCGATCAGAACGGATGGATGATCGCCTAGTTTCTGGATGAAGAATTCGAGGAGATGGAGGACTGGAGGAGGGTTCTCAGTAGGGTCTTGATGGGAGGGGAGGGGCTTGGATGAAGAGGTTACCTTGATCGGTGGATAGGATGTCGAGATGGATGATGGATGAGATGAGTTGGACGAGTAGATGGTTGGCACGAGCTCGAGTGAGAGGGGAGGATGAGGTGAGTTGAGGATGGTTGGCTTGGATGATCGAGAGTAGGTTGGTGGTAGGGTTCAGGATGAGGAATGAGACGAGTTGATGGATGATGGGATGATGACTGGGTGGTTGTTGGTAGAATCGATCGATGAGTTGGTGTAGTGGTGGTGGTAGTAGTGGTGGTGATGATGGATGTTCTTGGGCTGAGATGGTGTTGGGAGTCATGAGGGCTGAGCTGACTCTGGGTGTTGGTTGAGGTGGAGGATGAGTCTGGGCAGAGACTGAGGAAGAGGGCCAGGTGGAAGTCAGGGTGTTGATGTGCTCATGGGGGGGGGGACCTGGCTTAGGGTTAGGGTTAGGATGCTCAATGGGGGGGGGGACCTGGCTTAGGGTTAGGGTTCACGCCCTCTTCCGCATCCGGACCACACCCCCGGGACGACTCTCCCCGTGGTAGTGCCCGTGGGAGTGCCCGTGGTAAGAGCCAAGAAACCATCCAGCCCTTGCAGCCCAGACCAGGTTGCAAGTGAGATGATACCCATCCATCCATGTGAGGTGCTCATGCAAGCCCATCCATCCCACAACCCCCATCACCATGCAGCCCACACCCACACCCACACTCACCCAGAGCACTCAGCACAGCAAGAGACTACTATCACCACTCACTCCATCCCAGCCACCCAACCTACTCACCCCCTCACCATCCTCAGCAAGATCAGAAGATACCCCAACTCAAAAGCAGCATCACCACCACCCACACCACCACCACCACCACCACCACCACCACCACCATGGTCGTCATCAGCCATCGAGCCAGATCGACTCAACCCACTCAAAGTTCACCCTGCTCATCGACCCTTCACCCCTGCCGACCGGCAAGTTCTTGGTAGCTTCTAACTCGGAGTTGAGATCCTATCAAGCCTGGAGATCCATCCCAAACCACGAGCTTCTTCTCCCTCGATCCCATCCTCAACTAGACTCACACCATCGGACCATCTCATTCAGATCCGAACTACCCTTCTCATCACCCAAGGTAACGTAATCGACATCCACACACCCCCCCCCCCCCCATCCCCCGTTCGACCGAGGACTCCCTCGAGAGACTAACAACTACTTGCGTATGTCGTGGTCAATCCCAACAGTGTCTAGATTGGTCTACCACCCATCAAACCTTCGATCTCGTCGCACTCGGCACCCTCTCCGGTCGAATCTTCCTCGTCAGCTTGCCCTACTACCCAAACCCTATCATCCATCCTTATCCTCCCTCACCTCCCCCCATCATCAGCTTCTCGACCGTCCGATCCAATCGGGCCTCTAACTCGATCGCCTTCTCCCCGTGTGGCAAATTACTCGCCCTCGGTTCCGACAAGGCTCGCGAGTTTAGCCTGCAGATCTACAACGTCCATCGATTACTAGGCCTCTCCCCATCCTCCTCCATCCTCAATCCTCCCTCCATCGATCCCAATCCGACCCCGACCCCGACCCCGACCCTCCATCCGACCGATCCATCCTCCCAGGCTCAAGCGATCAGCTCCGAGACCGTTCATGCACTCGAATTCATCCATCCCACCCCCGCCTCGGCTCAGATCAACCTCCTGGCCGCAAGCTCTTCAAAACTCTTGAGGCTCTACGACCTACGCTCCCCCGGTATCAGACTCGCCTCCGGTGATCATCCTACCACCTCCCCCACTCCCTCCCTCACCAGTCCTACTCACGACCTCAATCCCACCATCCTCAATCCAGTCGCCCAATGGCCCATCCGATCGGTCCTCGGTATCAAGGCCGATCCTCTGGTCATCCATCGCTTTGCCACTTGGTCGGTTCGGGCCCTTTTACCTTCGTCCCACCCATCAGCTGGCTCACTCGACCCCGTTTGATTTTGCTGATCGCTTGACGTTTAGGGGTGAAGGCGGATGCGTTAAACTCTGGGATACTCGCAAACCCAACGAATGCGTCCTACAGTTCTCCCAAGATGATCCAAATCCAACAAACCATCGATCTAAAACCGGTCGATCGTCCAAAGCCGAAAGTCTGGGTAGCACTTATCCTACCCTAACCACACTGGCTTGGTCTAAGACTAGGAGAGGCGTCCTCGCTACTCTTTCATCCGAATCCTCCACTTTCACCGTCTGGGAAATCATCGATGGCCTGCCTTGCCCTCAATCATCCAGAGCTTGGTCGGATGGTTCACCTCTGGCTCCCTGCTTGGGGGCTAGGAATAACCTATCCCATCAAACCCTACCCGCTTCTATCGTCTCCCCCCCCTCATTCCCAACTACAACCACCTCCAACCCCTTTCGAAAGTCTGCCATCACCGTCCGAGGTTCATCTCCCTCGATCTCACCCAGGGAGAAGTCTCAAGTCCCGAGCTATACCATCCTCTCGGCTCGAGTCTTGAGAACATCCCATCGTCCGACTCACTCGATCATCGCCGCCCATCTACCGATCATCGGTCCCAAGCCCTCAGATCATCATTGGAAACCCAGCGATCAATTCTTGACGATCTCTCGTGATGGTCATCTCGAGTTTGTCGAATCCAATCAACCCGGTGAAGCTAGTTTTGGATCGATGGGCCAAATCGCTTATTCGGATGGTATGAGGCTCAGGATCGAATCCCAACCATCTAAAGATTCATTCGCCCCGTCTCCACTCGCCGATCCGACTCAGATCCGTTCGGTCCCCATGTCGATCGATCCATCGATTCCTACGACCCTCCTCTCCCCTGGATCGACCCATCGTCCAGGTTCGGATCCTCAAGAACTCGCCCTGGATCTCAAGACGTGTTCGTTTCAAGAAGTAGCCGAATTACGACTGGCCAATAACTTTGGAAGGCATCTGCTAGGTATCGTGCCTTCTAGCGATCAGCCCTCACCGAGTAGCTTGCTACAACCACCCAATCATGGCGTCTTAAACCATGACATCTCACTCGTCATGATGAGGCGAGCCTTGAATGGATACGGCCCCCATGTGGGTTCCATTCTGTTTTTTTTTTTTTTTTTTGACATCAGTATCCTTGGTGACTCAGTGACATGCATCCACACGCACACACACACACACACACACACACACTCTCTCTCTCTCTCTCTCTTTCCATCCCGTCTTTATTAGCCCTCTAAAAATCAGTCCTTGGTCATGGGTAACCCCAGCTTGAGTGCCTTTTGGGAATGGGTCACTCGTACGCATGGGTCTTGTTTACTTTGTTCAGAAGGCAAAATTCTCGTCCCCCCTGAGTTGTGCGCGTCTAAGGGGCCATTGATCGGACTTTCTTCTTTCAGATTCCGACAAGTTATCACAGCAAGGAACTGGTTCAGTCAACGGTTTTGATTTCAGTTTTCAAGGGGTTTTGACGATCATGAAGGGATTCTTGCCATCCGACCAACAACCCTCTCTGACCTCCATTCCACCCGTATCATCATTTCGATCGGATTCTAAAACTTCATCCCAATCTCGTACTCCATCGTTAGAACCAACGAAGGACTCGATCAAGCCGGTCAAATCTCACTCGGCCAGTAGTCACACCCATCAAGTTTCACAATACTTGAAGGCACTCCGTACTTTTAACCATAGCCATCAGGTCGAAAATTTTACCATCTCCTCCGAGTTTAGTGATCAACGCCAGACGGCCCTCTTCCTATGCGGGCCCGATTACAACTCGAATAAGATCGAAGAGGTCGTCACCAAGTACGAACTCATCGGTATGTACGGTAAAGCGTGTGCGGTCGCTCTCTTTTCCGGTAACACTCAGCGTGCCATCACATCTTTACAGCGGAGTGATGGTGAGTTGAATGATTCCGTTTGGTATCGCATCTAATTTCGATCGGATTCGTTATTGATCTCGGAATCGGTACGATCCAAGTTCATCTCATCAGATTTGCAGTTACGAACTTTGGCTCCACCCCTTGCGACGCACCTTAATACCCAAAGGTTAGGACAACCCAGGGATCCGATCTTCGATCAAGTCTGCCGACAACTCTCGGATGAACGTACTTCGGAACCTTACCTACGTGCGATCTTTGCCTACTGTGCTACCGGTGATTGGCACGAGGTCATCGATGAGACCGGCTTACCATTAAAAGATCGACTGGCGGTCGGCCTGAGGTTTTTGAACGACGACGAGATCTTTCATTGGCTCGAAGCGACTGCACGTGATTCGATTCAATCCGGTGACCTCGAGGGAATCCTATTGACCGGACTCAACATCGATGTCACGTTTAATAGGAAGACGGAGGAAACTCACGATGGTAAATCGGGTTACAAGTCAAGACCCGATGAGACCGATCACCTTGCCGTCGGATTTCGTTTGATTCAAACCTACGTCAATCGAACCGGTGATCTACAAACAGCCGCCCTGGTCAGTTATCTTCAAGTACCCACGCGATTGAGACATCCCACCGCCGAACGATGGATCGAGAGCTATCGGCGATTATTAGATAGATGGACATTATTCAACGCCAGGATCGAGTTTGACATTTCTCGGGGACAGAGGGTCCGTCAGAACCGTACCATCATCCGTCACGGTAGTCTTGATGGCACTGAGATCTCGATGACCAAAAGAAATCCAAACACCATCCCAAGCCTCGATGTCGCACCACCTCAATTGATGGTTCGTTGCCAGCATTGTTTGGAGGTCGTCTCGGATGGGACGAACGTGACGTCCCAGTTGAACAGAATCGCACGACTTCACTCGCAGTCCGCTAGCCTAGCGTCGACCTCAGTCCTTGGATCGGCAGGCTTAGGGTTGGGTCTTGGTCTCAAAAAGACTGGCCATACATCCATCAATTCTAAACAGGTACGTCCGAATCCTTTCCACTCGGGGTTACGTTCTTGGTCTTGAAGCGTGGTCGGTACCCAAAACAGTCGAACCGGTGTCGAACGTGTGGAAAAAGCCTACCGAAATGTTCGATCTGTATGATCCCGTTGATGATGAATGATTCCCACACGACCTGTGAGTTGAATCTCCTCAACCCCATCGTCTCGATCTGATTTCCGATGGCGATATCATTCATCGCTTTCCGCCCTCCTCTTGATCGGTTTGAAAAGTGCTAAGGGGGTGTGTGTGTGTGCTCTCTTGGGATTTCTTAACAGCTGTTTGGGCCTGGTGTCACAAGTGTAGACATGTAGGACACGCCAATCACTTGAGAGAGTGGCAAGAGCGTGGGAATTTGATCTGTCCGGTATCGGGTTGTGAATGTGCTTGTTGGGAAACTGCACGATGAAGTAGATCATTCTGCTTGACCCATCAAGGACCATGGATACCTCATCCTCATTTGCTATACGATGCCTCTTCGACTGAAAAGTGTTGATTGCTTCATGTTGAAAACAAGGAGGACATGAGTTGATGATCATCAATGTGCTTATGGACCTCGAGTGTGTTTGCCGAATTCTTGTCTGCTTGTTGATCCTTCCTTCCGGCCACCTGCGAAATGTGTCTGCTCTGTAAAGTCGTTGAACCTTTCTTATTTTTTTGGGGGTCTAACCATAGAAAAACTCAGAACCAATCCTGGGTTACTGTATTTTATCGATTATATCAAGTATATAACGATCAAGACTCTCTTGCCCTCTCATTGTTCCCGGCCACAATCTAAAACCCCAGCCAAAACCCATCAACTCATTTTTCCCCTAATAACATCAAGTGTGATGTTTCATCATCCCCAATGACTGGAAAAAGGTTGGGATCACTTACCCTGTAAGCCCATATGACAATGAATGTTGTTTGGTGTCAAAAAAAACAGCCTCAAGCCAGCATATGTGTAAGAGCATCTCCAGCAGGGTTGGTAAAATACAGATGCTTCTTTTGAGTTTACTGACCCATCTACTGCATTTAGCAACCCAAATTGCTGCACCATCCAGCAGTGTTGGTAAAACCAAAGGTAAATCAGGTTTCACTCATGTGAAACCCATCACCTGTGCCATCCAGATGGGCCAATGGGAAGAGCGCAAGAGTGTGCTTGAAAGGTGGGTGCACTATTTCCTGGTTTCATGGTTGGTAAACTGTTCAAGATCTGGCAATGTAAGAGGCTGATTTACCAACGCATGTAAAATAGTGACTGCCATAGCAATGCTCCTGGAGGTTGTTTTTGGGCCCTGTGTTGGTAAATTTACCTCTGTGCACTGTTTACCAATACTGCTGGAGATGCTCTAAGGTCATTAGGCCCTCTCATTCTCCACTGGTTTGTTGATGCTCCAGTTTGAGTATAAATATTTTTTCTTTACTAGCCAAAGTGTTCAGGGTTAGTGATCCAATATCTCTAGAGAATTGGAGTTGGTCAGAATGATAAGTGTTTGAAGGTTGAAGGAGATGAGCAGGAAGATGTATGAAAAAGAACAGCAACTCCCAATTATAGATTGATCAATTGATGGGTCAATAGTAGATCACATAAGTACCAGTGACTCCTTTATCCATGATGGTTAACTTCTGACCAGCCTTAAACTACATCAGTTTTCCCCACCTCCTTTCTAAAATTGGTCTTGCTCCCATATCCATGTTATCTTAAACAGGCTTGGTGAACGGTTTGATCCTTCAGGTATTGTTAACACCATGGATTTGTGTCCCACCTTCAATGATGGCTTACATCATCATTGCTGAGTCATACCCTCTCAAACTTTATTTACTCACCATTGAACCAACCCTTCACAGACTGGATGGTTTCTAAAAACCCCAATCTCCATTCTTGCCACCATTACTTTCCATAAGAAATTCATTCTCCTTGTTTGAAACCTAAGCTTCAGTATTCACTCTCTAATCTTCTTCAGTCATTCTAGGTTTTTTCCAAACTTTGAATTTTCATCTTCACTCTGGCTGTCCTTTGGATTCATCCATCTTGAACTCTTCATTCATATTTGACTCTCTTCCTTCTTAAATGATTCTTGAATGCCACCTAGGCTTTGAGTACAGTTTAATGTGTTGAAAAAGAATAGAATGCTTTCTTTGTACAAGAGCATAAGTTGGCTAATCAATACCACTGTTCATATCTCTATGTTGGTCTTGTTCATTCAAACCGGATTCCCTTTGACACTACTCTTAGTCAACATCTTCATACTTCTTCCACTTCAAACTGCTTCAAAATCTTCAAACCCCTTTCAATTGAAATTTTTCAACATGTTTGGGCTTCAGCTTCAATTCTAAAGATTGAGCTTCAATTATCAAATCTTGGCTTCAATTTTTAAAATTTTAGCCTGAATCTGCAAAGTTCATCTTCAAGTTTCAAGATTCCAATTTCAATCTTAATTTTGAATTTTAGTCTTTACTTTGTGATTTCAGATTAAGATATCAAATTTTGGCTTTGCGCAAAACATCACCCCCCACCTTCAAACTCAGAATATCAAACAACATTCAACTATGTTCCTCAGTGCTTTTCATCTTGCATCAACAAACTGAATCTTCCTAGCCCTGCATTTCAAATTTCCTAAGCACTGGAAAATTCAAAACAAAATCCATCTTGTGTATCAATCTGGTGTATCAAAACTCCAAAATCTTAATTTAGCTCAAGCCTTTCATCACTGAATCCATACTCTCTTCCATAACTCAGATCTCAAAAATCATTGATAAATCCTCAAATAAATTGTAATCAAGCCTCTTCCATCAATAAAGGACTTGTTTGGCCATGGTACTGTGGCTGACTCCATTTCACAAAAACTTTTGTTCCCTCTGATTCTACTTGTTCTTTTCCTTTTTTTTTCTTAAAATGATTCTGTATTCATTCCTAATTATTTTTTTTTCTTCACCATCCAATTGAAATCAAAGGAACTCTGAATCAATTTGGATATATAAAAAAAAAGAATGAATTTCATTCTTCTTCCTACATTCCTCTGAAATTAAAAATTGATTGCTTCTGAGTATCATTTTTTTTTTTTTTTTTTTTTTTTTTTTTGCTATCATACCAAAGGATTAAATTTTGGAGATAACCAACCTTTAAAAATCTCACAAGTGATTCCAAAATTTAAAATATCAGTCTGATCAACTTGAGATGACTCAAGAGTATCCTCAATTGATCCTAAAATCAAATTGGAATTACTTGAAGCAGCTACTCTGTTTCCTAGCTCTAGTCATATTATTTCCCCATTCTGTGTTCATCCACAAGTAAATCTTACAAGCTTCATACAGTGGATTAATTCTCAAATTATCCAAATTATTAAGGTTATCCCTGCTCTTCGGAGTCAACCAAATTCAAAAAAAAAAAATGGTGATTCCATCTAATCCCCAAAATTCTTCAATAAAATTCTATTTCATGGATTAAACAGGCAAATTCATCCCTGAAGAACTGGTGTGATTCCCCACTAATCACTGGATAGATCCTAATTTGCCTTCCCCCATCCCATCATTCCAACTCACTTTGGGGATATTCCCCAAACTATTTTTTTACTCCTTATTGTTAAAAGTCTGACTCTTCCTTTAATCATAGGTTTGATAAATTCTTTAGAAAAGGAAGATGAAAATTCATATTGAAACATTTAATACTGCTTTCAACTATTTGAAAGCTGTTATATCTGATCCAAAATCTGAATAAACTCATTTAAATAATCTGGTCATGAAGCATCCTGATGAAAACCACACTTGAAATTCCCAAAGGAATTTTGAGAAATTCATCCAATGATGCAATCCCCCCCTTGATAATCCTGATTCATCCCAAATTGACCCAAAAAGGTTTCTCTACACCTCCTTTTTTTCTTGAAGTTTAAGCTGGTATTTGGTTTGAATCTTAATTGATCCAGGTTGAATTTATGCTCATCAAGCCTTGTAATAAAATTTACTTTATGTGAGGAACATATTTTATCCATCTTCTTTGGATCCTTATCCAGATAGAAATCCAAAATTTATATCATTTAAAAATAAAAATAATATGGTTGAAACTTCCACGTTCAGTTTTGATTTTTTCTCACCTCAATATTACATATTTTTTTTTTCTCAATGGATAATTGATTATTTTTCTTTTTTATCAAAGCAATACCTACTTGAATCATGAAAAATGTATGTATTCACAAAAAGCCCACTAAAAAAACTTGACCAAACCCTTAAAAATATAGGGATAAGGTAAAACAAGACTTTCTAAAACAAAGAAGATCATCCAAGAACTATTCAAAGAAAGACTCACAGATTCAAAATTACAAGAAAAAAAAAATTCAATGTCCTCTAATATCTCAACCCCAACTCCCTATAAACTTTCTTCAGGAATATATGCTGTGCTCAAAAAATGTATGTTAATTAACAAGTAAATGGAATCAATAACAGATGCATTATGTCATGGTTCAAACTTGAGGGTTATTATTTACCATTATTTTCAACCTCAGTCTAATAGTGTGACACCAAAAGCACACTAAATATCAAGTTAAAGTCTGCTTACTACTTTCACTGTTAAACACAAGGGAAAATCTATTTCTGTCAACCCGGTCATTGATTTCAATTAGACTTGAAATTTACAGTACCATCTACAACTAGTACCAATCAACTCTGAATTTGGGTTTTCACCCTGGCACTTCTCATTCCATTCAGCTATAGAACTTGAACCTGGAAACTGCTCCAATCCATCTCTGGTCACTGTTGAAAAATCAGTTTTTGCCTTGTATAGCCAATCATCTCTTAATTAATTTCCTAATTAACCAAGCCCTATTATGCTAAGGAAATTTTCTTCATTTTTAATTTGAACTTCAACTACACTCATTATCCTCTTGAGGTAACATTGCATTGTCTCCTTGCTTTTGCATTTTTTCATTGCTTGCTTTTCTGATTGTAACTTGATTCAATCATTTCATTTAGCCTCAAATTTCAGTATGTTCATTCCAGCCTTTCTATTCCTGTCTAGGAAGGAAATCTAGAAGGATTTATCAAGTCATCCTCCTCAAAATTTAGAATAACTTAAAAGGAAAATTTCTTCACCTGCAGATTATTTCCTCAGTTGGTTAATTTCATATTTTCTTGCATTCTTGATGAGACTAATTCTACTCATCAAGATTTTCCTCATTTTACTCTTTGAAAGGTTTATCTTTCACATTTTTCTTGACCTCAAATTTTAACTTTGAACTTGGAATTATAGCCTTACTAACCTCAAGATTTCTTTTATTGCTTGTCATTCTCATTTTTTCCACATCAACCTAACCCTGCCCCATCTCATTACATGGGGTGGTTGGGTGATGGTAAATTAACCAAATAAAACAATTATGGCCCAGGCTAAAATCCTGTTGAAGAAATTATTAAATTCATGCCAATGACTCCCAAAGGCATCATTTTAGGATTTTTATTCTCAAGTGATGCCAAAAGGCATTTTTTTAGAAATCATTTTTCTAAAATGATACAAAAAGGTGTCATTGACAGGATTATAGTAATAAAGTCACTATAAGCATTCCAACTGGCATGCTTTTCCATTAAAGGGAGGTGTTTTATCCCATGCCATGGCAGTGTGGCCTATTATCCCACACCATCGCATGGGATTCTTGGTCAGCCATCCCCCCTTGAAACACAAAAGGGGGGGGAGGGGGCTGGCCCTTCCAGCAACCCTGCCTTCAAAACCATACATCCTGTTCTGTGGGGTTTCAAAATCCCTGTTGAAGATTCTGGAACTTTTTTGTTTCAACAAGACTTTCAAAACCAGTGCCCAGGTTTTGCAACAGTTTTGACAGCAATGTCAAAACCCACCACAGTACAGAAGGTTTTGAAAAAACTGCCAGGGTTCTGCAGGCTTTGAAAGCACCCCCAGGTTGCCCCGTCTTGAAAAAAAACCCCAGGGTTCTAGGGGTTTCAACCTTACCAAGCTTTGGGTGAGGTGTTGGAAGTCCTCCCCCCACTTTTATTTTTTCTTATATATATATATTATTTTATTTTTCAACTTTTTTTTCTTTTATTTCTTTATTAAAATTAAATTGAATAAAAGTTTCCCCGCAGGATTCAACCTCACCCAGACATGGGTGAAACTGTGGCAGTCCCCCCTTTACAATTTTTCTTTCTCCTCATTTTTTTTTTATAATTTTTTATTCATTTATTCATTTTTTATTTTTTTCGTTTGTTCTTTATTTAACTTGAAAATTAAAAAAATTTCTGATGAAAGTTGCAGCCTCAACCATACTTGAGTGAGGGGGTGGTGGTCCTTCCCCCTCCACCAATGTTATTTTTTATTTTTTCTCTTTTATATTTTTTCAACTTCTTTTTGGATTTGTTTTTGTATATAGTTTCATATGTTGAAAAATTTTGTTTATTTATGTGTATTTTATAGTTATTTGAAAAAATAAAAACTACCTTTTGATTCATGATCCAGACTTTCAACATTATTTGTTTCATTTTTTTGAAACATTTCATGTACATTTTTATAAGAATATTCATTTTTGAACTTTATTATCAACGGCTTTCATTTATGTACCAAGTATTTACTCTTAACAAGGGTAGCAGGGAACTCTGAACTCATTTTTTCTGTCTTCAAAATCCATGAATTCATCATTATGCTCTTGCCACATCCCTTTTACAAGAAATGGATGCCTTCAGTTATGACCTCATCAGATGGAACCTTGGCAGCCTTTTTCTTCTCTCACCCTTCATTGGTATCTTTGGCTAGAAATTTCCACCATTTTTGAATAATGGATTGCACATAGAAGAACAACTGCTATTGATATCACTTGTTTCAATTTTTTGGAATGGCTTCAACAGGTCAACATTTTTCAATAGCATTCGACCTGATGAGCCATGAAACCAAATCATCAAAGTGTTCACCTCCATTGCACTTGGAATCTAAAAAAGAACATATTGGCCAGCTGAAAAAGAGTTTCCAGATCTGAGCACCTTTGGGATTTGTTTATTTTTAGTTGGAACTATTTTTTTGGCTCAAGAACAATAAGGAATCTGAAGCTAATTGGTCAATTTTGGATTACCTCATGGAATAAGAACTGGGGTTTTTACAGTACATCAAGAAATTCTGGATCAACCATGAGAAACATTTTGTAGCCCTGTAGACTTCCAACCAATTTCATCTGGGGAATAATACTAGTTCAAGGGCTGAAGGTTCCCATTTTTATATAAAATCCTCCTGGGGTAATTTCACAGGTGATATTTTTACATTGCATGGAAATATCACAAGGGCAATATTTAATCAAAAAAAAAGAGATAAAAACCACCATAGCTAGCCAATCCTAGAAAATATTTATTAGTTTCCCTGATGTATTTAATAATTTTTACTGGAAAATTTCACATTATGCATTGATAAAATGCAAAGAAAAAAAAACCATATCCCTGAAGCAAGAAGATAATCTTGCACAAGAAATTTATTTGGGTCTATGAGCATCCCTTATATTCATATTTTAGATGAAATCAGGAACTCTGGGAGGCCACTTCAGCCCAATAAATTTCATGCACAGTGGCTTCTTCATGTGACTGCTGAATATGATGATTCAGGAATTTCATTTTTGTTCCAAATGTGCAAAAAAATCTCAAATATATTTGTGGTAGTTTCAGAGTTCTTCCAGCAAATATTAACCTCCAGATTTTGGAATAAATGTACATTTTTTTTCTGGAAGCTAAAATTTACAAAGAGTTGGAATTCCTGAGCCTCTGGAATCCAAAAGTGGAAGGCCCACAGCTCCAGCTCAAATCTTCAGTCAGTATTCAAAAAAAAGGGAGCCTTCATTTTTTGAAATTTAAGAACAGAGATTTCAGTAAAAAATCAGGCAACAAGAAATGATGAGGCAGGAAGAGGAAAGGGAAAGAAACAGGAATTTTTACAGTAAAAGGACACTTCAGGAAAAGGAAAAAATCAGGAGGGCTGATTTTGAAGAAACTGAAAAATTAATCAAATCAAATTATGAACAAAATCAAAGAGAAGCCAAAAAAACAGGCAAGATTAGAGAGGGAAAGGAAGCATGCTGTTGAAGATGCATGACAGTCTTGTCTGCGCGCCTTGACTGGGTTCATCTGAATGTCACAGAATTGCCTCACTTCCATCCCTGTTCTCAACAGGCCAGAAACACTGTCTGAATTAGCAATCATTGTCTCTCTAACTAGACTTTCTACTTATTCTATTGAGACAGCTCACTACAAAACATACCACTGTTTCCTTTCTATCCCTATCCCTTTGGAACTGCCTCCTACTCTTATCCCTTTCTATTCACTTCCTTCTTCTCATTAATTTCCTATCCCATCTATCTTTTGAAATCCTCAAAACTCAACTATCCTCAAAACTAAACCCTCATCAATCACCACAACTCTTCAACCTCTGATTGAGTTTGGTATGAACAGCATTGTCCTTCTTTTCTTTTCTCTTTTCTTCTTCTTTCCAATACTTGATTTAAATCTCTGACCTCTTGTACTACTGTGCACAGAGGTGGATCATTGGTTCTTTTTGTAAACCTACACTTGTCTTTGTCTGGTCTCATCTATTGTCTTGTCCTCTCATCCTCTCTGGCTCTGCTGAATCAATTTGGTTGAAGAATACTTGTTGAGCCTGTCACAGTGTTATGATTCTTTTTACTGTTTCTCATACTTGGCATCTGTGCTCAGCCCTCTATGCCTTTTTTAATTTCTGGTGTTCTTTTATCCCTTTCTTAGTTTTTTATCTCTCAAATATCATCAGTTTTGCTTCACATGCTAAAAATCTGAAGGCTAGGAAAGAATTAGATCAAAAAAATTCTGAATATCTGAAGGAAATAAAATATCTAGATGAAAAACATGCTGAAGATCTGAATGCAAGGAAAGATCTAAATTAAAAAATCCAAGAAGAGTTGAGAAGGAGGAAAATCCAAGCTCAAATGGCTGAGTATCAAGCTCATCAAAAAAAATAGGAGAGATCTAAAATTGAATCAGAAAAAATGAAAATTCAAGCCTTGAGAGCTCAATTTGGGAGTTCCCATTCTTCTTTGAAGAACCTACAGGATTGATTAAATAAAGCCATGCAAACCATTCAGTAATCTTCCAATTATTCTATGAAATTTCAATCATCTTCAAATCATTCTATCCCAGTTCAATCTTCTTCAAATTCATCTGTTTGTATGAGGCTAAAGAGGAGTAGATTTATTTCTCAGGATCCAAGTGGTTTTTAAAAGTATGTGGAATCTTTCTATGATCCCCCAAGGGATGTTAATTTGGTTTACTATTCTGTTAATCATCATGTTGGGGGAACCTTCTCAGATGTAAGAAAGAAATGCATATTGGAATTGGAAAGAAAGAAGGAATTTTTTCATGGTATTTGGAAGAAATTTTGTGATCCCTTGGATTTTGATAAATTTCTAAAAAGAATTGGTTCTGGTGGTCTGAATATTTCCACAAAGCATTGGATGAGGCTGCCAAATTTGTTTTGTGTGCTTACCAATTTTTATGAAGGCACAATATTCTGTATCTCCAAGGCACAATCATCAAATTGTTTCTCTTTTGATTTTCCTGTAAAGTAAAACTCCCCTCTTGTAATTGCTTCTGTGGATGAATTTCATTTCATAGCCTTGAAAATGAGTAAAGATAGAGTTTTTTTTCAATTAAATCTGTTGATAAAATTTGAAAATCATATAGGTCCAGGAGGCTTTCTAAGAAGTGGGAAATAGAATATCAGAAGTTCTTGGATCTGTGGAAAAAATTGCTTTCCCTATCAAGGCATGGTGTTATTATATTGGATTGAAAGTCTTTGAATTTATTATAGGGCGTATCAGAGTTAGCAAACCTGCCATTAGAAACCCACCATTTGTTTTGACCAAACCCACCATTTTTAATGGCCCATTTCTGAAATACACATACCCACTAACTGGTGTATTTCAAAATGGCGGGTTTCAGAAAAATGGAAGGTTTCAAAAATCAAACCCACCATTTATGCATCATCCATAAATCAAATTCAAAAAAAAAACCATCCACACATCAACACATCATCAACCATCACTCACCCAAATCAACCCACTCCTCATCATTTACCAATCCTAAAATTCCACAATGGCACCAAGCATGGGATTCACCTCATCCAAAAGATTATTCATCCATTTGCTTCTCATCACTTTATCCTATTTCACCAATCCATACTCATTCAATCTTCACTCTTCATCACACTCTAATTTCTTCAATCTTCCTTAGCTCAAAGCAGAAAAATCATTATTGCTTGCTTGCGTTCATAGCCCATAGGATCCATCTGCTTACACCTCTTGTCTTCACCACTTAATTATCTTGTTTGAAAACCCCTCATTCCATTCTTTATCATCCACCACACTAACATTCAAAGATTCCCCATTACTTCATCAAGAACTCCTCAAATGCTTGATTTCTTTTATTCTTGTTCTTTCAAGATTCTTTTTCCTCTTCCACTTTTCTCTGCTCTTAGTTAAGAGCTATTGTATGATACTTGTTTCTGAATCTGTTTTCAGTCTATCAATACCTTCTTTTAGGTTTTTGAAAAGTAAAAAATCAACCATCTCACCCTCCTGATTGATGTGAGTCAAGACAGGCACTCAATCATTGGTCCTTTTAACAAGATTGATTGATTGCAAGTAACAAGTCCACTCTGACAAGTCTCTAAGAACACCGGTTGGTTCTTCATCTCCATTGTTTTGGCTGCAAAGGTGTGTTTGACCTGATCAAATTTAGCTTGAATTGGGATTGAGTTGGCATAGATGGTGATAAAATAACCAAGTGAGATGACTATTGCACCTAAAATGGAGATTTCATTCAAGGTCAAATGAGTATCCAAGCTATCAACTCAAGTTGGAATTGGCCATCAAGTTAGACCATCAGGAAGCTTGGATCATCCTTGATGCATCCAATGATAGACTCAGAGGATGGGATAGCTTGGTGGAGGATAAGAAGAATTGAGTGGATCTGGTGACTGAGACCAATCAGAGGGTCAAACACTTGATTTCATCCTCACTCAAGCAGCAATTCCCAGATCACCAGTTAAGTCTCACTTGGCCATCAGCTCCTCAACTCTCTCCGTTTCTCATAATCTTCCATCTATCTTCCTGATCTAGGTTTATTGGTGAATAATATTTTAGAATTATGGCAAAAAAGCAATACTGTTATTAAACAATAACAGCTACTTTGCAAGTTTGAAATTCTTTGAAAGTGTGATAGGATGGGGTGGTTGAGGTGAGAAATGGGAGTTCAGGTAAGAAGGAGGATTTATACCTTTCACAATATTTGATGAGGTTGAATTATAGTGATCATCCATCTGGTTGCCAGGATTGGAAATTAGTGGGGTAATTAAACTACTTGTTGTTGGAGTAGGGGATAAGAGAACAGTAATCTTGGAATAAAAAGGGATGGGAGGAGCAACCAGAAAGGGAATCAATGCCGCAGTCTGGGGAGATAATGGCCAAGGTGTTTTAGAGGGTCCGCTGAAAGAGTTCATCAATGACAGGGTTGATTGTGATATACTGAGGGGGGATAAGGAGTGAAGGGTTGTCACACTCAATGGGCCTACTGATGAGCCCATCAAGGATAAAGGAAAACACAAGCTCAAAGATAGTTCTTGCTTGGAGGAGGAGTTAGAAGGTGAAGGGGATGAAGTAGTTTAGTCATAAAAAGAGGCCATTGAGGGATGGAGCTTTACTGGTTTTATGGTACAGATTATGTGTTATATTTTTGAGTTTGATGTAAACAACAACAATTGATGAGGAGAGGAAGGAACAAATTCTGTGGCAAAGAGGAAATGAGGAGAAAAAGCAAGGATGATGAAAGAACAAAAAGAGACTAGGATAAGTTTTTACAAAGGATTCCAAAAGGAAAAAGGAACAGAAGGAAAAGGAAATGTGAAAGATAAAAGACAAAGTTTACAGAGAAAAGATTCAAGAAGAGTCTAAAATGTACACTGCAACAAGTGCGTATTCACAATGAGGAGAAGCTTGCCAGAAGGTTGCCCTTGGTGCAATGAGGCTAGGAAGTGTGTAGAAGGCCAAATGTTGACAGGGAGAATCTAGAGAGGATTTTGAGAGTGAGACATTAGAGATCTGATTGTGATTTGAGTGTACAAGTTGATGATTTTTTTAACATTCTGTTTTTATTTCATGATTTTATCAAATGATTGAAGGAAGAGATAACACACCTGGTGCTTAAGTAGTTGAGAATGAGTTTTGGTTTTGCAAGTGAGTTGTGAGAGTCATTGGGTATTCCCTGTGCCATTTCCTTTAGTGCTAGTGAAAGGCATGGTAGTTCTGAGCAACAGACTAGTTTAGTTCAGGGTGCGTTGAGAGTTTCAGATTGGAGGTGGCTCTTTCCAAGATGTGGTTGATCTGTGCCATGAATAAGGTTTTAGTTTGACCCTCTTGGGCACTGGAGTTTTCTGTTCAAGGTAGTTGAGTGAAGGATTGCTTGGGTTGTCAGGGTTCATGGTCAGGTCATCTTGACAGTCTGGGGAGAGGATGAGGAGGAGTGATTGGTTGGCATTGATGATTTATTAAGATCTTCAAATGTTGGGGAAAATGATGATTTAGAGGTTGGATAGAGGGAATGGGAAGAGCCGGGCTGAAAATTAGGAACCAATGGCCTATGCCTAGAAGTAATGAGTGATTTGGAGGTAGGTGAGAGATGAATGCTGACATTGGGTCAAACTTTCAGTTTGACTGAGGTATATCTGGAGCAGGGTGGTGATTTTGATGACCAGTTGGGTGAGTGAGTTTGAGATCAAGGTGTGATTTGATGAACAGGTTGGTTGGAATCTCTGGTCACAAATTTTAGATATCATATTGGAAAAAAACAACTTATTTCTAGGTAACTCTGACACGCCTGATGTGAAATAGGTGGTTTTGGTTGACTCTAATATCCCTTAATATAAAATTATTTGAATTCAACTCATGAAATAGGCATATTTAGAGTTTTTTATTTATTTTTATTTTTGGTAAAAAGATATTTACATTCCATTAAAAATATTGAATTTTCTTCAGAAAAATCTTTTTTTTGATATTTTTTGTAATTATATATGCAATCAATTATATTTTTGCTTTCATCTTTCGAAATATTTTCATTCCCAGAATTAAATAGGTATATGTAGCTTTTTTTTTTTTTTTTGGTTTTTTTGGTTTTTTTTTTTTGGCTCAAAGGTATTCATTTTACACTGGAAATATTCTATTTTTTGTGAATAAAATAAAATATTCTTGTTTTTCCCACCTTCCTTATATTGTATGAATTTTTGTTTCAAATCAGAACTCAGATTTGAATTCCTAATTGATATTTATGAAATTTTTACATATTGAATTGGCCCAATTGGTGTTGATCATTGAATTATCCAAAATATTCTACCCCCAAAAGACCCCACTGGGGGTCCAAAGGCTTTAATTTAGCCCCCCAGGGCCTCAATTAATGTTTAAAGGCCTTTGGGGTCCCAGCATGCCATCAAATGGCCTCAGGCTCCTAATTCAAACCATTAGATTGACAACTTCATTCTTGACCAAATACTAACCCCCCCTTACCCTTATCAAGCCCCCTTCCTCCCCCCCACACCCTGTTTGCTGACCCTCCAACATGGGTTCAGATGCCCTCCCCATGCCCACAAGACCTGGTGCCTCCCTCAAATTAAGATATGATGTATGAGGCTGATATGCATCCCCCCCCCCACTGCCCCTCCTCCAGACTAGCCTCCCTGCCGCAGGAACTTGCATGCAACCAAAGAAAAGTCAGCCCAGATTTTTTGGTGATGATCAATGACCAAATTTTCAAGCTAATCATTGAAATTGTCAACAAAGTGGATAGGGCTCATATCTGTTTGGAGTCAACCATAGGCACAATGAACCAATCCATGGACTTGCTTGTCTTGGGGCTGGCCAATATGCAACAAAAAATGACCTCCCCCCACTCAATTGGTGCAATACTCCCTACTCCCAGCCCTTTTTCATTTTCAAAGTTGGCTGCTGTCAGATCCTCCACACAGAAGAATGTCCCCAGACCTGACACCCTTCCCCCTCCCAAATCTTTCCTTCCCAGTCTAGGCCTGAAAAAAATTTTAATTCATTCCAAAATGGCTAACACCTTTCTAAAATACCTTCCATGTTATGCGCTGGTTCAGAATTCTAACAAGGCTCTGACCAAGATGGATACAAATGTTCTTCATGCATTAATGTTGGTTCCTTGAAGACTGCGTTGGAATCCAGATCATAAACCATTTATTTCCTTACCTCAATCCAGCCTTTAGATATACTTCCCAAACAAATAGCTTCTGCTCTGAATCCAAATTTTAAAACTCCTATGACATCTTGAACATGAGATATAGGTGGAATAGCTGTTTCAGGGGAAATGAAGTCTTTGTATTGGGAATAAAAGCAAAAATTGGAATTTTTTTTAACACAAAATATGTTTTAAATATACCAATCACTTGCTAAATTGAAACTTGGTCCAAAATTCCAGAGGGAGAATAAGATAATTTACAGGATACCTAGATAAAAAAATCCAAAAACAATCAGAAAACTGAAAAACTGAGAAATTATCATATTTACTCACTTTATCACTTATTAGGGTGTATCAGATTTAGAAAAACCGCCGTTTGGTTTTTACCAAAACCGCCATTTTAATGGTGGGTTTCTGAAATAAATATACCCCCTAACTGGTGTATTTCAAAATGGTGTGTTTCATGGAAATGGCCAATTTCAAACATCAAATCCGCCCTTTATGAATAATCATCCATCCACCATCCATTGCATGAAAAACAGCCATCCACACCTCAATACCATCTCCATTTCCTCACACATATTCACAAAGCCACCTCACTCACCACCACTGCCTTCCAAACCTCACCTACTCACCCACCACCTCCACCTTACCAACCTCACCAAATCATCATCCACCTGCAAATCACCATCCACTTCCACCTCACCAATCCCACACACCCACCCACCCATCCTCACCCACCCTGAACCGCCTTCCCATACTCAACCACCCACCCACCCTCAACCACCTCCCCATCCTCACCTACCCTCACCCACCGGCCTCCACCCACCCATCCTCACCCACCAGCCTCCACCTCCCATCTCTGGTGCCTCAGTTAAGCCCCCCCCTCCTCCCCCTTATCCTCCCAATCAATTTCTAATCAATTGAAAATTAATCAATTGAGTAATTGATTCACAATCAATTTTCAATTTATTGTTTGCTTTATTTCAAATCAATCAATTGAGTGATTGATTCACAATCAATTTTGAAATTGATTGTTTGCTTTATTGCAAATCAATCAATTGAATGATTAAAAATCAATTTATTTGCAATAAATAAATCAATTTCCCCCACCTCCACCTCCTTCTCCCCCTTTCCATTATACTGATTTTTTTTGCTTGTTTCTTTAGGGGTTGCTTTGGATTTCAAGATAGTTTTTTTTTTGATTGTTTGGTATTTATGTATGTGTGGGTGACCCATGATAGTTTTTTTTTCTTTATTCATTGTTGTTAGGATAAGCAAAAGTTATTTTTTTTCATTCCATCATGGGTCAACAATGATAATTGCATGACTGACCTTTTTTTTTCCTGTCAGGATCATCAACTGGTATTTTTTTTTCAATGTTGTTTGATCATCCACCTTGACTATAAGATGACTAATTATTATTTTTTTGAAATTTTTTGTATTTGGGTTTGATTATAGGTTGTCTGTAAAGCAGTTTTACTATTCTATTCTTTTTTTATTCTATGCAATGAAGCACACTCTGTTATGCCTTGTTCCTTCTACAACCACCATTTTTCTGGACTGCCAATTCTTCTCCCACACCCCTCAAAATGTTACACAATGAATTGAGTCCATTTTTGGTCCTCAACCCAATCAAATTATGTGGATGGGAGGGAAGAAGACAGTAGGAGATGATTTGAAAAACATACAGAGAGGTGGAAAGAATGGGGACTTTCAGAAAAGGAGGGCCCAAAAGAGAGATTCTGAAATCTCTTTGGAAGTAGAAGAGGAGGGAATTGATGAAGATTTTGTGTGTTCTGGAAAAAAACTAGGGCCTTTGGATCTGTATCCTTCCACTGTTTCCCAAAAGAAAAAGACCAATCAAAAGCCCTTTACCAAGGAGGTATTGATTTCAAACAAAAAGGTGTTGTTAAAATTATTTGGGAAGCAAATAAGCAAAAGCATTGTACTTTTCCTGCTATGTACACTTCCACTCACACATGTCTATGCAAAGCAACAAAACCACTCCAAACACTTTCAGTGACTTGAAAAGTGGCAAAATATACCCTAGTAAATAAAATTGCTTATTAGTGGGGTTAAAAATAGTATCAAATGTTTTTTTGATCAATTTTTTTTCTTTTTAAAAGATTTATCCAAGTAAATATATTTAAAAGACAAGCAATCAATTAATCTTCTTCAAAAGCAGGTAGATTCAATCAATGCACTTACTTGGATCTTTATTCTCCACGATATCTTCAAAGCTGGAAAAATTGGAAGTGTTTCTCCTCTTTTGACAGCTATTGGGGTTGATGTTGATGGAATTGGAGGCCATTTGCTTTCCCTTTGCAGAGGAGGTTTGTGTGGTAACATCATCACTTTTATTTGAAAATGATTTGGGAGGTCCCATTGGCTTTATTTTTGAGCCATTCAGGAAAGTATTAGGCCGTTTTTTTACATTCTATGTCAGTCAGTATTAACCAGAAAAGAAAATGAATTTCTTCCTTCCTTGAGCAGATTTTGATTGTGATTGAAATACTAGAATATGTTGATCCCCATGGGCCAAGTTTTCCAGTTCTTCCACTCCAGGAAGGGAAAAATGAAAAGAAGTAAGCAAGGGATCCAAGCAAGATTTTGAAGGGTTGATCAATGCCAATGTGGAAATGATTGGAGCTGGTTGTGTTGGAATATCCTCCTCCACATTGGATTGGGGCCACTTCAAGGTTTCACCCCAGGATAATTTTTGCTTGGCTGAAAATCTAAAGCCAAGTCCTCAGCATCAATTGAATTGGATTTTTGGGAATCAAAATCAGCTAAGGGGGTGATGTTGGCCTTCTTTCCAAATATTTCATCCATTTTAATATAAAAAGGACAAATGGAGTCCAAATTATAAACCACAAAGTTGATTCCCTTGGCTTTATTCAAGTTGGTGATACCAAAGCCAGTGGAGATTGACATTGAGGGGGCCTTTTTGTACTTGGCTCAATATTTATTGAATTTCTCCCTCATCTGTTTGGATGAAAGATCCAGCATAACTTTTTGCTATGCTTTAGCTCATTTTCCATCAGGAGATAACCATTAACCTTAGAGGATGGAGATTGGCCAAATTGTGTTTCATTGTTGGATCCAAAGCAAGTGTCATAGTTGGAGGGAGTTTTGAGCCAGTTTACCAGGATGATGTGATCAGCTCTTGAGCTGAATTTAGCATTTGGAAAGTGATGAGGGAGGATTTTTTTTTGTAGAGTTCCTGGGGGATGTTTTATTTTTTGCATTGGATTTTTGTGTGGACTTTTGGGGGGAGGCTTGCTGAGGGGCCATTTGAAAATAGTAAGAGGGATGAAGGGATGAAGAAATGAGAGCAATGAAGCAATGAGAGTTAGGAAGTGATGAGATCAATAAGTGATGAGAGGCTTAAAGTGATGAGATTAAGGAAGTGAGGACAGCAATAAGCAATGAGAGTGAGGAAGTGATTAGAGTGAGGAAGTGATGAGAGTGATGAATCATATATTTCTGATGATGTTGGAGGTAATAGGATTTGGGAAACCAGGGGTGTATGATGTTTACCAATACATGGACCAAGGTGTGGTTGAGGTTGCAATAAACTTTAAATAGTTTATCTGAGAAAACCTACTTATTTTCAGGTAAATCTGACATTTCTGATGTGAAATAGATGGTTTTTTTTTATTTTTAATGGAATTTTAGAAATTGGAGTATTCTTCTGAAACCCGCCATTAAAAAAATGGTGGGTGTGTTAACTGTGATACACCCTATTTTTTGCCTTTTGTGCTAATGAATGCTTTCCAAGAGGGTTGTAAGGATATTCATCATCTTCATTTGCTTGCTTGCATCTCTTAATTCTTGGACCAGTATTGTAGTCAGGAGAGTATACCCAATTATTCCCAATGTTTCCAAACCACTGAGAAAAGATTAAACAAAAATATTAATAAACAATAATATCAAAAATATCAACAAAATTAAAAGAAAATGGAATTTAAATGTCTTAATAACATCCAAATATGGGAGCTCTTCATTTTCCAAAGATTCTTCTTCATTCATAAAATCATCCTATGTTAAAAGAATGAAAAGCAATTATCAAAAAAATAAGTTCATATTTAGAAAAAATAAGTATAGATACTTATAAATTTGCATCCTCCTATCATTCCAATGTCTTCTTTCCTTTCCAATTTACCTTTTTGGCCTTCCATTTTTTTGAAACATCAATAAATACATAAAAAATATTAATTATTAAATTTGATATTGGTTTTTTTTATAAAACAAATTGATTACTGAAAATTGAATTTGCTGTGAATTTTTTCCTTGGCCTTCATCTCCTCTTGGCTGGTTCTAAATTTTCAAAAACATCTGGATTTATTTTAATTGAAGAATTTCAGATCTTCTTATTGTCTGCTCCTTTGAGTCTTCCTCTTAACTTGGATCTTTGAGTATAATTTGGCTCTTGAACCAGAAATAGTTGATATTTCCCAATCTAAACCTTCTTTGTTTCACCCAAAAAATAATTTTGCTCTCCAGGTGAAAAATCACGGAATCCTTCAAATACTTCAGTAAAGTTTCAACGTTCCTTAGTAGTTTTTTATGGGGCACTTCAGGGGTTTTCAATTCTTCAGTTGAATCAGTATTAAGAGTTAACTGGAGAGAGAAAAGTAGAAATCAATCAGAAAAGTATTCATTTGGGCTTGAATAGAAATAAAAATAAAAAACTTACTGAGAAGGAGGTTCTGAAATTCCATTGAGGATGGAAATCCTCAATTTTGAAGAGTTCACCTTTTACGATAGCTGATTTTATTTTTTGAATCCATGGTATGAAAATATAAGAAAAGTAATCCCATTTGATGCAAGAGGTTGAAGATTCTGGTACTTGATCAAATGAATAAATGGTTTTGAGGGAAATGTGGCTGATCTTTCCAGAGAGATGACCCGCACATTGGGGGAAAAAAATGAGATGCTTGAAATATTTCTGAGAGGCTTCAAAAGCACTCTCATAGATTTTTATATTGATGGTATTTTAAATTTTATGAAACAAATTAGCAAAAGAACTAGTAGATGAACTGATGGAATTTTTAATGCATGAATTTATTCCTTCTATTATTGAGGTACTTGTATTTTCAAACTGAAAGTTTTTGTTGGCCAAGTAAGAGAAATAAAACTCTTTTTGGGGGCTTCCAGTTTTAAATTAGTTAATCTTATGTAGGGGGATTCCAGGCTATGGAAATTTTTGTCAAGAGTTCCTGATAAATTGATTCAGATTTTGAATTGACCAACTGGTGCCATTTCTTTTTGTAAAATCTTTGATTTATCTTCAGATTTGAAGTGCTTCTTGAAATTGTTTTGAATCTTTTTAAAATTATTCCAGAGACAGAGAAGATGATTACAAGAAGGTAAAAATTTTCCAATGGAACTGATCAATGCTTTTTCTTTTTCTCTCAACATCACCCTGGGTTCACAATTTTCTAAGATTTCCTGAATTTGAGTGAGTTCCCATTCATAGTTACCTTTTTTTCTCTTTAGATAGAGAACAGAAAGCAACTGAGAAAGCTCATGAAGAATTTTCAATCCCAAAAATATCAAGCAGGTCTATTTAATTTTGTTTTCTATGTGCAGAGAAGAGTAGGGAAAATTTTGATAAGTTTAATGGAATCAGGGTGTGAGATAAATAAAGAATTGATGTTTCCATCCATATTGTTAATCTTGTAGAAAAAGGAAGAATTGTGGATTGCAAGTATGAGAGCTCCAATGGGAGATTTTCCATCAAGATATATTTTTTGAATTTTTGATCATTGATTGGAAATAGTACTGAGGTTGGTATGAACAGGAGATGAGGAGGATTTTATAAGAGAATTGAAAGTTTTTCAGGGGTGGAAACCAGCTTTGGTTACGTTTTCTACATTCTCCTGTTGCTTCCCTTTAATTCTTCTGTGGATTGGGTGAGTTGAAGCATCATTTGAAGGCGGATGGCTCTGGTCTGGACATATAACTTTAACCTGCAAGAGACCCAATCTAATTTCCAGATAATCTGAACGTAAAATTGATCTTTCTTGGTTTTGCCAACCTCTTGGTATCTTTTCTGGTTTTTTATTCCCCATATTTATCACATTGATATTTTTAGGTATGTTAATTTCAATTTGATACTCTGGTAGATATGGCATATCCATGGGACTTTGCCCACAATTTGATAGAATCAAGTAGCTCCTCCTGATTATATGATAGTTCATAATGAGGTGCCAGAGGGGTGGAATCAGGAGTTTTATTAGATCAGGAAGGAGAAATAATATTTGAATCACTATTTTTATCAGATAAGGGAATGGAGGATTGGCCTGGTGAGACAATTCTGGAAATTGGGTGGATGTTTTGTTGAGCCATTTTGAAAAGAGAGCTTCTTTTTTTGTAATGAAATTGAGATAGGAGTAGATAATTCAGGAAGAGATTGAGCAGAAATTTAGTGAAAAAAATTAGAGAATTGATTCAAGATGGAAAAGTGTTTTGCTGGAAGCATTTATTGAGGTGTATTGATTAGTTGAAGATTTGAGTTGAAAAGTTGAAAATTTTCCAAAACCATTGTCAAGGAGATGAATATTTGAATTTTTTATGGAATATTTGAATTCAGGAGCATTTATTTGGTATTTTTGGAGGGTTGAGTTGTTTTTATGGAGGTGTGGTGTAGTGTAGTGTAGTGTGGTGTGGTGTGGTGTGGTGTAGTGTAGTGTGGTGTGGTGTGGTGTGGTGTGGTGTGGTGTGGTGTGGTGTTGGAGTGGAGTGGTGGGGTGTGATGTGGTAATGGCTGGGTGGAGGAGGTGAAGTTGATGGTTTATGAGATGATTTGAGTGCTCCAAGGTAGGAGGAGGTCCCTGGAGAAAATCCAAATTCAGATTGAATTTATGCATGCAAAAGGGCTCAAAAAATTGGACCACAACCCAAAAGGGGTTTATTGTGATTTTTTTTTGGTTTAGGTTATGAGACACAAATAGTGCCTCAAAGTTTACCAAGAAATAAGCTTTGGAAACCTTTCAAGGCTTTCTTTAAAACTCCAGCTTCAAATATTTGAGATCATAATCCATTTTTTCAGGAAAACAAAACAAAACAAAAAAAGGATAAATAAGAATAAATAAGGATAAATAGGGATAAATAATGATAAATAAAGATAAATAAAGATAAATAAGGATAAATAAGGATAAATAAGGATAAATAAGGATGAATAAGGATAAATAAGGACAGAGCACCCCTTTTATTATGAATTATTTTTTATTGTGAGAAATATTTTGTGGAGTAAAACCTGTGATAAAAATTCAGAAAAAATTTTCAGTTTCATCTTTCAATGTTTTTCCAAATTTCTGTGAAAAAAAGGAAAGAAAATTTGATGCCTGGTAAAAAAAATGCAAAAGGATGTGCCATTTTGAAGTATTTTAATGTTGGATTCAAATTTTGGAGGTCA
Organism: Puccinia polysora; assembly: GCA_025617555.3. Lineage (NCBI taxonomy): Eukaryota > Fungi > Basidiomycota > Pucciniomycetes > Pucciniales > Pucciniaceae > Puccinia > Puccinia polysora. The sequence continues at coordinate 209,886 of CM062615.1, read as the reverse complement.
CAAATACATCCAAAAAATCAAAATAAAAAAAATGTAGCTCTTTGATTGATTAATTCAGTTTTTAAGAGGTTCAATGCCCAAATAAATATTAATTCAAAAGGCAAAGAAAAGGTTCTAAAAGTTCAATGAGAGTTTTTTTTTTATTTTGATTTATTTTTTAAATGAACTTTTGAAGGTGTTCTGGTGCTTCCAAAATTATGAAAAATGTATTTTAATGGTATTAAGACACCCAGATACAGGGCTGCAGCTTCAAATTTTCAAAAAATTGAATTCTTTAAATGTCTTTGTAATAAAGGATTTTTCCATGTGTAGCTCATGGGAGGCAGATGTATAACATCTGTGAGTTGAAGGGAAGGGCCCATGAAAAAATCAATGCCTTTCTTTTAATGGCTCTTTTGATTAAAGGAATATTTCTAAATTCAATGAAAGGAATGTGGTTTTTTATTTATATATTTAAAATAATGGTTCTGAAATGCAGGTAGGTAAGTCTTGAATGGGGAGAGCATGTGAAACAAAATATCAGATTGAGGATGAGGAATGCAAACTAAGGGTTTTAGGATCAATTTTTTGAGCAGATCTTGAGGAAATCTAGACTGATGAATAAGATCAGTTAAATCTATTAAAAAAGATTTGAGAAGATGGTAAGTAACAGAATGAGTAATCCAAGGATTATGGAGGGAGGAGGAAGTAGAAGATGTTTAAGTTTCCCAGGGAGATTAGTGATTGAGAGATGTGATAGATACTAATTGAGTATTTTTTAGGAGGTGAATTGTATTGATATGGGAATTGATTGAATGATTGAGTTCACAGGTTAAGTTGCCAGGGGAGTAAGAGGGGAGGGTAGGAAAGGTTGAGCTTTGGTTTCAATTTTTTTTGTAAAAATTTTTTGAATTAAATTCACAGGAGAATTCAAATTTGGATTGGGGGAGTGGAAGGAGGTGGGAGGATTCATTTTTTTTAGAAGATTTTGATTAGGGCTTATCAAATTTAAGCAAACACACCATTTTTAAGGGTGTGTTTCAACCCAGATCTGCCATTTCAAACCCTCCATTGGATATCAAAAAAACCCACTTATTTCACATCAGAAGTGTCAGAGTTACCTGAAAATAAACGGGTTTTTTCTTTTCAAATAAATTATTTAAAGGCTTTCACCACCTCAACCCATCATTCCACACTATCACCCCTGGTCTTGACCTCCAACCTCATTGGAAAAATTCTACCTCCAACCTCATCCAAAAAATCTGATTCATCACTCTTCATCTCTTCATTGCTATCCTCATCACTTCATCACTCTCATTGCTTCATCAATCTCATCACTTTCTCACCTCATCACTTCATCACTCTCATTGCTTCATCACTCTCATCAATTTCTCACACATTATTGCTTTCATCAAATCCATCTTCTCATCACTTCATTGCTTCATCCCCGCTTTTGTCACATCCTAACTCTTATTGCTTCATCACTTCATCCCTGCTTTCAACACATCCCTTCATAAATTCATCCCTCCATCCCTCTTACTCTTTTCAAATGACCCCTCAGCAAACCTCCCCTGAAATTCCACTAAAAAATCCAATGGACCAAATCAAACATCCCCCAGGAACTCAAAATCCAAAAATCCTCCCCCACCAGCTTCCAAAGGCTCAAGTCAGCTCAAGAGAGCTGATTAAATCATCCTTGTAAACTGGCTCAAAATCCACTCTAACTATGATGGTTGCTTTTGATCCAACAATGAAACACAAGTTGGCCAAAATCCATCCTCTAAGGTTAATTTTTATCTCCTGATGGCCAATGAACTTAAGAATAAAACCAAAGTTAGGCTGGATCTTTCATCCAAACAGATGCAGGAGCAATTCAAGAAATATCAAACCAAGTACAAAAAAGCCCACTGAATGTCAATCTCCACTGGCTTTGGTATCACAGAATCCCATAAAGCAAAGGGAATCGACTTGGTGGTTGACAAGTTGGACTCCATTTGTCCTTTTTATATTCAAATGGATGAAATCTTTGGAAAGAAGGCCAATATCACCCCTTTAGACACTTTTGATTCCCAAAAAACAGATTCAGTTGATGCTGAGGAACTGGCTGTGGATGCTCAGCCTAGCAATGATGATACCAATGAAACCTATGAGTGGCCCCAATCTGATGTGGAGTAGGATATTCAAACTGAACCAGCTCCAATCACGTCTACATCAGCTTTGATAAACAATTCAAACCCTTCCTTGGACCCCTCACTTCCTTCTTTGGATTGCTGTCTTCCTGGGTTGGAAGAACTTAACAACTTGGCCAATGAGGAGCAAGTCATTCCTGTATTGCCACTAACATCAACATCTGCTCAAGTAAGGAACCAAGTTATTTTCTATTCTGTCTGGTTAATCCTGGCTGATTTAGATTGTAAAAAAACAGTCTCATCCATTCCTAAATGGCCAAATACTCAAGCCAATGGGGCCTCCCAAATCCCCTTCAAATGAGAGAAATGAGGTTACCACACTAACCTCCTCTGAAAAGGGAAAGGGAAAAGGCCTCCAATTCCATCAACCTCAACCCCAATAGCCATCAAAAGAGGAGGAACACTTTGAATTTTTCTGGATTTGAGGATATCATGGAGAATGGAGATTCAAGTAAGTGAATCAATTTATTCTCCTTGCTTTCAAAATCAAGCTCATTCCTATTCCCCTCTGAAAAACAGTGAAATCACAAATTTAATCTGAAAAAAATTCAATTTGAAAAGGAGAAGTGGGATTTTCAACTGGCTATGGATTGTCAAAAGCAGAAAGCTGAGAGTTTGGCTCATCAACAAAAGTTAGATTTTGGTTGGCAAATGAAACAGGCTAAGATGGAGTTTCAAAAAGAGGAAAAGGAAAAGGATTGAGAGGAAAAACAACTTGAAAAGGAGAGGGAAAGGCTACCCAAAGAAAAAAATAATTGGTTATGGGTAGCCATGGAATGTATTGGTATTAGTAGTACTGTTGATGAAATAAAGGAAATTTCTCAATTTCATTGCTTGGCTTGTAAAATATTTGCTTTGATACAAGTTTTAAAAATAAAAACAAAAAAATTATTTTAAAATACAACAATTTTTGAGCCTATTTTTAACCCCAACAATGAAAAAATGTTTTTGATCTTTATTAACATTCTTTGGCCTAAAATATATTTGACCACTTCTTAAGTCTTTGCATTTGTTTAAAGTGGTCTTGTTAATTTGCAAAGACACATCCATCCTAGTATGGGTGGCAGTATCCACATCAGGAAAAGTACAGTGCTTGTACTGGTTTTCTGCCCAAACCATTTTTACAATAAATAGTTCTTTTAAATAAATTCCAACTCCCAATTCATGTAAAAAAAATTGGCCATTGGATACTTGATATTTGTCCTTTTTGTTGATAATTTATCCATTCAATTTTTTGGTTGGGACCACCAGTAAAAAGGAATAGGAGGAGGCATCACCTTTGTCAAGATGTGGAGAGTTGTAGAAGGAGTCTGAGGTGAAGGTGATCCAAGGGGAGCGGTCAAAAGGAGTGAGGCCAGATCCAAATTCCAATGAAGAGAAAGAGGGGATATTGTTGTCCAGAAGGGTTTCTTGGTTGGAATTGTGTGCCAGTTTGGCTAATTTTCTGAACATTTGGCCAAGGATTTGAGATGCTTTGTCCAACATAAGGTTGAGCAAAGTGTACTCTTAATGTTAAGATTGAGTGGCAGCTTTCTTCAAATATTTTCCAAATAATTCAAAGGGTTGCATCAATTTTTGCCATCCAATTTCCCACATTTTTCCACCCCAAGATCTTGAGGGACCAACAGTGTTGAAAAATTTTTTCAATTGGTGAAGGAGAGTCATCACAAAGTTGAAGTCCTTCTTATCTTGCTCCAAGAGTTTATTCAAAGGGAAAAGTTTGATTATTGCCACCAGAGCCTCATGATTGGATTGATCAAGAAAAAATACTTTTCCAGAGGAGAAGAAATGGAAGTTTTTTATCTTCTGTTTGGGCTGTTCAAACTATTCAGGGAAGGGTTTTCAATGGTTCTTTCTTTTTTTGGAATTTATGGCAAGGTACAGATCCAAAGGCGGTAGTTTTTGCTCTGACCACACAACCTTTTCATTGATCCCTCCCTCTTGGATCTCCAAAGAGATTTTGGAATCTTGGTTTTGAGCCCTCCTTTGCTGAAAATCCTGATTCTTCCCACCTCTCTGTATGCTTTTCAAATCATTTTCTCCCATCTTGTTCCCTCCTATCCAAATACTTCAATTGTGGTGAGGATCAAGAAGTAATTCAAATGATTTTATATCATTTTGAGTTTAGTTGGAGAAGAATTGGCAAAACAAGCAGTGGAAAAGTGCGTTGAATTGCATGGAATAAACAAAATACAAAAAAAACATTCATTAGTCTGGTATAATCAACATAGATGATCAACAAACATAGAAAAGAAAAAAATTACAGGGAATTCTCCTACAAAAACAAAACAAAAAAAAATTTTGAGCCCATTTCTAATCATCAGGGAGGAGGAGGTGAAGGGGGGGCAGGACATCATTCCCCCCCCCCCATCCTCTTTTTCAATCAAACGGCAACAGAATTGGGAGGGGGGCCTCCTCATTGATCAATTGGCTGCAATTGATTGATTGTTTGCTGGTCAATCAACCAATTGCTTTTTTACCTGTCAATTTACCAATCAACATTTTTCTTGCAGTTTGATTGATTGACCAAACTGCAAACAAATGATTGATTGTTTGTGGTTCAATTGATTGACCAAACCGCAAGCAACTGTTTTTTTTTTGCCAATCAATTGACAAAAAGGAGGTGGGGGATGAAGGGGAGGGGGAGGAGCCGGATGAAGGGGAGGAAGAGGAGGAGGTTTGGTGCTTACCTGAGGTGCCAACCAATGAAGGATTAATGGTTCTAAAAGGAGGAGGAGGAGGAGGGGGGAGGTCAGCTCCAAGGAATTGAGGAGGAGGAGGGGGGGGCTAACCTGGGGGGCTGAGCAAATAATAATCAGGAGGAGAACAACCAGGTGAACTTGGAGGTAGGTGGAGGTGGATGGTGAGGTTCTTGTGGTGGGTGAGGTGGTTTGGTGAGGAGGAGAGAGATGTGGACCGGTGGTTTGGTGGGGTGAGGTGGTGGTGGTGGGTGAGGTGGATTTGTGAGGAGGAGGGAGGATAGGGCCGGTGTTTTGGTGGGGTGAGGTGGGTGGTTTAGAAGTTATGGTTCTGGTTTTTGCTAAGTCCACCAAAAAAAAAAAAAAAAAAAAAAAAAAAAAAAAGTCAGCCTAGGATTTGATCAACCAAAACCAAAATAATTCTGTGATCTGATAATTCACCTATTTAAAATTTGAATTCTACTCATAAAAGTGGGCCAGTGCGAGTGGTGTGGTGGTTATTTATAGACATGGAGTCAAGTAGGCTCAGCACTGTACATTCAACTTGGAGTTTCTCAGCAGTGGTTGGAATTCCACAGCACAATAGGCTCAGAGAAGCGCATTGGAAGACAGTCTATTCCAGAGTGCATTAGCTAAGGGATCAGCATTGGTGCAGCATGCGCTTTTTGCAGGCAAAATGACAAGAATGGGCCAGAGTTTTTGCCTTTTGGCAAAATTGAGCTTGGTCAAACATAACTTTCCCTCCACGGATGTGGGTTTAATAATGCAGAAGCAAGTGATCAAAGCTAAGTAGTACAAGATAGGCCAATTATGGGATATGCAATGAGGTTGCGGAGCTGTGGGGAAATGAAAGCTAAATTTGAGGAGGCGGCATGCGGGTTGTTGGGGATTTGTAGTTATTCCACATGCAGGATTGGGAGTGATCCGCTAGGGAAGATCAACAAGGATCTGTCATTAGTTATGCACCAGCACAAATCAACTGTTAAGGGGAATTGACAACATGATCATTGAATCTACTGCAAATCATTGGATCAGGTAAGGTTTGGACTATTAGTAAGGAGGATCAGTGCAGAATGCACAGAGGCAGTGGGAAAAGGAGTCTTTCATTAGCAGTTTACGTTCCTTTTTGGAGTAGCTAAGGAGGGTCAGTTCAGAATGCACGGAGACAATAGAAAAAGGAGTCTTTCATTAGCAGTTTACGTTCATTTTTGGAGTAGCTAAGGAGGGTCAGTTCAGAATGCATGGAGATGATAGGAAAAGGAGTCTTTCATTAGCAGTTTATGTTCCTTTTTGGAGTAGCTAAGGAGGGTCACTGCAGAATGCACAGAGACAATAGGGGTCTTTCATTTTTGGTTTACATTCTTTTGTTATTTGTTGTATATATAAGGAAGCTTTTCTTTTATTGGAGAAGGGAGGGGACATTATTGGATTATTGGAGTATATGAAAATGGGAAAAAGCATTTCATGTAGAATTATAGCTAGATTCTTTTCTTTGGTTACTTTGGATTTTAATTACCAGCAAGAGTTCTCAGAGTTCATATTTAGGGAAACACTTCAAGTGCGGAGCTTGTGGGGGAGTCTGTCTTGTTTATTTACTATTATTTCATCATGAGTTAGCTTTAGTGGTTTCCAGCTTGGGTGCAGAAGTGGAGTTCAATTAGGAATTACAGAGGTACAGGAGTGTGACTCAAGGGCTATTGGGCTTTCCGGAACTTGGAGTGAGATTGTTGTGGAGAATTTTACCAAACACACAATCTCTTTCCACAGCGGTAGAAGCTGATCTCTCAATGCAGAAGATGAGGTACAAGATGTGACCGGGATGACTTGAGGAGGAGTGGGAATATATTCTTCAAATATTTCTTCCCATTCATCTTTGATGTTGTCAAGAAGGTTGTGAAGTATTACACAAGTGATAAACCAGTTGATGAGGAACTTCATGTCTTTGGAATTTTGTAGCCAGTTTTTCATCTCTTGTAAGCTGGCCCACCTTCCTTTCAGGATTCCTATGGCATGCTCAATCCAAACTTTTGATTGGGAAAGGTAATAGTTAAAATCAGTTTTGGCTTGATCATTGGATGAAACATTGCAGTATTCTGGAACCACATATTTCCCACTAGCATTAGCTGAATTTTCCACAAGTTATTGATCTTTCTCAAAGTAGTTATCTGATTGTTGGGAAATCTGAATCCAATTGAAAACATATGAATCATGACAAGAACCTGGAAGGCCAGCATGGAGGGATATGAACTTCTTGTTGTTATCATAAACAAGTTTTGGTGACACAGAGTATCTATACAAACCAATAAAACATATTTGTTCAGTGTGTGATCACAGGTTTTATCAAAGGCTTTGGAAAAGAAATGAATTGATTGCCTTTTTTTTCCAATCAAAATAGTGGTTGCCATCTAGCTTGGGTTTTTGACTCAAGGGGCTAGTGGTTCCATCAACAAAACCAATGCAACCCGTGTTGTGTTGTTATATAGTCTCTGATTGGGAACCGGGCCGCGGTTGGTGCGCTCAGTATTTGGTAGTTCAGGATCAGCACCCGGATGGGTGTGGTCTCAGCAGTGGCCCCTGCAGGCTCAGCAGCAGCTGCAGCGGGCTCAGCAGTAGGCACCCCAGGGCTTGGCATACTGGGCATGGTTTTGGCTTGATTGGATGTGGCAGGCTGCAGCGCGCTTGGACATGATGGAACCAAGAATGGAGCTGGTCCAACCAGGTTTGTGGGCAGCTAGTCTGGGGAAGTAGGGCGGGGAGATTGGGGCTATGGGCGCGCACAAGCTCAGGGCAAGGAATCACGTGGCACACAAAACGGATATGGACAAGTGGGTGGCTCCAAGTAGGGCGCAGCAGAGGGCCACTTCATGAGAAGGATGAACTGGAAGTAAGTAAAGGTGTGGTGTCGTATTTATAACCTTGGATTGGGAGCTGCATTGCGGGCTGCACACTCAGCATTTGGGTAGGTTGGGCTTAGCATTTGGGGTGCGCGGGGTCTCAGCAGTGCCTGCTGCGGGCTCAGAAGCAGCGGATGAGGGCTCAGCAGCAGGGATTGCGGGGCTTGGCACCAGGTGCGGGTTGGGCCTACTCTGGGGGGCGCCAGGCCGTGACCCGCCCAGGGAACGCGGACCAAGTGATGGAGCCGGCCCAACCAAGCTTGTGGGTGGCTAGTCCGGAAGGCAAGGGCGGGGCGATCAGGGGTTATACACACCGGGCAGGTTCATGCAGGCATAAGCGCGGGCCAACTCATGGATTGCAGGATCCGAGGTTTGCGCGGGCATAAGCGCGGGCTGACTCACAGATTGCGGGATCTGCGGACGCGCGTGGACAGATAAAACCCGGGGGCTCCGAGTAGGGCGCCGCAGAGGGCTGTGCCATGAGAAGGACAAACAGGACATACGTGATATCAAAGGGGAGGGTTTTGGACGGGGTGGGTGGTACAGGGTATGGTTAGGGTGGAGCTAGGGTTCTGTACTTGGGGTCATATTTCATCTATCTTGTTGCTTGTGGTTGTACCTAGGTTAGGGTTGAGAGGGAGGGCTCAAAAATACCTCACTCTCAACTCCAGGTTGGGTCATCACATCATATATCATCACCAGACCACCAGGGAATGGTAGGGGAAGGATTGGAAGGGAGGAATTTATCTTTTCATCACTCTCTCTATTCTTAAACTCATTGCATCCAATCTCCTTACAGACGCTTAGACCAATTACTTCCGGAAATTGAGGACAACTTTGGGGGTAACACCTCTCTTGTTTCCACATCTGGGGGTCTGTCTGGGAATAATCTTTTGTCTTTGTCTCTCAAAGCTAGCGGGTGCAATGTTGCCAAAAACTACTCCAGGATTGAATTTCCCACCTTTGTTCCCTCTCCGGTTGGGAGCTGGCAGGCCAACACCTCCACCACCGCAAACTACTGGGTCCGGTGGTTTTGCTCCCCCTTGGTTGGAGCCTTTGGAGGCGGCTGAGGTTCTGCAATGGGTATGGCTTAGGCCGCAGAACTTCCCTCATCTCCAGTTTGACACCGCGGATATTGAGCCCTTTCTGGCAAGTTTCAAGGATATTGCGGACTCCAAACACGCAACGGGCAAGGATGAGGTCCATACGGTTGTTCTCTTTATCACAGACAAGAATAAACTCTGGGATGTGGAGGATATGTCTGGCTACAAGGCTCAAGACTGGGAAAGGCTCCGGAACAAGATGATGGCAAGGTGGGGGAAGCATGAGCCCCACTTCTGGGAGAGGGAATTTGAGTGGGCGGCGGCAGAGGCAATTTTGCAAGGTGGGTTGCGGACACGGAGTGATTTGTCCAAATACAAATCTATGTTTGACCGCATCTACAGCTACCTAGAGAAGAACCAGGTGGTAGCGGGTCAAACAGGGGCAATGAAGCGGGTGTTTCTAGGCGGGCTTGCACTGCAACTTTGTGCACAGGTCCAGCGGTATCTATTCAAACACGGGTTGGTATTGCGGTCAGTGGATTGGAGTGTCATGCTTCTTCTGAACCTAAGCCTGATCAACCAGGCGGTAGAGAGCAAGATTGATTTGGAAGAACTGATTGAGGATACGGCTAGGTCGTTCCCAACGGTTTCAAGGCAACCAACAGCCTCTTCCACTCCAGCTCCAATGCAGGCCCATCAGCAACGGAGCAGCCGGCAGCCCCTTTGCAGTCAATGGAAGTACCAGTGAACAAGGTAAAGGATATGTTACGTGACCTGCAGATACTTCTGAATTGGATAACAACTCCGCCTCCTCCTCCTTGCCGCGGAGTGCCGCCTCACATGGGGGGGGCTTCCAGCCCAGTAGTGGGCCGTCAAGCAGGTTTTTGGTTTGCATGTGCACCTATTGTGGCAATAAAGGCCACTGCAAGTCTGTTTGTGCAGAACTGACTAAGGACATGGACAACGGGTTGGTCCGCATGTCCAGGGCAACTTACATATTCCCAATGGGCGAGCCGGTGGATCTGGGGGCCGGTCAGCCACCCCCAGAGGAGCAGGTTAGGGCAAGAGCCCGGCCCGCAGGGGCCACTTGGATGTCACTTTGGATTGTTACTGGGCCCAATATGTGGCAAGCTCTGCGTGTGGAGGCAGAGGTTAGGGCATTGGCGGCAAAAAAGCGGATTGTGTTGGAGAAGATGGATGTGGATGTCAGAGAGTGGCCATTGACCCAGGCCCCAAAAAATGGTACGCAAGGGCCTGTAGGCAACGCACCGTCAACCATTTCCGGAGGAAGGAGGAAGGCTGCGGAAATTGTGCAATGGGTGATGGGGAGCGTGGCACCAATACCCCTCACACTACGGGAGCTGGCTGCGGTCTATCCGGTGGTTTTTGAGGAAATGGCTCAGGCGCTGAGGGAGCACGGGGGCGGCAGGGTTCCAGAAATGGTGCAACGTGTGAACACAGCGGGGGAGGAAGGGGAATGCAAGTTGTGCCAATCCAAAGCTGTGTTGGTGCCGCTTGCCTATGTCTTGATGAAGATTGTGGGCAGGAAGGTGTGGGCAATGGTGGACAGTGGGTCGATGGTCAATCTGCTCCCATCAAAATTGGTGGATGAGTTGGGGCTGGTTTGAAGGAAGTGCGCTATGGGATTATGGGTGCTCAATGGAGGGGAATGTTGGGTGGATGGGGTGGTGGAGGTTGCAAAGGTCTGGAAGTTGCCGTTGTTTCTCTTGGTCTAGTGCAGAAACGTAATTTTGGTTCAACCGTTCATGTTTGGGTTCCAGGCCCGGATGGTGTTTAACAACAAAGAATGGACGGAGGGGCTGACAATGGAAGACATGTCTGGGGCAAGGTTTGATACAACAATCTACGACCACGGGAAGGGGAAATGGGTGTGACCAGCGGCAGCCAGCAAAGAGGCAGAATCCAATTGGGGGACAACTGTGAGGGTTTCCCCGCGGTGGATTTTGTCTAGTCAACCACGGGTACTGCGCCGGACAGGCTCTGGTTTTGTCCAGGCCGTCAACTAGGAAGGAGCAGGAGGGGGAAGGAATTGCGCGGAGGGCGCGGGCAGCAGAAGTAAGTCCTCTTCCTCAGTATGCGCCATTGGAAGGTACTCTGTTTCAAAAACCCTACCATAGTGCCACGCTTGTGAGCAAAGGCCAGAGCTGCAGGTTAATTATTTCCAGGATTCACAAGGACAACCGTAGACGCATAAGGATGGTCAGGTGCAACGCAGGAGGTTAAAAGCCCGTGGCATGAAAGTTTTGGCCCCGGAACTAGCCGACAGATTCAAACGCAGGAACGGTTTCCTTGGCGGAGGCGGGGTGCGTGTTGGGGAAGTGGGTCTCAGCGGAACTGGTTCAGCCTGCTGATAGGAAGCAAGCAAGGACAAAGGAACAGGGAGCGGATACTCCGTGTGGTTTGGGAACCAATGAATGGGGGATGGGTCTTGTGGAGAGGGAAGGAGTGGCCGCAGTGGGAATGGGCCAAGTGTTGGAGGATTGTAACCGGGGTTGGGCCTCTTTGATGGCGGGGAGAATGCGTGCAGGACGGAAGGAAGCGGTGGTTGCAAGGAGGATGAATGCGGAATGGAAGAATGAAGGGTGCGGGGAGTGCGGGACGGATTGATGGAGGATGGGCCTGTTGCCATCATGGCTAGCGGAGGTTTTGGCGTGGGTGCAACGGACACTTGTGGTGAGGCGTCAGGTGCAGAATGGCGTTGGGATGGAATTTTGGAGAATTGGCCGGTGGACGCGACCTTTGTGGGATTGGTTGAGACTGTCAGCTGAGGACAGCAGCCAAGTTGGGGGGGAAGCTAGCGCAGGATGGGAGATGGGCACGGCACGAGCCGGGTCTGTAAACGCAAGGACAAGCCCCGCGGTTGGGTAATGCAGGACAAGGAGCGGAGGCCGGGTGTAAGTAAAAAAAAAAAAAAACTTTTTCTTTTTGGGTTTGGTTCTTTTCTCTGTCTTCTCTTTATCAGTTGTGTTCTCCTACAACGTAATGGGTGCAGAGTATGTGTGGGACATGTACAGGACAGGTCTGATTTGGTGAGGGGGTGTCCTAGCCGGTTCACAGCCGGAACAGCTAGAGACCCCAGAGTGTTTGTTTCCTCAACTTCTTTTCCTCTCTTGGATGACTGTGTGCGCGCGCTGGTGGAGGGTGGTTGTGTTTGTTGCAGGATGGGTACGGGGAACTGTGTGGAAGTTTGGCTGGGGCCGTCCAGGTACCTTCCGGGGAACTTTGTTGGCTCAGGACGTGGGCGCAGATCTCAATCTCACTCTCATTCTCACCAGGACGCAGGCGTGGATCTCAATCTCACTCTCATTCTCACTTATGACGCACGGATGCAGAACTTTCTTTAAAACTAACTTGGGACGCAGGGATGTTCCCACAGGACAACCCGCTGGGAAAGGACATGGGTGCAGAAATTTCAGGGGATCATAGTGTTGGTGAAAGTTGGAAGGAGGGGAGGGGCTAGTAGCTGGGGTGGACTGGGAGCAGGGGGGGGTGGTCCGGTAGCCCAGTAGGGTCAAGGTAGTGATGGAAGGACCTCTGGGGACAGAGCTCAACTTGGGGGGGGGGGGATGTGGTGTTGTATTTATAACCTTGGATTGGGAGCTGCATCGCGGGCTGCGGGCTCAGCATTTGGGTAGGTTGGGCTCAGCATTTGGGGTGCCCACAGTCTCAGCAGTGCCTGCTGTGGGCTCAGCGGCAGTGGATGAGGGCTCAGAGGCAGGGATTGTGGGGCTTGGCACCAGGTGCAGGTTGGGCCTACTCCGGGGGGCGCCGGGCTGCGGCCTTCCCAGGGAACCAGGACCAAGTGATGGAGCCGGCCCAACCAAGCTTGCGGGTGGCTATTCCGGAAGGCAAGGGCGGGGTGATCAGGGGTTATATGCTCTGGGGAGGTTTGCGCAGGCATAAGCGCAGGCCGACTCATGGATTGCGGGATCCAAGGTTTGCGCGGGCATAAGCGTGGGCTGACTCACGGATTGCGGGATCCGTGGATGGGCGCGGACAGATAAAACCTGGGGGGCTCCAAGTAGGGGGCGGCAGAGGGCTTCCCCATGAGAAGGACAAACCGGACATACGTGATATCAAATGGGAGGGTTTTGGATGGGGTGGGTGGTATGGGGTAGGGTTAGGGTGGAGCTAGGGTTCTGTACTTGGGGTCATATTTCATCTATCTTGTTGCTTGTGGTTTTACCTAGGTTAGGGTTGAGAGGGAGGACTCAAAAATACCTCACTCTCAACTCTGGGTTGGGTCATCACATCATATATCATCACCAGACCACCAGGGAATGGTAGGGGAAGGATTAGAAGGGAGGAATTTATCTTGTCATCATTCTCTCTATTCTTAAACTCATCACATCCAATCTCCTTACAGATGCTTAGACCAATAACTTCTGGAACTTGAGGACAACTTTGGGGGTAACACCTCTCTTGTTTCCACAACGGTAAGCGGGCAGGGAATGGGTTAGGGTTAGGCTAGGGTTCTAGGCTAGGGTTCTGGGCTTAGGGTTTCTTTTACATCTGTTGTTGGGCTGTTATCACGCTTGTACTTAGGTTAGGGTTGAGAGGGTGGGCATAAAGCCTACACTCTCAATCCCAGCTCTGGGGGGGGGGGATCTTATCTTACCATTGGATCTGGGGACAAGGATAGGAAGAGGAAGGGAAGGAATTCAACATCTTTTTTTAACTCTCTTTTCCCTCTCTCACTCTTAACAACAAAGGAGCATTCTTAACCTTACAGAGGCTGAGATCATTGCCTTCCAAACTCAAGAACAAATAGGGGAGTAGCTCTCTTTTACTTTCCACACCAGGAAAGCCTTTGGTCTTGATGACTTGTATATCTCCTTGTGTTCTTCTTTGGTTGGCCAACAAAGGACTGAGTGATGGAAAGATAGGATAGAAATCATGACTGTTTTGGTGTATGAGTCAATGGTTTGATAATCAACTGAGGATAGATTTTCTAATTGATGAATTGCTGCTTGATTTCCATTTGATCCCAATCTAGAAAGTGCAAGAGCCAGTTGGATAGCTGGATTGTGTTGAGGATTCTGAGGATTGTTCTGGAAGATGTGGTGGTCTTCAATCATCTCCAGAAGTTTCATGAATGAAGGTGATAAAGTTTGGAACATTTGCTGGAAGCTTAAGTTGGGGAGTAGATGAAACTTTTGCCTTTCATACATAGGCTTGTGGAGAGTGTGTCTTTTTGGAACTAGGTATTGCTTTTCCAATTGAGAATTCAAAGCTAACCAAGTTGATTCCAAATCAGAGTCTGAATCAGAGTCAAATCATCAAAAAAAGAAAAAAAGTTCAGTCAGATTTTTTGTGTTTTCAACTTGCTACTGGGAAGTTTGATTGGATGTGTTGAAAAAGATGATGATGAGATTTGTGTGAAGTGATGGAGATGAGATGTGTGTGAAGGGATGGAGATGGGATTGGTATGGATTTGCTGAGTTGGAGGTGTGGATGGTTGTTTTGGATGTGATGGATGGTGGATGGATGATGATGGTAGGTTTGATAACATGGCAGGCTTCTCATGGAGGTTTTGCCCCACTTTGATAAGCCCTATCGATCTAGAATTTGAACTGGGTTTAGGTCATGGAGAGGTTTGTTTGGAGTTTTGAATGATGATGATTTTTATGGAGCAAGTCAAAGTGATTAGGGAATCAACTGTCTTGAGATTAGAGATTCTTTTGGGCCCTTCCAGATTGGAGTGCTGTTTGAGTTTCAGGAATCTCTGTAGAGTGATTGGAAGGATTTTCTACGAGGTCAGATTGAGAAGCAGAAGGTATGAGATTGGTATTGATCATTATGATTATTGAACGGTGAGCTAGCCCTGTGAGATGAATTGAAGTTTTTGATAAGCATACTAATTCAAACGACTCTGATGAGGTCCGATTGAGGATGTCGGTTGAGGAGGATGATCGAAGGTGAAGCGATGGGATAGATAATCGACTCGTACGGGATCGAGAGAGATGGAGGGGAGGGTCATCGATTGCGGTCGTGAGGAGTGTGATGGTGGGTGTTCTAGTCGATGGATACTCTCTCACTCTCATCCAATATGACTGATGTCAGCGTGATCCAGTTTGGGGGGAGATGACTGTGGGTAGAGGTGAAGAGTTTGAAAGGATGTAGTTGTAGGGTGTGGCTTACATAATATACATCATAGTTCCCCCCCCTCCCCCCGGTAGTACATACTTCAAAGTACTCAAAATCTCTCATGACCATTTTTTTTTCCTGGTTCGGTCAACTCCTCCTCCCCTTCCCCCCGCCTTTGCGCTCGGTGGTGATGGACTGATATGATGAGAGAAGAGGGACGGAAGGAGTGAAAAAGCCCAATCAATCTAGTCAGTCGACCTCAACCTCACCACATCTTCCACCCACACCCCACCACACCCCCCCCATGCTCGGCAATCGGGATGGAGATGGAGATGAGATGATAGGGCTACAACTATCTATCTTGCCGCCCAATCGGTCATGATCCACCCACCAGATTACCGTTCGATCGTCTTAGTAGCTTAGATATTATTGACGCCCGCCCATATAGGAGTTTTGTCATCGTGGTCGGACTAGCTACTCCACATCAAAATTGACTTGAGATATTTAGGTCGAATACAAGACCGCTCGAGCTGATCTCTCAGGATCGATGATGTCGTGAGGCCTGATGCCGATGAGATCGGTGGAGATGGAGATGGGTCGATAGATACATCTCGAGATGGAAGCAAGAAGACCTCGCAAGGACTAAGACTAACTAGTAGAGTCATCGATCCAATCCTCAACCCCCCGTACACCCTCATCAGCTAGCTCATCGATGACCTCCTCCTCCTCCTCCTCCTCCTCCTCCAACTATAACCCAAAACCCCAGCTAAAATGATGGAACCCCCTCCCGGCAGTGAGTCAGTTCTTGATCAGACCCCCCACTACTCTAGATCTTGATCACAGTAAGCGTACCTAAGTCCATACAGTACCCGATCTAGATATTATACGTATGTACTGTACTACTATCTACGGTCTAATCGACTAGTCCGTATTAGTTTAATACTTATCTTACTCCTCTTACTTCATCCCTTAACACACCACCTCCAATCAGTAGCACTATCGAGCCAGCACCATCCATCCCACCACCTCCATCAGCAGCAGCAGCAGCAGCAGCAGCAGCAGCAGCAGCAGCTTGGAGCACCATCCACCATGTCCTCCTCCTCCACCATCGATCATCATCAACAACAGTTCATCGATCTACTCAACCTCAACCCAACCACCACCTCCATCACTCAACAACGATCACCCATCGACCTCTACAACCTCAAACATCTCGTCCTACACGGTCAGTATCCATCTCCACATCCCCTCAACTCCAATCCATTTTTCAATCCATCATCATCCACCACTACCGATAACCATGCTCCCTCAAACTCAACCTGATCATCATCATCCTCCTCCTCCTCCTCCTCCCCAGGTATTCCCGATCGACCGACTCACATCAGACCATCGGTTTGGGATATCCTACTCGCCATCAATCCCTCCAACTCATCCTCCTCAACCGATCGTCGTCGTCATGAGTACCACGACTTGATGACTTACTTCCTACAACAACTTCATGCCTCCGTTCGTCACTACCCTTCAACTCCATCCTCCCTCGCCCTCTCCTCATCATCATCATCTCACCCCCGACTCTCCATCCTCCGCCCTCATCTCGTACTGATCTACGTACATACATACCTCGGTTCATTTAGCCCTCCCAGTCGATCGATCAAACCCTCGACTGGATCAAGGCTGACGTCGATCGAACTCGAACCGATCTCGACTTGTTCACTCAGCCCTTCGAACTACCCATCGATTCACTCTCGACCTTCAAGTTGAACCTCTTCCTCCATCATCTCAATCGTCCCTCCTCCTCCTCCTCCTCCTCCTCCATCCCTCCTCGATCCAACTCCTTCGACCAACGCTCTCCTCATCAGCTCGCTCATCATCACCAACCCTCATCCTCAGCCTCGGTACCATCCTCCATCCCTGTCACCCAACCCCGCCGATCATCACCATCACCACCCCCCCCTCGCCTCGACCTATCCCAATCATCCAACCTCCGCCCGATCGACACCCTCCCCCACGCCGCCACACCCCTCATCACCCCTCGTCTGAGTGTCCAAGCACCCAGCCCTATCAACTCACCCGCCTCCGTCGGGGGTCCTACTCCTCACGATCCTCAACCCTCCGATTCCAACACCTCCTTCACCCATCGTGACCTCCTCGCCAGACTCCTGGCCGTCTGGTCGACCCTCAACCCTGGGATCGGTTACGTTCAAGGTATGAATGAGATCGCTGCCGTCTTGATCTACGTCTACGGCCAATCCTCCAGGATCGTCCCGAGCCGATCTCGTCGGCGGCATCGTCCCGACGACCCTGAGGACTGGGGGGGAGTCGATGCCGATCTGGAGAACGTCGAAGCGGATGCGTTCTGGGCCTTTACCGCTCTACTATCTAACCTTCGAGAACTCTTCTTCGTCAAGTCACTCGATGGTACCCCTGATCACGTCGAGAGTGGTTTCGCTAAACTCTTCCAACGATACGTCCAACAACTCGATTGGCTAGATCCTGCCCTGAGCCATCATCTCCAAAACTTGGGCGTCGAGGGTAAACTATACTTGGTGAATTGGTTGGGGTGCCTCTTCATCCGTTGTTTCGAACTCGAAGACCTCATCAGGCTCTGGGATTCATTCTTGGCGCTCAACCTCGACACTCAACGAGCTAGTCTCGGTACACCTCACCATCTCATCATTCCTACCCATCCCGACAACCATAACCTTATCGATAGCCTGATCGATATCTCCTGTGCTCTTACCATTCAACTCGGTCCGATCCTCAGGAACCAACACGATTTCGAGAGTATCATCCAAACCTTACAAACCGTCCGCCAGCAAGGTCTCGAGGTGCGGAACGTGATCGATGAAGCCCTCCTGATCCGTCAACGCCGTCTGGCCCAATCGATCGATCGACCGTCTCAACAGAGTATTTCAACCATACCCACCGATCATCGTGATACTACCGACGTCGATCGAGCCAAGGTGACTATGGAATCAGCACAGGATTCCGACGATCCATCCTCGAGACTCTCAGGTTCGATGGCATGGTCGGGCGTCAGTCGACTCAAATCTTTGGCGGTTATCGATACTACTCCTCGTCAAACAACGCCGTCTGTCGATCAGCAGCAACCTATCGAGTCGAGTAGGATTAAAGTTGGTGGGATTTTAGGAAGACTTAGGAATACTGCCGAAGGGTGGAAGGATAGCGATGCGGCCGCAGAGTAAGCCAAACCGATCGATCCTCTCAAAACATGGAAACATGAATCGATCCATCCCGAGTCTTTGATCGCCTACCCTACCAAGCCTATATTTGCCATCCGATCTTTCTTGATGGTTGAATTCACTCCTTGTTCTTCTACCCCTCACCCCCCCCCCCCTTTCTAATTCATAAAAAACCTCGCAGGCTTTCGAAGAAGGCGACCAATTGGACCATCATGGCCTCATCCTGGGGTTCATCCTCGCTGATGTCCAAGCTCACCTCTTCCCCCAATCGAAACATCGAATCTATTGATTCACCTCGGAGCCTAAGCGCTAGTCCGACCAACAGACGACTTAATCATCCATCCGACTCTACGGCTTGGAACTCGTTCCATCCCTCGCCCGCCACTTCATCATCTCCTCAAGCTAGTTGGCGTTGGTCCAAGACATCTCAGACCTCCAACCTGTCGTTCGACAGTCCCTTCCAACCCCCCGTTTCTTCCCGATCAGGTTCCATCTCGGGATCCTCCTCTAGCCTAGGCTCACCGCCCATCCATTCCGGTTCCCAGGCGATTGGAATCGGTCTCAGAACCCGTCCCTTACTATTGAGTTCGAGAGCTCGAACGAACGTCGTCGTCGCTCCGGAGAGTAGTGGTGGAATGATTCACGAGATCATGAACTCATCCATGAAAACACTGAGCGCTACCTTGAGACTTGGCTCAAATCATGCCAAACCCATCATCGATGAGCTCTTGGAAGACGATCACGATCACCTTCAGATCTCACCTAGTCATCGATCGTCCCCTAACGTTCACCTATCCTTCGATCAAAAGCTAGGTCTCGATCAACCCTACTCGATCACTTTGGCAGTCCCTCCAGGTCTGCGACCATCGACGGTCAACATCCTTGGCCGAAATCGAGCTCGATCGGTTCTCAGTTCACCCATTCGAGTCGAACAAGGAGGAAACTCACGCCTCAAGCTCGAACGTCTATCGTTTCCCACCAGGATCTATGGTGGCCCATCATCACCACCACACCATCGGGAAGGGAGAGAACCGATGGAGGAAGAGATGGAGGATTCGGATGACGAACGACCCATCGGGTTGAATCCAAAGAGTCGGATCAAAGAAAACGAGCCGAGTTCGTTGAGCTCGATGCCTTGTCAGACAGAAGCGAGTCTCGTAGGAAACTTGGAACCGGAAGTAAGTGATCCAGATCAAGACGCTGGAGCTATCGATGATGTAGTTGATGAATACGTTAGTCTATACGATTGAACGGATCGACTTGAACTTGAGAGAGGACCCCCCACCCCATCCCAAGAGACATTTATATCTTGATTATATTACGTTTCCTCTTCGTATGTTTTCTGCTTCCTCCTCTTGACCCAAATTCATCCAGTACCCCTCTCTATATCCTAATGCGGCTTGGTCCCTCCTTACGATCTTGATCGATACCATCGTCGCACTCTCTTCGGTGACTTGGCCCCTGGGGCTCGTTGGAATTTTTGAACTTGGATTCGAAATGAGGATTGAATCCCATCCTCCTCACGTTCAATCGCGGTTGGGCATGAATTTCTTCTTCTGTCCTCCCTCCCCCCCCCCCCCCCCGCCTTAGATTAATTCATGAATTTCGCTCTTTCTTATCCATCGATCCATCTCAACTCTCGCGGTGATGATTTTGTTTGTTTGGGGTTCTGTAATCGGGAATATTTGGATACTACAGTGTGTATACTACCACAAATAGCCCTCTTTGTTTTTTTATGGTGGTTGTAAACTTTGAAAATGGTAATCGAGTCCGATGCTGCGCATTTAGATTGGCAGTCGTCCTTCTTGTCAACGGGAGAGAGGTATATTATATTCCAGGTAACAATGACGCGAGCGCACAAGCGTTTCTCACCGGGAACATGTGATGAAACATTATCCGGGCGACGATGTTTGTCCTCTCAGGTGCATCATCAAACAGAATCAGAATAACAACCCCAAACTTGAAAGAATGGAAATAGACTAAGCAAGATCATCAAATTGGGCAAGTCTTTAACTCAAGAGTTGGGTGTCAGCTCTCTGATACCAGGAACCTTGCAGTCCTTTAGCTACAGAGAGTGATAAAAATGCTGGAATAATAATAATTATTATTATTCCAATAATAAACACTTAGAAGCTCAAATCAATGATATAATAAGAGCAGTTGCAAGGTTTAATTGGTTTGGTAATAAATGGTTTTCAATATAATATAAAAGAGGGGCCACAGTATTATACTACTGGGGATCTTGACAGACTAGCAACCTCTCTTCAAGGGACCACCTTAGGCAGTTTAAGAACCTTGGAATAAAGATGGGTGCCTTAGAAAGGACTTATTCCACTAATGGCCGTGCGTAACAGCACCAATGGCCAAGACAGGAAGGGAAACACTCACTCTGAGCACTTTACCTTGAGAATCCTGAAATAATTGGAAGGGTTTCAGAGCAGATGGGGTGGATTGCTTGACTATACTTCAAGGGTTCATTGGTTAATAAGAATAAATAATACTACTACAGACTAAGTCATCAATCACTTACTTATCTTCATATAAGCACTTGATTAACAATGACACAGTGTCTGATTGATAATAATAATTCCTGGTAAACTGATTAACTGATTGGATCCAAAGAGGTCTTTATAAATACCTTTTTTGGGGTGATTTTGAGCTTCTCAGGGCACGTAGAGAGGGTTCTGCTCGTGGGCTGAGGCTGGCAAGCCAGTCAGGGAAAGATTGGCACGTCCACTTGGTGCTGTCAATCAGCTGACCTTAGATCTGCTGGATTTCTGTACTATTTTAGCCACAGGATCTGTTAATCTGTTATGGCATAAATTTGATCATTCTGTACTCATCCTTCATTTGTACTATTGGTATTGCTTTAAAGCGGGAAGATGTGGATGTTTACTAATTGTCCATCATCTGCTGATCATGTAGATAGTTTTCAATAATTTTTATGAACACTCCTTGTAGTGTTTTGTGGTCTTCAAAGATCAGGGTCAGTGATTTAGGTGGTAATCCTTGATCTTTGATTTATTATTAAAAAATGTTTTAAACTTAATTTTCATTAATTTTATTTAAGTTTTGATCCTTTTAGATTATTAGTAATGCATATTTCAATTTGTTACATATGCTAGGCAACTCTAACTAGGTTGTAGCTCTTCTGAGCGGTACCTGGTCGTCAGATTAGTCACAACTGATCCAGCCGCGGGGATCAGTTAGTACAGATGCGCGCGGGGTAGGATCCGCTGCCTGTGTGGCATAATTAGCTGTGCGGGGGTCTCTAGTATGCAGGAATCTGCTACTAAAAGTACGTAGGGATATGTAATGATACAGGGCTGCGCGCAGAAATCGTAACATAACACATTTCCGCGTGTAACACCTAAAATATACACAACACCTCAATTCTGAGTGAATTTTAGGTGCAAACCCTATACGTGATAACACGTGTGAAATATTAGAATGGCCAAAAAGTGCCATACTGGTGTCCTAATTTTTAGTACTTTTCTTTTTAATTATTTTAAAAAATGTAAGGACTTGGAATTCAAGGGTGGGGTCAGTGAGTGACCCTACCTAATTTTGGGTGAGCAATCCATTTCTGTAATAACATTTATGTATTTCTCACTCCTAATTTTGTTAATTGAGATATTCTTATTTTTCATAGTTTTGTGTTGCTATTGACAGGTTGCTCTGTACATAGTAGCAAGCTGACATTCCCCCACTCCAAGATATGTCTATATCTGAAAAAAAAATTTTTTTTGGGTTAATGCCTTCTGCTGGCTCTGTAGTTCCTTAGGTGTATGGGTCCATCAGGGATATTATGTTCAGGCAACCATTCATCTTTATCAGCTGATTCTCCCTTGTATCTCACTAGGTAGAGTCTGACATCTTTTCCATTGACACTATCTTTTTTATCTTTAAGGATCTTGCTAATTTTTCCTTTTTCCTTTTCAGGCTCTTCTGTAACAGGTATTTCAAGTGAAGGAGTATGTTTTCCATTTGTTGGGTGGTAGTGTTTGATAAGACTTACTGGGAAGACTGGATGTTTTCTAGAAAGCTCATCACTAAGGATTACTTCCACAGCATTTTTACCATCAAGTTTATTAATGGTGAAAGGTCCAACAAAAGCTGGTCTAAGCTTTCTATTTCAAGCTAAGTTGGTAAAGTTGGTGGTAGAGATCAAGACTTGATCTCCCCTCTTGAAATCAGGTTCCTTATGGGTTTTATCCCACCTTTGCTGGTTATACTCCACAGCATCCTGGACACACTTAACAGCATGTTTGTTGGCTACATCTATCATGTTTTTTAAATCAAGTGATGTAGGGTGAATATTTGTTAGCTGGTGGTTAAGGTTATCCTTGGGTAATTTAGGAATCCATCCTCTTTCTAGTATGTAGGTTTCTTCCTTAGTAGTAGAGTGCTTGCTACTGTTTTAGGCCATCTCCAGTGCAGGTAAAAGGCTAACCCAATTGTGGCAATAACCGTCAGAATTCTTGTATTCTAGTCCAAAGCCACAGAATCTCCTGAGCATTTCTTCCAGGGTCTGAATCATTCTTTCAGCTAAGCCATCCGTCTGAGGGTGATAAGCTGTAGAGAAAGCTAAGGTGGTTCCAAGCTTATCATGAAGATTTCTCCAGAACTCAGAGGTGAATTTAGGATCTCTGTCACTGATAATAATCTTGGGAACTCCAACATCAGCAATGAGTCTGTTCCAAAATAATAGGGCAACTTCCATAGCAGTGTCTTCCTTGTGATTAGGTAGAAACTTTGCTTTCTTGGAGAACCTATCCACAATGACTAAGACTGAGTTGTAGGAATAGGCTCCTCCTGGTGGTAGTCCAGTTACAAAGTCCATGTTGATGATCTCCCATCTTTTCTTGGGTTCAGCAATCTTTTGCAGTAGACCAAACAGTTTACCAGTGGTCCTGTTGGACTTCTGACAAGTTTCACAACTGGTAACATACCATATAGTGGAGTCTCTCCAATTAATCCACCAAGCAGTTTGTTTAACCTTATCTAAGTTTCTATTAGCAGATAAATGACCAGATGAGCAGTTATCATGGCACTCAGCCAAGACATGTTTGATATGTTCATCCTTAGTTAAGACTATAACACTTGAATGTTGATGCCTATAGTATACTAGACCATCCCATATGGTGAACCTTCTGGCTTTGTATGGTTTCAAAAGAGGTTCAGGTAGGCTATTGATCAATTCAGATGGTGGAGAAGTACTTTCCATAATAGTGATCAGAGTTTTTATGCCAGAACTGTAAGATTCTTTGATTGAGTTGAACAATGATTCATTCAGTTCACAAATGTGGATTCCCATTATAGGAGCTTCAATTTTCAACCTGTTAATGTTAAGGATAGGGAAGATATCATTATCCTCTGGATCATAAGCAGGGTTACTTGGGTCATTGGGTAAAGCATTCCTGCTCAAACTATCAGCATTCTGGTGTTTATTCCCAGCTTGATGAACTATGGTCATCTGACCTCTGTACTGTTGTATGGCTATCTGCCATCTTAACATGTGCCTACTAGGGGTCTTCATGTTCATCAATTTCCTGAAATAATTGCACTCAGTAATCACTATGAAATTGGTGCCTTCCAGGTAATAATGGAGTTTCTCTAGAGCCCATACTAAGGCAAGACATTCCATTTGACTTGCACTGTACCTTTTCTCAGTGTCTTTAATTTGTCTGGATATGAAGAG
The DNA here is from genome assembly GCA_025617555.3 of Puccinia polysora. Taxonomy (NCBI): domain Eukaryota; kingdom Fungi; phylum Basidiomycota; class Pucciniomycetes; order Pucciniales; family Pucciniaceae; genus Puccinia; species Puccinia polysora. The sequence continues at coordinate 186,070 of CM062615.1, read as the reverse complement.
TATAGGTTTTTCCACTGGTTTGTCATCCTCTATGACTTCTTGGTGTAAAGCAGCTCCTAGCCCTTCCATGCTGGCATCTATGTATAGTTTGAAAGGTTTAGAATAATCTGGCTGAATCAGTACTGGAGCTGAGGTCATTGCCATCTTGAGTTCCTCATAGTTCTTGACTCTGTCATGAGTCATTTCAAACACGGTAGTGTTGTTGCAGATCTCATACAGAAACTTGGTTAGAAGAGCAAACTTTGGTAAGTGCTTCCTATAGTAGCTGTAGAAGCTAATAAAAGATAGGAGTTCAGTTTTATTCTGAGGCATAGGCCTATTCATTACTGCTGCTATCTTTTTTTGGTCAGCAGCTAAGGTTAGTCCAGAGACAATGTGTCCTAAGGCCTTGAGTTCCCTGTAGCCAAAGCTACACTTTTTCATTTATACTTTTAATCCTATGGCAGAGATGGTTCTGAGGACTAGCCTTAATTTCTCCATGTGAGTATGCCAATGATCAGAGTAAATGATAATATCATCAATGTATACCATCATCCATCCCTGTCTGATGAATAATCCTAGGACAACATCCATCATCCTTTGAAAATGAGAAGGAGCATTTTTAATACCAAAAGGAATCCTAAGATACTCATAAATTCCCAAGTGACAGATAATTCTCGTGAATTTCCGGCTATCAGGGCTGATAGTTATTTGGTAAAAACCTTCAGCATGTCCATGGTAGTGATGTACTTAGCTTTGGACAGGTTATGCAGAGCATGGTCAATCCTTGGAATTGGATAATAATCAGCTTGGGTGTATTTGTTCAGCATTCTGAAATCTCCAACCATTCTTGACTTATCATTATCCCAAGCTATAATTACTGGGGTAGTGATATCCACTTGTTCATTGTTTCCTACTTTCCTTAAGATTTGTAAGTCAACCAACTCTTGAATATGAGTTTCCAGAGCAGCTCTAGATTTTGGACTAGAAGGGTAAGCAGGTATCCTGAGGTTAGGTGGGTAAGGAGGCTTATTGGTCAGAGTTAGGATCATATTGTGTCCTTTGATGTTACCAATGGGGTGATCCTTGGTATAGAAAGCATTCTGATTTTCAAAGCATACTTGTAGGATATCCCGTTTTTGTTCTTCATTGAGCAGGGAATTCAAAGCAGCTTGAGAGAAGTATTCCTGATTGAAACTCTCTAAGTGTTTTTCATAAGTTGAATCAGAAGTTTGAGCATTGACATGGCATATTTGGAACTTCTTATTCCAGTCTCCACCTATAGTGAAGTATCTACCCTTGCTTTGGAATACATCTATACCATATAAGCCAAGAGAATCATTTCCAAGGATAAAATAATCACATACTCTGTTTTGGAGCACTACAAATTCAATGTTCAGTTTGAGTGATCCTTTAGAGTGAGGGAGTATGATATCAGAAGACCATACTCAAACAGCATTGAGAGCAGAATTACAACTGCTGAACTTAGCCTGAGGTACTGGTAGTAAGTTCAGTTTCCAGTTTGGGTCTTGTTTCTCCAGATAAGTTGAACCAAGACAAGAGCAAAAGGCTCCACTGTCTAGAAGTAACTTAACAGGGGAAACTTGGATTAAACCAGTAGCATAGCATGGTTTTCCTGAAGTGTAACTTTTACCGGCAGAAGGTTTTAGAGTCAAGGCCTTAGCCTCAGAGATGTGGTGAATCTTCATGTTGGGATTCCATTCTTGAGGTAAGTTAGAATCCTCATTGACAGAATTTATGTCCAGAGAATACTCAATACTACCTTCAATAACATTGATGGGGTTAGTGATCATTAAATCACAATCAGAGAGTGATACATCAGTATCATCAAGGTGAGGGTCAGGATTGTCATATTCTTCTCCTTCAATAAGATTAATCCTTTTCCTAGGTAGAGGACAATCAGGTTTTAAGTGTCCTGTTTGGTTACAGTTCCAACATACTTTTTCCTTTGATTCTGGAGTCTTCTTGACTTCCAAGGTAGGTGGATTAGTAGCAGGGGATTCCTTAGTTTTGGCAGTATATTCTTCCCTGTTCCTAGTATTTTGTTCCCTGTGGAGTCTGTTGACTCTTTTATCAAGACCATTCATATCAATAGTCTCTTCCAACACACCTATTGAGGTAGAAAGATCTGAATCCATAGGCATCCTGCACCTTACACTGTGGTTGATTTTTCCGGGACATAAGTTGAGGAGTCTTTCATTGACTTCTTCTTTATCAGCATCTGGGTAGAAACAGTCTAACCTCCTTTTCTGGTCTAAGCACCACTTATGAGGTTTGTCCTTGGATGAATCAAACTGGGAGGTTTCAAAAGTTTTCATCATCTTTCTTTTCCAAATCCTAGTACCAAATTGTACTTTGATCAATTCTTTCCAAGAACTCCACAATAAAGATCCAACTTCTTCTCTTTTATTAATAAAACAATCAAGAGCTACTCCTTTGAATAGTCTGGGAAATCTTACCACAGCTATTGCATCAGGGAGCTCATAAGAAGAAAGAGTATAGTCAATAAATTTAATGAAACTGACATGGTTGTATTCTCTTTCTCCAGAGAATTTAGGCCATTCAGTAATGGGAGGAAGTAACTTCAAAGCCTGCTCCATTTCAGGAGTAGGACTGGGTCTGAAAGACTCATTCCTAGTTATCCTGGTTCTGGGAGGAACACTAGGAGTACTGGTGAACCTAGCAGGTCTAGTTTCTTCTAGGTCTATGACCGGAGAGTTAGTAGAATTGACCTTAAGATCTCTGAGATCATTCTTAATCATACCTAACTCCAAATCAAGTTTATTGCTTAATAATTCAATTTTATTAATCAGATGAGATGAAGGAGTAGGACTAGTTTTTCTTAACTTCTTCCTTAAGCTGGTCCATGGTTGCAAGAATATCTTCCTGAAGAATTGATTGGTTATCATCAATATGTTTCATCAGGTCCAACTTACTAGCTTTTATACTGTCCTTGATTTGTTGTATTTCCAACTCATCAATTCTCATAATCTGAGACTGGGTATCAATCACTCTGAAAATACTCAGACTCAATTTGTCCAATTTTTGATAAACTTTGTCAAAGCATTGGCTAATAATAGTAAAATTGTGAGACACATTTACAGAAAAGCTATTAAGAGCTTCTACATCTAATTGTGGTACACCTTTTTCCACTTCTGTGCTAGGGATATTATGCTGTCCCAATCCTTTGGGTTCCTTAACTTCTGATGGGCTGAGGACCTCTTCTTTTTGGGGTCCTTTCCCTTTAAGGAAGCTAACTGATCCCAAGGATTCTAGTTCTGCACTTAGCCTTCTACTTCTTTCTTTGGGATCAACCTTTGCAGAGAAATCTGAGATTTCTCTCCCAGAGAAATAGCTTTTCTCATTCCTGGTTGATCCTCCTGGGTCTGAGCCAATTTGAATTGTTCCCAATAGCTCACGTTTTCTTTCACTAATACCTTGACTCTTTCCTCCTTGTTTGAGTCCAGCTGGGGTGGTGTAGGAGGACCTGTACCCTCCGGGGATAACCTGTTGGGAAACGGGTGGTTCTCCAACAGACTGTTGGTTGAGTTGGCGGCCCCGGTTGTTGCCGTTGTTGTCCTGCATGACGCTATGGTCATGGGTTTGAGCCCCCTCATTGTGCTTGCAACTGGAGTCCTTGCGCGTACGGGTTCCTCTGGGCAGAGATCCATACAATGGGGCTCTACCAGTTGCACGGGTGTTGTGTCTATTTTGATACATAGCACCAAAAAAAAATGAGGAAGTCTTTTGTTGAAAATTTTGAAAAAAGACTTTAAAAATATAAAAATAATATTTTTTGTGTGTTTTATATTTTTAATAATTTTATATATATATTTTAACTCAAAGTTAAATTCAAGGGTACCAACACTTGGTTGGGATCACAACTGTCCTTGGGGGTATTCCAACGGGGTCTGAGTGAGTTCCAATCAGATCCTGGGATAAATCCAAGGGTAAGTCCAAGGGTACAGGTCTGGGATGTCCTCTAGGAGGTCCTGGTCAATGAGATCACCAAAAACAAAATCCACTGAGATGGATAAAAACAAAAAATATAATTTTTAATATTTTTTTTGTATTTTTATGTGTTAAAATGATATTTTCAGAAAAAAAAAATCACTTTTGTTAATTTTAGATTTTTCTTTATCTTCAGGATTATTTAGTTTATAAATATAAAGCTTCCTTTGATAAATTTTCCACTCTTTATGTTGCCTTAATAAAGAATTAAAATTGATAATTCTTTCAAGCTCAAGTTCTTTGTATTTTATAACTTTCTGTTTATAATAAAGCAATTTCTCCTGTTGTTGCTCAGGAGCTATAATAAAAGAGACAAAGTTACAGAGTTTTTCTTCTTTTTTTCTTTTTAAGAAGGTTCAAATAATAATTGATCAACTCTCCGTTGGTCTTAAGATCCACTAGAGAAACAAATGATCAAAAATATATGTTATAAGTATTTCAACTCATTTAAAAAAAATAGACTGGTCCAAGGAATACATAATTAAAAAAAATATTTAAGGATACTTCCCGGCCAGAACCACAGTTGTCAGCTCTCTGATACCAGGAACCTTGCAGTCCTTTAGCTACAGAGAGTGATAAAAATGCTGGAATAATAATAATTATTATTATTCCAATAATAAACACTTAGAAGCTCAAATAAATGATATAATAAGAGCAGTTGCAAGGTTTAATTGGTTTGGTAATAAATGGTTTTCAGTATAATATAAAAGAGGGGCCACAGTATTATACTACTGGGGATCTTTACAGACTAGAAACCTCTCTTCAAGGGACCTCCTTAGGCAGTTTAAGAACCTTGGAATAAAGATGTGTGCCTTAGAAAGGACTTATTCCACTAATGGCTGTGCGTAACAGCACCAATGGCCAAGACAGGAAGGGAAACACTCACTCTGAGCACTTTAACTCAAGAATCCTGAAATAATTGGAAGGGTTTCAGAGCAGATGGGGTGGATTGCTTGACTATACTTCAAGGGTTCATTGGTTAATAAGCATAAATAATACTACTACAGACCAAGTCATAAATCACTTGCTTATCTTCATATAAGCACTTGATTAACAATGACATGGTGTCTGATTGATAATAATAATTCCTGGTAAACTGATTAACTGATTGGATCCAAAGAGGTCTGTATAAATACCTTTTTTGGGGTGATTTTGAGCTTCTCAGGGCACGTAGAGAGGGTTCTTCTTGTGGGCTGAGGCTGGCAAGCCAGTCAGGGAAAGATTGGCACATCCACTTTGTGCTGTCAATCAGCTGACCTTAGATCTGCTGGATTTCTGTACTATTTTAGCCACAGGATCTGTTAATCTGTTATGGCGTAAATTTGATCATTCTGTACTCATCCTTCATTTGTACTATTGGTATTGCTTTAAAGCGGGAAGATGTGGATGTTTACTAATTGTCCATCATCTGATGATCATGTAGATAGTTTTCAATAATTTTTATGAACACTCCTTGTAGTGTTTTGTGGTCTTCAAAGATCAGGGTCAGTGATTTACGTGGTAATCCTTGATCTTTGATTTATTATTAAAAAATGTTTTAAACTTAATTTTCATTAATTTTATTTAAGTTTTGATCCTTTTAGATTATTAGTAATGCATATGTCAATTTGTTACATATGCTAGGCAACTCTAACTAGGTTGTAGCTCTTCTGAGCGGTACCTGGTTGTCAGATTAGTCACAACTGATCCAGCTGCGGGGATCAGTTAGTACAGATGCGCGTGGGGTAGGATCCGCTGCTTGGGCGGCAGAATTAGCTGCGCGCGGGTCTCTAGTACGCGGGAATCTGCTACTACAAGTACGTAGGGATATGTAATGATACGGGGCTGCGCGCAGGAATTGTGACATAACACATTTCCGTGTGTAACTCCTAAAATATACACAACACCTCAATTCTGAGTGAATTTTAGGTGTAAACCCTATACATGACAACACGTGTGAAATATTAGAGTGGCCAAAAAGTGCCATACTGGTGTCATAATTTTTAGTACTTTTCTTTTTAATTATTTTAAAAATGTAAGGACTTGGAATTCAAGGGTGGGGTCAGTGAGTGACCCTACCTAATTTTGGGTGAGGAATCCATTTCTGTAATAATATTTATGGATTTCTCACTCCTAATTTTGTTAATTGAAATATTCTTATTTTTCATAGTTTTGTGTTGCTATTGACAGGTTGCTCTGTACATAGTAGCAAGCTGACATTGGGTCTCCCTCCAACAACAACAAATCAAAAAGTATACAACATCCAAATCCTAAACAAGTTTTTTGAGTCACACAGATCAAGTTGGAGTGTCCAAATCTAACAACAGTTCTAGGTCAATATAGCTTAAGGGTGTGGTGGCGTAAGATCAAGATCAAACGTGTCGAATAGCGAATGAGTGGATATGGACAGGGGGAGGGGGGGGGAGAGTCTATCAATTGGTTGGTGTAGAGCTCAACCATCCAATGGTAGTGGGGAGGGTAGAAAGTCAAACTCGTAGGGTAGGATCATCCCTCTCTGACCCTCTTTAGCCAACCAAATCAATCTCCAGACATCCTGTGCATATTTATCCATACCGAACGAGTTCAAAATCCAATCTTGTGCCGATTGAGCCTTAGCGATTCGTTCTCTATCGTGGGTTAACCACCACTTGAGGGTCTTGATGATCTTCTCGTCCGAGTCCTTATTCGATAGGGGAACAATCACCCTTTCGAACTCCTTCTGTCGATCCAAGGGGATATTACCGGCAATCAAACATCCCGCCGCGGCCGCCTCGACATACTTTTGTACGGAGTAACCCCACCTCGAATCGGTGACCAAACAGATCTTGGCACGACCGAGATCGACTCCAAAGTCGATCAGTTGTTGTTCTTGTAGTTCAGCAGTGAGTTGTTTATTCCTCTGATCGGCCGATTTGATGTCTTCATAACCCGGATGACCTCGGATCCAACCGGGTAAAGTCTTATTTCTGATCATATCGGCCAGTCTTGCCCTGAAAGGGTAAAAGGCGCCTAAATCACCGGCTATGATGACATCCTCCGAACGAGGATCGGTCACGGGATGATAGAAGATCTGCTTGTCGATAAAATGGGGTTGATGGACTAAGAGTGCTTGGGTTGAGAATCGAGCGCGATACTCAAAGAGTTCGTAGGCATAAGGTGCTAGGACCAAGGTCACGTTGGCAACTTTGTTTTCGGACGAGTATCGAGAGGGAGAGGGAGAGGTATGAGTACTGGAGAGAGAATCGAGAGCTCGGAAGGATGGTTGAAAAGTCATTGAGAGAGAGAGAGAGAGAGAGAGAGGGAGAGAAAGGGGAAGAGACTGACGGTCGTAGAATTCAGCCTTGCGTAGATCACGCATCTCGTGAGGCCGATCGATGATGATGACACCTTTACCCTGTTGACTGAGTTCTTTAACTTGAGCAAACCAAGGTTTAGGGTCGAGATGTAAGAACTTGACCTGATCGTTATTGAAGTAGACCAAGACGGCATCGAAGTGATCGGCGGAACCGAACCTGAGTGCGATGTTTTGCGTCAAACTCAGGGACTTCTTCCATCCTTCGAAATCGGGACCCCATAGGATTGCTGAGGAGATGAGATGAGGACTTTGAACGAAAGCATCTTGAGAATGGAAGAACAGATCAGAGGTCGAGATGATGATGATGATGATGATGGTGATAGGGGTTTTTTTTTTTTTTCTTTAGATCGAGAGCTTGAACGAACCGTGAGAATGGAGTAACCAACGATCCATGAGAACCTGAGCGGTATCTTGATCGACGAGGTGTAAGATCTTCAAGCTCGAACGAGTTGGACCGACGCTAGAGTTTGGTGAGGATTGAAATCCGATGGCCCAACTTTGAGCCAGGTCGTGAACTCGATCCCATTTGGGACAACTACCACGAGGACAAGCTGGTAGGGAGAAGTGAGAGGAACCGAAGGTGGGGATCATGACTAGAGTGATTAGGGTGACCAAACAGACGATGGGTAGGATGAGACGGAGGATGAAAGACTTGAGACGAGAGGGAGAGGGATGAGGGTCGAAGGGCTGATGATGAGGTAGATGATGATGATGGTTGAGTGGGATCGGGAGGTAGGTTGGTGAGCTGGGAGAGGAAGGCATGAGGAGGGAGAGTGAGAGGGAGAGGGAGAGGGAGAGGGAGAGGGAGAGGGAGAGGGAGAGGGAGAGGGAGAGGGAGAGGAAGATGGAGAGGGAGAGGGAGAGGAAGATGGAGAGGAAGATGGATGAGAGAGGGGTTTGAGGAAGAAGAAGAGAGAAGAAAGAGGCAGTGAGAGAGGGTAGCTGATTTTGAAATTGAATCGAAATCGAATGGATGGAACCAGGAAGTTTATCATTAAGTAGGAGATGGAGATGGAGATGAAGATGGAGATGGAGGGGAAGGGGAAGGGCTGATGAAGCAAGGAAGGGGAGACTGGACTGGACTGACTACTTGAGTCTCTCAAAAGCTAGTGAATCAGTGAGTGACCAGCCTCAGTCTCAGTCTCAGTCTCAGTCTCAGTCTCAGTCTCGACTCTCCTCGACTCAACTCACGCTTTGGGCAAGACGACTGGACCCATTAAGACCGGAATCAAGCAACCATCGATGGAGGGATATATGAGGGGGGCACATATCTAAACACTTACATCTTCTAATCACTCGGCCAGAAAAAGACTACTCGAGAGATTGAGATTTAATCACCATGGTGCTAGCAAGCTGCTCATCATCCAAATCTCTTCCTTCAATTTATAACAAACCCACCCGAAATCATTCTCAACCCCATCATCGATCCAAGGGAGCATAGACTCACTCATGCACATTCCTACAGAGACCTACTCTAGATTTCAAGACAAAGACCCTCCTACTCGATTTACATATCTCATCTTATCTCTTCCCCTCCTCTCTCCTACTCCCTTGCCCTCCTACTTGATATTCGCAGATATCGTACCCTAAGGTTGGATTCAATGATCATCATCAAAATCGAGCCATCCGCTCGTTCTCTCTCACTTCTCCTAACCTTTAACAATCATCTCTCCGTCCTCCACCTTTTAATTTGGTCGCACCAAAGCTTGGATCATCCCAAAGAATTTCTTATCGAAGAGAATAACTGAAAACTATGCCATCATCTCACGTGGTACACAAGTTGAAGATAATGAATTTCATGGTTTGTTTATAGAACAAAAGTTGGAATTGAAGAAGCTCTCCCAAACAAATAAATAAATAAGTAAACTTGGCCATCACACCTAGTTCCCCTATCACCACCCTGTGCAGAGACATCTTAGGGTTGATTCAATAGTACTGAGGATGTACTAATTGGATCAGATAGTTTGATCTACCTCAACATTGTTGTAGACCAATATTACCTACCACAACAACAAGAATATGCATTTAGCAAGAACAAGCACAACAGATAACCTCAGGGAACCACAAACAATGGAAACAAATAGACAATAAACAAACATGCATAAGGCCTGAGGATATTCTAGAACATTCTTGTTTCCAAATATTTTGCTTACAAAAACACAAACCTAGGAGACAGGATAATCACCCATGTATCATTCCCAATACATAAAGAAATCTAACCATATTTATCCTGTCATCCTATGTAAGCTATAAAATCATTTAAACAAAAACCCTGTATATAATCACCTATGTATCATCCCCAATACATAAAGAAATCTAACCATATTTATCCTGTCATCCTAGCATGAGCCACTACAAACATGAGTGTGGTCAGCAATTGGGGCCTCAAACACCCAATTGACTCACTCAATATATATGGATATATATATATATATATATATATATATATAAATCCTACTGTAGGATCCTCCAAATTTGAGGACTGATTGAAATTGATTTGTTTGGGTTGGGAATGAGATGTGGGTTGATTGGAAAAATGTTAAAAATAATAATAGTTTTCAATTAAATCAGAATCAAGCTTAAAAAAACATGTCAATATATTAATACAGGATTAAGTTAATCAAAAGATATATTTTGAATGCATCAGTTCCTGGGATAAACATTTAACATTTAAAACCTCATGCTAAACAATGCAACCAGTTTTGAATGAAATTTGGTTTTCAGTTCTAGGTGTGACCACTACCCTTTTTGAGTGGCTGCTGAATCTGCTCCTTGACAATGCTACATATAACTGACCAAGGCTGAACACTGGATCTTGCAGATAAAGAACAACATTTGGAATTTGCTGAACTACTTGAGGTTTGTTGATTATCAATGAGAAAGTCAAATTTACTGAGAACTGTTTGCAAATCATCTCAAAAGGGAGGCCATTTTCATCAGGTTCAGTAACCAAGGGGATGTGGGAAATGGCAACCAGCCTTGGTATTGTATCACCAGTTGCAATCTTGGCAACTATAACATTGCTTCCCAATCTGACAACAATCAAGTGAATCCCATTGTAAAGCCCAATTGTACCATGGCTAGACAAAAGTTGTGGGAGTCTTTGTCAAAGCAACCACACCCAGGTACTTCAAGCAATGTAGATGAAGCCTGGGGTGTCTTGATTTTCCTGTTGACCAACTCATCTTCAGGCTCTCACTCCATCTGACCCATTGCCACATTGCCACTGACTCAGTTTTTGAATTTTGATGTTGGACTACTCAATCAAATCAAAAAACAAACATGGTAAGTGATTTTTTTGAAATCTTATTATTCATCTTTGATTCTGATTCATGGGCTCTTTTTTCAATATTTAATCTTCTATGGGAAATGGGTTGCTTCAGAGGATCAATGCGGTCAATCCATTGGACAAGGGTAGAATTTCAATGCTCCAAATCAATTTTAGAGCAATTGAAGTCAGCCCAACTCAAATTTAACCTCAGACCAATGTAAAATCAAACAGCTCAAGGCACCTCAAGGCTGAACAAGAGTGCAACACTTGGAAAATGTGACCATCAGATGCCCAAAGAGCTTCAATAAGCATTTCTAAGTGGTTTCCATGAATTCTGACCTAACTATCTCAACATTATCATCACCATCTCACCAAGGCCATCAAAAATCAACATAAATCAAAATTGGTTTGAATGATTTTTAGAAGCCCTCAAAATTTATGTTCCTTTCATAAAAATTATTCCTTTTGATCTTCATTCACACCCTCATCAAGAACAAAAAATATTGATGGTACAGAATTTTTTAATTTTTTTTTCCTTTGGCATGTTTTTTGAGAGTTTTGTGCTTTATAATTTTTTTTTAAAAAAACTTATAATTTGATATTTTTTCAAATTTCAATTGTTGTAAAATTAAATTAAAGATTCTGAAACATATAATCCCATGAATAAACTTAAGTGCATGCTATTTTTTGATCAATAGATTTAGCTTGGAACACAAGCCTGAAAATAAATTGACTGTTTTACAAGCAACAATGTAAAAATCAATGCCTGCCCCGGCCTTATCACTAAATGACCAAAACAGCAGGACAGAATAGATGATCTTGAAAAGCCACTTTCTCCAGACTTGAATGGACAGACGCTACAGAACAAGATAATTAGATGATGGGAAAAAAACACACACACAAGGCCATTCAATTGGATAAGATAGGAGTCTGGGCCCGGATTGTGTTGTACCAAATTAATATTACTCAAGATTAGTGTTTCCTTGAAGGTCCCTCAAGCATGAAATCTTGACGCAAAGATGGAGAGCCGGATGGATAATGAAATCTTGACGTCTTGACGCAAAGATAAAGAGCCTGATGGATAATGAAATCTTGACGCAAAGATGAAGAGCCGGATGGACTGGGAGTTGAGCTGTCTTATCCAGGAGGTTCATGTTGCATATTCAGCGTATGGGGCGGGACCGCACACAAAAAAAAGGAAAAAGAAAAGAAATGCATAAAGGGAAAGAAATAAAAATGAGAAGAAAAAAGGAGACCCAAAACTCAACTTCCCCCCATAATTTGGTGCAATCCTACCGCAGACTCCTTGAGATGAGTAACTCATTTTCTTATTTGTTTGAGGCCTTGGTGAGAGAGCTGGAAACCATGCACTCTGTGCATATTAGTTTGACATCAATATTGTTGGCACCGTACTTGTCGCACAGCCATTTGACTTTCATGTCAATGTACTTAGTCTTTGAGTTTGACCCAAAGTGTTGAATTTTATCAATCAGACCCTTGTTGTCCACCATAAATTTCATTCTACCAATTCTGCTTCCCTTCCAAAGATCCCCAATGATTGACTTGATCCAGATTGACTCTTGTGCTCCGTCTAAGAGAGCATTCAATTCTGCCTCCATCAAGGATAATGTCACATTGGATTGTTTTTGACTTTTCCAGGAGACTGGAGAGTTTTTCCAGATAGTGATATAGCCTGTTTGAGATTTTCTTGACTGAGGATTGTCCGCCCATGTAGAATCAGTGTGCACAGTGTGGAATTCAAAAGAGGACTTCTCCTTTAATGGTTCCAAGTTTGGAAGTTATTGATCCCTTGTGTCTGTAAACCCTGAGTGCAACTGTTCACCCTTTGACTGAGAGATAGAGAATTGAGATTAAAAGATCCTTCCAAAACCTATGACAACCAATGTGATCCTCTGTGATCCAATGCTCCAATGATATCCAGGTTGAGGGTGCAGCTTAAGTAGCCTACCCCTCAACCCTAACCTAAGTAAAACCAGAAACAAGCAAGAATAATAAAATACAACCCCTAAGCACAGAACCCTAGCCTCAACCCTATCCTTCCCATCCCATATCCCATATCCCATATCCATCTGTATTGCCTGCCTGCCATTACTTCCAAAAAGTTCATCCTTCTCATGATGCGGCCTTGTGCAGGGCCCAACTTGGAGCCCCTGCGCATGTCTGTATCCAACCAACACGCCATTCCAGATATCCAAGATATATCTGGGCAATCCAATCTGCGTCTTGCAAAACGCAATCCTTCCAATCTGATCCAATCCAATCCATCCCATGTCTCCAGATGCTGAGCCCAATTTGACTGCTTCTGAGCCCACAGCCCAACTTGCTGCGGCAAAGCTGCACCCATTGCTGAGCCCGCTTCCCCTTCTGATCCTGCCGCTACTTCTGAGCCCACAGCCAATTCTGACTTGTGTCTATAAAAGACCACCACATCCCCCCCAACTTTGGTTCTGTCCCCAGAGATCCACCACTATCTCACCTGCCTCCAACTATACCCCAGCTATACCACCTCCCCCTCTGCACCCCTTCATCAGACCAAAGAAAAAGAACACCTCATCTGCCATCCATGGCAGAATATGTCCTGCACGTACTGCAGCCAGAACAGCCTTTCATCCCGCATCCTTCCAGGCCGGCGCGCCCGTGTCCCGTGCCAAGCCAGACACCACTGCTTCTCCCTATTGGAGGGCATGCCGCGTGACCTCCCCCAAGGTTGCCCATGCAAGAGGACCCATTGCAACTCCTTTGTGATCTCGAGCGACAAGGAGATCTCAACTAATGAGTGTACCCCGCCCGGCTTGCCTTGCAACCATCTGCAAGGGGCCCCCAAAATCCTCCGTTGCGCAAGAGCCACAACTCGGGCTTGCCATTCCACCGGGCTGGACCTCTGAGGCGCCAGGACTTCCCAAACTTTGCAGCCTTCCGGAATGCCACCCATGAGTGGGCCGCGCAAGTATGGATGAACGTACCAGCAATGGACCCAAGGATCCCCAAAATTCCGGCTGCTCCTCCTCCACCACCACCAAGGCCAGATCCTCCTCCCCCGCCACCGCGTCCTCCCACTCCCCCAAGAACAACTCCTCCTCCAGCTTTGTCTCCACTGCCGCCATCACCATCACCCTCTCCCAGGTAATCACCGGAGCCCCTGGGTGCGCCATCTCCCGTGGTGATCAAGTGGTCACTGGAAACCGCGGCCGCAACTCCCAAGATCCCAGAGATCCTTCTAGTTCCAGCTCTTCCCTTGGAAAGGTTTGACGCAATGGTGAACAATGCAGACAAACTCCTCTAGCAGTTTCTAGTGGTTCCCTACGCACACACTGCCAATGGGCAACACAAGGTCTTGGCGGTGTTTCAATCCCTAGCTGCGGCAGCTTGCGCGGACGCAGAGGATAAGATGAGGACTTGGCTGGTGTAGGCAGATTGCCCCCCTCTCTCCCTTCCCTCTTTCATTCCATCTTGTATCCTCCTGTGCGCCTATGCAAAGATAAGGACTTTTGACACACCATCCTGAGCAGCCTTTGGGCTTTGTGAGACCCTTGAGAAAATTAAGAGCCGCGCGCAAGATCCGCGCTTTTGAGAGTATCCGGTGAGAGTGAGAAATCCGCGCCACTGAGATCTGCTCTTTTTAGAGCAACCCGCAAGAGTGAGGAATCCATGAGAGTGAGAAGTATCCGCTCAAGGTACCTGGACTGCCCCAGACAAACTGCCACACAGTTCCCGGTACCAATCTACAAAACAGAAAGAGTACAAAGAAAACCAGCTGCGTGCTCACAACCTTGAGAGAGAGAAAGAAAAAGAATCCGCCCCAAACCATCCATACCTTCCATCTATAACAAACCAAAGAAAACTTTAAAGAGACTTTTTTTTTTTTTATAAAAAAAAAACCAACCCATTTACAAGCCCGTGCCTTTGCTCTTTGACCCACATCTGTTCTGCTCAATGCGCTTTCCTAGTTCCTTAAATCATCCATTGGAAATTGTCCATGTGTTTGCATCTGGAATGCAGGGCTTGTACTTGCGTCAACGGACCCAGCTTTGTGCCGTGCCTGTACCCAAAAGAAACCATCAATAGCCAGCAATAATACCAAAGCAAATCCAGAGAGAAGAAAATAAGAAAACAAAAATTCTGGGGTGTCTAGTTATTCTGGCTGTGAACCAGCTAGAGCACCCCCTCACCAATTCCAATCATATCCCCTATTCATCCATTGCTCCCTCCCAACTTGGCTTCTGTCCCCAGCGGTCTGCAGTTGCTTCCTTTGCCGGATGCTGTGGAAACAAGAGAGGTGGTACCCCTCTAAGTTGTCCTCAGGTTCTGGAAGTTATTGGTCTAAGCGTCTGTAAGGGGATTGGATTCAATGAGTTTTCAGAATAGAGAGGGTGATGATATGATATATGGTATATGATCCAACCCGGGGTTGAGAGTGAGGTATTTTTGAGTCCTCCCTCTCAACCCTAACCTAGGTACAACCACAAGAAACAAGATAGATGAAATATGACCCCAAGTACAGAAACCTAGCTCCACCCTAACCCTACTCCGTACCACCCACCCCATCCAAAACCCTCCCCTTCAATATCACGTATGTCCGGTTTGTCCTTCTCATGGCGCAGCCCTCTGCCGTGCCCCACTTGGAGCCCCCGGGTTTTATCTGTCCGTGCGCGTCCCCGGATCCCGCAATCCATGAGTCAGCCCGTTCTTATGCCCGCGCAAACCTCCCCAGCACGTATAACCCCTGACTGCCCCGCCCTCGCCTTCCGGACTAGCCACCCGCAAGCTTGGTTGGGCTGTCTCCATCACTTGGTCCGCCTTCCCTGGGTGGGTCATGGCCTGGCGCCCCCAGAGTAGGCCCAACCCGCACCTGGTGCCAAGCCCCACAATCCCTGCCGCTGAGCCCTCATCTGCTGCTGCTGAGCCTGCAGCAGGCACTTCTGCAACCGCGCGCACCCCAAATGCTGAGCCCAACCTACCCAACTGCTGAGCGCGCAGACTGCAACACAGCTCCCAATCTGGGGCTATAAATATGACACCACATCCCCCCAAAGTTGAGTTCTGTCCCCAGAGGTCCTTCCATCACTACCTCAACCCCACTGCGCTACCAGACCACCCCAGCTACTAGCCCCTCCCCTCCTTCCAACTCCCGCCGTCGCTATGATCCCCTGTGATTTCTGCGCCCGGAAAGGGCACGTGTTTTCAATTGTTCCTTGTTGACGCGTCTGCAGAGCTTTCCATTGCGGCCACCGCCACTGCTCACTTAGAAAGGGAATGCCCCAGCCTCCCCCTCAATCTGGCTCCTGTTCCCGCCTGCGCAAGAGGGCTTGTCCGGACCCGTTTGTGGTATTGGACAATGAAACCATCTCAGAGGACTTGTGGACTCCGCCCGGATCACCCCTTTGCCGCCCCCCCTCAAGCTTGATCCACGACTCCTCTTCACCGTTCTGCTGCGCAGGACCTCCCCAGAAGGAGGATTTCCCCAACTTTGCAGCTTTCCGGGCGGCTATGCAATTCTGGGCGGACAGCGTCTGAGTTACACAAGGCGCAAGGGACCCGCGTATGAATGAAATCCTTTGACGTTGCGCGGCTCCTCCTCCAGCTCCTACTCCGGTCCCTGCCCCGGCTCCTCCTCTGGCCCCTTCCCCAGCTCCTGCCCCAGCCCCAGCTGCAGCCCCAGCCTTGCGAGGCACCCCTCCACCTCCCGCGTCACCCATTGTTGTCTCATTGTCACCTCCTGTTGGACCCAGCCCACCAGATGGTCCTCTGGAGGCCCCCTCCTCACCAGTCCTGCCTCCCCCCAGCCCCCTTGAGATCCCGGAAATCCCCGTTGTTTTGGAACTCCCGGCGGCCGGATTGGAGATCTTTGCCAAAAGGTTGACCGCAATGCTCTGCAACTTCCTAGCAACCCCCGGCGCTCAATCCTTGGAATCCCGGCGCAAGCTTTTGGCCTCTTTCCAGGCCTTACTGGCATTGTTGCAGGCAGACATGGAGGAAATGATGAGAATGGCTTAGGCGCATTTCCCCCCCTCTCCCCCCTTCCCTCTTTCTGTGTTTTTTTCTTCATTGTACCGCGCTTCCCCTGATTTAGAGAAATACACATCTTCTGCCCATGCATCCTTTCCCACCTGGTCGTCCTGTGGAAACACCCCCGCATCCCAAGTGATTTTTAAAGAGAGTTCTGCTTCCGCGCGTCATAAGTGAGAATGAGAGTGAGATTGAGATCCGCGCCCGCGTCCTGGTGAGAATGAGAGTGAGATTGAGATCCGCGCCCACATCCTGAGCCAACAAAGTTCCCCTGAAGGTACCTGGACCACCCCAGCCAAACTGCCGCACAGTTCCCCATACTCATCCTGCAACAAACAAAACCACCCTCCACCAGCGTCCGCACACAGTCATCCAAGAGAGGAAAAGAAGTTAAGGAAACAAACACTCTGGGGTGTCTAGCTGTTCCGGCTCTGAACCGGCTAGGACACCCCCTCACCAAATCAGACCTGTCCCATACGTGTCCCACGCATACTCCGCACCCATTTTGTGTAGGAGAAGACGACTGATAAAGAGAAGACAGAGAAAAGAACCAAACCCCAAAAGAGAAACCGAACCCAAAAAAAAGAAAATTTTTTTTTTTTTGCTTACACCTGGCCTCCGATCCTTGTTCCGCATTACCCAACTGCAGGGCTTGTCCTTGCGTTTATGGACCCGGCTTGCGCCGTGCCCGCGTCCCATCCTGTGCTAGCTTCCCCCCCAACTTGGCTGCTGTCCTCAGCTGACAGTCTCAACCAATCCCACAAAGGTTGTGTCCACCAGCCAATCCTCCAAACTTCCGTCCCATTGCGCCTTCTGCCGCTACGCCGTTCCGCACCTGACACCCTTCCAAAAGCGTCTGTTGCACCAACGCCAAAAACTACGCTAGCCATGATGGCAACGGGCCCGTCCTCCATTGATCCGTCCCGCACTCCCTGCGCCCTTCATCCTTCCATTCCGCGTTCATCCTCCTTGCCACCACCGCTTCCTTCCGTCCCGCATGCATTCTCCCCGCTGTCAAAGAGGCCCAACCCCAGTTACAATCCTCCAACGCTTGGCCCGTTCCCACTGCTGCCACTCCTTCCCTCTCCACAAGACCCATCCACTGTTCATTGGTTCCCAAACCGCACGGAGTATGCACTCCCCATTCCTTTGTCCTGGCTTGCTTCCTATCAGCAGGCTGAACCAGTTCCACCAAGACCCGCTTCCCCAACAAGCACGGAGTATCCGCTCCCCGTTCCCTTGTCCTTGCTTGCTTCCTATCAGCAGGCTGAACCAGTTCTGCCAAGACCTGCTTCCCCAACACGCACCCCGCCTCCGCCAAGGAAACCGGCCCCACGTTTGAATCCGTTGTCCAACCCTTGCATCCCAGCCGCCAACAATTGTTGTTGTCCCCATACGTGCGCACCTGGGGCGCGGACGCGCTAGGACACTGAATACTCTCCAGATAGGCCTCAAGGCCCCTTACCACCTCTGTAAGTTTGTTGGCCCAAGGGATGGTTGCCGGTGATGGGGCCGGAACACACACTGCCCTGTAATACAGCTCCATGTAATACAATTTGTCTTGTAACCGGACCCCACCGCACATGCCTGTTTTTTAGTCCAATTCCGCAGACAGCTTGAAATTGCCTTCCCAAAAACAAGATTCATGCCTCCCCCATCTCACCAAAATGTCCCCCTTCAGTGTTGGCCAATCCAGGTTCTGGTAGCCTCTCATCTCTTCTACGTCCCAAAGCTCTTCCGCTTCCTTGATGAACAGGACAAAATGGTGCGCCTTCTCAAAATCCAATGCGCCTTCAGAGTCTGCCATTGTTTCATACCATGAGATGAACTGCTCCACATTGGTGGTGTTGAATTGAATACAAGGGTAATTCTTTGGGCTGGTGCAGAGGGGGTGGTAGAAGGAGGAAGAAAGAGGGGCAACCACTGCTAGCATCCATAAGTACCTTTGAGAGACTTTGACAAAAGATTGTTCCCGGCCAGACCCCCGGATGTGGAAAAAAGAGAGGTGGTACCCCTCTAAGTTGTCCTCAGGTTCCGGAAGTTATTGGTCTAAGCGTCTGTAAGGGGATTGGATGCAATGAGTTTTCAGAATAGAGAGGGTGATTATATGATATACAATATATGATCCAACCCGGGGTTGAGAGTGAGGTATTTTTGAGTCCTCCCTCTCAACCCTAACCTAGCTACAACCACAAGCAACAAGATAGATGAAATATGACCCCAAGTACAGAACCCTAGCTCCACCCTAACCCTACCCCGTACAACCCACCCCTTCCAAAAACCTCCCCTTCAATATCACGTACGTCTGGTTTGTCCTTCTCATGGCGCAGCCCTCTGCCGCGCCCTACTCAGAGCCCCCGGGTTTTATCTGTCCGCACACGTCCGTGGATCCTGCAATCCATGAGTCAGCCCATGCTTATGCCCGCGCAAACCTCCCCAGCGCGTATAACCCCTGACCGCCCCGCCCTTGCCTTCCAGACTAGCCACCCGCAAGCTTGGTTGGGCCATCTCCATCACTTGGTCCTCCTTCCCTGGGCGGGTCACGGCCCGGCGCCCCCCAGAGTAGGCCCAACCCGCACCTGGTGCCAAGCCCTGCAATCCCTGCCTCTGAGCCCTCATCCGCTGCTGCTGAGCCCGCAGAAGGCACTGCTGAGACCGCGCGCACTCCAAATGCTGAGCCCAACCTACCCAACTGCTGAGCACACAGCCCGCAACGCAGCTCCTGATCCAAGGCTATAAATACAACACCACAACGCAAAGAGCACGCAGGATTTTGCTTGGAGGAAGGATCCGCCTTTTCATCCCCTTTGCTATCCAAACCAGCCATCTTGTCAAATGAAGTTGAGCCTTGTGCAAAGAATTGTTTCATGTGCAAAGCCGCGGCCTTCTGTTTGAGCGG
Source organism: Puccinia polysora (assembly GCA_025617555.3). NCBI lineage: Eukaryota > Fungi > Basidiomycota > Pucciniomycetes > Pucciniales > Pucciniaceae > Puccinia > Puccinia polysora. Next base: position 166,528 of record CM062615.1, on the reverse strand, counting down.
TGTGGTAGGCCAAACCTGTCCTATAGCCATCAGACTCACTTTTCTAGTGTAACAACAGCTCAAACCCTCAAATTAGCCTCAGAATCAGATTCTACATCACAAATAGCCCATAGTCACTCAGCCAAAGTACCCCACCATCTCTCATGGATTAGAAGATACAGTCCAACAAACCTCCAATTGTGGAAAACTCATACCCAACCAGGTGTCACATCTCTGTAGAAGACACAAGAAATACCTTGTAAAATCTCAAATACATGCCAGTAACAGCCTGCCCTCAATACCAGGACCATACACCAACCCTATCACCCCAACCAGAATACAGAAATACAGATACAGGAGGCAGTACAGCTAGTTCAGCTCCTATCACCTCACCCAGAAAGCAAGCAAATATACATACAGGACGCTGTGCAGAAGTGTACAGGAACAGTGCAGGCAGGAGGAAGTGGAACCAGTCTCAACCAGGACCAAGCAAATAAGCAAACATACATACAGAAGGCTGTGCAGAAGTATACAGGAGCAATACATGCAGGAGGAAGTGGAACCAGGCTCAACCAGAACCATGCAGTACCAAACAACCTCAGCACCACACAGCAATTTATGCAGCAAGTAGCATGTGATACAAACAAATTACCAGTACCAACAACCCTCAGCACCACACAGCAATCTACACAGCCAGAAGCATGTGATACAAACAAAGTACCAGTACCAACAACCCTCAGCACCACCCAACAATCTATGCAGAAAGAAGCATGTGATACCAAACAAACTACCAGAACCATGCAGTACCAAACAACCTCAGCACCACCCAGCAATTTATGCAGTCAGAAGCATGTGATACCAAACAAACTACCAGAACCATGCAGTATCAACCCACCACAGCACCACACAGCAATTTATGTAGTCAGAAGCATGTGATTCCAAACAAACCACCAGTAACAAAAACCCACAGCACTACACAGAAATATATGCAGACAGTCAAGACCATGCAGCACCAAAAAAATCACCAGTGAATGAACAGCAGCATATGTAGGGAGAATCAAGTAGCACCAGACCAACCATCAGTACTGCACAGGAATACATTGTATCTGCACTTCACAGCAGTTTATACAGGGCTGTGCATGCATGAAACCCCTGTACCAGCTTTTCCCAACCAGCAGAAATGCCTCATGTAACTGTACAAGCCTTTTCCAACAAGCTAAAATGTCTCATGAAATTGTAGCTCACTGTTCCTCACCAGAACAGGGAGAACACTCAGGGGCAGCCTTGAGCACCCCTGGGGGCAGGATTTTCTATTTAAGGAGGGCCTCTCTGCCCTATCCAAGTTGTATCATCCATCTCATCACCCATCCCCTACTCACCCCATAAACCCATCCATCTGTGGTACCTACCCAGATAAAATATTAGTAGTGAATCAGTTATAAAAGGAAACAAGAAATCATAAACCAAGTTATTACCCATCTTTAGCCAATTAAACCACCCAATAGGTGCTTGAATAAGGGTTCTTCTGTGACCTAGATATTCAGCACCATATTAAAGAAACCCCACCAATTAGTTAATAAATAACCCTTACAAAGAAAGAGAGCACAACAAAAAGAAACTACCAACCTTTCCTCTGCCCAGCCCCCTGTGGGTAAACCCATCCTTGGGTCCTCTCCTGAACCATCCCTTTGATAAACACTTGAACCCTTTAATATTGGGATACTGGTTAAGATCATATATATCTGATCAATAATTAACCAATAATCCAATAAATCTGGTCTATTCTTCAACAAATCCTACCAATACCACAGTTAATAACTAATCTAGGTCTGATCTGAGACCTATTTTAAGTCTCAAAGAAACCAGCCATTAATTTAAATAAATTATTGTGCAGACTTAATATAGTACTAGAAGGGCAGGCAATTCAAAACCACTCTTAGTATATACTAATACTCCAAAGGAGTAGAAGTAATACTAAATTCCCCTTCAAGGACTGCCAGAAAGCTATTTGCTACTTTTATTTATATAATCCCATAGGAGTCTCTACAGCAGAGTCCCATCAAATTCCTCCAACTGGTACCTACCTCCGGTGAACTTGGACATCACACAAAAAGGCCTGTTCCATCAATTAGCAAACAGCTTCCCCCATTGAGTTTCCAGGCTCCGGTTGTAAATCAGAACCAAGTCCCCCTTCTGCAATGGATCCCAGAGTTCACATGCGCAGCGCTCTTTCCAGTAGTGGAAGGACTTTGTGGGGGTTGCCTTCAGTCTCCCAGCCGCCTTCTCCAACATCTTGTCCCATTGCAGGAGTTGCTTGGCGCGGGCCTTGACCATATCCGTGGCCGTCTTTACCTTCCATCAATCAATACTCAGAAAGGTCTCCAGCTTGATGTTGATTGGCAGCATGGGCTGCTGCCCAGATATAATCTTGTAAGGCAAATAGCCCACCAATCTATTTACCAAAATCCATTCTGCAAAAAGAACTAACGGAAGGTTTTCTTTCCACCACTTACCATCCTTGCCGCATATCTTCACTATTGCGTCCTTGATTGGCTGGTGACTGCGCTTGATCATCCCCGCGCCTTCCAGATAGTACTCTGTCACTTGCCCAAACTTTGCTCTGCAACTTTTCACCAACTCTGCCAACCATCCCCAGAACTCCACACCCCCATTGACCGTTACCAGCCAAAGTGATCCGTAATGTGCAAACCAATCTTCCTCCAGAAACTGACCCAATTTTTCCGCCAAAAGATTCACCAGTGGCCACGCTTCCACCCATCCTGACAGATCATCCCACACAACAAGGAGGTACACAAACTTACCTGCCTTGATGCGCATGGCATCCAGAGAAACCCACCCAAACAAGGTGTCCTCTCCAGTGGGGATACCTACTACGCAGGTTAACGTTGTGCTCCGCTTCTGACACACTTGGCACAACCGTACCCACTCCCGCACTGTACGTACTACACCCAGCCACCAGAACCTTTCTTGCACCCGCTTCTGCGTTTCAAGCTTGCCGCAATGGCCAAGATTTTCATGCAGACTTCCCAGAATTACCTCCTGATCCGCCCTTGACGTGCTGACCATGAGCAGTACCGGCGCGCTCCACCGCCACAGCTTTCCTTCCTGCAGGTAGAAATTTCCCACTCTCTGCCAAATCCATCAAAAAGTCTTGGCTGGCGTTTCATCCGGAAACCAAAGATCCCGCAAATACAGACTGAGGACTGCATACCTCCCGGACTGCTGGAGCGGAAGTTGCACACCTACTTCCATCACCCCTACCTTAACCATTGGGGTCTCCACATCCAATGGTTCTGCGCCTTTGTACGGATCATCCCGCGGATACCAAGACAGTGCGTCTGGCATTGTAAAGGCCTTCCCTGGAACATGCACAACCGTGAAAGAGAACAACTGAAGGAACACAACCCACCTGGTCATAGGTGCGTTTGGCAGCATTGGCAAATTGATCATCCACGCCAGGGCCTCCGCATCCACCAGAAGCATGAAGTGAATCCCCCATAGCAAGTACTGCAACCTCCACATGATCTTAGTGACCCCACAAAGCTCCAACTTTGGCTGCAAGTACCCACTCTCTGTTGGCGTATATGTAACAGACTCGTAAAGAACCAGACAATCTTTCCCCTCATGCTCCTGGGTCAGCACTGCCCCCGCGCCAAGCTTGCTCAAATCCATGGCCAACTTAATTCCTCCGGCGTCATCATCCAAGTCCCACATTACAATATTGCACCCAAAAATCTCCTTGAGTTTGTGAAAGGCAACATCACAGTTTGAAACCCAGGTCCATTCTGCGCCCTTATTCCTCAATTCCCGCAAAGGGCTAGCAACCTCCTCAAACCGCTCAATGAACATCCGTACATAGCTAAACAATCCCAAGAACCGGAGAATGTGTGATACAGTCTTTGGCATTGGCCACTCAAGGACTTTTTTGTGTTTCTTTTCCACAATCTGCCTTCCATTGGAAGCCACCACCTGTCCTAGGACCTCCAGCCCGGGTATGCAGACCACTAACTTTTTCCCCAACACCGTAACCCCCGCTTCCTCAATCCGGAACAAGATCCGCTCCAGTGTTTGCGCGTACTCCCAGATAAATTGGCAAATTTCTGGAGCGTCCATAAGCTTTTCCCCTCCGTAATCCGTCTTGGGGCCTTTGATGCCTGCGTCATCAATGAAAATCTGCACCCCCTCCGGAAGATTTTCCTTCAAAATCCAGGTCATCTGCACTTGGTAAACCACAACTGAGTTAGTTGCACCTTGCGGCAGCGGCATCAGTTGCATCCTGCCCAATCCAGTTTTGAAGGCAGTCATTGGATGGAAACTCCAATTGAGTTTGCGCTGGTTGTATCCGCCCATCACATCCGCCCATCACATCCACCAGCCCGTAGCACGCGCGTCCTGCCATAGATTCCAGAAACTCATCCAGGCGCGGGGGTTGTCCCGCATCTCAAATTTTAAACTAATTGAGCCGCTGCAGATCATGAACAATCTGTAATGACTTCCCATCCTGCTTAACCACCACAAAGATTGGACTCAAGTAACTCAATGTTGACTTCTCATAAAGACCTGTCCCCAAACGCTTGTGCACCAGCTCCAAGAAGGGCCCCCAAACCACTTGCGGAATCAGAAGTGGCTTGATCTGCCAAGGTTTGTGCAGAACCATCAGAATCACATACAGTTCTCCTATATTTCTCTTTAACAGTCCCTGCTCTTCAGGTCCAAACGCAAGTGCTCTTTCCCAGAGGACAAGTACCAACGTAAGCAAATCCCGTTCTTCTGTGCTTAACCAGCCCGGGGTTCCAAAGTTAAGGGCCGCAACCCACTCATCTGTAGTCCGCTCCAATTGCGTTACCCATCCTGACACCTTCAGCGGACAGTCCCAAGGGTCCCGCAACCAAGGGTTTGGTTGCAGTGGTCCGTTCAGATCCTGCAGTATTGCTTTTTTCCGGGGACAGACCTTTTGCCCAACCAGCTTATACTTTCCAAAATTGCACCACACCATCCGCATGCATCTGTTACCATAGGTCCTAGTCAAAACCAAGCACTGCCTTTGATCACAAGCATGGCACATTGATAGTGTTTTTGTGAAGTACCTCCCAGAGATGCACACTGAGGAAAGGAACTTAATTCCAGCGCTTGCGCATCCCGCCCTTCCTCCCTTCTTCCCACCTGCTCCTCACTGGTTGACCGCCCGCACAAAGCCAGAGCTTTCTCCATGCAGTAACCTTGGTCAACTAGTCAAAATTCACCTCCGGACCACCCTTGCAAACCAACTCCATGCCGGGGTCCTCCTCCTCCTCTCTTGCCAAATCCCGCGCCACTTTCCCAACCCCTCATTGCAGATTGTGGTTTTGAATTGCCTGCGGGAAAAATCTTCCACCGTCAACGCTTCTGTCCCTTCCTCTGGATCAAACGTCACTTGCGCTTGGAACCCAAACATGAATGGCCGTCCTAAAATAGCCTCCCTGCAATCAACCAATAGAAAAGAAAGTGGTTTACGGACCCTTGCAACCTCAACCTCTTCCTCCTCCACAAACCCATCCATGCAACACTCCCCGCCGTTAAGCGCACAAAGCCCCATTGCGCATTTCCACCAAACCAATCCCATTTCATCAACCAATCTAGAAGGAAGGAGGTTCACCATAGAACCACTATCCACCAGCACCCACACCTTCCTTCCAGCAATCTTCATCAAAACATAAGCCAGTGGAGTTGAAACCAATTTCATCCCTGCTAGCTTGCCCTCTGCGTCATCCCAAGCCAAATTAACCCGTTGCACCGTTGGAGGGATCCTATTGTGCCCGCAATCCTTCAGCGCTTGAAACTTCTCATCCACTACCACCGGCAACACCGCCGCCAACTCCTTCAAGGTCAAGGGAATAGTTGTTTCATTCCCCATTCCCCTGCGCACAATTTCCACCGCCTTCTTCTTCCCTTCTGGATTCACCAGCCGTCCATCCGTTTCCGGAAAGCACACAATTTGCTTAGGAGCTGCAGGCAGTACCCATTCCTTGGCATCCACATCCATCCTTTCCACTGCTGCCAACTCCTCCGTTGCTAACACCCTCACTTCCGCTTCCACGCGCGGTGGTTGCCATACCCCAGGACCAGTGACAATCCCCAGAAAAGCTTGAGCAGTTACTGCCAATTCCTGTCCTTGCGCGCGCACTTGCTCCATGAAAGTTGGATTCCAAGCTTTGGAGGAGATCTGCTCACCCATTGGGAACATGAATCCCATTCCCACCGGTCAAACCAATCCCTCCTTGAGGTCCTTTGTCATGTTATTGCAACCTGACCACCAATGCCCCTTGTCCTTGCAGCAATTGCATAACCACAACATGGGCCAATTTGACGGCAGAAGCGGTCCCCCAAGGTGAGGAGGCGGATTGCGCTACCCAGACAACATTCAACTCAGAAAGATCCATAAATCCTTCATCAATTCCGTCATTTTACTAAGCTCCAGGCTTGTCGTTGGTGGTGTGGTCGGAGCGTGTTCTGTTTTCAAGGGGCCCGCAACCAGAGCTTGCATCAGTGCGGCTGGAGTGTGGGAAGCGGACTTCTTTGGCCCTGTTGGGAAAAACCTTGCCGTGTCCTCCATTGGTTCCTCCAAGTCCAGCTTGCTTTCCACCGCGCAACAAATGACAAGGATTTCCGGAAGAAGCGCAATACTCCCATCCAACAACCTCTTTACCAGGTTGTTGTCGTACAAGTGCCGCTGCACCCTCCCACATAGTGGGGGACTGAGTCCTCCCAAAAACACCCTCTTCATTGCGCCCATCTGCCCCAATGTCACCTTGCTCTTTGCCAGGAAGCAATAGATCCAATTGAACATTGCTACATAATCCCCCAATTGCGCTTGCGTCTGAACTCCACCATTTGTGCTTGCTTCCGCCACGGCTTTCTCAAAGTTGCTTTCCCAAAACCAAGGTTTGCGCCTTCCCCACTGCCCCAAGATTTCCGCCTTCAGTTTTGGCCAATCAAGTTCCTAATACCCCTCGATCTCCTCCAAATCCCAAAGCTTCTCTTTGTCTGTGATGAAGAGGACAACAAGCCAAGCCTTATCCAAACCCATTGCACCTTCTGCGTTGGAAATTCCTTTGTATCACCCCAAGAATTTCTCAATGTCCTCAGTGTTGAACCAGATGTGAGGATAGTCCTGGGGCCGGATGCAAACTGGCTTGTGGTTGGCACCATTGTTGGAAAAAGGGACACCATATCCCTCCCCTGATGAGGGTTGCTTCCAAGAAGCTTGAGGAGGAGGAGGAGGAAGAGGAGTGGGGGTAACGTTAGATGACCCCGCAACGTTCAATAGGTGGTACTGGGACATTGCGCTTGTTAGTTTCAAGAGACAAGGAACAAAAGATTACTTCCCGGCCAGACCCCCAAATGTGGAATTCAAAAGAGGACTTCTCCTGTAATGGTTCCAAGCTCAGAAGTTATTGATCCCTTGCATCTGTAAACCCTGAGTGCAACTGTTAACCCTTCTACTGAGAGATAGAGAATTGAGAGTAAAAGATCCTTCCAAAACCTATGACAACCAATGTGATCCTCTGTGATCCAATGCTCCAATGATATCCAGGTTGAGGCTGCAGCTTAAGTAGCCTACCCCTCAACCCTAACCTAAGTACAAGCAGAAACAAGCAAGAATAATAAAATACAACCCCTAAGCACAGAACCCTATCCTTCCCATCCCATAATCCATGTCCCATATCCCATATCCCATATCCATCTGTATTGCCTGCCTGCCATTACCTCCACCCGGTTTTTCCTTCTCATGATGCTTCCTTGTGCTGCGCCCAACTTGGAGCCGCTGCGCATGTCCATATCTGCCCAACGCACCATTCCAGATATCCAAGATATATCTGCGCAATCCAATCCGCGTCTTGTGATGCACAATCCAATCCAATCCATCCCGCGTCTCCAGATGCTGAGCCCAATTCAACTGCTGCTGAGCCTGCAGCGCAACTTGCTGCGGCAAAGCCGCACCCATTGCTGAGCACGCTTCCCCTTCTGAGCCCACTGCTACTGCTGAGCGCGCAGCACGCAGCCAATTCCAACTCACATCTATAAAAGACCACCACAACGGTTAAGGAATCCCCTGTACTAGCATGAGTTTTCAGGAGAAGGGACAACTTCAATGTTCCCGCTAAGTATTTCCAAACATGGAGTACTTGTTTCCAGTGAGTTAATCCAGGATTTTGATTGAAGCGGGAGAGAATGGAGACTGCGGCCGCTAGGTCTGGTCTGGTCCTACATGAGAGATAACTCAATATAACGGTATACTTCTGAAAGTTAATTCCCAGTTTGAGAAATTCCACCTGATCATTTTGAGAGGCTGGAAGCAGTCAAACCCCCGGAGTGAGTGGAGTTTGAATGGGTTTGGTTGATAGTAGATCAAGTTTGGAGAGCCCATTATGAATCAGTTTGCTCTGATTGAGGGTGATCTGTTTATTGCATTGCTGAAACTCCATTCCCAGTATGGTGTCAGGATCATGTGCGCTTTATCTATGAAATCTTTCTAAAAACACCCTTTCAAACCAATCTTTGTCTCCAGCAACAATCAGATCATCTACATGAAAGAACAGAGATGAATGCCTAGTTTTGTGAAGATATAGGCAAGGATCCGCTGTAGATTGTCCATACCCTACCTCCTCAAGCCATCCAGTCAATGTTTTATACCAGTTTGCAGGAGCTTGCCGGAGTCCGTAGAGGGATTTCTTGAGTTTCAAGAATTTGGAGGATCAAGAGCTTTCTTTAGGCTTGAGGATGTAAATATCTTCTTCCAGAGGAGCAAACAGAAATGCAGCCTTCACATCAAATTGGTGCAAAGGCAGATTGAGATCTAGAGCACTCAACAGGAGAAAGATTAGGGTGGTGAACTTCCCAGTTGGCACATAGGTATCTCCACATTCAACTCCAAGAACTTGGTGATTGCCCATGATGCAAAGTCTTGACTTCTGTCTTTCAGGTGTCAGACCTGTAGCTGGTTTAATTTTATCAACCCACATAGTTTGTAAATAATTCTCTGAATTGGTGTTGCAATCTTCTCACACATCTTGAGCTTCAATATCATCCAACTTGCCTTTTTGTTCAAGTAAACAATTGAAAATGTTTTGTGTAGGAAGCAAAATATGAGAGTACTTAACTGGTTACACAGTTGGACCACATTTGCACAGAGTATATCTTGGTGCTTTTTCATCAGGTGAGGTTGGATCAGGTGAGATTGGATGGTCCAGTGCCTCTCTTTCATCATCTAACGTTAGATGAGGGGCTTCAGATTGATCAGGATGAATTTGGTTGGGTGGTTGTTTGGAGGGTCTTACTGTCTCTTCCATTATACAGCCTTCATTAGTGACATCATTTTGGTTGGAAGGAGGCTCTTCAAATGGACTCCGTATTTTGATGTTGTTATAAATTTTCTTGTGAACACTGTTGAAATTGAGCAGACAGACATGTTTTGTGTCCACAATCTTATTGTCAGAAGTTAGCACTTTGTATGAGTGAGGATTGTTGTTATACCCTATCAGTCTTCCACTAAGTCCACAAGGTTCCAGCTTTGAAAACAATTTTCTATGCCCAAGGATATAAGAGACTTGATTTCCTATTGGATGAAAGTAGGCAATGTCAATATTTTTTCCTTTGAACTGTTTGTAGGGAGACGGTTTAGTGATGTGGGAGGGAATCTGATTGAGTTCAAGGACGCAATATTTGATGATGATGTTCCAATATCTTTTTTGAAGTTGGGAGTCCACTAGTATGGTTCTCAGAGACTCTAATATGAGTCTGTTTAAACGCTCTTCCAGTCCATTTTGCTCCGGTGTATAGGGGTCAGCAAAGGTCTGTTTTATGTGATTTTCCTTACAATAGTTAGACATTGAGGAGTTCCAGAATTCCATCCCACAATCTGAGTGAATAATCATTGGAGTGTAGTTGAATCTCTTTGCCTTCATGCTGATCAGGAGTTTAAGTGTCAGCTCTCTGATACCAGGAGCCTTGCAGTCCTTTAGCTACAGAGAGTGATAAAAATGCTGGAATGATAATAATAATTATTATTCCAATAATAAACACTTAGAAGCTCAAATAAATGATTTAATAAGAGCATTTTCAAGTTTTAATTGGTTTGGTAGTAAATGGTTTTCAATATAATGTAAAAGAGGGGCCACAGTATTATACTACTGGGGATCTTTACAGACTAGCAACCTCTCTTCAAGGGGCCTCCTTAGGCAGTTTAAGAACCTTGGAATAAAGATGGGTGCCTTAGAAAGGACTTATTCCACTAGTGGCCGGGCTTAACAGCACAAATGGCCAAGTCAGGAAGGGAAACACTCACTCTAAGCACTTTACCACGAAAATCCTGGAATAATTGGAAGGGTTTCAGAGCAGATGGGGTAGATTGCTTGACTAAACTTCAATGGTTGATTGGTTAATAAAGGTAAATAATACTACTACAGACTAAGTCATAAATCACTTGCTTATCTTCATATAAGCACTTGATCAATAATGACATGGTTTCTGATTGATAATAAATAATTCCTGGTAACTGATGATGGAATAATGGATCCAAAGAGGTCTGTATAAATACCTTTTTGGGGTGATTTTGGTCTTCTCAGGGCACGTAGAGAGGGTTCTTCTCGTGGGCTGAGGCTGGCAAGCCAGTCAGGGCAAGATTAGCACGTCCACTTGGTGCTGTCAATCAGATGTCCTTAGATCTTCTGGATTTCTGTATCATTTCAGCCACAGGATCTGTTAATCTGTTATGGCGTAAATTTGATCATTCTGTACTCATCCTTTATTTGCACTATTGATATTGCTTTAAAGCGTGCAAATGTGGATGATTACTGATTTTCCATTATCTGCTTATCATTTAGATAATTTTTAATAATTTTTATGAACACTTCTTGTAGTGTTTTGTGGTCTTCAAAGATCAGGATCAGTGATTTACGTGGTAATCCTTGATCTTTGATTTATTATTAAAAAATGTTTTAAACTTAATTTTCATTAATTTTATTTAAGATTTGATCTTTTTAGATCATTAGTAATTCATATGTCTGTTTATTACAATACTAGGCTACCCTAACTAGGTTGTAGCTCTTCTGAGCGGTACCTGGTTGTCAGATTAGTCACAACTGATCCAGACGCAGGGATCAGTTAGTAAAGATGCGGGCGGGGTAGGATCTGCTGCGTGCATGGCAGAATCAGCTGCGCGTGGGTCTCTAGTACGCGGGAACCTGCTGCTACTAGTACGTAGGGATATGTAATGATGCGGGGCTGTGCGTGGGAATTGTGACATAACACATTTCCGCGTGTAAATCCTAAAATATACACAACACCTCAATTCTGAGTGAATTTTAGGTGTAAACCCTATACGTGACAATACGTGTGAAATATTAGAATTGCCAAAAAGTGCCATACTGGTTTTGTAATTTTTAGTACTTTTCTTTTTAATTATTTTAAAAATATAAGGACTTGGAATTGAAGGGTGGGGTCAGTGAGTGACCCTACCTAATTTTGGGTGAGAAATCCATTCCTGTAATAATATGTATGGATTTCTCAGTCCTTATTTTGTTAATTCAGGTATTCTTATTTTTCATAGTTTGTGTTACTATTTGACAGTTTTGCTCTGTACATAGTAGCAAGCTGACATGAAGATTGATTGCAGAATCAATTTTGTTCTTTATTGGTATCACTGTGAAAAACCTGGTGCAGCTATCCACAACTGTTAAAAAATACAAATCTCCATTGATGCTTACAGGAGTAATAGGTCCCACAAGATTGCAGTGTAGCTCCTGGAAGGGTCTTTCTGCTCTTGGATGTTTGTTATTGAAGGGTGAAAGGGATATTTTACTGATGGCACATGCTTCACATTTGAAGGTCTTGCTTATCTTAATTCCTAGTTTCTGTTGAATTTGGCTATAACTCACATGACCAAGCAACTTGTGAAGACACTCATCTTGAGAAAGGTGGGAAACAAGTGGATGCCTTTCAGTAGAGAATTTCAGAACTGGAATGTTGCAAACATAGAAACCAAACATGATCCAATTCCCCTTCTTTACAAGAAAATCATCATCACTGAACTTTTCAACAAATCCATCAAGAAGCAGTGATCTCATCAAAAATAAGTTTGCAGTAGATAGAGGCAAGAAGAGAACATTTGAAATATAAATTTTTGATCCTTTTTTGTCTTCCAGTTTGATAGTTCCTTCACCTTTGCAAGCTAGAGAGTTAGTCCCTGAGCTTGTCAATATGAGACCTTTCATCAATTGGTCTAAGTGGACAAAGATGGATGGGTCAGACACTATGTGTCTTGAGGACCCAGAATCCAGTACAAAGCTGTTTTTGGAGAATAGGAAACTTGTGTGAAAGGAGCTAACAAAAGTGATCTCACTGCCAGAGTTTTTTGATCCAGATTTCTTTTTCCTTGAAGGAAACAATGGTATGAGCTGAGGATAGAGCTTCCAACACCTGCCTTCAGGATGAATTGCTTTTGGTTTATGCCACTTGTCATCACATGGCTTGATATTGGAAATTAAAAATGACACAGAAATTTCTTCCTTTTTGTCTTGGAGGGATGGCATCTTGTTGAGGAATTTGTTGTTGTGGAACATGCAAAGATGATCTAGGACTTTATCCAGATTTATTTTCTTGTCTGAATGGGTGATTTGATGAACAACGGTTTCCATTGATGCAGGAAGCTTCTCTAAAATGAGATATGAAATGATATTGGGAGGTGAATCTATTCCAACTTCATGTAAGGGTGACATAGCCATTCTATTGCCAGTGATGAAACCGAGTATATTGGAGCTTGTAAATGGAGTCCTAAGGAATTCCTTGAAAATTCTAGCCCAATCTGAAGTGTGATTGGAAGAAAAATAGTTGTTGATATCTTCCCAAGTAATATGAGCATCCTTTTTGTTCTCAGGTTTGATAATATTTGCTTGGAATGTAGTATTGAGCTTAGAGATGAGGATTGTTTGAATTTGCGCATTTTCTTTACAATTAAGACCAAAAGGAACTCCATTGGAATCTGAACTTTTCTTGGTGAGTTTGGCGTAGAGGTCCCCCTGTAGGTCCATCATGTTTATAACTCAATTGTGCCATATTGAAAAATTGTCCTGAGTGAGTAAAGGAATAGCTTCTATAGCTGTCTTTAGAATGGTGGCTGTTAACAAATTGGTCATGCTGGAAAACTGGTTTGGTTGGGTGTGGGACTAGATAGCTTGAATTCCAATGGTGGCTTTGACTGTTAATTGTGTTAAATCTTTCAACAGTTATATTTCATAAATAACAAACCAAAACCAGTTCTGAGGAAAAATTCAGAATGTAAAGTACAAGCAAAAATGTAAAAATCAATGCCTACCCCGGCCTTATCACTAAATGAAAAAAACAGAAGGACAGAATAGATGATCTTGAAAAGCCACTTCATCCAGACTTGAATGGACAGACACTACAGAACAAGATAATTAGATGATGGGAAAAAAACACACAAGGTCATACAATTGGATAAGATAGGAGTCTGGGCCTGGATTGTGTCCTAAAAAATTAATATTACTCCAGATTAGTGTTTCCTTGAAGGTCCCTCAAGCATGAAATCTTGATGCAAAGATGGAGAGCTGGATGGATAATGAAATCTTGACGTCTTGACACAAAGATGAAGAGCCGGATTGATAATGAAATCTTGAAGCAAAGATGAAGAGCGGGATGAACTGGGAGTTGAGCTGTCTTTTCCAGGAGGTTCATGTTGGATATTCAATGTATGGCGCGGGCGCGCACACAAAAAAAAGGAAAGATAAAAGAAATGCATAAAGGGAAAGAAATAAAAATGAGAAGAAAAAAGGAGAAAAGGATGGTAATGAGAGGAGACCCAAAACTCAACAACACCCCCCAACACCATGGGTCAGCAAGTTATAAGGCTCCATTTGGCAACCAGGTTGTAACTCAGGCCCCCACACCAAAAGAAATATACACGTTGTATGTCCCAGATGTAACATACAGGGCAATTTGACAAGGTGTCTGTGTGCATGTGCATTTTCCATGCACACTGTATCTTGTGGCCCAAATTTCCACTGGGGCAGGACATACAGGGTCAAACCTGTATATTTTGTTTGGGCAAATTTTGTTTTGGGCCTCTTCCACAGAAATATACACATACACATACATTTCTGCGGTTGCCAAACACAGCCTAAGGTTTTGAACTTGTAACTGTAACTTCTTCCATGTAAATCTGCCTTCCCTTGTCCTATTCTCATCACATCCATACTTCCATTCCCCCATGGTTTCCAAACATCCCCTGTAACTTTAACCTTGGAGATTACAGTTACAAATCCATGGGATTTTTGGCTGTGGGGCCCCAGGGGCTCATCCAAAGTTATAGTTACAAATCTGCACATGGACAGATTTGTAACTTCAATTTAAAGTAAAATGGAACTTACAAGGCCTCAAGGTTTCCAAGCACACCCTTAGATAACCATTTTGAAGGCAGGAATGGTGCAAGTTTCAAAAAAATTCTTGATTGATCTTCAAAATAGCCATGAATTAAAAAATTTTCAGGAAGAAGAATTTTTTTTGAAAAATGGATATCATTCAGACCATCTCCAAAATTGAGTAAGAAATTCTGGTAATTGGGATCCCTCATAGGATGCATATTTGATTTAAGTTGCAAAATTTGGATGTCTCCAGCAATAATAATTAAAGAAAATTACCCAACAATCTGGGTATGTATACCTCTTTGAAACACAGGTAAAATTTTCATTAATTCTCCACCAAGGACTGTAACCTTTCCTCCAAAAGGTAGGTTGGAATCCATGAGGTCTTGAAGTAGCCTGTCCTCAAATTCAAGAGTATGCCCATGAATTGTAGGCAATTCATACATTTTTGTCAAAGAAGCCTTTTTGAGAGCTTCACCCTTTTTAGAATTTTTTGATATTCTCAATACAGATGACAGATTCAACCTCAAGGGAATTTAAAAGGTGAGATGAAATTTTCTTCCATTTGGTAGATTCAAGGAAGCTATTTGACTACCAGCACAGGCCATAGAAATTCTTCAAGATTATCTGATAGAAGCTAGAAAGAATTTATATAGGAATTTTTAAAGACCCATCAGTTCCATCAATAAAGAATTAAGAGGGTTGAGAACAATGGCATGCATTCATTATTGGATCAAAGATTTTCTTCTGTCTATGATTAATAAAATAGATGTTTCATTTATATAGGAAGTTCTTCCATACCCAAAAGGTCCATCAACAAAGATGTAAGATGGTTGAGAAAAATTGCATTCATTCATTATCAGATCAAAGATTTGATTCTTTTGATTAATCTTTAATTTGTGAGAAAAAATTGATCTGTGATTGAAGAATGAATTAAATTATAAACCATAGATTTGATGGAAATTCAACATAGGCAACATGAATCTGCAGGCTGAAAAATTGATAAAAAAATTCCAAACAACTTCCTTCCCTCTGCATATTGAAGATATTAATCAACTTCTTCATTTTTTTTCCAAATGATGATTTTCCTCATGTAAATCCTTGGCCAAGGTAGCCTCTCTGAATTGTGTATAAGAAATAGTAAACATGTTCACCTGTTCCCTGACCCATCTCAAGATCATTGTTGATGGCATCCAAATCACAACAGGACAGCTCAAACCTTAAATTATTTTCATGATGGAAAGTATAGGATGATGTTTCTGTCTCAATTTTTGTGTATTTTTCAACAAAATATTGTTGGAATAAATATAAAGAAAGTTTGCCTGTTCCCTTACCAATGTCATTACCATTGTTGAAGAAATTGACATTACCATAGAACTGCTCAAAAATTAGATTATTTTCACAATGAAAAATATAGGATCATGTTTCATTCTCAATTTTTATGTATGGATAAACACAATATTTTCAGGAAAGACAAACACCCAAGTGCAAAAATGAAAAATCAGAATGACAAAATTCCAGACAAATTTGAATAATAATTCATGGAAGTGACCCTATTGTTTCCTGGTTGTTCTTTCAATTCTGGAAAACTACCAAATTTAACATAAGGATGAAAAACAGCATAGTGCAGAGGGTCATACAATTTTCTCAGTTCACTAATAATCCTTAAGGATCCATCTGAGTGCCTGTTCATGAACTCTCTATGGTTCAATTTATTAATAAAAATTCATGAGGAAAAATTGAATTTCATAATCAGAAAACGAAAAAAGGAAATTCCATACCTTACATCCATATTTCAGCCATTTTGTCTCCTGTGGGTAGGCTGTAAACTTTTTGATCCATATTTTCTGAAGATTGGTCAGAAAGCCCAATGGGTTGATTTGGAACAACCTGAGTATCAACTTGTCCAATATGATGGTGGTGGGTAACATAAAGAAGGGCATTTTAATTTGATTGGTTTGGGAAATTTTTAACCACAAAATAAGGGGAGGAGGATCTTGTTCTATCATATGAATTTGGGAATCAACTCATTTTATGTCTGAATGTACAGGGGGGGGGGGGAAGTAAGTCTTCACACTGATGTGTGAAATGAAAAAACCAGGAGATTTTATTTTTCTTGAAAAATAATCTGAAAATGGATGAGCTCAATCAAAATCAAACCATTTTGAATCAACATAATTATGACAAAGATTAACAATTTCTTGCCCTTTATTTTTGAATATAGATAAATCTCTGACAAAAAAATCAAAAAAAAATTATGCTCAGAAAGCTTTCAGATTTTTTTCTCAGTCATTTTCAACATTTGATATTTCATTTTATGTGGACTTTTATTTTATTTTTGAGGTTTAAAATCATTCATCAGATCAAGGTGATTTATTAACTAAAGCATTTTGTTTCATTTTAAAATTCAATTAGTTTTAAATCAATGGGATGAGCCCCTCCTCAAAACCAAAAAAAAGCCATTTTAAAATATTCTGCACACTCTAAACAAGGGAAAAATTCAAATTAAATCATACCACAGAGCTCAAATAGCATAAAAAATATTTTCTGCCTGCATTTTATGAGTTATCAGATACCCATCTTGATTATTTAATCAAAATACCATCAAACACACAAAAAATATCACATTAATCTAATTTGCTTTTCCCATGAATGAAAAAATTCAATTTCACCAGTTTTGTTTTTTATAGTGCTATTGTGATTCTTCCCTAGAATTAAATATATTTAAAATAAAACAAACTGCAAAAGAATGTCTTCATTTTTTTTCTTTATGAAACATCTATTTTTGGGTATTCTCTACCTTTTTGTATTATTTTTTGAAAAATGATAGTTGGATTATTTGACTCATCAATAAATTTCCATCTTAAAGAACAGATGATGATATTAATTATCATCCAATTCAAAATAATTTGATGGTTTTTATAGACTGGAAAATTTGGCCTTGAAAATGTGTCTAAAAATCAAACTACTGATTACTTTCAGTGGGAAGACTTACTTCCACGCATTTACATGTATGAAAATCCTTATGGAAGTTATAAGTGAAAATAAAATCAAGTGTGCTAATTTCTGGGTTGAGGGGGAATTAAATCAAATCAAAGTGGGATGGAAGGGGGTTTATATGAATTTCCAATGTTTAAAGATAAAGGCTCAAACCAAATGAGGAATTAGTGTTAATTACATGTGCTGTCAATTTTCTCTATTACACCGGCTATAATTGTTAAATGTGTTGTCCTTTTTCATTTTTTTCCTTTTTACATGTGTTTTAATTGTTGAATTTGTTTTAATTGTTACATTTGTTGAAGCTGTATGTGGGTGATATTAAATAAGAAACCTTATATAAATACAAAGGTTTTGTCAAGAATTATTGAAGAAAATAAAGACCAAACTTACATATGTACATACAGTGGGTTGACAAAACTTGTGGGATAGATTTTCAAAGTGCCCAAAACCCACCCACCACATATTGACTGGGGATCTTTGCACAAATTTGGTTTTCAAAGATATTTGAAAATCCACCTCTTGACCACATTGATTTATTTGCCACCATCCCCTCAACCACAGTCCTTTATTCCCTCCCTTGACTGATAGTACAATGACTCTGATAATTTATTCTAGTTAGTCCATAATTTTTTGTCATTTTTCTAATTTTTTTTCTTTTTTCCTGTGATTATAAAACATTAAACAAAGAAAAAAATATATAAAAAAACTACTCAAAGAGACCAAGGCCTGTGTGGTTGGAATGTATAGTGGGTAGGGAAAATAATGGGACTGATTCCCTTATTTTTGTTTGACCCATTTTTTTTATGTTATTTTTTATCACATAGATGTACAGGAAATTTTTTTATTTTTTTTATTTCAGTAATTAAGCATCTTAGTTTTATTGTAAAATGACTTTTGAAATTTAAAAAAATCAAAAATAAATCAAAAATCATAATGAAAAAAGGGTTACAAACTGGCTAAAGATTGATGATGGATAAAATAGAATATCACAAAACACTTTACCATTGAAAAATTATTGGAGCTTAAAAAAATAGAAATAATATGGTAAGGAATGAGAAAGGGAAAAAAAAAACATAAAATTGATTATAAAATTGGGTAGAACCACCACCAGCCTTGATGAAAGCCTCCATGCAATCAGGCATGGAGTTGATGAGGCTGCTGAGTTTTTGACCCCCAAAGTTGTCCCAGGGGCTTTGGAGGGCTCTTTCCATCTCTGGTGTGGTCTTTGTTTGGTACAGTTTTTGAATATTAAATTTTGAAATTTTCCAAAACTTCTCAATTGGGTTGAGGTTGGGTGATTGAGCTGGCCAAAAAATCTTTTTGATGCCTTTGGAGTGCTTCAAGTATTTTCTTATATTGACCTTATGGACTGGGGCCCCATCCTCCATTAAAAAAAAGTTGGTATGATCAAGTCTTGATATCAAAGGGCCAAGACCCCCTTTGTAAAGTATTTTGATGAAGTCCTTTGCAGTTTGTTGTTTTGGTGGCATGATGATGAGTGGGGAGGTGTTTTCACCAATGAAAGCATCTCAGACCATGATGGAAGACCTCCCACTCTTGAATGTGGGGGCCAAGCATTCCAGTTTAAAATTTTCTTGAGGATTTCTCCAGACCATGACTTGCTGAAAGTCCTTGGCAATTTTGAAGCTTGATTTTTTGGTCCAAATAATCTTCATCAAATCTTCTATGGTCCAATGCATGTGCTTGAAAGAAAAGGTGAGTTGTCTTTTCTTTTTTTCATCCATCAAACTGGGCTTCCTGGAAGCCACCTATGAATAGAGGCCATTTAATGGGCTCTTTGTCAAATTGTCTGAGTTGATACATATTGCACAATCAAAGTGCAGATTTTGGGGGCCTTCAGCTTATGATGGTTCTTGATGATTTGGAAAATCTCAAAAAGGTCCCAATCTGTTAGTTTTTGAGGTTTTCCGTTTTTTTTTTTGAAGATTTGATGGTCCCTTGATCCCAGAAGCACTTGAGGACATTATACATTTTTGTCCTTGGAATCCCCATGTGACACAACCACCCCACGTACTATAGGGAAATCTTAGATGATTGTGAGCGCAAAAGGAAAGCTGAGTGCAAGGGCAAGTGCAAGTTAGCAAGGGCTAACTGCAAAGTGCAAACTTATGGTGGAGTAACTTAACACACAGCAAGAGGGATGAATGCTCCAATGGAGGGAAACCAAATCCAAGCCTGATTTGATGACTGAATTTAGCAAATGCAAGGACGTATGAAATTAACTAACTGAGGAGACAATCCTCAGGCAAATGGAGTAGCCTTTATAAGGTAATCCAAGATGACTAGATACAACCTGATGGATGGCAAACTACAGTTTTGAGTAATGAGGAAATGAATAACATGGACAGAGTACAAAATGAAATGACAGTATGAATTGTTCCCAAGGTATTAGCATAAGTGAAAGAAAATAGGGGACAAATGTATTGGAATGTAACGGTTGAGACATGAGGGAATGATGTCAGAAGCAATGCAAATATGAAGGTGTAGTTTATGCAGGGTAAGGGAATAGTCCATTTAAAAACTATACAGTTGAGATGGCTTGACTAGCATGAGTGTGAACTAGCAATAGCATGTGACCAGAAATGGGAAACCAAGGGTTATTGATACCCAGGGTGAAAAGGGCAGAACTCAAATGGATGGTCAACCAAGGTAGAGTTGACTGCAAGGTTTGCAAGTGGATGCTGAGTCAGTTGCCAAGAATGGAAGGTTGTTATGCAAGCCAGAGTTGATAAGCAGAAGGCACCATTGATGTTGTGCTTCTAGTTTTTCACGCTTATGGATGGAGGTAGATGGTACTTGAAGAAAAAGAGTATTTCAAAGTAGGAGGACAATAACCCTTAAGGACAAAGCGTGACAGCTGCCCAGGTATAAAGGCCCAAGCTCCTGCAAGCATTCAGACAGTTTTCACATTGATTCCAAAGTTGTTAAAATTACTGTATACCCATTAATCATTACTTCTTTGCTTTAAATAGATTCATAATTAATTATGTTGTCATCATCATTCCGCCGTTGCAAAAACTGCATTTGACAAAACAAGCAATGTGTCCCTAGTACAGCCACGTGAGGTATTTGAGACAAGTTCAAACAATGTTGCTTGCACATTACCTATAAGTAGCAAGCTGGTTGTAGATTTTCCAGCAGCGTCCCGAAGGGAGGTGCAAAGTCAAAGGTCTGCAATGCAAGTTAATTATCATATACTGCCAGTGCCGGAGATCAAGTTATTAGGTATTTGGAACCCTGGTAAGTCAAGGTTTAGAGACTAAAAATAAGTAGAAAAATAAAGAAAAGAGAAATGGAACTAATATAATCCTCATTGATGTAGTAATTCCACAATTCCAACAATAAACCACCAATATACCACCACCGCCACCGCCATATACTGGATCAATTGGGTTGGAAGTGCAAAGTGAGGTGCAAAGTGAAGTGCAAGCCAAAGAAACGCAGATAATCAAAGGGGCAAGGGAAGAAGGAATGGCTGAAGGGGAGGTGGAACCAGAGCAAAGGGAGGAAAATGAGGAAGAAGGAAACTGAATAGAAGGAAGGAGTGGAATGGAACAGGAGGTGGAGGAACGGGGTGGAACAGAAATAAATGAGATGGAAGGCCAAAATGAGGGGAGCCAAGTGCGAGTCAAAGGGCTGATCAAAACCAAGGCAAGGAAATTTTCTGGCAATGTTGGAGAAGGTTCTTGAAGGGGTCAAAGGAAGAGAGCTCACAAGGAACTCATGGAGGAAGGTGGATGGAATACCCAACCAAAGAGGGTTTGGACTGCAAAGTGCAAGAAAATCTTTGAGAGACATCTAGTGACGCAAAAGACTTGGAAGAATTTAGGTCAATGGTAGAGGAATTGAATGAGAATTGGGAGGAAGCGGAAAGACAAATAAAGTATAATCTGTAGAAATGGATATTTTAATTTTATTATTTTATTATGTTATTTATATATATATATATATATATATATATATATATATATATATATATATATATATATATATATATATATATATATATATATTTGTTTGTTTAGGAAAAATAGGATTTTGATTTCAAAATAAAAAATGAAAGGATAAAATCTGTTGAATGAAAAAGGGGATGGTTATGAGAAAGGGAAAGGAAATGAAGTGGGGAAATGGGATGAGATTAATGGGAAGGAATGGGATGGAAGTTTGGAATGGGATGGAAGTAATAGAATGGAATGGGAGCTACAATTGGCAAGGTTTGCAAGGGTAACTTGCATGGAAGTCTCAAACCAAATCAGGAGAGTTGCAAAGTTGATGGGCTGGTTACTACAAGGTGCAATCTTCATTGGACTGGAAGCCAGTCCATTCAACAAGGTATTGAAGCTTTCCTTTGCATAACCTGGAATCCAGGATACAGCTTACTTCCCACTCTAGCGGATTGTGGACTTGGACCGGTTCAGGAGGGGGATGAGTCTTGCCCAGCTATAGGACTCAAGCTGGCTCTAGCAGAGACACGTGAAAGACCAGGTGGATACCTTTCCATTTTTTAGGTAAGGTAAGTTTAAAGGTGTTAGGGGAGACTATTGATTTGACTTTGAAGGAGCCAAGCTTTCTTTCAGAGATTTTACAAGTTGGGAAATTACTGCAAATATTGCAAGCATCAAGCCATACCCAATCTCCTACTGCAAAGGTTGGGGCCAAAGTGCAAAGTCAATCTTCTTGTTCCTTCTAGCACTGGTTTTCTGCTTCAAGGTTGGTTTGAAGTTGCAATTGAAGGGATTGGATGTGGTTAAGGTAATTGGTAGCAGGTTGAGAAGGTGCTATGTGAAGGGAAGAGAAAGTTGTGTTTCTACCATAAAGAGTCTGGAAGGGTGACTGTTTGGTGGAGGAATGAGTGGAGGTGTTGTAGGCAAATTTGGCTAATGGAAGCCATTGTGACCAGTTGTCCTGTTGGTAGGAGATTTACATTCAAAGATACTGTTTGAGGATCTGATTGATCCACTTGGTTTGCCCATCTGTTTGCAAGTGGTAAGCCGTTGATAGATTGCCAGTGATCTTCAAATGTTGGCACAGCAAGGTCCAGAAGCTAGAGAAAAACAAAGATCCACGATCACTAATTATATTATCAGGGAGATCATGTTTTGAGAATAAATATTCTATAAATAAATTAGCTAAGTCTTCAGAAGAGGCCATCACATTACTGTGAAGAAATAAAGCCATCTTTGAGAAGCAATCTACTACTACTAAAATAGCATCAGAACCACTAAAAATAGGTAATTTCAAAATAAAATCCATAGAAAACAAGTGCCAAGGAATTGGAGGAATGGGAAGTGGCTGAAGCAGCCCATACTTCCAGTGTTTTGAGTACTCTTTCTGATTGCAATCATAGCACACGTTAACATAGTCTTTTACTTCACTGGTCATACCAGGCCAATAGAAGTCTTGTGCAATCAATTGGTAGGTTTCATCCTGCCCATAATGACCAGCAAGCGGGGAATCATGCCTTGACTCAAAGATATCTAACTTAATGCAAGTATTATCTGGCACTAATATACAATTTTTACAAACTAAATAATCATTTTTGTCAATACTATAATCACTATCTAATAAGTTTGCATTCTTGCAAAGTTTGCTACACTTGAGGTTGTTGAGTTGAGCTTTTTGTAGTTCAGAAGCCAGATCTCAAAGGTGAGTGATGATTTAACTGAGTTTGGCAGACTGGGTTGAGAAAAGTGTCCTAAATTTTTCAGGATTGTTGTTGGCAAAGGTGCTCCCCCCTCCTGGGTAAACGTTGTCCCAACGTGACAAAGCATCAGGGACTACCGCTTGTTTCCCAGGACGGTATGTGATTGTAAAGGTGAACTTGGAGAGGTATTTGGCCCAACATGCCTGTCTACTTTTAAGGACTTTTGAGCTCATGAAATATTTTAAAGAATTGTGATAATTTAAGACCTCAAAAGTTTCCATAAGGCTCAAAAGGTTTGAACACCATTTTTTCAAGAAAAAAACAATTGCAAGAAGTTCCTTTTCATGAATCTCATAATTAAGCTCTGCAGCAAGCATTTTGTGAGACTCAGCTACGGGATGAAAAAGAGAAGAACAGGAGGAAAACTGAGAGATTACTCCTGCAATTGCATAGTTTTTTGCATCTGTTTTGATGACAGTGCGAGCTAGCTCATTAAAGTGAGCAATTATTGGAGAAGTGGTAAAGGCTTTCTTCAGAGCTTTGAACTCCAAAGCAGCTTTTTCTGTGAAAAAAATGAGTGTCTTTTTGAAGAAGTTTAGTGAGGTTTACGGTTTTCTTGGCATAATGCTCAATAAACCTCCTGTAAAAATTACTGAAACCAAGGAAAAATTGAAGGGATTTAACAGAGGAAGGTGGGGGCCAGTCCAATATGCGTTGGATTTTGGCTGGGTCCATCAATAGTCCTTGCTGCAAGACTACAAAACCTAAAAATTGAAGAGAAGGAGTATGAAATTTGCACTTAGAGGCTTTTACAAACAGGTCATTCTTGCAAAGTTTCTGCAGCACCTCTTGCACATGTGCAATTTGATCCTCAAGAGTTTTTGAGTAGACTAGTATATTTTCAAGATAAACCACAAGATATTTCTCTACAAGGTCAGAAAAAATGTCATTGACAAAATGTTGAAAAGTGGAAGGAGCATTGCAGAGGCCAAAGGGCATGATGGTATACTCATAACTGCCAAAACGTGTTCTCATTGCGGTCAAATACTCATGGCCTTTTGAAATGCAAACTAGGCTATAGGCGCCTCAAAGGTCTAACTTTGAGAAATAAGCAGCTCCATGAAAGAGAGTGAGGAGGTGCAACATAGGCAGTACTGGGTAGGCATTCTTCTGGGTTACCTGGTTCAGTTTCCTATAGTCAACACAAAGGCAAAGTCCACCATCTTTCTTTGGAACAAATAAGACAGGTGAACCGGTGTTTGAATTGCTTGGTTAAAGAAATCCTTTCAATACATTTTCCGCAATGTATTCTTGAAGTGCGGTTGATTCCTGCTTTGAGAGAGAGTAGACTTGTCTGGGTGCCAGTGTTGGGCCAGTAAGTTCAATATTATCATTGAAAGAAAGGAATGGGGGAAGTTTATCTGCCTTTACAGCTGAAAAGACATCAGCAAAGTCATGATAAATAGAAGGTAAAGACTCTCAAATGATTTCTAGATCTTCAATCTTGTCATCTTTGAGCACGGGATATGAAGTGCTTGCATGATGCAAGAGGATTCGGGAGCTCAAAATACACCATTTGGTTGGTGCCTGTTTCTCTTGGAAGAAACAAGGAAGAGTTAAGTCAGATAAATAAGAGATAACCCCTAAATCTGAAGAGGGAAATTGGGAATGAAGGTCAGGATATTGCAAATCACCTGGAGGAAAAATGTCATCCAACTCAATGACAGTGTCAGGTAGGCTGTTTAATTCCTTTTTGATAGAAGGCTTAGTCTCCTGGGGTTGCAAGATTCAAAGGTTAATTACTCCTTCTTGCCAATTCACATCCTGATTCCAGTGGACTAGGAAATCATGGCCTATAATGGTATCATCCATTCTGGGAATATCCAGGACAAATAAATCCCATTCAAAGCTGGGGAAATTGGAAAATGAAAAGGTCCATTTTGCCTTTTGGGAAACCCAATGAGACGGCTCAGTTGCACTACTTACTAAATAGATAGGAAACTTATCTATCTTGGAACGCGTAAGGTTTTTGGAAGTGGCAAAAGATTCACTTATAAAAGAAACATCAGCGCCAGAATCAAGTAAAAATCAATAAGGAGAGTTGTTGGAATGGAAAAGGACAAATCTTGAACTTGGAGCACCTAGTGTCTTGCAATTGCAAAGATTGACTTGCTGTAATTTAGATAATGTGTAGCCTTCCTTGTGAGTGTCAGGAAAAATAAAAGCTAATTTTTTGACTGTTTAGCCGCTTTGCACAGATATCAAAATCATGTTTACCTCCACAATACATACATAACCCATTCTTTTCCCTCCTTAACCATTCCTCATTCTGGAGCATCCCAGTTTCTTTATCCAGGAAATTCAGAGTTTTGGCAACATATTTTCCTTTTGGTTTGGAGTGCAAGGTTGGATTTGGTCTGGATTGCTTTGGGTTCTTCAAAGATTGTTTTGAGTATTTGTCCAACTTTGGAGTCAAAGTTGACGTCCCATGGTTGTTTTTTCAAGAGAGGTTCCTGTCATGATAACCATTATCAAGCTCAATCACCTGGTCAATTAACTGTTGAAGGGAGGTTGTCTTATGTCCCCCAACTGCAAGTTGTTTGATTAGGCATGCTGGTAAACCTTTTTGAAAATGAAATAAAAGGGCTGCCTTGTTCCATTGCATGCAAGAATTCAGAGTTTGAAAATTGGAAATATAAATGGAAGATCTGCTATTTTCCTTCATGAATAGATTATTGAGTTTTTATTTGGCGTTTTGAACTTCATTGGGGTTTCCAAACAGGGTGAACAGCTGTTTCTCAAACTTGTCCCAATTGTTGAGAATACAAGTGGGGCTAGTATTTTCTAATAGTTTGAGGTAAGGTTCAAACCACTGCAAAGCTCTTCCACAAAGGAAGGAAGATGCATACATAACTCTAAGTCTATCAGTAGGGAAATTATGAGGATTGTTTGAGAAGATTATTTTTCAGGACTGTAGGTAGGATCTAAGCTTATGAGGGTGCTCCCCAGTAAAGTGATCAGGCTGCTTCATGCCTGGGGTGCAAAAACTAGGACCCCTTGGACCTGATTGCAAGGCAGTTTGATTAAGTGCCTGGATCAGAGTTGTGAGTAAGATTGAAGCACCAGGTTTGGGAGCATTAATGCAAGCTTGCAATCTACCACAAGTTGAGGTTTCATTGGAGGAGTCTTTGATTTCTTCAAGAGGGTCCACTTCCCCCTGCAAGGGAGTGAGGGGATCATCAAGGGGTTCAACCAAAGGAGATTTAGAAGAAGGGACAGGATCTAAAGGTTGTCTGGCCCAAGAAATGCCGGATCTCCCAACCCAATGGATATCATCATTGTAAGATGTGAGGGAAGCCTTCCTGGTTGAACAAGTACGTGACATTGTAAAAAGAAATATATTATAGGTTGGCAAGCTACAATAGATGAGTTGAGTTAGTTAATTTACTGTCACACAACCACAAGGAAAGCTGAGTTCAAGGGCAAGTGCAAGGTAGCAAGGGCTAACTGCAAAGTGAAAACTTATGGTGGAGTAACTTAACATACAGCAAGAGGGATGAATGTTCCCATGGAGGGAAACCAAATCCAAGCCCAATCTGATGACTGGATTTAGAAAATGCAAGAATGTATGAAATTAACTAACTGAGGAGACAACACTCAGGCAAACAGAGTGGCCTTTATAAGGTAATCCAAGATGACTAGATACAACCTGATGGATGGCCAACTACAGTTTTGAGAAATGAGGAAATGAATGACATGGACAGAGTAAAAAATAAAATGACAGCATGAATTTTTCCCAAGGTCTATGCGTAACTGCAAGACAATAGGGGAAAAATGTATTGGAATGTAATGGTTTAGACATGAGGGAATGAAGTCAGAAGCAATGCAAATATGAAGGTGTAGTTTATGCAGGATAAGGGACTAGTCCATTTGCAAACTATACAGTTGAGATGGCTTGAATAACGTGAGTTCAAAATAGCAATAGCATGTGACCAGAAATGGGAACCTAAGGGTTATTGATACCCAGGGTGAAAAGGGCGGAACCCTAATGGATGGTTGACTGAGGTAGAGTTGACTGCAAGTTTTGCAAGTGGATGCTGAGTCAGTTGCCAAGAATGGAGGGTTTTTATGCAAGACAGAGTTGATAAGCAGAAGGAACCATTTATGTTGTGCTTCTATTTGTCATGCTTATGGAAGGAGGTAAATGGTACTTGAAGAAAAAGAGTATTTCAAAGTAGGAGGACAATAAACCTTAAGCTTGAAGCATGACACCTCAATTTTGAAGCAATTTTGTTCTCTGAAGTGCTGGCATCATACATGCCCACAATAATGGCCTTGAAATAACCTTTTAACTTTCCTTTTTTGCTTTTTATTCATTAACTATAAGTAAAAAATAAAAAAAATTGTAAAATTTGAAGAAAAAAAAGACACAATGAGAGAAACACTTAAAATATTCATCTGTCAAGGTTAGGGTTTAGGATTTAGGATTTAGGTTTTAAGGTTTCTTGGAATGGGAGATAGTGGAGTATTGAGAGGGATAAAAAAATGTTGTCAAGAGTAGGAGGTTGATCCTGTTCATTGAATGAGGTTGCACAAGGATATTGGGTTTTTTTGAAGTAGGTGTTTGTGTTAAATTTAAAAACCAGTCCCACAACTTCTTCCCACACATTTTAAAAATCAGGGCCATCTGGGAATCACATTGCCTCTGATTTGAAGATTCTGAGGAAAAAGTTTTATAAAATAATCAAATGGTTCAAGAATTGTATAAATTTCAAGCCATAAAAAAAAAACTCAAGGGTCTTTTAAAATTACCAATTGCAATCTGAATAAGCTTGGACCCACAATACAACACTTCCAAAAGTTGAAATCCCTGAGATACAAAACTTTATCTTGAAGGGAGTCTCAAGCCAGACAATTCAACAACAAGCTCATGAAATCAATTTTTTTTTCAAGAGCAGCTGCCAAGAAGCCATTTATAAATGAAGATCAGAGGAAGAAAAGACTCACATTTGTTTTTTGACATTAAAATTGGACTGCTTAAAACTGGAAAAATTCATTTGGACCAATATATCAAGCTTTAAAATTGGCAAGAACTTGAAGCAATTCCTGGTCTGGTGAATGCCTCATGAAAAATTCCACAACAACTTTCTTGATCCCACATTCAAGAGTGGGAGATCAAAAATCATGATCTCAGGTGCTTTCATTGATGAATGCACCTCTCCTCTTGTTTTTATGCCTCCAAAAAAAAAGCCCACAATTTCATTGAAATTTTTTGCAAAGGAGCTCTTGGCCCCTAGATTTTGAGAATAAATCAATCCAATTTTTTTAATGGAAGATGGGGCCCCAGTCCACAAGTTAAAGGTCAGCAAGGACTGGAAATGCACCCAAGTTATCAAAAATATTTCATTTTCAGCTCAGTCCCTGGACCTAAATCCAATCAAGAATCTATGGAAAATTTTAAAAAAGAATATTCAGCAGCTCTGAAAACCAAAATCAATCCCTGAGATGGATAGGGCCCTCAAATGAACCTGGGATGAATTTTTCTGTCAAACCCTCAAGCATCTCATGAAATCCATGCCTGATCACATGCAAGCCATCATCAAGGCTAGTGGCCATTCTAACCAAGACCAGATTCAATTATTGTTTTTTAATTTTAATTTTAATTTTATTTTTATTGTTATTTTTATTTTTATTTTTAATTTTAATTTTAATTTTAATTTTATTTTTATTTTTATTTTTATTTTTATTTTTATTTTTATTTTTATTTTTATTTTTATTTTTATTTTTATTTTTATTTTTATTTTTATTTTTATTTTTATTTTTATTTTTATTTTTATTTTTATTTTTATTTTTATTTTTATTTTTATTTTTATTTTTATTTTTATTTTTATTTTTATTTTTATTTTTATTTTTATTTTTATTTTTATTTTTATTTTTATTTTTATTTTTATTTTTATTTTTATTTTTATTTTTATTTTTATTTTTATTTTTATTTTTATTTTTATTTTTATTTTTATTTTTATTTTTATTTTTATTTTTATTTTTATTTTTATTTTTATTTTTATTTTTATTTTTATTTTTATTTTTATTTTTATTTTTATTTTTATTTTTATTTTTATTTTTATTTTTATTTTTATTTTTATTTTTATTTTTATTTTTATTTTTATTTTTATTTTTATTTTTATTTTTATTTTTATTTTTATTTTTATTTTTATTTTTATTTTTATTTTTATTTTTATTTTTATTTTTATTTTTATTTTTATTTTTATTTTTATTTTTATTTTTATTTTTATTTTTATTTTTATTTTTATTTTTATTTTTATTTTTATTTTTATTTTTATTTTTATTTTTATTTTTATTTTTATTTTTATTTTTATTTTTATTTTTATTTTTATTTTTATTTTTATTTTTATTTTTATTTTTATTTTTATTTTTATTTTTATTTTTATTTTTATTTTTATTTTTATTTTTATTTTTATTTTTATTTTTATTTTTATTTTTATTTTTATTTTTATTTTTATTTTTATTTTTATTTTTATTTTTATTTTTATTTTTATTTTTATTTTTATTTTTATTTTTATTTTCATTTTTATTTTTATTTTTATTTTTATTTTTATTTTTATTTTTATTTTTATTTTTATTTTTATTTTTATTTTTATTTTTATTTTGTTTATTTTTGTTTATTTTTGTTTATTTTTGTTTATTTTTGTTTATTTTTGTTTATTTTTGTTTATTTTTGTTTATTTTTGTTTATTTTTGTTTATTTTTCCTGGGAAGGTGTCATGGCGCTGGGTTTTCAAATGGACCTGAAACACTATTTGCACCCCATATGAGTTGTCAAAGCAGGTTCAAAACTCAACAAGTTGCAATCAAAGTTGTTTAAAACTTGCATGGCCCCTGGGAGGTTGCAAAGTACCTGCTGCGTCCCAAATGGGTTGCAAAAGGGTAGTTTTCAACCCATCCAGGCCGCAAACAAGTAGTCTGGAACCCCCTGGGGGATGCACAAGTTGTAAATGGGGTTGCATGTATCTTCCCTGAAACCTTTGGCCCATTTGGGGAAAAACAGCCCCAAATGGACCATTTCAGGGGGGAATTAGGGGTACCTAGGCACCCCTGGACCACTTTTGAGTTCTGTAAACCAAAATTGGGGGATTTGGCATATATTGTGGAAATATTATTGGACCAAAAAAATAACTTGGCATCAAATTCTACCTATTGGAAAACAAAATCTTTTCACAAACCATACACAACACTTGCTCATTCAATAATTTTTCTCACAACCCAAAAGTGAGTACAATCTGGAGTTGGGAAACAGTTGGATTGAATTATAAATTGAATTGGGATTTTTTTTGCATTATGGTAACAGTTGCAAGCCCAGGCTCCCCTGGTTTCAACATGGATTCATTAAAGGACTTAATTGAAAGTGTTCTGTTGAAGTGTTGAAGTTTCTCAAGTTCTTTTGAGTCATTCTTGATCTGTTATTCTTTGTATCTTTGCCTTCTCTGTGTCCTTTGTCTCTTCTATCTTTGTCAATTCTCATTCCATTCCATTCTTTCTAGTCTCTATTGTATCCTGTGCTGTTGGATTTCCCTGAACTCAACCATCTCCCAGGATAACTTGAACTTTGAATATGCATCACACACCAGTCAAAACTTATTTCTCTTTTGTTCCATAAAGCCTTCCAAATCTTCTCTATACATCAAAATTTTACTATATTAAAACCCTCTTGTATTTCTAAAGTTGTACAGCAAGTTGCACAGGGCACAACTCAAATAATCTCAAGTGAAAAGTCAGGTCACCAAGGGAGATCAAGGTTAAATTGGTGCAACTCATCATCTGCTGGCTTCCATCTGTTTCTCTTCATCTCTGAATCAATTGAAATTAGTTTGTTCCTTTTCATTTTATATCTTGTATTTGGTGGTTATAAGGTACTGGAGCAAGCTTTTTCTATTTTCATCAACAATCTTACAGTGCAGTCTGTTGGGTATGAACCTGTTCCTTCATGTGTTCAAATTCTGTTGTTTTGTTCATACTTTTATTTCCTTGTTGGTCTGATTTTGTTCTGTCAGTCTCTGGTTTTTAGCTATAAAGAATATAAAGTTCCATTGTTGAAAACTTTCTCACAATTAACACTCAAAATCAGAGGACCTTCTTTTCTAAAACCAGACTCCAGCATGACCAAATTAATGAAAGCAACCATTTTAAAAACGGCAATAGAGGCCATTCCGCTGTTCATGTTGGACAACTTATCAATTTGGAAAAATTGGGTAATCAACATGATGGACCTACAAGAGGATGTCTATGCAAAACTTCCCAGGACAAGAAGAAATGCAGAAGGAACTCCCATTGGTCTAAGCCACATGGAAAAAAATTGGATTCAAACCATCCTAACATCCAAACTTGACACAAAAGTACAAGCCAACATAATCACACCCAAAAATGAGAAAGATGCTGATAAAATTTGGGCTGACATAAATGAATATTTTGCCTCCAATCAAACCTCCAAGCAAGAAAAAAATTTCAAGGAGTCCCTCAAGACTCAATTCTCTTATTCAAATATTCTTGGTTTTATAACAGACACAAAGACAGCCATTTCCCAATTACATAAATTAGGGATTGAATTGCCTCCAGAAATTATTGGATACTTGATTTTAGAAAATTTGCCATCATCCATGGATACTGTGATCCAGCAGATCACTCATTCCAATAAGAAGATAACTCTCAATCAGGTGCTAGATAATCTCCAAATGTTTCATAATAATATGTTTCTCTCAAAAAGAAAAGGTGAAGACAAGAAGAAAGAAAATTTTGTCTCCTTTCTAACCACAAACATTAGACCCTGAAACAACTAGTGGCACAAACTGAAGACCAATCATACTGAGGGGAGATGTTGTAAGCTCTATCCTCATATCAAATCTTTTTTTACAAAGAAAAATAAGTCTTGCCAAAGCAATTCAAGTTCAGAGGTCACCTCAGGTAGCTCATTCCACACAAGAATCTCTTTTCTGGATAGCACATTTGTTCTGGATTCTGGATCTTCCAGAGACATAGTGTCTGACTCAAAGCTTTTGATGCACCTAGACCAATCAATAACCGGGTTCATCTCAATAAGTTTGGGTGAAAAATCTCTGACATATGAAGGAGAAGGGACAATTTAGTCAATGAATGAACAAGGATAAACAGTCTTCCTCACTAACTTGTTGTTCTCTTCTCACACCACTGCTAAACTTTTGTCTTTGAGGTCTCTCGTGCTCAATTGGTTTGATATACAATTCAAATAAAGGACTTTGTTGTAACAAAAGAGAATTGGGCTTTGAGTGGGAGTTATGAGTACAATCTACCCATCCTTTTCCTCTCATATGAAACACAAAATCCAGTTTCCCAGCTTTCCTACAACAAAACTTTGCATAAATCTCTTGGTCATGTGAGCTACAGCAGAATAAATCAAAAACTGGGGATTCAAGTAAGAAAAGCTTCAACATTCAAAGCCTGCACAATTAGCAAGATCTCACAAAACAATTTGAACAATAAGCACACCCAATCTGAGAGACCATTTCAAGAACTTCATTGAAATATGGTTGGACCCATCAGCCTTGCCAGAATTAATGGCAAAACCTACTTTCTAATGGTAGTTGATAGCTGCACTAGATTTTTCATGGTGATCCAACTAAAAAGCAAGAGTGAGGCAGCAAGCACCCTTCAATTCCTGATCAAGGCAGAAGCTAAAAAATTCAACTATACCCAAATGATGCTGCACTTCTATTGAGGAAAAGAGTTCTTGAATGCATCAATGGCAAATTAATTTAAGGAGAGGCACATCTGGAAGACTTTTTCTGATTCTTACACACAGTAGCAGAACATCTTAGCCAAAAAATTCAACCAAATCATATTGTAATCCTTGGGGAATGTTCTGGCAGAAAATCAATTATAAGAAAGGTATTGGAACATAATCATTAAATCATGTGCCCTTGCAATAAATCAGATTCCAAATCACATCTCAAATAAATTGCCTTACAAAATATTCAAGGGAAAGAAACTGGAAATCAACTACTTCCACTTGCTGGGGAATCCAGTGACTTAAATACTTAGGGATAAGAAACACTTCTCTAGGCTGGAGCCCAGGGGATCAATAGGAAGGCTAATGGGGTACAAAAATAATCTCTTATCCTATAAAGTACTAACATCTGATAACAAGATTGTAGACACAAAAAATGTGATCAAACTTGAATATGATTCCAACTGTAGAAAGCTTGATAAAAACTTGGAACTGGAGATTTGCAATGAAGATCTTGCTCCTGATAATATCAACATTACGCAAACTGCAAGCCCTATTCATGAGGAAGTGAGGCCACAAGTAGAATCTTACAAAATTAATAAAAATTTATTTGAGAGTCCAAATAATCCTATTCTTGTAGTTAATTGTTATCTGGAAGAAATCTCAAGCTCACCAATTGAAAACGTAGTCCAATGAATTCTCTGTGATTGTACGTCCTCTGTCAGACCAAATAAATATCCCTATGTCTCTCTTCCTGTCAGAAAATCATCAAATTGGAAAGTTGAGAGAAACAAAGAACTCAATGAAATCAAATCTCAGGAAAGCTGGGAGGATTGCAATGTGGAACCAAAAAACTATCTACAAGCCATGAGGGTCAACAAAGTGAAGCCAGAAACAAGTCTGGCTCCATCTAAAAGGAAATTGTGGCTCTGCATTATGGGGAATCACCAGGTCCCCAGGGTAGATTTCGGAAATACTTATGCACCCACCAGAAAATTCACAACACTTCTTCTTCTTCTGCTAATTTAAATTTATATAAAACTTCCCTTGCAACAATTTGATGTAAAAGCCACTTTCTTATTTTCCTCTCTTGAATAAGACATAAATTCTCAAACCAAAATAAACCAGCCGCTCATTAAAATTTCTAAAGTTAAATAAGTTGCTCTACGTGTTGTGAAAGGTGCCTATCAATTGGCACAAGAGTCTGAAATGTTGGCTTGAGAACATTTATTTTAGTCAATCAGTTGCAGATCCCCGCCTTTATATTCATGGCAGCCAAAAGTCTTCTCTTCTCTTCCATGTAGATTACCTGGTTGTGGCAGGTGATGTTCAATGGTTTGAAAAGGTATTTTGGGACATATTTCCTTGGTCAATTGCTCATGTCCCCCCAAAAAATATGGTAATGTAATTCAACCGAGATGGTGATATCATCACTATCAACCAAAGATAATTGATTGTTAAATTTCTTTCTGAGCTAGACTTGGCTCACTGCAAGCCAGTTTTAACACCCCTCACTGCAAAAGTTCAGCTACTTCCAGCCTTGCAAGAAAATCAAAGTGAATTTCTTAAGCTTTGAATTAACTATAGGAAATAAACTGGATTCATAAATTTCCTCTCCTGAAGGACCCAACCAAATCTCTCTTCTGCTGCATCCATCCTCTCTGGGTTTAATAAAAACCCCTGCCTATCCCACTTGAAGGAAGTGATTCATGTATGGAAGTATCAGGCAGGAACTTCAAACCTATCTCTTTTCCTAAATCCAAAGTCTTCCTCAGATAACGGTTTGAATGTATACACATACCCTAGGTGGGCAGACAATCCTCAGATGCAGAAATATCAGACAGGATACATTTTCTTCTGGAAGAACTCACTGATATCTTGGAAAATTCAGAAGCAGAGTAACATCAATCTGTCCTCAACCAAATCAAAACTTAACGCACTTACCAATGGGGCTCAGGAATCTCTCTGGATCAAGTCTACTGCTAAATCTATGGAAAAATGTCAAAGTTGGTGCTACTAATTTTCTTATTGAAAAAAAATGGCTCCTAGAAAAGATCCAAAATTTTGGATCCAATTTGAAGATGAAATACATTGACCTGAAAGCAAAATGGCTCTGTGCCCAATACTCCGCTAGCCCCATCAACGTCACCCTCATTGGAATGGGATTGATGATTGCTTATCCTTGCACCAAAGCCTTGGATAGGAATCACCAGAGCCAAATTGGGGTCTCTGGCTGACCAGTGACAGAAAGTCACTCTTGTGGCCACTGTTTTTGCCATCAATTATCAAAAGTTCACCATGAAATCACAATGATTGATTCAATTTTCCACAATGCTGTACACAATAGTTCTTGTTGGTTTCACCTTTATGGAAAATGAAAGTCTGGAAAATTTCACTTCTGCAGAAAATGAGAATCACTTTGATTTCACCTTTTTGAAAATTTAAATTCACCTGTATTTCCCAAATCATGACCTTTTAATTCTGGCATTTCCACCAAGATAAAAAAAGAACTATTTCTGGAAAAAAAAAATTGTGAAACATGTTGACTTTTTTACAGGGAAATTGATTTTTGAAGGAAGATTGTTGGTTGGAAAACTTGAAATTAATGATGCTAATTTGTTTTCAGTTTTTGTAATTCTAACTTCACAGATTAAAAATCATAATTTCACAAAGCTCCATATCCTCTACAAACCGTTGGCATTTTTTTCCCAGGACAAGATTTCAGGCCAAAAAGAGTCTATAAAAAATGCAAGTATTCATACATGAAAAAATAAAAACATTCCTGTGACAAATGAAATTGGTGCTAAATTCATCCCAACAAAAAAAAATAAATAAACAGAGAAAAAAATTAAGAAGGTTATAGAAAAATACAAATTAATCTTCTGTTCTCAGCTGGGTGTTACACTTCCTAGCATTTCAATCAAAATAAATTTAACAATTATTTTACAAAATTTTCCCCAGGTTTCACTTCAAGTTAACAAGGGAACCACTTCAAATCAACTCACAGTTCACTTTTTTTTTGGTGACAAACCTGGGGCATAAGCCCCACTTTTCTTGTAGATAAAAAATGTGCCATCACACATGATCCAAGGTTTCCCTCTTCAAGCTATTCTTTAGATTTATTGAAGCCATCCCAGGTCTGGAAACATGGGTTTCCTACCTGGTAAAAAAACCCTCAATTAAGTGCATGAATGTCATAGACTTCCATCCCTTGGCTTATTCTCTACCAACTCCGCAATTTTGAATGGTCCAGGAGTGCTTTTCAATTCCCAGATCCCTCCCATATAATTTCAAAAGGGAATCATTTCAGATCAACTCATAGGTCACTTGAACATTTTAAAATGTTTTATGGATGGGGTTTCACAGAAAAGGCTTTTGTTTCATACTCAAAAGATTTATTTCATGTAAAAAACATGGATATTTCTGCCAGAAAGTGCAGAATACAAATAGATAACTCCCTAAATGTTTCACATGGAGGATTGACACAAACCCAAGGTGGAACTCACTACCAATAATGGGAAGAAGAATAATATTGGGATAAAACAATAAATACATGTTGAGGCTTCCAGCAGGAAATGAAGGCAAGGCTCCAATGCAGTTTAGAGCACCAACTACCATTTCAACAAAATCTTCAACAACTGTCAAGGCATGTGGTGGTAAATTTTCCTTTCTAAGATAAATCCTATTCTTCCTCATTCTCCTAGCCTAGATGGGGCTTTTGTGTTCCATTTACTTAACATCAATCAATTTTATTCATGAAGGGTGCTAACATGTTTAACCCACAACAATCATCTATTTTAAACAGCCTTCTCCTTTCAGTGTTTATGGTACTCTTTCTCAATACTCTCCTGGGAGCTGCCTTAGTTGCCTTTATTTTGCATGCATTCTTTGATCAACATGTTTTTGTTTGTTGGCTTTCTGTGCTCAAATTTCTATCATCCTGGTGGGATTGTCTTTTTTCAAAAAATTCTCTTTAATCATCATCTCAGAAAAGAACCCTTCTATCTCTGTCACTACAATGACTCCAATATGAGCCTAGGTTCAAAGGCTACATGCTTGGATTTTCATTCAAAGCCTTAAATGACCATTTTTACAACTCAAAATGGCCCCCTGCAACATATTTATGCCATTTAATGCCTGCATAAGTTTTTGATTTAAGCCTATCTAACTACAAATCAGATGTAGGAAGGAATTACCTTTAAGCATGGCGTGGCCACAGCCCAAAAAAACAAACACCATCAACAATAAAAGCCCACACATTGCACGGATTCCTTACTTGACTCATTTGCGCATGTGAACCAATGTCTCCGGCATGCAAAAGCCAACTAATATTGACCAGAGAAACTCCCAAAAAAATTTTTTTTCAATATTTTAGACTTACAAAGCAGCATTTATTTTATACAAGAAACTTCTTTCTTATAGAAAGAGTGAAGGTACTTTACAGACTCATCATAGTGTGTATTTCATGCACATGAGAGGGTGGGCAGAGGAGGGACTACACTCTTATGTGGTTTTAGTTTCACCGTTGCCAGTGCAGTGATGTGCACTCCCATATAGTAAGGCATGCATGAAAATTTGGGCTGACAGAACCCAAGTGTGGTCCAGGTGACTTGAGCCCCAGCACCAAGTTTAAATTACACAACACCACTAAGTGTAAACCACTTAAAACACACTTCACTCAACATTTTGAAAACCACACTCAATTTTGAACACACCTCACCAACTTTTGAAAATTTCTCACTTGATTTGGAACACAACTCAACCTGCCACACCCTCACTCAAGTGGACTTCAAAACTCCTCACCCTGCACACCCTCACCAGAGTGAATTTGAACAATTGTTACCCAATTTTTAACACTATTCACCCTTCCAACCCTGACAAAAGTGAATTTGAAGAATTCTTACCCAATTTTCAACACTCCTCACCCTGCTAAAATCTCATCAGAGTGGATTTCAACACTCCTCACCCTGCTAAACTCTCAGAGTGGATTTCAACACTCCTGACCTAATTTAAAACAGACCTCACCCTGCTAAACTCTCACTGAATTGGGTTTCTAAACACCTCACCCTGATACACTCTCCCCAAAAAGGATTTCAACACACCTTTCCCAATTTTGAATACACCTTACCCCAGCACACTCTTACCAAATTGGATTTCTACACTCCCCACCAATTTTAAACACTCCTCATGTGCTAAAATCTCACAAAAGTTGATTTCAACACACCTCACTCATTTTGAACAAACCTGAGCCTGCCATCCAAACAGGAGGATTTTAGTGAAACTTGGATCAAAGCACAGAAGTTGCAAAAAAATGTTAGTTTTTGGATGCATGCATCCAAACAGGAGGATTTTGGTGCAACTTGGATCAAAGCACAGAAGTTGCACAAAAAATGTTATTTTTTGGATGCATACATCCAAACAGGAGGATTTTGGTGCAATGTGGATTAAAGCATGGAAGTTGTGCAAAAATGTTAGTGTTTGGGTGCATGCATTCAAACAGGAGGATTTTGGTGCAGCTTGGATTGAAGAATTTTAGTTGCATGAAAATGCTAGTGTTTGGATGCATGTTTCCAAAAAGGAAGATTTTGGTGCATTTTGGATCAAAGCACAGAAGTTGCACAAACATGTTAGTGTTTAGATGCATGCATCCAAACAGAAGAAATTTGGTGCAATGTAGATTAAAGAATGGAATTTGCATGAAAATGTTAGTGTTTAGATGCATGCATCCAAACAGGTGTATTTTGGTGCAACTTGGATCAAAGCACAGAAGTTGCACAAAAATGTTAGTGTTTATGCTTGACATTAAAAGCTCCTTTCATTCAGTCCTCCTTGACTTTTACTTCATTTGAGCTCAAGCTATTTTTATCTTTTACATGGTTAAAAGCCTATTCTCAACCTGAGCCAATCGTATTTCATTCAATTGGTTTGCCTTCAATAGTCTCATCCTGAGATTTGAATCTTTTGGCAAGGGGGTGAGATGGGGATGAGCCATGTCATCCACCATCAGGAAAATCATCAAAATTGGACTAGACCAAATTCAACAATTACTTTTTTATCTGGATCATCCAAACCTCAAGAGTCCAAATTTTTTGTGTTACTGGTACAAATGGGAAAGGCTCTCAATCTTATGTTTGTAAGTTGTTTGAAATACCTCAATTGGAATTTCATCTTGTTGAGTATCAATGCTGCAGTCACCAACTTTGATAGAACAATCTGGCAACAGCAATAGAACAATATAACAGCAGCCTTCACCTTCTTCACCACCAACTTGACCTCAAGCTGACCCATACTCATTCTAAGCTTCCTCCAACAGGTGGATGAGTTTGCACCGGTTGACTGCATTGGATGAGCATGCAAGAAATAAAAAAAGGGATGAACCAAGAGGAAAAGACAAACATTTTCATATACCAGTTGTAAAAGCCTTGATCAATGGTTCTTTGGATCCAAGGAAAAATACCCAACCAGGCCGTGCTCTATCATCATTACAAAGTTGCAATTTTGACCCAACCAACCTTCATGAGATCACCCTTGAAGCCCTCAATCAATACCCAAATGCTACCGCTAGTGTTGTTCATCACACCATCAAATTTTTAGAGTCTTGACTCCCTTGTCCTTACAACAACACCCCAACATTGCAATGGACCTTTGATCTCTGAATCAACCATTCCAATCCAAATGAATTGTTCAAACTTTGATCTCATCATTCTTATTTTTTCTAATTGCTCCAAGGCCTCAAAACATGTTTGACTTATGGCATCAATCCTACCAATGATGATGATCATCATCCCAGTCCAGAACTTCATCACCAACATCTAGGTCAAATTAACCCCCACCTTGCTCACATGTATGTTCAGAGGGCATATGCAGGACCAATTGTTTCAGGCTGATACCCTTCTTTAGAGATCCTCAATTTGATGCTTGGGTGCCAGGATGAGATGTCCAATGATCATCATGCTCCGGTGGGGCGGGTGTCAAACTGTTTTTTTGGTGTTCATCCTTGTGATTGATCCCACTTGTGCTTCATCTAATTGCAAGACAATTGAGTTGAAAATTGTCATTGTTAGGTGGCCGTGGTGGTGTCTTCAGGGCAGATAGAGAGGGTCTCATTGATGTTTGACTAGGCGGTCTCAGTTTGAGAGGTGGATTGGATTCAGAATCAGGAGGGACGGCCTTAAAACATGTTTTGAAGATCAATGCAGGGGTTGCACTCCTCCGTATCAACATAACCCTTTGAAGACATTCATCAACAACCATCAAGAGAAATGAAAACACAAGCACTCTCTAATTTGCCAACTCATCCTGATCACCAGTACCCTTTAAATCTTTCTATCAATTAGTCCTGGGAGCATTGGTCTGTAGTTTGCCTGCTGCGTTCACACTCTACCTACAATTTATTTTATGCAACAATCATCTATCAATTTTTCACAAGCATTTCAGCACTCATCTCCCAAAATCAACCAACGCAATCAAGTTTACTCTACAAAATCAAATCCAGCCTTGAACAAATACAATGCATCTGAAAATTCATTCACTTTTTGAACTCAAGAATTTTCCAGAAAATAGTATAAATTATACTTTGAAGATAGCAGTTGTATTCAAATATGCCTCAGGAAGTTTACAAGTCATTCAGCTCATCTTATTAATCAGTCACTAACCTGTATGTAGAATTATTACAACAGTTAGCAGAAAATTATGTTAATTGAAGAAAAATAGTTAGATTACTTTTGAGGACAGTAGCTTCCTCCAGTGCAAGTCAAGTGGTGTGTTAGAATTTGAGTTTTCTTATATTTGAATTTCACTGGAGTTTAAAGTACAATTGATTGAATTGATTTTATCTTACTAATTTTAACCTTAAAGTAACAAAACAACAGGTAAAATATAACTGGGCTGTGTTGTAGTATTGTGATTCTTAGACTGTTTAGTCATAGCTATCAGACTGTTTAGTCATAGAATTTCACTTGCCATGTCACTTAAACTGCTTCTGCTAATTTTATGTTATTCATTTTTGTACTCAACCACTTGTCAGCCTGTTTTGTATTTAGTCTATATAAACATGGTGCTCTCAAGTGGAATTGATCATCTGTTCAGCCAACATATCAACTGGAGTGCCCTTTTCCTCCTGTTCTCAGGCCCCTTACGCTTGACATTACAAGCTCCTTTCATTCATTCCTCCTTGTCTTTTACTTCATTTGAGCTCAAGCTCTTTTTATCTTTTACAATAAGTGTCATGAAGGATAAACTAAAAGTGATTTAGAGCTTATTTTTCAGTAATGCATCCAAATATGAAACACAGGTGAATGACTAGAAAAAAACCAATGAAATTTGTAATATAGACTTGGTAGTTTTACATAAAAGTGATGAAATAAACTGTGAAATAATTTTTTTTATGAATACTGGAATTAATCAGAATGAAGCTGTTATTGCATTGTGGAAAATATTGATCACTGAAATTGGAGTCGGGATATCAAAATATGCAATCTTTAATTGGAAATTTTTATTTCATAGGGAATTTAAAGTGAGTGCTGGTTGATTCAATGTGAACATCCAAGTGAATTCAGGCTTGTTCCTTTGGGAATTAAAAGTGACATTCATTTTCCACCATGGTGAATACAATGTGAATCATGTTTTCTTTTTGACGTAAACTGAGGTGAACTAAAGAATACTCATTGGTGAAGAGAATTTTCCCATAAAGGGATTCAATTGGCCAAAAAATGGGACTGGATGATGAAATGAAGTCACTGGCAAGCCAGAGATCCCAATTTGGCCATGGTGAATGCCCTGAAGCTTCTCACCCCAAAGTGTCACAGATGAGGCTGTACCAAGTTATGGGGGGGTGTTGAAGTGTTGAATTTGCTGAATTTCTTTTGAGTAATTGTTGATCTTTTATTCTTTGCATCTTTTTCTTCTCTGTTTCCTTTTATCTTCTCTCTTTTTCCTTTCTTATTCCATTCCATTATTTCTATTCTCTACTGTATCCTGTGCTGTTGGCTTGCCGTGAACTCAACCATCTCCCAGGATAACTTGCACTTTGAATATGCATTGTGCACCAGTCAACACTTATTCCTCTTTTATTCCCTCAAGCCTTCCCACTATTCTATTTCCATTAAAATTTAACTTTATTAAAACACTCTTGCACTTCCCAAGTTGTACAGCATGTTGTGGTGGTTATTTATAGACATGGAGGCAAGTAGGCTCAGCACTGGACATTTGAATCAGAGCAGCTAAAAAGTGGTTAAAACTACATAGCACTATAGGCTCAGGAGGAGCACGTTGGCGGAATTTCTAATTCAGAATACAAAGGTTGGGGGCTCAGCATTGATGCGGCATGTGCTTTCCGCGGCACAATGACAAGAATGGGCCGGAGTTTTTGCCTTTTGTGTACAAAAAACATGGTCAAACATAACTTCCCTCTGCAACTATGGATTTAAAAGTGCGGAAGCATTTGATTGAGGCTAAGTAGTAGAGACTAGGCCAATTATGGATTATTCACTGAGGTTGCGGGAGTATGGGGAAATCAACACTGAAGCTGTGGAGGCAGCATGCAGATTGTTGGGGATCCGTAGTATTCCACATGCAGGATTGGGAGTGATCTGCTGTAAGACTCCAAAAGGTGCTAGGCCATGGAAGTTCTGTGGAAGGAAAAGGTTCTGTTTAGGCTGCCCTCCTGAGTGTTACAAAAATATTAAAATTTAACCAAGATCAAGATCCAGAACTTTTTAAGTGAGGAATCAAGTAGTAAGGATAAAGTTTGATAATAGTCGGTATCAATGGAACAGCACTATCTGAGGCAAGATTATGTGGAAGGCATTTGAACAAAAGAAGTTAAAGTTTTCTTAAAGCTCAAAAGAACAAAGCTTTTGTATGTAAACTAGGCCCACAACCTAATAACTCTGGTTGTCAGCAGAAGATTGGGTATGATCAACTCAAACCCCAACAAACCTCCAGGTTCTCAATGAACCCCCCCAAATCTCTGCAATCAAGCGCTTGAAGGGTACCAGATAACTGAGGGTGGCTGTACAAGACAAAGCACAATGTTTTTGAGAAGATCTAAAAGCAAACAGTAACTTATTTAAACATGGATAACCTCAAGAATTCTCAGGGAACTCAAGAGTAGGCTGGCAGAATGCAACTTTTTTCAAAAAAAATAAACAAAAGGAGGTATAACACTCCAGGTTTTAAGCTTAATGAAACCTCTTCAATAAAACGTGACTGGCTCTGGAAAGATGATCAAGGAAGGATCAAGACCAGTATGGTCAGAGAAATGGATCAAAGAGTGGTGTAACACACTCAAGAATTCCAACAGACAGAATTCTCTTCAACCAGCAAGGCTATTGGTTGGTGATAAAGATCAGGCCACAGAGCGGCAAAGACTTAAGGATCAATGGATCAGGGAGCAATCAAGGATATAACCAGGATAATGATGAAAAATTACTTATGATACCGGGGGGGACCTATGCACAAACTCCCATGGATGATTAGAAAAAGGTAGGGGAGAGCCCCCCAATTTATGGGCCATAGGTCCTTGTAGACTATGTACAAGTGATAACACATATAGAGCAGAAAAAAATTGATTGGAATTTTTTTTTGATCATGAGAAAACAAACAACAACCTGAAAAAATTGAAATAATGAAAAAAATAATAAATGAGCAGGGATGGAACAACACCAGCCCGTGCCAATGATGGGAATGGGCAGGAGAGTAGCAGATGAGGAGCTGCGCGGGCAGGCTGACAGGCCCGGACAACTGCTGGCCTGTGGATGATTGTGCAAGAGCGGAGACCTTGACAGATGAGGGAAGGAACTTGCACTCTTGCGCAAGCAGTGATGGTGAGGGATCAGTTGATGATAGGGTGGAAGA
This sequence comes from Puccinia polysora, assembly GCA_025617555.3. Lineage (NCBI taxonomy): Eukaryota > Fungi > Basidiomycota > Pucciniomycetes > Pucciniales > Pucciniaceae > Puccinia > Puccinia polysora. The sequence continues at coordinate 122,814 of CM062615.1, read as the reverse complement.
GATAGGAAGGCCTGGAGAGGAGATGATTGGAGGAGGAGGGGGCCTTGGGTGGCTGATGAGGATGGTCAATCAGTCGGTTGGCCAACCAATGAGGGAGAGATGGGTGGTGAGATTAGTTCTGGGAACAACCAATTGGGTCAGGTGATGAAGTTTGTTCCCATGACCAATCTTGCGCAGAGGATTGGGAAGCTAGGGGGGGCTGGTCATGAGGTCAGATGATTGGCCCAAGAGAGTAGGGCAGGTGGTCAAGGATGGGTGGATTGGTGCGTTGGCCAACCAATGAGGGAGGATGATGGGTTGAGGGGGACAGGGTCAATGGCCATCCCCAGCGCCGGGTGCAAAGCCAAGCCCAAGCCAAGCCAGTCATTGTTGTGGGCATCCAGCCCAAAAAAAAAAACAGGCCAAAGTTGAGCATAGAGAGGGGGATTTGAACACAATACCTGGGGTTTGAAAACCCTCAAAGGCCCTTCCTAGACAACTAGGAGAAGGGAAGGCTGGGAACTGGAAACTAAATAGGGGAAAATTCTGGAATTTTTATTTTTTTTGATGATGAATGATAGCCATAAAAAATCATAAATTTTTTTTAAATTTTCTGCAGTGGTCCTGAGGTGTCCAGATTTGGTCACTACACCGCTAAGGAATATTGATGGGGATCTGTCATTAGTTATGCATTGGCAGGGCTCAACTGTTAAGGAAGATTGGCAAAATGATCTCCAAACCTACTGAAAATTGTTGGATTGGGAAAAGGATTGGACTATTGGTAAGGAGGATCAGTGCGGAATGCACAGAGGCGGTTAGTGGAGGGGTCTTTCTTTTGTAGTTTGCATTCTTTTTGGAGCAGTTCATTTTTGGAGTTGTACATATATAAGGAGGACATTTCCCTTACCAGAAAAGGGGGAATTACAGAAGAACCAAATGATCAGCATATTATTGGAGTATTACCTTAGACAGTGTACAATAAAGGAGTCTTTTGTCATTTTTTCTTTGCTTCAAAAAGCAGGATTACCATCTGGAGTGCTTGGAGTCTTAATTAGGAAATAGTTCAAGTGCAGAGCTTTTTGGGGAGTATGTTTTGTTTATTTTACTATTACTTCATTGAAAGTTAGCTTTAGTGGTTACCATCAAGGGCAAGATAGTTTTGCGCATAATGGAATAGGGGTTGGGAGTGACTCTTAAACCACTGCGGGCTGTAGTAACCTTTATTGAAGAAGCAGATTATATTTAGAATTGCAGAGGTACAGGAGTGTAACTCAATTTCTTGGGGCTTTCCAGAAATCGGAGGAGGTTGTTGCGGAGAATTTTATGGAACACAAAATCTCTTTCCACAAATTGGGGGTCTTGCCAGTGTGGTGCTCCAAAACCTAACCTATAGCCATTGGACTCACTTATCTAGTATAAGGACAGGTCCAAACATCAAACAGACCTTGAAAATGGATTTTAAACCAAAAATAACTCCTAGTTGCTCAGCCAAAGTAACCCTCTGTCTCTCATGGTTTAGAAGATACAGGTCAAATCAACCCTGGCCTACCCATACTCCAGAGAGAATTTTAGACTAAAAATGACTTGAATTTCAGAAATCAGAACAAGAGAAATATGAAGAAAACTGAACATGAATGAGCTGGAATAAACACCTAAAAATGACCAGATAGCATGGGACACAGTCAAGGACAAGGAAAAAGGGAAATGGGCTTAGAGGGACACCAATCGTGGTTGATTAGCTTGAGTGGTGGAGGTGTGAGCAGTGGAAGTGATTGTCTCTTTGAGATTGAGTGGGTTGAGCGGTGAAGGTGATTGACTCCTTGAGATTGAGTGGGTTGAGCAGTGGAGGTGTGGGAGGTTGAGGTTATTGTTTCCTTGGGGTCAAGAAGGATGTTGAGTTTGAGCTTGCAAATTTGCAAGCGTGGGCATGCAGGTGCACAATTTTGAAGGGCCGAGCCGCGTTTCCAGACAACAAGGCAGCGGAGGATAAGACAGATAAGACATTAGGTGTTATAATTATGGCCAGCAATTAGCTTAGGAAAATGAGCAGTATTTAAATCAAAAGAAATGCTGGACACCTTGTGTCAATAATTGCTAATGGGGCTCTCACAATGGGGGGTTACATTGGATGATATCAATGATTAATTTTATTGGATGATGAATGGATGATGGAAAACAGCAGGGAGAAGAGCTTCTTAAGTACAAAAGATTGAACTCTTGTGAGCCCATGATAAAACAAGCCAAAAGGCAAATTTTCCGCTCCAAAAGAGCTCTACAGGCTCTACAGGCCTTGTTACTTGGTTTGGGCTACATCTGCCCGCATGGCATCAGTCCCTGTACCCTTAAAACCAGCCTATTCTGGTCATTTCTGGTGTTTCCACCTTAATGGGGCTGAGCCAGCCCCTTAGCTGTTCAAACCCCTGGCGGGTTGTCTGTTACAACCGGACTTTTAACTCACATACTGGCTGGTAGCCTCATGCAACCAGCCCCTGGCCATACAAATGGCCAGGTGGGACCCAGGACACACCTGGGTTGGGTCTCAGACACACATGGGGGGGGTGTAACCGGCAGACATGCTGCCCCCCCTCTTTCACTCAAATCCCTGGAGGGGGCGGTCAAATCCCCCTACCAGGGGCGGTCAAAACCCCCTACCAGGGGCCCTGGAGGGGGAAATCAAATCCCCCTACCAGGGGCCCTGGAGGGGGAAATCAAATCCCCCTACCAGGGGCCCTGGAGGTTGATACCCCCAGGGCATCGTCAAGGTAGGTGGGCTGGGGGGTGGTCAAATCCCCTCCAGCCCGTTGCTCCTCCCCCTTGGTAAAGGGGGGGGGGGAGCACCCCTCTTGGTGGTGGGGGGGTGGTCAATTCCCCCCCACTGCCGGTCACCTTGCTGCAACCGGCCCAGCCACCATATTCAGTGGGGGGGTGATCAGGTCCCCCCCCCACCATGACAGGTGGCCTCTTGCAACCGGTTTCTAGCTGTTTCAACCCAGCCACCCCTCTCCCTCCTCCTCGCAATGGCAAGCAAGGGGAGGGGGAGGAGCCAGGTCCATTGGCCCCAGCAACAAACGGCTCGACAGCCGCAACCAGGGTGGGGGGACTCCACTTTGAGTCCCTCTGCCCCCTATGATGGCCCCGGGCGGGCTGTTGGGCCACATAAACAGGCCTTAAGCAAAAACAGCGGCCCTGAGCGGGCTGCAACATGGGCAGCAGCCCAAAATGGGCTTCAACACGGGCAGTGGCCCCTAATGGGCCGCCCCAAGCCCAAAAAGTGAGTTCAACATACTTTGGCAGGCCAGCCGGTCTGGCCAAGTATGTCCAAAATAAACCTTGGGCCCAATTATGCCCATACAAGCCCATCTGGCTGTATTTGCCCATATAACCCATCGGGCCCATTAGGGCCCGTGTACCAATAGGCCTGTTTCACGTGTTTTTAGGCCAGTTTCCCCAAATCCGTGACATCCACACAGGCATGTATGATCCATGTGTGTCCAATGGGCCTCAGAGGCCCACATGTGCATCCCATTTGGATTACACTCATACATAGCGCACGCGTAAGTGCATACGTATTTTAACAGTAGGAAAGGAGTATAAGAAAAGCAAGGAAACAGAATAGAAATAAAGAAAAATTGGAAAACAGAACAGGAAGAACAAAGAAGAGTTGAATGGAATAATTTGAGAAGGTATTTTTGACTTCCAAAAATCCCTACCATGTGTCACAGACCAGTGAAAGTTCATGGACATACCCTGGATGCCTTCAAGTACATACCACATTCAGCACAACCATACACAATTAATATATGCAAGACCCTGCATGAAGTACCAAACAAACCTGCGGCAGTATTCAGAAGAGATATATGCAAGGAACTTCATGGAGCAACAAAACTGCAGCTTTATAAAGAAGGAATATATTCAAGGCACTGCATGAAGGACCAAACAAATGACCAACCACCACTATACAGAAGTAATCTATGCCAGGGGCACCTGTATCAATGCAGCACAGAAATGCATGCAAGGGTGTACATGCATGTAGATCCTGCACAGCCTCCTCCTCTGAACAGCCAAAATGCCTCATGAACTGTATTCACTGTACTATGGAGACCCTCAGGGGCAGCCCTGAGGGCAGGATTTTCAATAAATAGAGGGCCTCTCTCCCCTATCCAGTTCCCATGGGGAGATCCCCCATCCTTCCCTCCAGGGATCACCATGCCTCCTAGGCACCCTTTACCCATACTTTTACCATCCTCAACCATTATCCCATAACCCATACTGTGACCATCACCAATCCCATATCCCATACAATCACCATCACCATCACAATCATCATCATCATCAACCACCACCATTACCCTGGAGCATTCACCATCATCAACACATACTTTTAACCATGACCAACCCAATAAAGCATACTTTTGACCATCCACCACCAAAATTATTTACCCAATACCCCATGACTTTGAACATAATCACCATGTCCCCATAACTTCACCATCTACCTTGACCATCCTCAACCATCATCATCACCTATCATCATTCACCTCCATCACCATCAGTTATCCAGTATAGTCTCAACCATTTCAACCTTATTCAGTCATCACCTGTAACATCAAAGGAGTATTCATCAGTAACCAATCAAACAAGATAAAAAATATATAAAGGATAAGACAAGACAAAAGATTCTTCCCTTAATCAGCTTCTATAGCCTCAGTCAACTATCTGTTACACCATTTTTTCCTTATCAAGCTTGAATACATTGATCCTAGGTCTGATAGAGACTACTATAGTAGAAAATCTATCTGAAAATCAGCCACCAATCTCTGTTTTTCTTTTATTGTTGTGAGACTACTACAGTAGTTAGAGGGGCAGGCAATTCAAAACCACCCTTAGTATTCATCTATCATATCAATGGTTGTAGTACTAAATTCCCCCTCAAGTGACCGCCAGAAAGCTATTTGCTAAAAAAAAACTTTACCCAATCCCAAAGGAGTCTCCACACCGGGAAAGTCCTTTTATCTGTTTAAACCTGGTACCATCTGCAGATTTATATTTTTTCTTTTTTTACCCTCAATATTTCAATGATGATTGGAGATTATGAGGCAGGAATGGGAAACTCCCTTCCAAACCATCAACAGGCATCATCCCGCCGTGCACCACCCTATCAAAGTGCTCTGCATCAAACCACAAGTCTGATGGGGCCGCTGCCAAGGGCAACCATGGGTGGATGATCAACATATTCAGCACCAGAGTTGCTGGAGGAGCAGCGGGGTAGCAGAGCAAAGATTAGGCAAAGGGACTATCCCGCAGTTAGGTTTTGTCCATAGGATGTCCACTGGTTCCTGGAACAGTTTGAGAACGCGGAAAACAGTGAAGGTGCAAACAATGTAGACCGGGTTTGTCAGATAGTCAATTTTATTCTGGACAAGGAAGATCTGTGGGATGTGGAGGATATGGAGGGTTATAGTGAACAGAATTGGGAGAAGTTGTGGAGGCAAATAGTGGATAAATGGGGGTCAAGAGAGCAGAGGTTCCAAAAAGTGGATCTTGAGCGTCTTGCAATGGAAATGGTGAGGGAGGGAGTTAATTCCTCAAGGACGTTGTTTGGTGTGTAATTTTAATCATTTGATTGCATTGTGAAGTACCTATTCTTCAACAAAATTTTGGCGGAGCATACTGGTTCAGTAAAGAGGACCTTCATGCAGGGGCCTACCTTGGGGTTGCGCAGAAGTGTCCGTAGGAAGCTATACAACATAGGATTAAGTTGCAGGTTGCGGGACGGAGGGGTGACCCTACTGCCAAACATGAAGGACATTTGTGCGGCAGTTGTGGGAGAGTTGTAACTGGCGGAACTTATGGAGGAAGACCCAAAGGGTCTGGTAAGAGGGGAAGCGCAGGTGAAGAGTGTAAATAGGCCAGTAACGCCAAAAGAAACTTCAGAAATGACGGAAATGTTTAATGAGATGTGTCTTTTCTGGCAGAAAGATATGGCAAAGCCAGCCAGAACAGCTTTGGAACCACCAAAAGCAACAACAGCGCATTCACTGACTCAGGCACCATCAAGGGTGCTACCAAGGAACAAAGGAAAGCCTTGCATCTTCTGATGCTACTACTGTTGGGAAGATGGCCATCTTAAAAGGTTTTTTAAAGACCTGAGTGCAGACGTGCAGAGTAAAATAGTTAAGCTGGGTAGAAGGGAGTGTTTTTACCCTTTGGTAGAAGCTATACCAGACTTGCAGGATCAACCTTCACCAAGAGATCTGGCTTGAGCGGTGGAGGCAGAAAAGAAGGAGGCAAAAACCTTGCTGGGGTATGCGTTTCCTCCAGCTTGGAAACCTCCAGAAGTTTTGGCAGAGGTTAGGGCCATCCGCTTCAATGAGAGGAGAATGGAAATCAATGGTCCTACCTTTGGAAAAACTCCAGAGCAGGCGGTGGTAGTAAAAACGGGGGGATCCGGCAGGAGGGCTGGAGAAGTAGAAAAGAGGCTTTGCAGAATGGATCACCCAGTTTCCCTAACCTTGAAAGATCTGGTGGCAGTATCACTGGTCATGGTGGAGGAGATTTTTTCTTTCTTTAAGCATTTTATGGGGATTAAGGAGGAAAGCTCAAAACCAAGGGAAGAGGCAAAGCTTGGTTCTCTCAAGGCGGGGGTGGATGTTCTGGGAGCAAGTGGTGCCATGATATGCCCTTTGGGCTATGTAGAAATGCTGATTGGAGGCAAACGGTGTTGGGCAATGGTAAATAGCAGCTCCATGGTAAATGTTCTCCCATTGAAGTTGGCAACTGATTCTGTTTTGGTCTGGCATAAGGCAAATATTGGGTTGTGGACTTTGGGAGGTTTCAAATGTGTGGTCAAAGGGGTAGTAGAGGAAGAGATGATGGAGGTGGCTAAGGTATTGGTTCCACTTTCCTATTTGTTAGTAAGGGGGTCAAAGTTCATACTTGGTAGGCCATTCCTTTTTGCCTTCCAAGCATCTCTTGGCTTCCGTCCAGATACTAGGGGGGAACTCCTTACTGTTGCGGACGCCTTGGGGAAAAAATAAAAAAAAAACATCTGTTGGTCCAAGAGCGGCAGATGGGAACATTGTAAGGGCTGTCCGTTTGCAGAAGGCAGCCACAAAAATGCAGCTGAGGATTTTTAGATGTTGGCTGTGTGTCCTGTGCAAGCAAGGCTCTGTCCTCCCACATATGGTTGACAGATGAGGAGCAAGGAGGAACCCCCATGGCGTGGCGCAGTGTACTTTGGGTGGTATGGAGGAAAGAGGGAATTGGAGTAACATTAATGGGAGCGGGGGTAGGATAAAAAGTTAGTCCTTCCTTTTATGCGCCTCTGATGGGTTTCAGCACAAGCAGCTACCCTTGTGCCACAATTGTGAGCCGCCCAAATTTTATTGCAGGTTGGATATTACAAGTGGAGGAAACACCAGAGGGATCAAATTTGATTGAAGTGTGGACTTTCAGTGGCAAATACAAACTGGTTGCTAAGAAGGAGCAGCCACAGAACAAGACAATGCTGCAGGACCTCAAAAAAAACAAGGCCTATCCATTGGTCATGGGACCCGTATGAGTTGCCTTTGGAAACCGCAATTCTGAATGAGGATTTGGCAGGCTTAACAGAAGGGCAGATGGCAGAACTCAACTTTGGGCCAGAGGGGTGGTTTCAAGAGGAGGAAGTACATTTGCTGAAGGCAGTGATTTTCTTGTGGAGGAAGGTGCTGTCTTTTTGTCCAGAGGAGCGGGGGTTTCTCAGGCAAGAAATTTTGGATCCCTACTGGATACCTAGCATGCCTCATGAACCTTGGCAAATTAAGCCCATTCCTATTCTGGCAGGGGTTAGGGATCAGTTTACGGAGTTGGTGTGGGAGCAATTGCGGACGGCTCTGTACAAGCCTTCTTGCTCTAGTTATTCCAGTCCAATTTTTGTGGTGCTGAAACAGGATGGGAAGAGTCTGCGGATTTTCCACAACCTGTAAAGGTTGAACTCAGTTACAATCAGAGATGCTGGGTTGCCTCTGCAGGTGGAGGAGTTGGTGGAGAATGTGACTGGAAGAGTCTTCTACGGGTTGGTAGACGTCATGGGCGGGTAGAACCAGCGGGATCTACACCCAGAGTCCCAACCAATGATGGAGTATGAAATACGGTGGGGCAACTTTAGTTAACAAGGCTTCTGCAGGGGGAAACTAATTTGGTAGCAGTTTACCAGGAACAGATGACATGTATTTTGCAGGATGATGTTCCAGAGACAGTGCGGATATTAATTGATGACACGGGTATCAAGGGGCTGCAAAGCAACTACGGAAGAGAAGCTATTGTGGAGAATTTGTGGATCAGGCGTTTTGTTTGGGAATACGCAAAGACTTTGGAAAGGATCCTGTTCTGGATTGAGGAAGCCAGATTGAATGTTTTGGGCAAAAAGTTTGCGGTATGCGTCCCGGCCTTGGAGGTCCTTGGTCATGATGTTTCCGCAAAAGGAAGGAAAATCACTAATGCTGTGGTAGTCCAAACCTGTCCTATAGGCATCAGACTCACTTTTCCAGTGTAACAACAGCTCAAAACCTCAAAATAACCTCAGAAATGGATTTTAAATCAGAAATAACCAATAGTCACTCAGCCAAAGTACCCCCCTATCTCTCATGGATTAGAAGATACAGTCCAACAAACCTCCAACTGTAGCAAACTCATACCCAAACAGGTTTCACAGCCCTGTGGAAGACATAAGACATACCTTGGAAACACTCAAGTACATACCAGTGCCAGCTTACCCTCAAGAGCAGGACCATACACCAACCCTGTCACCTTATCAGCATAGAAAGATACAGGTACAGGAGGCAGTTGAATCTGTCAGACCCTTTCACCCCATCCAGAATAAATCAATACAGACATAGGAGGAAGTGAAACCAGTCCAGATCCAGTCACCTCATCAGCATACAGGAATACAGCTCCAGGAGGCAGTGCAACCAGTCCAGATCCAGTCACATACAAAGATACAGGTACAGGAGGCAGTGAAAGCAGTCGGACCCAATCACCTCATCCAGAATAAAGGAACAATATACATACAAGAGGCTTTTCAGAATTATAAAGGAACAGTACAGGCAGTAGGAAGTGACACCAGTCTCAACCAGAACCAAAAAAGCATGCAAATATACATACAAGAGTCTGTGCAAAAGTATACAGGAGAAATATATGCAGGAGGAAACCAAACAAGTCTCAAGAAGAACCAAAAAAACATGCAAATAAACATACAGGAGGCTGTGAAGAAGTATACAGGAGCAATATAGGCAGGAGGAAGTCAGACCATTCTCAACCAGAACAAAACAAACCACCAGTATTGCACAGCAATACATCAATTTATGCAAGGCTGTGAATGCATGAAACCCCTGTGCAAGCTTTCCCAAACCAGAAGAAATGTCCCATGTAACTTTGAAAGCTTTTTCCAACCAGCAGAAACGCCTCATGTAATTTTATCTCACTGTTCCTCACCAGAAAAGGGAGAACCCTCAGGGGAAGCCTTGAGAACCTCTTGGGGAGGGAATTTTATATTTAAGGAGGGCCTCTCTGCCCTATCCAAGTTGTAACATCATGCCATCCACCTCCAGGGCCCTCACAGGTCACTCAATCACCCACCACCTATAAGGCCCTCTTGGCCCAGATAAAAATAGTATCAGTGAATCAGCTATAAAAGGAAACAAGAAATCAGAAACCAAGTTATCACCCATCTTTTAGCCAATTTAACCATCCAACAGGTGCTTGAATAATGGTACTTCTGTGACCTAAATATTCAGCACCAGATTAAAGAAAGACCATTCCTTAGTCAATAAATAACCCTTACAAAGAAAGAGAGCACAACAAAAAAGAAACCACCAACCTTTCCTCTACCCATCCCCCTGTGGGTAAACCCATCCTTGGGTCCTCTCCTGAACCATCCCTCTGATAAAACCCTTGAACCCTTTAATATTGGGATATTGGTTAAGATCAAACAAATCTGATCATCAACTAACCAATAACCCAATAAATCTGGTCTATTCTTCAAAAAAACCCTACCAATAACAATTAATACCTAATCTAGGTCTCATCTGAGAACTATATTAAGTCTCAAAGAAACCAGCAATTAATTTAAATAAATTATTTTGCAGACTTACTATAGTACTAGAAGGGCAGGCAATTCAAAACCACTCTTAGTTTTACTAATACTCTAAAGGAGTAGAAGTAATACTAAATTCCCCTTCAAGGACTGCCAGCAAGCTATTTTCTACTTTATTTTTTTACCCCACAGGATTCTCTACAATGCCAAAGTTAACAAGGTTCTAGAGTGGCCTACTCCGCACAAAGCTACTCACATTTCCCAGTTTCTAGGTCTATGTGGATGGGTGCAGATCTTCATTGAACGTTTTGCAGAGATAGCAATCCCATTGCGGAGGCTGATTTGGAAGGGAGCTGAGTGGTCTCAGAAGGAGGAATGCAATTGCGCTTTCTGGGATTTGAAGGACATTGTGGGGCAGAAGATACTGTTTAAGGACCTTGATTAAGGAAAAGGGGGAATCCGGCTGGCTGTGGAATCAAGCAAGTTTGGTGTGGGCGGTGTGCTGACCCAAGAGGATGAGGGGAAAGACAGACCAGTGCTCTACAAGTTGGTAAACTTTTCAGAGGTCAAATCTTGGTACTCACAGCCCAAGTTGGAATTGTGCAGGGTGACAAGGATTGTGCAGAGCTTATAGCATGTGCTGTGGGGGGTAACATTTGAACTCCTGGTGGATACAGAAGCCCTAGCTAGGATGATTAATTCCCCAACCTTGCCTAATGCTCCTATGATGCAGTGGATTGCATGATTACAGTTGTTCAATTTCACGGTCAGGCATGTTCCAGGGAAGGTGTTTACAATGCTGGATGCCTTGTCTTGGTATCCAGAGATCCGGCACATGGCAAAGGAGGATTTGGATGTGGAGAAGAGGCTTCTGAAAGTGTCAACAATGGCTGCAGAAGTTGGAAAACTTGCCCTGAAACAGTTTGGTAGGTTTCAGGCATTGGAGGAGTATCTGCAGACACTTCATTTTCTGGAGGGTTTGTTGGTAATGGAGGTTAGATGGGTTTGGAGGATGGTTCCGCATTTCTTTCACCACAATGGTGTAAGACTCCAAATGGTGCTAGGCCATGGCAGTTTTGTGGAGGGGAAAGGTTCTGTTTAGGCTGCCCTTCTGATGGTTACAAAAATATTGAAATGTAACCAAGATCAAGGTCCAGAACTTTTTAAGTGAGGAATCAAGTATTAAGGATAAAGTTTGATAATAGTCAGTAGCAATAGAAAAGCACTATCTGAGGCAAGATTATGTGGGAGGTATTTTAACAAAAGAAGTTAAAGTTTTTTCAACAAAAGAAGTTAAAGTTTTTTTAAAGTTCAAAAGAACAAAGCTGTTTGATGTAAAAAACGGCCACAAGCTAATAACTCTGGTCATCAGCAGAAGATTGGGGATGATCAACTCAAACCCCAACCAATCTCCAGGTTCTCAATGAACCCGCCCAACTCTCTGAAATCAAGCGCTTGAAGGGTACCAGATAACTGAGGGTGGCTGTACAAGACAAAGCACAATGTTTTTGAGAAGCTCTAAAAGTAAAAAGTAACTGATTCAAAAAGGGATAACCTCAAAAATTCTCAAGGAACTCAAGAGTAGGCTGGCAGAATGCAACTTTCTTAAAAAAATAAAATAAAAGGAGGTATAACACTCCAGGTTTTAAGCTTAATAAAACCTCTTCAATCAAATGTGATTGGCTCTGGAAAGATGATCAAGGAAGGATCAAGACAAGTATGGTCACAGAAAGGGATCAAAGAGTGGTGTAACACACTCAAGAATTCCAACAGACAGAATTCTCTTCAACCCACAAGGCTATTGGTTGGTGAGAAGGATGAGGCCACAGAGGTGCAAAGACTTAAGGATTAATGGATCAGGGGGCAATCAAGGATATACCCAGGATAATGATGAGAAATTACTTATGATACTGGGGGGGACATACACACACACTCCCATGGATGATTAGAAAAAGCTAGGGGAGAGCCCTCCCTTTTATGGACCATGGGTCCCTGTAGACTATGTACAAGGGATAACACATATAAAGCAGAAAAAAATCAATTGGAAAAAAAATATCTTTTCTTTTTTTTTTTTTTGATCATGAGAAAACAAACAACAACCTGAAAAAATTGAAATAATGAAAAAAATCATGAATGAGCAGGAATGGAACAACACCAGCCCGTGCCAATGATGGGCACAGGCAGAAGAGTAGCAGATGAGGAGCTGCGCAGCCAGGCTGACGGGCCCGGACAACTGCTGGCCCATGCAAGAATGGAGACCTTGACGTATGAGGGAAGGAACTTGCACTCTTGCGCAAGGGGTGGGGGTGAGGGATCAGGTGATGATGGGGCAGAAGAGATAGGATGGCCGGGAGAGGAGATGATTGGAGGAGGAGGGGGCCTTGGGTGGCTGATGAGGATGGTTGATTGGTTGGTTTGCCAACCAATGAGGGAGAGATGGGTGGTGAGATTGGTTGTGGGAAAAATGGATTGGGTCAGGTGATGATGGTTGTTCCCGTGACCAATCTTGTGCAGAGGATTGGGAAGCTAGGGGGGTGCTGGTCATGAGGTTGGATGATTGGCCCAAGAGATTAGGGCAGGTGGTCAAGGATAGATGGATTGGTTGATTGGCCAACCAATGAGGGAGGATGATGAGGTGAGGAGAACAGGGTCAATGGCCATCCCTGGCGCCGGGTGCAAAGCCAAGCCCAAGCCAAGCCGGTCATTGTTGTGGGCGTCCAGCCCAAAAAAAAAACTGGCTGAAGTTGAGAATAGAGAGGGGGATTTGAAAAAAATACCCAGGGTTTGAAAACCCTCAGAGGTCCTTCCTAGAAAACTAGGAGAATGGAAGGCTGGGAACTTTAAACTAAATAGGGGAACATTCTGGAATTTTTTTTTTGATGATGAATGATAGCCATAAAAAATCATAATTTTTTTTTTAAATTTTCTGCAGTGGTCTTGAATTGTCCAGATTTGGTCACTACAATGGGCAGTTATGGAAGTGGGCACTTCAAATACCCTTGTTTGTGGTAACAAGGCGGAAGGATCAGGAGGATTTGTTGCGGTGCCTCCACAACAACTTAGGGCATTGGGGGGAGGCAGAAACATGGAGGAGAGTTAAGACCAGGTTCTGGTGACCAGGACTGGGGAAAACGGTGCGGGATTGGGCATTTGATTTGAAACCGCAGATGTGGGGCAATTCATATCACAGTATGAAGTGATTGCAGACTCCAAAGGCGTATTGGATCCCAACAAGGTGCACCATGTTGTCCTGTTCATCATGGACACCAAGGAGCTTTGGGAAGTGGAAGAGATGGAAGGCTACCTGAACCTTTATTGGCCAAAATTGAAGGGGGACATGTTGGCATGATGGGGGAAGCGCAATCCTTGTTTTTGGGAAGGAAATTTTAAAGAATCCATGGCAGAGGCAGGTGCGTGCAGCGGGGTCTGGTTGCAAGCAAAATTGGATTACAAGGCAGGCACAAGCAGCAGGGTCTGGTTGCAAGCGGGATTGGATTACAAGGCAGCATGTTCTTGGGACCCACCACTGGCAACCATCACTTGGGTTAGTGAACTTGCAGAGTTGGCAAGAGATCTTGGAATCTATTTGAAGGATCTTCATCTCCCTAACGCACCCATGCTCCGGGTGTGCATTTATGGTGAAAATAGCGGCTATTGGTGGTTGGGATGGAGAACCAGACAATGGATTCAAACACAGGATTGGTTTCCCCAGAAAAGACAGGATAAGTGCTGGGAAAGTGGGTCTTGGTGGAGTTGGATCAGAAAGTTGCTATGAAGCAAGCAAGGACAAGGGAATGGGAAGCAGATATTGTGCGTGGCTTTGGAACCAACGGGCGGATTTCAAGCCTTGCAGAGAAGGGCATGGGAGTGTATATTGCGTGTGGCTCAGGAACCAATGAACAGCGGATGAGTCTTGCGGAGAGGATAGGAGCGGTGGTGGAAGGAACAGGCCAGGCGTTGGAGGATTGCAACCGGAGTTGGACCCCTCTGATGGCAGGGAGGATGCATGCAGAATGGAAGGACATGGAGTGCGGGGAGTGCAGAATGGGTGGGCCAATGGTGGTCCCATCACCATTACAGCTAGCAGAGATTTTGGCATTGGTGTGAAGGAAACGCGCCGCGGGGCTTGGGAAAGACAGGCCAGTGCTCTACAAGTTTGTAAACTTTTTGGAGGTCAAATCTTGGTACTCACAGCACAAGTTGGAGTTGTGCGGGGTGAAAAGGATTGTGTGGAGATTACAGAATGTGCTGTGGGGGGTGAAATTTGAACTCCTTGTGGATGCCAAAGCCCTAGCTAGGATGATTAATTCCCCAACCTTTCCTAATACTCCTATGATGCCATGGATTTCATACTTAAAGTTGTTCAATTTCAAGGTCAGGAATGTTCCGGGGAAAGCGTTTACAATGCTGGATGCCTTGTCTTGGTATACAGAGATCCAGCACATGGAAAAGGAGGATTTGGATGTGGAGAAGAGGCTTCTGATGGTGGCAAAAACAGCTGGGGAAGTTGGAAAACTTCCCCCAAAACAGTTTGGTAGGTTTCAGGCATTGGAGGAGTATCTTTGGACACTTCATTTTCCAGAGGGTTTGTTGGCAACAGAGGTTAGATGTGTTTGGAGGAAGGTTCTGCATTTCTTTCACCAAGACGGGCAGTTATGGAATTGGGCACTTCCAATACCCTTGGTTGTGGTAACACGGTGGAAGGATCAGGAGTATTTGTTGCGGCGCCTCAACAACAACTTAGGACATTGGGGGGAGGCAGAAACACAGAGGAGAGTTAGACCAGGTTCTGGTGGCCAGGACTGGGGAAAACAGTGCGGTATTGGGTGCGGAGCTGCAAGGCTTGTCAATGGCAGAGTACCAGATTATCTTGAGAGGTGGGTATTCCAACAGGTGAGGATGCCCTTTTTGGGAGGATCTTGCTGGACGTGGTCCATATCAAGGCAGGGAAGTTCCTGTATCTACTTGTGGCTTGGGACAACTTGTTGGGATTGGTTGCGGCGCTTCCATTAGTTAATCTTTCAGCAGAGACAGTTGGGTGGTTTTTGGAGGAGGATTGGTTTGCTTGTTTTGGGTTTTTGGGGCTCATCACAGTGGATGGGGGGCAGAGTCTTGGGGTGATCTTTGGAAGCTGGTTGAATCTTGCGGTGCAAAGTTTGGGAAAGTTATGGAATATTATCCAGAGGGAGTGGGGGGGGGTAGAGAGAGGGCATTAGGTGATCAAGGAAGAAACAGTCAAGATCTGCGGAAACAGCGGGAAGAAGTGGCAAGAAACTTTACCGGTTGTATTGTTTGTGTATTGGATATTGGTCAAGAGGGGTACAGGATATTTTCCTTACAAAATCTTGTATGGGCAGCAGCGGGTGCTTCCGGTAGATATCAAAACCCTGACTTACCTTGCTATTGACTGGTGGAAGTTTAAGACTACAGAGAACTTAGTTGTGGCGCAGGCGGAGCAACTCTTGTGGAGGAAGGAGATGGTGGAAAAGGTGGCAAAGAGGCTGTGGGACAGTCAAGCTAAGTTGGTCCAGTACTGGGACAAGCGTTGTGCAGATTTCTTATGGGATCCTTTGCGGAACAGCAGTCTTGTCCTGCTTTACAATTGGAGCTTGGAATTGCAGTGGGGTAAGCTTTTTGCAGATAAATGGAATGGCCCTTATTGGATTGTAAGTCAGTTTCCGGGTGGAAGTTATTGGTTGGAAGAGTTGGATGGCACTTGTCTTAAGCGGAAGGTGGAGGCAACTCACATGAAGAAATTCCACATACGGGGCACTACAGATTTTTATGAAAGCACAGGTTTGGGAGACAAAGATCAGGAAATGGCCAATGTGGAGGAGCCAGCTGCGGAGGAGAGGGATTCTGCAGAGGAGGAGTTCTTGGAGGAATGAATGTTGGGGTCAACGCTCAAGTTGTGGTGGGATAGGAGGACGGGGAATCTCAGATCACCAGAGCAGCGTGGAAGGTCTAGTCTCTAGAGGCCTTTGTCTGGGGTGGTCCAGGTCCTTAGGTGATGTGTTATTTGCGGAGTTTCTTTCCTTCCATGTGTGTGTGTCTCTCTCTTTTCAGGATTGTGTTGGGAATCAAGAGGATTACTTTCTGGGGCTGGCAAGGCATCATATTTATTTCAAAGATTATATACAAGGATCAAGGAGCATGGCAATAAATTTAAAATTTTTTGGGTAGAGATTTTTTTTTCCCTATTTATATAATTTAGCTTGTTGAAAGAGATGGAGAGGGAGAGCTGGGGAAAATCTAAGGAAGGAAGATGGCACGGCAGAGCCTGAAACGGAGCTCACCACCATTGCAATGATTCTCACGGAGGAGCTTGCAACACTCTACAGCTGGGATTCCAACCAAAAGTTGGAGTATGGTCAGTATCTGCTCATCTGAATTGCGGAGGTATGGTTTGATTTTGGCTTCCTCAATTCCTCAACCACAATCTTCATTGTTGCTTTGGATGGCCACATGGTATGGAGATATCAGACAGAATTAGGTCAATCTAGATGGAGGGGAGTTGGAGTATTGGAAGGAGAGTAAAGTAGATGGAGTCTGTATCTGAGAAGAACAGTGCGGAGATCTTTGGACCAGAAATGGAGGCAACAGCAACTCAACAATGGGCGCAGGAGCTGTTAGGAGATTTTTTTGGAGTTAGTATATATATAAAAAAAAAAACTTACATGGTATGGGTGGCGAGTTGGAGCTGATCACAATGACCAAGTGCAGGGACTCAATGTCTGCAGGAGGAGTTGTGGTTGGGGTAGTTGTTGCTGGAAGGGAGGGTGATGGAGGTTGGAAGAGAGGAAGGTTGGGTGCAGCCAGTGTGGTGTTTTTATATAGCCTTGGATTGGGAACCCCGCCATGGTTGGTGCGCTCAGCATTTGGTAGGTCAGGCTCAGAACTTGGATGCGCACGGTCTCAGCAGTGGCAGCTGTGGGCTCAGCAGCAGGCACTGCGGGGCCCGGCATACCAGGCATGGGTTGGGCTTGATTGGATGTGGCCGTCTGTGGCCCGCTCGGACATTACGGACACAAGAATGGAGCTGGCCCCACCAAGTTTGCAGTCAGCTAGTTTGGGGAGGTAGGGCGGGGCAATTGGGGCTATAGGCTTGGGCCAGGCTTACACAAGCACAGGCCCACCCGCAGGGCAGGAAATCATGCAGTGTGCAGGGCGGATACAGACAAGCGGTGTGATAAACCAAAACCTAACCTATAGCCATCAGATTCACTTTTCTGGTAGAAGGACTGCTCTAATCCTCAAAATAACCCCAAAAATATATTCTAAACCAAAAATAACCTATAGTCACCTAGCCAAAGTAACCCTCTATCCCTCATGGATTAGAAGATACTGTCCAATCAGGTTTTAAAGCTCAGTGAAAGACATATATGGACATACTCTGGAAGAATTCAAGTACATACCACATACATTAAACCCATACACCACCCAAACTCCTCACCATCGTATACAGAATTAATATATGCAAGACACTGAATGCAGCACCAAACAAATCACCTCATCTGTACACAGAAATATATGCAAGCTGGCACATGCAGTACAGAAGCAATTAATAAAGCACCAAACAAATCACCTCATCTGTATACACAGCAATATATGCAAGCAGGCTCATAAAGTACAGAAGCAATTTATACAGCACCAAACAAATCCTCACACCTGTATACACAGCAATACATTCAAAGGCTGTACAGCATCTTACAGGACATTTTACAGAAGCAATATATGCAGGGTACTTCCTGCACAATCAGACAAACCACCCACAACCACAACTCAGCCACCAGGTGGCATCCCCCCTGATGTCTATAAATAGAGGGCCTCTCTCCAGCCATTTCCCCCACATCCGTCCAGGCACCCAGCCTGGGGTGGCCACCCTTATAAAGGGTATTAAA
Source organism: Puccinia polysora (assembly GCA_025617555.3). Classification (NCBI taxonomy): domain Eukaryota; kingdom Fungi; phylum Basidiomycota; class Pucciniomycetes; order Pucciniales; family Pucciniaceae; genus Puccinia; species Puccinia polysora. Next base: position 104,859 of record CM062615.1, on the reverse strand, counting down.
GCCTTATATAAAATATTAACCCCTTATATAAAATATTAAACCTTTATAAAAGATATCAAACCCTTATAAAAGATATTAAACCCTTATCATAAACAATGAACAACCCTTATACCAATCATCATCACCAACCATTACCACATACATTGACCATCATCATAATCAACACCATCCATCATCAACATCATCATCACCACCACCCATCATCATCATCATCCATCATCCATCATCATCCATCATTATCATCAACAATTGTCATCACCTGCATCATCCATCACCATCATCATCCATCATAAACATTATATCATCATCATCATCATCATCATCATCATCATCATCATCATCATCATCATCATCATCATCATCATCATCATCATCATCATCATCATCATCATCATCATCATCATCATCATCATCATCATCATCATCATCATCATCATCATCATCATCATCATCATCATCATCATCATCATCATCATCATCATCATCATCATCATCATCATCATCATCATCATCATCATCATCATCATCATCATCATCATCATCATCATCATCATCATCATCATCATCATCATCATCATCATCATCATCATCATCATCATCATCATCATCATCATCATCATCATCATCATCATCATCATCAACCATCATCAGTATCAAGTAATGGCTCAAAAATTTCAACTTTACCAATAATTACATGTAACATCAAAGGAGTAGTCATCAGTAACCAATCAATCAAGATAAAGAATATATATTAAAGGATAAGACAAGACAAAATATTCTTCCCTTACTCAGCTTCTATAGCATCAGTCAACTATCTGTTCCACCATTTCTTCCTTATCAAGCTTGAATACATTTGCTCCTAGGTCTGATAGAGACTACCATAGTAGCAACTATATCTGAAAAATCAGCCCCAATCTCTTTTCTTTTACTTTTGTGATACTACTATAGTACTTAGGGGGGCAGGCAATTCAAAACCACCCTTAGTATTCATCTATCTTATAAATATTTGTAGTACTAAATTCCCCCTCAAGTCACCGCCAGAAAGCTATTTGCTACTTTTTACCCAATCCCAAAGGAGTCTCCACAGCAGGGGGCTCCAAGTAGGAAATGGTAGAGGGCCAGGTAATGAGAAGGACAAACTGGATGTAAGTGACCATAAGAAGGCAGGGAATGGATTAGGGTTAGGCTAGGTTTCTGGGCCTAGGGTTTCTTTTACATTTGTTGTTGGGCTGTCATTGTGCTTGTACTTAAGTTAGGGTTGAGAGTGTGGGCATAAAGTCCACGCTCTCAACCCCAGCTCTTATCATATCATCTTATCATTGGATCTTGGGATGAAAGGAAGGAAGGAGAGATCAGATTGGATTGGATGAATGGATGGTTGAAGGGAAAGGAAAGGAAATTCATCTCTCTATCTCTCTGTCTCTCTGTCTTCACTGGAGCATCATTATACTTACAGATGATAGGACCATTGATACTGGAACTTGAGGACAACTAGGGGAGTATTGCCCTCTTAATTTCCACATCTGGGGGTCTGGCTGGGAACTTCTTATGTCTCAAGTCTCTCAAAGGCACTCAAGATTCTGCCAGAAGTTGCTTCTCCTTTTTCTTCCTCATCCTGCCAACTCCTCATTGACCCAAAGGATTACCCTCACATTTGATTCAACACTGCAGATGTGGAGCAGTTCATCTCACAACATGAAGTGATTGCAGACTCCAAAGGCGCATTGGATCCCAACAAGGCATGCCATGTTGTCCTGTTCATCATGGATGCAGAGGAGCTTTGGGATGTGGAAGAGATGGAAGGCTAACAGAACCTGTATTGGTTAAAAATGAAGGGGGACATTTTGGCAAGATGGGGGAAGGGCAATCCCTGTTTTTGGGAAGAAAATTTTAAACAATGCACAGCAGAGGCAGGCGCATGCGGCGGGGTCCGTTTGCAAGTGGAATTGGATTAAAAGGCAGGCGCATGCAGCAGGGTCTGGTTGCAAGCGGGATTGGATTACAAGGCAGTGTGTGCTCTGGCCCCACCACCAGCGGCGATCCCTTGGGATAGTAAACTTGCAGAGTTGGCAAGGGATCTTGGAATCTATTTGAAGGGTCTTTGGCTCCCTAGCGCACCCGCGCCCCGGGTTTGCATTCATGGTGACAATAGCAGCTATTGGCCATTGGGATGGGAGAAACATAAAATGGATTCAAACTTGGGATTGGTTTCCCCAGTGGAGACAGGATACGTGTTAGGAAAGCGGGTCTTGGCGGAGTTGGATCAGCAAGTTGCTATGAAGCAAGCAAGGACAAGGGAATGGGAAGCAGATATTGCGTGTGGCTTGGAAACCAATGGGCGGAAGGCAAGTCTTGCGGAAAAGGGGATGGGAGCAGATATTGTGCGCAGCTCAGGAACCAATGAACAGTGGATGGGTTTTGTGGAGAGGATAGGAGTGGTGGCAGAAGGAACAGGCCAGGTGTTGGAGGATTGCAACAGGAGTTGGACCCCTCCAACAGCGGGGAGGATGCATGTGGAATGGGAGAAAATGGAGTGCAGGTAGTGTGGAATGGGTGGGCCAACGGCGGGCCCGTCACCATCAAAGCTATTGGAGATTTTGGCATTGGTGCAACAGACATGTGCGGCGGGGCTTCAGGTGCAGAATGGGAAGCAACTGGGCATCAATGGTATAACTGGTGAGAAGGAAGTTTGGGTTGCAAGGGCTTGGGAAACAGAAGGCGCGCCTGGATGGAAGTTTAGGAAAACCGCCCGTGGACACAACACGCATGGGATTAGATGAGGCCGTGCGGGTCTCTCTCTACTTGCGGAGTGGAAGATTGCAAGCCACTGGGACAGCGGCTAGGCCTGGGGGGACAAACAGAGGATTTCAGGAACGCGGGCGCGGCGTGATGCCATTTCTGTATACACAAGGACAAGCCTGCAGAGGAATTGAAAGGTGGAGCAGAAAGTGGGACAAGGAAGCGGGACAAGGAGTGCTGCAAAAAAAACTCTTTCTTCCTTTCCTTTTACTTTTACTTTTGTTCTCTGGGTATGTTTCTTGGTTTCTCTCTACCTGTTTCTTTTTTTCTACGCATGGGCCTAATGGGGTTGAAGTATGGTTGGGGTACTGCAGGAAAAGCTTGAATTGATGAGGGGGTTTCCTAGCCGGTTCACAGCCGGAGTAACTAGGCACCCCAGAATGTTTGTTTTTCTTATTATCTCTCTCTCTCTTGGATGGTTGTGCGCGCGCTGGCGGCTTGCCTGTTTATCTTTTGTATAGAGTGTTCAGGGAACTGTGTGGCAGTTTTTCTGGGGTGGTCCAGGTGCTCCTTTCTGGAAATGTTGACAATATGGGGTGCGGATCACGGGGCTTTTCCTCTCAGGCTTACACGCAGACGCAGAGCTAGTTTTTTTTTCTCACTCTTACTCAGACTCAAGGTTGCTTGCGGGGCTCACATGCGGGAGGACACAGATTTCCGACTAAATCTCACTCTCACTTCAGGCCCAAGGCCACTCACTCAACTAAGGATAGCGCGCCAAAAGTCTATTTCTTTGAAAATTACAGAATGGCATGGGTAAAGACAAAGAAAGAAAAGATGGTAAAAAGGGGCGGGGGAAATTCGCCTAAATTAGGTCCATAACCTCCACCATTTCCAACTGTTCTGCGTCCACAAGTCCTTCAAAGGCCGCCAAGAGTTTGCATTGGGATTTGGCTCCATGAGCTCACAGAGCCTAAAGAAACCATGGGAAGAGATTGTCTTACTTGGCCGCAAAGTCCTCAAAGTGTGCCTCCCTTAGCTCCAGACCAGTAGGGATTTCTGGGATTTCTGGAGTTTCTGCGCAAGGTGGAGCTGGGGTTGGAGCTGGAGAGGAGGAAATAACAACCCGTTCTGGGGATGCCAGAGTTGAGGTGCATCCTGCGGGCTCTGGTGATTATTGGGGGGCCAGTGATGGTGATTCCGCTGGGGGTGCTGCAGGAGGGCTTCTGGGAACTGGAGGAGGAGGGGGTGGAGGACCAGGAGTTGGGCTGGGGGCTGGAGGAGGAGCCGGGCACTGTCCAAAGCCTTCCTCAACTTGTGGCTTGGTTGTGCCTTGATTTACGCGGACTTGGTTGGCCCAGAAGCGGAGAGCCGCTTGCCAGTCCACGGAATGTGCAAAGTCCTCCTTACCCGGCGGTCCGGAATGGCAAAACAGGGAGGCCAAGTTGGGGCTTTTGGCCAAGGTTGGTGGAGGTCAAGCATGGAGACAACGGGATGAAGGAGAGCCAGGCGGGGTCCATGATTGCTCTGAGATTGACTTGTTTCTAGAGACTACAAACAAGCCGTGGCCAGCCCTCTTGGGCGGGTGAGCCTGGTTAGGTCCAGGAAAAGCCCATGGCATGGTGTTTCCAAGAAAGAAACGTCAATGACCCGAGTGGCAGGAGAAGCACACCCAACGGCCAGAGAGGAGGGTGCAGGGCAACCCATTCCTGGCACAGAAGATGCACGGGAGAACCATGATAAGATAGGGAAAAGTAGGGGAGGGGAGTGACTTTGGTAGTGGGTGCAGTAACGGTTTAGGTAGCAATTGAAAGACCTCTGGGAACAGAACTCAAGTTGGGGGGGGATGTGGTTTTGTTATATAGCCTTGGATTGGGAACCGCACCACAGTCGGTGCGCTCAGCATTTGGTAGGTCAGGCTCAGCATTTGGATGCATGCAGGCTCAGAAGCAGCAGCAGCCAGCTCAGCAGTAGGAACCGCAGGGCCCGCCATACTGGGCATGGGTTGGGCTTGATCAGATGTGGTGGGCCACGGCCTTCTTGGACATTACAGACACAAGAATGGAGCTGGCCCAACCAGGTTTTCGGGCAGCTAGTTTGGAGAGGTAGGGCTGGTAAATTGGGGCTATAGGCTTGGGCCAAACTGCAGGGAAGAAAATCACGCATCATCTCTCTATCTCTCTCTCTCTCTCTCTCTTCACTGGAGAATCATTATCCTTACAGACGCTGTGAGACTCCTAATGGGATAATGGTTAATTTAGCAAATAGCTTGCTGGCAGTCTTTGAAGGGGAATTAAGTATTACTTCTACTCCTTTAGAGTATTGGTAAACTGAGGTGTTTTTGAATTGCCTGCCCTTCTAAACTATAGTAAGTCTTCCAATATTTTTTATTGGTGGCTTGTTTGTTTTGAGACTTAATATAGGTCTCAGATCAACCTATGATTAATTATTAGCTGGGGGTTGGTAGGATGTTTTTGAAGATTGGACCAGATTTTTTAAGGTTATTGGTCACTGATTGATCAGATATATGTGATCTTAACCAATATTACAACTTTAAAGGGGCTTAAGGCTTTATCAAAGGGATGGTTCAGGAGAGGACCCAAGGATGGGTTTTCCCACAGGGGGCTGGGTAGGGGAAAGGTTGGTAGTTGCTTCTAGTTGTGCTCTCTTTCTTTATAAGGGTTATTGGTTGATTGATAAGTGGTTCTTCTCTAATCTGGTTCTGAATATTTATGTCACAGAAGAAACCTTATTCAAGCACCTGTTGGATGGTTTAATTGGCTAAAAGATTGGTGATAACTTGGTTTCTGATTTCTTGTTTCCTTTTATGACTGATTTCACTAATAATATTTTATCTGGGTAGGTACCACAGATGGATGATGAGATGGGATGAGTGGGTGTTTAGTTGGGTAGGCCAGATGGCATCTGAGGGCATGATGATAAAACCTGGATAGGGTAGAGAGGCCCTCCTTAAATAGAAAATCTGGCCCTCAGGGAATTCTCAGGGCTTCCCCTATTACAGTGGGATACAGGTACATGAGGCAATTTTGCTGGTTGGAAAAAGCTTGTAGAGCTACATGAGGCATGTCTGCTGGTTGGGAAAAGCTTGTAAAGTTTTTTCATGCATGCACAGCCTGGAATAAATTGATGTATTGCTGTGCAATACTGGTGGTTTGTTTGGTTCTGGTTGAGACTGGTCTGACTCCCTCCTGACTATATTGCTCCTGTATACTTCTGCACAGACTCTTGTATGTATATTTGCTTGCTTGTTTGGTTCTGGTTGAGACTGGTGTCACTTCCTACTGCCTGCACTGTTCCTGTATACTTCTGCACAGCCTCTTGTATGTATATTGTTCCTGTATTCTGGGTGAGGTGATTGGGCCTGACTGCTTGCACGGCCTCCTGTACCTGTATCTTTTTATGGACTGGATCTGGACTGGTTGCACTGCCTCCCGGATCTGTATTTCTGTATGCTGATGAGGTGACTGGATCTGGACTGGTTTCACTTCCTCCTATGTCTGTATTGATGTATTCTGGCTGAGGTGACAGGTTCTGACAGATTGCACTGCCTCCTGTACCTGTATCTTTGTATGCTGATAAGGTGACAGGGTTTGTGTATGTTCCTATTCTTGAGGGTAAGCTGGTACTGATATGTACTTGAGGTTTTCCAAGGTATGTCTTATTTCTTCCACAGGGCTGTGACACCTGTTTGGGTATGAGTTTGCCACAGTTGGAGGTATGTTGGGCTGTATCTTCTAATCCATGAGAGATAGGGGGTACTTTGGCTGAGTGACTATGGGTTATTTCTGATGTAGAATCCATTTCTGGGGTTACTATGAGGTTTTCACCTTTTTTCACACTGGAAAATTGATTCTGATGGCTATAGGACAGGTTTGGCCTACCACAACTCTAGGACCATTGATACCAGAACTTGAGGACAACTAGGGGAGTATTGCCCTCTTACTTTCCCCACGGGGGGTATCCAAGGTGTAGCCACTTGGAAAAAGGTGGGAGCCGTGTTGGGCCCCCAAGGTACTTGGCCCATTTCAACATTAAATTCATGATAACAGCCCCAAGCTTGAGTGGCATCTCCCCAGGCGGCAGCAGTAGCAAAGGCTGGAAATCTAGCAGGGGGAGAAAGCATGCCCATGACCTCTGCAACGGGCAAAAAGGAGGCAGAGAGATCTGGCTCCAGGTACCTGTCTTTTGTCTTGATTGGCTAATTGTCATCCACCATGAAGTTGGCCATAGGGCTGCGGTGACAACATTTGTGATGGGGGCCAGAGGTGGAGCAAGGGCAGGAAGGGGAACAAGTCCCCAAGGATCAAGGAGTTGGGGAAACAAATGAACACCTGCGGTGGCCTAGATTTCAGGCATTGCAGGCCGGGTGACAGGCAGTGCGGGTGCATGTTTTCTGCATTCTTGTACAGTACTTGCATGATTCCATGGTGAAGATTTTTTTGCTTTAAGCAGGTCTTGGGTGGAGTTCTAAGAGTTGGAGGGTGTGGTATCCAATGGGTTGACTAGCTTTGTGGAGCGTGGGAATCCTGGGGACAGAATTCAAGTTGTGGGGGGATGTGGTGGCTATTTATAGACACAGAGGCAAGTAGGCTCAGCACTGGAAATTTGACTTGGAGAAGCTCAACAGTTGTTAGGACTCCGCAGCACAACAGGCTCAGGAGGAGCACGTGGGGGGACTGTATAATCCTGAATACAAAAGTTTGGGGCTCAGAATTGGTGCCACGCGCACTTTCTGCGGCACAATGAAAAGAATGGGCTGGATTTTTTGCCTTTTGCATACAACAAATGTGGTCAAACATAACTTCACTCCACAACTATGGATTTACAAGTGTGGAAGCATTTGATCAAGGCTAAGTAGTAGAGACTAGGCCAATTATCAATTATGAACTGAGTTTGCGGGAGTATGGGGAAATCAACACTGAAGCTGAGGAGGTGCCATGCGTATCTTTGGGGATCCATAGTATGCCACATGCGGGATTGGGAGTGATCTGCTAAGGAAAATCAATGGGGATCTGTTGTTAGTTATGCATTGGCGCAACTCAACTGTTAAGAAAGATTGGAAACATGATCTCCAAACCTACTGCAAGTCATTTTATTGGGCAAAGTATTGGACTATTGGTAAGGAGGATCAGTGCGGAATGCATGGAGGAAGTTAGTGGAGGGGTCTTTATTTTGTAGTTTGCATTCTTTTTGGAGTGGTTCATTTTTGGAGTTGTACATATATAAGGAGGACATTTCCCTTACCAGAAAAGGGTGAATTACGGAAAAACCAAATGATCAGCATATTATTGGAGTATGACCTTAGATGGCATGCAATAAAGGAGTCTTTTGTTATTTTTTCTTTGCTTTGAAAAGCAGGATTACCAGCTGGAGTGCCTGGAGTGTTAATTAGGAAATAGTTCAAGTGCGGAGCTTGTTGTGGAGTCCGTGTTTTTTATTTTACTATTACTTCATTGCAAGTTAGCTTTATTGGTTACCATCAAGGGAAGGATAGTTTTGTGGATAACAGAATAGGGTTCAGGAGTTACTGTTAAACGGCTGCGGGCCATAGTAAATTTTATTGCAGAAGCGGATTATATTTAGAATTGTGGAGGTACAGGAGTGTAACTCAAGGGCTTTGGGCTTTCTGGAACTTGGAGGAAGTTTTTGCAGATAATTTTAAGGAACACAAAATCTCTTTTGGAAATGTTGTACAGAAAGTTGTACAGGGCACAACTCAAATAGTATCAAGTGAACAGTTTGTTCACCAAGGGAGATCAAGGTTAACTTGGTGCAACTCATTTTCTACTGGCTTCCATCTGTTTCTCTCCATCTCTGACTTGATTGTAATTAATTTGTTCCTTTTCATTATATCTCTTGTATTTGGTGGTTCTAAGGTACTGGAGGAAGCTTTTTCTATTTTAATCAATGTTCTTAAAGTGTATTATTTTGGGTATGAGCCTTTTCCTTCATGTTTTCAACCTTCATTGTTTTGTGAATAATTGTCTTTCCTTGTTGCTCTTTTGTTTTTCTGTCAGTCTATGGTTTTTAGCTATAAAGAATATAAATTTCCACTGTTGCAAACTTTCTCATGTTGTTAACTAAGCTGAGGCAGAATGCAGGGATTTGGTAAATAAAGCATTGGAAGCTACAATTTCATCCTCATCTAGGGTTAAAATTCAGGAACAAGATGTTTCACTACTGGAATTGACTCAAGGTGGTGGGTCACATTTAATATGCCATTTGACTGAGACTGATTTGGCTTGATAAATACTAATTTAACCATGGTGGCTGTAACTATGTAACTATGTAAAGATGATTTTTCAGAAATCCTTGACCCTCCTCCTGTGAGAGCCTTTCCTAGTAGGAAAGAAGCCAAGAACTATTTTCAAAAATGGGCAGCCATGCATGGCTACAGATTGACAACATTCAAGTCAAAAAGGGATAAATATGTAGACCTGGCCTGCAACAGATATGGATTATACAAAGGGATTTTGCTCACCAGAAGGCAAAGGAAAACTCACACAAGGAATATTGGGTGTGAATTCATGATCATTGCAAGTCACACAGTAGAAGATCCCACATGTAACCTCTCTATTAGAAATGAATGACACAATCATAAACCATCTGGAAGGCCCTCAGTGTATCCTCAACTGAGGAGAATCTCTGGTGTGGCCTTAGATCAACTTAAGGAAGGCATGAAATATTGGCTCAATAAAATTCAACTCAATAGGAAATTTAGAAAGATTGATGGAGGAGAATATTGTGAAACTAAAACAATCTATAGCACTAATCACAAGGTAAAAACAGCTGAACTGAATTGGAAACATGTTATGGATTTTCTATTTGAAATTCTCCAAGAAAAACAGTGGGTTTCCAGGTCAAAATTTAGTGGAGAGGGTCACTTATAGGCCCTGTTCTTGGCTCATCCTGAGTCTAAAAAACTTTTTAAAAAAATTCCATCATATTGCTTTGTTGGATTGTATGTATAAAAAAAATAGGCAAAACATCCTTCTATTGCATGTTGTAGGAATGCAACCCAACAGGAAAAATTTTAAAAAGGATTTTTTTCTATAAAGGAAGGAAAGTTTAAGTTCTAAATTTGGGAATGTAATTCACTAAAGTAGTTTGCTTATGATCCAGAGAGGCTTCCCAAATTCTTTGTGAAAGACCATGAAAAAGCTCTGATTTTTGCAATTGAACACATTTTCCCCTGAGTCATCCAGACAGTTGTGCTCTTGGCACTTGCCTAAAAATTTCCAAGAAAAATGCAAAGTTTGCTTCAGTAATGAAAATGAAGGATGGCAAATTTTTATGTCTCTGTAGGCAAAGTATTGGGCCTCTAAAACAAAGGGGGAGGCAGAAGTCATTGATGCAGAACTCAGACTAGGCCAATTTATTGCTTCTTCTGTTCATCTCTGATATTTTGAAGCTTGTATAAAGTTTTTCTTGGAAGACAGTAAGGATGTGCTTTAGTATATTGAAAATAACATTTTCCCTATTAAAGAGAAATTTGTAATGGCATGGACTTGTGTCAACCCTGACTTTGGAAATAAAACAACATCTTAGGAAGAAGGGGTCCATGCTACTGTCAAAGTATTACTTGTGGGATATTTGGGTATTATTTTGGATGTGTGGAAACACCTGGAAGGAACCATTTATAGCCAAAGCAAACAAGTGCATGAATTGCTTAACAACTCTTGAATAAATTTAGGAACTGTTCTTCCTTCCATTGAGGCAATTGAAATCATTGGGAAAAAATTTTCCAAGTTAAAGCTTTACCATGATGGCTAGGTGTTTGCAAATTCATATTATAAGAAAATAATCTTTTCCTTTTCCCACATCTTAGTTGAAATACTAGCATTGAGAGGATTCATTGTGCCTGAGGCTTTTCATCTTCAGTGAAGGTTAGAATGTAAACCTTCCATTTCAGTAAGTTGGATTGTTTGAATTGCTTGTTGATGAAGGCTTTGTGATTTATGATTCCTATTTTATTGATGATTCCTGAATGGGTTTACTAATGAGTGATGGTTTTTATTTTTGAAAGCTTGACACTGGTCCAGTGCTTGACTAATCCCAATTTTTCAGAAATCTATGTTACATTTCTGTGGGATAACCTGAATAAGTTAAAGTGAAGACTCTAAATTCCTTGGTCAAGCATGCTACACTTTGGTTGATAAGCCAAATTTCTTATGGTCCAGCCAGGTTTGACCAAAATTGAAGGACACTCATGTGAAATTTCAATATTTGAGAATGTGGAAAGGGAACTTAAGAAGAAAATACTGGTTAGAAGGGCACCAAAAAGACCAAAAATTGTAAGTGAGAAGTTTTATTTTTTAGGGTTCAATGAACTGATGGGGAAATGATATTTATAGTGCAATTCAGCTCACAATCTGAATTTCATAGTTCAGAAAAAGAGGCTGAAAGTGAATTAGCCTCCCTTCATTTGGAATCAGAATCCTTTTCTGAGGAAGAAGAAGAAGTGGAGAAGTCAACCAGAAGCTCATCTTGGGTGAGTATTGATTTCATTAATGTGATTAGAATGTTGGCTAAGTAAGTTTTGATCATAGGAAACAAAAGTGAAAAACCTCAATCAAATACCTGAGAACTTTTATAAGTTCTTGGGTGAGGTTTGGGATCTTGTTGGCAATGTAAATTGCAGATTTAAAATTGTTGTTAAATCACTTGGGTAAAATTCCAATGAATGGTCTAAAGTGCAAAGGGATATGATTGCAACATTGAGGAAACACAAGGAATTCTATGATAAGATACTTTGTTGTATCCAAGAGGTTGAAAAGATTGAAAAAATACTTGATGTTAAAGACATCAATGAAAAGGTTCCCTCTTTAAAATGGCTTGCAAATTTAGATATGGGCCAAATAATAGCAGACATGTATGGAAGTCCAATTTGTTTCATATCCTTGGCTTCATTTTTTACTTATAATCCTATGAAAATGGGCGCAAAATAACCATCAGAAGATATATTAATTGCCTTTTTTAACAATAACCACTGGTTTCATCTTTTACTTGAGGAAGATATGATTCCTATCCTGCCCATGGTATCAAAACCATCTTAAGCTACATAAACAACCTGATTTCCCCTGGGGGAAATATGGGGGGACAGTTAATTTCTTTTTTTTAGGAGGGGTGGCATGTGCTGGGTTCTGCTCAGAAATTTCTCAGCTGTGAAAGGGTTTTCTCAGTGGTGTCTTCTCAGTGCCAAGCAGTGATCCTCTCTGCCAGTATCTGCAGTTTGGATATTTTTCCATGGGGTTTTACTCAGCAGGGCTCCGCTCATGATTGAATTCCTGCATGTGCTGTTAAGGTATCCCCCCATTGTTCTTCTCTGTATTAATTTTCTCTGTACCTCTGGTGTTATTTATTTTCTAGAGAGCCTGATTCCCTTTTTTCTATCTTTTCTTTCATTTATAATTACTCATTTGACACAATAACCAAAAGACCACCTAATGCTAAAATTCATCATATTTAGTATCAAGAGAATTTCAAAGCTTCAAAAAATCAGGATTCCTCTTGTTATGGTTTAGATTGGATTCTGTTTTCTTTTTTGATGTTCATATTTTGTAACTAACAAATTCAGTTGACTTTATTTCCATCTTACTTTTTTCATTACCCTATTTTTCCTGTCTCAGGCCCCCTCTGGGGGCTCTCTAGTTTTCCTTAAACCCGCTTCCTTAGGCCCCCTTTGGGGTTCTCTAGTTGTCTTTAAATACTGGTCCTTCCTTGGACCTGGAATGAGAACTCATGTGGTTACCAGACAACCAAACCGGAGTGTTTCTTCCTCCTCTTCAGATCAGTTCCACTTGACTTTATAAGTAAACCCCTTTTCCCTTGGCTCTTTTTAGTCTTATCAATACTTCTCATTTGGCTTTTCAGTAGCCTTCCGTACTCCTTCCTTCTCCAAATAACCATTTTCTCTTTTTCAACTCTTCACAGTTAAAAGCCAAAACTCATACCACTAAGTTACCAAGTCAACTTCATTGTTTCAACTGGCTTCCTTACCCCCTACCCTTCCCCTCATCCTCTGATCATTCAATCAATCCTCTTCCCTTTCATTCTCCTCCAATTTCTCCATTTCAAGCTCCTCCTATTCTAAACCATTCTTCCATCTCACCTCAATCCTATCCCTCATCTTCATCTGGAAACAGGCTTTCTCAATCCCCATACCATCCTCCTCAACACCCCTATTGGTGCCATCTAGAATTGTTGAAACCTATCCAAGCTTCTCATGACTTCATCCCCTGGGAATCCATCCCATCTTGATCATAGAACCACCGGATTTCTCCAAACAGATCTTGTCTCCAATTTCAACTTGAAATTCCTTCATTCTCATCATCTACAGACATCAGCTCATCCCAGGAGCCATCCATTCCACCATCAATGTCACCTTCCTCCCCGTTGGTTTTCATCAATTTTGCCCACTCATCAATGCTGGCCAGCATTGAGTCAGGTTCTTTGCAGCAGCTCATGGCTCTGATCTTTCATTGGCTCTCTCTTGGCCTGATACTCATTGTCAACCAGTCTGCATCCCATCAATGATCACTGATTCCAACCTGATCATCCTTGACCAGTTTGTTGCCCTGCTCTGAAATCCATCACATTGGATCAATCATCATCTGTCCCACCTTCATCCCCACTCTACTTCTCCATCCTCCAATCTCAATCAGTTCAAGATCCCCTATTATTCTGTTTGTCCCTTCTGATCCAACCGCTCAATCTCCCTTGGACCCCAAGTTAAAAACCATAGATCAATCCTCCAACTTGATCAATCTCAAGGAATCATCCTTGCATGCTACCAATCCATCCAGTTGTTGCCATCAATTCTTTCCCAATCTGCCTGGCTTGATCTTGAATCCCTTCAATTCACTCCTACCATCTTCTTCTATGCTATCCCCTCTTTGCCCTTCTAACCATCTCTTTGATCAAGATTAATCATCAATCACCTCTCATCCAAGTACTCAAGCCTTCAATCATTCAAACCAGTTGTTGCCTCAAGTAAATCTATTGTCTGCCATGCGTGATCCAGCCAACCAACTCTGTGTCCCTGCACAGTCTCTTGATTGGCCAAATCCTCCTAACCAGGACAAAAAAAACTGATTGAACTATTTGTTGCTTCCCCAAGATTTCAATCAAGTCAGATCAAACAATGGAGCACCTGATCTGACCTTAATCATGGCCTTGTTCCCCTACTTTATCCCTAAGAGGGTCATCAAAAACTTCAAACCATCCTTCTTCCCTATCACCTAACTGCTCTCTCAACCTCTCAATTCAAACCTTCCATCCCAAAGTGGTTCCTCAAGCATAGAATCTTCTGCCAAATAGATAAGCTCCTCATTCAATCCAAGAACAATTGACTCACCTTGATTGGTGTCCATCCACCCCACCAGAATCATTGAGCACTTCCATCACAATCTCTTGCTTCCGCTCTCCGCTTAAACTCATTGCTTGTCTGCTACTTCCAGCTCATCCTCCAGTCCACCACTTTGGACTACCAGATTGGCTAATCCTAGCATCTCCCCTTGCTCAAAATCTTCCTATCTCAAACTCACTTGAAATGCTTTTGCTGCTTCTCATTGTTTGCGCTCTCCTCCTTTCTTTTCTGCCTCTTCTCTTGCTGCCTCAATGGCAATCTTGATGGCAACCTGGATTTCTTCTCATCCTCACCTCACTCTGCAACCTTGCTCACAATCTTTCTTCCTCTCTCAACATCCTCACCACCTCCATTTCTCTCTCCCCTGATTGAAATCTTGTTTGCTACTCAACCTCCACCCTTGCGCGCTTGCCCTCAACATCTCTTCAAAAATCCAACCTTGCCCAATCTTGATTGCACCTTGAACGCAACCTTTCCTGCTTCAAAATTCCCTCTCTTGCTGCCTTGATGGTGGCCTCATTGCTCCCTTTCTTGCTCATCAAATTCATCACCCCATCTGCAATCTTGCTCTTGATACCTCTTGCTGCCTTCTCCAACCTTGATTGCTGCTCACCTCAAACTTTGCACACTCGCTCTCTCAACATGCAACCTTGATTGCTGCTCACCTCAACATTTGTGCGCTCAATCTCTCAACATTTTCTCTCTCAACCTTGCTTGCAATCTCAATCGCTACTCATCTCTTGCTCCGCTCTTCATTCATCAATAAAATCTCCATCAACTCAACCAGGGTGGTCCATTCATTTGGCCTGTCCTTTCACCCTTACCATCTTCTCATTGCTTCATCAACTCAACCACCATCACTCTATCTCCATCTCATCTGCTTTACCTGCTACATCACCAATTTCTCCACCTCCTCCATCTCATCCGCTTGACCTGCTACATCACCACTTGCTTCATCTACTCCATCTACACCTCATCCTCTAATTCATCCCAGCTTGCCATCCATCAAAAATATCAGCAATCAACTATTAACATTATCACCATCAACAACATTCAAATCAACTTCAAAACATCTATATTCCTTCTCATCTAGTATTGAACAGGCTGGTGTGTTGGAATCCTTCACTCTTTTTTGTTCAATACTATCTTCATATCTCCCTACCTTCCACCCTCTTTCATTACCATCACCACATCCATTACAAGTCAATACTTTCATCACCCACCATCATCAAATAACTGTCACCAATCCATTCCAAATTCACCTCTATCTCCATCACCATCAGCATCACCATCACCATCACCATTGCAATTATCATTAGCTTCACCTTTACCATTACACTCATCATAATCATAATCATCATAATCATAATCATATCATTCCTCCCCATTAAGCTACATATCATTCTCCCCATTAATCTAGGCAGCTATGCCTGAGGTCCTTTTTTCTCCTATCAAAATAGTAATATCATTCTCCCATATCATGCTAGGCAACTATGCCTGATGTCCTCATTGCTCCTCTTAAAATAGGCTTTCATTCCCCATCTCATATCCTGACAAGGCTGTGTCTTGTCATTCATTCCTCAACTCTCATATTCTCCTCTCATTCCTCATGAATCTCTGGAATGTTGACTGGTTTTAAATTGGTTCCTATCTTTGTCAGTTAAGGTGGTGTGTTGTCTTTTTGATTTTCATATTTTGTAACTAACAAATTTAGTTACCTTTATTTCCATCTTACTTTTTTTATTACCCTATTTTCCCTGTCTCAGGCCCCCTCTGGGGGCTCTCTAGTTGCCCTTAACCCCACTTCCTTAGGTCCCCTTTGGGGTTCTCTAGTTTTCTTTAAATACTGGTCCTTCCTTGTACCTGGAATGAGAACTCATCTGATTCCCAGACAACCAAACCGGAGTGTCCCTTCCTCCTCTTCAGATCAGTTCCACTTGAATTTACAAGTAAATCCCTTTTCCCTTGGTTCTTTGTAGCCTTATCAATACTTTTCATTTGTCTTTTAAGTAGCCTGCTGTAATCCTTCCTTCTCCCAATAAACATTTTCTCTTTTTCAACTCTTCAGATTCCACATCAGAGATCCTTCAGTTCAGGCACATCTTTTCTATGATCTATCCAGGGCATTTATCCTGGTTATATGGGATGGCCAAATCTGTCTCAAACACACTTCCAGATTTATAAAAATATTCAGAAGCCCCTGGTTGATGGCCTGTGGTCATCCTTTGGATTTTCTTTTTCTGGTTTAGAACTTGGTATTTTACATGTTCTTTTTTTGTCTCCAGTCTTTTCAATCCAATTCTTACAACATATTGACACTTTCATTTCTGTTACTATTTAATCTTGGTTATCAAGCAGGTGGAGGAAGCAAACAAGATGTATTTTATTACAGGCAAAAAATAGTAAATGGTGACATTTTTTGAGCAAGGAAAATTCAATAATCCAATATATTTATTTAATATTATGTAACAAAAAAACACCTTTCCATCATTCAAAATTGTAGAAAGAGATTTTGTGCTTGGTAAATTCTCTGCAACAATATAATATTCTCTACAACAATCTTTCTCCAAGTTCCTGAAAGCCCACTAGCCCTTGAGTCACACTCCTGTACCTCCTCAATTCCTAATTGAACTCCACTTTGGCACCCAAGCTGGAAACCACTAAAGCTAACTTGTGATGAAATAATAGTAAATAAAGAAGACCAAATCCCCAAAAAGCTCTGCACTTGAACTATTTCCCTAAATATGACCTCCAAGAACTCTTGCTGGTAACTACACTCCAAAGTAACAGAAGAAAATAATAAAGCTATAATTTCCCATGATAATCTCCAATAAAGATGATGTGTTATCCAATAATGGTAAACTCCAACAATGATAAAATCCAATAATCTCCTCCTTAGTTGTTAGTTGGCCCCTTTCTTCCCTTTTCAAACAACACAAGAAAATCTTCCTTATATATACAACAAAAGAATGCAAGCCACAAATGAAAGATCCCTCTCATCTCTGTGCATTCCGCAATGACCTGCCTTAGCTACTCCAAAAAAGGAATGTGAACTGCTAATGAAAGACTCCTTTTCCCACCGCCACCATGCATTTGCACTGATCCTCCTTACCAATAGTCCAATCCTTACCCAATCCAATGATTTTCAGTATATTCAATGATCCTGTTGCCAATTCCCCTTAACAGTTGAGTTGCGCCAATGCATAACTAACAACAGATCCTTGTTGATCTTCCCTAGAGAATCACTCCCAATCCTGCATGAGGCATAACTACAGATCCCCAAAAACCCGCATGCCTTCTCCTCAAATTTATTTTTCATTGCCCCACAGCGCTCTGCAATCTCAGTGCATATCCCATAATTGGCATAATCCATACTACTTAGCTTTGATCACTTGCTTCTGCATTAGTAAACCCACTGCTGCAGAGGGAAAGTTATGCTTGACCACGCAATGTCTGCAAAAGGCAAAAAATTCAGCACATTCTTGTCATTGTGCCCGCAAAAAGCGCGTGCAGCACCAACGCCAAGCCCTTAGCTAATGTAATCTGCAATAGACAGTGCCCCAACACGCTTTTCTGAGCCTATTGTTCTGGGGACTTCCAACCATGTATGAGCTGCTCCCAGTCAAATGTCCAGTGCTGAGACTACTTGCCTCCGACTGTATAAATAACCACCACAATGTTCAATTGATACCAAAGCAATGCATTCTAAATTAATTTTTGGAAATATCTCACAGGCTTGGTACTTGATCCATCCACAATGAGCCAAAACATCTTGTGTGTGATTCAAATAGTGCACCCAATCATCAATCATCCTTAAGTCAACCTGCATCTCAAATTTGTGCAGTCCAGAAAATGGATTGGAGAAATTACATGGTACAAGTGGCTGAATTACAAGCCAAGTATCTGTTAAGTTTGTTGCATCTTCAATGGTTTGATGGTGTCAAAATATTTTATCAATAATTCCATACTGGGGCATGCAATTAGTTTTAAGGACAACCACAATATTGCTTGGATCCTCTTGAAACTTTGAAAACCAAACTTTTTCAATCAAAAAATCCAAAAGATTTTCAATCCTAGAGTTCACCGGAAGGAATTTACAAGATTCAGATTTTTCTTTCTTTGCCCATGCATTGGCAGAAATCCACAGTGCTCCGGAGGGAGACAGGAACAGTTTGCTGAGATGCCTGATCAGATTTTGTGGTTTATTGGAGTTGAGAAATGATTTCTGGCTTTTTGGAACAATTCCAGGGTCAAAACTATTTGGTTCATCATATAACATTTCCAACTGTTCAATGTAGTGTTTTGAGTTGGGAAGAAACTTTTCTGGCATGGAAAGTAAAGCTTGAAAATTGCCAAACCAGCAGAAGTTGGTCAAAAATGTTACTTCCAGCTGACCTGATTTTTCACAATGACAAATAATGAGACAGTCAATTGATTGTTGTGGAAAAAAATAGAAAAAAACTTGACTGACCCATACAATTGTTGTGGGAGGCTTTTAAAATTTTTCCCATTAGGAGTTCCATTGAGAAAAACACCAAGCTCTAGAGGGTCCAAATATTTCCAAGCAATTGGCAAGATGGACCAACATATGATGGTTGGGAGCTAGAGTGACATTGGGGAATAGAGCCAGAAATCTGTTGAGATATTCCAAGTTGTGTTCTCAATACTTCATGACCTTTTTGGAATTCATTGATCTCTTGAGTGCCAGGTTAACTCATGAGAAAAGGTGAGCAAAGTTGTGAAATAGTGAGTGGGCAGATGGGCCCCCAGATGCCCAGTAAACAGGGAGGATTAGGGTTAATTGGATTGTAAATAAGTTTTGCCATTCATTGGCTTTGAGGCAGCCAAAAGATGCTTTACCCAAAATGGGTAGCGCACATTTTATCCATGTTGGGATTTGAATCAGATTCAGAAGCTTATCAACAAAAGATAAAGCTTCTTGGTCAAGTAAAAGTTTACCATTGCTTGCAGGAGTCCAAGGTCCCCCCCATCCTCCAGCTTTGAGGCAATCCAAGAAAGATTCATCAGTTGATTTGTGAAAGTCAAATTAAATTAGATTGAAAGGGATGCCAGATCCCTTGGTTGATTCAATGGTGGATTCAGTTGGACTTGGAGGTTGAGGTGTAGACAGAGTTGAATTAGTTGCATCTGCCAACAAACCTATTAATTTGGCAGTTGGAATGCTTTTGGGTTCTTCTTCATCAGAAACATCAGAAATTAGCCAAAAATTTTGGCAATGCCACTTGAGTAGTCCCAATAGAAGATTATGCATGGGATTGACAACATGATAATTTAAAATATACCAGTATGGTAATTCCAGCATCACAGAATACCAAAGACTGTGCTCAAGGAAAATCTTTGCCCATATTTTATGGTTGGCAGCATCTTGAGATTTCACAACCCAAGCCTTGTGGTCAACAACGTTTTGGGAAGGCCATGTGTGAGGCTTTAAATTTGTGATCTCTGATTTGGTGAGGAGGCAGTAGGAACACATGAGAGTTGCTGTTGGTGCTGCAAAGCCTAGGCCATGCCAAAGAGCTGGTAAATTGGCAAAGAAGGGAAGGATAGCTGCAAATATGCAACGTCCGTCAGGATTAGAATGAGTTTGGGAGAGCCACAAGCCTGGAATCCACAGCACTTTCAGCTGTTCTACAATGGGCCAAAGTACCCAATTAATTTTCTCCAAGGATGGCTCCTTTGATCCAGGTGCAATCCCTACAACAAAAAAATTTTGAGGATTGAATTGTATCTCCAAGGGAAGCAAATAGCAAAAAAGCACAATTAAAGTTATACTAGCATTTTTTCCAGCTTGTTGATTCCCATAGGGGTTTATAGCATCCATAAACATACCAAACGTGAGATTGTCAGATTCCAAAGTATACTGGGTTCCATCCAGGCCCAGAAAAAAGTGTTGGATGTTGGTAGCCTCATGGGAAGGATTGAAGGCTTGACAAGAAAGAGTAGCAGTTGAATCAAAGGCATTTTCAATCCCGGGTTTTGAGAAAAATCTGGCAAGCCAATTGTAAAGGCTTTGATACGTGTAGGTCTTAATTACATGGGACTTGTTCTTTCCAGGGCAAAACAATTCCGTTCCACATGCACGGTTGGATATTTCAGAAAAATTGGGAACTGGATGAAATTCTTCTTTGTTGGGAAATGGTTGATTGATAGAGTTCTTTGGGGCGGTGGGATTTTTTGGGTACATTGCAAAGCAACTTTTACAGCATATTATCACAACTAAAGAAGGATCAATCTGAATTTATTTTATTGCGGTTCAAATATCTGAAGTCAAAGATTCTAGTGCTTTTTTTGGGGGTAATTTCAAGCTTTGTGGTGACCAATCCGGGACACCTCATGGAAAACAGAAATTTTTGAATTTTTTTTACATTCCCTTATCCATCAATAAATCTGAAAAAAAAATTATCTCTTGTGCCTCTATGGGTACCCACTCATTGCTCATTATCCCAGCTCTTCCCTGTCCTAGCAGTCTAGCCAGGCCTTCCTTGTTCATCCAATTCCTTCCTCCTCTGTTCAAATCTCCCCCTTGCACACGCTTTACCCTGATTTTTTGGCCAAGCATGCGTGGGCGGCCATCCCCTCCATCAACTCATCCACCACCACCACTAGTTTCAAATGATCATCATCACCCTTCCAACTTACTTCAATCATCACCCTCAAGTTCAATCTCCATCATTGATCCATCCAATCCTTAACTCATCACCACCATCCAATCATCCTCTCTTGCTCTCTCAATCCCCAACCCCAATCATCATCATCATCAACAACAACCCTCTCTTAGTGGACCCCCACATCCACCCCATCGCCGCATTGGCAACAACAACGTAGATGGCCACCATTGACCAATCACCGCAAGCATTGCTCACGGCCGTTGGTGACTTTGCATCAACGGTTATCTATGTTGACACCAATGACGCCGTTGCCTGTTGCAACAGCCATCATCCTCCTTGCTCTACCCTAGGCTCAACTGATTGGCCCCAAAAATCCGGACCAATTGGCTCCACCCAATCCCTCTCTGACACCCGCGGCTGTTGGAAGCTTTGCACTAACTTTCAACAGTTGTGTGCAACCATCTCCATCTTGCGCATGCCCATTGATCCTCCCTTGGCCAACCGCGGTTGTGGCCGGTCAAACTTGTTGCAACCTATCATCCACTGCCACTTTAGTCCTTGATGTGGGCTGGTTTCCACCTTTCCCATAATTTTTTTGCTCTCTTTCCCATTTCAGGTGCTTCCTGTTGCCAATATTCATCTGGAAAAAAAATCTGCACTCATTTGTAAGTATCTCTTGTAAATAGTCTACAGGCCTCTTGTCTATAAAAGGAGGGGATCTTCCCAGCCTTTTTTTGGGGGCATGATCCATCTCATATATCAATCAGAAATCTGATCATTCCAGAGAGCTTATTTCCCTTCATCTGCAACTTTTGTACTGGGTATATCTTTTGATTTCCCCTTGATCCTTTGAGCCTCCATACTCAATCTTTGATCTTTCCATCTGTGACCCTGATCCTTATCACCAAACATAGCCTTTCTGGTTGAAGAGAATTATGTCTGCTGGAATTCTTGGGTGTGTTATACCACTCTTTTTTCCTCTTTCTGTTCATACTGGTCTGATCCTTCCCTGATCATCTTTCTTGATCCATTCACATTTGACTGAGAGATTTGTTTAAGCTTGAAACCTGGAGTTTTAGACCTCCTTTCATTCTTTAAAGTTGAATTCTGCCACACTAATCTTGAGTTCCTTGAGAAGTGTTGGGGTATTCTTGTTGAAATCTGTTATTGCTCTGCTTGTAGAGCTTCATAAACTAATTTCTTTTTTTTTCAGCCACCCATAGTTATCTGGTACCCTTCAAGCGCTTGATTGCAGAGAGTTGGGAAGGTTCATTGAGAACCTGGAGGTTGGTTGGGATTGAGTTGATCTTTCCTAATCTTCTGCCAACAACCAGAGTTATTAGCTTGTGGGTGTTGTTACTTACAACTGCCTTGTTCCATTGAACTCTGAACAAAACTTTAACTTATTTTGTTCAAGTCTTTCCCTGCACCATCTTGCCTTGGATATTGTTGTTTCCATTGCTACCAACTATTCCCAAACTCATCCCTTACATTGATTCCTTATTTACAAGTTCCTGGACCTTGATTCTGGTTACATTTAAATATTATTGTAACTCTTAGGAGGTCAGCCTAAACAGCACCTTTCCCCTCCACAGAACTGCCTGCGGCTTAGCACTGTTTAAAGTCTTAAATTTGGTCCCCCGGGCCAGGATCAAACCAGAAAACTTGGGATTTACAGTCCCAACAACGTTTGGAATCAAACTTTGAAATCCAATCTTTTTAATTTTTTTTCTCTGTTCTCTCTCTCTTCTCAGATCTGATCCGTGGAGGCAGCTTATCCTAGAAGTAAGTCCTCCCAATTTGTGCACTATCCGGGCAAGTTACTTGTTGTTTTTTGTGAAACCCTACTCCTGCCACACTTGTGAGCCTGTTTGGAAATCTATTCTTTGGATCCTCTAGGAATTCTGTTATTCAAAATGGAATCTACTGGTACCCCAACCACCCCTGCTTGGCCAAAGATGGTCAAGATCAAACCTCAGAACAAGAACTTAGGGTTCAATGGGGTAAATGTTGAATGGTTCTTGGACTCTTAAAAAATGGCTGCTGAAGTGGATGGAGCCCGGAAATACAATATGGCCTATCAGTTACAATTCTTTATCTCTTCTGATGAATTTATGGAAGTAATTGAGTTGTTTGAAGGTTTCAAATCCCATGACTGGATTCTTCTGCGGGAAGCAATGTTGGCATATTGGGGTAAAACAGATGTAGCTTGGTTTAATTTACAGGAATTTGCTGCTCTTTTCTCTCAATGGATCTCAAATGGGGGTGTCTCTTCAGCCTCTGACTACCAGGCTTTTAGGAAGTCTTGGGATCCTATCCAAAACTATCTTATCCAAAACAATCACATTGATTCAGTGGACAAAGTTCAAGCACAATTCTTCCAATCTTTTTTTTGTTGGCTGTTCAGGAAAGGATTAAAGACAAATTGGTCAAATCTGGATCTATGATCACCACCAGGGATAATTGATTCAAGCTCCGTGTTTTTCTTATCCTGAGGATTACTGTGGATGAAGTCATGAAAGGTCAAACTGCTTTAACTTTTGAAAAACCTAGAACCACTGAACCAGTCCATGCTCCTTCTTTCAAAGAATCCAACAATATTATGATTAAGATGATTGCAGATAAAAGACCTAAAGCAGATCCTAATTTTACTCAAGAACCTACTACTCTAGACAAAATCATCAAGATACTTCAAGCTTTTGAGAACAAAATATATCAAAAGATTTCTTCTCTTGCTACCCCTAAACCCTCTACTTCTGTCCCTAAATCTACCCTGGTCTGTTACTACTGTCATAGGGAAGGCCATGGAACTTGAAAATGCTTGGAAATCCAGAAGGATATAAAGGAAAAGTTGGTCCAGCAGAAGGGGAACAATTTCATTCTTCCTAATGGTTCTCTAATCCCTTTTGATTCATCTTGCCCTATTTGTCATGTGGTGGCCTCCTATCAGCCTCCACCTCCAATGAAAGCATCCCTTTCTTCCTTCAATTTCCAATCTTCCTGTGGTACTCTTCAACCCTGGTATCCTCCAGCTATCTCTTCCTCTAGTCTTGCTGGGACTACTTATCAATCTGATTGGGCCAGGAAACAATATGAGGAACCTAAACCTCACAAAGAACCTTCCTTGCAGACTTCAATACTTTGAAAACGGGTCAAACATTGATCCTCACCTGAGCCTACTTCCTCTGATGTGGAAAACATGGAGGTGGAAAAGGAGCCACTCATGGAAAGGTTTCCAGATCACTCAGATCCTCCTCTTTCATCCAAGTCACCTCAACCTTCTGATCCCATCTTAGTTCCTGCTTCACCTGAACTTCCTCCCTCCACCCAGCCCAAAGTTTGATTTGAAAGGGGAATCTCAAAGGACCACCCCAATGCTGTGGAAGGAGCATTAAAGAAAATTTCTGATCTCAAAATTCCTGATCTATCTGTGGCTGAACTCCTATCAATCTCTCCATCTGTTGCTGAAGGAATGAAGAAATGGTTCTCTTGTTGATGTGTGGAGATTGGTCCTGACAAATTAAAGGTCTCCTCTGGCACTTTGATGGAGGACTCTGGCGGAACTAGTCCTTCTTCAGATTTCAATCTTTACTCCTGTCCTCTTGGTTTCCTCCCCTGTTATCTTGGTGACACAGCTAAAACTATTTCTCCTCTTGTAGACTCTGGATCTCAGCTCAACTTAATTTTGGATGCTATGGCCTGTAAACTCAAACTCAGTCCTAGGTTCAGCTTCAATTCTGCAGTCTATGGGATAGGTAATCAATCTTGTTAATTGTTTGGTATTTCTGAAGATGTACCAGTCAGGATTGGTTGAAATATTGTTGGAACCTGTCATTTTTGGATCACTTGTTGGGAAGGGCCTATGATCTTGGGACAACCTTTCTTGATGGACTTTGGTGCTACTCTGATGTTTTCTGATCAATTTGGGGAGAGAATTCTTCTCCCTGATGCTGATGGTAGAAATATTGAATTTCCTCTCTGTTATTTGGATTTGGGTTGTTGGGAAAGAGATTTTTTGGTCATCCTTCTAAATCTTCTTTAAAGGGGAAGCAGAAGGATAATTCCAATTCCTCTCATTTTTTATGGGGATAGTTGATCCTACTAATAGTTGTAGTTCTTTTCAGCCTCAGAATTCAACTCAAGGGTCAAATCTCATCCCTCAGGCTTATTTTCCATTCTTTTCATCATTTAAATCTAAACTGGAAAATATCAAAAACCAAAAACATGTCAAAATAGAAAAATCCAAAAATATTTCCTTTCCTTCTTTCTCTGGATCTATTGTGTCTTCTTTTCCTTGTACCCTTAGGTCTAATCAATCTTCCACCAGCCCTGGCTTGAATCTCTGTAATGAGTCTAAACTAGATCCTGATCTCAATTCTATTCTTGGCGGTTTTGGTATGGAGGAAAATGGGCTTCAGTGGAGGCAATTTGAGGTACAAGTAAGTCCTCCCAATTGTGCGCTGCCAGGGAAACCTTCTACCATCATTTTTGAAACCCTACCTTGTGCCACACATGTGAGCAACATATTATCTCCTGGTTCTCCCTTTATGTAAAAGGCACCCTTTGAGGAGATTGCAGAACATTGGAGGTGGAAAATGTTGGAACTTGGACTCAGTTTTTGTAATCAAGTCTCACTGGTCAACTCTTGGAGGAAAAAAGAAATTCTCTTGTTTGCCACCAAGTATAAGCCAGTTTCCAAGAAGGGCCAACCAGTCAACCAGCCTATTCCTCTCAACTTCAATCCTCCTCTTATGCGCCCTCCCTTATCTTGTGATCCTTACAGTGGTCTTCCACAATCTCTTACTGGTCCCTTTGTGCCCAATGGTCATGTCACTGAAGAACATCTGAAGGTGGTCAACTTTGGTCCAGATGGATGGCTTCTTCCTGATGAGTTAAATTTGATCAAAAATGTCTTATCTCTAAGGGAAAAGTCTATTGCTTTCTCTGAAGAAGAGAGAGGTCTCTTGAAAGAATCCTATGGCCTCCCTTATGTCATCCCTGTAGTTGAACATGATCCTTGGCTAAAGAAGAAGATTCCTATCCCTGCTGCTAAAGTTGAAAAATTTATCAAGTTGGTCCAAGAACCAGTTTGTACTGGCTTATATGAGCACTCAACCCATAGTTATTCCAGCCCTGTCTTCTGTGTCCTCAAGAGTAATGGTAAACTTAGAATAGTTCATGATCTCCAACCTCTTCATAAAGTTACTATTAAAGACTGTGGTATTCCTCCTGCTACTGAAGAATTTGCCAAATCTTTCTCTGGGAGGGCTTGCTATGGGCTAGGGGAAATTATGGGTGGCTATGAAAAACAATCCTTACATCCCATTTCTTGCCCCCTCACTACCTTTGATACTCCTCTTGGTCAATTTCAACTTACTTGATTGCCTCAAGGTGCCACCAATTTGGTTTCAGTCTATCAGGCTCAGATGATGTGGATCCTCCAGGATGAAATCCCTGATCATGCTGGTATCTTTATTGATGATGGTGGAATTAAAGGTCCAGTTTCTGACTATGATAATAAGCTCTTACCTTGGCATTTAGGAATTTGTTGTTTTATTTGGGAATATGCTACTACTTTGGAAAGGATTCTGTTTCAAATTGAGGAATCTGGCCTTACTGTCTCTGTATCCAAACTGGCTTCTTGTTTCCCTGCTCTGGAAATTGTTGGTCATGTGGTCTGCAAGGAAGGAAGAAGGATGGCACCAGCCGAAGTCAACAAGATCATCTCTTGGCCTACTCCAATCAATCCCACTGGAGTTAGGGGCTTCCTAGGCGTTGTCACTTATGTTAGAATCTTTATCCAAAATATGTGCACCCTTACGTTGCGTAACCAGGAAATATGCTGAATGGATTCGGACCCAAGATTGTGAACATTCTTTTCAGTTTCTCAAAATGACGGTGGTTAAAGACATAGTTTTTAAAAAGGTCTCCTATGGGCCTGGAGCTGGCAAGATCAAGCTGGCTTTTGATTCAAGTTATCAATCTGTTGGGGCTGTTCTTACTCAGGAAGATGAAAATGGTTGGGACCGTCCTGCTCTTTATAAATCTTTGTTATTTTCAGATGTAGATTCTAGGTACTCTCAGTCCAAATTGGGAATTTGCGTTGTGGCTCAAATGATGAAGAAACTTTAAACTGTTCTCTAAGGCCAACATTCAGAATTACAAGTTGATGCTTGATCCATCATTGAAATTATCAATGCTCCCAGCCTCCCCAATGCTCCTATGACTTGTTGGGTGGCCTTTACCCAGCTTTTTTCTTTTGATATTGTTCACAGGCCTGGGAAATCTTTCACTATGCCTGATGGTTTATCTTGACAGCCTCTTGGAGACAATGAATCTGATGTTGGAACTGATTTTGATGAAGAAGAACCTTTAATCCAACCTGTCTTCTCTTTCTCTTCTCAAGATTATTGTGGCTTTCAACAAGGTTTCTGGCTTAAAATAGAGCAGTAACTTTTAACCCTTCAAAAACCTCCTGATCTCTCTGACAAAGAATTTTGATCTCTTAAAAGAAAGTACTCTATTTTATTTTTCCAAAGCTCTGGGCTTATGAAAAGAGGAAATCCTTGTGGTCTTATTGTTGTTACTATCCCTTCTAAACAAGATTCTATCCTTGAAAGTCTCCATGAAGGTCTTGGTCATTGTGGGGAAACCAAAACTTATCAACAATTATCCAAACAATTCTGGTGGCCATCTCTGAAGAAATCCGTCTCTCAATGGTGCAAGAGTTGTGAAGTTTGTCTGTCAGCACTCTGATACCGGGAACCTTGCAGTCCTTAAGCTACAGAGAGTGATAGAAGATACTGGAATAATAATAATAATAATGATAATGATAATAATAATGATAATGATAATAATAATAATAATAATAATAATAATAATAATAATAATAATAATAATAATAATAATAATAATAATAATAATAATAATAATAATAATAATAATAATAATAATAATAATAATAATAATAATAATAATAATAATAATAATAATAATAATAATAATAATAATAATAATAATAATAATAATAATAATAATAATAATAATAATAATAATAATAATAATAATAATAATAATAATAATAATAATAATAATAATAATAATAATAATAATAATAATAATAATAATAATAATAATAATAATAATAATAATAATAATAATAATAATAATAATAATAATAATAATAATAATAATAATAATAATAATAATAATAATAATAATAATAATAATAATAATAATAATAATAATAATAATAATAATAATAATAATAATAATAATAATAATAATAATAATAATAATAATAATAATAATAATAATAATAATAATAATAATAATAATAATAATAATAATAATAATAATAATAATAATAATAATAATAATAATAATAATAATAATAATAATAATAATAATAATAATAATAATAATAATAATAATAATAATAATAATAATAATAATAATAATAATAATAATAATAATAATAATAATAATAATAATAATAATAATAATAATAATAATAATAATAATAATAATAATAATAATAATAATAATAATAATAATAATAATAATAATAATAATAATAATAATAATAATAATAATAATAATAATAATAATAATAATAATAATAATAATAATAATAATAATAATAATAATAATAATAATAATAATAATAATAATAATAATAATAATAATAATAATAATAATAATAATAATAATAATAATAATAATAATAATAATAATAATAATAATAATAATAATAATAATAATAATAATAATAATAATAATAATAATAATAATAATAATAATAATAATAATAATAATAATAATAATAATAATAATAATAATAATAATAATAATAATAATAATAATAATAATAATAATAATAATAATAATAATAATAATAATAATAATAATAATAATAATAATAATAATAATAATAATAATAATAATAATAATAATAATAATAATAATAATAATAATAATAATAATAATAATAATAATAATAATAATAATAATAATAATAATAATAATAATAATAATAATAATAGTATTCCAATGATAAACACATAAAAAGCTCAAACAATGAATATGTTAAGAGCTGGTGCAAGGTTTGATTGGTTTGGTTAAAAGGGTTTCCAATTTTTTATAAAATAGGGGCCACAGTATTATACTACGGGGGGTCTTTACAGACAAACAACCTCTCTTCAAGGGGCCTCCTTAGGCAGTTTAAAAAACTTGGAATGAATATGGGTGCCTTAGAAAGGGCTTATTCCACTGATATGGTTGGGCAAAACAGCACAATGGCCAAGAAAGGAAGGGAAACACTCACTCTGAGAACTTTACCACAAAAATCCTGCAATAATAGGAAGGGTTTCAGAGCAGATGGGGTAGATTTGCTTGACTAACTTCAATGGGTTGATTGGTTTTGAGAAATCAATAATAATACTACAGACTAAGTCATAAATCACTTGCTTATCTCTTTATAAGCACTTTACTAACAATGACACGGTGTCCAATTGATAATAATAATTCCTGGTAAACTGATTGGGAATAATACTTCCAAAGAGGTCTGTATAAATACCTTTTTGGGGTGACTATGAGCTTCTCAGGGTATGTAGAGAGGGTTCTGCTCTTGGGCTGAGGCTGGAAAGCAAGTCAGGGAAATATTAGCACATACACTTGGTTCTTTTAATCAGCTGACATCAGATGTGCTGGATTTCTGTGCTATTTTGGCCACAGAATATGTTAATCTTTTATGGCGTGAATGTGATAATTCTGCACTCATCCTTCATTTTTACTATCAATATTGTTTCAAAGTTGAAAAATTTGGACATTTACTGCTTTTCCATCATCTGCTGAGCACGTAGGTAATTTGTAATAATTTTTATGATGACCTCTAGTATTTTTTTGTGGTCTTTGAAGATCAGGATAAGTGATTTACATGGTAATCCTAAATATTTGGTTTATTATAAAAAAATACTTAAACTTAGTTTCTTATTAATTTTATTTAAGTTTTATAGTTTTTGGACTATTACTAATGCATAGGTCAGGTTATTACATATGCCAGCTAACCCTAACTAGGTTGTAGCTCTCTTGAGCAGTACCTGGTTGTCAGATTTGTCATTACTGATGCAGGCGCGTGGATCAGTCAATTCAGATGCACACGGGGTAGGTTCTTCTGCTTGCATGGCAAAATTAGCTGCGCGCGTGACCTCTGTACGCGGGAATGTGTAGCTACAGGTATGTTGGGATGTGTAAGGATGGGGGGCTGCGCGCGGGAATTGTGACATGACACATTTCCATGTGTAACTCCTAAAATATACACAACACTCCAATTCTGAGTGAAATTTAGTTGTAAAACCTATACGTGAAAATACATGTGAAACATTGAAATGGCCAGAAAGTGCCATATTGGTGTTGTGGATTTTGGTCCCTTTTTTATTTAATTATTTAAAAATAGAAGGAGTTGGATTTCCAGGGTGGGTTCATTGAGTGACCCTACCTGATTTTGGGTGAGAAATCCATTTCTGCCATAATATTTGTTGATTTCTCACTCCTTCTTTAGTTAATTTTACTTTTCTTATTCAATTGTTTTTATCATATTTCTTCTGTTACTTTGACAGGTTGCTCTGTACATAGTAGCAAGCTGACATTGTCAAAAACCTGATCTTAGGCGTCCAGCGGAAATTTGTTATCCTAGTTGGGAGTCCACTTTTTTTGGAAGGATTGCTATGGATGTGGTTCATATTAAGGCAGGTGGTGCTAAGTACCTCATTGTGGCTAGAGATGATTTTTCTGGATGGGTTGAAGCAAAATTTCTTAAGAATCTTAGCTCTGAATCAGTGGCAGCTTTCCTCTATGAGACCTGGACAATGCTTTATGGCCTGGCTTGATCTTACTCTACTGATTGTGGCTCCAAATTTGGTGGCAAACTTTCCAAAATGATCCAATCTCTTCCTGGACAACATAGAGTTACTACTCCTTATTATCCTGAAGGCCAAGGCATGGTGTAATGCGGCCATGCTCCTTTGAAGGCTGCACTTGTTAAGCTTGCGGGTGAAAGTGGAAAGAATTGTTGCAAATTCCTTCCTCTTGTCCTCTTCTCTGATCAAATCTCAACCAAAAGGACTACTGGCTACTCACCTTATGAAATCATCTTTGGTCAAAGAGCAGTTCTTCCTCTGTATTTGGAAATGGAATCTTTCTTGGGTATCCCTTGAGACAAGGTGTCCTCAAGTACTGATCTATTAGTTGCTAGATCCAAGCAACTGGAGCAAAGTGAAGATGTTTGTGATGAAGCTTATCAGAAAATGATGGATTCCAGAGCAAATTCAGTCCAGTCTTGGGAGGAAAAGCACTCCAATCAAACCAGGGACTCCTTGAACCCTGGTGATCTAGTTTTAGCTTATAATCAATCTTTGGAGACCCAGTCGGGCCAGCTTTTCTCAAATTGTTGGAATTGTCCTTATTGGGTGATTTGCCAAGTTAGAGGTGGATCCTATGTTTTGGAGGAGGTTGATGGTACATAACTGGCCAGAAGGTTCTCTGCTGATCAATTCAAGAAGTTTCATTTTTGTGGAGGCAACTTATCTCAGAAGTAAGTCCTCCCAATTGTGCACCACCAGGGTTATTTGCTGCGTTTTTTGTTGTAAACTCTACTGTATGCCACATATATGAGCACCTGGGACGCCTTCTGTGTTTTATCTCTGCTTCTTCTAGGGCCCTTTCAGATGGATCAAGATATTTTCCAACTCTTCAATCCCTCTTGAGATCAAGGAATGGCCAATCTTCTGTTCAATTTCCTTGTATTTCTCCTTCTCTTTATATTTTCAAGTTCAAGATGCAGACTAGAGACAATCTGCAAGTTGGGGAGAGATGTGGTGACCAATCCAGGACACCTCATGGAAAATGGAAATTTTTGAATTTTTTTTACATTCCCTTATCCATCAATACATCTGAAAATAATATCTCTTGTGCCTCTATGGGTGCCCACTCATTTCTCATTATCCCAGCTCTTCCCTGTCCTATCCCTCTAGGCAGGCCTTCCTTGGTCATCCAATTCTTTCATCCTCTGTTCAAATCTCCCCCTTGCATGTGCTTTACCCTGATTTTTTGGAAAAGGGCACGCAGGCGGCCATCCCCTCCATCAACTTATCCACCACCACCACCAGTTTCAAAGGATCATCATCACCCTTCCAACTCACTTCAATCATCACCCTTGAGTTCACTCTTCATCATCAATCCATCTAATCCTCAACTCATCACCACCATCCAATCACCCTCTCTTGCTCTCTCAATCCCCCACCCCAATCATCATCATCATCATCATCATCATCATCATCATCATCATCAACCCTCTCCCAGTGGACCCCCACATCCACCCCATTGCTGCATCAGCAACAACACTGTAGATTGCCGCCATTGACCAATGACCACAAGCATTGCTCATGCCTGTTGGTGATTTCACACCAAAGGTCATCTATGTTGACACCAATGACGCCGTTGCCTGTTGCAACGGCCATCATCCTCCTTGATCTACCCTAGGCTCAACCAATTGGCCCCAACAATTTGGACCAATCAGCTCCGCCCACAGCTGACATTGTTGTTTGCCGCCATTGGAACCTTTGCACTAACTTTCAACAGTCGTGTGCAACCATCTCCATCTTGCGCGTGAACATTGATCCTCCCTCAGCCACTGCGGTTGGGGCCGGTCAAACTTGTTGCAACCTATCATCCACTGCCACTGTTGTCTTGATGCAAGCTGGTTTCCACCTTCCCCATCATTTTTTTGCTTTTTTTTCCTATGTCAGGCGCTTCCTGTTGCCAATCTTCATCTGCAAACAAAAAAAAAAATTCCGCACTCATTTGTAAGTATCTCTTGTAAATAGTCTACAGGCCTCTGTTCTATAAAAGGAGGGGCTCTCCCCAGCCTTTTTTTGGGGCATGATCCATCTCATATATCAATCAGCAATCTAATCATTCCAGAGAGCTTATTTCCCTTCATCTGCAACTTTTGTACTGGGTATATCTGTTGATTTCCCCTTGATCCTTTGAGCCTCCATACTCAATCTTTGATTTGTCCATCTGTGACACTTATCCATATCACCAACCATAGCCTTTCTGGTTGAAGAGAATTCTGTCTGCTGGAATTCTTGGGTGTGTTATACCACTCTTGTTTCCTCTTTCTGTTCATACTAGTCTGATCCTTTCCGGATCCATTCACATTTGACTGAGAGGTTTTTTTAAGCTTGAAACCTGGAGTTTTAGACCTCCTTTCATTCTTTAAAGTTGAATTCTGCCACACTACTCTTGAGTTCCTTGAGAAGTGTTGGGTTATTCTTGTTTAAATCTGTTATTTCTTTGCTTCTAGAGCTTCATAAAAAAATTTCTTTTGTTTTGTTCAGCCACCCACAGTTATCTGGTACCATTCAAGAGCTTGATTGCGGAGAGTTGGGCAGATTCATTGAGAAACTGGAGGTTGGTTGGGATTGAGTTGATCTTTCCTAATCTTCTTCCAACAACCAGATTTATTAGCTTGCAGGAATTTATACTTATAACTTCCTTGTTCCATTGAACTCTGAACAAAGCTTTGACTCATTTTGTTCAAGTCTTTCCCTGTACCATCTTGCCTCAGATAGTGTTTTTCCCATTGCTACCGACTATTCCCAAACTCATCCCTTTTATTGATTCCTTATTTAAAAGTTCCTGGACCTTTATTCTGGTCACATTCAAATATTATTGCAACTCTTAGGAGGGCAGCCTAAACAGCACCTTTCCCCTCCACAGAATTGCTTGCGGCTTAGCACCATTAGGAGTCTTACAGCTTCTGCAACAAAATTGACCTATTTCACAAGAAGCCAGTTCAAGAAGGTCCCCTCCAGCCTTCAAGAACCAGGTTGAAGTTGAAAATGATATGTGATCAAAGATTGAGAGCATGACTTCCAAAAATAACCATTGCAGGACAGAAGGGTTATGACGCGTTAGTGCAAGCTTATGACATTGACCTTTAACAAGAAAAGAAAGAAAATTTAAGCAAAATCCAGGCTCATGACTAATCAAAAACCTGAGACAAACTGCAATCATAGTTGTCCATGGCATTGGCTTCAGTAATGGGACACTGGGATGAAATTTTGATTTGGTTAAGATCAATACTAGAGCCTAGTTCAGTGTCACTTGCACTTTCTTTTAATTTTTCAGCTTGAGAGTCTGAAGAGTTGTCACATTTGTTGCTTTTGGAACCTTGAGTTGCATCACAAAAGCATAAGCTGAAAATGTTTTTTGACTCTAGATAATACCAGATACACCTGAGGATTCTTGATATGACACCAAAATTTTTTCATTGGCCAAACTATGGTTCTTCCTAGTGCGTTGAGAAACTATTGCACCAGGTTTCCAGTTTCCATGCTTTTCACAGAAGCACTTTTTCTTGCATCCAAAACTTTGGCAAAGGCAAATAACTGGAGCCACACAAGTTTCAGCCATGAAGATCTTGAGGAATTTGTAAAGCAACACACTGGATTGGAGAGGAAACTATATGCTATAGATGGCCAAGGTTCTTAAGGGAGCGGGAAAATAGGTGAGTGGTCACAGGCTGGATGGGGGTGGGGGAAAGTCTTTAGGTCATTTGCCACAGGCTGGAGCGGTTGAATGAGCTAATCCCAGGACAGTCATACATACATGGGCCAGAGGTGGCCCTTGCAATGTGGAGTTTGCAAGACCAACATAGGCCTTAGGGCAGTGGTAGAGTAGGCAAGTCACTAGGTTGTTGGGTCTCCCTCTCTGCAAGAATGAATACACACAATCCTCAATCCCAATAACTTGGAAAAATCATATGTAAATATTTGTTTGGACTTATGAACCAATACTATATATATACATATAGCTATTAATGGCCTAAAAGTTCTGTGTATAAACAACAAATTGCTGTAGGAATTTTCATGAACTCTGTGTTATGGAGAAGTGTCTCAAGAAAACTCCCCATATTAAAGTAGATATATGCACATTATTGTTTATTTATTTGGACTTATTATGTAGTTACTCCCCCCACCTTGCCAAAATTCTGGACCTGCATGGAACTTTGGTGGAGTTTCCCAAGCACATCCCGCTGCTTGGTAAATCACATATTGTTTACTCTCAAACAGAGTTGGATAACTCATAAAATAATTACATAACTGCTATTTAATTACATACATGAAGGAGAGTTGAATCATAATGAATGTGAGGGAGCAAAATATATACACACCAGTGATTCAAGCCAAAATTTAAGGTAAAAGGTGTATGTGGGTGAAAGAAGATTGAGCCCAAGTGAATTTGAGGGAACAACATATATGTGATTGGGGAAGAATTGAGTCAAAATGAATGTGAGGGGGAGAAGTAATTACAGGGTGAGTTGAGCCACAGGAAGAATATGTATACGTAGACAAAATAAAACCAAGGCACAGTAAAGTGGGGGGAGAGAATATGCACATGAAGAACAGTTGAGCCCATCCACACAAAATCTAGACTAAACATTATTCCAGCTTAGACAAGTCTCTCTAAGGTCTTCATCATTTCCTTCAATGGTGGACCTGGTTGGATGTTGAGACCATTTATAACCAATAAACTTTGAGACTGTAGCCATTCATAATTTTAAACATTGGCAGGAAGGCCAGCTGGGCAAGGATTACTGCTTATCTTTGGTCTACGCGGTCAAAAGCGCTTGTTGAAAATGAATTTACCATATGTGCTTGAACCAGATTACCTCTTGAGTTCTATCACCTTATCAATCAAGTGAAATATTCTTCCAATCCAAGGATGCTGCCATGGAAGGTGGTGCACCACCAAGCGTTTTCCGGATGACTCATTATCCAAATCATCTGACATTGACTTGTTGTCAGTTTTGGCATCACTTGTGCATTTAGCTATAATAGGAATTAACGCCGCAAGACCTGGTTGAGTTACCAGAAATTTTGTTTGAAGATTGTGAAGCTGCAGGGAGTCATGAAGAAATGATTGACAATGGAATTGTTAATGGAGCCCAATGGATGAGGTTTGATGAAGGGCCATACTTATGTGCTTGGTGCACTCACGTTGACATCTCACAAGAACCCTCAGGTCAAGTCTTTTGGTGCCCCAGCCTGCTTCACAATTCCTGAAAGATGAAATACTTAGCTTGCTATCATCCACAAGTTGTGTTCCTGACTTACTTCTTCTTTAGTGTCTTAGCATGATTGAGAATAACATTGTGTATTTTTTCCTCTGTGAAATTTTCCAGATCAATTTTGGGGTATTCACCTGCTTTAACCAGCCTTATGAATATTTAATGAGAAAGATCCCATATAAATAGGTTGTTGGGATCACAAGACAACTGACTGAAATCAGGTTGGAATGATTGCACACCAGCATGTTGCATGGCCTGCCACATGATGGCAAGTGTCTCTGCAGAAGCTTCCCTATGTCTGGGACCACCTGGATATGGAAAAGCTGGATCATTGCATTAATCAATGGAACTACTGGAATAGCTACTTGAATTGTTGTCATTCAAAGAATCTAGATTCCTCCTCCACTTATATTTTTTGCACTTGGTTGCAGGGGGGGGGGAACTCATTGGACTCTATAAATTTCCCAAAAAGCGTCTTGACGTGCTTGCGGACCCAAGCCTAAATTTTTTGAAATATATATTAACAGAGTTAAATCAAGTGGGTTTGGAGTGAGCTTGCAAGAAGAGAATGGTCCCAAGCCACTGGTGGAGGGCAACTTCTAGGCATGCTGGCATTATTTTCATTTGAGATGTTGGTGCTTCACAGCGCTTTGACTCCATGAGATATTTGTTTTAGTTCAGCAAAACACTCAGTGCCCCAAGGGAAATGAGAATTTCGACCAGTCTGTGGGCTGAGAAAATGAGCATTGGACCTGAAAAATGAGGCATTCTGAGGTGGTGGTGATGGACAAGGTGAGGGAACAAGCTGGTCAGTTAGGGGCACCAAGTGTCTCCAGGCCTTGATGCCATCCCTTGTTTTGTTAGTAGACATCTCTGGGGCAATTGCATTGTCA
Source organism: Puccinia polysora (assembly GCA_025617555.3). NCBI lineage: Eukaryota > Fungi > Basidiomycota > Pucciniomycetes > Pucciniales > Pucciniaceae > Puccinia > Puccinia polysora. Next base: position 68,073 of record CM062615.1, on the reverse strand, counting down.
TAGAATGATGGAAGGACAACATAGCTATGTTGCCTAGCTTTTTGTCTTTGCCTGGATCAAGGAGGAATTGGGCACCTAGTAGGGGGAAAGGAGTGCTGGGATTCAGAGTTGGGTGTTTGGTATGGAGTGGGTATAGGTTGAAATTTTGAGTGGTTTGGGTTGGGGGAAGAGTCATTTGAACAGTTTTGCTTTTTCTGGCCTGCCACCTGCAGGGAATCACAAGCCAAATTATATTGAGAGTTCATTCCGGCAGGTTCTTGAAAACAAGAATTAAAATGGTGTAGTTGTTCAGCACTATAGTTTGTGATATTGTAAGTTAAGGAGGCAAGATCTAAGGGGTAAAAATTTTTAGGCAGAGAACGTCTTTGAATCCTTCTTGATCTAATGTTTCCAGTGCATGGCCTTCTCCATTGCAGCCTATGATTCAGAGTCTCAGGTTCACTCCTTCTTGGGCGCTTTGCCAGTGGTTGGGAACCGTATGATGTGTCTGATGCTGCAGCCACAGATGGATCATAGTTTCTTGGCCACTTATACCTAGAGTTTGTAATGACAACGTTTATTGGAATTCTTCTTGTTGATTTGGTCCCAGATGCTTGTGAGACTGAAGCTTCAGATTGTTGATAGTTGAACAAGAATACCTGTTCATGGTTGGACCAGAATGCCTGGCTTGGAGATCCATGCACTTGAGAGGAATCTGGACCACAGTATACAAACCAGGCCTCTGGTACATGGCCACTGGTACTAGCAGCTCTTGATTGATTTTGTCAACATGCACGCCTAGTGGAAGGTTTTCTTTTCCTTTGAGTGGATCCAGGGGCTCTTTGGAATTTCATTGGTCTCTTTACTGGACTTCTCATAGTTGATTTGCAGTTGATTTCTGAGACTGGAGCTACATCTCTTGGGCGCTTGTGCCCCAATTTTGCAATGGTGAGGTTTCTTTTACTCCTCCTTGTTGATTAGGTGCTAGTTGATGTGTTTGAGACTGCAGCACCAGATGGTTGATAGTTGGAGGAGAAATCTGGGCTGGAAAAAGATGGCTCTGGTCTATAGTAAAAAGACCAAGCATCTGCAAATTGCCTACTCTGCCCAGAAGCTCTCAATTGTTTGGTCTATGCATACAACAGGCAGAAGCTTTTGTTTTCCTTGCCACAGTCCCAGGAGCTCTGTAGTGTTTTCTTGGTTGCTAAACTTCATTGGCACAATATTGTAATAGGTTTTAGGTACTAATCAATCTTGCATTATGGGTTGTGCTATTGTAAGCAACATTATGTGCATCCAGAACTGCTTCTATCTCACTCCTAGACAGCACAGATGGATCTACAGAGTAACAAAATAGAAAAATGAGAAAAATGGTACAGATCAATCACACATTGAAGCTCTACTTACCTTTCCATATTGAGGGATCCTGGAGCTTGCACTTCATTAAAGCTTGACTAACAGCTACCAATTGTGGGAGTGAGTTGGTAGTAGAAAGTCCTTGGCCGGCATTTGAAGCTAGTTTTGAAATTCCCTCATGTCATACTTGTGAATGCAAGCGTTGTTCATCATTTGGAATGGCTGCTTCCTCCCAATTGTTGGCGGAAGAATTGGAAAAGGCTGTGCCAAGTTCAGGAGAATCTGGCAGGGGTGATTTGGCAAGTCCTTCATGGATTACATGGGCTGGAGAGGTTGATGGAATGCCACTGGTGGGACCGTGTTTTGATTTTGTTGGCACAGGACAGTCATCTTCCCAGGGACCTGGCGTGGCACTTTTTGCATTGTCCAGAGCTGTGGCAGAGCTTTCTCAAGAGTAAGCTACCTCCCCTCTGGCAGATTCCTGAAGTTGAGAGTTTGAATTGGTCCCTGCAGCAATAGAGAAAATTGGCAGCTGGAAATCAACTGAGGGAGAAGGCAAGTTGGTAATCTGTGTACTTCCAGCTGACGTGTAGGAAACTAAGTGTTGTTGCTCATCATGAGGTGCAGCTGCTTCCTCCTCTTCCTCAGGGGAAGAATTGCAAGAGGTTTTGCCAAGGTTGGGAGATTCTGGCAAGGCTGTTCCTGTGGATTTATGGATTACATGGGCTTAATAGGTTGCTGGGATCAGACTGTTAGCACCGTTTTCTAACTGGGGTTACGCAGGACGGTAATCTACCAAGGGTCCTGATGTGAAACTGACTAAATTTTCCAGAGCTCCAACAGAGGTTTCTTGAGAAGAAGCTACCTTCCCTTTGTATAGGTTTGAGTTAGATGCCCCGGTGAGATAGTTGAAGAGGATAGTATGAAGTCTTTGTATCATCAAGAGGAACAGATCTAGGGAGTCAAGAGAGGGGCACTCCGGTTCAAAGTAAGGGAGAATAGATGTCAATTCATTCACTTGAAGTTCAGCAGACTTAAGTAGACTAAGTACAATAGAGGCTGAAAAGTGGTTGAACAAATAGGTAGAAATGAATAAGAAATATTCAATACTGGCCATTAGAGACCAGAAATTTTTGGAGGACCACAACACAGGTTGCACTCAAGATTCAGGAAACACTAAGAGTAGACCAAAATTCTAACACACCCCCTTGACTGAAGCTTGAGGGATGTTAAAAAAAATAATAAGCTGGGAAATTCAGGACTTTTGCATGTCTATTGAATACAACATTACAACTTAGAATGAAGAGATGTTTGAACTTTTCAATAAGGCTGTATTCTATTAGAGAGGAAGGAACACTTGTGATTTTGCAACTACAGTTGAACTACAATTGAGTCTATTACATCCAGAAGTGACACTAAAATTCCAATCTTAACTTTTGAACCCTGGTCTGATGAGAACAGCAACTAAACAAAAAAAATTTCCCACAAGGGATCAGAAACAATGTAGGACCAAAGGCATGACAAACTAGCCAGACATTCAACTTGAGGTGGCACAGAACCAGCCAAATTTAGACAGTAGCAACCAAATCAATTAGAATAGAAGCTATGATTGCACAAGTAGGCAAGAAATAATGGTGGAACAGGTTATTGCAAGATTAGGGATTTGAGATGACCAAAAGCAAACAACCAAGGTCAATGAAAAGAGAACACTTCAAGGACAAGGTAAGGTGTCCAGAGGCCAAGGAGATGCACAATTTGAGAGAGGTCTTGAGTAGCAATCAGGTAAACAACTTGAGTAGAGGCGATTCAAAGACAAAGACTGAGCAACTTGAGGTTGGTGAAGAAAATGCAAGGTTTGAAGCTGATGAAGGCCATTGGCAGAATTTATTGAACCAAGCGCAAGGTTGATAGTGATATGAGGGAGTCCAACTGGGGGAGCAGGTAACAAAAATTTTAAGAGTAGGATTGATCAAGGAGACAGAGGATCAAAGAATTTAGAATAAAAAAAAAAGAAAAGGGGAGAAAACAGGGGAAAATTATAAGGTAAAGAAGCAGGATGATACATTGGTGCTTGAGGAGTTGGCCAAGTGATCAAAGGCAAATTGGAAGATCTAGAAGTTGTAAAAGTGGGCCTTGTTCTTCTTTTTTGAGTCGGAACGCAAGATTGATTTAGGAGCTTTCTCAGGGTATTTCACCCAGCAGTTCTTGGCAGGGTGTCCAGGCTTTTTGCAGCAAGGGCAGTTGGATGATTTTGAATACATGGCCAAGTGAGTGTTGCTGGAAGTGTTATTGATTGGATTGATCTTTGCTTGGGCCTTGTCTTTCTCAAGTCTCTTCAAGATGTAATTGATTGTTTTGTTTTTGCATTTGTTGTATTTCTTCAAGTAGTTGAATTCCAAAGGCAATTTGGATAAGGTGAGGATGATCATTTATTCTTCTTCTAAATTTAACCCCACCAGTTTCATTTTTTGAGTTGAGGCACAGATTTGCAAGACAAAGTTGGAGATGTCATTTTCAAATTTGATCCTGTTGAATTGAGTGAAGGCAAGCGTTTTGTTGATGAATTCATTGGGCATGTATCAAGACTTGAGTAGATCACAAAGGGCTATGCTGTTGCATTTTTCATAAGAAGGAAAGGAGCCGGCAACATATGATAAGTTGTCCTTGTTAAGGTGATCAAGGATAAGGTTGTAAGCTTTTTGATTTAATTTATCAAATAGTTTAGTATTATTTTTATCTTTTTTGTTGGAGGGACAGACTACTTCTTTGAGGATGATCTCAAGAGCATCAATAGAATCTAACTTCCCTTCCATAGCAATTGACCAGGTATAGTATTTATCAATGGTTAAGAGCAGTTTCTGTTTGGCAGTGACAAAAGAAATTGAATGGATCAAAGGGGAGTTTTTGGCTTTTGACCATGTAAAGGTTTGAGTTAGATGCCCCGGTGAGATAGTTGAAGAGGATAGTATGAATTCTTTGTAACATCAAGAGGAATGGATCTAGGGAGTCAAGAGAGGGGCACTCCGGTTCAAAGTAAGGGAGAATAGATGTCAATTCATTCACTTGAAGTTCAGCAGACTTAAGTAGACTAAGTACAATAGAGGCTGAAAAGTGGTTGAACAAATAGGTAGAAATGAATAAGAAATATTCAATACTGGCCATTAGAGGCCGGAAATTTTAGGAGGACCACAACACAGGTTGCACTCAAGATTCAGGCAACACTAAGAGTAGACCAAAATTCTAACACCCTTCAGTAGATTCTTGAAGTTGAGAGTTTGAATTGGGTCCTGCAGCAGGAGAGGAAATTTACTGCTGGAAATTAGTTTAGAAGGAGGACACATTGGTAAACTGTGTATTGCCGGCAGATGTGCTATTGGAAATCAGAGGGTGAGACTTGGAATCCTCATGGCTATATTGGGTGGAAACTTCTGTGATTGATGTCCTGGGAAAATCAGTTTTGGCAATCAATCATGTTGGAGAACCGGTGACCAGATTGTGGTTCTCAAAGTGAGAAGGCTCTTGATCTTCTGAAGATGACCTTGAGGTATAATCAGTTGGAGGTTGGAAATGGTCCTCCTTGTGGCTATATTGGGTGGAAACTTCTGTGATTAATGTCCTGTCAAGTTCAGTTTGGGGGATCAATCACATCAGATAATTGGTGACTGGATTGTGATTCTCAAAGTGAAAAGGCTCTTGAGCTTCTGGTGATGAACTCAAGGTATCAACAGCTGAAGGTAAGGCTTGGCAACATTGTGGCTATCAGCCAATGAGGCATCTGGTGTTGATCCAAGATGGTTGGCAATGGCATTTGAACTCTCTGAATGGCTGTATGAGAGATCCATAGATGAAAAGGTATTCCATGGGTTGATTAGGTGAATTTGAAGATTGCAGGCTTACCCAGTGGAGTGTTTCAATGGTTGGAAACCTTTTGAAACAAGCCTTTCATCATTTCCCACTCTCCTCAGCTGGCATGATTGGCAATCCCCAGGCTGGTCCTTTCTGCATTTCTTCAGCCGATGATTGTTGAGTGTATGGTGAATATTGCTTACGGTTGCTGATGCAGGACTTGAGCCTACTCTTTCCTGGATCACTTACCAAGGTGGTATTTCTTGACCTTCTTCCACAACTGGAAAGTAAAGAGGGTGCACATGGGCTCTGGAGGAATACGGGATTGGCAGGGATTGCATGGGGGTGGGTTTTTTCTGTTGAACTTGTTTTCCTGGTGCCATTAGGCTTCTTTTTATTAGGTTGACAAGGGGGGGTCTTGAAAACTATATGAGGAGCCGAGGAGTTTTGATTGATGTCCTTGGCACACAGAGATTCATATATTTTTACCACTTTGCCACGGCTGACTTGGGCCAGGTAATTGAAAGCATGAATAAAAAGAAAAACTTTCAGTTGAGGGACAAGAAGTGTATGTGGATCTAAGAAAATGCAACAATTTGATCAGAAATAAATCAGTCCACATCCTGAAGGGTCTGCACCATAATAACTGACCTGGCAATGGTCCATCTAATGATTGATTTATCCATAGTTTGACTGAGTCAGGAGATTCTACTAGAGCAAGCTGAACATTGTGGTGGTTATTTATAGACACAGAGGCAAGTAGGCTCAGCACTGGACATTTGAATTCAAGCGGCTCAGCAGTGGTTGGAAGTTGGCAGCACAATAGGCTCAGAGAAGCGCATTGGCGGACTGTCTATTCTGGAGTGCATCAGCTAAGGGCTCAGAATTGGTGTGGTGCATTCTTTTTGCAGGCCCAATGACAATAATGGGCCAGAGTTTTTGCCTTTTGTGGACATTGAGCTTGGTCAAACATGACTTTCCCTCTGCAGCTGTGGGTTTACTAATGCAAAATCAAGTGATCAAAGCTAAGCAGTATGAATTAGGCCAATTATAGTATATGCACTGATCAGGTTGCAGATCTGTGGGGCAATAAAAGCTAAAGATGAGGAGGCGGTATGTGGGTTGATGGGGATTTGTAGTTATGCCTCATGCAGGATTGGGAGTGATCCATTAGGGAAGATCAACAAGGATCTTTTGTTAGTTATGCATCAGTGCAACTTAACTGTTAAGGGGAATTGGCAACAGGATCATTGAATCTACTGAAAATCATTGGATCAGGTAAGGGTTGGACTATTAGTAGGGAGTATCAGTGTGGAACGCACAGAGGCCGTGGGAAAAGGAGTCTTTTATTAGCAGTTTATGTTCCTTTTTGGAGTAGCTAAGGAGGGTCAGTGCGGAATGCATGGAGACAATAGAGGTATTTCATTTGTGGTTTTCATTATGTTGTTGTTTGCTGTATATATAAGGAAGCTTTTCTTTTATTGAAGAAGGGGGGACATGATTGGATTATTGGAGTATAGTAAAAGGGGAAAAAACATTTCACAGAAAATTAAAGCTAGATTCTTTTCTTCTGTTGCTTTGGAGTGTAATTACTAGAAAAAGTTCTTGGAGGTCATATTTAGGGAAATAGTTCAATTGCAGAGCTTTTTGGGGAGTCCGTTGTGGTGCTCTTTTATAGACACAAGTTGGGAAAGGGCTGCGGGCGGCATGCTCAGCAATGGGTAGGGCCTTGCCGCAGCTAGCTGCGCTGCGGGCTCAGCAGCAGTCAGGTAGGCTCAGAAGCGGTCGTGTTGGGCTCCAGCACCTGGAGAGGGGATACAGATGGATCGCGCGGATTGCGGACTGGACAGATTGCGCAGATTGGAAAGCTTGCGCGGATTGGAAGGCTTGAGCAGATCGGAAGCCTTGCGCGGATTGGACGGCTTGGGCGGATTGGAAGGCTAGCGTGGATTGGACGGTTTGCGCGGATCAAGCGGATTGCGCATTGCAAGACGCGCGGATTGGATCACGCGGGTACGCCCCAGATACCTGGAACGGGTTGTTGGGGGGACAAATCATGAGAAGGACAAACCAGCGGACAACACGGATGGGGCATGGGGCAGGGGGAGGTGGATCATGGGTTACGGGACGGGGGATGGAGGGATAGGGTTGGGCTAGGGTTCTGTGGCTTAGGGGTTGTATTCCATCATTCTTGCTTACTTGCCGTTGTACTTAGGTTAGGGTTGAGGGGGAGGACTTAAATACTTCACTCTCAAATCCGGGTTGTAAGGGGGGGATTATCACTTGAATATGTGTGTTGGATTGGATTGGAAAGGAAGGAATTCATCTTATTATCACTCTATCAATCTCTCTCTCTTGACCGGCTGCATCCAATCTCCTTACAGACGCTTCAATCAATAACTTCCGGACCTGAGGACAACTTAAGGGGTGTAGCACACCTTTGGTTTCCACATCTGGGGGTCTGGCCGGGAACAATCTTTTGTCAAAGTCTCTCCAAGGTACTCACGGATGCTACCAACAGCCGCTTCTTTTCCTTCCTCCTCCCACGGCCTCCGCGCTACCCCATGGATTTACCCGCATATTTGACTCAACATTGTGGAAGTGGAGCAATTCATCTCACGGTATGAAATGATCACAGACTCTGAAGGCGCACCATGTCTTCCTGTTTGTCAAGGACGCGGAAGGGCATTGGGATGTAGAGGAGATGGGAGGCTACCTGAACCTGGATTGGCCCACACTGAAGGAGGACATGCTGGCAAGATGGAGGAGGCGCGGCTCCCGCTGTCGGAAGCATGACCTCAAGCCATCCGCTGAATTGAATTACGGACCAGGGGTGCGCGGCAAAGGCTGGCTACAAGCAGGAGTGGACTACGCGGAACTGGAGTACTACAGGGCAGAGTATGTTCCGGCCCCACCACTGGCAACCATCTCTTGGGCTAGCAAACTTGCAGAGGTGGCAAGGGGCCTCAAGGCCTATCAGGAGAGTATTCAGTCTCCCAGCGCGTGTGCGCAAATGGGGAGGAAAACAACCGTTGGCGGAAGGGACAGAGGGAACGGACAGTGGATTCAAACGCAGAATTGGTTTCCCCAGTGGGTGCTAAGTATGTTTTGGGGAAGCGGGACTCAACGGAACCAGTGTGGCCTACTGACAGAAAGCGGGCAAGGACAACGGAATGGGAAATGGATTCTCCGTGCAGTTTGGGAATTGGCAAGTGGTGGACGGATCTCACAAAAGGGGTAGACGGGCCACACATTGGAGGATTGCAACCAGAGCCGGACCCCTTCAACGGTGGGGAGAATGAGGCTGGGGCAGAAGGATGTGGCAGCAATGGAAAGGACGGACAGGGGGCCAGAGTGCGGGACGGATGGTCCCAGAACAGGCACGCAGCCATCATGGCTAGCAAGAGCCTTGGGATTGGTGCAGCAGACGCTCACGGCAGGGCTTCAGGGGTGGAATGGGGAGGGATTGGATGCCAACGGCATGACTGGGGAAAAGGACAACGGATTGGCAGGGACGCTGGCAAAGGAAGGTGCGTCGGGACGGAAGGTTGAAGAATTGGCTGGCGAACAAGGCCCCTGCGGGATTGGTTGAGGCAACGCGCCGCGGATCTGGTGATGAGTATAGGGGGCGTGGTTGGCTGAGGACAGCTGCAAAGTTGGGGGGGAAGCTAGCGCAAGGTGAAAGGTTGGAGTTGGGACGCAGGACGCGGGCTCAAAAAAAAAAAAAACTTTTTTTTCTCTCGTTCCTTCTTATCTATTCATTCTTCCTTTTCCTTTTTTTTCTCTTCCTGTCTCTCTTGAGGATTGCGTACGCGCGCTGGCGCGTCAAGGTCTCCCCATGTACTCTTGCGGATACTCTCACTGGCACAGATTTCTCACTTTCAGACTCTCACTGGCGCGGATTTCTCACCTTCCCCAATTTCTCTTGCTCACGCGGATCTTCTCTCTCCAAGGCAAGGATCTTGCGCGCGTTTCTTATTCTCTCTAAGGGACTCACAAGCCCAAAGGCTACTCAATTGTGCGCAACGTGTGTCTTTTTGTGTATAGGCGCTTAATACAAAGGAGAAAGGATAGGAGAAGGAAAGGAAGAATGAGCCAATGCCCCAGGAATTGAACAGACCGCTTTGACCAATTGCTTGGTCGCGGGACCCTTTGGTCACGCCAATTAAGGCTTTGGGGTGGGTTACTAGTTTGGCGCAGATCACGGAGGAGCGGATTGCAGCTTTCAATTTTGGCCCGACGGGATGGTTGAGTACAGAGGAGCGTGAGTTGCTGGTTTTGGTTCTGGTTCTTTGGGAAAGAGCGCTCGCGTTTGGAACTGAAGAGCGGGGGCTTCTGAAAAACAATATTGGCGACCCCTATGTCATCCCCACTTTTGATCACAAGCTGTGGCAGATCAAGCCAATTCCAATACCGCGGGCGGTCCAGGAGCAGTTTCTGGAGTTGGTGCAGGAACGGGTGAAGACTGGCCTTTACAAACAGTCAACGTCTAGTTACTCCAGTCCAATCTTTGCGGCAGTTAAGCAGGACGGAAAGTTGTTGAGGATTGTCAATGATCTGCAGCGGCTCAACTCCTTTACAATCCGGGACGCAGGACGGCCCCCTTGCGTTGACAAGTTCCTTGAGTCAATGGCGGGGCGCGCTTGTTACGGTTTAGTGAATGTGATGGGGGGATACAAACAGCGCGAGTTGGATCCTTGCTTGCGGCCTCTAACGGCATTTGAGACTGGGTTGGGAAGAATGCAGCTGACTTGGCTACCGCAGGGTGCGACCAATTCTGTGGCAGTGTACCAGGCACAAATGGCTTGGATCCTGAAAGATGATCTTCCGGAGGGAGTCCAAATCTTCATTGATGATGCAGGCATCAAAGGTACAAAATCCAATTACGGAGGAGCAGAGCTGGTTGAAGTTCCCGGCCTCCGAAGTTTTGTGTGGGAATACGCGCAGACGTTGGAACACATCCTGTTTTGCATTGAGGAGGCAGGACTGATGGTGTCGGGGAAGAAGTTGGCGGTTTGTGTTCCGGCGCTCAAAGTCCTTGGCCATGTTGTTGCTTCCAACGGCCGGCGCATTGCAGAGAAAAAGCGGAACAAGGTCCTCGAATGGCCGACCCCGCAGAGGGTGTCGCATATCCTTCAGTTCTTGGGATTATGTAGCTATGTCCGTATGTTCATTGAGAGGTTTGCGGAGGTGGCAAGCCCGCTCTGATCACTAACGCGGAAAGGCGCGGAGTGGAATTGGGGAGAAGAGTGCAATAGCCCCTTCCGGAAGCTCAAGGAGATTGTGGGACGTGACATTGTGCTCCGCAATCTTGACTACAATGCAGGAGGAATTAGGCTAGTGGTTGATTCCAGCAAATTTGGCATGGGGGGGTTCTCACTCAAGAGGACGACGGTAAGGATAGGCCGGCACTTTACAAGTCGGTCACCTTCACTCCAACGGAAAGCCGGTACTCTCAGCCAAAGTTGGAGTTGTGCGGGGTCACCAAGATCGTGCAGCGGCTTCAGTATCTTTTGTGGGGGGTTCACTTTGAGCTTTTGGTGGATGCGGAGGCGCTGGCGCGGATGATCAATTCTCCGGCGTTGCCCAATGCTCCCATGACCAGGTGGGTGGTGTTTCTTCAACTTTTTTCCTTTGCTGTTGTTCATGTTCCAGGGAAAGCATTCACTATGCCCAACGTGTTGTCCCGGTATCCAAGGAACAACCTGTTCAAGGATGCGGAACTGCTCGTTGTGGAGACCCCGGTTGTCAAGGTAGGGGTTGTGGAGGCGGGTGTTCAGCTGCCACTCCGGCAGACCAGGCGGTACGCGGTTCTTCGTGATTACTTGCAGGACCTTTGTTTTCCCAACAGAACTACGGACAAGCACATTCAATGGGCAAGGCGGCAAGCGGGAAACTTTTATGTACAGGAGGGGCAGCTTTGGCGGCGGAAGACTCCGGTTCCTCTTGTGGTTACCACTTCAAGGGCGGATCAGGAAGCTATCCTCCAAAGCCTTCACAACAATCTTGTCCATTGAGGGGAGGTCAAAACGCAGAGGCGGGTGAAAGAGCAGTTCTGGTGGCCGGGGGTAGTGCTTGCGGTACGGGAATGGTTGGCGTCTTGCAAAGCCTGTCAACGGCGGAGCGCAAGATTGCCTAAGGAAGTCGGAAACCCCACAGGGGAAGACACCCTCTTTGGTTGAGTCTTGCTTGATGTTGTCCACATCAAGGCCGGTAAATTTGCCTATCTGCTTGTTGCGCGGGACAACCTTTCCAGTTGGGCGGAAGCCCGTCCGTTGGTCAAGCTCTTGGCGGACAAAGTTGCTCTGTTTCTGGAGGAAGATTGGTTTGCGCGGTACGGGTCGCTTTGTCTGGTTACAGTGGACGGAGGGGCTGAGTTTTGCGGCCGTTTGGTTGAATTGGTGAAGAGTTGCAGAGCCAAGTTTGGCCAAGTAACAGAGTATTATCCTGAGGGGGGCAGCATGATTGAACGCGGGCATCAACCAATCAAGGACTCCCTGGTCAAGATGTGCAGGGAGAACGGTAAGCGCTGGCAGGAGGCCCTTCCAATGGTTCTGTTCACAGATTGGATTTTGGTGAAGCGGTCAACAGTCTACTTGCCATACGCGTTACTTTTTGGACAGCGCCCCGTGCTTCCGGTGGACATTGAGTTGGAGATGTTCCTGGGGGTTGACTGTTGGAAGGTGAAGACCTCCGCCGAATTGCTCAAGGCTTGCGCCAAACATCTCCTTTGACGGGAAGAGATGCTTGCAAAGGCTGCGGACCGGCTGAAGAAGACTTGGACGGCATCAGTGCGCTATTGGGACAAGCGCTGCTTGCATCATCTCCGGGATCCCTTGCGGAAGGGGGATTTGGTGCTCCTGTACAACCGGAGTCTGGAGTCTCAGTGGGGGAAGTTGTTTTCTAACCGGTGGAACGGCCCGTTCTGCATGTTTTCCAAGTTTGAGGGTGGCAGCTATCAGTTGGAGGAATGAGACGGTACTCCGCTGAAATGGAAGGCGGCAGCTTTGCATTTCAAGCGCTTCTTTGCGCAAGGATCTACCTCGTTCAACGAGACAGCGGAAGGGGGTGACGGATCAGACAAGGGGAGTGTGGAGCGCAGAGATGGTGTAGGAACGCAATCCGGGGATTTGTCTTTGGGAAGAGAAGCGGAAAACGTGCCATTGCAACAGAGTAGGCAGTTGCAACCAGCTGGGGACAGTGGCCAAGTTGGGGGGGAGGTGGTGGGGGTAGGGGATAAGTTTTGATTTGGTGAGGGGGTGCTCTAGCCGGTTCACAGCCGGAACAACTAGACACCCCAGAATGTTTGTTTCTCTATGTTTCTTTCTTATCTGGATTGTGGGGTCTTTGCTGGCTTGGGGTTTTTGCAGGAAACGCGGGCGCGGCACAAAGCCTGGTCCGTGAACCCAAGGACAAGCCCCGCAGAACTGGGACGCAAGGACAATCCCGCAGATGGGGGAAACGGGACAAAGAGCAATTTGCGGGCGGTCTACGGGCCTTGCGCAAAATATATATATATATATGTGTGTGTGTGTGTTCTTTTCTATTTTTCTTCTCTGTTGGTTTCTTTTTCTCTTTTTCTTTTCTCTCAGGAAAACTTGAGGATGGGTGGTTGGTATGGGAATAAGCTTGATTTGGTTAGGGGGTGCTCTAGCTGGTTCACAGCCGGGACAACTAGGCACCCCAGAATGTCCGTTCTCTTCCTCTCTCTCTCTCTTCCCTTACGGTGGCACGCGCTGGTGTTTGGTTGTTGTGTTTGTTACAGGATGGGTACAGGCAACTGTGTGGCAGTCCGTCTGGGGCGGTCCAGGTACCTTTGCGGAGCACCAGAAGGCAACTTTGCAGAATGCGCAGATCTCGCCTGCGGACCTACTCCGGCTCCGTCCTCTCTTTCCTCGACTTAGATCTTTCTCAATTTTTACTTGCGGGGTCTCTTACTTTTACTTAGGCCGCTCACCGGCTCACTTGGAAGTGGTACGCGCAATGGGTAATTGATTTCAAGCACGGAATGATAAGAAGAAAAGGTACAACAAGAGTGAAGGAAAGGAAAAGGAAAAGAAAGGAAAGAGGGGGCCCACCTAATCCGCCTCCATTGCCCGGACCATTCCATTCCTCACATCTGCCAGGAGCGCCTGGAATCGCGCCAATACTTTGCGCCGGGAATCTGTTCCATGGGCCCTTGGGATTGAGAGGAAGCCATGAAGTAACTTGACCAAGTTGTCCGCAAACCAATCAAGTCAAACCTTGGGTAGCATGCGGCCAATTGGAATCTCCGGGACCTTGGGAGACGTCCAACCAGGGGCAGGTGTTGCGGGGGGAGGAGAGGACAAGATAACCACCCTCTCCAGTAGGGGGCTGGCAAGGGGGAGGATGCCGGGACCGGAGATGGCAATAGTGGTGGTGGTGGAGTAGGCGACGGAGCCGGAGGGGGTGTTGGCAGTCGTGGAGGAGGAGGAGAGGGTTCTGGCGCGCCCGCAGGTTGTCCGGAAAGCCTTGGGTCTGGTACCGTTTGATTCACGTCAACAGCAGCGGCCCAAGCATGGGTTGCCGCGGGCCATTCCTCCGAGGTTTTGTATTTTCTTTGTTGCGGAGGTCTGGCCCGGCCGAGAGGTGATGCTGAGTTGCGGCTCACGTGCAAGGAGGGGGGTGGTGGAGCTCAGGGGCGGCGGGATGAAGGTGAATTTGGGGGTGTCCACAAGTCTTCCAAGATTGAGTCGTTGCTCAAGGCCACAAACAAGTCATGCCGGGTTCTCTTGCGCGGTTGGGTGGGGTTGGGTCCAGGACGCGCTTGCGGCATTGTGTTGCCAAGAGAACATTGGCAATGACCGGCACAGCAGGCGGAGCAAGCTTGACAGCCGGAGAGGAGTGTGCACGGAAGACCGTTCCTTGCGCAGTAGGTGCAGGGAGGGACCATGATGGGGGAAGGTGGTAGTGGGAGTAGTGGGGGTGGTGGTGGAAGTAGCAGTGGTGGTAGTGTGGTGAAGCAATGGAAGACTTCTGGGGACAGAACTCAAGTTGGGGGGGGATGTGGTGTCAATTTATAGACACGGATTGGGAACTGCTTCACGGCTGCGCACTCAACATTGGAGGCAAGCGGGCTCAGCATTAGGGTATGTGGAGTGCTCAGCAGCGGCAGCTGCTGGATCAGCAGCAGCCACTGTTTGGCTCCGCACCTAGTGGACGGGTTGGGCTCAGCATCAAATGTGGCGTGGGCGGCAATCCGCCCTGGAGATTGGATTTGGAAGGTAGTGTGCTTGACTAGGTTTGCGGGCGCGCCGGTTTGGATACGTAGGGGCGGAGCAATCCGCAGGCTATAAAGGAACGGACGGAGCGTGCGTTGTGGTGTCAATTTATAGACACGGATTGGGAACTGTGTTGCGGCTGCACGCTCAGCATTGGGGGCGAGCGGGCTCAGCATTAGGGTAAGCGGAGTGCTCAGCAGCGGCGGCTGCGGGATCAGCAGCAGCCGCTGTTTGGCTCTGCACCTAGTGGACGGGTCGGGCTCAGCATCAAATGCGGCGTGGGCGGCGATCCGCCCTGGAGATTGGATTCCGAAGGTAGTGCGCTCAACTAAGTTTGCGGGCGCGCCGGTTTGGATACGTAGGGGCAGAGCAATCCGCGGGCTATGAAGGAACGGATGAGCGCGCGCGCAAGCGCGCGGATCACGCCGTATATTGCCGGACATCCACGACAGGCGCGGACGAGCGGGTACGGACAGGCGCGGGGGGCTCTGAGTAGGACGCGGTGCGAGGACCGCGTCATGAGAAGGACAAACCGGATGGACAGAACGGCGTACAGACGTCGGAGGGAGTTTGGTACGAAGGAGGTGGGGAGAGGAGGCTAGGGTTTCTGTTTCCTTGTCATGCTGTCATTTGCGCGTGTACTTAGGTTAGGGTTGAGAGGGAGGACTTATCCTCACTCTCAACTCCGGATTGGAGGAGGAGATGGGGGATGAGGAGATAGCGGATATCATGTCATAGCAGAGGAAGATAGAGACAGAGAAAAGAGAATCATATCATCAGGCTGAATCACTCATCTCACCAGGAGATTAAAGGAACTCATACCGGATACACATCCAGGTGGAAAGTTCTTAGGATTGAAGGATTGGCGATTTCACTCACTCTCTCTCTCTCTCTACTCTTCTCTATCCCTTATCTCTTTGTTTCTATTTTCTCATCTAAGCGCAACTTTGGACATCCTCATCTCCTTACAAACGCAGGGAACCATTAACTTCTGAACCTTGGGACAATTATAAGGGGAAAACCTTTATTCCTTCCACAGCGTGCAAGCGCACGGATCACACCGGATAATACTGGACATCCACAACAGGCGCGGACAAACGGATATGGACAGGCACAGGGGGCTCCAAGTAGGGCGCGGTGCAAGGACTGCATCATGAGAAGGAAGAACCGGATGGACAGAACGGCATACGGACGTTGGGGGAAGTTTGGTACGGAGGTGGGGAGAGGAGGCCAGGGTTTCTGTTTCTTTGTCATACTGTTATTTGCGCATGTACTTAGGTTAGGGTTGAGAGGGCAGACTTATCCTCACTCTCAACTCCAGGCAAGGGGGGATGGAATCAGACCATTATATCATTGGATTGGATCAATCATCTCACCAAGAGATTAACGGAACTCATACCGGATACACATCCAGGTGGAAAGTTCTTAGGATTGAAGGATTGGCGATTTCACTCTCTCTCTACTTTTCTTTATCTCTTTCTCTCCTTATTTCTATTCCTCATTCAAGTGCAACTTTGGGCATCCTCATCTCCTTTCAAACGCAGGGAACCATTAACTTCCAAACCTTGGGACAATTACAGGGGGAGAACCCTTATTCTTTCAACAACGCTTGACGGGCTGGCTCGGGTGAGGATTGCGGAGCTGGGGATGGTGACAGCGGTTGTGGGGCAGGATGCGGAGCCGGGGCTGGTTGCGGAGGAGGCGGAGGAGGGGCAGCCAGACAAGTGAAGATTTGTGGGTCCATTGCGGGCTGGTTGACGTGAACCCGGGCCACCCAGGTTCAAACCGCGCTCTGATATGCCACAAAGTTTGGGAATTCCGTGCATGTTGGAGGCCCAGCACAACGGTATGGTGAGCCTGAGTCATGGCTCTTGCGCAAGGATGGGCCAGGAGGAGGGCGGGGCAGGGAGTTGTTGGGGGAGCCGGCCATGGTCCACTTGTGGCTTGAAATTTCCTTGTGGCTCAAAACCACAAACGAGGAAATTTCAAGCCACGAGTGGACCATGGCCGGCCCATATCAACCAGCCTGTGATGGACCCGCAAATCTTCACTTGTCCGGCTGCCCCTCCTCTGCCTCCTCCGCAACCAGCCCCGGCTCCGCATCCTGCCCCGCGACCGCTGTCACCATCCCCAGCTCCGCAATCCTCATCCAAGCCGGCCCGTCAAGCGTCCCCTGTTGTGGTCTCTTCATTTCCCAAACGGGCTCCTGTCCCCAACGCCGCTCCAGGCCCAGACCCCACTCCCTGGCCGGTACTTCCAAGATCCCAGACTTCATTCCAATTTTTCCGGCCGTCCGACTTGCGAGGTTCAACGCAATGGAAAAAAACGTGGATGGACTCCTCTGGAGGTTCCTAGCCGTGCTGCATGGTCACGACGCCGACTCCTGGCGCAAACTCCTGGCCTCATTCCGCAACTTGGTTGCTGCGGCTTGCTTGGACGCGGTGAAGATGATGAGCGCTGGACCAACTTAGACGGATTTCCCCCCCTCCCTTCCTTTCCTTCTCCTATCCTTTCTCCTTTGTATTCAGCGCCTATACACAAAAAGACACACGTTGCGCACGATTGAGTAGCCTTTGGTCTTGTGAGTCCCTTAGAGAGAATAAGAACCGCGCATAAGATCCGCGCCTTGAAGAGAGAAGATCCGCGTGAGCAAGAGAAATTGGCAAAGGTGAGAAATCCGCGCCAGTGAGAGTCTGAAAGTGAGAAATCTGCGCCAGTGAGAGTATCTGCAAGAGTACATGGGGAAACCTAGACGCGCCAGCGCGCGTACGCAATCCTTGAGAGAGACAGGAAGAGAAAAAAAAGGAAAAGGAAGAATGAATAGATAAGAAGGAACAAGAGAAAAAAAGTTTTTTTTTTTTTTTGAGCCCGCGTCCTGGGTCCCAACTCCAACCTTTCACCCCGCGCTAGCTTCCCCCCCCCCAACTTTGCGGCTGTCCTCAGCCAACCGCACCCCCTAAACTCATCACAAGATCCGCAGCGCCTTGCCTCAACCAATCCCGCAGGGGCCTTGTTTGCCAGCCAATTCCTCAACCTTCTGTCCCAACACACCTTCTGTTGCCAGGGTCCCCGCCAATACGTTGTCCTTTTCCCCAGTCATGCCGTTGGCATCCAATCCCTCCCCGTTCCACCCCTGAAGCCCTGCCGCAAGCGTCCGCTGCACCAATCCCAAGGCTCTTGCTAGCCATGATGGCTGCGCGCCCGTTCTGGGACTGTCCGTCCTGCACTCTGGCCCCCCGTCCATCCATTCCGCGCCCGTCCTTTCTGTTACTGCAACATCCTTTGGCCCCAACCTCATTCTCCCCACTGTTGAAGGGGTCTGGCTCTGGTTGCAATCCTCCAATGCGTGGCCCGTCTCTTCCGTCGCCGCGTCTACCCCTTTTGTGAGATCCATCTGCCGCTTGCCAATTCCCAAACCGCACGGTGTAGAGACTCCTGAGGGATCATATAAATAAAGTAGCAAATAGCTTGCTGGCAGTCCTTGAAGGGGAATTTAGTATTACTTCTACTCCTTTGGAGTATTTAGTATATACTAAGAGTGGTTTTGAATTGCCTGCCCTTCTAGTACTATAGTAAGTCTGCACAATAATTTATTTAAATTAATGGCTGGTTTCTTAGAGACTTAAAATAGGTCTCAGATCAGACCTAGATTAGTTATTGATTGTTATTAGTAGGTTTGTTAAAGAATGGACCAGATGTATTGGACTATTGGTTATTTATTGATCAGATATATTTGATCTTAACCAATACCCCAATATTAAAGGGTTCAAGGGTTTATCAAAGGGGTGGTGTTTCAGGAGAGGACCCAAGGATGGGTTTACCCACAGGGGGCTGGGTAGAGGAAAAGGTTGGTGGTTGATTTTGTTGTGCTCTCTTTCTTTGTAAGGGTTATTTATTGACTGAAGGGTGGTGCTTCTTTAATTTGGTGCTGAATTTTTAGGTCACAGAAGAACCCTTATTCAAGCACCTGTTGGTTGGTTATAACTTGGTCTCTGATTTCTTGTTTCCTTATAATTGGTTCACTGATATTTTATCTGGGTAGGTACCACAGATGGATGCTGGTGGGTTGATGATGAGAGGTAATAGGCCAGATGGCATGAGGAGGTATGAGTAGTGATACAACTTGGATAGGGCAGAGAGGCCCTCCTTAAATAGACAAATCCTGCCCCCAGGGGTGCTCAAGGCTGCCCCTGAGGGTTCTCCCTGTTCTGGTGAGGAACAGTGAGATACAACTACATGAGACATTTTTGCTGGTTGGAAAAAGCTTGTACAGTTACATGAGGCATTTCTGCTGGTTGGGAAAAGCTTGTACAGGGGTTTCATGCATGCACAGCTTTGCATAGATTGCTGTGTAGTTCAGATAAGGTATATTGCTGTGCTGTGCTGGTAGTTTATTTAGTGCTACTTGATTCTACCTACATGTATTTCTGTGCAATACTATTGGTTTTTTTGGCTCTGGTTAAGGCTGGTTCCACTTTCTCCTGCATATTTTGCTCCTGTATACTTCTGCACAGCCTCATTTATGTATATTGTTCCTGTATTACTTCTGCACAGCCCCTTGTATGTGTATTTGCTGCATGTTTGTTTGGTTCTTGCTTGAGACTGGTTTGACTTCCTCCTGCCTATATTGCTCCTGTATACTTCTGCACAGCCTCTTGTATGTGTATTTGCATGCTTGTTTGGTTCAGGTGACCAGATCTGACATGCTGCACTGCCTCCTGTTTCTGTATTTGTGTATTCTGGCTGAGGTGACTGGATCTGGACTGGCTGCACTGCTTCTTGCATCTGTACTATCTTGCATCTGTACTACTGTATTCTGGATGAGGTGACTGGATCTGGCATGCTGCACTGCCTCCTGTGTCTGTATGCTGTATTCTGGATGAGGTGACTGGATCTGACTGGTTGCACTGCCTCCTGGATCTGTATGCTGGATGCTGGATGAGGTGACAGGATCTGACTGGTTGCACTGCCTCCTGGATCTGTATGCTGTATGCTGGATGAGGTGACAGGATCTGACATGCTGCACTGCCTCCTGTATCTGTATTACTGTATTCTGGATGAGGTGACAGGGTTGGTGTATGGTCCTGGTGTTGAGGGTAAGCTTCCACTGGTATGTACTTGAGGGTTTACTAGGTATGCCTTATGTCTTCCACAGAGCTGTGAGCCCTGGTTGGGTATGGGTTTTGCCACAGTTGAAGGTTTCTTGAGCTGTATCTTCTAATCCATGAGAGATAGGGGGGTACTTTGGCTGAGTGACTATAGGTTATTTGTGATGTAGAATCCATTTCTGAGGTTAATTTAAGGGCTTGAGCTATTTTTACACTACAAAAGTGAGTCTGATGGCTATAGGACAGGTTTGGTCTACCACATCCCCTCCAGACTTAATGCTGTCCACAGCATTCCTGTCCATAGACATCAGACTCCACATCCTATCCTTCTTCTTCTTCCTATTCTTCCTCTTCTTCCTCTTCCTCTTCTTCTTCTTCCTCTTCTTCTTCTTCCTCTTCTTCTTCTTCTTATTATTGATCTTGAGAGGCATAAATAAAAAATACTAATAATCACATGTACAATAAACCAAAGGTCCAGAGAATCCTAGTGATCCAGTTGGTCCTGTTGCAATGTTGATTGTTTATCTCTGAATCTTCTCCTCTTAATTATTTCTTGATTGTGCCCATGTAGCAAGTAAAATTATAATTAAATCCTTTCCATTCTTCTTGGTTGTTGAATTATACTAGGGTTCTTCTGGATAAAGACAGGTTTTGGCATTTTTCTCTGTTCCTTCTGATTTGACTTTAATCTTCTTTTCCCTTCTCCATATACTATGGTACCTCATGGCCAAAGAAAGATTCTCCTCTCATCACCTTTTTTCAAACTTTCAATCTTCTTTTTCCCTTCTCCATATACTATGGTACCTCATGGCCAAGGACAGATTTTCCTCATTTTATTCCCCCTTTTTTTTCTGAATCTTTTCTCTAGTTTCAGGCCTTGACACCCTGTTTGCATCTATTCAAACCTGATAGATAACTTTTTTCCTTTGAAACCTACTATAATGTCTTCAATCAGACAGTCCTAGCTGAAGATTAATTGATCCCTTTTTCCTTGATACCTTGACACATCTTGAAATCTTCAATTGGGTCCAATTTTAAGTTAAGCCAGTCTTGATGTCTTCAGGGCCTTCTTTCTTCCTAGTATTCCATGTTCTCTTTGGGTTAAATTCTTTTGAAAGTAATAATCTCCTTGCTGAAAGTATATTTTTCATTCATTCATTCTTTTATTTTCATTCATTCATTCTTTTTATTAATTTTATCTATTTATTTTATTTTATTTTATTTTATTTTTTATTTTTTTATTTTATTTTTATTTTGTTTTTTTTATTATTTTTATTATTTTTTATTTTTTTTATTTTTTTTATTTTTTTTATTTTTTTTATTTTTTTTATTTTTATTATTTTTATTTTATTTTTATTTGCAGTTTAGACTCATGCTTAGGATACTTATTATTGTATATATTTTTTTTCTGATGGATTTAGCAGTTTAGGCTCTTGCTTAGGAGCCCTGTTCTTCTCCCTCTCCTCCTTCCTCTGCTGACTCTTCTTCTTCTTCATCTTGTTCTGGTCCTTCCTCTTCTTCATCTATTGGGGCTCCTCTGTTGTAAAACCTCTTGATCTGGCTTGCTGCAAATCTTCTTCCAAGTACTTTTCCATCCAATTCTTCTAGAACATAGGGCCCCTTGTTTAGTTGTTTGGCCACTTTATAAGGTCCATTCCATCTATTCTTGAAGAGTATCCCCTATTGAGATTCCAGGGTTCTATTGTAGACTAATACCAGGTCCCTCTTCTTGAGTGGTTTCCTTATCCTATGGGCCAATCTCCTGTCCCAATACTTGATTGAAAGTTCTCTTGCTTCCTTCATTTTCTGTGCTGCCTTCTGAATGTGTTCTTCCTTCTGAGCCAATTGTGCTGCTCTTGCTTTCAGGAGCTCTGAAGTGGTGGTCACCTGCTCCCAGTCAACTCCTAGGTATGTCTCCATTTCTAGGTCAATTGGTAGGACTGCTGGTTGTCCAAACTGTAGTTCAAATGGGGAGAATCCTGTTGTCCTTTTTGTAGAGATCCTATCCGCAAAGGTGACTAGAGAGAGGTATTCCTTCCATTTGCTGCCATTCTCCCCACATAGCTTTATTAGTGCATCTTTTATTTCCTTGTGGCCCCTTTCAATCATTCCTTGAGCCTCTGGGTAGTAAGGGGTGACCATTCTGAGTTTTGTTCCAACCTTCTTCATAGCTGTCTGGAGCTCCTTTTTAAACTCTCCTCCTCCATCCACTGTTACTTCCTTGGGAATCCCATACCTATAGATCCATTCAGATAGGAACCAAGTGGCTATGTTTCTTGAGGTGAGACTAGTCAGGCCCACTGTCTCTGCCCACCCTGAGAAGTCATCTCTAGCTACCACTAGGTACTTCCATCTTCCTGCTTTGACATGTACTGCATCCATTGCTACCTTCTGAAACAGGGTCTTGGTAATAGTTGCCTTCCCTTCTCCTTTCTGCTGGAGCTTGCTTCTCTTCTGACATGGTTCACAGGTTTGTACCCATTTCCTAGTCATCTTCTTCATTCCTTCCCACCAGAACCTAAGCTTGATCCTTCTGTATGTCTCCCCATTCCCTCTGTGCCCCAATTCCTCATGCAGGCTCTTCATGACCCTTTCCATATCTTCTTTAGATGTCAGCACCAGCTGAGGGCCCCATATTCCCCTCTTTTTTAGTTTTCCTTCCTCCACATAGAAGTTGGGTTACCTCCTCTTGATCTTCTGGAGTTCCTTCTCAGAGCACCTTATGGGCTCCTTCATGGTCAATAAATATTCCTTCATTCTTCCCCAGAATCCAGCTGGAGGTGTGGATGGTTGTTGGTCTTCAATAGAGTTAATTTTTAATCCAAGGCCAGGGTGTGAACTGATCCATTCTTCTTCTTCATCAAAATCCTGATTGGTGTCTTCTGGGTCTTCTGGGTCCTCTGGCCTTCTTGATAGGCTGTCAGGCATTGTGAATGTCTTCCCTGGCTTATGGACCAAGTCAAAGGAAAATAGTTGAATGAATGCCACCCATCTAGTCATAGGAGCACTAGGTAGGCTGGGGGTGTTGATCATTTCAATGAGGGCTTTTGCATCTACTTGTAACTCAAAGTGCTGTCCCCACAGGGTTGTCTGGATTTTCTTGAGTATCTTGGCTACTCCACAGAGTTCCAATTTTGACTGGGAATACTTCTTTTCTGTTTTTGAAAAACCCACTGACTCATAGTAGACTGGCCTTGGTCTTCCTTCTTTGTCTTCTTGCATCAGGACAGCACCAGCTGCTAGGTAACTTGAATCCCCAGCTAAAATGATCCTTCCTGCATCCTTGTCATATTCTATGCTTTTGAGGGTTATATCTTCTCCTACTATCTTCTTGAGTAACAGAAAGGCTTCTTCACTTTGACTGTCCCACTTAAACTCTACATCTTTCCAAGTAAGTCTTCTCATTGGTGCTGAGAGTGCTGAGTAGTTGTTGATGAACAACCTGACATAGGAGCAAAGCCCCAAGAATCCTCTAGCTTCCTTTTTGTTTCTTGGCTGGGGCCAGTTTTGAATTTTATTCAGCTTCTGTTCTGCTACTTTCCTTCCCTCTTGAGATACCACATGCCCCACTATGTTAAGGGCAGGGACAGCAAGAAAATTTTTCTCCTGAGATAGTCAAACCAGCTTCTTCTATCCTAAATAAAATCCTTTCTAAGGTCATGGCATACTCCCAGACAAATCTTCTTATTTGTGGGTTATCTTCAAGTGTGTCTTCATTGTACCTGCTTCTGGGTCCTTTAATACCTCCATCATCAATAAATATTCCCACATGTTCCGGTATTTCCTCCTGAAGTATCCAGGTCATTTGGGCTTGGTAGACTGCTACTGAGTTGGTGCCACCCTGAGGTAACCTTGTAAGCTGGAGCCTCCCCAGGGTAGTTTCAAAGGTGGTCAGTGGTCTTGAGGTCCTATCTAATTCTCTCTCATCATATCCTCCCATGATTTCTCCTAGTCCATAGCAGGCCCTCCCAGAAAAGGACTCTACAAACTCTTCAATTTTGGGGGGTAGTCCTGCATCCTTGATAGTGACTTTGTTGAGGGGTTGGAGGTCATGGACTATTCTGAGCTTCCCATTGGCCTTGGCCACAGGGAATACAGGTCTGGAATAGCTGGAGGTTGATTGTTCATACAGACCTGTTCTGATCCTCTTCCTTATTAGTTCTGTAAATTCTGGCCTGATAGCTTGGGGAATGGGTATAGGTTTCTTCTGCCATGGGTCATGGGGTACTGTGGGTATTTTGTAAGGGAGCCCATAAGAGTGCTTGAGGAGTCCTCTTTCTTCTTCTGTGAAAGCAATTGCCTTTTCTCTGAGGACCATCACATGCTGGAGTAGTTTTATTTCTTCAGTTCCAAGCCAGTTGTCAGGCCCAAAGTTAACCAGCTTCAACCTTTCTGGTGTGATCCTCAAGGTTGGTGAGAACTGGGGTGGCTGAGGTGTTAAGGGTGTGATGTAAGGGTCTCTAGAGAGGGGTGGATTGAGGCCTTGGGGAATAGGCTGTTTTATGGGTTTTATCTTCTTATCCACGGTTTTGTATTTGGCTGCTGTGATTTTTGGGCACTCCATCCTTTTTCTTTTATTATTTTTATTATTTTATGCTTTTTTTTTTGGTTCAGCTGATAATCCCCACCTTTCTGCAGTTTTAGGTCTTACAGGGGACCCTAGTTTTGATTTCTGCAGTTTTTGGTCTTGCAGGGGACCCGTGACCACGCCGTTCCTCCCCCCGTTTCTTTGTTTGCAGGTAGCGCCCGTTGATCCGCGGAGATTTGTGCTGGGGGTGCCCTAGGTTTGCTTTGCGCAATCCAAGCGCCAAGGCTGCCCCAGTGGGGCGGTGCATGCAGCAACCCCCAAGGCGCTCCGCAAGGCTGGCTTGAGGTAGTCACGCTGGACCGGTGTCCTCCCCCCAATCTCATTTCTTCCTTGCCGCTTAGTCGTACATTCATACACGCATACAGCTGGAGGGATCAATGTTATTAGGCATACAGGTAAGCCTTCTTCTTTCTTCTCTATCTTCTATTGTACACCCAATCTATGGGTCTCCTTCCATATGTTTTGTCGCGCTCACACCCCACTTCTTTTACTCCTGGGTCTTCCAGGCATACCGTGGGGTGGACCCCTTCATCTATCTCAATCAGCCCTTTCCCTTATTGCATCAAAAATCCCAGTATGTTTGCTGATCCATTTCTGTACACGGGTACGTGGATCCACCTGTCACGTTAGATTTAATTTATCTAGATTGCCGACGCCTCCTCCTGTCCGCTTCCTTATCGTTCTTCTCTTGTACCATTGGCCAATCTTTTACTCTGCTAGGTCCCTTCTTAGGTGGAAATCAAGGTACCAATGCGTAGTTCGGGCCGCTCTATGCGCACGGCTCTATGTAAGTTTTACGTCCCCTTCCCTTATTGAGTCAATTGCTTGCATCAGATCTATTCATTCCTCCTGCTCTTTTCTTCTTTTTTTTTCTTTCTTATTTTTAATCTATCTTACTTATGGTTTCTCTTATCTCTGGGCTCCCGTCCCCTTTTTTTTAGGGTCCCGTTGATCCTGGTGGCAATGCCCTATTTGTGATCTCCAGTCTGCCCCTTCTGATTGATCATTCATGGGCGTGGGTCATGGTATACTGGGGACCGCGTAGGTCTCCCCCCTTTTTGAACTCCACTTGCCCTCCCTCTCCCATTTGTTTTGGTGGGTTCCTCGGCTATTTAAGGAGGCCCGTCCTGACAAGTCTCTCATGTTTCCTCATCTGCTGGTCCTCCCCTTACTTGTTCAAAGGTTTGTTGTTGTTTCATTTTCCTTTTTCTGTTTTACCCCGGGTGGCTAATTGGGTCTTTCACGTGTTTTGCCCTTTTAGATGCCTCAGGATTCTGCCAAATTTGATGATGCCAGCTCTGAAGTCTTGGTTGTTGTCGTCTGTCCCGGTCGTCAAGCTAAGCGCAAGGCCAAGAGTCCCCATTGAGCTAGGCCAAGGGGTGCCCCTTTGTCTTTGATGGAGGACCCCATTGGTCCGGGCATTGATACTCCTGCAACCAGTATCCCCGCAGGCAGCCTCCCCACAATCAATCCGCGCCTGGCTTCCTTGGACGTTTTGGGCGTTTGCCATGCAGCCAAGTTGCTACCCACTACCAATCTCGATGTCGCCCTTTCCCTTGCCTTGGTTGATATCCCCATCCCAACCACCTCTCCTGCCGACCCGTGCGCCACCGCTTGCTCCCTTTCCAACTTGCTCTCCGGTCACGGCTTCAGCTCTGGGTCCTCCAACGACTCTTCCTTGGGCTTTTCGTCACCTTTGTCCCCCCCTTGGCTTCCTAACGCGGTTGCCAAAAACTTCAATTTGGCCCATTTCGCCGTGTGGTGTCTGATGATCAGCCTCCCCCAAGGAACCCACCTGCGGAGGACCGTTGAAGGGATTAAGGCCCGTTTGGATCAAATCCGAGTGTGGCTTAACACCCTTTGCTACTACTAGCAAGTCCCTTCTCCTCCATTTCCCCCCTTCCTTCTCCTTCCTTCTTCTTTTAATATACATCTAACTGACGCTCCTTCTCCTTCCCGTTCAACCCGGACCTCCCTCCGTTTCTTTCCGTAGGGCCACCTGGGCCGTTCTGGTTGCGTCCTACCTCCCTACTGCCTGGATATGATAGTCGCTGGGGCGTCTCGCCGTTTGTTTGTTCTTGTTTTGTTAGTGGGAAGTTGGCTATTTGAGGCGTTGTCGGTGAGTTTCTTCTCTCTCCTTTTTTTTTTTTTTTTTTTTTTTTTTTTTTTGGTTTGTATATACTAACTCCCCCCTTTTCTTTTCTTTTTTTTTTTTTTTTTTTTTTTGTTTACAGTGACAGAAAAAAAACAAGAACTCACAAAAAAACGTAAAGAGATACCGAGTAAAACTAAACTAAGATAAAAATAAACAGAACTATGCCTGCCCATACCCTCAGCTCTTCAAAGAACAACTGAAGGCCTACTGATACATCATTTAAAAAAATCATATACCAAAAAAGCTTGTATCTTGCCAAGAATCCGCTTTTTTTTTTTTTTTTTTTTTAATAATGCATTATTACAATTTTTCCGTGTTTTTTTTATTATTTATTTATAGCAAGAATTCGAGACTTTTTTTTTTAAAAAAAAAAGGAATTCTCACCTGTTCCCTCAGCTCCTCAAAGAAAACTGAAGGCCTACTACTGCATCAATAAGGTAAAATGAGATGTTATTCTTCCAAGTATCCTGACCACCTAACATGGTCTGGTATAACTTGGTCCATCATGATCATATGACTTATCCAGGACTTGGCCCAGTCTTCCCCATAATATAAGCAATACCTAACAATCCATGGGACCCTCCCATGATGAGATGGCCATTGTCCATGAATCAAAAGGGTATTTCCAGTGTAAGTGTTGAGTAAGTCCATAAATTCTGAGTTGTCCAATCCTGCTCCAGGTAATTCTTCCCAATTGGTTCCTTCCATGTATTCAAGGTTGGTCCAGAATCCTCCAAATATTTGTTGAAATACCTCCAAGGTTTCTTCAGCTTCTTGTTTCTTCAGCAACTCCTCCCATCCTCTTTCTGCTGGTGCTTCAGGGGTGATAATGTTGTTCTCCCAAGGGTCTGGTAAGTCTTCAAGGTTTACTTCTGGTATGTTCTGTCCACTAATCCAGACCTCTTCTTGGTCTAGGTTTGCTGTGATGCTGTTCATGCCCATGGGTCTTCTGGGTGGTGTAACCTGCCATCCTGCTTGATCTGGTGAACAAATTGGGATGCATAACCTTTCCCCTCCAGCTATTTCATAGCTTAAGACTTCTCCTTTATGCTTTGATAATTCTAGCCTGACTTTATGATCCACCAAGAAAGGTCTTCCAAGTACAGTATGAATTGATCCTTTGGCTATGAAGAAGTGGGCAGATTTTGGTTCCCCAGGTGTTATCTCAAATACTGTTCTTTCAGCCAATCCAATTAGTGGGGTAGAGTGGCCTCCAATTCCTGTGACCTTCATGAACAATTCTCTGGATACCAAGCCTGTCTGAATTGCCAAATGTTCTGGTATGACATTCAATTCAGCACCAGTATCCACCAGAGCCTTGATCTTCTTCCCTTTGATCCAAATATCAATGAATCCCAATGGGCAGGCATAGGTGAGGTTGTTGCCTATCAAGCATGGGTATTCATCATCTGAATAGTCTTCAAAGTGGTGCTGACATCCATTTATCCTTCTATTGTTTTTGCTGGCTGATAATTTAGAGGCTTTATTCAAGTCCAAAGTTCCTTCAGGGGTCATATTCTTTAACTTCTGGAAAAAATTTGGTGCAACTGAAAGGAGCTCCTCCAAAGTAAGTTTAAAGTTTTGTTTTAATATTTTCTTCTTCAAACTTTCTTCCATCTTGGTTCCTTCATGAGTGTCCAATGTTTCTGACTTTTCTTGTTCCTTCTTCACAGGTTCAGTTACAGGTTCCTTGAAAGATTCTTTGGGGGGCTCTTCTTCATCTTCAGACTCTTGATCCACTTCCACCCATGCTCCTGGGTAACTTGCTTTCCTCTTCCTTGGTCCTGGGGCTGATTCTTTAGTTGGTGCGGAGGTTCCCTGATCTGCTACTGGTGTCTCCTGGGTGTTATCCTTCTCTGGTGGATTTCCAGCCAACCTTTGTAATCTTCTCATTCCCCACTGAACTTGAGATTCCTTCATATTTACCTCTGGTGGTGTCCAAGCTTCCCAATTTCCAGTCTTCAAGAATGCTGCAACATTGGTTGGTTCCTCCTGCTTCTGGGGTTCCTCCAATTTTGGGACTTGTTGAGTCTCTGAGAATTTCTTGACCTGATCTCTGAAGCTTTCCTGCTGGCTATAAGATATGGGTTCTCTGTTTGGGAAGTAATAGTTGGGTCCTTGTTTGAACACCCTCTTAGCCTTTATATCTTCTGCCAAGTCTGGACAGTTAACTAGGGTATGGAGTTCATCCTTGCAATAGTAGCATCTGATTGGCCATCTGAGTCCTGCACTGGGAGATGGGGGTCTGTAGATTTGTGACATCCCTTGGTTGGTCCTATCAAAGTGAGAAGGTGCCTGCTTCTGATTTAAGGCCACAGTGAGTTTTGCAATATCTTCCTTCATTTTGAAGAGCTCATCTAGTCCTAGTTGCTGAAACTTCACTTCCTTCTTGGTTTCCACTAGGTTCTTGATGGTAGGTCTAGGAGTTTCTTCTTCATCTACATCCCATAATGCCAAGGTCATTTCCACAAATTCCTTCAAGGTCTCCAAATCTGGTGGGAGGTATCTGCCATCTCTTGCAATCTTGATTCTCCCTGCATGGGCCAATTCCCTGTTCACTTCCCTCCTAAGATCAGTGGACAAGGCTTTCCAGAGGTTTTCCCCACTTTCCCAGTTGGTGTTGTCATAACCCATCCTGATGAAGTAAAGAACCATTTCTTCATAAATCCCAATGAAATTCTTGAAGTCATGCTTGGTCTTGATGCCTCCCTGTTCTTGAGTATGTCTGAGAAGCCTTGGTATGGACTCCTCATTGAACCTTCTATGGGGGGTAGCTGTGCCCCATTTCCTTTTTAGTTCCTTCTTCAAAAGGTCCCAGTCTGCATATTCATGTCCCTCCATATCTTCAATAGACTCCCTGATCTTCTTGTCTTGTACTAGAAAAGGTAATTGTAGAGCTATATCTATTCCTCCTGCCTTCTGAATCCTGGCCAGGTTCTCTACTCTTTTAATAAACTGTTCCACCTCTGTCCCATCAAATTCAAGGTTCACTTTCTTTCCATCTAATATGACTCCATTTTGTTCATTATTATTGATTATTGAGTTATCCTGGACTGGTCTTCTGGCTGGGGTTCCTTCAGTATATTGGCTCCTATTAGCTCCTCTTCCTTCTTCTCTAGCTTGGGGATATATGTTTATTCCTGGGCTTATGGAAGGGTTTGTTGATTCTTCCATGGTTTCTGCTGGGATTCTTCCATATGCTGATCTTGGGGTAGGGGTCTGAAATCTGGTTCTTGGTTGGGTGTACGGGGTTTCTGGAATTCCCTGTGGTGTTCTTTCTTCAAGCATTTGGTTTATGAGTTTGGTCATGTTGGCAAGGTTCCCCATTGCTTCTACTGCAGGTCCTGGCTGATTCTGACTTCTTTCCTGATCTTCCTCTGGCTTGTCTTGGGATCCACTGGGTATTTTGGTTTTTTCTTGCAGTTCTTTCTCCATCCTGATTATTGAAGATAGGGCTTCTTGGTTATTATCTTCAATCCCTCTAAGTTGGTCCTTGAGGTCTTCAATTATCTGGTATGGGTTTCTTCTTTCTGCCTTCAGAATGGTGAGTTAATTCTTGAGGCTAATATTCTACCAATATTTTATGGCTTAATAACTAATCAAATCTAAAGGAAACAGGCCACTGTTGGGACACCAATTGTAGAGACTCCTGAGGGATTATATAAATAAAGTAGCAAATAGCTTGCTGGCAGTCCTTGAAGGGGAATTTAGTATTACCTCTACTCCTTTGGAGTATTTAGTATATACTAAGAGTGGTTTTGAATTGCCTGCCCTTCTAGTACTATAGTAAGTCTGCACAATAATTTATTTAAATTAATGGCTGGTTTCTTAGAGACTTAAAATAGGTCTCAGATCAGACCTAGATTAGTTATTGATTGTTATTAGTAGGTTTTTTAAAGAATGGACCAGATGTATTGGACTATTGGTTATTTATTGATCAGATATATTTGATCTTAACCAATACCCCAATATTAAAGGGTTCAAGGGTTTATCAAAGGGGTGGTGTTTCAGGAGAGGACCCAAGGATGGGTTTACCCACAGGGGGCTGGGTAGAGGAAAAGGTTGGTGGTTGATTTTGTTGTGCTCTCTTTCTTTGTAAGGGTTATTTATTGACTGAAGGGTGGTGCTTCTTTAATTTGGTGCTGAATTTTTAGGTCACAGAAGAACCCTTATTCAAGCACCTGTTGGTTGGTTATAACTTGGTCTCTGATTTCTTGTTTCCTTATAATTGGTTCACTGATATTTTATCTGGGTAGGTACCACAGATGGATGCTGGTGGGTTGATGATGAGAGGTAATAGGCCAGATGGCATGAGGAGGTATGAGTAGTGATACAACTTGGATAGGGCAGAGAGGCCCTCCTTAAATAGACAAATCCTGCCCCCAGGGGTGCTCAAGGCTGCCCCTGAGGGTTCTCCCTGTTCTGGTGAGGAACAGTGAGATACAACTACATGAGACATTTTTGCTGGTTGGAAAAAGCTTGTACAGTTACATGAGGCATTTCTGCTGGTTGGGAAAAGCTTGTACAGGGGTTTCATGCATGCACAGCTTTGCATAGATTGCTGTGTAGTCCAGATAAGGTATATTGCTGTGCTGTGCTGGTAGTTTATTTAGTGCTACTTGATTCTACCTACATGTATTGCTGTGCAATACTATTGGTTTTTTTGGCTCTGGTTAAGGCTGGTTCCACTTTCTCCTGCATATTTTGCTCCTGTATACTTCTGCACAGCCTCATTTATGTATATTGTTCCTGTATTACTTCTGCACAGCCCCTTGTATGTGTATTTGCTGCATGTTTGTTTGGTTCTTGCTTGAGACTGGTTTGACTTCCTCCTGCCTATATTGCTCCTGTATACTTCTGCACAGCCTCTTGTATGTGTATTTGCATGCTTGTTTGGTTCAGGTGACCAGATCTGACATGCTGCACTGCCTCCTGTTTCTGTATTTGTGTATTCTGGCTGAGGTGACTGGATCTGGACTGGCTGCACTGCTTCTTGCATCTGTACTACTGTATTCTGGATGAGGTGACTGGATCTGGAATGCTGCACTGCCTCCTGTGTCTTTATGCTGTATTCTGGATGAGGTGACTGGATCTGACTGGTTGAACCGCCTCCTGGATCTGTATGCTGTATGCTGGATGAGGTGACAGGATCTGACTGGTTGCACGGCCTCCTGAATCTGTATGCTGTATGCTGGATGAGGTGACAGGATCTGACATGCTGCACTGCCTCCTGTATCTGTATTACTGTATTCTGGATGAGGTGACAGGGTTGGTGTATGGTCCTGGTGTTGAGGGTAAGCTTCCACTGGTATGTACTTGAGGGTTTACTAGGTATGCCTTATGTCTTCCACAGAGCTGTGAGCCCTGGTTGGGTATGGGTTTTGCCACAGTTGAAGGTTTCTTGAGCTGTATCTTCTAATCCATGAGAGATAGGGGGGTACTTTGGCTGAGTGACTATAGGTTATTTGTGATGTAGAATCCATTTCTGAGGTTAATTTAAGGGCTTGAGCTGTTTTTACACTACAAAAGTGAGTCTGATGGCTATAGGACAGGTTTGGTCTACCACAACAGAGCATCCATTTCCCGTTCCGTTGTCCTCGCCCGCTTTCTGTCAGTAGGCCCCACTGGTTCCGTCAAGTCCCGCTTCCCCAACACGTACCCAGCATCCACTGGGGAAACCAATTCCATGTTTGAATCCACTGTCTGGTCCCTCTTTCCCGTCCGCCAATGGTTGTTGTCCTCCCCATTTGCGCAGACACGCTGGGAGACTGAATACTCTCCAGATAGGCCTTGACCCCCGCGAGTTTGCTGTAAATCCATGGGGTAGCAAGGAGGCCGTGGGAGGAGGAAGGAAGAGAAGCGGCTGTTGGGAGCATCCGTGAGTACCTTTGAGAGACTTCAACAAAAGATTGTTCCCGGCCAGACCCCCAGATGTGGAAACCAAAGGTGCACTACACCCCTTAAGTTGTCCTCAAGTCTGGAAGTTATTGATTGAAGGGTCTGTAAGGAGATTGGATGCAGCCAGTCAAGAGAGAGAGAGAGAGAGAGAGAGAGAGATTGATAAAGTGATAATAAGATGAATTCCTTCCTTTCCAATCCAATCCAACACACATATTCAAGTGATAATCCCTCCCCCTTACAACCCGGAGTTGAGAGTGAAGTATTTAAGTCCTCCCCCTCAACCCTAACCTAAGTACAACCACAAGTAAGCAAGAATGATGGAATACAACCCCTAAGCCACAGAAACCTAGCCCAACCCTATCCCTCTGTCCCCCGTCCCATAACCCATGCTCCACCTCCCCCTGCCCCATGCCCCGTCCGTGTTGTCTGCTGGTTTGTCCTTCTCATGATGTGTCCGCCCAAAAACCAGTTCCAGGTATCTGGGGCGTACCCACGTGATCCAATCCGCGCATCTTGCAATGCATGATCCGCTTGATATGCGCAAGCCATCCAATCCGCGCTAGCCTTCCAATCCGCACAAGCTTTCCAATCCGCGCAATCTGTCTGGTCCGCAATCCGCGCAATCCGTCCATCTCCCGTCTCCAGGTGCTGAGCCCAACCCAACTGCTGCTGAGCCTACCTGACTGCTGCTGATCTGGCAGCGCGGCTAGCTGTGGAAAGGCCCTACCCATTGCTGAGAATGCCGCCACTGCTGAGCGCCCCGCCCGCAGCCCTTTCCCGACTCGCGTCTATAAAAGAGCACCACAACAGACTCCCCAAAAAGCTCTGCAATTTAACTATTTCCCTAAGTATGACCTCCAAGAACTTTTGCTAGTAATTACACTCCAAAGCAACAGAAGAAAAGAATCTAGCTTTAATTTGCTGTGAAATGTTTTTTCCCCTTTTACTATACTCCAATAATCCAATCATGTCCCCCCCTTCTCCAATAAAAGAAAAGCTTCCTTATATATACAGCAAACAACAACATAATGCAAGCAACAAATGAAATACCCCTATTGTCTCCGTGCATTCTGCACTGACCCTCCTTAGCTACTCCAAAAAGGAACATAAACTGCTAATGAAAGACTCCTTTTCACAAGGCCTCTGTGCGTTCCACACTGATAATCCTTACTAATAGTCCAACCCTTACCTGATCCAATGATTTTCAGTAGATTCAATGATCCTGTTGCCAATTCCCCTTAACAGTTAAGTTGCACTGATGCATAACTAACAAAAGATCCTTGTTGATCTTCCCTAATGGATCACTCCCAATCCTGCATGCGGCATAACTACAAATCCCCATCAACCCACATACCGCCTCCTCATCTTTAGCTTCTATTGCCCCACAGCTCCGCAACCTGAACAGCGCATATCCTATAATTGGCCCAATTCATACTGCTTAGCTTTGATCACTTGCTTTTGCATTAGTAAACCCACAGCTGCAGAGGGAAAGTCATGTTTGACCAAGCTCAATGTCCACAAAAGGCAAAAACTCTGGCCCATTCTTGTCATTGTGCCTTCAAAAAGCATGCACCACACCAATTCTGAGCCCTTAGCTGATGCACTCCAGAATAGACAGTCCGCCAATGCGCTTCTCTGAGCCTATTGTGCTGCCAACTTCCAACCACTGCTGAGCCGCTTGAAGTCAAATGTCCAGTGCTGAGCCTACTTGCCTCTGTGTCTATAAATAACCACCACAACGTTCAGCTTGCTCTAGTAGAATCTCCTGACTCAGTCAAACTATGGATAAATCAATCATTAGATGGACCATTGCCAGGTCAGTTATTATGGTGCAGACCCTTCAGGATGTGGCCTGATTTATTTCTGACCCAATTGTTGCATTTTCTTAGATCCACATACACTTCTTGTCCCTCAACTGAAAGTTTTTCTTTCTATTCATGCTTTCAATTACCTGGCCCAAGTCAGCCATGGCAAAGTGGTAAAAATATATGAATTTCTGTGTGCCAAGGAAATCAATCAAAACTCCTCAGCTCCTCATATAGTTTTCAAGACCCCCCTTGTCAACCTAATGAAAAGAAGCCTAATGGCACCAGGAAAACAAGTTCAACAGAAAAAACCCACCCCCATGCAATCCCTGCCAATTGCGTATTCCTCCAGAGCCCATGTGCAGCCTCTATACTTTCCAGTTGTGGAAGAAGGTCAAGAAATACCACCTTGGTAAGTGATCCAGGAAAGAGTAGGCTCAAGTCCTGCATCAGCAACCGTAAGCAATATTCACCATACACTCAACAATCACTGCGGCTGAAGAAATGCAGAAAGGACCAGCCTGGGGATTGCCAATCATGCCAGCTGAGGAGAGTGGGAAATGATGAAAGGCTTGTTTCAAAAGGTTTCCAACCATTGCAACACTCCACTGGGTAAGCCTGCAATCTTCAAATTCACCTAATCAACCCATGGAATACCTTTTCATCTATGGATCTCTCATACAGCCATTCAGAGAGTTCAAATGCCATTGCCAACCATCTTGGATCAACACCAGATGCCTCATTGGCTGATAGCCACAATGTTGCCAAGCCTTACCTTCAGCTGTTGATACCTTGAGTTCATCACCAGAAGCTCAAGAGCCTTTTCACTTTGAGAATCACAATCCAGTCACCAATTATCTGATGTGATTGATCCCCCAAACTGAACTTGACAGGACATTAATCACAGAATTTTCCACCCAATATAGCCACAAGGAGGACCATTTCCAACCTCCAACTGATTATACCTCAAGGTCATCTTCAGAAGATCAAGAGCCTTCTCACTTTGAGAACCACAATCTGGTCACCGGTTCTCCAACATGATTAATTGCCAAAACTGATTTTCCCAGGACATCAATCACAGAAGTTTCCACCCAATATAGCCATGAGGATTCCAAGTCTCACCCTCTGATTTCCAATAGCACATCTTCCGGCAATACGCAGTTTACCAATGTGTCCTCCTTCTAAACTAATTTCCAGCAGTAAATTTCCTCTCCTGCTGCAGGACCCAATTCAAACTCTCAACTTCAAGAATCTACTGAAGAGTGTTAGAATTTTGGTCTACTCTTAGTGTTTCCTGAATCTTGAGTGCAACCTGTGTTGTGGTCCTCCTAAAATTTCCGGCCTCTAATGGCCAGTATTGAATATTTCTTATTCATTTCTACCTATTTGTTCAACCACTTTTCAGCCTCTATTGTACTTATTCTACTTTCCTAGCCGCACCGCATGGTCATGACGCCAACTCCCGGCGCAAACTTCTGGCCTCATTCCGCAAATTGGTTGCCGCGGCTTGCTTGGACGCGGTGAAGATGATGAGCGCTGGAGCAACTTAGACGGATTGCCCCCCCTCCCTTCCTTTCCTTCTCCTATCCTTTCTCCTTTGTATTCAGCGCCTATACACAAAAAGACACATGTTGTGCACAATTGAGTAGCCTTTGGGATTGTGAGTCCCTTAGAGAGAATAAGAACCGCGCCTTGGAGAGAGAAGATCCGCATGAGCAAGAGAAATTGGCAAAGGTGAGAAATCCGCACCAGTGAGAGTCTGAAAGTGAGAAATATGCGCCAGTGAGAGTATCCGCAAGAGTACATGGGGAGACCTCAACGCGCCAGCGTGCGTACGCAATCCTCAAGAGAGACAGGAAGAGAAGAAAAAGGAAAAGGAAGAATGAATAGATAAGAAGGAACAAGAGAATTTTTTTTTTTTTTTTTTTTGAGCCCGCGTCCTGTGTCCCAACTCCAATCCCCAGATGTGGAAACCAAAGGTGCGCTACACCCCTTAAGTTGTCCTCAAGTCCTGAAGTTATTGATCAAAGCTTCTGTAAGGATATTGGATGCAGCCAGTCAAGAGAGAGAGAGATAGTCAGAGAGAGTGACAGAGTGATAATAAGATGAATTCCTTCCTTTCCAATCCAATCCGACACACTTATTCAAGTGATAATCCCTCTCTTTTACAACCCGGAGTTGAGAGTGAAGTATTTAAGTCCTCCCCCTCAACCCTAACCTAAGTACAACCTCAAGTAAGCAACAATGATGGAATACAACCCCTTAGCCACAGAACCCTAGCCCAACCCTATCCCTCCGTCCCCCGTCCCATAACCCATGCTCCACCTCCCCCTGCCCCATGCCCCGTCCGTCTGCCCGCTGGTTTGTCCTTCTCATGATGCGTCCGCCCGACAACCCGTTCCAGGTATCCAGGGCGCACCCGTGTGATCCAATCCATGCGTCTTGCAATGCGCGATGCGCTTGATCCGCGCAAGCCGTCCAATCTGCGCAAGCCTTCCAATCTGTGCAATCCGCGCGATCCGTCCATCTCCTGTCTCTAGGTGCTGAGCCAGACCCGACCGCTGCTGAGCCTACTTGACTGCTGCTGAGCCCCCAGCGCGGCTAGCTGCGGCAAGGCCCTACCCATTGCTGAGCGTGCCGCCACTGCTGAGCCCGCCGCCTGCAGCCCTTTCCCAACTTGCGTCTATAAAAGAGCACCACACTGTCTTGTTTATTTACTATTATTTCATTGCAAGTTAGCTTTAGTGGTTTCCAGCTTGGGTGCAGAAGTGGAGTTTGATTAGGAATTACGGAGGTACAGGAGTGTGACTCAAGGTCTGGTGGGGTTTCCAGAACTTGGAGTGAGATTGTTGCGGAGAATTTTACCAAACACACAATCTCTTTGCACAAAGTATCATTGAAGTATTTTTCCATGATGCTCAGTTTCATCATAAGTTACTCCAAAAATTGTTAAAAAATTTTGAAGATCAGGAATAACAAGCTTGTTAGGGTCTAAATACAGAGACACAAATGGTAAGTAAGGAAACTGAGTTAGCCAGCTCAATAGGAAAAATTTCCTTTCCAGATGGTCATATAAGTGTTGCGGTGGCGCTTCATTTTACAAGCAGCAGGGAACTTATGAAAAAAAGGAAAATGAGGCTGATTATAGTCACTAGAGGTCTTTCAGGGATTTGGATAATTGAAAAGTGGATGGAATGTTGATTTGGGAGGGAATGACCTTGATGCTGTCAATGAAGATGCAAGAAGGTGAAGATCAAGCCCTGAATCCAAATGTTCAAAATGGAGCTTGGTTGAATGTGGCCCATGTAAACCAAATTTGAAAGTATATGAGGGGTGTTTGGTCTTGGTAGATTCTTGGTTTGGTGGTGAAAAGTTTGCCATTGGAACCTCATTGTAAAACATTGGGATTTCATTCTACAAAAAAGGGTGGCCAACATTTTGGGTTCTTGTCAAAAAAATCAATGGGTTGCAGTTGTGATG
This sequence comes from Puccinia polysora, assembly GCA_025617555.3. Taxonomy (NCBI): domain Eukaryota; kingdom Fungi; phylum Basidiomycota; class Pucciniomycetes; order Pucciniales; family Pucciniaceae; genus Puccinia; species Puccinia polysora. The sequence goes on along the minus strand of CM062615.1, from coordinate 30,613 downwards.
AACAAATAATTTCTAACATTTACCGGCGGATTATCAGTTATCAATGGTGGTGAAATTATCAATGGCATGTGTGGAGATGATCAATTGTACTGGGACTTGGAAGACAATGGGTTGAACTTGAAAGAGGGTGGATGAGACTTGAAAGACAGTTATGTGGAAATTTTGGATGGGACTTAGAAGACAGTGGCATCAATGAGACTTGAAAGATGGTGGATGAGACTTGGAAGACAGTGGATGAGACTTTAAAGATGGTGGGTGGGACCAGGAAGATGGTGGATGAGACTAATTGGAAGCTGGTGAGTGTAACCTTCATGAAGGACAGTAGTAAGCTCCAATTGATTGAGAAAGGATTGAGATTGGGGGGCAGGGGCGGTTTCTTTTGGAGGGAGGTGAAAGAAAATCAAATTAATCAAGAAGAGTTAGTTATGTTGTGTGCATGTGCATCCCACCTTACGCCAGAATGGGATTGATGGATATTAAAAAGAGAGAAAATAAATAAATACAATGCATATGTGGGGAATTAGAGTCAAACTGCTTTCCAACCGCTATACAGAATAATAATCATGTATATCTATGTCAGCAATTATGTAGAATACACTGACATCACTTAGGTTGTTTGTATGTACATACATACTTTAGCTTTGACATTTAGCAGGTTCACTTGTGCAGATGCCCATATCTGGGCCCAGCTCAAAGTCTAGCTTCTAAACGTCAACATGAACGTTGGTTGCCACTTCAAATTCTACCTTAAGCTAGAACCTTTAATGAATCTTCAAAGGTGAGCCTAGGTGAGCTGATCACTTCTAGATTCTTCAACCCTTTTGAGATCCTATCCCATGAATCACTGACTTTGTTCTCTTGTTTTGAAACTAGATATTGGAAAAGAAAATTACAATTTCAAACAACCATCTGGCCGTGTATTTTTACTCCCCTTGTTTCTCTTCCACAAGGATGAGCTTGTGTTGGTGGTATATAGTTAGCATGGCTCTCCATAAACTTATCATCAAGACCAAACCTAAACACTGCTCCAAAACTAGTGGCACCATGGGTAGGTCAATACAAGATCAATCCTCTACCATTACCTTTGATCCCAATGCTCCCAGAGTCTTTAAATCTCACCTTCTTGATTTCATTTATTTTGTTGACCCTCATGCTATTCTTGATGCCAAAAATTAAGTTTCTGACCTATGCCTCATTGCTAAAAGGTATCTAGCTCAGCTGAAATCTGATTCCATTCAATCATTGCTTGAAACCTCAATGTCAAGCATGCCTCAAAAATTACCTTCTTGGCCTCCAAGTCTGTCACTACCAGCAAAATCATCCCACATGGATGCCCCTAAGTGCTCATCTGTGCTGCCTCCCAGCAAAGCCATATCCACCCCCAAAAAGAGTGGCCTCAAAACTTTACCATCTCCCACACAAGCCACTTCTTCCAAAGTCACCACCACCAAAAATGCCCCGACCCAGTCCATTAGCAAAGCATCTGTTCCAACCAATTCACTGGCCATAAAAAACCAACGCACTTAACCATCACCACCAGCAGTTACTCCACAACAAGTCAAATTTGCAAAATTACCAACCATAAGATATTCAAAACTGGATGTCACTGTTGACAGAGGAAATGTTGCTCCTGACAGCCACAAAAATTTACCATCACCATCTGGTAGTGATTGTAGCATCCTCTTATTGAGCGGTTATGGTTCTCACTCTGACAATTGGTATGATCAAGTTACAATTCCCAAAAGCCACACCACTGTGACAAGATGTAGCCACTCTCAAGATACATTCCCGGCAGACCCAAAAAATTCCAAAACCAATTGAGTTCTAGAAATATGCTCTGGGAACCATCCCACAGCTAAAAAACAAACAACTGCGCATTCACAATCTCATTATACATCAAAGTTTGCGGTAAGCTGCTTACAGACATTTTTCTGGACAAGAGCTTGGCTCAAACATCATTTACTGTTTGATTCAGATTAAAAAGGAGAATTCTAGCGCAGAAATAGATACCAGCAAGGTTGATGATCATGATTATCACACCAGTGCCTATGATTGTGGTTATCACAGTAGTAGTTATGATCAGTGTTACAGACCCTCCTTTGATGATCCACCTTGTCACAGGGATCATTGGTTGGTGAGTTTCAACCCAAGCAGTGCTGCTAATTGGACACTAAGCTGAACCCATCTACTTTTTGTAGCAACAAAATCAATTGGACAATGCACAACTTTTTCCTGACAAGGACTATGCAAGCATTTTGCCTGATTAATTGTGTTTTGCCAAAGAGGGATGGCAAGGATCTGAAGCTTACAATTGACCAAAACTTACATTGTACTTTTTTTACCTGAAGATCATTGCCAATTTGAGGAGGATATCTTTACCAATAAGTCTTCCAATTTCTCAAGCAGGCACAGGTATTCTCATACCGCATTGGGAGAACATTGCTTTGCCTTAGCCGGTTTTAGCAAGCAACCCAAAGATTTACATCCTTTGACTCAACGGTGCTTCACTCCAGCGCAGATTCCTTTCTGTCCGCCCATCCATGCACAACCTGAAAATCAAAAGCACTGCCATCATCAAACAGGAACTGCTAATACTTCTGTTTTTGATGATAAATAGTATACTCAATCAAGGACTGCTGCCACTATCAATTTTGGTGATCAACAACATCTTCAACCAAGAACTGCTACCACAACCAATTTTGGAAATCAACAACATCCTCAGGCAAGAACTGCTACCTGTTATGGCTATCAACAGGAAACCACTGCTGGTTATCAACAAGGACAAGTTTTCAGTGTTTTCTTTTGAGCAAAAAATGTCCTCACAAGCCCACATGAAAACTGATATCTCACCGGTTTTCATATACTCAAAGCCTACAAATCAACCGCAAGGGACTTCATTTTGAACTTATCCGCAAGCATTCCGGAAGAAATCAAATGCAAATTTGCAATTCATCCACTCCATCCATTCTAATGTATCCTCAAAATTTCAGGCACATCCATTTCCCAATGCTGTCCATTTGACTGGCTTAACAAATTTCAATGCTGTAGCTCCTCAAACTTCTTATTTGCCAACCTCTATGTTTCAGGCGCAATCTCCTGTCCATCCCAATGCTCCCACTCATTCACCACAAAATAGGGCGTATCAAAGTTAGCAAACCCGCCATTAGAGGATTTCAAACATCACACCCACCATTAAACCTGCCATTTATGCATCATCATCCATCCACCATCCATCACATCTAAAACACCCATCCACATCAGCAAATCCATACCGGTTGCATCTCCATTACATCACACACATCTCATCTCCATTGCTTCACATCTCTATCAATTTTCACATCTCCATTATCACACAAATCCCATCATCTCATCACCCCACATCACATTACCATCTTTCTCAACATGTCAAATCAAACTTCCCGCCAGCAATTTGAAAACACAAAAAATCCAACTGAACTTTTGCTACTTTTTGACTCCCATTCAGACTCTGATTCAGACTCTGATTTGGAATCAACTTGGTTAGCTTTGAATTCTCTATTGGAAAAGCAATACATGTTTTCAATAGTACACACCCTCCACAACCCTATGTATGAAAGGCAAAAGCTTCATCTCATCCCCAACTTAAGCTTCCAGCAACTATTCCAAACTTTTTTGCCTTCATTCATGAAACTTTTGGAGATGATTGAAGACCACCACATCTTCCAGAACAATTCTTGGAATACTCAACGCAATCCAGCCATCCAACTTGCTGTTTCTCTTTGTAGATTGGGATCAAATGGAAACGGAGCAGCAATCCATTGATTGGAAAATCTATTCTCAGTCAGTTATGGATGCATTGACTTATACACCAAAAGAGTCATGATTTCTATCCTATCTTTCTGTTGCTCAGTCCTTTCTTGGCCAACCAAAGACAAATGCAAGGATATATCTGAAGTAATGGAGACCAAAGGCTTTCCTGGTTGCATTGGGTTTATTGATGGAACCACCATCCCCTTGAGTAAAAAACCCAAGCTAGATGGCAACCACTATTTTGATTGCAAAAAAAGGCAACTGATTCATTTTTTTTCCAATTACTTTGATAACACCTTTGATCACACCACTGACCAAATATTTTTCATCTTTTTTTTTTAGATACTCTGTGGCCCTACAACTTTTTTGTGATAATAACAAGAAGTTCATATCCCTCCATGTTGGCCTTTCAGGTTCTTGTCATGATTCATAAATGTTCAATTGGATGCAAATTGCCCAACAACCAGGGAACTACTTTGACCAAGATCAATACCTTCTGGCCAATTCAGCTTATGCTAGTGGCAAATATGTGCTTCCAGCATACTGGAAAGTTTCATCTAACAATCAAGGAAAACCCAATTTCAACTATCATCTTGTCCAATCACAAGTTTGGATTGAGCATGCCATGGGATTCCTGAAAGGAAGAAGGTCCAGCTTAAGGGAAATGCAAAACCAGATTCAAAAGCCCAAAGACATGAAGTTCCTCATCAACTGTATTATCACTTGTGTTATCCTTCACAATCTTTTGGCCAAAATCAAAGATGAATGGGACAAAATATTTGATGATATTCCTGACCCACCTCAAGTCATCCCTGTCTCATCTTGTTGCTCATCTTCTTCTATGAGAGAGCAGATTCTTCCTCACCCTTGCTTGCTTTGATGAGTAATGTTTGATTTCAAAATAGGTGAAAAATAACTTCACAGTAAGTTTTTTTTTTGGTTGTTCACCCAAGTTTCCAGGCTAAGTTGGGTTTTTTTTTTCTTAGTGGAACACCTCCACCTCATAACCCACCACTTTCCAGCCCATCCACCTCTCCCCTCCACCTCACTGCTCCAACACTTCCACCTCACCCCACTCACACACCGGTCACCTTCCTTCCTCCTCCTCATCAAACCACCCCCTTCACCTCAGCAACCTAACCAACCTCACCCGCCTCATCAACCTCATCAAGAAACCTGCCTCACCAAGCTCCCCAAAAAAATCACCATCCAACTCACCAACAGACTCAGTGAGTCCCCTTCCCTCATTCTTTCCACTCACTAAACCACCCTTGCTTACCTCTCCTTTGAACTTCCCCCAGGTCTTCTCTCTCAGCTCCACCTCATCTCACTTGCATCCCCCTCCTCATCTGGTAAGCTCCTCCCTTCTCTTCCCCCCCCTTCCTACTCCTGCCTCACTTGACCAACCCCCACCAATTGATTAGGAATTGATTGGTTGATCAATTCCTTATCAATCAATTGACCAAATCCTAATCAATCAATCAATGGCAATTTGATTGACTAATTGATTGCAAATCAATTGCTTGATCAATTGGCAATCAATCAAGCAATCAATTTGTATTTGATTGCTTGATTTTTTTGCAATCAATTGGTCAATTTTTTTGAAATTGATCAAGCAATTGTTTTGCAATCAATCAAGCAATCAATTCCCAATGCCTCCTGCACCTGTTTTTTGAGATTTCTTTGGAGATGACCTCCAGTTCTTTTATTTTATTTTATTTTATTTTATTTTCTTTTTGATCTTATTTTCTTTTTAGGTGTCTCTGGACTGCACTGGAAGCCAACAGGGTGTTTTTTAGTTTTTTCAGGTGTTCTTTGCCATGGAAGGTAGGTTTTTTTTTATTTTGATTTTTTTGATAACTTTGCTCATTGGTGTGTTGCATGGCTCACTCATGCCAAATTTTTTTGGGGGGGATTCAGCTTCTGGTGTCCCTGGGTTCAAGTCCAGGTTTGGTTTCTTTTTTTTTATTCAATCATGTTTCACCAATGATGTCTATTGGACTGACTTTGTTTTTTTTTTTGGAAAACATTTGACCGCTTTTGGGAAACATCCAATCCTTCTCCCACCCCCCTCAAAATGTTGCACAAACAATCAAATACCGCCTTGTTCCTGACCCCAATCTAAGTATAGGATTGGGATGGAGCAAGATGGAAGGAGATGGCTTGAAAAAACACAGAGAGAGGTGGGAAAAGTAGGGCTGCTTGCTAAAAGAGGCTTCAATCTCAGGATTCAGAAATGTCTTTGGAGGTTACTGAGGAAGGTATTAATGAAAAGGTGGTCTGGTCTGGTCAGAAACCACATCCTTTGGGTGTGTACCCTTCAATTGTTGCCAAAAAGAAAAAGAATAGTCAAAACCCCACCCTGGAAGAGTTTGAGAAAGCAAAACAAACAATCAAATGGTTCCATTTCTTCCACCATGGAAAAGTAATTGTCCTTGATTGATCTGATCACCAAGTCCTGGTTGCAATAATTGATTTGTGCCCTTGGATAAACTCTCAGAAAAAGATAAGAAGGAAATCAACTTTGTTGCCACTTTCCTTCATGGTTTAAAATTTTTTTTCAACCCAGTTGGTCCTTCAAGATCTTGGGGTGGAAAAATGTGGGAAGTTGGATGGCAAAAATTGATTCACCCTTTGAAATTATTTGGAAATTATATGAAGAAATAATGTATTAGATCTTCTCCTCAAGATTATGCTTTCCTCAACCTTAAGGACAACAATGTATACCAAATTCTAGGACAAATGTTTTGCAATTTAGCCAAACTTTCCTTTGAATCAAACCATGATACCATGAAGGACAAAAACATCCCCTCTTTTCTTTCTCTTTTTTGGAATTTGGTTCCAAGCCTAAACCTTTTGATTGCTCCCCACACATCACTTTCACCTTGGATTCTTTTTAAAACTCTCCTCATATTGACAAAGGCAACATCTCTGGCTACTTCTTTTTACTTGTGGTTCCAAGCAAGAAATCAAATGGTTGACTTATTGAAAATACAGACAAATATCAAGTATTGGATGGCCATTTTTTTTTCCTGACCTTGGCTTTGGAATTGATTTCAAGCAAAAAGGTATAGTCAAAATGGTTTGGGCAGCTAATAAGTACAAGCACTGTAAATTTCCTGCTGTGGGCACAGCAACCCATACCAGAATGGCCATGTCACTTCAAATTAATAAAACAACTAGAAACACTTGTAGGGACTTGAATAATGGCCAAATTTACTCTAGAAAAAAAATATAAATAAAAACAAAAAAAAGATCTGTATGTTGGTGTGGTTAAGAATACTCTCAAACTTTGTAATCAAAAATAATTTTTTTGTTTTTCTTTCAACTATGCAAATATATTTACAAGCCCAGCGTTCAAGTTATCTGCTGTATTTCTTCTACTGTTCTACTGCTACCAATGCAAGCCAAGGCTACTGATACCTTATCCTTTTTTTTGGTGGCAAGTTGTTCCCTCTCCTTTCAAAGTTGTGCTTGCTGTCAATCCTTCTCCTTTTCCTCTTTTTGAAACTCTAGCTTAGCCTGTTTCAGCTTCCACTCAGCATCCCATTTTTGTTGATGAGCCAAACTCTTGGCTTTCTGCTTTTGAACATCCATGACCAGTTGACAATCCCACTTTTTCTTTTCAAACTCAAGTTTTTTGGATTCAATTTGTGATTTGAGTTTTTTTTGCAAGGGAAAAGAAATGAGCATGATTTTGAAAGAAAGGATATTCAACCAATGGACTTACATGAATCTTTCCTTTCCATGATTTCTTCAAAGCCCAAAAAACCAGAAGTGTTTCTCATCTTTTGATGACTTTTGGGGTTGATATTGATGGAATTGGAGGCCTTTTGACTACCCTTCGCAAAGGAGGTTTGAGTCTGAAAGTTGTCACTAGTGTTCAAAGGCAATGTGGGAGGCCCCATTGGCTTGATTTTTTGGCCACTCAGGAATGGATGAGCCTGTTTTTTTACAATCTAAATCAGTCAGGATTAACCAGGCAGAAGAGAAAAGAGCTTGGTTCCTTACTTGAACCAATGTTGCAGGTAATAGAGACTAAGGAGTATCTTGTTCCACATCAGCAAGGTTGATGAGATCTGCAAACCCAGGAAGAGAGCAATCCAAAGAAGGAGGGGAGGGTTCCAAGGTATGGTTTGAAACATCAACCAACATGGAAGTAGACTTAATTGGAGCTGATTGTGTTTGAATATCCTCCTTGGCATTGGATGGGGGCCACTTCAAGGCAAAGGTTTCTTTGGGATCACCATTTCTAGGCTGAGCATCCCCAGCCAAGTCCTCAGCGTGGACTGAATTCAATTGTTGGGCATCAAAAGAGGCTAAAGGGGTGATTTTGGCCTTCTTTCCAAAGATTTCATCCATTTGAATATATAAAGGACAAATGGAGTCCAAATTATCAACCACTGAGTTGATAACCTTGGCTTTGCCAGAGTCAATGATACCAAAGCTGGTGGAGATTTACATTGAGTGGGCCTTTTTGTACTTGGCTTGATAATTCTTGAATCACTCCCTCATCTGTTTGGATGACAGATCCAGCCTACCTTTTTTTTTTTTTTAAGTTCATTGGCCATCAGGAGATAACCATTGACCTTAGAGGATGGAGGTTGGCCAACACGTGTTTCATTTTCCAATCCAAAGCAGGCATCATAGTTGGATGGAATTTTGAGCCAGTTGACCAGGATGATGTGATCAGCTCTCTTGAGCTGACTTGAGCCCTTAGAAGTGTTGGAATTCTAGTCTTATAGTGTGTTGCCTAATACTAGAGTGCAACCATTTATCAAGTCTTATATTCTCATGTTATGCTCTAAGTGTTTTTTCTAGTATCATCTCCATAATAAGCTTGTATAGTCTTATTTTCAGTATGATCTTTATCTTAACCTACAGTGGCTATTGCCCTAAGTATGTCTGTCTAGTGAAGTCTCTATGTTGGTCCAGCAGTATCAACTCTAGTGCTTTCTTTATCTTTCATCTATAGCGGCCCAATTCCTAATATCCATATTCATCTTACCTTATTCATTATTGTTTCATTCATCTTGTCAACCACAAGTCAGCCTTAATGTACTTAGTCTATTTAAGCTGCTGGTTTCCAAGTCAATGAATCCTCATAAGTTCTTCCTCACTTTGAACCGGGAGTGCTCCCTTGACTCTCTTGATCCGCTCCCCTTGGCAACATAAGAACTCATCAACCCTTCTCAATCCTCTTTCCACCAGAGCCCCCAGCTTAAAACTTCACACGGTTAAAAGCCAAAATACTCCCCTGACCATCTCAGTCCAACTCATAGTTTCTCATCCCTTTTTGTTGCTGATCATCAAAGGATGACTTCTCTTTCACAACCTCAGAAGCTGTTGCTCACATGCAAAAACTACTATATTTGGTCCCTAGCAATGGAAGGGAAACTTGACTCAATTGATGTCTTAGAAATAATTTCAGGACAAACAACCCAACCTCTTGAAACTGACCAAAAGAACATTGAACACTTTGACCACCTGAACCGCAAGGCCTATAACCTCATCCTTGACTACCTTGACTCAGACAACCTTTCCTTTGTTGCCGGATCCCTTCCCACTGATCAAAAGAGAAACAGCCAAGCTTTATGGAAATTACTCTTAGAGCAATACATGTCCAATGATTTTGTAAATAAGACCCTTGCATTTGCTCAGTTTAACAAAATTGAGTTCCAAAGCAATATCGTCAAATTTGTGAATCAAATTCAAACTGCCAGTCAAAAAATGCAATTAGTAGGTTTCAAACTAGAGGAAAAGTCAACTATCATACTTACCATTTCCAAACTTCCAAACCAATTCAACTACCTCAAAAATTCCAACGATTACCAAGGGCAAACCTTTGAATATCTTCTCAAGAAACTTGAAAAAGATCATGCTCAAGATCAAATTGAAGACCAATCCTTTTCAAACTCAACGGCCCCGGTAAACACCGCACTCTACTCTGCTCCCTCAACTTGCCCACATTGCAAAAAGCCCGGTCATTGAGCAGCCAACTGCTGGGTAAAGTATCCAGAGAAGGCGCCTAAAGCGTCTAAACAATCTTTGGATGGTCCTCAAGATGAGGCTTACTTCTTTAACTTCTGAACTCCATCCTCCATTGGTTATCTTTGTCAAATCCCCAACTCAGTTCCCTAAGATCTCCTTCTTCTCATCTTTTTGTTCCAATTCCTCTTTATCTGACCTGTCCAACTTTCCGCTGTTTCCTTGTTTGATCTGTCTCATCTATTGATCCTGCTTGTCTCTCCATCTCCTTGTCCTCTTGAGAGCCCTGTCTTGCTATCTTGGTCTCTTTCTCAAATTCATCCTTCCTTCTACCTACAATCTTGATTGTCCTTGCGCTTTGATTCCTCCGTCTGCTGTTCTTGCGTGTCTTGGTTGCCCTGCTCTAGCCGCTTGTTCAAAGCAGATCCATGTTGCTTCATCACTACTCAATTGGTCTATTACCGTCATCTCAATGATTGGTCAAATCCTGAAGCAACAATTCCAATGTCATTCTCACCTTTAATTTTCTCAAGGCTTCAAGTTCCACCTTGCCCCCATTTGGCCCATTGCTACCTTAAAAACCTCTTTCCAATCTCATTTGGTTGATTGCGCCTCAACTCTTCAAGTTCCACCTTGTGCCCATTTGGCCCATTGCTACCTTAAAAACCTTTTTCCAATCTCATTTGTTCAATTGCACCTCAACTGTTCAAGTCCCAACCTTGCGCTTGCTTGGTCAATCATCATCTTAGCCTGCGCCTATTTTTTGCAATTGTCTCCACTCTTATCTATTTTAGGTCCGGTTGCTATCATCAAAGTCTTCCATTGTTTTTTCTATCCTATCTCTACTGTATGGTTTGTCTTGCTCTCCTCAAGTCAAGCGGTATGGATGCTACAAAAGTTGCCCGGTTTATGCTATGTTAAGTCATACTCTTACTGTCCATTATTACACTGCCCTCTAGTATTAGGCAAGGGTGTGTGTTGGAATTCTAGTCTTATAGTGTCTTGCCTAATACTAGAGTGCAACCATTTATCAAGCTTTATATTCTCATGTTATGCTCTAAGTGTTTTGTCTAGTATCATCTCCATAATAAGCTTGTATAGTCTTATTTTCAGTATGATCTTTATCTTAACCTACAGTGGCTATTGCCCTAAGTATGTCTGTCTAGTGAAGTCTCTATGTTGGTCCAGCAGTATCAACTCTAGTGCTTTCTTTATCTTTCATCTATAGCGGCCCAATTCCTAATATCCATATTCATCTTACCTTATTCATTATTGTTTCATTCATCTTGTCAACCACAAGTCAGCCTTAATGTACTTAGTCTACTTAAGCTGCTGGTTTCCAAGTCAATGAAGCCTCATCAGTTCTTCCTCACTTTGAACCAGGAGTGCTCCCTTGACTCTCTTGGTCCGCTCCCCTTGGCAACATAAGACCTCATCAACCCTTCTCAATCCTCTTTACACCAGAGCCCCCAGCTTAAAACTTCACAAGAAGCTGATGGGGGAGGATTGTTTGTTGTGAAGTTCCTTGGCAATGTTTGCTTTGGTGTGTTGGACTTTTGTGTGTACTTGCAGGGGGAGGTTTGCTGAGGGGCCATTTGGAAAGAGTAAGGGAAATAAGGTGCTGAGAGGGATGAATTGACAAGCAAGATAAAGTGATGAGAGATAAGAAGTGATGAGAGTGATAAAGTGACAAGAGCAATAAAACAATGATTGGATTCTTTGGATGAGGTTGGAGGTACAAGTTCTTGTTGGAGGTAGAGTGATGAGAGCAATGAAGCAATGAGAGCAATAAATTGGTGAGTGATCAAGTCATGAAGGTGATAAATTGATGAGAGTTATGATGAGAGTGATAAAGTGATGAGAGTGGTGAATCTTTTTATGATGAGGCCGGAGGTAAAAAAATTTGTGATGAGGTTGGAGGTAGAAGGAGGTGGGAAGCCAGGGGTGGATGACGTGGACAGGTGGAGGAAGCCTTTAAATACTTTATTTGAAAAAACCCACTTATTCCATGTGAACTTTGACACGTCTGGTGTCAAAAGAGTGGGTTTCTTTGATTTTTAATGGCAGGTTTGAAATGGCAGATTTGGGTTGAAACCCACCATTAAAAAATGGCGGGTTTGGTTAACTTTGATACAACCTAATTATGCACCATGGCCCCAAGCCATCAAAATTTCATTGAGGTGCTTTGATCATTCACCATCTTTCCACCTGAAGGCCAATAGTTTCTGTTATGTAAGTCATTTTTTTCATTTTAAAATCACTGCAGACAATCCTTTACTACAAAATGTAGGCTATCAATAAAATTAAAACTCATCATTGCTTTGATTTTTCTGCAGAACCCTGCTACTTCTCAGCCCTACCAGCACAATAGTGCTCACACTTCATAATTACAGCACACTCCAACTTCCTACACTACAGGTACTAGATATCAAGCACAGGGTGGACCAAAGCCTTTCAAATGCTCACAGTATTGGTACCATAATACCCAAGTCTCCAACCAAATCAACCCCTTGCATGCTCCAGAAAACAATTTACATAGATTGCAACCACCTCAACAGCCAGCAGTCAAGCCTTTTAACTTTTACCAACCCAAAATTCCTACTCCACATGCAAGTATTCCACCATCTGAAATTTGACCACCACAAACTTTCCAGGAGCCGCCACTGTGAAGCCACTCCCCTTTTGATGAGCAACCACCAGCTTTCAGGCATCTGTTCAACAAGTTAATCCAGTAAATGCCACTCCTGCAATTCAATTTGGGAATCCCTCCTTTTTTTCCACTGCGCCATTCAAACCATCCTTAAACGCTCCATTAAATACCCAGCAGCAGACTCCCTTTTGTGAGCTTAACAGCTGCTTATGTCAGAATCATTTTTATGTCAGCAAAGAGCTTAACACATCTTATCACTTAGGCTCAAATCACTGATCCCAGCTTACCCAGCCTCTGCACAATAACCCATTCATGAATTTGAGCAAGCCCCTTGGTTCAAGACTGGCCAACGCTCCCTCAACAACTCCCTCAAATTCAATTAATGCAAACTCCTGTTCAACTTCCAGTCTCTCAAGTCAATAACCTGCGCCGCCCCACAAATCTAATACCTTTTTGAAAAAAAACCTTTGGGCCACCACAACCAAAGGAAACTTAAGCCCAGGATGAGCCTTCCTTCACATTTTTTGGGCGCTTCCACAAGTCAGACAAGTCCCCCTTATAACTTTCAAGTTCAAAATTCTTTCCTGGTCATACCACAACCCTTGATTCTAATTTGGGTCAAGCCATATATATCTCTCAAGTACAAAATCCTGCCTGAAAACAAATTGGAGAAGATTTTACAACAATTTGAGAATCTGGTTCCTTGAATATCATGAATCTTTCAGGCAAAGAGATCAAAATCATCTCAACTTCACATTCTTTTGTTGCCCTCTCCTGCCTACTTTTCAAACCCCAAAGCTTCCAATATTGGTGAGCTATCTGGCCCTTTTTCACAACTGAAAATCACTCATCCAAAAGTCCATGGGAAACAATTAGAAACCCCTAGGCGTGTCTGCTTTGGAAATTTGCAAACAAACACCAACAATTGTTCTAACTTGTCCCTAGAAACAGCTAAAAATCTGCTGAATGCTGCTCCTTGGATATTAGCAGACTTGCTATTTTCTGATCAAGGTATCAACCCCCAGCTATTGATTTTGAATTGCCCAACAGCTATCAAACCTGCTCAACCTTCCAATCTTGCTCAAGCATCTGCTTGGGATATAGCAACATTACCTAATCAAACTCTTACCACCCAACAAATTATAGCTTCCCCGGATATTAACTGTCCAAAAATTCTGCCTCATCCCTCAAGTCCAACATCAGTCACTTGTGAACATTCTTTGGCTCCATTCTCAACTCTTGTCAAAACCTCTACGTCTAATGAGGATATGTTGCCCAGATTAAACCAGCTCATAATTCTACTGCTGCAAAAAACCCTTAGTTCCCACAGCATGGACTTGCATTGCCACAGCTCCTTGCAAAACTTCCTCAACTTGTGTCCAAGACGTTAGGACTGAAGCAACAACATCTGAACTAACAAAACTTGAAGCAGCTAAATCTGAGAAAACTGCTCAGAATGAATTGATGAAGCCTCCAATCATGCGTGTGAAGCATCCTATTACTTGTGTCTTAGGCATTCCTTCCCCTGCTGAAAATGTCATGCTAAATTTCAAACCTGGTCAAGTTGCCAAATTGGGTAAAATCAAGAAACTAGTTGAAACCTTGATAGCTGGCAGCTCAATCAACAAATTAGATGGACTAGTTTAAAATTTTTTTATTGTTTTGAATTTCAATGTTGTAGCTTTTTTCTGTTCTTAATGTACATAATTTCACTTTCTTTTTTTTGATTTTGCAAAATATTTTCATCTTTTTTTGTGTGTAAAATATTTTCTCTTGTTTTCAATGATACGTATAGTGGAACTGAATATGAATTGGATTTCAAATGCAATCCAGGGTCAATTTTTCTGTCCTGAACTCTGTGAGAACATGAAAGTGTACACTTTCCAACAAATTAATGCTCACATGACATGTTACACAGGAGGCTTGCTGTGTAGAAGTGTGTGACTTACATATCATGTTGGAGGCTCACCGTGTTGACAAGAAAAAAGGAAAAAAATCAAACTCAACCAAACAAACCTCCACGGTCAGGTTGTTGTTCAAGAAAACGGAGTTGGAAGCTTGGGGCATGGTGCTTTGAAAGGGATGAATTTAGATCTAGAAAGATGATTGCTAATTCAGTCATTGAATCTCTTCTGGCCACTCAATTATCAGTCCAGCCCTTCATTGTAGTTAGCCCCAGCCACTCCCCATCCTCAATTACTTCTCCTTCTTCATTGCCCTTTCTCCATCAAAGTCCTATTCCATCACTGAAACTTGACTTCAGGTATTGCAAGATCCAGCACAATTTGTTTGTCCCCCACTCCTGCTTCTTTTCATCTATCATTGATCAATCCAAATATACAAATCTACATGCAGGCCAACAGCTAGCAATCTCAGAGTTCAACTATTACCATGATGAGCCGCCTTGCCAATTGCAACTATGAATACATAATCACAATTTTCTACTAACTAATCAAGATGGTCAAAGCATGCAGTGTGTTCTATGATCTTGTTCTATTGATACGCAACCTTCCTTCAAATCAAATCCAACTTTCAATCTACCCAGTCCGCCAATTGAGAGCGCTGGGCATGCAATCTTCTTTTTTGTGCATGGTATGTTTCTCTTGCAATTGCAACCGTTTGATTTACCCTTTACATATTTCTCCTTGCTTCTATATTTTTTTGCACATCTCACTTTCTTTATTGATCATTTTTGTGACTTTTGTAATTTCCCAAGCAATGAAATGATCATAGTTCATTAATTTTTAACTAATATATTTCATTTATACAATCTAGCCAACCACAAATTCATTGTGTAAGCAATGCAACCCAGTTCTTTTCAAATGATGTGATGATTTAGCAAACACTCAACTTCTTTCCTCAAAATTTTGTCTTTTAACTCTTACTGTGTTGCATCGTTGACTTCTTTCATACGTACGTAGTCTATAGTCTATCTCCCAATGACTGTTTGTTGATGCAAGCATTTTATTTTCTTATTATAACGGCTCAAAACAAGTCAAGAGGCACTATAAATGGCCACCTTGAAACTTTGATTTCAAAATCCAAGCAATTGTTGTCTTTTACAGTGAACTTTGCAGCTTATCATTTTGGACCTAAACCTTTGCTATAAAACAAGTTTCCAATCCAATGACAAGCACACTCACTGTCAGTCACCCCTTTCATCTCTGTGGCCCATTTGGTATATTTGAGAAGGTAAACCAAACTCATTGCAATTGCGCAGATTGTAATAGATTGCATAGATGTTTATTGATTGTTTTTTCCTATTTTCAATCAAGTTTGAAAGCAATACTTCTATAGGCGCAAGTTATGGCATGTACCATCACAAGTAGGCTATTAATTAGCTCAACTTGGAAAATGGGACCGCCCATGAGATTGTTATCAAGGCCTTGTCATACGCATCAAGTAATCAAGCGTTAAAAACAGGTCAATTGTATTATTTGATGGGTTGCCTGTTGGCAGTCAAAAAAACCAAAACTTAAAACTTCTATTTCAATTTGGATGCTATCTTACCCTTGGGTCCTACTCCCAAAACTGCCAACCCACATGGCAACCTAACTCTATGTCATGGACTTGGCATTGTAAAAAGTTTGAAGGAGACCTCTTGCAAAACAAGCAATGGTAACTATTACAAAGAGCTCCACAAAAATAACATTAGACAACAATTATTTCTGTAACAATAAGATCATCTCTTGCCGTTTGTCATCCAAGTGACAATGACAAGTCTGCTTTACTATTGAGGTACCCCAATTTACTACTGCATATGCTTGCATAATTTACAATAAATGTGTCTCTTGCCTTGCCCTTCACTGGAAGCAAGAACGGACTGTTGATAATCTAGATCAAACCAGCTCTCTTTACAGTGCTTGTTATCAAAAGGGCCATGTAACTTTGCCTGTTGCTTTTCAAGAACAAGCATTTCCCTCACTATTGAAATGCTTCTTTGAAGGTGACAGATTGCGTTAGTTTTTTTTTCTCATTTTTTTAATCAACTTCTGACAAGCATGCTCTGCACATATCAAAACTCCAGAAGATCAAGATTTCCAGGAACACATTTGCACTTACAACAAAGCACTTTCTTTCACCTCACTAGGTGCAAAGGTTGACAGTCCAGTTCAGGGTCAAAGAGGCACCTATACATTCCGCATCTCTGAAACTTTAACCCATGACATTGGCAAATTGTGGCCCAATCTTGGTGCATGCCCATTGTTTTCTCAAATATTCCTTGTTGGAGGTAATGACCTAGATGAAGTTCAAGGAAGAATCAATCGATCCTGCTTTGCATTAAATCCCACAACTCTATTAATATTTCAGAATTTCTTATTTAAAAACAATCTGTATGCCCAAGCATACCAACAAGCTAAACATCTGGTCAGGAAGAGTGGCAACCAATCAATGGTTCTGAGATCCATCCCTATTGGATCCCAAAATCCCAAGACATACAATGAGCCAACTTGGAATGAATTGCCTATGTGATTGATGACCATGATAATAGATTGGACCCACAAGATGTTGTATTGCACAAGATTGTTGGGCAATTGATTCATATTAATGATGTTCACTTGGAATACTTTCTGTTGGGCTATCCAATAATTTTCCCTGGGGTGAGCAAGGATGGGTTTCAAATTATGCAGCCACAAATGGCCAATGTAAGTTGCATAATCTTTAACAATCAAGTTATGTATTCATTATTTTCCCCTTTTAGGAACCAATGTTTCTTGTCTTGAATGGTACACCTATTATCTTTTTGATTGCAAGGATGTATTCTCACCAATCCTCAATTCACACAAATTATTTCAAGAAATCATTGTCAATATGTATATTTGTGTCAAAATAGATTGCCTAAATTTTATCCAAAGGAATCAAGATACCTTACAAGCCAAAGTGTATTTGGGAATCCGTGAATCTATTCACAATGAAATAGATGCTGTTGGTTGAAAAGTAATCCTTCCATCTTCTTTTTCATGTGGACCTTGCACCATGTTGCAGTTGTACCAGGATGCCATGGCGCTTATGCAAGTATATGGAAAACCTTCACTTTTCATCACCATGACTGCTAACCCTACCTGGATTGAGATTACACGTGAGTTGAAAGGATCCCAGAGGTCTTTGGATCACCCTGATCTTGTTGCCTGCATCTTTCAGTTGAAAATTCAAGATCTTATCAAAGATTTAGTGATTGGAAAGCAATTAAGAAAGGTTGTTTTGTATTTCTATACTATAGAGTTCCAAAAGAGGGGACTTCCTCACGCACACTTGATGTTCACATAGGCAAGAGCTGATAAACCATGAAAACCCAAATCTGTTGACTGTAATATCAGTGCAACTACACCTAATCTCAATACAGAGCCAAGGTTGCACCAGTCTTTCAAATTATGCATGATCCATGGTCCTTGCAACTCAACCTGCCCCTGTTGGAAAGAAAACAAATATAAACTTGGATTCCACAAACCATTCTCCAACAAAACAAATTTTGTCAAAAATGTGTATCCTTCTTATTGACGCCCTGATGATGGACAATCAATTGTAAAGAATAGGAAAACTTTCACTAATGGATCCATCATACCATATAATAAATATATATTGCTTTGCTTCCAATTTCATGTCAATGCTGAGGTTCTGTTTGGGATATCAGCATTGAAATACTTATACAAGTACATTTGTAAACGTTCTGATTGATTTCTCCTTCAGCTTTGTGACAGAAATGAAGTTCAAGCATATGTGGATGATCAATATATTGGCCCTTGCAAAGGTGGGATTGTTGTTTGTTAGATAATTTAAAAAAATAGCTCACATCATTTTTAGCCGCATGGAGCCTCTTTCAGTTTGATACTCACAGTTGCAGTACTTTGGTTCAACGTCTTGCATTGCACCTTCCAGACCAACAAACAGTTTATTATTGCAATCTTCAAGAGGTTCAAGATTGAATCCAACGGGCAGAGGTTTGCAAAACACAAATGTTAGATTTTTTTGATTAAATTCTGTAGATTCAATTGGTTATGGTTGAAATGCTAGGGACTTACTTTACCAAGATATACCCATGTATTTTAAGTGGGATCCCAAGAAGGGTTGGTGAGGTTGTCACGTATTAAACAGAGCAATTGGCTGTATCTATTTTTCTTCTCCAAGCAACGGTGAACATTATTTCTTACAATTGTTATTGCTTCATGTATGTGGCGCAAAATTGTTTGAAAGCCTTTGAACTATTAACCACATTCAACAATATGATAATTTTTGAGAAGCTGCAAATGCAGCTGGGCTTCTAATGTCTGATTCCCATTATGAAGACACAATTTGTGAAGCAAAAATTTGGATGACTGGCCACTCTTTGTGATTGATGTTTTCTGTTATATCAGTACTTAGTCCTCCTTCTTTTCCCCAAAGTCTACACAACCTTTTCAAAGCCAACTTATCCAACAATTGCCTTTACAAAACCACCAATTTTTACCCCAGAATTGCATCTATACCCAAAAACACCAAGAGTCTTTGCAGTTATCTTCTATCTGTTGAGTTACATTCCAGTAACAAGACCCTTCAATACATTGGAATGACCCTGTAAATCCAGATCTATGGCACCATTTTGATTCTGACAATAACAGTATATTGAATTTGGTTGCTGCCTCAATTGAACAGTTTCCTGCACTCAAAAAATCCATGAATCAAGATCAGACAGATTATGTGAAAAGTAGAACCAAGCAATCTCTTCCTTACAAAATATACCTTAATGGACCAGGTGGCACAGGAAAGACTTATGCTCTTAATTCAATCATCACTTATCTCCAGAGTGTATGCAAAAAGATTGTTGTTGTTGCTTCAACTGGAGTAGCAGCATTATTATTGCAAGGAGGTAAGACAGCCCATTCTGGTTTGGGCATTCCAATTGGGATAGAAACCAATAACTTGTGTTTTTTGAAATCTGTTACAAAGATGGGTTGGAAACTTCTCAATGAAAACTTAATCATCTGGGACAAAATTTCAGTCCAAAACCAAAATGCTGTGGAAGCCGTTGAGAGAAGCCTTTGAAACTTGCAAGACAACAAGATACCTTATGGAGGCATGTCTATGATTTTTGCTGGTGATTTTTGAAAAAAACTTCCTATTGTCAAACAAGGAAATATATATGATCAAAGCCTGGCTTGTAGGAAATCCTCTCCTTTATGGGAGAAATTAATTAAATTTAAGCTTTGTGTCAATATGAGAATTTCCTTCCACCCTCAATCAAGTACTAACTTGCATGATAAAAGTAAATGGTTGCTAGATGTTGGCAAAGGCAAGTTACAGCAATCCAATAACAAAAGAATTGAGCTTCTTTATTTTCATGTCATCAATTGTCAGAACAATCAATTGATACTTCAAAATGTTGTCAATACAATTTATAACAATTTTTGAACAATTACCACAGGAATTGACACATTTGAAAAAAAGAAATACTTCACTGAACACTGTGTACTTTGTCCCTTGAATGTCAATGTCAAGGCAATCAATGAACATGTTTTATAAATTTTTCCTGCTCCAACACATAAATCACAATGCTGATCAACGACAGGAGAACTTACCTGAAGAAGTTCTCAATTCTCTATCTATTCCAAATTTTTCCAAACATCTTATCAAACTTAAGATCAGTTCTCCTGTCATCCTCCTTCAAAGCTTAAATTTAAAGGCAGGTTTGTGCAATGGCACAAGGCTTATGATAACCAATATTCAATTTCATGCCCTCAACTGCTTCATTTTGACGGGATGCAAAAGTGGGACTAAAGTTGTAATCCCAAAGATCAGACTCATGTATGATGGCAAAGAGGGGATTCTAGCGCAATTTTATTGTTATCAATTTCCAATATCTTTATCTTTCTCTATGACCATCAACAAAGCCCAAGGGCAATCTTTACAACATGTTGGAGTTATGTTACCTAAATCTGTTTTTGCTCATGGACAGTAATATGTTGCTCTATCACAAGTAATTTCTTTTGATCATCTAACAGTTTCATTATCTTCTTCTGACGCTGATTGCCAAGCCTTGAACATAGTCAATAGAGCTTTGTTAAATGATTAAATTGCTTAGAACCACTTCTAAATGTTTTTCTGATTCAGAATGACTATTTGGTCTTTTTTTTTATCATTTCAAAGACAATTATCTTTCATTTTTTATACTTGACATGGTTTTTGTAAATATTGGATCATTACTTGGCCTTAATTTGAGATATTTGCTGTCTTTGATCAATTGATCAATGGCCGCGTAGCTTCCAATTCCCTTGGATCAATCAATCTCTAATCTAGAATAAATTTGCGGTTGATCTTTGAGATGATCAACCAAACCAGAGGATTTTTTAGAAATCAAGGAACATGGGTTTGCTACAATGGGTGGGATTGGAATAATTTCTCCCTCAAGTACCAATAGAACCCAGTGGTTATTTTTTAAAAAGGAAATATAAATAGGGTCTGATTGATCTATAACACCATTCTAAATTGGAGTATAAGAACAAAATGACTTCAATGAAATGAAACATACAGGTCTGGCATATGTGTCTGCTAATATTTGTCCCATATCTAGTTTAACCAACCATTTTGAAGAGGGAATCTTTTGATTGATTTCTTCAGCATCAAGACTTTCTTTAATCTTTTCTACCTTATTTGAACCACCAATAATCCTAATGTAGAATGCTTTATGTTTCTCTAATGTTTCAATCATTTCCTTTCTCACTTTAAACCATCCATCTTCATTGTAACCAAGAGATTTAGGAATGACTGTAAATCTGCAATTCCCATCTCCAATTGGATCCCAAACCTCACCCAAGGACTTATGGAATTTCTTGGGTATTTGATTGAGGTATTTCACATTTGGTTCCTATCATCGAAACTAACTTAGTATTCATTTCTTTAATCACATCAATGAAATAAATACTCACCAAAGATGAGCTTCTGGATGGGCTTTGCTGCACATTGACTTCCTCTGAAAAGGATTCTGATTCCAAATTAAGTGATCCCAATTCACTTTCAGTCTCTTCCTCTGAACTATAAAATTCAGCTTCTGATCCTGCCAACTTTGACTAACAATTCATCATTAGTGAGTTATTTCATTAAACCAAAAAATGAAAATTTTCCAAAAGAAAAGACTTATGATCTTTCTTCTTTTCTTATTTGGCAGCCTCCCAGTCCTATTTTTCCACCTGAGTTGTTTTTCAAAATGCTCAAACCAAGATGGTTCCATCCATGTATCTGTCAATTTTGGCCGGCCCTTACATGATTGTAAGACTTTAGGTTCAAGTCATGGCTTTGATCAATATTTTGTGATCTTCCAAATGATATACTTAAATAGGCCACCTTGCTCATGATCTGGAGATTCCAAGATCATTGCATTCAATTTTTCACATAACTGAGGAATGCTCAGAATTTTGTCCATGTTGCACTTCAAAAATTCAAAAGGATCAACCATTAGTGAATTAGGAATAATGAATCAAAAAGCATTAATCAGGTAGTGATTTAAACAATCCAACTTCAGCCAACTTACAGAACTAGAACTGCAAGGGTCAAAGTCAAACCTCCACTGAGGATGAAAATGTCTGGGTACCATGAATCCTCTGAATGCTAGATGGTCACCTATTTTGTTGGAACAGTGCAAACCCATAGTCTTGGAGTTTGACTTGGTGCACACTTTGCCATCATGATCACATTTGAAATTCTCAATTGTTCCCTAATAAACTGAATTACCTCTGAAGACAATTTTTATCCCAATGGTAACGGTTCAGGTGGGAGAACTGTCTCTAACTTAATTTGAGAGTTGTGTAGTGATGCATGACCCAATTTAATTTGATTCAAAATTGTCCTGTCAATGTTTTTCCAAACATCCAACATGTTTCCCAAAGAGTTTTCAAGGAATTGTTTGAGAGTGGCATGGGCCCCTTCAACCCAAGAAGTTTTTTTGTTTCCAAAATCTGGTTTTATACAAGTCCAGGCTGTTACAAATGTCTCTTTGATAGGGAAAATATTATTTTTCCATATACTCAAGCACATCCTCATAGTCTTTCAAGAAACACTATACAAGTGAAAAGGTCAGAACCCAAAACTAGAAAGAATAAGAAGCAGTGATTTGGACCTACTCTGAGTTCTGCATCATTGACATCTGCCTCCTCCTTGGTCTTTGAGGCCCTGTACTTTGCCCATAGAGTCATAAAGCTTTTCCATCCTTCAATGTCATTAACAAAGTGCCCTTTACAGTTTGCTTGTATGTTTTTAGACAAGTGTCAAGTCTAACATTGTCTTGATGACTCTGGGAAAATAGATTAAATTGCACAAATCAGATATTTTTCACAGTCCATCACAAAGACTTTTGGAAGTCTCTCAGGATCATAAGCCAACTCCTTTAATGCATTTACAGAGCAACTGTAAAACTCAAAGATTTCTTTTGTTATGCAAACAAGAGCTTTTGTGAATTTTTTTTGGTTGGCTGTCATTCCTACAACATGCAATGGAGGGATTTTGTACTTATTTGTTTTATAAGTACAATTGAACATAGCAATATGATGGAATTGTTTGGAAAGCTTCAATGAATCTGGGTGGGTCAAACATAGGGCCTCCAAGTGACCATCTCCACTGAATTTTGACCAATGAATCCAACCTGATTATTCAATCTGTTTGTGGAGTACGTCCATAACACTTTTCCCCTTCAGTTCTTCAAGATCTACCTTCCGCTTAGTGTTATAGATTGTTTTATCATCAACATAATTGCTGCCATCAATCCTGCTCAATTTTCTCTTAAGTTTTAATGTATTGAGCCCATCATTCATGCCTTCTATCAGATTGTCTAAGGCTACCCCAGTGATTCTCCTCAGTTGAGGATGCACAGAGGGATGTTCTGATGGTTGATGGTTATGTTGAGTTTCTTTGTAGGAGAGTTGCCATAACGGGCCTGCCTTTGTGCAACTTGCACCCTACCTTCCTTGTGTGAGTTTGCCAAGGCCATTTGGTAAGGATTTTCTCCAAGTAAGAACCATGTCAATCACAGGCCAAATCCACATATTTGTCTTTCTCTGAGTTAAAAACCATCAGAGTTCATGTTTGACAATAGTTTTGCATCTCTTCCCTACTAGGAAAGGCTCTCACCGGAGGTGGGTCAAGTGGATCTAGTAAACATTCATTGGTTATTTTCATAGTTTCATAGGTGTCCTATTTTCATAGCTTCATGATTACAATCCCTCAATGAGTTTTGATCAAATTAGATCAGGCAAAGGCCTCAGTAACATAAAATGTTACTCACAAACAGAGGTCAAATCCAACTGTGAAATATTTTTTCCCTCAATTGTCACTCTAGATGAGCATGCAATTGGGGCTTCCAATGTTTCATTACCCAAATATTTTTTTTAAAAAAGCTTTTTTAACAGCACTATTGATGTAGTCCATCAATGCAGCCATGTCACAAGGAGGGCTTTCCACTGTTCCCATAATGCAAAAAAATTGCAATGCTACTTCAGTATTCAATCCAAATTTCAAATGAACAACTGCAAAGTTTGATCACTTTTGAGTTAAGAAAGATGTGTCAAATTTCACTTTAATATCTAGGATACTTCAATTGATTTCACTTTGATCTCACTTTGATTTTGCTTTGGTATTGCTAGGTGTGGTCCAACTGTCCCACATAGTATAAATTGATCCCAAATTCGGGTTGAGGGAACCCAAGTGTGGTCCAGGGGGTGCCCAAAATTCTGGCACAACTTCTTGGGGGTGGCACACCCCCAAAAACGGTGGATTTGACCAGCTGTGTACAGGGTTACACAGCTCAAAATTTCTGTTTTGGGGGAGTAAACAGATTCTATACAGCCCCCCGGGGTTGTGCGTGTTTGGAACGGTCATTTGTAGATGTCTATGGGCCCCCATGCCTCAAATGGGCCGTGTAGGGCCCTAAACAACTACCACATGGTTGGAGCCGTGAATTTATCATCAACCAAAAATTAATTATTTGGGTTAAGGGTTTTTTGGTTTTAAAGGATAGAGTGTGTGGAAATCTTAAAGCAAGGCAGGGAAGTTTGTAAGATTAGATTGAGGTTCCCAAATTGTGTGTTCCTCACATTGTGTTGAAAGCCTTTCCATTTGACCAAGTACATTTATTTCCCCCTCCTTACCTTGGAATCCAATATCTGGAACACTTACCACTCCCCTTTCCTGTCTATTTCAACTGGTTTGGTTGTTTGTAGGTTTCTGGAAGATAAAGGATTGTCCTGATAAGTTTTGAGTCAGGAGGAGTGGAACACTGGGTGAATTGTGGACCATTGGAAAGGGAATTGAAGCTTGAACAAATTTTTTCCAATCCATTCCGTAATCAAAAAAGGGCCTAACCATTTCCCTGAAAGCTTATGTGTTGGTCAATTGGTTTTAATACTTTTGAAAGAGAGCCATACTTTATATCCAACAGAAAATTAATCAGGAAAATCACTTCTTTTAAGTTCAGCATATCTCTTATAGGCTTTCATTTACTTTTCTAATTCGGCTCCTAGTTGTTTTTGACTTTGGGGGATCTTGGTTATAAAGTGACTTGCAGGTTGGGTGTCTACTCCATATAGGCTTTCAAAGTTGCAATTTTGTCCATAAATGGTGAAGAAGGGAGATTGCTTAGTTGAAGTGAGGGTGGAATTATTGTAGGAAAATTCAACAAGGG
Organism: Puccinia polysora; assembly: GCA_025617555.3. NCBI lineage: Eukaryota > Fungi > Basidiomycota > Pucciniomycetes > Pucciniales > Pucciniaceae > Puccinia > Puccinia polysora. The sequence continues at coordinate 5,543 of CM062615.1, read as the reverse complement.
AGATCCAGATATCCCAGTTTTCTTGGTGATAACTGACATTAATCCTGAAAAGTTGTTCCATGATTTGATTTGAACATTCTGTCTGACCATCTGTTTCAGGGTGCTCAGGTGTTGAAAGATTTTGCTTTACCTGTAATCTTTCACACACATTTTTCCAAAAAGATGAAAAAATAAAGATCCTCTGTTGCTAACAATATCAGCTCAGAGGCCATGGTTGGAAAAGACATGATAAATTAATAGATTGGCCATTTTTACAAAAGGGACTTCAGTTTTAGTTTCTATAAAGATATTCATTTTTGAAAAGCAATTTTCCACTAAGAAAATCAATTCAAATCCATTAGATAGTGGTAGATGAGAGATAAATTCTATAGAGAGTGAAGTCTGGGGAGTATCTTGAATTGGTAGAGTTTGGAGGAATGCAAATTTCTTGTGATGATTGTATCTGTTTCTGCTGCAAAGTTAACAAGAGGAAACATAATCTTTGATAAAGAAAGTCATATTTTCGCAGTGGAAATATCTTTTGACTAGGACCATTGTCTTGTCTTTTCCAGGGTGACCAGAGATTGGAGAGTTGCGTCTTTGTCCCATTATCTCTAATTGGAGTTGTTTCCTCCTTGGGGATTGTCATCCTGTTTTGAAAAAAAAGAAGTCCAGTATCTGGATCAATGAGATAACTCTTTACTTTTTCTTTTGAATGTAACTTCTGAATAATCTTCTGGGTTTATTTGTTGGGATTCTGGGATTCAATTAAGTTTTCCAAACCTCCATCAACCTATTTAGTAGAAAGGAAGAAAATTCTAGAAGTTTCAAATTCAGTCTCTTTCAAGAGTTGTTTGAAAATTTCTGGGTTCTTTTCTGCATAGGGTATCCCCCCTTTGGGACAAATTTTGTCTCAACTTGACCATACATCAGGAAAAATAGAGTTTTTGCCAGGTTGATAGACAATAGTGAAATAAATTTCTGACAGAAATCCACAGCAATGGGCTTGAAAACAAGTGAAGAATTTATAAATCATGATATATTTCAAAGACAAATGATCAGTGAATAAATCATGATATATTTCAAAGACAAATGATCAGCAAGAACTTTAAAGGGAGAGCTAAGGCTTAGGAGGTAAGCCCTGCATATCATGATAGCCCATAAAATCTCTAAAAGTTCCTTATTTTAGATTTTATAGTTCAGTTCAGCACCACCCAATTTATGGCTGTCAGAAGAAATTGGGTTTTTGGATCCATCAGGAGAGACTTAGATGAGTACAGTCTCTAGGGCATAGTCACTAGCATCAGTCTCCATATAGTTTTTTGAGGAAAAACTCAAATTTTTGAGGATAGGAGCCTTGTCAAAGGAAAAATTGAGGTCCTCAAATTGCTTCATTTCCCTTGGGGAAAGGGTAAAAACTGGGTTGGAAGCAGTGAGGGCAGTGAGGAGGTGGACCTTCCTAGAGTAATTAATGATAAACCTGCAATGAAAATCACAAAAACCCAAAAATGCTGCAGAGCCTTGTTGTTCATTGGTGCTGACCAATCAAAATTTTTCTGAACCTTGTAGTTGTACATTTTGATGCAATCCCTAGAGATCACATAGCCCAAGTAATCCACTGAGGAAGCATAAGAATTCACACTTAGAAGCTTTTGCATAAAGGTTATTTTTCCAAAGCCTGTTCAAGACTTAACACACATGGATGAGTTGTTGTTCTAGATTTTTGAAAAAAATAAGAATATAATTGAGTTATACCACCAACAAGTGGTTAGGAGGTTGGAAAAGATGTCATTAACAAGACATTGAAAAGTTTTGGAAAAAACAAGGATATCATTGAGGTATACCACCACACAAATGGTTAGGAGGTTGGCAAAGATGTCATGAACTAAACATTGAAAAGAGGCAGGAGCATTGGTCAGTTCAAATATCATAACCAAATATCCAAAACTTCCAAATTGGGTCCTGAATTCTGTAATATTTTCATCCCCCTCCTTAATTCAAAGGAAATTATGAGCACCCCTTTAAAACAGATAGTAGAAACATAAAAAAATATTAATGGGTAAGTCATGGTAGGAATAGAATGTTGATTCTTTTGAGTAACAGTTTCAAGTTTGCAATAGTCCACACAAAAACGCAAACAGTCATCCTTCTTTTTAACAAAGAGGACAGGTGCAACAATGCTTGAAGTGCTTCCACTATGTAGGCTTGGAGGGTGTTCTTCTCATAGTGACCAAGGGAGTAGATGGGCCCAACTAGAGGCATAGGGCCTTCAAATGATGTTTCTTCTGGAAGATTGAAGGAACCTGCAAAGTATTTCAGTGTCCTTCCTGACTCCACCAAAGGCCTTGAAAATAGAGATGAACCCTCAGACTCTGAGAGTTATTTCAACAAGGGTCTGTTACAATGTTTTGGTCTAAATGATTCTTTGCTACTCAACCATGAAAACTCTACCACCAAACACAACAGGTTGGAATTAAGTGAATCACTACCAATCAATGAATCTTGTGAAAGTTTGAAGCAACCTTCAAAGTATTTCAGTGTCCTTCCTGATTCCACCAAACACCTTGAAAATGGAGATGAACCCTCAGAATCTTATATTGAATGCAACAAGAGTCCATTAGAACTGGTTGTGGGATTCTTTGCTACTCAATCATTAACACTCCAGCACCAAACATAAAGGTTTGGACTAGGGTGAATTTACTAACAAGTGATACATGTTCTGGAAGTTTGAAGGTACCTTCATAGTCTTATGGTGTCCTTGCCAATTCCACTGAATGTGTTTAATATGAGGAGGAAGCCTCAGAATCTCACATGGATATCAACAAAGTCTATTGGAACTGGTTGGTCTAAGAAAGTCTTTGCTACTCAATCAAAAACACCACTGCACCAAACATAAAAAGTTGGACTGGAGTGACTCACTACCAGCTGATGTGTCCTCAGGAAGTTTGAAGAAAACCTTGGATATTCTTCAGTGTCTTTTTTGATTCCACAAAAGGCCTTGAAAATGCACCATAAAACTCACACTCTTAGATTGATTGCAACAAGAGTCCATTAGGGCTGGTTG